>OU862922.1:13043524-15443524 GCA_917880885.1 Limnephilus marmoratus
TGGTCGAGATATATGAACTTCTAGGAAGCGTTTTTGAATGACGCGTAGCAATAAGCGCGCAAGGTGGTCAGCGCTGATGGCTACGCGGCCGCACGCGTCGCGCGTCGGCGCCGCGTAGCTGTCGGTGCTGACGATCGCACGAGCGCCTCTGCTTTCAGTGAGCGTTCTAGTGTCGAGCGGAGCTGACTTCGTCAGCGTGTACAGTCATGGATTTTTTGGGATAGGTAGTACAAAGCAGTAATAACGAATACACTCCGCATTTTGGTCTTCGTCTGTACAGTAAGGCGGTCAGTACGATACTGAAACGAGCCACGCTGAGCCTCAGCGCTGACGAACTACGCGCTGATCTATGAGCGCTGACGGTGAGCGTGAGACTAAATTCAGCCTAAGGCTGTATCTAGGAGTGATTACCGTTTTGGTAATCTTTATTGTTTAAATGCGCCTAATAGTGTATAAGTTTTTTAAATTTCGCAGGTAATGTTAATCCACAAAACAATATTTTCAATTTGATCACGGTGTCTAGTTCCCTTTATGTGCGTGATTAACCAGTGACGAGACAGATAAAAAAGTGACACTTTCTCACTCCTTTGAAAAGTTATTAAGGTTTAAAAAAAATGGTTAAATGGGTTGTTAGATAAGGTTAAATATATTTTTTGAAAACACTTTTCATTCAATTCGGGAGGTGGGTATTTATTGGATAACCAACACCTCTCTACGTTTGGTGACCGGCAGGGATGCCCGGGTTCATGGGGTGAGGTTTGTTCGGGTCTTGGCGGCAGATGCGTCTGTCACCTGCTGCGTGGCGGGCCGGATCGAGAGAGACTGGTTGAGGGAAGCCTTTTGACTTCTCCAGCCGGACTCTCTCAATCCATCGCCTTGCACCACAATTGGAGGGATGGATTCATACGTCTGTCCTGTGTGGAGCTAAAAAAAAGGCTTTTCAAAGGGTATTGAAATGCCACTTTGTTGAGTTGTCATGAAACCGTACGTAAATTTATATGCAATTCAATACTTAAATAGTTTTACAAATTATACCTATATTTCCAAGAAATCTTTGCATTAAACTACTGCACTAGCAAAATCACAAACACCTACCATACTATTGTAGCAATTCTACATCAACATCCCAATATTACACTCCTATGTGACGTATTCAACAGCTTGGAAACAAATACTCCGATGTTGTTGATATATATATAGTACATCAATTTTAATATATAAGTATACCTTATTGAAGTTTTTTTCACAAGTTGGGGAATATTTTGATAAAGCTATCTAAATTGACTACATTAACAGTATTTTGTCGGCTGAAAGAAAAAAGAACCTTTTTGAATTTTTTTATATTTTGTACCTACATATTCAAATCAATTCAATAATATTTTTACTTTATATTTATTTTTGTGCACGTGTTTTAAACCGTCGTTTCCTGCACTATTTACTAGTAAAATTTCGTAAATATTGTTATATATTGTTACGTAACAGAATCGGCTCCCGAGCGGAAGGTTAAGTGAATCGTCCCCACTACACGTGCCTACCGTTTCCTCTCCCCGCACGGCGCGACCACCCCGCGTCAGGCGCCAAGCGCCGGGCGGCCCGCCGGCCGCCATTCCTTCGCTAGCTCTCGGCCAAGCAACTGTGCTACGCGCGATTTGCGCTGTTTGTGCTCCACGATATTAACTCCGCGATGTATTGTTTGAAATTGTGTTGTGAACGGAATCCAGAAAAGATGGCAGACCACGCATCTAGCTATGTGAGTACCAACTCGCTTCCTCCCCCCCACCGTGTGCTTTGAACCGTTTGTAACTTCATTTAAACGCATAGAGAGAGGGAGAAATCCTCGTTAGGTCAGTAGGGTAGTTTAACTTGTGTTTTGTGCCGACACTGGCCGTATGTGTATCACCCTGTTCTGTTTATTGAATAAACCCTTTAAATGCAAATACTGTGTACTGATTGAAGAGGGAGTCCCGGGGATTTTGAGGAGAGGAGGGGAAGGAAGAATTGACCAAGCGAACCACTGGCACTCGCCCTGTTTTTTAGGAGGAATCATGTTCGAGCCGGTTTGAGCTAACCGACGGCTGTTATTGTGTGTGTTTTACAGGAATAGGGCTTGGGGTAGGCCACAGCAGCAGCGCCCCCAGCACTGTCGCCCGACGTGTGGCGGTTTTTTTTTTTTTCCTCCCTCTTCACAGTCGCTCGCCTCGTTCTTCAATCAGCCATTGTTTAAACTGTATAATCTATAATGTTTTGTCTTGTTTTTTTTCCCAATTTGTCTAGCATTACCATCAAAGAACATCGACGCGAGTGTAACTTCGAATTGCAAATTTAAACTATCGCGGGCACATTCCTTCATTTTCGAGTCGTCACTCGACAAAACATTATCACCGGTATTCCTACGTAAAGTGCTCAACCAAGAAAGTTATATATATGTATGTAAAAGCCTAAATGGGCGTAAATAAATAAATAATCATTGAGGAAAAAACGGCTGACGGAAAACGACGAAACGAAAAATGAAACGTCCGTCCCGCTAATAGTACAGAATAATAAAAAAATATTGTCATTTAAAATTCCGTAGTGGAAAGCTAAAAATAATACTGAAATGAGTTTCCTGATCTGTGAAACCCCTAAGAGTCTGATTAGAAAATCCGAAGAGATGTCAAAAGAAAGAGCCTAAGAACTTAGGCTGTAACTTCAGGAAGAAGTCTACGGTTTCAAGCTTTTTAATTTTGTTTGTATTTCGTATAAAAAAACTTTGATACCTCCCTGCTAACCTTTTCGCAGGCAACACTCACAAAGAAAGGAATGAAGTAATGAAAGGACTTATTTTTACTTTAAAAATGTCAGCCGGAATGAATTATACTTTCTCTGCAAATAGTAATTGGGTTTGTTCTGTATAACAAAAACGAGTTTCATTTAAATTCGTAAGGTCGTCTTGCCTTTTATATTAAGCGGGTTTTTTGTGCCACTCTTTTTTGTGATGCCGCTTCTTTTGAAGAAAAAGAACTTAGTTTATTAGCATTCAGTGCCGCATCTTCTTCAGGAGATTAGAGGTTTAGGAACAGAGTGGGTGTGGTTCCCAAGTATACTCAATGATCCTATCCCAAATCCAGAGTTTTCAACAATGCGCAATAGTCACAATTCACAACCATCATAAGCATTACATAGAATATACAAGTTAAGCCTTTGGATTTTAAATCGACAATGAAAACGGTTCTATTGTCAAATATTTTTGGTAGCTCGCAATTGAATAATAGTGTGACGGATTGACTTTGTTGGTACATCTGGAGGAATTGTGCATCAGTTTTGTCTATACAAGTTTGCAAGCAGTGGATTTAGTAGTCAGTTCTATGTTGAGAGGACGCTGGAATTAAAATCTTTTGTATAGGTAAATACACACATACGTCCGGGGGTAAAGTGCATTATCTTTGGGAGGTGGTTCTACTTGATGGTAGGAGTAAAAAAGATTAACAACTTTTCCCGAAATTCCAATTTTTTTCCCATACAAAAAAGATGTATCTATTAAAAATCCTTAGTGTGAGGTACGATCTTACTTGCTGAGAGCCTGCCGGGCGCCCGACTCGATTGTGATTGGCCCGTATCGTAACAGCGGAAAATAATAAATCGGGCCGCACTCGCCGGAGTAATTTTATCTTTTTACCTCAAAACTACCCCTAAAAGTTATTTATCTTTTTTACTTGTACTATCATGCATGTAGAATCACCTTCCGAAGTTAATGCACTTTACCCCCGGACACCCTGTATAAGCATATTCACAATCACATATACATACATATTCATAACCACATATTCGGAAATCCATAAGCATTTAACTTACCACTTTTACGACCACTTTTTAACGTTACGCAAGTTTAAAAAAAATCGGAGTGTGCAATTTACACGCGGGAGAAGTAAAACCTCCAGAAAACTAAAGTAGACAAGAATGGGAAGACTGTGAGGCACTTTTTTATCAATGTTAAAGGTGATTATTTCAAAATTTTTGTCGTCGAATTCTAGTGCACCTTTTCCTATACTTTTACTCATCTTATTAGTATTTGTGTTTTCTTCTTCGGAGTCGCTGACGTCGTTTTCTTTAGTGTTTTTTAATCTCTTGATTTTGGAGTGGTTTGAAGATTGGATATTAATTTTACAAATATATACTTTTTTTTTTGATTTCGTAGGATTCGACCAATGTTTCGCGGAATGTCTAGTAGCTAAGGGAACGTACCCATACTACGTGACACTTTTAGGGGGGGGGGGGGTCTTCAAAATGTCACGCTCCATACAAATGAGCGGCAGATTGCTTAGGATTTTGGTCACCGGGGGGGGGGGGGGGGTTAAAAATTGCAAAAAGTTGGTCACGTAGTTTGGGTACGTTCCCTAAGGTACGTCAGGCGCTTCATACCACTAGGCCAAAGGAGACGACTTGCGTGGGTTCATGGATTTATCGTATTATATTGGAACCGAGTACCCGTGAAATAATAAATCTCTTCTCTCGCAGGTTAAATCCTATAGATGTTGAGTTTGTCTCTTTTTAGTATCACTAGATACTTGTGGAATACGCATTACACGTGTTATTTTTTTGTTCTTGTGGAGCGTCGATTCTCCCACAATCCAAGGGCATCAGAGGTGGGGAGAGACGCAGCACGGAACATTACCTACTCCGTGACGTACCTTGCACCGGTTAACATTACATTATTTATCGTTATTTACTCATTTATTTGTTTAGTGTTTAATAAACGAGTACTGAAAATATTTTATTATAATAGAACACTATCTTTTTGGCACCATCCAATATTTTGGATTATAAGAGTTGGAAATAACTCCAATATACCATTGGAAAAACAAACACTCATACTTGAAGTATGAAAAATTGCTTGTTTGTCTGATATGGTATTTGTTTTTTTTTTTGTAAGACATAATTATTCAAGTGTCTACTGATCTAGTTTCCTCCCATTCTACAAAACGGGTTCACTTCTTTCACTTTCCTCTTCTCAAAAAAAACCTTCACATGGCATCCCCAAAGATGATGTACGCTCTGAGAGAAATTATATTCCTCAGGTCTTCTGTGTGGTTTTGGGGTAAAAAAATAAATATCGCAGTAAATGCAAAATGGTTAACATAAAAACATCCACGCACAATTTTTATGTTCCGGGATTTCGGGTAAGTTGATAACTTTAGTAGATAAATAAACGTTTCTATTTTCTGATTCAGTATACACGCGGTAGAAGCGAAATTTTTTCAAAACAATCTCAACCAATACTTGAATAGTGAGGTCATAATCAAAGCGACCAATAAGCGCAGACCTTGCGTAATTTCCGTTTCATATCTCAACCAATAGGAGCCTTTAAAGGTGACATCATAATCAAAGTGGCCAATGAGCGCAGTTGATGCGTCGCAGGTGTAGTAATCGTCGTTTCCGTTTAATCCAAAATCCAAATCACAGCGGGGCTGTAGAAGTTTCACTTTAAAAATGTCGAACGAATATAAATTGGATGAAGCTGCCGACGTAAGAAAAGAAGCGGCGAAACAAAGCGTAGATCTTTGTGCTACACTGTGCCCAAAGTGAAGGCATTTGTCCTATATTTGGTCCCAAAGTGAAGTCCTTGGTCCTACATTGGGCCCAAAGTGGAGGTCTTTGTTCTAAAGCTGGCCAAAAGTGGAGGCTTTTATCCTACACTGAGCCCAAATATAGGCTATATTTGGGACCAAAGTGGAGGCCTTTGTTCTGTACCAGGCCAAAAGAGGAGGAATTTGTCCTGCACTGAACCCAAAGTAGAGGCTATCGTCCTACAAGGCGCCTAAAGTGGAGGCTTTTTTTCAACACTGTACCCACAGTAGAGGCATTTGTTTTAAACTGGGCCCAGAGTGGAAACCTTTTCCTACACTTTTAATTTTTTTATTCTTTATTTATCGGTTTGATGGTTACATAATTTGTGTATTTTTCGACCACCATAAGTATTCGGCCACCATAACACATGCCCGTGTTATGGTCCGAACACTGTCCGAAGTATGGTGGATGTTATGGTGTTATGGGCCGAACACTGAGTCCAAAGTAGCTGACATAATGTTAATAAAACAATTTTGTGTAGTGAAAGGAGAAGGAAACAGAAATAATTTTTATAACAACGAATATTTTATTTAAAATACTTATAAAGATTTTCACAATGTGCTTTTTATTATATTTACATATGACACCAATGTGCTCAATATTGTATTTTACATGAATGTCCTAAATATGTTTTAAGAAAACGCAAAAGTAAACTAAAAACGTACTTAATACAATGAAATCTAACCTAAAATTTAAAAAAAAAAACATCAATTTATCTTTTAAAAAGATAACGTAAAACTTATCATTCCATCTTAGTCTTTAGGGCCAATTACGATATGATTAGGCAATTAACCTTCTAAAATAAAATAGTTTTATTTCACTGAAAATCATACATTATAATATAGTGTGTTTATCGAACATTCAAAAGCATTATAATTATTAACCAAAGCAAATGCAAACATTTTGTGATTTGATGAAAGAGATTCATCATTTTTTTTTGAATGACTCAATAAGTGAAACCTCAAATTGTAATACTTTATCATTGAACACAATAATATTAGCGACCATTGGTATGTAGAAAATTAAAAAAAAAACAAGCAATAGTCTTAAATGTGCCCGTATCTTTTCTAATTTCTCTGTTTCAATTTTTCGTTTTAGTGTCGCTAATATTGTCTTCAATGATATCTACAAATTATTTATTTTTGTTATAATATGGACCTCACTTACCTGTTCTGAAGTCCACATATTACAATTTTTGGTTTACATTATTCTATTGTGAATACTTCTTATAAAAAAATAAACGGGAATTCTAGATCTTGGCATGTTACTTCTGTTAGTTATGTTATGTTTATATAATTTTAGATTTTCACGGCCAAAAGTATTTTTGTTGTTTATTTTTGGGGTGTTGTGCCGTGTTGGGCTACCGCCTCCGTATATATAATTCTTTACATTCCAGTTTGATTTTTTATAAAATCTCCTTCTGTTTAATTTTTATTTTAGTTGGAGAAACAAACAGCCATACAAATTTTATTAAAATAATTACGAATTAATTTATAATTGGATTCATTTAATAAATTCACAAATACGATAAAGTTTATATTAGCAAGATGTATTTTATGATTAGTTGGAAGAACGTAATTCCAATACTGGAGAAACTGTCAAAAATATATTTATTTGCAACTTTTAACAGATTCAAATAAAAGATCGATAACGAAATATTGACAACATTAAATTTATTGTTCATTTAAAAATATTAATAATTGTGTATTATTGCATAAATAATAACCATTATTGATTCAAAATCATTTGAAAATGCCTTAATGTTAACAATAAAAAAATTTGATTTCTGAAATAATAATTGTAATCGATAAGTCGAAAATTCATATTTGTATATCAGACGCTGACATAAGATCGTAATATTTAAGTGTATACATTTTTCTATTATTAAATGGAGAAATCTTCGTTAAAAAAATGTATGTTGATTTGGATTAAAAAATATATCTATTTGGGAAGAAGTGCCGCATCGGATGTAAATAACATTTATTAAAATCATTATTAAAATCATCAAGAATTAGTAACAGATTTTTTGCCAGAAACGCTTCTGGTGTAAGAAATTTTCTCCAAAAAGTTTTGTGTTGTATTACCTGGCCCTCTAGCACGGTCGATCAATAAGGATTGATGGACAACTTTCGGTAACTTCTGATCGTTCCCTAACATGACTGCAGAGCGCCAGCCAGAACGAATAAATTACAGTTCACAATTACTAATGACTAAGGGTTCTTAATTTTTTACTTACATAGCTCCACACAGGAGGTTCTGAGTAAAAAAAATCCGTCAGGGCCTATGTCATCCTTGGGGATGCCGTGTGGAGTGTCTTTTTAGAAAGGACGTTCTGGGAAGGAAATAGGTACGAGTGGTGAATAGGAATCTGAAGGTCAATGTGTCCAGGAGTGACGGATATATGAATCCACCCCTCCCACTGCGGTGCAATGCGATGGGTCGACAGAGTCCGGCTGGGGAAATCTAGGTAAGGTCTACCTCAACCAGTTTCCCAATCCAGCCCGCCATGCAGCAGGTGGGCAAATGAATTCACCTAGACAAATCTCACCCAATGAACCCGGGCACCCCTGCTTAATCACCAAACGTAGCAAGCCCTTGGGCAGGGGTAATGGTTATCCAATAAATAGTTTCCAGGACATATTCTATTTCTAAATATTTGGGAACGATGAGAATTTATCGAAAGTTATAAATATTCTATCAATCTTTATTGATCGACCGTGCTAGGGTGCCTGGAATCCCTTTTATCTGCTTAGAGATGTAACCACAGTACCAAGTAGTGACGCTGCTAATTGATCTAAGTCGTGTTTAAATTAGGAACTAAACATCAATTATTGATGTTCAATTATAATACACGTTGATTCTAGTTTAATTAGCACTGCTAAGTCAACATATATTGGAAATAATTGCACTAATGATACAAGACATTAAACACTCTGCAATATCATCAGCTGGTAAACGGTTTACTGTTTTTTATAAACCACGCATGGTAAATCAGACAAATGAGCTTGTTAGTTTAGCATTTATCCAATGAGCGGCCGGCGTAGTCCAGCGGTAAGGCTCTTGACTCGCACTCCGAAGGTCGCGGGATCGAATCCCGGTGTGGCAAATAAATTTTATTTCATTAATTTGTGTTATTTCACAATTAATTCATTTAAAATAATATATAGTATATTTGCGGCACGTTCCAGAGTGGAAGATACTATCAGTATCGCCCTGGTGTAAAACCAACATTCAGAATTGAAACGTTGCTTGAAAACACCCCAAGTGGTCCGCTACGAGGTCTAGGTCCTGGAGGCGGATGACCAGAACACACTGAACCCCAAATTTCTACCAACCCCTTAAACCCTTTTCCTTCCCAGAAACTCTCCTCTCCTTCCTTTCCATTAAAAAACCCCTCCACACAGCATCCCCAAAGATGACATAGGCCCTGAGAGAATTTATTTTCGTCAGGGCCTCCTATGTGGAGCTCATGAAAAAAAATGACTTTAGCCGTGTTTGGTGACCAGATCTATATAGCCAGGTACTTTCCCACGTTCCTCTTCCCTATCTCCTTTCCCTCCCCACTACCTTCACAACATACCCCAATTAAGGATGCCATAGTTCCACTGGCTCCAGACGGGAGCGGTGGGACTCTTGTGCAATATTCATGTAAAAAAAAAATGAACGCTTTTATTATTACCATGACAATCCACGATTACGGTACCGTGATGGCACACAAAAGTATAAAACTTGCATTATTTGTCCTCATAATGCTGCCACTCTTTCTTGTACATTAAATAATGGTGAGACAAGGGATGACACACACAAAATACGTGAGACTGTTTCCTCCAAAGTACTACTTTTTTCCTTTGGAGGAAGCAGATATAACTTATTACAGCTCAGCTACACCGACTGGAATTGCGTTTCATTTTCTTTATACGTGTGAGGGAGATGTATGATAATGATACATCAATGCTACAGCCAAATATCGTCAATGAAGTCTAAAAATGTCGAGCAAGAAAAATTGATTCGACAGTTGTCGGATGAAATAGCTATGCAAAGCAATACGATTTCGCGGCTTCTAAGGAGTATTGAACAATTTCGAATTACCGACATCGCTAGTGACAAAGTGATAACGACGCGTTCTAAAACGAAGAAATACAAAAACTTAAACACAGGTGATGATAGTGATGCTGTCTCGCCTACACTTGAAACAGGCGGTCAGCCGATATCGGCCACCGTTATTTTTTAAGTCTAATTTTTATAGATTGCGGCCCCGCGCCCGCCACCGAGTCGGACACAGCAAGCGCCAGCGCCAGCACTTCTACTGCCGATAAACAAACCCCGCACACCGCCACCGACCCGCCTGCCCGCCCACCACTGACCTATAGCTCAGTTTTACGTTAAAACAAAACACTTCTCACAGGAACAAACGATACGAGTGGAATTAAGGCGATTTTGAAACAAAAATTCATTATTGTGTCCCGTCTACATCCCGACACAACAACGGAGGAAGTAATTGCCCATGTGAAAACGAGTGCAGATATTAACTGCAATGCTGTGAAATTCATGGCGTTTTCGAAGGAATACTCCACGTTTAAAGTGGGAGTTAATGAACATAATATCGATCTGTTACTTAAAGAAGAACTTTGGCCCCGAGGAGTGGTTGTTCGTCAATTTCGTTTCTACAAAAAACACATTTCGGACCAAGAAACCACGAAGAAACCACCACATTCAAAATGACTATTACTATACCAAAACGTGCGATTACTCCGATCAAAGATGAACAAATTTTATGAAAATGTTCTTAACCAAGAACACAAGTTCATCGTAATCACTGAGACTTGGCTTAATAATTCAATATTTAATGCACAATTATTCGATAGCAGGTACGTAGTATTCCGAAAAGACCGAAGCACCGGACAAAACCGAGGTGGTGGACTACTGTTGGCATTGCTGAATGACGAACATATGCGAGCTGAACGACTTTCCCACCTGGAAACGGGAGATGAAAATTTATGGGTTAAAGTTATTATTCACGACGTATGTTTTTTAATTTGTACTGTTTACATCCCACCCAGTTCTAAAACAAATGTTTACACGATTTTTTTTGAAATGTTAATTAGTAACTTAAGCTATCTTGCTGATAAAAAATTTTTAGTGATTGGTGATTTTAATATCTATTCGTAACAAAATCCACGTGCAGTGAATACCGAACTTTCGTATGTTATGGAGCTTTTTCAGCTGAAGCAGTTTAATACAGTACTGAACTCATGTAATCGTACCTTGGATCTAGTATTAAGTAACTTCAGTATGTTAACTAAAAAATTCGATTTTTATCTTGTAAAAGAAGATAATTATCATCCAGCACTTTTGACGGAATTTAGTCTTAAACACAACAGACCGTTAAAAAATCGTTGTTTACATTTAGATAATGACTTCCGTGGTTGGAATTTCTACAAAGACGACTTTGAGAAGCTTTACAACCAACTGCGTGCCCACGATTGGCAGGCTATGTTGGAGATTTCCGATGTTGACGAGGCAGTTAAATACTTCTACGATACCCTATACGCGTATTTTGATCAATGTTTTCTAAGAAAAAAAGCTCCGCGAAATGAAAACTATCCTAGATGGTTTTCGCGCGAGATTATCGGGGACATAAAGATGAAGCTCATACACCATCGGCGGTGGAAACGATCAGGTTTGGAAAGTGAACATGAGTTATTCAAATCTTATCGTACTAGAATTAAACGTAATATTTCAACAGCCCACAAAAATTATATTTTAAAGGTAGAAAATAATGTGAAACACGATCCGAAGTCATTCTGGAAATATGTTTCTGATAAGAAACACGATAGAGGCCTCTTAAGTCATATTATCCTAAATGATTGCACTTACAAAGGAACCGACATACCGGAAGCTTTCGCAAAGTATTTTAAATCTGTATATAATCAGGAAAAAGTTGATTTTGAATCATACGTGCCAGGACAGATTGGATTAAGAAATGCTCAAAATATCTCAATTGAAAACGTTAATACCGTGGATTTCAGCTTAGCAGTTAAAAAATTGAAACCAAAAACATCGTTTGGCCCTGATTTGATTCCACCCTTTGTCATTAAGGGATGTTCTGAAGCACTATGTAAGCCACTTCTACATTTATTTAATCTTACCATTAAAAACGGAATTTTTCCTAAATTACGGAAGCTGTCGAAAGTCACCCCCTTACACAAAGATGGTGACAAGTGTCAAGCAACCAACTACCGTCCTATAGCGATTCTTTCCGCACCCGCCAAGTTATTAGAAATAATTATCCATAAATATGTTTACGCCAAAGTTGAACCATTCTTGATCGATCAACAACATGGATTTAGATGTGGCCGATCAACTACTACAAATTTAATGGTTTTTACAGATTACATAGCGAGAGCACTCGATAACAATGAGCAGGTTGATACGTCATACCATGACTTTGCGAAGGCTTTCGATAAGGTGGATCACTTAGTGCTCCTAAGTAGGCTTGAAGAAATTGGTTTTTCCGACAACTTACTAAAACTCTTTAGTAATTATTTGAACGAAAGGGAACAATTCGTGTCCTATGGTGAGTTTAACTCTAACACGTATCATACAAACTCTGGTGTGCCACAGGGATCCAATTTAGGACCCTTATTGTTTCTAATTTTTATTAACAATATTCGGGGAAAAATCAGATTTGTCCGTTTTTTACTTTTTGCAGATGACATTAAACTCTTTCTGAGAATAAAATCATTAGAAGACTGTCGAAAACTCCAGGAAGATATAAATTCAATTATTGACTGGAGTATCGATAATAAACTCAAATTTAACTTCCAAAAGTGTTCAGTTTTGTGTTTTACGAGGTCACAAAAAACCATATACTTTAATTATAAAATGAAAGACACGTCTTTGAAACACGTGGTGACTAGCAAGGACTTAGGAATTGTGTATGACGCTCGCTTAACATTTCATGCTCACATTGAAAAGATTTGTAAATCAGCCACAAAGATGTTGGGTTTTGTCATACACAATTCTAAGGAATTGACCAACCTTACAGTTATAAGGCTGCTTTACTTTAGCTTGGTGCGTAGCATTCTCGAGAGTGGATCTCAGATATGGGGGCCAGAGGACATCGTCTATGTACTAATGGTCGAGAAAATACAAAAGAAATTTTTACGATACCTCTATATGAGAGAGTTAGGTTTTTACCCATGGCTGTTTCCAACAGCATTTATCTCGGGAATGCTGGGTATCTGCAGCCTTAGTTCCAGAAGAGATGTCGCATTACTGCTGATGGCTTATAAGCTTCTAAATGGTTTTATGTCGGTACCAGATACTCTAGCTGAAATAGGATTCTATGTCCCGGATAATTTCACGCGAGGTCGCCAACACAGACTTTTGATTCTTCCCAGATGCAGAACTAACTTACCAATGGTGATGCCCCTGGGAAGACTCACTAGGTTAATTAACTGCCTCGCAGGAAATGTGGATATTTTCCACATTTCCTACAACGATTTTAAGCGTGAAATAACACTTATGTTTTAACTAAATGTTTTACTTTAAATGTATTTATTATGTATCTTTTCTAACCGCTTTTGCAATATATTGGTTTTATGCTGTTTTTGCAAATAAATAAATAAAAAATAAATAAATAAATGATTGTATGTTTCCTTTGGGGAGGCAAAGAGGTAAACGGGGGAAGTGGGAGAGGGAAGAGGGAAGGCGGAGTGGAATCATGAGGCGAAAGGGTAACGGGACGAATGGGAAAGGACACGCAGGGAGAAACAATTTCTTTATTAAGTGGCATTTCAATGCATGTCAGGAACTCGATAGTTGTTTATATAACTAAAATTATTGTTCATATAAATAATTCCATTGCATCACATAAGAGCATTTATAAAATTTTCGGAACCAATAATACATTTACAAAGAAGCAAAAACTTGTTCAAAATTTTTAAACCGTGAGCTCTGTCGTCAGGAAATTTGAACTTAAAAATTCTGATGTTACATTATTGATAATATTACCATAATGATTAAACATCAATCTGTTTATCTGAAGAGGAAAAACTTCTAACCAAAATTGCATGTGTTTTTCATCTAGAATTTAAAGTCGACTATTTGAAATCAACATTCCTTAGAATGCGACTAATTTTCAGCTAGAACTACGGAGCTCTAAAAAAATCATTTATGTAGAAAAATAAAACAGAAGGCCACGTCTTTTTTACAATATCGAAAAAAAAATGCATATGTTTTACATTGAGCTGAAACTCGGGCGTAACCGGGCAATAAGCCAGGGGTCGGCATACCAGTAAGAATAGCAAAAAAAATTCAAAGAGTCCTTCCATGACTGCTTTGCGTTGCCGCCCCGGTAATAATTTATTGGACAGTCAAAACCTCTGCCACGGTCACCCCCAAAGTGAGAGGGTTGATTTCATTTGTCTGTGACTCCTGACTTACTGATCCTCAGATTCCTTTTCACTCCTCATACCTTTTTTCTTCCCAGAACTACCTCTTCTTCCTTTTCTAAAAAAGCATCCCCAAAGAACACAGGCCCTGCGGGGAATTATTTTCCTTTGTGGAGCGTTGACGTACGCTTTTATTTCCAATGGCTAGTTATGTTTCGTATCAGTGCTGATGCGAGCACACAAATAGAGATTGCGATGCGTTGCAATCGTACCTTTTAAGTTTTTTGGCGGCCATGTAACGTTTTATTCTAATGAGGCTGGGGAGTGTAGGTGAAGAGCTATTAACCAGCGGCCGAGAATTTAAATTTCGTCGAATGATGATCTTGCGATCGTACCCTTGCTAATGTACAAGGCGGTTCCGATGAGAAAGATTAATTATTCTCCATAACAGCATTTTTTTCATTCAACATTTACTTTGATAAATACCTAAATTAAAAAATGCTCAAACTCGTGATGATGATAAAACTATTAAAATGATTTACTTTTTGTAATTATTTTTTGATCATAAGTATTTATAATGTTTCAATAATGTCTAAGTAAAATAATATATATTTTTTTTAAATATATTAGTTTGTAAGACCGTAAATAAATAGACAAACTGAAGTATTTTCGTCATAAAACAAAGGCGTGGAAATGTTTTTAATGATTTTATTTGAACAAAAATTAAAATTCTTAAAAGTGACTTTCCCAAATTATTTATTGATTTATTTTACTGCATTATTATATGAATTGAAATGTGTGTTGTACAATACAAAATTTTGTTTGAAGATAAATCTGTTTGTTAAAACAAATCTGCCAACGATCTACGGTAAAACCTTATTGAATCTATTAATAATAAACATATTTTCTCAAAGTTTAGAACTTATTACTAGATAATAGAACAGTCTTTCAAAATCAATTTATATTTTTTTGTGGAAAAGAGTCAATACGTCTAAAATTTTTATTTAAAAATGACATATTTCTGGTTTTGTCTGGTTATTCTTCCCTCTGAAGCTGAAGTTGAATAGCCTATGAAAAGAGCCGTTGTCTTCCGATCCCTGTTAATTAGGTCAACATAAACTAATCTCTCGTGTTGCATGTAATTGGCCGTACTACGGGTAGTTTCCTTGGCAGATGTTAACCAAATATACAGCATTATGTATTATCAATCTCCAATGCCAGAGTCTACCGCTCATGTAAGGGATGACATGTCTAAATTTTTGGTGAAATACGAGCTTGCCCACGTAAGACGTGCGTTGCTACGTGTGCGCTGACTAATAGTGTACAGGCACGCATGGCACAACCAAAAGTCATGCTAGTTACGATATTATGTTAACTAGAATGACAGAAGAATCAGATGAAACTAACAAAATTGAGTAATGAAATTTATTTAAAAGAAAGAAAAAAGATTTGAAAAGTGATTCTACAAAGAATTTGGCTCAATAAATATTAGGCAATCTGTGTGCACCAGGATGAACCCGACAAATGGATAAGAGATTCCTGAACGGGAATTTTATTGGTTT
Organism: Limnephilus marmoratus; assembly: GCA_917880885.1. Lineage (NCBI taxonomy): Eukaryota > Metazoa > Arthropoda > Insecta > Trichoptera > Limnephilidae > Limnephilus > Limnephilus marmoratus. Next base: position 13,059,087 of record OU862922.1, read on the forward strand.
TTTTTTTTAATCTCTTGTCATGTCGTCGCTGGTCGCTTAGCGGAGTGACGGTCCAACCCCCAACCCGACCCTCTCTGTCCAATATCCACCGATTTTACAAATGTTTTTTACCAACGTGAAAAAGTCACCGTGGGCCAAAATTTATTTATTTATTTCAACATACAGAATATAAATAAATTCAACATACAACATAAAGAATGTAAGAGAATAAATGTAAAATTAAAAGTAAAAAGTTAAAGGTAAAAAGTAAGAAGTTAAAGTAATAAGCGGGAAGTGAAAAGTAAGAAGTATAAGTATAAAGAATAAGTATAAAATATACAGTCTTACTCATCATCGCAAAATAAGATACAACCTCGGAGCAAGACCGGGTTAGGTGAAATTGTTACTCAACATGGTGGGTTAATCGCGCGCATGCGCGTGTTCTTCCCGCGTCGCTGTACGGGAGACGTAGTAGCTATCAGAATTTAAACCACCCGATCACCAGGGTTAACTCAGTACCTACGGCGTTGTAACTGACGAAATGGCGAACTTTTAAGAGAATCTTGACGTTTTGAACGGAGCTTTGGCAAATATTGACCGTATTCGCGGCATTCGTGCACCACGACTACGGAAAAGGTTCAAAAAAAGGTACGATCCATTTGCGGCACTTACGGAAGGAGACTTTAGGTCTAAATATAGATTTCTCGAATAATATGTTTGTTGACTGATGTTGACGTATGAATAAACATGAAGTTGGCAACACGCGCGCGAAATGCTAAATTGACCGCGTTTTTCCGCTTTGGAGCAGTGTTGCTACCGTAAAAAAATCATAACAGCTGTCGAGAAACATTATGATGATGAGTAAAGATTTTTACCCTGAGCAGTGTAGGCCCCCTCCACTGTGTAGCTATCGGGACGCTACAGAGCCGTGGCACGATTTCATGATGAGTAAGGCTGATAAAGTGTAAAGTATAGGGCAAAAAGTAAAACTCAAAATTAAAAGGTAAGACATAAAATAGTGAAAAATAAAATGTATAAACTATAGCACATCTTAAAAAAGGTTAAAAACCACAAAAGTTTCCAATATAAAACAGTATAAAAAGTAAGAAATGCTCTCAGGAGGAGAAAAACAAATAAGATAAAAAGCGATAGGTATGATAAATTTTACAATGTACCTATGATGTAATGCCGACTACTTGCTTGTTTTACTCCAAATAAATCCAGAAATACTGGTTCAAATATTATCAAGTAAGTCCAGATACACCCTGAATAATTGAAGCGAATGTACGTAAAAAATATACACGGCTTTATGGATTATAGTTACTTGACTTATTTTAATCAATGATTCCTGACATTATTTGGAGTAAAAAATGTTAACGAAATTTTGGTCTCTGTTAACATTTTTGATGTATTTTTTTTCAATTAAAAACATTTAAACATTGGTATTGGATAGTTATGACCGGGTGAGGGTTTTGGCGGTTAATCGGCTGAGTTACCAGTGAAGACATGAAGAAGATTTTTTAATATTTCTATTTTTGATACTGACAATTCTTGGTGGAAATATGATATAATTAAACACATGTAAAACTTATTTCCACTTGATTTATTTTTGACCGTAACGGGTTTCAATATGTTATTTAATTTATAATAAATCCTATATTGCCTATCAAATTTATGTCCTTTACTGTATATGAGTTGTTCATAATTCATATTATCTGCTTATATGTAAGGTATTCCCATAAAAAAAACATTAAAGTAATGTGTAAAACAGAGATAATTTTGCCTACTGCTAATAGCAAAATAACTAAAAATCCAATCGTCAAAGACGACATGGCGACAAATATGGAAAAACCATATAAATTGAATAAAATTCTTGTAAACTACCCCCTCTCTCTCCCCCATATAATATATATATATATATATAAACTGTAGAATAATAAACATTAGTACTAGTCTGAAAATGGCTATAGTAGGCTGAAACCGGTTACGGTAAAAAATAAATTAACTAGAAATAAACTTTATAAAGATTAGTTCGCTAGCGAACTAATCTTGATAAAAAAAAACACCGCAGACAGAAATTTCATCGGCATTTTTTACTATAATAATGTTAGTTAGTACGTTACTCGTCAATAACGAGTATATGTATATCACAAACTATTATTTTGATTGAAAAATATTTAAAATACTGTGGGTATAACGTCTCGTTTACTATGAGAGGAAAATTAATATTTCAACGATCCACTTGCATTATGGTTGTGGCAGCAGTTTTATAATTTGATTTGATGCATGGAAAAATATTTTAACATCCTCTTTTTAAAAGCAATTTTTTTGCCAAATGTTTTTATCATGTCCATAAAATGATTCTTCTGCACGGTTTGTGAAAATCACTCAGGTTTATTTTTAATACTAAATGTTAATACTTTGTCATGGCAGCAAAAAATATTTAAGCTGCTTTTTTATCCTTTCACATTGAACATTTTTTAAGCTTCACAAAATGAAAATATAAAATTATTTTTAATGTAACAATTATTATAAGCAGTAATTATCAGCCTGAAATACTCAGCTACATTGAAAAAATCTTCCGAGGAAAAGATATATATGAGTGTTTCAGGCTAATAATTATTGCTTATAATAAATGTTACCCTTTGTGCTATGCATAAAAATCTTGTCTTAAACGTTGGTTTATCGATTAAAATTTCTGTTTTTAACGCTTTATGACATTCGATAACACACATATATAAAGGTACATTTTATGTAAAACATGATAAACTTATCAATATGCGTGAAATAAAACATAACGTGTTAAATTTATTTTATTTCTTCTAACACAGCAAACTTATTTTGTGGCACCATTTTGATTTAAATTAATAAATTACTTCGTTTTTACCACTTTTATTGTTTACAAAACCAACATGTTTCGTCAGCAAAGCTGACTTCTTCAGGGTTTTGACAGAAGGGTTTTTTAGTTCTGTCAAAACCCTGAAGAAGTCAGCTTTAACAGAAGGGTTTTTTAGTTCTGTCAAAACCCTGAAGAAGTCAGCTTTGCTGACGAAACATGTCGGTTTTGTAGACAATAAAAGTGGTAAAAACGAAGTAATTTATTAATTTAAATAAATAAAAAAAAAAATTATTTTAGTAAAAACTTGAAATTAATCACAATTTTAGAAAACATTAAAAAAGATTTAACATCTTAGGATAAACGATAAATTTAACCTATAAATATGTAAGAACGTGAGCCATATTACACAACACATTGATATCATGTTTATATTATAAAGATCATTATTACATATTTATTTAGAAATGTTTGATAGATTTCAATTAAATAATTTTTCTCAAAAATATTACTTTTTGAACGCCGTAATTTTTGAGAAGTTGGAACACCACTTTGAAAACATAATTGGCGCTTTTATTATTATCGTAACTATCCACGATTATGATACCGTGACGGCTAAAAAGACAATAAACAAACTTCCTTATCGCTATAATGCTACAACTCTTTCTTACACATTAAATAATCGTAAGACAAAAGATGAGATACACAAAATACATGGGATTGTTTCCTTTAAAGTTCTACTTTTTTCCTCTGGAAGAAACAGTTATATGTATGTACGTACCTTATTACGGCTCAGCTACTTTAATTGCGTTTCATTTTATTTATACATGTAAGGGAGGGCTCCATGACAGTTGGTCCGGCGATAGTTTAGAAGATGTTTTCTTCAAGTAAGTATGCAAAGAAGATATACGGTCGTACAACCAAAGTCGATATACTTATATCTGAAGACATCTTGAGTGAAAATCCGCTGTAAAAATATTTTTACTAATAATTTCGACTCTCCGAAGTAGCATGCGGCAATCACAAAATACGACATACTTATACGTGCAGTCGGCTTATCAAATAAACGCTTAAGATTCCTACTTGCATATAATATAACTTTTATATCTGAATATAACACAAGAGTCCCAACAGCTCTCGAAGTATATCGACTTTGGTTGTACGGCCGTATATCTTCTTTGTATACTTACTTAAAGAAAATATCTTCTAAACTCGGCCTAGATTTCGGCCGGACCAATTGTCGCCGGACCAATTGTCGCCAGACCAAATGTCGGCCGGACCAACTGTCGCCGGACAAATTGTCGGGTCACCGTTTGGGAGATGTATGATAGTGATTGTTGCTTCCTCTGGGGAGGTGCAAGCATACGTTCATCGTTTGTATCATTTTTGACTGTTGTTATTTAGTGTGTAAGAAAGAGCTGCAGCAATATACGTTTAATAACAAAAGCATCAGCGCATTGAAGATTTGATGTTTTTAAATATTTGGAATTCACTCACACTATAATACAATATTATTCTTGTAATTAAATTCCATACTTTCAAAATTAAAAAAAAATTGTAGGTGTCTACGGAGACGTCACGGTGCGGTGTGTAAAAGAGATGCAAGAAACTAATTACTTTTTTCCTTTGGAGAAAACAGATCTACGTACATTGTAGACCTCTTCTTTTGAAAGAGCTGCAGCATTATTGTGATAAGGAACATAAGTTTATTGCCTTTTTTATGCCGTCATGGTACCATAATCGTGGATTGTCACGGTAACAACAGAAGCTCTTATTTTCTGACGAACGACGTAAAATCTGATCATTTTTAAGCTTGTTACAATAAAACAAAAAATCATCTAGGTTATTACTTAATATTGAGACTGTAATTAAAACATGTTTAAATATTTATAAAAGTAACGGCATGCAATATAAAATTTATTTGCAATTTTATCAACTTTTTTATAGGTATAAGAAAGGATTATTTACAAATATGTCGGTGCTCACTAATTAAATAAAAAGTGTTTTTAAAATTTTCACATCGATTTTAAAAATAATTGAGTTTTACTATAGTTAATAATTAGTATATTATATAATATATTTTTAATAATAAACAAGAATTAACACGTACAAAATCTTCTAAGTGCAAGGATTGAGATGAAATTGATGATAATTTGGTAGATTGAAGAAAGTGTCCTGCCTGCTGCACCTGTGGAATAAATAAAAAAACACCTATTAAGAATAACGTTATATTTACATATATCGATCGTCCAATTGATTAGTAAGACATCTCCAAATAGTAAGTTTTGAAAAGGAAAGCAATATTTAAATGCTCTCCATCAATCAAATATTATTTACAAGTGTCTGTGTTTTACTTATTAAATATGCCATAAAATAACACCGGGAGGCATAACCGTCCATTATATTAGTATGACATTTTAAAATATCCTACTTGTGACTCAGAAAACATCAACATCGAATTCGGTTGAATTTCAGAACCCAGCTTCGGGTGCATGTCTGACGCCACGCTATAATTTCGAATTTAAGAATTTGTCAAGGATGTCACTACTTCCGTCAGCAGGTTGGATGGAGACGTCCCCCCCCTAGGTATAACTGCTACGAATTTGTGAATAGTAGTATCTCTCCGGATATGGAAAGATTGTATCAAGCGGCTATATATTACATATGACGTCATTGCTTGTCTCTGTTACTTCGTCCCGGTGACTAGCTACACTGGATGACAGTGGATCCGAGAAATGGGCTATTTTGGAACCAGTTGCCATTGGATTTATAAAATGGTCACCAATACCGAATGGGCGAAATTGATTCAAAAGCCACGGGCATTAGCCTAGTGTGGTAGCCAAAAAAAAATCTGTAACCAATAAAATTTTATGAAATAAAAATTTAAATAAAATCACTACATGTTTTTCTGTGTCATAATTATTGATTTGGTGGTGTTACACAACTGAAATTTAGATTTTTAGGAGATGTCTGACTAATCAACTGGACGATCGATGTCTAGGAATGTACCTGAATAGATAACAAATTAAAAGAAAACAACGACGTTTTGTCTTTTACACACGCGAGTTCTGTATTCGCTTGACGGATTGTAAATGGGTGATGTTTTGTTTGAAAGGTACACTAAAACCTTCTTCAAATGGCAGGGCTTTGCGCGATGCAATTTCCGTCAGCCTGTTTTGTGTGAAATCCGTCAGGTTGCGAGGGTGCAGGAAGCGTGCAATAACGTACGGGAATTCCTATCGCGGTGGTTACGCGAGCTGTTTTTACCTGAGTGACTGTTAAAAGCCCCGGAGGTAAATGCTGAATATATTATACACTTCGAATTTGCTACATTTTCTAACTATTTCTAACTTTTTGTAACTGTCGTTAATAGTAACTAACTCACTGTAGACTGTACATTCGAATCAAATATGTAAATGATATAATATTAAAAAAAATAGGAAGTGAGTTTCGCACCGGTAAGCTTATAGGCTCCGGGTATCTAGCATAGTCGATCATATTGTATCCATAACTTTCGTTAACTTCTCATCTCTTGACTGCAGATCGCCAACGAATAGATAAAATTTCATAATGACTAAGTGATCTTAATATATTCGACGTCAACTGTTGTTTGCACGCATTGGCGGTTCATGGCTTTTTTAACAGGGGGTTTATAAATTCAAGAGAAGATAGGTTTAATCATGTTGACCTTCGAATACAGCGGCACTCCCACAACTTAAATAAAGTTAGTGGGAGGGGTACCTACGTACAATTATTAGATAATGAGATGAGTTTTAGAGGAATTAAATTGTTTAATGTTTTTCACAGCACTCAATGTACGTTGATAATTATTATTATTGTTTTTTCAACAAGAATAATTACCTAGAATACATAATTGATATTTTAAAACATTAAAATATAAACAAAAAACACAAATAAAGGTGGCACGAAATAAAATTAGTTTTTCTTTCACTTCAAAAAACACTTCAACTACGCAGGTATTAAAATTAGGTACATTGGTTATCACTAGTAGTTCCTTAATAATACGACTACAATGTTAAATACCAATAACATTTAACTTGCAACGGTCAATCTGTGATGATTCGGGCATCAGTGATACTCGTCACATCTAGGGATGCAACGATATGTCGACCCTTAAAAATATCGATATTTATCGATATCGACGATACGCCGATATAAAATATGTACTTTTATATTATATGCTATATACAATATCATGAAATATTCAGTCGTCTTCTGAAACCAGACACAGAAGACGACTGCTTATGTTCGGCGTAAGGGTGCAACTACTGGAAGGTTAAATAGATACGCCACATCTGCGTATCCATTACTAATTTCATGCAATACAAGTGCAAGCTAGTGTTTGAAATACACAAACCTGGTATTGTTGCATTTAAAATATTTTGGAATGAGTAGCTAGCGAGGGTACGTGAAATTCAATGAGATTAATTAAATCAGGACTGTCTACCATTTACAATTATGAACCTAAATATGTGATATTATGAGAGAGATCGGGTGAAATACTCACTTCCCGGCCAAGCCAGCTTGTCCAGGAAGGCGGGTGGCTGCAGGGTTGCCACCGCGGTGGTCTGCCGCCGGTAGGGACCCCCGGGTAGGGCCGCACTCTCAGGGGGCGCAGCCGCGCACCGCAGACGCAACTCCCCGTCGCGGAAGGCGGCGCGGTCGGCTGGCAGGCGCAAGGAGAGCGTTGAGCGCCATAGACCGCGTCCTGCGGGGTAAAGCCAGGGGCCCTCGACGCCAAGGAAAGTTACCTGTTGGATAGAATTTTTTTTGCATTTGTTTTTCCTGTTAAGCACTTGCATACTGCTTACTAAGAACATATGCAGGGACACTGGAGGTATAGATTTGTTCAAAATAAATAAAGTTAGCTTCGTTTAACCAAAAAATTAAAATCTTGCGAGAGCCTTGAACGCGGAACCATCTGTTACTTATATCTGATAACCTCCAATGTTAGATTGAAAACGGACATTATTATTATTTTTACAGTAGTTGACAGGCGCTTTCGTTAATCAAAACTATAGTCTCGATTACATTGAGCGAGTTTACAAGCTACTAGTCGGCGAATTCACTATCTCACTCTAGTAAACGCGCTCAGTGTAATCATATTTACTAGCTAACTCGCAGATTTTACACTGGACGAGTTAACTAGCAGGTAGTGAATTCGCCGGCTAGTCACTTGTAAACTCCCTCAATATAATCTAGGCTTAACCCATTACCTTAATTTCTAAATTTAATCAATATTAACCCAAAGCGGAGAATCAGACATGATTTTTTTGCCTGTTTGCGAAAATTTTTGCGAAAACAATTGAGGTTCAGTTACTCACCAACCAAATCTGAGCAAAGTTAAGGTTAAGTTAGGTCGCCCAGGGAACCATTATTGGATAACCAACACCTCTGCCATAGGTCACCCAAGTGGTTCGCTACGATTGGTGACTTAACTTAGGGGTGCCCGGGTTCTTGGAGTAAGGTTTGTCTTGGTTTGAATAACCTGGATACATTGGAACCCAGATTCCTACCCACCCCTCATATTTTTTCCTTAGAAGAACTTCCTCTCCTTTCCTTCCTTAAAAAGACCCTCCACGCAGCATCCTTAAAGATGACATAGGCCCTGAAGGTAATTATTTTCCTCAGGACCTCCTATGTGAAGCTAAACATAACGCCAGCAAAGGATCATTTTTAAAAGTTGTTTTACTGAGCATTCATAATAAAATTTAAATTTCAGTTTTTGATTGAGCAAAATTGAGTTTTTCGTTTGAATTTGGCAAAACTACGAAAAAATTATAATTGAGAAATACAGATAATTAAACGAATAACTAGTGGTTTTTACAGCAGCTAACTTTGCAAGCTGTGAAGAGAGTAAATAGTCAAGAAATAAAGAAATCAATGATTCCAAAATTACAAAGAGTTTAATCAAAAGTTACGCTCTAAATTCTGTTTATAAATGGACTCAGTTCATATGAGAGCTTTTTCCAAGCTTTGGAGCCTGATACCGGAAAGTACGATAGTGAAATTCAGTGTTGGGACTTCGCCTTACGGAGTGTGTGGTTAGTTTAGGTACGTGGTGTTTACCTGAACGTTGTTGACGAACCAGGTGAGTTCCCAGGCGGGCAAAGCGGGGTCGGATGTGCAGTTAACTCGCACTTCCTCGCCCAGCGAGTAGCGCGGGGCCAGACCCTCTATTAGGGGGTCCTTCCGAGACAGGGCTAGAAAAAAGAAAAATAATCAAAATCCGAAAAGGTTGTTCAGTCTGAAATAGATTTTTTTTTAAAGTTATAATAATTTCCCTCAGGGCCTATGTCATCCTTGGGGATGCTGTGTGGAGGGTTTTTTTAAAAGAAAGGAAGCAGCGGAGAGTTCTGGGAAGGACGAGGGTTTAAGGGGTGAGTAGGAATCTGTGAATCAGTGTGTTTTTCTGTGAATCTTCAATCAAAAGGAAGAAGAATTGTAAAGCTGTAGGACCCGATGAGATACCGGCTGATCTATGGAAGTCATTAGGAATGGTAGCGATAGAATGGCTCACAAACCTATTTAATAAAATAGGCAGAAGTAAAATTCCTGAGGCGTGGCGGCAAAGCTTCCTTGTACCATTCTATAAAAATAAAGGTGACGTTACACAGTGTGGTAATTACAGGGGCATAAAGTTAACCTCACACACTCTTAAAATCTGGGAACGCATACTGAATAAACGAATATATGATCTTGCCAAAATCACACCAAATCAATTCAGTTTCACCCCATCAAAATCTACGACAGACGCATTACAGGCGGTGAGAATAGTAATGGAAAAATACCGTCTCAATAGGGAAAACTTACACTTCATCTTTATCGACTTAGAAAAAGCTTTCGACCGAGTGCCAAGAAGACTTGTGTGGCAAGCTATGAGAGCTCAGGAACTACCAGAACATTATGTGAACCTCATAGAAGACATGTATAACAATACCCGCACAAGGGTCAGAAGCCCGGTCGGTCTGAGCCAAGATTTCGAGGTTGAGGTGGGAGTTCACCAAGGTTCGGCGCTGAGCCCATTACTGTTCAACTTAGTAATGGATTACATCACCAAAAATATTCAAAAGAAACTACCCTGGAACCTTCTGTATGCAGACGATATCGTACTGATTGCCAGAACTGCGGAAGATCTGCAAAATACCTTGACAGAATGGATAACAGCACTTGAAACATCAGGACTTCGTGTCAGCAGGTCAAAAACGGAGCACTTGGAATGTAATTTCAGCAGTACAGCGAGCAACACCACCGTTTACTATCCAGACAGAATGCCGGTGCCAAAAGTAGAATCCTTCAAATACCTTGGCTCAGTAATAACAAAAGATGCAAATGTAGAGGCCGATGTATCTCACAGAGTAAATGTTGCGTGGCAGAAGTGGCGATCACTCACTGGAGTACTGTGCGATTCAAGCATGCCCATTCGCACAAAAGGCAAAATATACAAAACTGCAGTGAGACCAGCAATGCTGTATGGGGCTGAGTGTTGGACAGTGAAGGAAAATCACGTCCAAAAACTGCACGTTGCAGAAATGAAAATGCTTAGATGGTCAGGTGGGGTTACGAAACGAACATATAAGAGGTAGTTTCAAGGTAGCCCCCCTTCCTGAAAAACTAACAGAAAGTCGCTTACGGTGGTATGGTCATGTAATGAGAAGAGACAAAGAACACGTGTGCCATAAAGCGCTAGCTATACCTGAAATAAAAAGAGGAAGAGGACGCCCCCCTCTGACATGGTGGACCAGCATGGCAAAAATAGCTCAAAATTTCCCCAATCCAACAACCCAAGACCGGTCGTCTTGGCGCAGATTGATTAGGAGAGCCGACCCCACTTAAAGTGGGAAGTGGCAAAGAAAAAGAAGAAGAAGTGTGTTCTGGTCATCCGCCTCCAAGACCTAGATAAACCTCACCCCATGAACCCGGGCACCCCTGCCAAATCACCAAACGTAGCGAACCACTTAGGGTGACCTGTGGCAGAGGTGTTGGTTATCCAATAAAGGTTCCCGGGGTGGCGGTACTCATTCCTACCTCCCAAATTGAATAGATGTCATATATATACATTTTACACGAGTTTTAACATAATTTTTCAACATTTTCAATTCAACATCTCTCACACTGGGTTACTAAATATATGAACACAATATGTATCAAAATCCTTTTGATTTTTCTAATGCTTTTTTTTACATTTGCTCCGTACAGGAGGCTTATGTCATCTTTGGGAATCTTGTGTGGTCTTTTGAAAAAAAGGAAGAAGATTTGGTTCCAGGAAGGAAAAAGATAGAGGGGTGGGTAGGAATCTGGGGATCAATGTGACTAGGAGCGACAGACTCCATCCCTTCCACTGCGGTACAAGATGATGGATCGAGAGAGTCCGGCTGAAGAAGTCCCCCTCAACCAATTTTTCCGATCCCGCCCGCCACGCAGTAGGTGGATTACGTGCATTAGCCGCCAAATCCTAGATCAACCTCACCCCATGAACCTGGGCACCCCTGGTTAGTCACCAAAAGTAGCGAATCACTTGGGCGACATATGGCAGAGATGTTGGTTATCCAATAAATGGTTACCGGGGCAAATGGGAATGAATTCAACTCAACAACTCCTTTGAAAAGTCTTTAAAAGTGATGAAATGAATATTTTAAAAGATAGTTAAATACATAGGTTAGCGTTTTTTTTTCGAGGAAGATACTGAGTGCGTTTCCAGAGGGTAGACGTCCAGTAGGCCGCCCCAGACACAGTTGGGCGAGGCAACTCCAGAAACTGTGTGAGGAGAGGATGGGTCTACCGTGGACGGAGGCCGAATAATCAGCACAAGACAGGGACGTATGGAGGAGCCTTGTCGATGCAATGGGTCCCCGACCCGAATAGGATAAGAGGAAGAAGATGATGATGATGGGTTTTTTTCACGTCTTTCAAAGAGGTGTTGAGATGAATTAATTCTGAGTTGTCATGGAACTGAAAACAATATGTATCCAGATCGTTATGATTTTTATGATGTGGGAATCAAACTCCAATCCTTCAAATTCAAAGTTTCACCAGTTCGCACACAATTTATTGTTGTAAATATGCTTTTGTCTTTAAAACATAGGTATATACATTTACTTTCTTTGTGAGCAAATTACATTCACTTTGCCTTACGATTTTGTTTATTACCAAGTCTTTTTCACTTTTCAATTAAAAATGCTTTTCTTCATTGTGAGAAAAGGAAACCGAAGAACAAAGCTAAAAGATTTTCAAGTCAAAAGCTGCCGTTGGCATAAATTTAGTAAGAGAACATGACCTAGTTCACGGAACACTCCTGGATAAATACGGAGCCAGCGTTTATTTTTCCTCGTACTCTTATAAATTAGAAGTAATCCGTATTTGTAACGATTGAGTTCACTTAGACTCTTTGGCCAGTGCAAAGTGCTTTAGCAAAAAATCTATTGTAATTAGTTGGAAACTCTATTTTCTTACTTTCACCGAAATCATTTAGATCAACTCGATACTTAAATAATATTAAATCCAAAAATGGTCTCAATACTTTGATCACAATAGCAAAATTTTGGTAGCATTAATAATTGACGGCCTCCGTAGTCTAGAGGAAAGGCTCTCAACTCGCAATCCGAAGGTCGCAGGATCGAATCCCGGCGCAGCGTACGCAAATAAATTTTATTTGATAAATTTGTTATTTCAAAATTAATTCTATTAAAATAATACATAGTATATTTGTTATACTTTCCAGAGTGAAAGATAGTCTTAGTATCGTCCTGGTGTAAGACCACCATTCAGAATTGAAATGTTGCTTAAAATGGCTTTAGCCATGTGTGGTGACCAGATTTGAATAGCCTGGTACTTCCCTACCTTCCTCCTTCTCATCTCCTTCCCCTCCCCACTACCTTCAGCCTCACAACGTATCCCAATTGGGGATGCCCAAAGATATTGAAATATAAGTAGATGTGCTATCTGCTGTTTTTACTATGTGGGTCTGCGCTTCCGGGTGTCGCCGATATTGTTTACCAATTAACAAATAAACTAAAAAAACAAATAATTAACGAATAAACCAAACGAACGTTAAACTAAATGAACGAATTCTTTCCTTATTCAAAATATATTGTTAACCAATATTAATTCACATTTTCAAAAAATCAACGAAATGAACAAATTATTTTTGTATGAAAACTGCGCTAATTAGCGCGTAGTCCGGCGACAATTGCGCGGACACCATAGCATATCTCTTCTGTATTATAATATCTTTGGGGATGCCCAAGGCCCATGTCATATTTCGGGGTGCTGTGTGGAGGGTCTTTTTAGAAAAGGTAGGAGAGGTAAGGTAAGTTCTGGGAAGGAAAAAGGTATAGTAAACCACACGGGGTGACCCAAAGATATTCAAATACAGAAAGATATGCCAGGGTGTCCGCGCAACTGTTGCCGGACTACGCGCTAATTAGCGTAGTTTTCATACAAAAAGAATTTGTTCATTTCGTTGATTTTTTGAAAATGTGAATTAATATTGGTTAACAATATATTTTGAATAAGGAAAGAATTCGTTCATTTAGTTTAACGTTCGTTTGGTTTATTCGTTAATTATTTGTTCTTTTAGTTTATTTGTTAATTGGTAAACAATATCGGCGACACCCGGAAGCGCAGACCCACATAGTAAAAACAGCAGATAGCACATCTACTTATATTTCAATATCTTTGGGGTGACCAACAGGAGTGTATCCAGTAACTGGTTCCCGGGGCGGCGGTACCCATTCCCGCCTCCCAAATTGCGAATATATTTATATAATTTATATGAATTTATATTTTATTTAATGAATTTATATGATAAGTATAACTGAAGTAAAAATATTTAAAATTATTGTCAAAGAAAGAATAAAATTGAATATTCATTACATAAATATTACAAAATATCAACATAATTTGACACCTTCAGCTCTAGAACTGATGTTCATTTACACATCCAGAACTATTATTATTTCATTAAATAAATTAGTCTCTCTAGATGAAAAAAAAAACATACTTATCAGTCAGTTTTTCATGTGAATACCACACAAGAGCCCCGGATGCCCCCGTCTGGAGCCTGTGAGACTTTGGCATCCCCAATTGGGGTATGTGGTGAGGCCGAAGGTAGTGGGGGGGAAGGTGGTGGGAAAAAGGGAAATGGGGAAGTAGCTGGTTAATTCGATCTAGTCACGTAACACGGCTAAATTCATTCCAAGCAACTTTTCAGTCTTGAATGATGGTCTTACACCAGGGCGATATTGAGAGTATCTTCCCCTCTGGAACGTGCCTCAAATATACTCTATATTATTTTAATTGAATTAATTGCGAAATATCACAAATGAATCACATAAAATTTATTTGCGCACGCCGGGATTCAATTTTGTGACCTTCAAATGGCGAGTCAATAGCATAATCCCTCGACCACCATCAATATTTATATTTATAAATTTGGTGTGCTTGTAGCGGGTAATAATATAGTTAGGAAGGTACAACAATGAATAAAGTAGCACTCAATAATTAATTCATACTCAATAATTAAATCATCAGAATTATAAACTTACTCCGATTTTCGTATTTACTTCAATTATCCAGAACAAAGTTTTAAGGTATTAGATTTTTTGTCTAAAATGTTTGTTTTTAGAATCTAAATTTTGTAATCACACAATTATATCCATCTTGAAATGATTCTCTGTACAAACGTTGTAAATTTAAAATAAAAGGTTTTGGATTTAAAAAGTCAGCTGAAAACCTTTTGGTCCTGGAAAATCAATTGATGGTCAGGTCGCTCCACTGCGTAACCTCACATTATTAAAACCTAAATGAGAATGAACCCGAAAACCCCGGAATTGATAAAATCAAGAACCCTAATGTCGGAGGGTTGAAGTTACTTCCCATTTTTAATCAAATATAATGACCATGTTAATATTACGTAAGGAATCCGACTGGCTGGAACGCTTTCCTTAATTAACGTACACATTATTATAATATATGAGTAACTTTATGCGGAAAAACAGCGTTATGTTAAAAAGGGTGTTCTGAGATATTGTCTGTTGAAACAGTTCATTTTACCGATGTGAGCATAATATATTATACATATCGAAAGTTAATAAAATGTGTACGTATAAGGAGTGTTAATTAATCAATATACATATATTATAAAAGAAAGTCCAAAAAAGCAAATTAAAAAAAACTCAGAAACGAGTCCCGGTACGATTAAGGGGGTTATTTGATGTGGTAGATCTCTATCCCCCTCCAGGATGAGGGTTCCGGTTTTTACCTAAGGGGCTGGAAGTTTCGCCCTCTAGAAATTTCAAGAACAGTTTTCCGGAAAGTTCTAGAAGGTTCGATAAAATTCTAGAAAGTTCTGGAAGGAGTGGTGGAGTATGTCGGTGAGTCTAAAAGTTTCGAGACCATTCTGGATGGTTCGCTAATGCTCTAGAAAGTTATGGAAGGAGAAAGTGCTAGATGCTTTCAGAAATGAGTGGCGGAGAGTGTCTGTGAGTCTAGAAGGATCTGGAAAGTTTTAGAAGGTTCGTTAAAGCTCTAGAAAGTTCTGAAAGGAGTTGCAAAGTATCTCAGTGAGCCCAGAAAGTTCCAGAATGTTCTGGATAGTTTGCTTACGCGCTAGAAAGTTAAGGAACTAGAAAGTTCAAGAACGAGTGGCAAAGCATGTCAGTGAGTCTAGAAGGTTTCCGAACATTCAAGATGGTTCGCTAATGCTCTAGAAAGTTCTGGAAGGAGTTTCAAAGTATGTCGGTGAGCCCAGAAGGTTCCAGAATATTCTGAACTTTTCGAGAAATTTCAAGGGGGCAAAACTCCTAGCCCCTACATCTTCAAAAGCACACCCTTTGGGTAAAAACGGGAAGTTTTCTTAGATAGGGGATAGAGGGCTATCACACAATATAACTCCCGTGATCGTACCGGGAATCGTCTCTGAGTTTTAGTGGCACGCAAATTGTACTTTTTTTTAACAATGTATATTGAAGATTAAGATTATCGAACCTTCTAGAACTTTCCAGAACGTTGAGTATAACCTTGAGAAACTTAGTAAAGTATTCTTGAGCATTCCACCACAATCCAGAATATCCCAAAACATTCTGCTATATTGTGGAAAGTTTGGGGATAGGCTGGAACCTTCGGGAACATCCTGGAACATCCCAGATCATTGTGGAACACTCCAGAACACTTCCAAATTTTTTGGAATGTTCTGGAACATTATTCTGGAACATTATTCTGGAACATTTGAAGACTTTTTTGTATGGCGAAGGCTACCAATTAGTAGGGGTATAAAAAGCAAGATCCGTCGTGGGTTCGAACGTTAGTTCAATCTCACATCAACTCCATTAGAGAAGTCGGGCACCCCAGCCAGAGTATTGGAAAGCATTTCAGAATATTCTAGAACATTCTGCAAAATGGTCAAATGTACAGAGACCAAACGCAAAATTTTTCGCTTCACGCGGTCGCTATGTTCATTTCTATTTTCATATCTACGATTTCAGTTGGCATCACAACAAACAAAATGGTTTGTTTGCAGTGATGCCATTTGAAATCGTAGATATGAAAATAGAGATGAAAATAGCGATCGCGTAAAGCGGAATTTTTTGTCTTTGGTCCTCTATACGAAAATTCTATATGAAAAAAGAGATCGGTAAAACCTACATAAGGATGCGTATTGCGCCACTTATAGTTACTTCTTTTCTTTCCCATAAATCGTGGATTGTTTCGTGTTTTGCAACATGCATGTGAATACGCAGCCTTTAACTTTAGGAAGCACGATTTACACGCGCGCTGCGCAAGCGGGTTCCCTACAGAGCATCGGACCATCCCTGTTATACTGAAAAGGTGCCCACGCGCGCTACCGGCCGTAACTCTGAACCTTGTACCTACAGCCATCTTTGATTTGATAAAATAAAATGATTTGAATGGATTAGCTGAAAAACCGTTTCATTTCGATGACGTTGTTTTTTCGCGTTAGAGCTCGCATTATGATATATTTACGGCCGTTGTTCTCAACTTTTCTATCGGAGTCACCTGTCAGCTAGGTGATATTGGAGGGGATCCACCACTTTCCCAACGGCGTTATAAGGAAACATATGGTTTCCTCCTTCACCGCACACGTCAAGACTCAACTTTTTTTTTGAACGAAGCTATATTTATTTGAATGACTCTAGACCCTCCAATGTCCATGCATACGGGGTTAGTAAGCGGTATGCAAGTACTTACATTAACATTATACAAAAGATAAATAGAAGTTGTAGCACGTGGAATAATTCTTCTGAAATAGGTAAAATCAAAAAGAGATAGTAGTGTTAGTAAAATAAAAAGAAAAATAAAAATAACGGCTACGACCATTCGAAGAAACCTTCTGTAAATAAAATAAGTAATGAGGAAAAAACAGTTATATGTTTATGTTATAATGCAAGTAATTACTATAATAGCGGAAAGAAAATAAAATATATAAAAAAAGCCAGAGAATGTATTCCATAGACCACCGGGCAGTCCCAATGAGAATGCGTATAGCTATCGGCCCAACCGCAGGCGATGCTCGAAGTCCGCGTCCTTTAGCCGGTTCCCCGATTTTGCCTCGAAGAAATGTACTTGGGAGAGAAGGGGAAGTTTTTGAAGACCCTTTTGAAGAGCTAGGTGATATGTTTAGTAACGCTCGATTCGACTGTTGGTTGGAGAGTTATGTTGTGACGAGCTATTTATTATTTGTGCATTTGGGAAGTGTTAAGCCAAAATTTCAGCTCAACAGTTGAACAAGAGGATTGGGAACAACGGCCGTTAGAGTTGTTGTCCATTTATATTTTTGTCCATTTTTTTCCATCCATATTTGAAAGGAAGGCGTTTCTAGTTTTTCGCTCTTTATTATGTCTGTACTTTAAACAATTGATAAAGATCAACAGATTTTTCGATGCAATTTGTTAAACCTCCTTAATACTATTTGATTTGAGTGAAGCGATCTGAAGTTAGCTAAGTTCATTAGGCAAATATCTTAAAGAGCAGACTTTCACATTCCGTAAATAAATCAAAATTTATGCTTTTTAATCGCAGAATTAGTGGCATGATTTTCGTGAAAATTTTCGCTGATTGAGAACTAATTCTAAGAACTTCTTATCAAGATCTACAAACTCGGGAGTAATAACAACTCTTGAAGATAATGAGAGCATTACAAGTTCTCCTCAATTAAGAAGAAATAGCTTTCAATCCTCGGAACTACCAAATATCTTCACAAAAACAAGCTATGCGACCCTTTCTCATCCAAATTAATTCATACAGATATAAAAAATAAATAACATAATATGATTATGTGTACTTGAAATATTAGATTTTTTTTTAAAGTTTGTTTTTTTAACTGACAGTTTAGGAAATATTCAACGTCATTTTAAAACGACAGTGGTTCTGAGAGGTAAATGATGTATTACTATAAAAATGCACCATGTTCTGCAAAGAATATTAAAAAAAATGTTATTTGCATTATAATAAAATAATAAAAAATATATATTTAGACAAATAAGATACCCGTATCTTTAAAAGACACAAAGATTTAAATAAGAAATCCTCCTAGAAGCAAAAGAAAAAATAAAATAATTAATACGTAGGTATTATGAATATATAAATATCAACTGATATGTAAGTACGTAAATATAATGTATATTTAATGTACTTATGTAAGTACGTAAATATAATGTATGTGTTATAATTTTAATTTTTTTAATTTAAAAAAAAAATGTATATATTTTCTCTTCCCTTTACACACGAGTAGTTAGTTACACTCTCGTAAAGGTTATATATTATATACATATATATGTTTATACTGTTTCTAATCAATGTTGCATGTTCGTATTTAATGATTTGAGTTTAATCCGATTGTAACCTGAAAATGTAATTACTCATGATTATATTACATGTATATGTATATAAAAACTAATAATAAAAAAAAAAAGATTTGGTAAATTATGATTTCCTACCTATGATTTCTAATGCATTCATAATTTTAAAGCCGTGTTGCGCTACCTCTTTCTTCTACCGGATCTTCCGGATCTGCCCTGATGATGGATACTGCAACGCTGTCCGAAACTTTGGCTAACGAAGGAGGTAGCGCAACACGGCATAACACCCCAAAACAAATAACGGAAAAATCTTTTTAATGACTTTAGAATCAATCAAATGTATCATTGAAGAAGAAAATAATAGTAATAAATATAAATGAATGATCAAGACACAGAAAAAAATTACCTGTCGCAACTGGGAGTCGAACCCTTGAACACTCGAAAAAATAACAATATAGTTCCCAATGGTCGAGTTGGTTAAGGCGCTGTGTCCTGTAAGACGAGAGATCCTGGCTTCGAATCCCGGTTGCGGTGAATACCTTTTTTTTATTTTTTGTCTTTTTCTGATTCATGATTCGTTTAGATTTATTAGAATTATCTTATTCTTTACTGCTATTGTTTATTTAATTACGGTTAAAGTAAGCAGGAGGTTGTTTAACTTGAAGCAACCACACAAATATTAATATTTTAAGGAACAATAAGTATTCGTTTGGTGTTTTCCGTCTTGTCATTAATTTGTATGAAACTGTTTGCACTTCTTTAAAAAAAACATCAAAGAAAATGTGCCCTCTTGAAAGGGTGAGAAAAAATTAAAAGAATTTTATTATACCCACTCCTTTTGAGTATACGAGCCACATCTGTAATAAAGATTTTGTATCAACAGCTTATTATGATTTGCATATTTTATTTCTATTTAGAGGTACTTATGGTCTTCTTATTTCTTTTGTCTGTAGTGAATTACGATCTTCCTAAAATGAGTTTAATTCCAGCAAAATATTACCCCAAATAAGTTTCTCCTTCTAAAACATTTTTCCACCAATATGTTTATCCGTCGAATTCAACGCCAAAAAGATTTTTCCTAGAGTAGCAGCCCGCTGGAAATTCATCACACTAACGAAAAGCCGAGATTAATATTTACAAAATAAATATTGTTAGTGCCGGAAACAACACGCTGCGTTGAAATGTTTTTCGTGGTAAAAGCTTCGATGCAGCAAAAATATAATGCCAGTTCACTTTTAAAAGATTATGTTAAAATTTCACTTGGAAATGATACAAAATTGTTGTAGACCTTTTAGTTTAACTTATTGATTTAATTTGTATTTGTTTATTTTATTTTAAGTATAATAAATGCATATGTACATTTACACTTACAAATTACCAATTATAACTACTATTTAGCATAATATTACATTTTATTTTGCTTAACGTAGTTCTTTCAATTTGTTTTAAATTTATTAACCACTGGAGCGACAGCGCAATTTAAAACTTTTTTCTCCGATTTCTCGAGATTTTTTGGTAATCATTTTAAATACTTTCCGCCCACAATAAAAAAAACTTACCTCCGAATTTTAATATGGAGACATACAAACTGATTACTGTTAGTAGCCAATGAATTCACCTATCTTTTGTCGATTATCACATATTCGTAGGATTTATAAAAAAAATATTAGAAATTCGTAAACTTCTATTTAATTACTTACAAATAAGGAAAAATGGTGCCATATTGTAGCAAAAAGCGCTCCAGTGGTTAACTGGTATAGTTTTTTTTTTAGTTTTCGGCAGCGCATTATAATATTTCACCCTTTGTAGAATAAACTGTGTATCATTGGCTTTGCCATTTCTGTGATGTTCAAACAACATTATAGACAACAATGGTTTTGTTGTGTGTAAATTTGTTTGAAAAGTATTTTGGTGACAGAATGTACATTATTTTACGCATAGGTACATATCATCGCGCTCGAGGCCAGCATCTGTTTCATCGTTAGTCAACTTAGAATTATTAATCTTTTAAACACTCGAACGATTTTTGGCGTATTATGGTAAGTTTGCAGAACGTCTTGAGCGATCGCTTGCCGTATTGTGACAAATTTATCTATCTTTTGTAAAACATTTTTAAAAAAATTTTGAAACCTTGCCGCGATCTGCATTTTGCGTTAGTTTAAAATCTGAAAAAATACCTTCCCATTTTCTTAACACATATGAATGTCTCAAATTTACTTCCTGTGGCCGATTCTGTACGCGTCTAAATTCCAATATAGTTAATTCTCAAGTTAACAAAAGTTTGTTCTCGAACGCGCGCTGTTAAAATGTCGCAGGTGTATATTTCATTCGATTTTTATTACCAGTGTGTTGGTAATTATCTACCTACCTGAAGTGTTTTTAATTATCTTTCCAATTAACGTGTGTTTAACTCGTGTGAATTAAAAAATAGTGGCTTTTTTCCATTTTTTTTCTAATCAAAGTGTGAATTCTGTCTTTAACATTATGAAATAACCCATCTATTTAAAATGATTATTTATTTATTTATTTACGCCCTCGTGGGCTTTTACAAGAATAGATAATAATAGTTAGGCAGGTACGTAGTACACAATTATAATGATTAAAATAATAATAAAAAATAAAATTAATTAAAATCAAAATCATACATTTCATAAAGGTAATTATAAAGACTTATTTTGATAACTAATACAGAATCTGCAAACATGTCTACAATATTCCCAAATTTATTACCAAAATGATGTAATCTATTTATAGGTGTATGAGCCTCATAGTTTGTTTTAAAATTGTCACAGAAGAAGGTAGCACTTTGCCTCGTATTTCTGGTCGGTACGTAAAATTTTATTTTGGCGAGAATCTCAGGGTTGTCAATGCAATTATTAATGATTTTATTTAATAGTACAAGGTCAGAGATGATCGGCCTATCTGATAGCGTAATTAAGTTTACTTGTTTCATCAAAAGGACATAGTTAATATTTTGAATTGGAATATTCAGCTTAAAGTTAACAAATCTTAAAATTTGTGCTGTACCCTTTCTATATTGTCGGAATGTATTTTATACAATGGGGACCAAATGGGTGAATTATACTCTACCTGGCTTCTTACTAAAGAAGTGTACAATATTTTCAAACATTCTAGTGACTTAAAATCACTTGTTGTTCTGCATATAAAACCAAGCATTTTTATAGCTATATTTGTTATTTCATTTACGTGCAAAGTAAATGTTAACTTTTCATCAAATATAACACCTAAGTCCCTGATCTGAGTGACCGGTGTCAATATTACATTATTTAAAGAGTAATAAAAAATTAATTGATAAACGAAGAATCGAGATTATTCATATTGATAATTGTAGACGGAGAATGCATCTTTCTAATGTAATTCCAGTTTTTTTTATGGTAAATGTTATTATCGGTTCCATGCCAACTCAGAATGAAACCAACTCAGAAACACCTCAGAAAAGTCATTAAAAGCTATGAAAAAATAATTTTAAAATAGCCAGTAACCCTAACCTTACTTAACCCATTTAACCATTTTTTAATCATCACTCTTAATGACCTTACTGAGGTGCTTCTGAGTTGGTTTCATTCTGAGTTGTCCGGTCACCGATATTATGAAGTAGGCCAGAGACAATATACATAAATAGAAAATATTCTATGGTGATCCAAATAAGTACCATACAAAACAATTTCAAATGAACTAATACGCAGAATTCGCTCGTTATAAAGTTCACAATTTAATCATATTTTTTTTATAAATCCTAGAAATATGGGATAAACGGTTAAATATATGTAAAATAGTTGGCTATATAGTACTATAATTAGTTTATACATCTCAATGTTAAAATTAAGCTGCGTAATTTTTTTTGGTTTCATGCCAACTCAGAACCACCTCAGAAAGGTCATTAAAAGCTATGAAACAATAATTTTAATATAGCTGGTAACCCTAACCTAACTTAACCAATTTAACCAATTTTTTTAACCTCATAAGACGACGAGACAAACCGGTTTCGATAGCCAGTCTTACGAGGAACCTGGGGAAAATACTAACTTCTTCACATCACTTTGCAAACTTAAATTAAACTCAAATACCTACCAACAAATGGTAAACATTTCCAAAATTGTTCCTAAATTCATTAAACTAAAAATCTACGGGTAAAGAATACCCGCACATACATGTTAGAATTAAGAAATACTTTATAAAAACTATGTTATAACCTGTAGAATTATTATTAAATAATGATTTTAATCGACCACTTTCTTGAGCGACACAAGCAAAATGAAGTGCGACAAGAAAGTCGGCGTATTTATACTTACGGGCGAGGTCCAACCCCCCACCCCATAAATGTACCATGTGATCACCTTTTTGCCCAGATTAGGGTATAAAAGGGCGCGTATTTTCCAAATAAAATTATTTCTTCTCTACAGTCAACTCGTGTTATTATTCCTACTGGGAAGTTTATTATCACTCAGCTGCCTCCCCCGCCGACCTCTGCCTGTCTTCAGTCCTGGTGCCAACACTCCTCCAGAAGAGCCGGCCCTACTTTGGCAACCGCCAGGCGCCAGGATCAGGCAGAGGATTAAGCACATCCAGTGTCCTTCACGCATCAGGCACTGGGTGCACGGGAGGTCAGTTTTATTATTTGTTTCCATCATCACCATCCTGTTCGTGCACTAAAAACCCGGTACTTTTTTATAGTCTTTGTGGCGACGCTGATACGTCTGTTACAATCCCTCTTAAGGACCTTTCGGAGGTGCTTCTGAGTTTGTTTGATTTTGAGTTGGCCGGTCACCGATTTTTTAGTGAGGGAGGGAAATTTCCAAACCGCCTGAATATTATTTTGCTCTATTTTCGATAATTTTCAACTTATTTTATTCGCTGTCCGCTAAACAAGAAAAGAATCGTTGAGTACTATTTTCGTTATGTGTTTTTGGGGTGTTATGCCGTGTTGCGCTACCTCATTCTTTAGCCAACGTTTCGGACATCGTTGCAGTGTCCATCATCAGGGCAGATCCGGCAGATCCGGTAGATGTATATGATGTGTAGATCCGGTAGTTTTGGCCGTGAAAATCTTAAACCGTTGAGTACTAGTTCAAATGTGGAGTACTAATGGAGATGTATGTAATGATTGTAGTTTTTTGAATTTTTTTTTACTGTGATTCTAAACATGAATATATTGGTTATGTTGAAAATAAAAATATAAATGGATTTCAAAAGATTGTTCTTTTATCTAGCATAGTTATGTAATAAATTTTTAGATTTTTTTTAAATTTTTAGTATAATAAGGTTATTCCATAGGTCGTTGGCAGATTTGTTAAATTTTCAAAAAAGTTTTTGTATTATACCACACCCACTTCAAATAATGTAATCACGCAGTAAAATAAATCAATACATTATCTAGCAGAGTTATGTATTAGAATTTTAATTTTAGTTTCAATAAAATCATTAAAAAATATGTACGTACATGTGTTTCTTGACGAAAATTGGTCCATTTGTGTATTTATTTGCGCACTTACAAACTAATATATTTCAGATTTTTTTAACATTCTTATTAAATTTAGACATTATTAAAAAATGATAAAGACTTACAATCAAAAAATAACTACAAAAAGTACACTATTTTAATAGTTTTATCATCACGCCTTTCAGCATTTTTGGATGAAGGTATAATTTAAAGCTAATTTTGATTGAAATAAATTCGATATTGAGTTATAATTTAAAAAAGCTGGTACGGAGAATAATTAATCTTTCTCATTGTAACCGCCCTGCACGATCGGAAGAACAACTTTCGACGAAATGTGGATTTTCGTCCGCTGGCTGGTTAAACGCTCTTAAGTTACAGAATTCTCACGCAGAACCAATTATTTGTTAAGACTGAAATAATATATGAAGACGAGAAAGGAAACCAGACAATAAATTGATATACAGGTTTCTCAGAAGGTTAATTTTATTCATTAAAGGAATATATTTAATTTAAATAAGTTTATTTTGGTTTGGTAACTGTACGAATAAGTTATTTGAATTGAACGTGTTCTAGTTTTATTGATCCCTTTAGCATTAGTGCAAACCAAAGATATTCTAATACAGAAGAGATATGCTATGGTGTCCGCGCAACTGTCGCCGGACTACGCGCTAATTAGCGTAGTTTTCATACAAAAAGAATTTGTTCATTTCGTTGATTTTTTGAAAACGTGCATTAATATTGGTTAACAATATATTTTGAATAAGGAAAGAATTCGTTCATTTAGTTTAACGTTCGTTTGGTTTATTCGTTAATTATTTGTTTTTTTAGTTTATTTGTTAATTGGTAAACAATATCGGCGACACCCGGAAGCGCAGACCCACATAGTAAAAACAGCAGATAGCACATCTACTTATATTCCAATATCTTTGGTGCAAACATTATTTTTGATATCGCTTCACATTTTATGGATGAAAGATCGTTTTTTGGACTCAGTTTACATGCTTAGTTGTTCGTTCCCCTCCCTTACAACAGTGGTCTCTTCAAGTCGTAAGTTCACTCCTGATTTTTCAATCAGACCCTCCGTACAGAATTCCCCGAAGATCACGTCAACCCACCAAAAATAATGAAATATATAAAAAAGAGAAAGGAATTTTTATTCAAAAAAGGCAAATATCATACAAATTACTGGCTTTAAAGTGACTACACATAATATAGTTTTTTAACAGCCATTTTCAATAGCCTGTAATTTTTAGGTGCTGAACTTTTACGAACGTTTAATTTTTTTTTTTTTACATGAATACCGCACAAGAGTCCCAACTGCTCCCGTCTGGAGCTAGTGGGACTATGGCATCCCCAATTGGGGTATGTTGTGAGGCTGAAGGTAGTGGGGAGGGAAGAGGAAGATGGGGAAGTACCTGGCTATTCAGATCTGGTCACCAAACATGGCTAAAGCCATTTCAAGCAACGTTTAAATTCTGAATAGTGGTCTTACACCAAGGCGATACTGAGAGTATCTTCCACTCTGGAACGTGCCGCAAATATACTATATATTATTTTTAATTAATTAAGTGTGAAACATCACAAATTAATCAAATAAATTTTATTTGTGCATGCCGAGATTCGAACCCGCAAACTTCGGAAATTATGATTTTTCCACAAATGCTACTTTTTGCAGATTTTTTATTGATTCCTACATAGTCCACAGCTTTAAGTAAGATTCTAAATTTCAGTCGAAACGACGGCATAGGGTCTGAGTAAAAGACTTTTTAAGTTCAATCCCAAGTCTTACGATACGCCCATGAAAATTATGTTTTTTTTTACAAATGCTGCTAATTGCAGATTTTTTAATGGGTTCCTATAAAGACCATACGATTCGGGATCAATTCAAAATTTCGGTCGGATCAACGTCATAGGGCATGCGAGAGCGACCTTTTTTTTATTGATTTCTATAAAGTACGTAGTTTTCAGAAAGAATCCTAAATTTCGGTCTGATGAATAAATTGTGAATAACACAAATTAATCAAATAAAATTTATTTGCCACGCCGGGATTCGATTCCGCGACCTTCGGAGTGCGAGTCAAGAGCCTAACCGCTGCACTACGCCGGTCGTCAAAAATTACAAGATAAATATAGCAACTAATTCGCCAATCGATCATGCTCTTCGTGTTCAATAATATTGGTCTAAATTCTAATATCGACATTTTCTCCGATTCACTGCCCAAATTTAAAAAGAGCATCATGTCAAATAATATAAAATGTTCAATGCGCTTACATACATACACACCACATACTCACACACACACACCCTTTCCCACTACACACATCACCCAGTAATTACTTAACATGCATACTATAAATAAGACACTACAATGAAACACATAATTGGTACCCACCATGAAATATATTTATCAATTGTAAATTTTTTTCACCTGTGTAACTAGTATTTCTGTTTATAAATAAATACATAAGTGCTAGTGAACGGAGAACTCAGAATGAACTCAACTCAACACCTCCTTTGAAAAGTCATTAAATGTATAAAAAAACGAACGTGCTTTATACCACACGACTGAAGTAATACTTCTTTAGCTCCATCTATATAATAGGAAGAGAGAAATAAAATATGCGCACGCACTGCTCTCTCTTGGTCCTGCACCTGCACAAAACGTAACTGGCTATGAGAGAAAGAGAGAAAGAAAATGTGTGCTCGCACCTTTCTCTCTTGCCACTACAGTAATATACGAAATGTTACTCTCTCTCTTTCTATCTTCACTAACTTATGTCTCCCTCTCAACTACCTTTCACCTCGCTTTTACCAGCTTACTCCGCAAGTGAAGCGTGCGTAAAGAAGTATTACTTCAAAAAATGGTTAAATATGTTACCTTAGGTTAGATTTTAGGGTGACCCGACATTTGATCCAGCGACACTTGATACTTGAAGAAAAAATCTTCTAAAGGATCAGGCCGGATCAATTGTCGCCGGATCAAATGGTCGCCGGATCAACTGTCCGCCGGATCAAATGTCGGCCGGATCAAATGTCGGCCGGATCAAATGTCGCCGGACCAACTGTCGCCGGACCAAATGTCGCCGGATCAACTGTCATGGAACCGATTTTAGGCTTTTTCTAAGGGCCCGATACCCGAATTACTACAGATTTCTTACATATCTCCCTTAACACTTTAAGTTTTAAAGCTCTTAAAAATATATATATATATATGTATATATATATATATATCATTCTTGAAGATAATATCTAGACATTGCCCGCACCGAAACGCAAATTATATAAAATTCCCTCGATAGAAAAAAATCGAAAAGTATCCTCCAAAAAATATTATAAACAAGTTTGTTTCAGTTATTTTACAAGTTGTGCAAATGAAAAAATCACAGTGTTTCTTTAAATGCTGTTTAAGACAATGCCCGCAAGATTTTTGCTCTCTTTTAAACGAGTCGTGTTTTATTAAATATTTTCGCAATTTTCTCATCGATTTTGTTAGCGTGTTAGCGCTCTCCTCTGACATTCATAATTTCGTATCTCTCCATCTTCTTCTTTTCGGGCCCGGTTGCGGAGCCTTAAATGATTTTACAAAAAGGTGTTGAGTGGAGTTGATTCTAAATTGGAATGGAACAGAATTTATAATAACTAAGATAAATATATTACATTTCTTATACAACGCTTCAACAAAGTAACAGTAAAATTACCAAGAGAAATTCTTTCCCAGTTACTAGGTCCTTAATTTGGGGTCGCCTAACGCTCAAACTAACCCGAAACTCAAATTCCTGAGAAGGATCCCGTTCTCAAAGCGGTCAGAGAATTTCCTCTTGAAAATTCCAATAAAGAAATTCTCACAGACAAGAGCAGATACACTCTAAGCAATAGAATCTTAGGCGAAATGTTAAGTGGAACTCCTTAACATTATTAAATTTAATGGTACTTTCGGAGTTGGAGTTTTTCTGAGGCTTGAGTGACAGAACAAAGAGGTATTACCATGATTGGGGTTGTGAATTTGAATTAATTTAGTTTTTTAACGTTTTTCTACTCTTGTTAAAAGGCGGTTCTTGGGCAGGTGGTGTAAAATTATCAGTGAACTATTATAAAGAGTCTTGGGTGATGACGTATGGCATTTGAATTTTGATCTAAAGTTCAGGGGTTAAACTAAGGTGAAGGTCTACCGTCTAGGACAGTGGTTCCCAATTAGTGGTACCTGTACCCGAAGAGTTCGTTAGGTTGCTTGAAGGGGTACATACATGCACGCAATCATTAAAATTGCTGAAATATATGTACATTTGAGAGGCGGGTATCGGGTATTAGGTACCATTTATTGGATAACCAACACCTCTGCCATAGTTCACCCCAAGTGGGTTGCTACGTTTGATGACTTAACAGGGGTGCCCGGGTTCGTGGGGTGAGGTTTGTCCGGATCTTGGAGCGGATGCGTCTGCCCAACAGTTGGGGGAGTCCCTTTGACTTCTTCAGTCGTACTCTCTCGGCGTTGCACCCCAGTGAGAGGAATGGATTCATACGTATGTCTCTCCTGGACACATTGACCCACCCCTAATACCCCTTTCCTTCCTCTCCTTCCTTTCCTAAAAAGACCCTCCACACAGAATCCTCAAAGATGACATAGACCCTGAGGGGAATTATTTTTATGCATGGAGTAAGGTAAAAAAAAAAATTCGAGTGCAGTTAACACGCGGTAGAAGCGAAAGTTTGTCAATACAATCTCAACCGATGAAGAACCAAGGAGCCTTAAAAAGTAAGGTCATAATCAATGCAGCCAATGAGCTCAGACCTAGCGTCATTTACCTTTTATATCTCAACCAATAGGAGCCTTGATAGGAGTTTGATGCTTCGCAGGTGCTGTATGCGTCATTTCCGTTTCATCCGAATTCCAAATCACAACGGGGCTATAGAAGTTTCACTTCAAAAAAATATTTCAACCTGAATATGACTTAACTTCACAGGTCTACGACCTATTTTTGGAAGGTCAAAATATTTCCGCTTTGCAATAAAATCCAAATAAATGAATTTTCCTGAACGCCTCTAAAAACTAAAAACTGTTTTTGAAAGGTGATGAAATAAGCTTTCTTAATATATACGTCAACTGTTGTTAGTACGATAGCGATCTGCAGTTGTCCTAGGGAACGATGAGAAGTTACCAAAAGTTATCATGTCAATCCTCATCGATCTATCGTGCTAGGGGGCCTAGAGTACAAAAGTTTGGCACTTTCTCGAAGGAGTACTCAGAAAAAACTAATTGAGAACCACTGGTCCAAGATTATCACTGGAGAGAATTTTTAAGAAAGTTTAATGAACTTAGTTTAATTGAAGATAAATGCTGCCATCGCGATTGACTTTGACTTTTCAAATACAGGGTGCGGCAAACAGTTTTGAGGGGTTATTAAAAAAACGGCAAAACTTACAGGAATGAGGTATATTTTGTATTTTTGAATGTAGCTATTACTTTGTGGTTATCCATTATAGAATAATGAAATAATTTTACTTTGTATAAACCACTTATTTGATGTGCAAATCCGACCGGTTTCGGAACAAACGTTCCTTCGTCAAATTAGTATAAGCTTTCCCTGACGAAGGAACGTTTGTTCCGAAACCGGTCGGATTTGCACATCAAATAAGTGGTTTATACAAAGTAAAATTATTTCATTATTTTATAGGTATATTTTGTTTTATTCGGTATACCATGCCGTTTTATGCATCAAGTCCTGAAGATGAGATCAAAAAGATGATGGTCTCTATCAGCGATACATTGATGAAGGCGATTTCTGAAGTTTTCGGATGCATTTTGGCACATCTCGATGGGCGTAATGGTTATTTCATCCCGAATTCGATCCTTGAGTTCTTTCAAGGTGTGAGGCCGATGTTTAAAAACGTTTTCCTGCAGATAGCCCTACAGGAAGAAGTCGCAAATGCTTAAATCAGGTGTACGCGCGTGCTACCCCTCAAGGAGACGAGGCACGCAGGGAAGATCTGTCGCAGTTTTGCAATTGAAACTCGAACAGTATGGGCCGTAGCACCGTCCTGTTGAAACCAGATGTTTCCCAGATCTGTTTCCTCCATTAGTTCTTCTTATTGAAGTTCAAAAAAATTTCCATCATGGAAACATAATATTGAGCGTTGACCGTTACGGTTCGTGTCCTCAAACAAAATACGTCCCGATCACCACAATTTTGGAAATTGCATACCAGACGGTCACATTTGAGGAGTGAAAACGTCTCTTGTGAAGTTGCCTTGGGTTATTTCCAGTCCAGGACCGAAAATTTTGTTGTCCATCGAGATGTGCCAAAATTCAGCCGAAAACAGAAATCGGCTTCATCAATGTATCGGTGCTGTGGGCCATCATCTTTCTGATTTCATCATCAGGACTTAGAGCATAATACGGCACGATATACCGAATAAAACAAGATAAACTCCATATCTGTTAGTTACGCCATTTTTTAATTGCCCTTCAAAACTGCACTGTTTTTCTCCGTACCTGGTATTATATGTAAGGCAATTTAAAAAAAGGATTTTCAGTCTCGAATCAATGGAACTATAAATTGAAAGCATCCTTAATATTATTTCATGATTCTGTAAAATGTTATTGAAATGGTGAACCTACGCTGTTTTTTTTTCATGTGAAAAAGGTCACAACTGCCCGGAGCTAGTGGAACTATGTTATCTCTAATAGGGACGATTTGTGTGGCTGAAGGGAGCGAGAAAAAAAGGAGATGGGGCGGAAAATGTTGGAAAGCATCAAAATATTCAGACGCACAAATGAGTCCATTCTGGAAGAGCTAAGTATCCACAATTGGTTTTTAACTATCTGCATACGGCGTACCGATACCTTGGACGCGTTGCTCGATAAACTGAGGACTTCAACTTAGAGAAACTCGTAGTCACTGGCAAAGTGGAAGGCAGAAGAAACGGAAGAAGGTCACCAATGTGCTAGTGTGACCAAGTATCACTGGTTCGTCAGTGTCCGCAGCTCTCCATGCAGCGCTGAATTGCAAAGAGTTGAGGAGTCTTGTCCACCATACAAATCGGAGCAGGGGTCACAATTCTCAGCAATGAGGATCCAACTTGAGAAGAATTCAGATCAGGTCATTAACCAAGGCTTAATCAATTTCAAGCAATGTTTCAATTTAAATGGCGGTCTTTTTCAAGCTGTTATTTTTCACATAATATGACGATTAGAAAATACTAGCTGCTAAACTGGCGAGACTTTGTAAAAACGCTCAATGAACGAAATCAACTAAAAACGAATTTTTCGACGAAAATTCTGCAAGACAAAACCGATAAATTCAACAAGGTAATGCGCGTTTTCATCCCGCGACCAAATATCCCTGACGAAATATCCCCGACAAAACATCCTTCAACAAAATATCTACTAAAACCTAACCTAACTTTACATGATAACTGTATTATTTTTGTCCCATTTTTATTTATTGTCTATTGTTTATTGTCTTTACAGGATGTCTAGATTATTTTTTCCCATTTTACTATTTTTGAACACTAATTTATTGCCTTAATAGGATGTCTGTATTATTTTTGTCTCAATTTTTTAAGTTAGGTTAGGATAGGTTAATTAGTAGCTGAGCCATTCAACAAGCACAGTGATGGCATATATATTATATATGCCATCACTGTGCTTGCTCTGTATTATATATTATAAAATACAGAGCTATAAAGAGGTATTTTTCTCCCGGGGCAATCGATCAAAAAAAGAGCCCCCAGAACATAGTGTTAAATTTTTCAATTTCAGCACTTAGATATAAAAACGCTGTGATATTTTCTATTTTAAATCGGCGATATTTTTACGCTTTCTAAAATAAATCACCCGACCCCGGACATAAAAAAAGATTACGCAGTATCAGTACGTTAATAAAATAAATCAATAAGGTATTTTAAATCACAACCAAAAACAGTAAATGCCATCAATAATGATAAATTGCTACTTGATAGAAAAATCCACTGAAAAATTTTTAAAATGAAAGGAAAAAATTCGAAAATTTGGTTCGTCAACAAGATTTTTTGTTTATTTTGGCGAATTCCCCTTCAGTGCTCAAATGATGTTGTTGTTTATGAGGTTAGCAATTTGTATCAAATTTCATAAAACATGCTTGTTAGAATTGACATTCGACTCGGATAAGTTGAAAATGATGCCTTATTTTATTTGAAAAACATTCATTTTTAAGGATAAGGATAACGATCCTCAAGGTTTTATTGAACTTTGAACGTATTATGTTACATGTATGTAGCGATTATCTTTAATTAGGTATTATTAAATTCAAATTATTGCCATTCATCCCTTAGGCTAATTTGTTCCCTTTTGGAACAATTCTTATAGATTTCCTAGAAATTGTTGTGTCTCCCTTACTGTCATGGTTAGCTATGTGATTTAAACAGTATGAGAGAGGGATAATACCACGTTTTATTTTTAAATCTAATGGTTAATAAATAAATAAGTTGGGTAAATAAAATTACAGTGATATCATCACTGTAACAAACTATTTTACTCTGTAAAGACATTTACAAATAAACAAAAATTTTAACAAAACAAAAAAACGACTTCAAAAAATGCACTAAAAAGTAAAAAAATAATTTCGTATTCTTCTACAACTTAATAATCAACTTAGTTTTTCTACTCATCAATATGTAGGTACGATTGTTATTTTTGGAGTCGGTGTCAGCCAAGGTAGGTTTGTAACTACATACATAGTTATAGGTGAGATGTGCTTGTGTGACTTGACGAGGTGAGAGGCGAGAGCGGGCCGCGGCGGGAGGGGAGCTATCAAGTGAACACGCCGGGCCGGGTTAAAATTTTTGTTTATTTTTTGATTTTTAGTGAATCTGAAGTACACTAACTAATTCGATTAAGATTCGGCCGAGTATCGTTAATTTGCTCTTAAGAATTGGAGAGTTCCGTTAATTTGTCATGAATCCCATAATCAGAACCTAACCAAACTCTCATCAAACTACCCTTGAAGTACATCCTTTCCAATAAAAAAAGAATCATCGAAATCGGTTGGCGTGATATTGAGTTATTCATCCATTTGTCGCGCACATACATGATGCAAATTTAAGACTTATATGATTTTCTCATGGATGCCATTGTCAGAACTGGACCAAATTAAAATGGGACCTCACGGGAAGCACCAGCTTTCAAATAAAAAAGAATCATCAATATCGGTTTACCCAGTCGACAGTTCTGAGGTAACAAACATAAAAAAAAAAAAATACAGTCGAATTGAGAACATCCTCCTTGTCGAAGTCGTTTCAAAAAATCGATTTTTAAAGGTGATACCGAGGCAGATTCCCGTTCTTTATCATTGGCTAGGGTCATGTTGTTAATACACCTATTGCATAATTTTGGCTTTGGCATGCTATTTCACCCGCTCTCGTTTGTGCTAAGGCTGAATCGAGGGGGATGGGTATATTGCGGACATGTCTTTAGCTAGGAATGGAAAACGGCAATTCGCCTCCATGGCGATACTTTGTTATCTGTCACTTAGTAAATACATCCATACAGCATCCCAGATGACATAGGCCCTGAGGGAAATTATTTTCCTTAGGGCCTCCTGTGAGGAGTTAATGTAAAAAAAAAAACATAGCATTTTTTTTTCATAATAAATTAAGTTCATAATATTAACGGATTGTTCAAAAAACCTTTTTGTTCTGTAAGTAAGATGTTAATAATTCGAAGACCAAAAAAAATTGTTAGATTATTATAAATTATAATAAACTAAAAACAATTCGGAAACGCTTTTTTTTCTGAAAACAGGTGTGCATTGGATAAACAACACCTCTGCCACAGGTCACTCAAAGTGGTTCGCTACTTTTGGTGACTTAGCAGGGATGCCCGAGTTCATGCGGGTGATATTTGTCGAGGTCTTGGCGGCCGATGCGTCTGCTCACCTGCTGCGTGGTGGACAGGATCGAGAGAGACTGGTTGAGGGAGGTCTTTATCCTCTCCAGGCGAGAATCTCTCGATCCATCGCCTTGCATCGCAGTTGGAGGGACGGATTCATACGTCCGTTGCTCCTGGACACACTGACCCCCAGTTTCTTACCCACCATTCACACCTATTTTCTTTCCCACAACTTCCTCTCCTTCCTTTCCTTAAAACAACCCTCCAGACAGCATCTCCTAAGATGACACAGGCCCTGAGGGAAATTGTTTTCCTCAGAGCCTCCTGTGAAAAAAAAAAGAATAATAAATGATCATTATTAATATCAATGGTTTGTACGAAAAACCGTTTTGTGTTGTCAGAAATAATTTTTTTCAAGTGAATACCGCACAAGAGTCCCAAGTGCTCCCGTCTGGAGTCATTGAGACTATCTTATCCCCGATAAGGGATAGGTAAGAGGAAGGTGGGGAAGTACCTGGCTATTCAGAACTGGTCACTAAACACGGCTAACACCATTTCAAGCAACGTTTCAATTCTGAATGGTGGTCTTACACCAGGGCGATACTGAGAGTATCTTCCACTCTGGAACGTGCCGCAAATATACTATATATTATTTTAAATGAATAAATTGTGAAATAACAAAAATTAATCCTTACCGCAAGAGCCTTACCGCAGAACTACGCCGGCCGTCAATAAAAAAAATAAGAATAAAAAAGTTTAATAGATTGTTATAAATTATAATAAAACGGAAAGAGTTGTAAAAAGTTTTTTTCTAACAAAATAGATTCTTGGATAATATTAATTCCAAACATAATTAAATTCTGAATATCGGCAAAAGTTTCGAGATACAAATACAGCAATTAAATATTTTCATTTAAAAAGTATTTTTTCAGAAACCTATTTTATTATTGCTCTAATAATATTCATTGATTATTATTTTTCGTACTTGCTTACAAAAAATATAAAATTTTTATAGAAGTGGAAGAAATATTTTTGACGGTCCGAGAAGGGTGAACAAAGGGGGTAAAAAAAAGATGGATGACAGATAAAACGTCAGCGCTTCCAATATCAGTTTTTGTCTAAGTGTTACTCAGGATTGTATCAGTCGGCCTTGACTAGCCCCACCTTACACTTCCCCTTCTCTGTCTTCAGATCATCTATCAACCCCCACGTGCCAAGACTACGGAACTGCTACGTTGACGGATATCATGTAAACCAGGGGTGTTCAACTCGATTTCACAATTTTTTCTAAAAAAGTTACGTAATATTATTTCGAGGCCACATTGTAGGTGAAGAAATAAAAGCATATCTATTAAACCTCACAAAAAATTGTGGAGAATGTAAACATCATGACTTTGGTGGACACTGGATACTCTTGCTTAATTAATTAAAACGACATATTTATCCACTTTCATATTAGTTGCTTTCCTTCCGCTCAGTATTTTGAAAACTTAATAAAAAGCTGACATTGGCCGAGAATTGAGATTAACAAGTGGTAGAAAAAAACATAATGGCGTTGATCAAAAGTGATGAGGGTTCAGTGTGGACCAGATGAGGGACCGGTCAATGGCATCGCGTTTGGGTCCTACCCAGGAGTCCCGCGTTAGATTCGTCGCGCGTCGGCTTACTAAGTCCTCACGACACAAGCAACACTTTCCGCTTCCAGTGGTAGTAATAGGACAGATAGATATTGTCAGGTTATTCGTAACTCTGGAATATTTGTCCTTCTTTTTAAAGATAAAATAAATATATATAACTAGGGTAATGTTGGGAATTGAACTCAATTATTTGCTTAGAAATATAAGCTTTCTTATGAAATCTTAAAAATTATTTTTTTACTTATAAGAAAGCTTACTGTTTCATAATTTTTCTTATACGGAGTTCGGGAACCTAGTTAAATTATTTCAGTTTTTTTTTCACAGAAATTTTTTTAGCTCAGGAGGCCTCGAGAAAAATAATTCTCCTCAGGGGCTACTTATCCTTGGGGATGTTGTGTAGAGGATATTTTTGGGAAAGAAAGGAGGGGAAATTAAGTGAAGGAAAAATATATGAGGAGTGGGGTGGAATCTGGAGGTCAAGGTGTTCAGAAGTGGCGGGCGTATGAACCTATTCCTCCCACCGCTGTGCAGGGCGTTGTTCCTAGATAGTCCTGGTAGAGAGATCAAAAGGTTTTGCTCAACCAATCTCTCCTGATCCGGCCGTCCACGCAATTGGTGGGCAGACGTATCCGCCGCCAAGACCCGGACGAAGTCACCTCATGAACCCGGGCACCCCTGCTTAGTCACTAAACATAGCGAACCAATTGGGGTGACCTATAGCAGAGGCATCGGTTATCCAATAAATGGTTCCCAGAGCGGTGGTAAACATAACCACCTCCCAAATTGTAAAATTAAAAGTTATATTAATCAGAAAAGCTTAGTAAATCCTGACTTTTTTCATAAATATCTGCAAATATAAACGTATATCTGGCCGGATTGGCACACCACGCGGAATAGATTGCAGCCCGCGGGCCGAGGGTTCGACGTGTCTGATGTAGACTCTATGAAATACAGCAAGCTTTGAAAATGTGATGTTGCCACACTCCACAAGAGAAAAATAAACAACGTTTAAAATCTGGACAACGCTGAACATTTATTTGTTCGCAGTGGAAGTATCTACTCACTCAAAAGATCCGTTATTTATTGTTTACGTTTTCCTTTGTTCGTATAAGATTATTTCGAAAAGCAATTACATTTTACCAATTTTGCTTTTTGAAATACAAAATAATGAACGAAGCAAATACCTAATTGAATCTTATTTGTCCATATGTCTCGGGAAGAAGTTTAGTCGATACTAATTCTCGGTTAAAAATATTAAAAAAATTATGACAGAAATTTTTAAATATGTCAACGGTTAGTATTAGGTTCGTTGTGAAGAGTAACGTTTGCGTAACCCATTTCATACACATACTTTTTTAGTATTTGAGATCAAAATACCGAACCAAACTGAAAAATTATATTTGTAATCAAAAGATGTATCAAATATCTAGTAAGAATGTGTATATAGGTACATATTCTAACTAAATATTTGATAAATCTTTTAGAATAATGAAATAATTTTACTTTGTATAAACCACTTATTTGATGTGCAAATCCGACCGGTTTCGGAACAAACGTTCCTTCGTCAGGGAAAGCTTATACTAATTTGACAGTTTCGAACAATGTTTTATTATGGTAGGGGTGGAGCTGTTGCTAGATAATAATGTAGATTGGGTAGGTAGGTATTAGTGTAGAGTGGGTGGGTAGGGTATAAATCTTTTGACTACAATAAGAATTTTTCAGTTTGGTTTGCTAAATTTCCTCGTGACTTGTATGCAAACAAAATAAATCGTTGGATTTAAAGAAGTTTTATTTTTAAGTTTTGAGAAAAACATAATTAAAGTTTTGAAAAGATAAATCAGGATACAATCAAAAGGAAATAAATTTCATTGTGTTTTAAAATTGTAAGGCAAATTAAAAACAAAAATGTTTCAATACGAACAATTAACAAAAAACTTTAGAAAAGTAACTGAAAAGACTTCAGAAACAATGGAATTAAAATACCGATGAAAAAAAAAAACTCATCTACCGGTGATTATTAAAAAATTGGCTGATCGTAGCGAAGTTTTGTTTGACTTGACCAAATATATTCAAATACAAAAGTGATAGGCTATGATATCCTACCGACTACTACCTAATCGAGGTAATTTGCTTACGAAAAGAATTAGTTCATTTCATTGATTTTTTTAAGGTGTGCATTAGTATTGGTTAACAATATAGTTTGAATACGGAAAGAATTCGTTAATTTAATTTAACATTAGTTTAGTTTATTCGTTAATTATTCGTACATTTAGTTTATTCGTTAATTGGTTAACAATATCGGCGACACATGGAAGCGCAGTCCCACCTAGTAAAAACTGCGAATAGCACAACTCTTATATTTCAATATCTTTGAACTTGACCGTTTTGCATTCCGTCCGTCTGTAAATTTATTTGTACGTTCCGTTTCCGGTTCAAGATGGTGACCGTTATAAAGATTATTTTTTAAATATGAAGTCATGTTTATTTTGACTTTCTCATTCACCATTCACACTTTCTTATTTCATAATTATGGTACCTACCTGCCAAAAGAAAGTTTGAAAAAAAGAATTGCCAACGACATACTGACGTCCTTTGGACAAATTGTATAATTCCTTATTTTAAATAAAAAAGTTAAATAGGTAGATATTTAAATATGTAGAAACTTAAAAATCACATAATTTCGACGGAAATTTTGTCTTCAATTTATTGGGTAACGGCTGCGAGGCCTTTTTCTTACAAAACCTAGATTTGGTTTTTGAAGCCGAAATCGGAGATAGTAGGTAGAATCTGGTGGTTTTATCAGTACCTAAACAACAGAATATTAGTAAATAAGCATTAATAAATGTTATCAAAAGATTGACCGTAGAATTGGTAGAGTGATAGTGCTACGTCATTAGTACCCAGCGATAAGAAAGGGAAAACTAAGTGTTTTGACTCAACAAAATTAGTCAGGTTTGTTAGTCAGAACATCCACCCTCTTCCCTTACTTGCGGACATCAAACCTGAATGATTAACGAGAAAATGCGTTCTTCGGTCCAGCTTACCGAAATAAGATTCTTAGGAGGGGTGGTGGGATCAAAACTACGGAACTAAGAAGGAACTTCCACTTTCAGATAAGTGTTTGAGAAGGGAATCAAACCATGTTACTTTAGGCAAAAAAATCCAGAAGAGTTTGGCAAAACACGCTTGTAGTAACTGAATGATAAGAGACATGGACGTATCGCCTTACATACTTATTAAAAAAATACTTCGTTTTGTTGCTCTCAGAAAACTAAATGTTTAGGCATTTATTGAATGAGACCTTGCCCAGAATAATGTTGTATTCAACAAAAGTATCAGTGATATGGCATATTATTATGCATATTTTCAGGTAGGGATCATGGAATGAAAAAAAACGAGTGTGCTTTAGTTGAAGTAAAACTTCATTAATTTATAAAAGAACATATGACAATGACATAGACACTGACATTGACATTGATATTGACGTTGATATTGACATTGACATTGACATTGGGGTGACATATGACATTGGGGTGACCAATGACCCTGGGATGACCTACGATCGTGGGGTGACCTACGACCTAGGGGTGACCTACGTCCTTGGGGTGACCTATGACCTTGGAGTGACCTAAGACCTTGGGGTGACCTACGACCTTGGGGTGGCCATCCTTATCCTTATCCTTATCCTTATCCTTTTCACTTCCCAAGTCAAGCGTTCGTAAATATATTTAAATGTAAACGTATTTACAATGCTAATCCATTTTATCATTAATTGGGATCTCTCATTTAACTCTCTGGGAGATAACTTGCCTTGCTTCTTGAGGTTCATATAAATAATTTATAGGTACCATCGAAGCTTCTGACACATAATGTTGTTATTTTAGGCTCGACCGTTCGCATCGCCATCGATCACAGTTCGCATCGATTACCGTTCACATTACACTTTTCATAACATCACACTTTTCGTAACATCACACTTTTCGTAACTCATCACCACTTTTTGTAACACATCACCACTTTTCGTAACGCATTCATCAGGTTACCTTAAGTCGAGCGTGCGCAAAGAAGTTTTACTTAAAAAAATGTTGGCCTGTGGCAGCATTTTAAAGGTAGGTTTGTGGAAATACGTTGTATAATGCTGTTTATTAAACTCACGGAGCGTGGTTCAATTCTAGGAAATGAAGGGAGAAAACGAACATGATTGCTTCACCAATGGACTTCAAAGCCAAGAAACTGAAGGACGCAGGAAAGTGGAATTTGCCCAAAAAATATTATTAATCCTGTTTCTTAGCCGTTTAAACATACACGTGTAATAATGTTGTATGTTGATTTCAGGACAGTATCTCGAACGTCAATGGATTGATTTATTTATATTATATCAAATACATAAATGACATATGTAAATTTACGTTAGAAGAGCATGTTGTTTGTGTAAATTACGAAGAGTAAAAAAAACATTTTGTGGAATAACGTTGTGTGTAAAAATTTTATATACAACATTTTTCTATATTTTTTTTTTATTTTTAAAGAAAGACAAACATTCCCGGGTTACGAATAACACGACAATATTTGAAAATCTCCTACTACCACCACAGTAAGGTAAAAACGTTGCTTGAGCCAAACGCGATACCCACCCAACCACTGACCGGTTCAGCATAAATCCAATTTAATGGCCTTTCTTCACGACTTTTCTTTTAATTTGTTTTTTTTTTAATATTTGTTCCATTTTTCTCGGGACGACAATATTGTTGGATTCAACCAGGATTCAACCTTTTTCCGGGCAAGGGCTCAAATATCAGTGGTATAAATATACTATGAACAATAATCGCATTTCGCAGTTAAAAAAAGAATAAGAAAATTGATACTAGAAATCTTTTTAAAGAAATAACACTCAAGTGTGGAATTTGATCGTCCAAAGATATCAGAAATTAAAAACAATAAATACGAACTCTTGAAGGATAAAAAAATAAAAGATACAGGTTTATACAAAACATTTAAGTATACATGGGTTAAATTTATATTGATTGCACCTACAACCTACATGCATTTTACTCATAGCTTTCTTGTAACTACCTTCAGTAGGTACAGTTA
This sequence comes from Limnephilus marmoratus, assembly GCA_917880885.1. Taxonomy (NCBI): domain Eukaryota; kingdom Metazoa; phylum Arthropoda; class Insecta; order Trichoptera; family Limnephilidae; genus Limnephilus; species Limnephilus marmoratus. Next base: position 13,099,796 of record OU862922.1, read on the forward strand.
AATAAATCCACCACATCTGCGTACATATTACTAATTTCATGTAATCTGGATACCTACAAGCGAGTGTTTGAAATTATCGGTTCTGGTATTATTACATTTGAACAGGATTTTGGAACGGGTAGCTCTCGTAGGTAAATAAAATTTGATGAGGTTAGATAAATCAGGGCTGTCCATACTACAATTTACAAATTTACAATTTATAAATTTACAATTTGCAAATTTGATCATAATATTAAGTTCTTGGAATCTGTGATCAGACAACTCAGAATGAACTCAACTCAACTTCAATTTGGGAGGCGGGTATGGGTACCACCGCCCAGGGAAACATTTCTTGGATAACCAAATCCTCTGCCACAGGTCACCCCAAGTGGTTCGTAACGTTTGGTGAATTAAAAAGGATGCCCGGGTTCATGGGGTTCATAGAGTGAGGTTTGTCCGGGTCTTAGCGGCGGATGCGCCTGCCCACTAGCCGCATGACAGGCCGGATCGGGAGAGAATGGTTGATGGAGACCCTTTGACTTCTCCAGCCGTACTCTCTCGGAACATTGCCTTGCACCGCAGTGAAAGGGATGGATTCATACGTCCGTCACGCCTGGACACGCTGACCCCCAGATTCCTACCCACCCCTAATACCCTTTTCCTTACCAGAACTTTCTCTCCTTTTTTTCCTAAAAAAAGAATCTGCACACAGCATCCCCAAAGATGACATAGGGCCTGAAGGAAATTATTTTCCTCAGGGCCTCCTGTGTGGAGCTAAAGCCAAAAAAAACTGAACACCTCCTTTGATAAAAAAAAATTTTGAGCGGTTACTTTAGGTTAGGTGATGGGATATTTAACCCTTGGAATCATACATTACATCTATGAAGATTAAAATAAGGTTACACTGCTCTTCATCGGTGAGTACAAAATTAGCAAATTCCAGTTCGATTTCTTTGAAAGTTATTTTAAGCATAAATGAAACAATTTAACTTTGTTTGAACCACTTTTATATTTGAATAAATCCGACCGGTTTCAGAATGATCGTTCCTTCTTCAGGGAAAATGTATACTGATTTGACAGTTTTGGAAAATGATGGGAACAATGTATTATTATGGTAGGGGTGGAGCCGTTGCTAGGTATTAATAAGGAGTGGGTGGGTAGGGGAACATATCCATGATTGAACATATACATTTGCCCTGAAGAAGGAACGGTCGTTCTGAAACCGGTCGGATTTACTCAAATATATAAGTGGTTCAAACAAAGTTAAATTATTTCATTTATCTGTAATGGATAACCACAAAGTTATAGCTACATTCAAAAGTATATATATTATTTTAAGCACATTGTTTTCACAATTGGAAAACAAAATTTGTCAAAAAGCATTTTCTTTCAAAAGAAAATATGTTACCGAGGCTTTATTTCAAAAGGTCTTCGCGTAAAAATGCGACGCGTAGAAAATTATTTTGGAGCATAGTGGAAAATAACACAAAAGCTATGAATAGTTATACGGAACCAATTCAGGACTTGGTAGATACCTTGTTTGAGAAAGGAGCAACCTGCTTACACCATTGACGGTGGGTAGGTAGGAGGTACTCGCGTATCCGGAAGACGTGCATTGTATTAAGTTAATTGAACATTGAATGTTGAGCCGCGGCAGAATAGATTAATTATTATCTCTTATCTAATTAATAGAGGCATTGTCCTGATTTGCGGCGTTTAATATAACGGCCCAGAGAACACAACAAAGCAGCGCTTCCCGAAGCAGGGGAGGACTTGTGATCAAAAGCGTTACAGGAGTTCTGGGTACTTAATCTTCATACTTTCTTTAAGTTACTACTTGAGATCGAGAATTCACACCTAATGATGGAGAGCTTTAACCCTTTCAACTCCAACCATTTTTTGAGTTTTTTACCAACTACTTATGCCAAAATTTGCGTTTTTATAAGTATTAGTTTTTTATGTAATAAAATTGATATTATAAAAAAATTAAGAGACTTAATCCAAAATGATGATTCGTTTTCATTTAGATTTATATTTTCGGCTTTTGGCCTTTTCGACAAACGTCGCATTATTTTTTTGGATATGACGGGATCGAGGATTATTTCACTAATACGCAATCAAGCAATAGAAAACAGAAATCAAGGATAATCCATTCAACAAGTATTTGCACGAAAACAAACACGATAATGCACACTTGATAAGATGTTGACGACAGCACGGTGCGATAATTACTGACCAACGCGTATTTACAAAACCTATACTGATTCAGTCGCGGTAACGACACTTTACATTTTAAATATACCTCTATATTGGTTATTTTTTATCATATTGCAAAAACAAAAATTGTTCTAAAATCTAGATAAATTAATCTTTCTGATGTGTATATTAGAAATGAATAATTTTATTTCTAAATATTTAAATTTTAATATTATTCCCATATATTATAAATACACCTCTATATTGATAATTTTTTATCACTTTGCAAAAACAAACATTGTTCTAAGATCTAGATAAAATAATCGTTCCAATGTGTATATTAGAAATTAATAATTTTATTTCTAAATATTTAAATTTTGATATTTAAAATTTAAAGCGACTGAAACCCGGTAGGGATTGTAAATACCTGGACACACTGAACCCCATATTCCTACCGACCCCTTAAACCCTTTTCCATCCCAGAACTCTCCTCTCCTTCCTTTCCTTTAAAAAAACCCTCCACACAGCATCCCCAAAGATGACATAGGCCCTGAGGGAAATTATTTTCCTCTGGGACTCCCGTGTGGAGCTCATGTAAAAAAAAAGAAGAAGTATTATGCCATGTCCATGCTGGTGGAACAAAATTAATGTCGATTGTCACTCGATATTGGAGTAAAGAGGGTTAACCTTAAGGTATTGGTGCCTTTAATGGGTTCCCATTACTTACATTTGTTTTATATTGTATATACTTATTTGCAAAAGGATCGGGATTTTTTTTATCATTTATTTTATATACTTGAAATAATTTGTCAGATTCGTGATTTATATACGTGAACATCGTTGTTTTGAAAGCATACCAAAATGAAATACTGCTTTTGAAAGACTTGTCAAGATTTAATTATGAAAAATGGATATACAGCAATTAAATATATTACAATTTAGTTTTAAAAAAGAGATTTTTTTGACGATGTTTAATTGTTTACAGATTGTCTTTTATCAGAATCTCGAAAAATAATGCACGTAAGTACATGAAACTAAAAAAACAAATTTAATTACCCAAACTTTTCATAATTGTCTTTAGAAATTACTTAACGAGTAACCCTCAAATTGGAATATTTTTTAATCATTGAAGACAATATGAACGACTTTCAAAACGAAAAATCAGAAAAAGATTCGGTCAAATTTAGGAAATGAACCCAGGACCTCAGACTTGGCGAAGCTTTGCTTTACCTCTGAGCTAATTTAACCCTATTCCCTTCGGTCATTTTTAACTGTATCGTACTTCGACTAAAAACTACCAACCATATCTTCATTTTCTTAACGCATATTTTTATTATCTGCTATCTGTATGCACGATTGCAAGATTCTTCCCAAACTAAATCCATTTTAGATAGTATCTGGGGAAAAAAATATTTATTTTGAATGGGCGACAACCGCTGACATTTCTACAACACTAGAATGAATATAAATGTTTTTTTTGGAATCGGTAGTTTCCGGTCGTTCGGCGTTAGAGCGTTTGAGGTCATATTGGACTAATCAGAGGTAAAAAATTAAAAATAAACTTATCTTAATATTAAACAGCAACTAGGATAATTTGAATTCTCGACAAATCAGCTCCAATTAAGAAAATGATCATTAATTATAATAATTTTCTAAAATATTATATTTTTGGTAGATACGTTATCGCTTGTCTGAATTCTCCCAAAAAAACTTCTAGTTTTGAAAATGAAACTAAAATTTACGCCAAAAGTTCAAGAGTTCATTGAACCGGAGTTATAGACAGTCACAACCGAAATTAGTTTTTTTATAATGTACCAGTGATACTGTGATGTGTCTCTGTAGTAAGGCGTCAGTTATTACATTAAAAATTGTTGTATGAAACATTAGTATACATATATTGAATTATTTGGCGGGTAGGAAATAAGCCGACGTAGCTCAGTGGATAAAAGAGCAGTTGACCGGATATCAGAAGGACGCGGGTTCAAGTCCCGTCGGTGGCATGTATCTTTTCTCGTGAGATTTTTTCAATATAGATGAGTGTTTCAGGCTAATAATTGTTACATTAAAAATTGTTCGCTGCATACGAATACAGAGATCCAATAATGAATTTATTATCTCTGTTGGAGCGGGAGTCCGGCCCTGTCAAGAAGTAACAGTCAGGCTCCGTTTCATTCAATGATCCACATTATCCTGAGTTAGAAAGCGATTAAGATTTTGCCGATGTTTAGTTATAAAACCGGAGTGTTTTGGCTCCGAATTAGCTTACGAATCATCTCAGGCGCCGTTTTTTAATGATCTTTTAATTTGCTTCATTTTATTTGCTTCGGAATTAAAATGCTATTTGGTTCGCGGTTGGTGGTTATAATTGTTTATTTTAATAGTTAACAAGCTTTTATAATTTTCAGTCAGGCGAGCACAAAATCAGAATCTGTGGTTTTGTATTTTTTATTCGTTCGCTTCCACCAAAATTTTATTGCAGAAATTACAGGGAAACGAATAAAAAATGTTTGAGTGAAGAAACATTATTTCCATAAAATCTACATTTATAAAACAAATATGCCTTCTATATAAATACACCTTTTTTTAAAGAACAAAGATCCTAATATAACACTACTTAATAAAGTAAGAGAAACTATTTATTCCCTACTTCTAAGTATTTTTACAAAACTTAACAATGTAACACATTAAAATAAGTCACATTATTAAATCACATTAAAAAACAAGGAAAAAGATCTCAAAGAACACCACAATTATTTTCTCAATAAATCGGTTTAACCGATAATAAATCAATTTAAGCACATTCAAAATATAAATTTACAATCGTATAAATAATTCATCTCAAAGTGGTCTTACCACAGTTTGAAAATGACCTTGTAAGCCGAAACAGCTGTAAAAAAACCTAAAATACTTGCAGAACTTATTAACAACATTAATATATATTTTTTTAAATAAATGGAGTTCTACGAATTAAAAACAAAAATAAATAATATATCTAATAATTATATACGGATACGTTTGGTGGCTTAGCAGAATTTTCCGCGTTTTGTTTAGGTCTTAGCGGCGGATGGAAATAGAATTTGCCCCGGAAACCATTTATTGGATAACCAACACCCCTTCCAGAGGTCACCCCAAGTGGCTCGTTACGTTTGGTGACTAAGCAGGGGTGCCCGGGTTCATGAGGTGAGGTTTGTCTAGGTGGATCTATTTGCCCACCTACCACGTGGCGGGCCGGATCGAGAGAGACTGGTTCAGGGAGACCTTTTGACTTTTCCAGCCGGACTCTCTCGACCCATCGCCTTGCACGGCAGTGGGAGAGATTAATCCACTTTTTCCATCACTCCTGGACACATTGATCCCAAATTTCTATTTACCCCTCATACCTTTATCCTACCCAAAACTTCCTTTCTATTAAAAGAACCATCCCCAAAGATGACATAAATAGATCATGAGGGATTTTTTCCCCAAAGGCCACCCGTGTGTAGCTAATTTAAAAAAATTTAATAAATAACGTACCTAAAAAGTAATAGTTTTAACAGAAAATTATTTTAAAATTCATTTTAAAAATTGAAAATTATTTTTCAAGAATTCAGCTAGTCAGCGCTAGTTGATAATATTGCTGTCTTATGTTCAGAGATTTAATATCTGTTTACTGCGACGGTTCAGTAAAATTTATACAACGGAGGGTCGACTAAAAGACTGACGTATGTAATTATGACGTAATAACCGTTAATAAATGATGAATGGAGAGGGGTTATGTAGATAGAAGAAGAGAAGCATAAGTGCCTAGTTAGTGGGTACAGCAACGAGGTACTTGAATACAATCGCTCATCCCTCAATGGTGTATGCAACGTAAGCCTAAAGTACTAAACCTCGTAATCCATAACTCTAGGAGGTACGAGGAAGTAATTGTAACCCTCATTCACGACGAATATTATAATTAAAAAAACTGCAATTTAAGTCTGAATGAAATAATAATTATAAAATACAAATTTTTGCTCAATAATACCAGCAACAAATCGTCACCTCGTTTAAATTAGTTTTTTTACTGACACTTTTCCCATAAATTACCTTTGAATGCCAAGGCATTTTTTTTACTCAGTTCCATAACAAAAATAATTTTCAGAACCATCTGTGGTGTATTTTCGTAGATTTATGCAAGACGAGTTCAAACATCAAGCATTTAAAATAATCAATTATTGCACAAGATTCTCATATCACTTATACTCTGTATTTTGTTTGTATCTAACAGTTGATAGGGTTCTAATTTCACCTTACCATTTTCTGAGGTTTTGAAGTTTGCAAAGACGAATTTTCGTAATTTATTTAAATGTTTTTGATTTTGAGTTTCTATATTGAGCAAAGTATTTTAGTTTATCATATTTCAATGGAGAATATTTAAATACGACGTGGCCCAGGCTACGTGGATTGGAATTAGATTAGGGAAATATAATTAGAATTTCATGGAATGAATTATTATGCTCTAGCTGGTTGCGTATGGTTCTATTTGCATGTGGCTAGTTAGGTTTGTTCTAAGGGTTCCATGACAGTTGATCCGTCGACATTTGGTCCGGCGACAGTTGGTCCGGCGACATTTGATCCGGCCGACATTTGATCCGGCCGACACTTGATCCGGCGGACAGTTGATCCGGCGGACATTTGATCCGGCGACAATTGATCCGGCCTGATCCTTTAGAAGATTTTTTCTTCAAGTAAGTATGTAAAGAGGATGTACGGCCGTACAAGCAAAGTCGGTGTATTTATATCTGAAGGCATCTTAAGTGAAAATCCGCTGTAAAAATTTTTTACTAACAATAATTTCGACTCTCCGAAGAAGCATGCAGCAATACAAAATACGACATACTTATACGTGCAGTCAGTTTAACAAAAAACCGTAAAAGATTCCAACTTGCGTATAACTTTTTTATCTGAAAATTGCACTAGAGTCCCAACTGCTCTCAACCGTCTCGAGCCAGTGCGTGCCAATGGTATCCCCAGTTTTGGTATGGTGTGATACTGAGGGTAGTGGGGAGGGGAAGGAGATGTGGAAAACGTACCTGTCTATTCAGATCTAGTCACGTCATTTCAAGTAATCCGATTAAACCTACATACACTGTTCACCAGCGAACAAATTACAAAAATCATATGATATAAATTTTTTCATTTTTTTATTTTTATTTTTTAGAACTTTTATCAAAACACAAGAGTCCCAACTGCTCCCAACCGTCTGGAGCCAGTGAGATTATGGCATTCCTAATTTTGATATGTTGTGAGGCTGAAGATAGTGGGAAGGAGAAGGATATGTGAAAAATTTTCCTGGCTATTCAGATCTAGTCACCAAACACGCCTAAAGCCAAAAGTAAAAATATTTTTACAGCAGATTTTCACTCAAGATGCCTTCAGATATAAATACATCAACTTTGATTGTACGGCCGTATATCCTCTTTATATACTTACTCGAAGAAAAAATCTTCTAAAGGATCAGGCCGGATCAATTGTCGCCGGATCAAATGTCCGCCGGATCAACTGTCCACCGGATCAACTGTCCGCCGGATCAAGTGTCGGCCGGATCAAATGTCGGCCGGATCAAATGTCGCCGGACACCAACTGTCGCCGGACCAAATGTCGCTGGATCAAATGTCGGGTCACCGTTCTAAGATGCCAAGTATACGTCCTATTTAAATATTTTCCTTTAAAATATGTTCACTTAAAATACTTTACACAAGATTCAACCTCAAAAACAGAAATCAGTTAATAGATAATGAGAAATCGATAACGCACACCTCACATATACAGACATCTTCAATATAACTTTCAACAAATTCAAAGCAACACTATTAGATAAATGTAATGCATCACAACACGTCACTTAACATCCATATTTATATTTATTGTATTATTTTTCAGATTTCTTTTCCTAATTTTCAATATATTTACATACATATCATCCTTATACTCTTATAAGATCATAAGCTTACCCTTTAATAAGGTTTTCTATATTCTTATCATGCGTATTTAAGTATTTAGCGTCTCTTAACTATTTTTTCTTAGTTTTTCTTGTATGTTTTTGGGCTTACTGTTTTATTTTAGCACTCTTTTTTTATGTATGTTTGTAAAGCTTTTGTTTTCCAAATAAAGATATTATTATTATTATAAAGCTTGGTATTTTTTCTTTCTAACACCGTTCATACCACATTTCTTACTATGATAGTAAAGGAGATACAACGGTTTCTATGAGACCCATATGAGTTACTACTATAGTACCTACTCATTTCGATTGAATTCCACCGAGTACCAACCATTGCAAAAGTTGAAAAATTAAACGTTTCCTGTTTTGAAAGCATTCCCTTACCATTTTGTTTCAAAATGAATCAACTAAAACGCGTCAACATCATAAACAATCACTGAAAATCAGGCAGTTAGTTCAATTTTATCTGCAGAAGATTGGGTTCATGGTAAATACTAGTATGTGGATTCGGAGGATTAAACCATTTAAGATAATAGTTTAGTTAAACTTCTGTTCATGGGATCATGATTATGGCTTCATTCTCACTCTTTTACCAATATGATACGCTTTTCACTCCAACTTTATCGTAGTCAATTCGCTTTATCTCGAGCTGGCTTCACCCATTCGAAATTAACTTATCCGTATAATAAATATTAGTGTTTATTCAACCGTATCGGAAATGTTAAATCAAAGTCAAAATGTTTTCTCCAAGGGATATCCAATACTTATCCATTGCGTAGATTCTAATTAATGATGGTTGTAGGACATCATTATCTTTTCTTCATTTCGTTAAATTCGATGTGAAATTCGTCTGGTGAAATCTAAATCTCAAATGATTTTAATTTTATTGACAACCTTGAAACAATGTTTTTAAGATAATATCACCTCCCAAATAAAAATTTGATGATTATTTTTAATTAATGTTTACGTTAAGATTTTTATGCGTAGCACAAAGGGTAACAATTATTATAAGTAATAATTATTAGCCTGAAACAATCATCTACAATGAAAAAATCTCCCGAGAAAAGTTACATGCTACCGACGGGACTCCAACCCGCGTCCTTCTGATTTCCGGTCAGTGTTTCAGGCTAATAATATAAATTTAATGTTTCATCCTTCGTCTAGAGAATTTAAAAAATCTGAAACCATGTATTTCAAGAGAGATACTTTGAATTAGACGACCTCCGTAGTCCAGTGGGTAAGACTCTTGACTCACAGTCCGGAGGTCGCGGGTTCAAACCCGGCATGCGCAAATAAATTTTATTTGATTAATTTGTGTTATTTCACAATTAATTCATTTAAAATAATATATAGTATATTTGCGGCATGTTCCAGAGTGGAAGATACTATCAGTATCGCCCTGGTGTAAGACCACCATTCAGAATTGAAACGTTGCTTGAAAATGGCTTTAGCCGTGTTTGGTAACCAGATCTGAATAGCCAGGTACTTCCCAACCTTCCTCTTCCCCACCTCCTTCCCCTCCCCACTACCTTCAGCCTCACAACATACCCCAATTGGGGATGCCATAGTCTCACTGGCTCCAGACGGGAGCAGTTGAGATTCTTGTGCGGTTATTCACTGTAAAAAAAAAATAAATTAGAGACGATTGCGAAACCTCTAAGTTAGCTGGATCTTATCAACAAAACCGAATATACTTTTTCGCATTTCCTTCAAATCTTTCACTGTGAATCGGTAACTAAAAATAATCACAAGGATTAAATTAAAACGATAAATATGTTTTCATTGCTTTTTTTTACTTTGAATAATATTATATTAAATTCCATTTATATCTACCAGACGCTCTTTACCCTTTCCCTCTACTTGTGTTGCTTCCCACTCAAAGAAAACATAATGAACTGCATAAAAAACAATCCTTATTTGTTGTTGGTTCAAACAAAGGAAGAGAATTCTGTGGATGTAACAATATACGTATTTATTTCACCGACTCTTAAAATACACTGAAGAAATAAACTAAAAACCGTAGTACCACATCTCAAGCAAGCCTGTTCTAGGGCGCCATGAAAGTGCGAAACTATCGATTAAAAACTCTTTCTGAAATAAAAGTTCTACATCCAAAATAAACGATTACCAAGTCCTCACATTCCTCCGAAACGGCACCCCTTTTTCACCTCTCAAATCTCACCCGACGATATCAAAAAGTTATTTATTTTGTATTCAAGGCACATGATTTCTTGTTGAACATTATTTAGACCGAGTCTCGTTATAAACGTGAGAAAGAAGTTCAAGAACAAGGAAACTATGAAAATCCTATATATAATATTATATAACGAAACATGTGGTGGATTAATACCAGAGTTTAATATGGGTTTTGGACCATTTCATAACTTTGGCTGGGATTTCATGAAGTGAATTCGAAATGAGATAATTAAAAAAGTTTATCAATATTAAAGATACGAACTCCTGGGGACAGCCCGCGGAACTTTTCCAAATTCCTTTCAAGCGTTAAATAAAGACGGAATATAGGTAGAGGTCTTAAATCCACTTTCTTTAAATCTGATATCGAAATGAGGTTTGTTCGGGAATAGGGATTGCAATACCAATTTAATGATCTTGGTCTAATTAAAGAACTTTAAGCATTTTGAAGAAAATCATTTGAAAATTTTGTCTATGCTTTTATATCAGCCTGCCACATTGAAGGGATTCCAAAAATCACAATTTGAACAAGTTTGAATCACATTTTACTTCCGTTGGATACAAAATGTGACATAATTATTTTTTTTAAATCTTCAAGGTTTTTGCAGATTGCGGACGCTTTTGCAAAGCTATAAAAATATTTCAAACAGTTTAATCAAATCAGTCTTTCGTAGAATTCTGAACCGTTTAAAATGTATTACGAGTCCTATAATTTCAATACCCGCTATATCCGATTTTTTGATCTGAGTATGACATCTTGTTCACATTTTTGCGAGGAACACGATGAACCTAAAATTGAGTTTTAAAACCTCCCTTATCACTACCAAAAACCATGTTAAAACTGCGAGTGAGAAACAAAACCCGCTATATCATTCAAGAAGTTACTATCAAAATCCGCTATGTCGGAATTCAACCAATCATGTGCAGTTATTTTTCCAAGATGGCGGGTGTAGAAACACGCCCCTCAGGTCAGTTGAGTTTCAAAAGCCTCTATATTCCGTATAAATCACGAAGTGAGAATCCAAATCCGCTATATCTATTTTATTTATTCAAATTACTTAAATATTTCTTGACATTCATTGAAAAATGAGCACTTTTCGAATGTATATTACTCCAATTCGTTATATAAATAAATAAAATGCAAAATTTGTATTTACGCTAGAGATTTGACAGTTTTTTGCGGTTTTCTCCGAATCAGTGAAAGTTGATAAAAGCGGATATAGAAATTAAATGACTACTGTTTTTCACATTTATTAATTTGATGAGATTTCTTCTTAAAAGGTTCAGAAATCTGAAATAATCTTAGGATAAGGGATTCTACAAGTTGACACCGCTGAAAATAAATCAGTAAATGAGATTGGTGTCGTGTAAGCAGTTGAATTAATAGACTCCATACAAAATGCTTAATGCCGGCAACCCGGGCGTTTATTGTTTTAAATTATCTTATATAAACAAGTAAGTAACCCGCCTCACTAGACTAAGTCTGTTCTGAGATGGGTAAAGGCAACTATAATTTTTAATTCAACCATCATAAGTACCGATGGAAAATAAATCAAGTTCAGTTTGCGGAAAGTAACCTTTTTCACGTTGGATTTTTTGTTTCAACGATTGAATAAAATTGTAAGTAGTTTTAACGTGACACCTTCCTAAACCTAAATTTATTTTCATGCAAGCATAGCGAACGGAAATAAACAGCGGTTATATTATTTAATAACGATAATATGGCAATCACTAGTCGGAGATTTGTTAAATTAAACATGAGCATTTTTAATTCCAAAAATTCTTCTGAATTAATGAATTAAGTTAAGTAAACTAAATTGGGCTCATGTCGAATACTTTCTTCTTCTTTTTCTTGTGCCCTGTCCATTTAACGGACATTTGCTATCTTGTTGGCAATGCGGACTTTGTTTACTGCTGCCCGGAAAAGCTTTACGGTAGACTGCCCAAACCACTGTCTTAGATTTTTCAGCCATGAGGTTCTCCTTCCAGGGCCCCCTCTTCCGGCAATCTTCCCTCCATTATGAGATGCAAGAACTCACACTTCTCTGGATGTCTCATCACATGTCTAAGATATTGAAGTTTTAGGGATTTTTATAGTTTTAATACCTTCTTTTTCTTTCTTCATCCGAACCATAACAACTTCATTCGTCACCCTTACCATCCAGCTTATTCTAAGTATTCTTCTGTAGATGTACATCTCGAATACCTCAAGTCGCCTAATTAGTTCTTCAGTAAGCGTCCATGCTTCCATTCCATAAATATATAATATATTCGAATACTTTAGGTACTATTAAGGCTTTGGGCAGGAAAAGCATTGGTTCTAAGCCAAATAACGTTGGGTTTTCATACACATACAATTAAAATGAAATAACGTGTTTGTGTCATTTCAGGGTGGACGATTCTATTAGTATCACGTAAGTCTTATTTCTTCGAAGATAATTGATTGAATTCGTATTCGATTTCAAGAATAACCTTATGAATCTTTATTAAAAATAAATATGAACTTTGAAGTCGTTTGCGTCATTGTTATTCAATACTTTTGTTTTGGCGAGCGATTAAAAATTTAATACAGGTACGTAATATAATATTTTCTGAATGAATAGTCACAGTTACGAAATAGTATAGAATAAAGGAGGGAAATAATTATACCAAGTCAGTGGACAACTTCGATTTATCTTTATAAAAATATAAAATATTGTTTCTGAAGGAGTTCAGTTAGGTACAACAAATACTGCATAATTTTTACTATTTGTATATAAAAGCCCCTAAATAGGACGTACATGAATAATTTTTCCAAACATTTTTTAATCACTGCAGACCACATTTGTTTTTTCCTGTATTTTCCATATGTCATAATTTAATTAAACTAATTTTTTTTTTTCTTTTACATTAGCTCCACACAGGAGGCCTTGAGGAAAATAAAATTCCCCTCAGGGCCTACGTTATATTTGGGGATGCTGTGTGGAGGGACTTTTTAAGGAAAGGAAGAAGAGAAGAAGTTCTGGAAAGGAATAAGGTATGAGAGGTGGGTAGGAATCTGGGGTTCAAAGTGTCCAGGAGTGACGGACGTATGAATCCATCTCTCCCTGTTGATAGTCCTGCTGGAGAGGTTAAAATTTGTCCAACCAGTCTCTCCCAGTCCGGCCCACCACGCAGTAAGTAAGCAGGCGCAACTCGACCCTTGGTCCTGGGTTCGAGTCCCAGAAGTGCCAATATATTTTTCTGATTTTTCTGTTTCCAGATTTTTTATTGAGTTTCGCTAATATTGTCTTCATTGCATTAAATATTACAATTTGAGGTTTTATTCATAAACTTAAAAATAAAAAAAATAAACATTCATCGTAAACTTGCAGAAAAGTTAATAGATGTCTCATATTAAAACAAAAATGGATAAAATTTATCCAGACACTATCTAAATAGCATTTAGTTCGGGTTTGAATCTTGCCATCATACATACATCTAGCAGTCAATTAAATACGCGTTAAGAAAATGAAGATTATGTTGGTATGATAGTCGAAGTATGTATGATACAGTTAAAATAATGACCGAATCGAATATATCGTCAGCGGTCAGCGCAGTGGCCTGGTTTCGAGTCCCAGAGGAGCCAATATATTTTTTGATTTTTCTGTTTCCAGATTTTTGATTGAGTTTCGCTAATATTGTCTTCATTTAAAAGGCCCTGCAACTGCGCACAAAAAGAAGGGAGAGATATGAAATTACGAATGTTAGAGGAGAGCGCTAGTATTTAAAGTGACAAAATCGATGCGAAAATTGTGAAAATGTTTAATAAAACACAACTCGTTTAAAATAGAGCAAAAATCTCACAAGGGTTGTCTTAAACAGCATTTAAAGAAACACTGTGAATATATATAACTTGTAAAATAAGTGAATAAAACGTGTTTATAATAATTTTCGGAGCATATTTTGCGATTTTTTTCTCTCGAGGGAATTTTATATAATTTGCGTTTCGGCGCGACGAATGTCTAGATATTATCTTAAAAAATAACACATATTTTTTTAAGAGCTTAAAACCTTCAAATGTTTAAGGAGGTTTGCAAGAAATCGGTAGAAATTCGGGTAACGGCGTCTTAATTAAATATTACAATTTGAGGTTTTTTTTTTTTTCAATTTACTCTTAAAGTTGCAAATAAAAAATAAATAATCTTATTGCAATGCAGAAACACTTACATTACTTAAAAATAAACACGTGTGAAATTTAACAATAATACATTCTGGAGTTCTTTCCTAAAATGATTCTTGAAACTTTCAAGGCCAACGTTGAAAATCTCAAGAGACCTAGACATATCATTTAGCAGCACCATACCTTTTGTCATGCTATGCTGGGCAAGAACTTCGATTCTGGCACGTGGAATACGTAGCGGGTCGTGGTTTGAGTAACCATCCGTCCGGATTAATCCGGACATTTCCAGACTTCTAGCCTTTTGTCCGGCCCTTTAATTTGTCCGGATTTTTTGGTTTAGATGGAATATGAGTAATAAAACTTACATAAGTAATAACAAATGAGTCTTTAATCTTTAATAATTTCCCACTCATCTGAAAACAAAATATAAATCTTCTTTAATAATCAACTAATGGAGATCAAACAAAAAAGATTATTTGCAGTTGCAAACAATCAACAAGATCAAACATAAAATATCTTCTTAAAAACTTAACAATTGTTTTTGACAAATACGAAAATATTAATTTTAATATTTTTCAGCGCCAGATGCTTGACGGATTTTTTTATACAATTTTCCGGCTCATAGTTTTTAGGTTGTATTGAATCATCAACTGACCGAGGGTACAGATAATCTATCACGCTCTTTTGTCCACTGTGCTCCCTTTAGAGAAAACGCTTTTTCTATACTTGCATTTTAAGCTTGGATAGCAAAATTGAACTCGCAAATACTCAAATGAATGGGCAATCTGGCGATTGAGAAGTTCGTAAAAATGGTAACCTACATTCGCTACCACGTCCATACCGTTATGAAGTGCGTTCCTGATATTTGCATTACGTGATTATTATTTTTTGGACTGTCAGGCTTTTTGCCAGGACTTTTCAATTTTCTAAATGGTAACCCTGGTGGTGGTACCGACCCTGTAACTTCCTGTAAGACCCCACACAATTTCCTCCAAGTTTTATCCACATTTTAACCATAAGCTAAACACCACTGAAACAGTGGTTTTATTACGTTTCTAAAACGTAGTCTCACTGACCGGAGACAGTGGTAAATCTATTACACTTGAGTTTAGTCCCTTTGAGCAAATACTGTTTCACCATTTCAGTTATATTACATTCCAAGGTCTGACTCACTGCCAAAATATAGTGATTCTGTTATATTTCGGAATTTGGTCCCATAGGTGCCAACTTTCCAGGGGTAAAGGTTCTGTTAGATTCATCCCTAAAATTAGTTCTACTGGCTTGAGACAGTGATTATTTGACTGTCGACTGACCAGATTAATTTTTTATTGAAGTCCTTAAGGAGGAGACACATGAAGAGTGTGTTTAAAGTTTCCCAGCGATTTTGCACAAATTTCATAGTCATTTAACCCTTTTTATTAATTTATGTAATGTTATTGTGTATAATTTGTACAACTGCATATATGTATTTAATAGTCGATGTATTATATTATAAAATGAAGTATACAATGTGCATGCAGCTAAAACTATGAAACGAGTAAAGTATGATATCCCTCTTCCACAAAGAAGGTTCTCGTTTTTACCTGAAGGGTATGCTTTTTAAAGTATAAGGGCTAGAAGTTTCGCCCTCTAGAAATTTCTTAAGGAGTTCTGGAGAGAATTTGAGAGCATTCCACAACATTCCAGAATATCCTGGAACATTCTCTGTTCCGAATGTTGTGGAATGTTCGAGAACATTTCTTATCGATCAGTTTAACGGGACCTAGTTTAAAAAATGTAAAAAAAACTGTAAATAAATAATAAAGGAATTTTATTAATAAAAAAATTAAAAAAAATAAAAATCTCATATCAACTCCCTGAGCGAAGCCGGGTACCCTAGCTAGTTTAAAATAAATCAAATTTTATAATGTTGGTGTTAAATACTGGAAGAATTTTATTTTATTATTGTGACAGCTGTTTCGGCGTTCAACGACATTATTTAGCTATGCCACTAGGTTAGGTTATGCCACTTTGAGACGACTAACATCAGTCCACGTCGTAGTATTCAGGTCATTATAAAACTGGTATTTCTATGAACAATAGATCTTCCGTAATGTTGATTATTCTCGTTCGACAGCTCGTAACCCTGACGGAATATAAATGTACAATACACCGTCTTGGTAAGATTAACCGGATACGGAAAACACATACAAATTTACGGACGAAATACAAAGCGGTCGAGTTAAAACAATACTACCTATCACGTACCATCTAATGATCAGCATTAAAGGGAAGAAAACAGATTTTGAAAAGAATTTCCTCACATAAAGAAAAATTCAGAAATAATTTCCACAAATGTAGTAGTAGCTGAAAATGAATTTTATCGTTTTTGTAAATTTCACCTTTTTGTATGAAGATCTTTCAGCATGTGGATGCGGCGCATCCCTTGACGGAAAGAATCCTGAAGATCTTCATACAATAGGTTGAAATTAAAAAAAAAAAATCATTTTCAGCTACAATGGGGTGGTTCATGGGGTGAGGTTTGTCTAGGTCTTGGAGGCGGATGACCAGGACACACTGAACCTCCATCCTACCCACCACTTAACCCCTTTTCCTTCCCAGAACTCTCCTCTCCTTCCTTTCCTTAAAAAAGCCCTCCACACAGCATCCTCAAAGATGACATAGGCCTTGAGGGAAATTATTTTCCTCAGGGCCTCCTGTGTGGAGCAGCTCATGTAAAAAAAAAAAACAACGTCAATAACGTCATATTTTTCAAACAGCGCTCTAGCACACTGAAAACTCACGGACTGCCATACATGTATTTGTATTCCTCCAAGTTAATAATAATTTGAATGGCGGTCGGTCGTTTACCTGGCGCTAACCTCAGGTGGGTTCAAGTGAGAGTTATAAATAAAGACATAAAATTTTTATTCATACATTTTACGACTGAAGCGTGTGGTTTCGTTTAATTCCTTCTGTTTCAATGGTAGGAAAATAATAAAAATAATCCTCAATCATAGTTTTCTGTTTGTTTCTCAAACCTCCACATTTACCTAATCAATCTGAAGAGTGATTCTGTATCGTTTGTGTTATTTTTTTTTTTATTTGATTCACCTGATTTATACATGTGTGTTACATATTTGACTAATGTGGGCCTCACTGGGTGCTTTACCCGTGCTGAGGACCACATTTTACAGTTTGATATGATTTTTTTTTTTTTTTTTTAATTCAAGATACATATAAAATAAAAACTAAAGCAAAAAGAAACTCAATAATAACATATGAGAATTAAAAGAAAGTAAAATAGAGCAAAATAAAATAGAGTAAAATAACACTAAAATAAAACAATAAAATAAAACTATATAAATAGGATAAATACATATAAACCGATAGTGAAATTAAAAGGGTTTTATATATTAGTGAGTATTGCAATGGTGTTTATGTCTATGTGTTTTTATTTTATTTTTTTTTTTGTGATTTTTTTGTAAAGTTTCCTTTTTTGTTCTTTAATCCATCTTTTAATTTTAAGTGTGAAATGTTTTTTGTTTTCATCTTTTTTTAAATCGAGTGAAAGATGGTTGAATGCTTTTATTGCCTGGTATTTGTGATGTCTTTGTCCAAAGCTTGTGTTTATCGTCGGTGTTTTTAAGTTTTGTATGTATGCTTGTCTAACTGGTCTATTAATGGTTTGTGTTTATACTTGTATACGTTTTATTATACTTTGTGTTAAGTTAGCGTTAAGAGATAATTAAGACAATAAGACAATGTTGGTCGGATATCGGTAGGCGTCCGTCGTGCGTTATCGACTGTCAAATATCTGTGATTTTCTATGGCATTCAATGGCGTGTCTATGCCTATTGTGTGACGATGTGTTAATGTCTGTTGGTACCTACTTTAAAATTACGAATTACTATTTATTAGTCCCTAGCTGGAGTATCCGGCTTCGCTCAGGGAGTTGATGTGATGTTGAAATGACGTTCGAACCCTTGACGAATCTTGCTTTATATGCACTCTCAATGGGTAGCTCAACCAGTTCAAAAAAGGCTTAGGTTGAATTTAGTCTCACGCACGCGCATCGTCGGCGCTGATGGTCGAGATATATGAACTTCTAGGAAGCGTTTTTGAATGACGCTTAGCTATCAGCGCGCAAGGTGGTCAGCGCTGATGGTCACGCGGCCGTACGCGTCGCGCGTCGGCGCCGCGTAGCTGTCGGCGCTGACGATTGCACAAGTGCCTCTGCTTTCAGTGAGCGTTCTAGTGTCGAGCGGAGCGGACATTGTCAGCGTGTACAGTCATGGCGAATCTCGAAGTGGATACAAGTCGAGTTATCGATGATGTCTCTCTCTGGTTTCAATCCTGGGATTGGTTTGCAGCAATTTTCTTTAGTTTCCTCTTCCATTCTTCCCTGTCTTGTGCGGCTCTTTTGAGGTCTGCATATGATAAGCAGCGCACGTCCACCAGCAGGTCCTCCAGGTACTCTCGGCGTGGGCGTCCCCTAGAGTTTGTCCCCTCGGTCATACCCTCCATTATGGAATGCAAGAGGCCTTCTTGTCGTATTACATGGCCGATCCATCTTGCACGCCTTTCGGACAAGGTCCTGAGCAGGTGCCTTCCTCCTTCGATTCTTTGGAGAACCTCCTCATTTGTAATGTGGTCTCTCCAGGAAATTCCTAATAGTTTTCTATAGGACCACATCTCAAAAGCCTCTAGTCTCCGTTTATCTCTTTTGGATAGGCACCATGTTTCGCAGCCGTACATCAAGATACTCCATACATAGGTCTTGATGAGGAGTATTCTCAGCTTTAGGTCTATATTATTTGATTCAATTATTTTCGACCTTTTATTGAAAGCAAGCCTAGCCTGGTGTATACGGCTGTCGACATCGCTCTTAGACCGACCGTCCCATGTTATTTTGCTCCCGAGATAGACAAACTCCTTGGCGTTCTTTAGTGGAACTCCTGACATCTCTATTCGCATCTGATGTTGCGTTCGGCCTACAGTCAGCAGCTTTGTTTTGTCTTTATTTATCTTCATGTTATAGTTATTTTGGAGAATGCTTTGCATGGTTGTTAAGGCCTCTTGCAGTTCTTCTTCGCTTTCAGCAACCAATGCAATATCGTCAGCAAACCTTATCATATCCGATGATGTACGCCTGAGGATTTTGGTCTTCGTCTGTACAGTAAGGCGGTCAGTATGATACTGAAACGAGTCAGGCTGAGCCTCAGCACTGACGAACTACGCGCTGATCTATGAGCGCTGACGGTGAGCGTGAGACTAAATTCAGCCTTAGAATGGTCCACAATGTCAAGAACATTTCACAATATTCTAGCGTGTTCTGGAATGTTCCACAACGATGTGGGATGTTCCCGAACGATACAGACTATTCCCGAACATTCCACAATAATCCGGAATGTTCCGGGATGTTCTAGAATGTTGGGGAATGCTCTCGAATACTCTCGAATGTTCTAGACTGTTCTTGAAATTTCTACAGGGCAAAACTTTCAGCCGCTCCCTCACTTCAAAAGAACAAGAATCTCAACTGCTCCCGTCTGGAGCCAGTGAGACTATGGCATCCCCAATTGGGGTATGTTGTGAGGCTGAAGGTAGTGAGGAGAGAAGGAGGTGGGGAAGAGGAAGGTTGGGAAGTACCTGGCTATTCAGATCTGGTCACCAAACACGGCTAAAGCCATTTTCAAGCAACGTTTCAATTCTGAATGGTGGTCTTACACCAGGGCAATACTGACAGTATCTTCCACTCTGGAACATGCCGCAAATATACTATATATTATTTTTAAATGAATTAATTGTGAAATAACACAAATTAATCAAATAATATTTATTTGCGCATGCCGGGTTCGAAACCGCGACCTCCGGATTGTGAGTCAAGAGTCTTACCCACTGGACTATGGAGGTCGTCATCGTCCTTCTTCATGGATCGGGGATAAAGAGCTAGGTACTACAACATACAACTGCTTTGATCGTACTGGAACTCAAATCTGAGTTTTAGCGGGAAGCACAGTGTAGTAAACTTACTTAATATTTAATGATTGTTACTACTTAATAGATATATACAAATAACAATCCGTTTATCATATTATTTTCATGTTTGATAACACGTGATAACATTCGATTCGCAAATTTCCCCGCGATTGACATCTCTTAACGAGGATTAAGCGGCAAACGTGCCGTCATCTCAAGTGTTAGTAAACCTGCTTTTGAGAGTTGATGTCTTAACGCAAGCACAATATTTTTAGCTCGTCAAAATGTATCATTTAAGGCCAATTTAACACGCGTTAGGCTTTCGCAAAATATACAGAATCACTCTTCTGTTCATAAACTTTAGAGCAATATTTCAATTTGATTATATTACACTGTTAACCACTCCGACCCTTAAACGTATTTACACGACAATATAACAATAGCAGTCAAGTATAATAAGCTTGTTTACAAGCTAACGCGTGTGTTCCCACAGAAATCGTCATAACTCCGTTATTTTTCTAGTAAAAACCCTAATACAAAAATTATACGATTCATATTAAATCAAGTTTCACATCTCTATTCAAAGTTGTCCATAGAAATACGAGTTCATAAAAAAACTTATTTTGTAGAAACAGTTTTCACCCGCCAATACGCGCCGTTAGAAATTGTTCATTTTTTACATAATCCGTGATTTTAGTACCGTTTTCACATAAAAACATCATGTGAGTCATTTTAACAATTTTTTTATGAATGCATTCAAAATTTTAATATTTATTTGTAACTAGCAGACCCGGCCACACGTTGTTGTGGCTAACGAAACACAACGCCATTACCCAACCTTTATAAAATCCACACCACCCGCTTGCCAGCTGCCCGCTGCAAGCTGCCAGCTGCCTGAATTGAATATTTGAATTTCTCGGCTTTTCTCCAGTATAATAGCATGTATTATAGATATAAACCTTCCTCTTGAATCAACTATAATATTATTATTATTTTTTTATTTATATAATAATATAGTTAGCGATCGCCACTAATTATACAATGCTTGCAATGCAACACTGGATATTTGAAAAGGGAAAATCAAATAACTACTTACTCTAGGACATCTATTTTCCAATTTCTTCCGTAGAACGAATTTCAAAAGTGACTATAGTACGGCCCGCCAGCCGTTTTAAATTGTCCAAAAATATGTTTTCTTTGAATTTCTCGGCTTTTCTTTAATATAATTTGCATGTATTATACATATAAACATTCCTCTTCAATCACTCTATCTATTGGTGAAAACTGTATGAAAATCCGTTGCGTAGTTTAAAAGATTAACGCGCACATACATTTTGAGCGACTTCATTTTATACTACGTAATGATAATGATGATAATTTATATGACGAGAATGCCAACATTCTTATAAATACTAACCAGGAATTATTAGATTCCTGGTCAAATAAAATTATTCACGCAAAACACTTCAATTATCTCAACCAAACGTATGTTGACAAACTTTCGTCATACAAATGGTTGGGTATTGGAGAGTTGAGCGCAGAAATAGAAGGATTTATGCTTGCCATTCAAGATAGAGTCATTAATACTAAAAATTATAGGAAGCATAATCAAAGATATAAATCAAATTGATGATTTTTGTAGAAAATGTTTGGCTTTTCCGGAAACTATAGAACATCGGGATGTTCTATATTAGCGCCGTCCGAGTATACATTTAGGCACAATCAGGTTTTAAAAATAATTCACCAAAGTTTGGTAATTAAACATAACTTGATTGATTGCCGTAATGTAGTACCATATTATGAATAAGAACCAAATTCATTTATAGAAAATGAATTTTATAAAATATATTATGATAAAACTATACTAACAGACAGAACAATTAGTCATAATAGACCTGATTTAGTTTTACATGACAAAATTAAAAAAATAACTTATATCATTGATGTAGCTATTCCAAATTCCTGTAATATTCAAAAAACTGTTTCTGAAAAAATTAGAAAATACACAGATTTAGGAAATGAGATTAAAAGAATTTGGCATTCTCGGACTATAAAAATATTACCATTTGTTATTTCGGCCACTGGCATAATACATAGGAATCTGATTCAAAATTTAAGCATATTAGATTTATCAAAGAATTTGTATATAAAAATGCAAAAATCAGTAATTTTAAATACATGTAGGATTACAAAAGATTTTTTAAATATTTATATTGAGGGATCAGTAGGATTTATAGGTTCAATTAGAAATGCCACAGAGCCGAACCCTTTGATATGAAAATATCTGGAGTCGGTGAATTATATTCCCATTTGGTCTCTAGTAGGTTGACATGTTGTTCTTGTAATATTTTGTATTTATAATACTTATATAGTGCAATTGCATAGCGTGGGTTGACTAGATGATCATTTGGGGAAGTGTGTGAAAGGGTTTAGTTTTTCCTGTGGGGAAAATTTAACCCGGATATTTAAATCTGGTGTGTAAAAATAAAATAATGATAATACAATTTGAAATCGTTTCTAAACAGTTTTTAGTATTCGGCTACGTTCAGAAATATTTTATTTATAGAGCTATAAATTGCCAAGCGGAAATAACACAAAGTTTTTATAAATCTGACAGTTCGTTTAAGACAAAAAACTAGCACGATGGCAAAATACCTGAGTGGTAAAGTACCCAAGCCTGTTAAAATAATAATGGCAGAAATAATTAAAAATTTTAAATTCAGCAGTCCAGATAGTAAAACTAAAAGCTAAAATAATCTTGTGTTGGTTAACACTTTCTACAATGAAAACATTTCGTGCCTGACTGGTGAAATATTAGATAGGCAAGCCATATTTTTTGTATCTTGTTTTTTCCGATAAAAGCGGTAAGGAGAATTTGTTTTTTTTTCGTCTATAAAAACAAAAGAAGCATAAATAAGTAAAAGATGGTTCGAAATTTGAAGGTACAAGGTTCCTCAATTAATATTGTTATTATTATTATTATGGGCTCAAGTGAAATTTATTTTCCTCAAAAGCAAAACAAGGAAAACCTTTTTTTAATGATGTAGTCTTGTAGCTGGAAAGGTGAGCCGATTCATCAAATTAAATTATTATTGAAAAAATACGACGTAAAAGAAAATGTTCAATACAAAGAGCTTTTCATTATAGGTGTCGGCGTTAGCCTTTTTCGAAAAACGTTATTTTCGTTGTTATCAATTAGTGTACCTACTAGAAAAAATTACATTTATGGACAAAAAATAAAAAAAAAAACATTTATTTAAAAATAAAACAACATTTTAGTACTGAAAAATCATTTTTCCATTTATAAAGATAAAGCATTAATTCTTAATTCTTTTATATATTTATTTGTACAGTGCCCTTGAGGCGATTTTTCACAAAACGGTGCTATATAAATTAGCCATTTATTATTATTGTTATTTCTTATCGCACACGGTCTCTTCGCATTCGCATGGTTATAGAAACTACAAACATGTAGGGAGTAAAGTAACTAGTGCTTGATAGTTAACTAACCGGTAACAACAGTTTATCCCGGCAAGCTGCTCACAGTGCTAACCCGGGGAACTGCGGTTTAACCATCGGCCTCTATTTACCACAACGAACAAGTTACCAACTAGTACACACTTACTGTTTCTGGACTCGAGGGAATAAATGTGATAGTATGGTGGTTTGTTAGGAAAGTACGAATCACCAGCGGTATGGGAATCAACAGTAACACGATCCGATAACTGCAAATTAGGCTTGAAGCCTTTCGTGGATGGAGTTGTTTTACTGGTCTGGTGTTTATCTGAATAAAATTAATTTAACAAGTCAGCATTTTCATAATTGGCGGGTAAATAAATCTAAAAACATCCACAACCTAATAATAACATTCTGCTCGTAAAAAATGACTCACTTCTGGTAATAAAAAATAACAAGTAACAAAAAATTCCGTGTGTATATAAAAACACGATGCGTGTTTAAAAAAAGCCTTCCGTGTTGAAAATTATAATGGAGGAAAACAAAAATTGCTTTTATCAGCAGACTTCGAGTATAATTTAATATGTTTTATGTTAATATAGTTGTAATCTTAAAAACTCAGGTTTTATAACATTATGAAGAAATTTGGTTTTTTCTTCGATCACTGAATTTGAAACTAGTTGAAACGAAAAAAGCATATAACTATAGGATTAAGCCTGCGAGAGAATGAAATAGTACTTATAATCGGTCTCCTTTTTGCAGTGCTTATAGCCTACCGGTCTCCTCTTTGTGCGGTTCTTCGTAGTCTCTTGTCTACTATAGTTTTCTGAAGGTTTCGCTTCTGCCGCGTGTGAATCGCACACTCTGTTTTTTTTTTTAATTCTTCATTATAAGCACCAATTCAGCAGGTCCACTTCAGAATATTAAATATAACACCAAAGCAGACATACTCGTATAGTTATAATCCACAATACAGAAAATAGATACAGAAGAATAGTATTTCAAGTGACTACAATACAGAGACATAAAATACATAGACAGATATATATAACACAG
The DNA here is from genome assembly GCA_917880885.1 of Limnephilus marmoratus. Taxonomy (NCBI): domain Eukaryota; kingdom Metazoa; phylum Arthropoda; class Insecta; order Trichoptera; family Limnephilidae; genus Limnephilus; species Limnephilus marmoratus. The sequence continues at coordinate 13,124,740 of OU862922.1, forward strand.
GCAGCATACTCATAGGCATACACAACATACTTGAACACACCCATAACCATTTTTATTTTTTTATTTTTATTTTTTCATTAATTGAAATAGTTACTAAAGTTACAGTTTTTTATAACATCAATATTTCAATCACTCTCCTAATAAAGTAGCTGCTTGTTTTTAAGAGAGGAAAACTATATATTTTTACATCTAATAATTAAAATTATTATTTCAAAAACTATTAGTAATTTTATGAGAAAATACGATAAAAATAAAACAAATATAGGTTAGTTAATAAATGATACAAAGGATTGATAAAGCAAAAACATAAACCTAAACAACAAGTAAAGTTATGAGGTGGTTGGTAATAGAGTATTTTAATTTAATTTTATTTTTATATTTGTCGTACTTTTCTTCCGATCGTATACCTAGGGGAATTTATTAAATAATTTTATACCCTTGAATATAAAGTGATGCTGTGCTGTTGTAATTCGTACTAGTGGTACGGTTAGACCTCCAGCAGATATACTTCTTTTGATAATATTTAATTGTGGTATATTATTTTTACTAAAGAAATCTTTATGTATTTGTAGTAGTCCAATTTTGTCATATATTTTTGTAAGTGGGGGAACCGGGAAATCTTGGAAAACATATATTGGTGGGTAGTAATAGGGCTTTTTAAGATGATTTTTATTAATATTTTTTGAATTGTCTCCAGTGGAAGTAGGGATGATTTATATGCACCCCCCAAGACACGATTCCATATTGTAGTACATAGTGCGTAAGTGCATAATAAATATCTTTTTGTATTTTTAATAATACAGTATTTCTATGTCTGAAAAACATATAGATCATAGTACATACGATTAATGGATTCTAATGGATTGGTGTTTAGAAACAATATCAATGTAAAAAATCTTCATCTACGAGAATTAAGCATTTTTTCAACATGTTTTTGAGTAGGTACATTGGTGCAATTTGATTTAATTGAATTGTATAATAAATTTAAATTACATTAATGGATGTATTGCTTTGTTTAGAAAGCTTATGAGTAAATGAGAATTATTTTTTAGAATATTTTTTATCAGGAAATAAGAATTTTCTGTATTCACGGTTTCCGCGTGTAATGCGTTAACTAATCAGACTAACATCCATTCTAAGTGTTCACTTTTTGTTTTAATCAACATTACCAAGTGAACACGAACCTTTCTGGACTCTACGTACTGTTGTAAGAATTAGTTCCTCAGTCTGGCGGGACACTTACAAGCCTGGGATAAATGTGATTGTAATGCGACTGATGCATACATATGTTTGTTAAAAGTAACTTGGAAACATAAATCCCTCGGACCAATGGCATTCCAAGAGATGGGATGTGATGTGATCAAATCTGAGCTGGTGCGAGACGTCCTCTAGGGAACGCTTACCCCTTCACAATTTTCGTGACTGATTGGCCCAGCAGTGGTGTTCTGAATACAAATTGGCCTAATGTGACTCATTTCTCAGAAGGATCTTTCTTTCCGAGGTTGGGCGTCATTTTTACCCGAATTTAAAGTACAGAGGTGGCTGTACGAAAGGAAAGGACGTAATGAAAGATAACGTAGGATAGATATCGAAGAATGAGTAGAGAAACGTGTGAACTGTAAGGTAAGAACAGGTAAAATAAAGAAAGTACGAGGTCACGCTAATATTATGTTTCTTTGCGTAGGTATTCTTATTTCTACTAGATGAAAACTACCGAGCAACGAACTGGGCTGGTAAAAATCATTTTGATAAGAATGATGAAAAACCTTGGGGAACTTCGCACAGGAATTACTTGAAAAAGGCTTCAAGGTGACATTGTAATGGTACGATACAATTCTCGTTCAACAGATTCTCATTTCATGAAGACTTTATTATACAAACTTTTACATATCGATCTCCAAATACTAAGTTCTATGACAACGAGGCATATCGGTCCGGTACATTAATATGACATTTTGAAAAGTCCTACTAGTTACCCAGAAAACATTAAAAAAAAATTTAATTCACCGCAAGTTTTTCTGGATTATAATTTATTTGGTGGTGTTTATGAGAAATCTGAGTATTGTACCAGACGAAGGGTACACGTTTATACATAACTGCTTACTCAACAAAATTTTCGATTTTTCTGAGATGTCTGACTAATCAACTGGACGATTGATATTCTGCGCAGAACATATATTTTGAATATCAATTGAAATTTATTATTAAATAACTCATTTTACACTTTTTGTGTCGTATAGATACTATTGCGAGTTCAGTAATTATTTTAAACCTACGTATTAAGAAAATGACATTTTTTCTAGACTTGATAGGGAATCAATTTTAAAAAGTGAATTAAATATAATATCTAGTAATCGTTTTTTTTCTGAAATCATTTCTGTCGACCTTCGTGATGGAAGGGCAAGCCTCTTGACTGCATTCCGGAGAACGCGGGTTCAAATCACGGCGATGAAAATAAAAAAAAATCCCAAAAATAGAAATAAAAAAGTGTTTGATTATTTTGGGTCATTTCACATCATCATCATCTTCTTCCCCTTGTCCTATTCGGGTCGGGGATCCGTCGCGTTGACAAGGCTCCTCTATACGTCACTGTCTTGTGCTGATTGTTCGGCCTCTGTCCATGGTAGACCTATCCTCTCCAAATTTCACATTTCATATCACATTTTTATTAATTTTAAACTACATAGTAGTATTGGCTAACAATATAGTTTGAATACGAAAAGATTCATTTAGTTGATTTTTTTAAAGTGTGCAGTAGAATTGGTTAAGAATAAAGTTTGAATGAGGAAGTAATTCGTTCATTTTATTGCAGTAGTATTGGTTTACAATATCGGTGACGCCAGGTCCCACACAGTAAAACTGCAGATAGAACATACCTTATATTTCAATATCTTTGGCTTTAACCATGTTTGCTGACCAGACCTGAATAGCCAGGTACTTCCCCACCTTCCTCTTCCTTTTCCCAATCTCCTTCCCACTACCCCGACTACTCCCCACTATCACTACACCTACAACATACCCCGATTGGAGATACCATAGTCTCACTGGCTCTAAACGGGAGCATTTGGGACTCTTGTAAGGTATTCACATAAAAATATTTTTTTAAAATCTTAAGCAACCCTCGACACAAAGAAGAGATGATGACCTTGAAACGCCTGAACAGGTTGTCATGAATTTTAGCTAAGAACCATCTCGATCACGTCAGCTTTCAAACAAAAAAAAACGCATCACAATTGGTCCATTCGTTTAGGAGCTACGATGCCACAGACACACACACGGACAGACACACAGAAAGTCAAACTTATAACACCGCTCCTTGCGTCGGGGGTTGAAAATAGTTGTTGTTGGAATAATTCCTAAAAATGATTTATAAAGAGACAAGAAGTTTAGAATTGTTTAACTTAATATTTTCCATGCAGATTGGTCGTAACACGATAACAATCAGAATGCTTCCATGACATATCTCTCTTAGATTCCATGATTATTTCTAAGAATAAAATTTTCAAATTTAAAACAACCTGTTTTAGTGGCCATTTATTTCATTCACCTTGCCGAAGTCGCCCCTTGAAATAAGATTTTTCTATCGATTAGCTGAACTTGCAGAATTCCGGTAAACATCCGGAAGTTGGTATCTGCGTTTTTGGTAAACAGGTTCTTAAGGGAATTAAGGAAACGGCGTTAAATCTGCTTTTGAAATAAAATTTGTTATTGTCTCTTAATGCTAACCAGGTTTTTTATACAATTAATTTTTTCAAAAATTGGATTGAAAGCACAATAAATGGATGTACGATTAGTTTTAGGTTGCAGCGCCAATTTAGCAATGGTGAAAATAAACCAATACGATATACGATTAGTTTCTGGCATGCGTTGTTCTGCCACTTAATAGATGTTTCTCTCTGCGTGTCCTTTCCAATTCGTCTAGTTCCCCTTCCGCCTCCCCTTCTCCTCATGCGTTCCCACTCCGCCTTCCCTTTCCCTACTCCCCTCTCAAACTTCTGCCGTCCCGCGAACCCCCCTCCGAGTTCCTCTCTCCCCTTCCGCATTTTATCCATTCAGTTTTCAAACAGCTCGCGTGCCACGTAAACAAATTTCATAATGCCAAAGCTCACTAGTACATACAGAAACCATCGCGGGCATGCGCACATCACATCGCCAAAGTTTTATGCAATCGGATGAATGGTTGGTAACGCATAATTTCGTGTTGCCAGAACTCAATTTTATATGTAAAAACCATCGCGGGCAAGCACACATCAAATCTCCAAAGTTTCATCGCAATCGGATGAATGGTTTAGAAACGCATAATTTCAAGATACCAGAGCTCATTATTGAATATAGAAACTCAACGCGGGCATGCGCACATCAAATCCCCAAAGTTTCATCGCAATCGGATGAATGGTTTAGCAACGCATAGATATCTCCTACATGTACATACTCAAATAGGTATAAGCATATTTTTATTTTTATATATGTATATATAGATAGATAACTTTAAATACTAACGTAACGAAATTCGTCGTCTAAACGATGATAAAATTTAAATTGGTAGAGTTGATTAGAGCTACCGGATAGAATAGAGATCTCGGTCGTAAACTAATCATTTTCTTTTTTCCATTTAAACTTTATTTACGGTTTCTTTATTTACGGTATCTACGGTATGTATTTTTGTTTACATTTCAATTTTGAACCTCACTAGGACAATCCTGTAGTCAATAAAAAAATCACAAGAGTGGGGAGACTACGAAGCACATTTTTCTTCAATGTGAAAGATGATTTTTTTCCATTTTTTTGTGGTCGAATTCCAGTTCATCCATTTTCTATACATTTGTTCATCTTACAAGCGTTTATGTTTTCTTATTCAGAGTCGCTATGATGTGGCTATCTTTTGTGTTTTCTTTGCCTGTTCATTTTGGAGTGGTTTGAAGATTGGATATTGATAAAATAAAAAAATTCTTTTAGATTTAGTGGGATTTTATCGTTGATCCGCTGAATATGTTCATCAGGCGCTTTACGCCAATGAATCGAGTACCCGTGAAATAAATAAATATTTTGTTACTATCTCATTCCCTCGCAGGCTAAATCCTATAGATGTGTGTGTTTGTCTCTTTTTTCACGCTGGCTTCCGTTTCATCGAGTTTCAAATCACAACGGGGATAAAGAAGTTTTCACTTCAATATCCATAGGTATTGAAAGAATCATTAATGTTTCTTATATATAGTGGGTTCCGCAGGAGTAGGGATTAAATACTTTAATAATGTAAATATGTATGGTAAGCATGTGATGAATTTGGCTCTAAACTAATATATTATGCCGGCCTCCGTGAACGAGGGGTAAGGCTCTTGACTCGTAATCCGAATGTCGCTGGATCGAATCTCGGCGAGCGCCAATAAATTTTATTTGATTAATTTCACAATTAATTCATTTAATATAATATATAGCATCTATTTATCTGTATTTGGGGCACGTTCCAGAGTGGAAGATACTCTCAGAATCGCCTTGGTGTAAGACCACCGTTTAGAATTGAAACGTCACTTGAAATTTGCCATGTTTGGGTAATAGATCTGAATAACCAGGTATTTCCCCACGCCACTACCTTCAGCCTCACAACGTATTTCATTTGGGGATGCCATAGTCTTACTGGCTTCAGATGGGAGCAGCTGGGACTGTTGTGAGGTATTCATATAAAAAAATGCCATTAATTTAAAATAGGCTAAGATAAAATGAAAAAAATATATGTAACGATGGATTTCAATATCTCATATAAATCTCTTCACATTATAAAAAATAATGGCGATTCAAACAAGAAACTGGCGACTTGCAGGAACGTGCTAACACCATAATTAATAACCTACGTACCTACATTTTGGAAAACAAAAAATATCGGAGATCCTTACCATTTGTTCGCTTATTTTTTAGGCCAGTCTCCCCTTTACAAATCGTCCCGGATGGGGGCGAAAAATTGCCATTCTGTTTGGCACTCCGAATTCCTATTTTTTCGAGTGAGGAAACGAACAATTTAGGATGTTACCGTGTGGGAGATATCATTGTTCATTGTGGACCCGGAGAGAGGTAAAAGAGAATAAAATAAAGGGCTTGTTGATAAACAGATTTCCCTGAAATTCACTGAGTTGAATGATTGGCAATGGAAAATAGAAACACACTCTTGAAAGTATCACTGAAATTGTTAAAAGAAAACAAACTTTTTATATACTAGTTTTATTGAATTAATATGACAGCCAAGCAGCTCAATCTTAGTCAGAGCTTATATTTATATTAACTATATTATAATTAAAGTTAATATATATTACAAATCCTGAAGCTTGAAATAGGTAAGCGAAAGCTAGTTTGCTATCACTGATTAATTCACTTTAAATAGTTAAGTAAAAAAGTATTAATTAATGAAAGTTTATCAACAGGCCAAATTTAAGTCAGCTCATAGCCAAAATCAATTCAAGTGATCCCTTTTATGTGAATTTTTATTTTGGAATAAATTAGGCTGTTACGAAGTTTTTTTATGTTAAGATTATCATTTTAAAAGAAGACAGTATTTATTTATAATAAATTCGCAGTTTCATAAAATTTACATCGACAGAAGTGAAAATTTTAACACATTAAGAAGTAGTGCGCATGTTATGAGCTAGGTTGTTTGTTTTTCAAATTTTAACTATTAGGTCCTTACATATGAAATTGGCGTTTTGTATGGGAGGAACATAAAGCCGATTTTTTAAATATAATATATTTATTTAATCAAAGTATGTACTATTGCTATCTATGCACTTTTGCTATCTCATCGGTAGTTCATCGATCCCTTTACTAAAAAAACCATTCGGACGGGAACCAATAAAATCTTTTAAGGCGGTTTGGACTGCCCCATCAGAGTTGAATTTTTTCCCTTGCAAGAAGTTATTCAAATTTCGAAAAAAATGGTAATCTATTGGGTCAAGGTCCGGAGAGTACGGAGTCTTAGACATTCCAATTGAAGCTCCTCTAATTTGAAGCCATCTGTTGTGCAGTGTGTGGTCTAGCGTTCTAACGCGCGTTTGTTGATTTGCTTCACTCAATTCGTGAGGTACCCACCTTTCAAGCTTTTTCACCTTCCTAATTTGCTTCAAGTGGATTAAAACAGTTTTATCATTAACACCGCAGCCTGCAGCTAACTCGGACGTGGCTTGCGATGGATCCGCTTCCACAATAGCCTTCAAGTCTTCATTATCAACTTTGGTCTCCGGCCGTCCATGGGGCTTGTTTTGCAGGTCGAAATTTCCAGAACGAAAACGTTGGAACCAAAAACGCACTTTGTTTTCTTTTGCGGCACCGTCGCCATACACATCATTAATCCTTTGAGCTGTTTCTGCAGCACTGATGTCACGGTAGAACCCGTACTCGTAAATAACGCGATATTTCAAGTTTTCCATTTTGTAAACTAAGTGACGCAAGAAAAAAAAACAATTAAGGAAAAAACAAATGAATTATAATTTTCGAAACACAAATACATGAGTAAATAGCTGTATAAATTTGAATTTGGAATTCCTAACCAAAGAGAAGATATTTGAGATCAAAGTCACCAGTACGGCAAAACGCTAATTTCATATGTAAGGACCTAATATTACTAAATGATTAAAAAAATAGTCTCTTTTTAAATGATGAAGTCTTAAGCATTGTGAGAATAATGCAGGTAAAGAAAATGTTAGATAAAATATTGATTAATTTTCTTAATTCTGTGTATTTCAGTATATTGCAAGAGAGTAAGATACTCTCTGCATAATTGAAAAGTTGCTTGAAATGGCTTTAACCGTGTTTAAAACGACCAGATCTGACCTGCTAGTTACTTCTCCATTGTCCTCTTCTATATTTCTTTCCCCACCCCACTATCATTAGCCTCACAACATTCCCCAATTAGGGAAGCCATTGTCTCACTAACTCCAAACGGGAGCAGTCGAGACTCCTTATGCGGTATTCACATAAAAAACGTTTTTATTGACCTGAAGGTGTCTTTAAATGTGTCGTTTTAAAAAGAACGTGAATAAAGGAAAAAAGAAAAACATTAAAATTGTAATTTGCTTTTAATGTAAAATGCTACGTTTCGGCAACACCTTAATAATAAACGAACCCGACGGAAGTAAATTATCTACCCTTGCTAACATATATGAAAACATAACAGACCAGTTTCTTGTCGTCTCATCCTACCAGAACCGAAATCGAGACAAAAAACGGCCGACGTAAGTGATGTTGTCAACCTTTTTGTCCGTACAGATAAATTGTGTGGTGGAAACCTTGATTGTTCAATTTGTCTTTATTTGGTGTAATGGACATTCTGACGTCAATGTGAAACATTTTTGGGTCCATAGTATTCAAAAGAGAAAACGAATCAGACATGTTATTAAGTATTACAACCGATGTTTTATACCATTTTGTGTAATTTATTCACGCATTCAGATCTGTCTTTAACCACTAAATACTTAGATACATATTATTGTATAAATATATATTTTTAAAGCTAATGGCTGAGTAGTAACTATTTACATCCATGATATAATGATTCGGAGATATAATATAATGATTCATGAGATAAAGGTGGTCGGGAAATCCTCAAATTATGTAATAACTACAAAGCAATGAATACAGAAAACAAAAAAGGTTCATTTGAAAGGTTCATCATCATAATTACTTCTCAACAAGGTTGATTTTGACTTCCATGAAACCGCAATCAATTTAAAAGCGTGCGTAAAATTTATTTAAATGCATGATATTATAAGGGTTCTTTTTGAAGTGCTTACGTGATGTGTGTGCTATAATATTAATAGTTGAGAAGCTATCAATTTTAAAACGTGTGTAAAATCTTACACTACGTGGGTTTTATTATTTTAGATTGTCAAAAATGCACTTTTTTTCCTACGCATGAGAATAAAAAAACTCCAATAACTTTATCAACTGACAAATAATTTGAAGGATGATAAATTGAAAGTGTTGAAGAGAAAAACGTCACCTGTTTTTCCATCCAAATAGTTAAGGATTATGATGATGAATGGTATGTAAGCAGTTCGAAGACTACCATAGAAATTGCTAACAACGAATAAGAAGTAAGAAATTTTTTAACAACAAAAAAAATCATGTACCAAAATACATAATTTCCTTATGCTTGCATTTAACGATGACTTGCAATAATTGTTGTCCATGATATTTTTATAAAGTTGATATCATATAATAAACATAGCATAGCGATCACACATGATAAATCAGCTTAGAATACTTCCTTAATACAAATCTCGAGTACATCGGAATCCATGGAACTATGCTTTTAAAGACTTATTTTAGACAAGTTTCACAGACACATATCAAGTACAATCTCCACATTTAAAATCATAAACAAAATGAATGATTCATCTTTAATTAATCAAATTAATCTAAACATAAAGCAGAAATTTACGAGAATATTGAAACCTTTTGGATCGATACTTACGGTAATAATAGTTTTTTCCAACCAACGTTAAGAGTGACTCGATTATGTAATAAATACTGCGATCGTCAAGACTTCGATATATTTTCAAATTCAATCACTACCTTCAGAATGAACTTAAACTTGCATATACCTGACGATCTCCTCACATAGAGCCAGTTTGTAATTATTGTATTTCACCTACTTACGCATTGGCTCTATAACAAGGCTCTGTAAGATATATATATATTTATATATGCATGTGTGTGTGTGTATGCAAAATTGACGTATTATTTGATTTTGATCCTCATTGTTTTACGTACTTGTAATTTAATTTATTATTTCTTATTGTAAATTATCGTTACACAAAGAATGTTAAGATGAATGGTGTTGAATCGTGCACGATAGCACGGGGGTTTAGAATAACCTTGCGGCTACTACTTACTAAATGAAACGCTTATGGATTTCGATAGAATTATGCCCAATCACCAAACAAGATCCGGTATACACAATTAAGCAATACTCACTGTTGTGTCTCGTAGCTTGATCTTCATTCGGCGGCGGTCATAGGTGTATCCAAGGCGTATGATAAGATTGTTCGGTTATTATAACCACGATATAGTTTGAGTCACGATAGGATGAAGCGGTTCACATGAAGCATTCGGTAAAGACAACGATATTATAATGCTTCACATTACACGCTTCAGATTGATAGAAAATAACATTTCAACGTCAAGCCAAATGTCACGTTACGTTTTGTTCCGATGGTTGTTGATAGACTGGCGATATAGCGGTACTTGAGTTTGTCCACCGTATAGGTAAGTACACTTAATGTGCGGAAGTCCAACTTCTGGATTCCTCCGATCTGCATGGTAAATTGGAACACAAATACCTACGTATGAAATCCATCAGCGTTATGAAACAGGTGTGCTCATCTATTCATCATTTTAACCATACTGAAAATGTAAATTACTGTATTAATTATGTAATGAATCCTGTTGGCGAGCCAATAAATAAATAAAAATAAACTGTAATAATAGGAGGTATGAAGAAAAAGTTTTTGAAAAACTCACCAGCAATAGTCATATTGGCGCTCTTCTGGACTATCCTGAAGGTGGGCGCCTCTGTGGACACCTCGCACCGGTAATGACCTGCGGATAGCGCCACCAGGTCAATCAGCTCCAGGTCACAGGCCACGGGGGAGCAGCGGGGGGTGCGCGCCAACTCCACTCCGGCCAGCGGGAAGGAGAGACCCGGGGGCTACGGGCAATCATGGTGGTCAGATTGACGAAATATATCATTATGCCTATGCTGTACTTATAATAGTGATGTAGGATCTTTGGATCGTCCAGTTGATTAGTTAGACGTCTCCAAATAATACTAAGTTTCGAGGGAACGAAGAAAGTCATATTTATTACATTTTTTATAAGAAAAACTCTCTTTTTATAACTTTGAAGATTATTCCCATCAATGTTAAATATTCGAAAATATGAAAGAGAACAAAGCACGGAAAAAAATTAGTTGAAGATAATATTGTTAATTTTAAAAATTGAATGATATTTACTAATACGAGTACGACGGTTTGACAGAAGGTGGCAATGGCGGAACTGGTAAACGCGCACGTCCCGGTGAGATGAGAGGTTCTGGGTTTGAGTCCCAGTTGCGACCATTATCTTTTTATGTTTTGCTGTGTCTTCTTCTCTTTCATATATTAGTTTAAATTATTATTGTTATCTTTTTCTACAATGATAAAGTAATATTCGAATACTAACCATAATTCAAAATTTTATGTAAACTTGTCTGTGTTTTGCTTATTAAATATGCTATAAAATAATACCAAAAGGCATAACGTTCCAGTGCATTAGTAAGATATTTTGAATATCCTCTCAGTTACCTTAAAAAATTTTAGCATTTGTTTAATTCACTACAATTTTTTTTGCTTTACGATTTATTTGGTAGATTTTTTTAGAAATCTGAGTGTATTATAGCAGATATATGATACACAGTACACATTTATATATAACTGCATAATCTACATAAAATCAAATTTTTCGGAGTTTTCTGACTAATCAGTTGGACGATCAATGTGCACCCACGAAAATTCCCCAAACGGATATAAATTCCTCAAATTCCTGAATTTTTATTTTTAATGAACAAAGTTATTCTATATCAGGTTGTCTCCCATTTTTTCCCATTGGAAATATTCCCGGCGGAAAATCCGAAAAAAATTTACCAGGAATTTACCCATCAGTACGCGGCCCGCAACGTTCGAATAGTGAAAAACTTGACAAGTTACAAAAAACAATTCACAATGTTCGGAAATCGAGATTAAACACAAACGCCACCAGTCAAAATATAAACATGGCTACCGCCTGAACGAGAAGCTTGAATTCATAGAAAAAAATAACGCATACAGACAATATTGACAGCAATTCGAAAACGAAAACCGCTGTTTTTTATTTGCTTTGGACAGGAAGAGAAAAATGAAAATCTTTCAATAAATTTCGCTGATTTGGGACACATCGGCCCTAAAAATTTTGACCCAAATAAGCGGTTTACCCAAGTAAACGGTTGATCCAAAATAAGCGGCTGACCCAAATAATCGAAATCTAAGATAGGTAAAAAAACAATATATTGAGCTTTTTCATATGAATACATAATATTATGTTTATTCGAATTCTCCAGAATGTGTTTTTAAATTTTTTTATCCAAGATTGGTACAATTAAAAAAATATTAGAATGTGTAATTCACACGCGATAGAAGTGAAACTAGAAAGTCGCTAGATGTAGCTTTTTTTGCCTGTTTATTTTAAAGTAGTTTGAAGATTGGATATTGGTTTACAAAAACAAAAAAGTTTTTTTTTTTGGATTTCTTAGGATTCGGACCTCCATCCGCTGGAATTCTCTGGCCACTGAGATTTGCGACGCACTATACCGCTGCGCTATGGGATGCGCTCGGCGAGGCGCGAATTTACGCATTATATCCGACGACTCGTAAAAAAACAAAACGGCCTTTGAGCGTAGACCTATCGTCGTTTCCGTTTTATATCTCAACCAACAATAGCCTTGAGCGCATTTTGACGCTTCGCAGGTACCGTAGCACGTCATTTTTGTTTCACCCGAATTTCAAATCACTCTAACGGAGCTAAGGAAGTTTCACTTCAAAAATCATGAACAGCCAATCACATATTATAAAAACAGTAACCGAGAAAGGAATGCTAATTACACACTTTTACAAAAACCTGCAGGAATTCTCCAACTGTTGGGCAATTCTTCAAAATTTATTACACATGATGAAAAAAATGTTAATTCTGTCTCTTCGTAACATTTAACTTGGGCTCCCACCTGTTTTATCATCAAATAAACAAACATTTGGGTTTTTCGTTTTATTTTATCTATCGTTCTATTCATGTGTTATCATTTCCATTTTAACGTGTGACGTCAACGCTAAATTAAAAAAAAAAAAACAAAAGCAATTCTCTCTTGTCGTAACATAAATTTATCGTTATCACTTAAACACTCTGAAATAAAAGAACATAATTTTTCGTAACTCTCGTCAATTATTTTATTTCGTTCAAAATCGATATTCAGTTAATAAGCACCAATCAATAATGACTTTTTAAAAAAATTTGTTTATTCTTCATGAAATTTTAAAATTATTTATTTATTTTTTATCTTTGTGAAAAAAAATGTTTTCCTGTTTACTTTAAACACACATTTAATAAAAAAAAAAAATATAAAAAAATAACGTAATTTTTTCGAAACACCTACAGATATTTCAGTTCCAAATTGTTGTATCGTCAGCTTCCGTCGCATTGTTGGCGATATTTGTCATATTTCGACTTTCATCAAACTTCAAAATAAAATTTAAAAAAATCGGTTAATTGAAATTTTTAATTTCCTGAAGGGTAAATAACAGTAAAAAATCAAAAATATGATATTAGAGTTAGAAAAAATTAATAATCTTCGAATGACTGGAAAATAGTCTTTCTACTTTGAATATTTTTTTATCTGAACTATTATTTCGACCTTAAGACAAGATATAATTGTGGTTACTAGTTTGTTGCAATTAAACGGAATAGTGTTTCAAATATCCAAAGCGAATAAGTTGGTTTCTGTTCCTTGGATTTTGGCCCAAATAACCGATCATCCCAATAAATCGGTGCACCAATTAAGCGGAATCGACAGTGTCGAAAAAAATACACACGATTGAAAGGAGTTAAATACTTAGAATGTTTAACTAACAATTATACTAGAAAAATCTGTGGGTTGGTGTATAAGGTATCCACACTAGTGAGAATAGGGTTATATTGGGTTGTTCAAGATAAGAACTGAGGAAACTCTAGGATAAGGACAACCCTCGGGATTAGTGTATTTTTCATTGTAAAGAGAGGGTTGAATCAACATTAGAGCAAAGGAGACCTTCACAATAAACTGTCCTAATGGAAAATGATTATTAATGGTGTTTGTGTTTAATTTGTAGACTTAAATGCTATGCTGTTATACCCGTCTCTTATCGAAGTTTAATAATGCTTTCTAAAGGAGAAATTCACGTGAAATGATAAACTGACTGAAATTAATAAAACGAAAATAATAACTTCTTTAATATATCTATTTTTGTTACTGATAATTCATTGTGGAATTCCATAATTATAATATAATAAAACACATGCTATTTTAACACTTAACTATTTTTAACCGTAACCGGTTTAGCCATATTCAGACTGGTACAAATAATTCTTAATCTACGGTTTATATCCTACTAATATCATAAAGGCAAAAGTTTGTATGGATGTATGGATGTTTGTTCCTCTTTCATGCAAAAAATACTGAATGAATTTTAAAAATTCTTTAACTGATAGAAAGCTGCATCATTTGCGAGTAATATAGGCTGTATATAATGTTAAGATCTGGCGTTATGAAATTATTTATCATATGTTTTCTGTCCCTAACAAAATCGAGTTATCGCAAATGTCAGATGAAAAGCAAACAAATTGTTGCCTTGGAAACGATGTTTTTTTTTTTAATTAGGCAATTCAACCTAAAAAGAGTACTTTGTTGGCGTCGTAGTTAATATCTATCTCTAAAATGAATCGCCGAAATGTATGTAAGCGCATAACTTCCGAACGACTGCACCAAATGGGATAATTATTTTATTTTTGTTCGTTATTTTATATAAAACTACTGCTGAGCTCTGGCATTATGAAATTCATATAAAAAATTGTAATAGGTGGCACGCGAAAAATTTGAACACTGAATGTATCGGGAATGAATGTGTGGAATGCGGGAGGTGGGAGGGGGGAGTAGGGATGGGGAGGGGGGTGTGGAGAGGGGCGATGGGGAGGGAGAGGGGGGAGGGAAGGAAGGTGGAGGTGGGTGGGGGGGGAGGAGGAGGGGGCGGTGCAGGGGGGTGGGGTAGGGGGGTGGGGCAGGGGGGGGGGGTGTGGAGGGGGAGGGTGAGGGGATTAGGGGGGGGATGGGGGTGAGGTTGGGATGGGGGAGTGGAATGACGAGAGGGAAGGTGGAGGAGGGGGAGTGGGAATCCCCCTAATACCTTGCGAGCGAAGCCGCGGGAAAAAGCTAGTACATAATATATGGGGGAGAGGAAAGGGGGTAGTCTAAATCCTTTATTAAAATTATTTGGCTTTTACATGTTTGTTGCCATGTCGTCTTTGACGATTAGATTTTCAGTTATTTTGTTATTTCTTTTGTAAATGCTTATATTAATGAAAAAAATCATTGCTTTACTTTAATTTACTCTTGAACGGTGAGCTCTGGCGCCATGAAAATTGCACATATTTTTCCGTTCAAATTTATATCAACTGAATAGGCACAACTAAGAAAATCCCAATTATTTTCGTGCGGAGTCGCGGAGTAAATTTAGTTTTTTAATTGACCGGTTAGTGGTTGAGTGGTCATCGCGTTCGGATCCCACCCAAGCGTCCCGTGTTCGATTCCTCGGCCGGCTAAGTCCTCCATCACGACTCAAGCAACATTCTGGCTTACTGTGGTGGTAGTAGGAGATTGTAAAATATTGTCGGGTTATTCGTAACCGGGGAATGTTTGTCTTTCGTTCAAAAGAAAAAAAAAAAATGCATTTTATTTAATCTCATACGGAAGGCCCTGAGGAAAATTATTTTGTCATCTTTGGGGATGCGGTGTGTATATTTTTTTATGAAATAAAGTATTAAACCTGAATTTTAAAGATACCTAAGCTGTAGGCAGGAGGAAACACGGAAGTCAGAACAAAAACTTGTTATAGAAACGACCCGTTCTTCTGTGGCACATTTTAATTAGAGATGAACTTTGAAATATAACATTAAAAAAAACATGGTTTCACGTTAATAATGCTATTAGATATTTATTTAGGATACCTAATCTATCGTAATTATTATTGTCTTCTTGAAGTGAAATCTCTCTCCAAACATTAACTATAATTAAGTCGTATTTGTGGTACTTGTTTACAACTAATTTCAGTATTGCTTATAATCTTTAGGGTTATGAAGTAGGATTAGCAACAGCCAAAATAGCCTCAACCAAAATAGCCCACATCTAATGATCATCTAATATTTGGCCTAGCAAAATCCTCGATCGGTAATTAAACTATTTCTTCCATACTACGATATTAAGTACCTACCTATTGTGTTACTTAGCAAAGTTTTTGGTTTTGCTCTATAAAGCAAATTAATAAGATTATTACGTAACATCGCAAAGCGTCGAAAATCACGGGATATTATAATTCCAGAATTTGTGAAGCAGAAAAATGCCTCGGAATGTTTTTCTTTCAAAAGAAGAAATTTACATATCGATGTAAATTTGCATATCGATAAAATTGGATGTTATGTACATAGTATTTTTTTTACATGAGCTACACACAGGAGGCCCTAAGGAAAACAACCTCCCTCAGGGTCTATGTCATCTTTGGGGATGCTGTGAGGAGGGTTTTTTTAGGAAAGGAGAGTTCTGGGAAGGAAAAGGGTTTAAGGGGTGGGTAGGAATCTGGGGTTCAGTGTGTCCTGGTCATCCACCTCCAAGATCTAGACAAACTTCACCCCATGAACCCGGGCACCCCTATTAAATCACCAAACGTTGCGAACCACTTGGGGTTACCTATGGCAGAGGTGTTGGTTGTCCAATAAAGGTTCCTGGGGCGGCGGTACCCATTCCCGCCTCCCAAATTGACTCCCAAGTAGACTTGAAAAATTAAGATATCTATTAAATAAAATGATAAAATTACAAGAAACGTAATATTCATATAAATCGAACAAAAGATGTAGCACCACTTAAGAAAAGGATACCTATCCATTCAAATGATATGTGAGTACGATCCGCTAAATATGTTTACTGGATCTAGTTCAGTGAAAGCATTCGTTGCCGTAATAACTAATCTTTACTATATTAATTAATTTAAGCATCTGACAAGCATTTGAATAAAAGAAATATGAATTGTTGTTATAGAATGATTAATTTATAAAAAAAGTTGGGTGCCTAATCTATCGCTTGAGATATGATAAGAAGTTTCCTTTCTGAATTAAAAGTTCATTAGACTTTAATAATGTTATAAAAGTTGTTTAAAAGGGATTTGAAGAGAGAACGGTTAAAACTGTTATATTTTGCTTTTGTTAGAAGTCAACCTGAGTTCAGTTCTCCCGTCTGGAACCCACATTATAATATTCATCTTCAAGCTATTGAAAGAATACAAATTATAAGTTTTAAAATGTGTATTCCAGCAATTTTGTTGAACTGCAACGCTAAAATCATATGAAAAATGAATATGCTTAAATTTTCAGACAGAAGGATTTTCACTAACTTGGTTTTACTGTATAAAATTTAAAATTATGTGTCGTTGATAGTCCAGAATGCTTGCATTTAAAAGCTTTCGGATTCCACTACGTAATACTAGAAGTTGGGATTTATTTCAGTGCAGAAATTCTAAGACTTACTACCGTATGTATTCTTTTTTGGCCCTCCACTTCTAATGCGTTCGGTTTTACCTATTGTAATGTTCTTTAATGTGGCTTACTAGCCCACAATAATAATATCTACAACGTAAGTTCGTTTTCTTCTTTATTTGGACTTTTCAATGGATTCTAGTAGTATTGTATTTTATGTCTATAGTAGCGACTGGCTACAAGGGCTTCTAGATTAGATCTGAGCGCGGCAACGAGCCCGTCAGCTGTTCGTACCGAGAGCCGCTCGTCAATCTTCGAACCCGAACGTTTCCGATAATGATATACAATTACATATACTACACCTATGAACAGAAGGCTATTTATTTTACGTATTTATGGGTTGTTAATCTTTTAAATTAAACAAATCTATATTTGTAGGATGAAATTTTGAACACTTGACATTCAAAACAAGAGTAAGTTCACTGTCTAAGTCTGATTTCGAAAAACTCCGTGTAAAGCACGGGCAACGCCGAAGACTTCTGCTAGTAATTATTATATATATAAGACAATAGTTAAAACTAGCCGCCTTGAAACCACCAAAGATTATTACGAATATATTAAAGGTGATCTAAGTGAAAATCTTGTATCTCAACACGCTGATTTGTTTTCCACCAAATTAACAATATCGAAATTAATGAACTCTCTTCAAATCATATCTAAGGTTCCAACAGCCATTGATACCGCAAATTCAAAATATATTGGCCTATTCAAGAATCGATTGTAATTAAGAAAACAATCTGGTCATTCGTGTATCAATTTGTTGAGCACCACATGAGTTCATCACTGTAGCCTACATATATCTATTACAATAGTCTACGAACAATTTTGAATTCCTTCCTGACAAAGGACTCATTTGTGAGTCGGTCTCAAGCAGTATTAGATATCGCCACTGCTTTCTACAAGGATATGATAAGATCTAACTTGCTGTACGTGGTCGTACTTATAGACAAAGTATTGAGAATCATTTATCATTTGCTGTTAAGTGCAGTGAAATGTTTTCATAACTAAAAGGCAAAGTCAGTACTGTGTGTATAAGTTAATACCATTTGACAACAATTATTATTATTCAGAATTTTAACTTTGGTTTTTAACCTTTTAAACATAATTAATAATTAACCTTATTGAGTAACAACTAACAAGCTAAATTATGTTGCATTTTAATATTTGTACTAACGCAGATTCGTGAAAAATCACGAGATAATCTGAATTCTTAACAAATTGTTCCAATTTTGAAAACGACACTTTTAAAATAATAAATTGACTAAATTCTTTACACTATTTTCTAATGTTCCAATTTTGAAAATAACACTAAAATTTAATGCAATTTTATTGAAACAGAGTTCAAATCAGTATTTCTGATGATTATTTATCTGAAACTCATGTCTCTCTTATCAGACACAAGAGCTCCTCTTTTTTAATGAGGTACGCATGATCAATGATGACCTTAAATATTTATAATATTTTGTAAATTATGTGTGTGTAAATGCAACTCATATTCTTTACCTGCTGTCCTGGCATGTATCTGAAGACTTCCTGGTCATCCTTGAACCACTTGGCCGAGTAGAGGAGGTCGTTGCCCATGCGGTACCTGCAGCTGAGAGTGGCGTTCTCCCTGGGGTCAGCCATTACAGGCACCACGAGGTCTACTATCTCGTGACCTCCACTGGAACCTGAAATCATAAATAAATGAGATGTTAATTCAGATTTTCATAATTTTGTTTAACAATGCGACCAAATATAGGTTGTCCTAAAATTAAACGTAGATAAAACCCATTGTAAATAAATCCAAAGTAAATGAAAATATGACTCATCAACCATAATCGTTTTGGAGATATTGGTACTTTTAAGGATGTTCATGAAAATTGACACCATAGATCAGTTTTGATCGTAGTGCTTTTTGAATGTTTTTTTGAAGCAATCTCAAATTGCCCTACAGTGCCTGAATTTCGTTTTAAATAACTTACCAGGTTGCGTATTTCCAAAACCTATACCGTTTCAGTCGCTTTACATTTTCAATATCAAAATTTTAAATACTTAGAAATAAAATTATTAATTTCTAATATACATATTGGAAAGATTATTTTATCTAGATTTTAGAACAATTTTTGTTTTTGCAAAGTGATAAAAAAATATCAATTTAGAGGTGTATTTACAATATATGGGAATAATATTAAAATTTAAATATTTAGAAATAAAATTATTAATTTCTAATATACACATCAGAAAGATTATTTTATCTAGATTTTAAAACAATTTTTGTTTTTCCGATATGATAAAAAAAAACCAATATAGAGGTATATTTAAAATGTAAATTGTAAAGACTGAATCGGTATAGGTTTTGGAAATACGCTACCAGGTTAGCTTGGAAGGCACATTTTTTTACAAAATAGTCGAAGTGAGTCAATAGTTTATAATTTTAATAACTCAGGTACGCCTCATACGTTAAACGTACGTCGAGTATTGTTACATTGTCGTGTAAACAAGCTTTTGTGTCCAAGTGGTTAATATATAAAAATGAACATTTCTTTCTTTATCCCTTATGCGTTCCTAAACCATTGCGCCTGCGAAGTTTTCTATATATACACTGGTGAGATTTGGTGTGTATGAAATTTGTATAAGCGGGAGGGGGATCGTGGGACGGAAATGAAAGTGGAAGAAGGTGGGGGGAAGGCGGAGAAGGAATGCGGGAGGGGAAGAAGAGAGAGAAGGGAAGGCGGAAGGGGAATGGGAAAGGACACGAAGGGAGAAACATTTTTTTTATTAAAGTGGCAATGCAACTCGCTAAAGCATGTAATAAAGAAAAATATATAATATTTCCATACGCTTGACTATGTACTTACAATGGAATATCGTTTTTATTCGATATGTACATATATGTATATATAGATATATATTACGAAATACGTGCGTCGAGTGGTAAGACTCTCGACTCGCCATCCGATGGTCGCGGATTCCGATCCAGCGTGCTCAAATATTTTTTATTTGATTAATTGGTGTTATTTCACAAGTAATTAATTTAAAAAATATATAAAGTGTATTTGCGGCACGTTCCAGAGTGGAAGATACTCTCAGTATCGCCCTGGTGAAAGACCACCATTCAGGCTTGAAACGTTGCTTGAAATGGCTTTAGCCACGTTTGGTGACCAGATCTGAATAGCCAGGTTTCACTTCCCCATCTCCTTCCCCTCTCAAATACCTTCAGCCTTACAACATACCCCAATTTGGGATGCCATAGTCTCACTGGCTCCAGAGAGGAGCAGTTGGGATTCTTGTGCGGTATTCACATAAAAAAAAAAAATTAAGTCCAACAAAAAAAAACAGAGTGTGCAAATAACACGTGGTAGAAGTGAAAACGTCAAAAAACTAAAGTTGACAATAGTGGAGAAGCTACGAAGCACCGCACAAATTATCCTACGAGAAGACGCGGAGACTTTGGGCTTTCCAAAAAAAAACTTTCGTGCACACAAAATAGCGCGTTTGATAAAGGGCAAAAACCTTATAACAGCCTGCCGAATGCCGTAAAGGAAGCCTCAAGTCGTAGCACTTTTCGTAGGATATGTGCATTATACGTGAAGAATGTTTTTTGATTTGTTACAATCTTACCAATATTATTTTAGTCACTGTTTTCCTTAAAATGTTTTTTTTTTGTAATCTTTTTTTTTCGTCTTAAAATGTATTTGTAAAAATGTAACTGTATATCTAAATTGTATTTGTATATATTATACTCGATTATACTCATTCTCTCGCAGGTTGAATCCTACGGATGTACGAGTATGTGTTTGTATCTTTTTAGTGTCGATTTTTCGTTTCATCGTGTTTCAAACCACAACGGTGCTAAATAAATTATCGTTTCAAAAAGGCTTATTACAAAGCACACTAACGATATTATTCTTTTAAAATTATTAAGCCCATTTGAACGCAACGTTAGCCTAGATACGCAAGCGAGATATTTGAGCAAAAAAAACATTAAGCCGCGTAAAACCCATGAGTTTTGCCGGAATTATAAATGGAAAAACAAACTCCAAATTGAAACATAACAATTAAAAACGGTGGATGTTTTCGACAGGCTTAGGCCAGACGAAAAAAGGTTTTTCTCCTCAAATTAGTACTCTGCGAAATTGATTGAATGATCATTGGCAACGCGTTAGCGAAGTTAATGGAAAAGTTGTTGATTTTGAAGGCGATATGAGTTTGAAAAAAAAATCAAATCAATTCCCGAAATAGCCATCTTGTAATGGTATCAAAAAACATCAGTAGGTAGGTACAACTTAATTAAATAATATAGTTACCTATAAATTGATTTATAATCTTTACCACAACATTGCAAAATCAATCATCAGTACGTAAATAAATTTGCATAGCTTTTTGTGTCCGTAATTTCTAGATCAACTAAATTGTTTTTTTTTTAGTTTCATTTTCATGGTGAACTTTTACTTCAAGTGTATACTTACTCGCATTTATCGTCCTTATTGTTTTTATAATAATAATAATAACGTTTATTCCTGTATGCGGGGAGGAGAGTGCAATCCCACACATTCCATAAGGGTATAATATACACATACATACATACATACACAAAATATTTTAAAGGAAAAAAAAAGCAGGTGGATATGAATGTACATGAAACAAAATAAATAATAATATTAAGCTTTTAGGATTCTGTGAGCACGTAAGGAGCCAGTATTTTTCTCCAGTGTGCATCAATACTGGATGACTGAGTGGCTGGGACCGATGACTGGGACTGAGGCGGGCTTCCATGACGAGGATGTTTCCAGAGCTGGTTATCCTTTCCCTAATTCCTGCCACCCTGGATCTAATAAGGGCTGCAAAGCCAGGAACTCGCCCCTCCGTGAATATCTGGGAAGCGCTGCAATATCTGGGGAGACCAAACATTATGCGGAATGCGTTGTTGTACTGAATCCGAAGTCTTTCTATTTTACTCTTCTTGTAGTTTACCCAGAATTCGCACGTATACAGTGTTGCACAGAAGGAAAGAAAGAGCATCCTTTTTACAGCTGTACTGCAAAGGCGGAATCTTCTACTGAGCATGTTTGGTTTTACACTGAGAGCTCTTCTTTGCCTATCGATGTCGTCATCGTCCATAAGATTACTGGTGATTATGACTGTGTCCAAGGTATTTAGTTCCTTCAGTCACCTGCAGGTTCACACCATTCAGGGTAGCTGGAGGAATATTTTTTGATCCTTGTCCATGTCTTATGACCAGTAGAGAATATTGCTATATACTGAAGAGAAAGATCGATAGATGTGTTTATTGGGCGTTTCTGAACTTGATGTAAGAAGGTCTATTTTATCTGTCTTCGGGGGAAAAAGGTATTATATTGACGGGATTTAGAAATTAACAGATGGGTGTTATCGACAGAGTACGTACCAAAATTTCAGTCGGTTTGGCGCCATAGGGCCTAAATGTACTATATTGTACCTTGCGTTTTTGTCATGAACCTACCACGATTTTTACTGATTTTTCATGGTGACGTATTTATTTTATTTAAGTTTTTATTCCAGCAGGACTGGGAGGGCAGTGCAATCTCAGTCTGCCATATTACATTTCATAAAATCTATACAAAAAAAATAAAGTCATGTGATTACCTAGGTAGGTACCTAATTAAAACATAAAATGAAAATAAAATTCGTCACATAAATAAAAAAAAAATTACAGAATTAAAAATAAAAAGGGTTACAGAGTATTGGAAAATTATATTACTAACGTCCATAGGAATAGTTAAAATTATATACAGTTCTGTCAATTAGGGAGGCGGGAATGGGTACCGCCGCCCCGGGAACCTTTATTGGATAACCAACACCTCTGCCATAGGTCACCCCAAGTGGTTTGCTACGTTTGGTGACTTAGCAGGGGTGCCCGTGTTCATGGAGTGAGGGTTTTGGCGTTTATGGTAGAGATGCTTTTTTAGATTTTCACGGCCAAAAGTATTTTCATTATTTGTTTTTGGGGTGTTATGCCGTGTTTCGCTACCTCCTTCTTTAGCCAACGTTTCGGACAGCACTGCATTTGCCCTGATGCTGGACATATCTGACGGATCTGCCCTGATGATGGACACTGTAACGCTGTCCGAAACATTGGCTAAAGAATGAGGTAGCGCAACACGGCACAACACCCCAAAAATAAATAAAGAATACGACAGAGATGTTGGTTATCTAATAAATGGTTCCCGGGGTTGAGTTACCCATACCCGCCTCCCAAATTGAATTTGTCATGTTCAGCTAAATAGCCTATACATAATATACAATATTTCAAAACGCGGTTTCAGCATATGGAGATGAAACTCTCGCAGATGCGGTTAATACAGTTGGTATGTATTATAATTTTGACAGATACAAAATACACTCGCACACAGTTTTCATAGTTTAACACAATTTATAATTAATGTTGTATTAAATTTCCGACATGACTGATTATAGGCCGTCAGATAGACGATAATATTATTATGTGGAATTGATATTAGTTTACTCAGAATTAAACCCTTCGATAAATCACGTCGGATTCCACTCGCGTATGTATTTTATATTCCACGTGTATTCCAATCCACGTACCAAGGGATTGAAATCCACGACTGCCAATCCACTACCACCGCATCAAATGTACGCATTCCGGATGTACATATTAAATGTAACACTTACAAATAAATGCTTCAAGGTTCAAGCCATAAAATATCGGTTTACCAAAACACGTATGTGATAGAGTTTGAAACGCTAAAATATGATAGCAGAATCGCTGATATATCCCAAAGCTCGATATATCTGCTCCCTGAGATGCTCGGTAAGGGAAGCAGGCATACCGTGTCACTGGGGTGTTATTCACCCCAGGAAAGGTGGCCAAGTTTTCCAAGCACTAAGTTTTCCTGCCCTCAACTTTTCCCTACGCCCGTATCTACCTGTAACCTGTGGGGGTTGAACTAACTTGAAAAACTTACGTGTATTTAATATCCCGTTCAAGTCTAAATGTTTCTCCAATAAATATAATTCAGATGGGAAGATAAATTTCCGGTTATTTTATCACGTTGAATTAAACGCACTTTTCGAGCATCGCATAGCGTAGAGGTTTAGGTTATTATGAATAATTTATATCAAATGGAGACTAGGCAATTGGTGTACAACTTAAAAATTACACTAGTAATTTAGTGTGAACCAACCAAATTTTCACGTCAACAGTCATCTATAATATAAAAATGAATCGCTGAATGTGTTGCTAAGCGCATAACTTTCGAACGACTGTATCAAATTGGATAATTCTTTTTTTGTGTGTTTTTAAAAAACTTCCGGTGAGCTCTGGCATTATGAAATTTGTATAATAAAATTGCTATTGATGGCACGCGAGGTTTGAAAACTGAATGTATGGAAAGCGGGAGGGAGGGAGGGAGAGGGAGGGGAAGCTCGGAGGGGGGAGGGGGCCTGGGAGGGGGGTTCGCAGGACTGGAGAAGGGGGGGGGAGTGGAGTGGGGAGAGGGAAGGTGGAGGCGACAGAGTGGGAACGCGAGAGGGGAAGAGGACGCAGGAGAAGAAGGGGAGGCGGAAGGGGAACGGGACGAATGGGAAAGGACACTCAGGGAGAAACAATTTCTTTATTAAATGGCATAGCAACGCATGTCGGGACCAGCTAGTCTTTATATAAAAACTAGCTGAAGTCCCCGGCGATGCCCGGGCTTTACACAAAGTTTTTGAAATCAAATATAGACAGCGACCTTCCTTTTGTTTTGAAGGTCTCGTTTTGAACCTCGGCATAAAACTGTGGATTTACATACAAATCAAATCCACACCGACCGCTTGCCGGCCTGCTCGTCCACCACATACAGAAATTCTCCTTTATATATTATAAATTTCAACCAATTTACACAAAACCTTGACAAATTATATAGCTTAACCTTTCTCGTGAATCACTTTTGCTATTGGTGAAAACCGCATGAAAATCGTTCAGTAATTTTTGAGTTTATCGCGAACAGACAGACAGTAGAGATAAATGTTTATTTGTTTGTCCCTTATGCGCTCCTAAACCATTTATCCGATTGCAACGAAACTTTGGGGATTTGAAGTGCGATGGTTTCTATAAATAATAGTGATCTTTAGCATTATGAAATTATTTCCTATGCTATCCATCCGATTGCGATGATACTTTGGTGAGTTATTATGCTCACGCTCTCGAAGGTTTCTATGCATACTGGTGAGCTCTGGCGTTATGAAATTTGTATTAAAATTTAGCAATAGCTGTCGCGTAAGTTATTTGTGAATTGAGTGGATTTTGCGTGGTTTAGCGAGGAAGGCGAGAGGGGCGGGGAATCCGAGAGAGGCGGACGAGAACGAAAGAAAATGCGGGGATCGTGTAAAGTAAACCTGGTGGGAGGGGAAGGTGAGAGGGGGGAGGGGGGTCGCTGGACAGATGTTTGCGGAAGAGTGGAGGAGGAAGCCGGGGAATATGGAGGGGGAATGCGGGAGGGGAAGGGGTCAAGGGAACAATTCATTTATTTAAATGGCGTTGCAACGTATGTCGGGAACTCACAATTAGTAAGATAAAAATATTATGTGATCGTAATGGTACAATTTCTAAAGAAAAAATAATATCGAGCAAAAGAAATTAAAATTGAAAATAGGTTGGGAGCTGTAAAAAAATCTTTTGACTAAGAAAATCCAGATAGAATAAGCTATGCAAATTGTATCCAGCCAAAGCTCTGAGCCAAAGTTCGTGAGTTGTTTATTTATTTATTTCTATTTACGAACATACACATTACAGATTATTTCATAGGTTTACATAGATAATAAGTTTAGTAATAAGAAAAAAAAGTAAATGATCCGTAACTGTAAGTAAATAGGTAAGTACCTAGTAGTATTTTGTGAACACCTCACTAGGCGAACCTGTGCTGAGGTGTTCCCATGTATGGGAATAACTGCTATTCTGTCGACATAAGTAGGAACTTCGTAGCCTCCTTGAAATTGTCAAGAAGGGCACTGTGGGTCGACCCAACGGAGGCAATATCGAAAACATAAATTAAAGATTAGTTGCAGTTAGGATCTATATATACAATTGTTCATAGCATCTAGATTATGTTTAAGATCAATAATAGTTTTGATAAATAGGTAGGTATATGTATAGTTGTCAGTGCAACGTTTCATTTCATAAATCACATTTGTTGAAAAATTGTGATTTTTTTACAATTTTCATCTAACTAGAACACTACTTGGGCCTATTCTATGAACATTTTAACTGATTGCCTATTTTATAGTTACGATCGTACCTAAGTTTCAATGTGTCATAAAGTATATTACGTCATAGCTGTAAAGAAGATTTGCTCGAAATGTTAAGTACCTACACAAACACGTACGTGCTCCGCTTTAGAATAATACCGTAAATTATATTATACCTTTTATTGTTGTGGGCAAAGTTCTGTGTCGTAAAGCTTACTGAATTTACTTGGATTATTGTTCGGGAGCAGGAGGACAACCATTGCGCCAGATGTACTGAATTTACGCCATAGATTATATAAAAGAGATATTGCGTTGTAGCGTGCCGAAAGTCACAGACCTATGATCAAAAAACGTGTCAAAGCGGTGGAAAGACATGCGTTTTTTTTAACATTGTAACGCAGTAAATGCCTGGTTACAGGAATTCTACTGATATGTCACTCAATGGTCTTCGAACCGCTATCAGAGACAACTATTGCAAATGTCAGTTCCGAGTTTTGATTAGAGGGCGACGGATCGGGTTCCCTTTGAAGCAGCAGGAAGGTGACTTCTGGAGACACGGAGCCAACCAGCAACACCACAATTAGATATGAAGTAGTTTTATTTATATTTTACCCTGTAACGCAGGGTATGGCGCCCATCAACCAGTAAGTGGTTCCTAATATTTACGTAAAAGAAGTCTTGACATGTGCCAAGTAGGTAGCCATGTAATTTTGGTTCTCTCTAGAATAGAATATAAAGGAAATCAAAGAGGACTCTTCGAGTAGGACGAATCCATGCCCTGAAGTAATAGCATTATCTTAAACAATAATTCAAATCATGTTTGTATAATAAATAACATAAATAAACCCGAACCTTTGTTAAATGTATTTCGACTTTTCATTTCCAGTAGCATTGCATAAAACTTTTACTTTTCGCATTAAATACGACGCATAGTAATTTAATCCGTAACAACATTACTTAGATCCCATTATACAAGAGGAAAATAATTTCCCTCAGGGCCTATGTCATTTTTGAGGATGCTGTGTGAAGGTTCTTTTAGAAAAGAAAGGAGAGGAAGTTCTGGGAAGGAAAAAGGTAAGTATTTAGGAACCTGTGGGTCAGCCTGTCAAGGGGCGACGGAAATACGAATCCCACTGCAATTCAAAGCGATGGGTCGAGAGAGTCCGGCTGGAGAAATCAAAAGGTCTCCCAGTTTTGGACAAACCTCACCCCATGAACCCGGGCACCCCTGCTAAGTCACAAAACGTTGCGAACTACTTGAGGTGACCTATGGCAGGAGTGTTGGTTATCCAATAAATGGTTCCCGGGGCGGCAATATCAATAACCGCCTCCCAAATTGTTTGGTGTTCACGTAGAAATAAAGGCGGGGGGCTACTCTGCGTAATGGAAACACAGGGATATATGGTATGGAAGGGTGCCGAATGTCGCCGAACCACGACCAAACAGCAAAGTGGCGCAGCCAATGATAGTTATGCGTTTGGTGTGTACGTGCGATTTGATGTAACATGGGTGACATGTTGGCGATTATTTTGTGCGCGTGTTACCATTATTAGGTACTAATAATGGTAACAGGATAAAAAGAGCACGATAAATAAAACTTAATACAACAACAGCCCAACATCATTACACATACTCAGCCATAAAATGCTTTAACGAACTTCCTAAAGAAATTCAATATGAAAGGAATTATGAAATTTTTAAACAAAAACTTAAAAAACATTTTACTATTAACTAGATTTAGGTACCTATTTGTTACGATGTGCCAATTATATTTCCGCTATGAACAAAAAAATGCCAACTTATATTTCTCTATGTTTGAAAATTTTACATTATGTTTTATTATGTACAAAAAAAATGCCTACTTATATTTTCATTTGTATAAAAATTTATTATTATTTACCAAAAAAAAAGTCAACTTATTATTCATTTGTTATAAAAAAAAGTAGTTCTACATACATCCAAATTGTAACAACTGTTAAGTATGTATAGTACTGTCAATCTGATAGTGCTCCCTCTCTAAACACGAGAATTTCTCAATTAGGGAGGTATTGTTACCACTAATATTATATATTATATACATTGGTTAATTATATATTATATGTATTGGTTAATAAATACAAAAAAAAATAAAAAATACTAGTTAGGGTCAAGTTAGGTTAGGTTAGTTGAGTTTAGGTTAGTTGATTATGTTTTGAGATAATGAGAAAACCAAAGTCGATTGCTCACTTTAAATCAAACGTTATTTACACGTGTCTGTTGTTTTACATATTAAATATGTTATAAAATAATACTCAGAGGCATTACGATCCGGTACATTACCACGACAGTTTGGAATATTTTACTTGTAACCCAAAAAACATAAATATTTTGTTTCATTCACTACAAGTTTTTCTGCATTGTAGGAATTTTCTTCGAGATTGACTTAAGATTCCGCAACCGGGCCCGAAAGGAAGAAGATGGAGATATACGAAATTACGAATGTTAGAGGAGAGCGCTAACATTTACAGCGACAAAATCGATGCGAAACTTGCGAAAAACGACTCGTTTAAAATAGAGCAAAAATCTCGTGGGGGGCTGTGTCAAGTACAATTTTAAGAAAAATTGTGATTTTTTTCATACATATAACTTTTAAAATAACCGAAACAGAGTTGAAAAAAAAATTCGTAGCATACTTTACGATTTTTTTTTTATCGAGGGAATTTCATATAATTTGCGCTTCGGCGTGGGGAATGAATGTATAGATATTATCTTCGAAAATAACATATATTTTTTTAAGAGCTTAAAAACTTCAAATATTTAAGGGGAATATGCAAGAAATCGGTAGAAATTCGGGTAGCGGACGGTTTAAATCGCAGTAATCGCGCAAATTCCGCGTCTGTACTTCAATAAACCTAATACAAATTAATCATGATCCGGGTAAAGTTTAGATACAACTCAAAATCCTGTTAATTGGTTCTTATATTGTATTATGTCGATCACTCAGATAATTTTGATCTAATTAATAAGATGTTAAACACGAGAAATTTACTCAAAATCAATCAATTTTAATCAGTAGATTTAATTTGATTTTTACATCGATTGTATATTGTTACCGGTTTTAAAAATACAAAATTCTACCTGAAATCCGATCCAATTCCAATTTCACGGGGTAAAATATTTAACTTTCCGGAAAGCCGAAATTTAATTTGGTGTATAATTTTGTGTAATCTGTCCGGGGTTACGATGATATAAATACCAAACTTTTCTTTGAACCAACGTTGTTTTTTTAACTCATGCATTATGGAAGATATTTTTAACGGATTGAAATATTTATGAAATGCTACTATCTTTATCATGTACCTACCTAGACTTATATACATAATACCGATTTAATTAATATGATTTTTTTTAAATAGTTAAATCATTTTTTATATTTAACCAACTTCGTTGCAGAGCAGTAATATTCAATTCGGATCTCGGGTTCAAATCCAATAAGGGAATAAAATGATTGAATAAATTTATTTATTTAACGCCCAGAGAGCTTTTACATGTTGGTAGTACAATCTTAACGTGTCAGATAATTTTTAAACTTAAGAAAGAAATATTAAAAATAAAATTAGATTATATAAGAAATACACACAAGTCATAAAAATACAAGAAACAAAACAGAAAAATACAGCGATCAGATAGGTTGTAAAAATAAATTATGTGCTTAGGAAGAGTGTTCGAATAAATATTTTACATAATCCATAAAACTCGCCAAGTTGAAATTAAATATGTCAACATCACCTAAATATTGATTTCCCGTAGTGTGAAATCGTCGTATCGTAGAGTGGAAAAAGTAGTGACGCTTATGAATGCTGCAGTAGAATAGTGCAATTACACTAGTTCGCAAATTTAGAGTTTAGTATTTTGAATAAAAAGGTTAAATCGTTTTTTTACGTCTGTCTTCTAATGTATGTATTTTTATAATATTTAATAGGAAATTATATTTAAAGTCTACTAGTGGGATATTTAATTTAAAATTTATAAAAACGCAGAATTTTTTTTTGTGTTCGTTCAATGTTATGAATTTTGTAAGATGGAGACCAAACCACTGAGTTTTATTCTATTAGGCTTCTAACCAGAGATACGTATAAATGGATAAAGACAGTGAGAAAAATCTAATTCATCCGCGGTACAGGTACACATGGTTTTAAACTGTGATAAAAAACGTAATTATAATTCTCACTATTTAAAGTTTTCAAGTACTAAGTCAAAAAGTACAGTTTTGAGATACGAGTATCAGTGATTGAAGTAGCCAATTTCTTTATCAAATTGATTTTCAGTTAATTGTTTTAGATTTTTTGTATATCACAGGTATTTGGGTTGTATCACACTTGAAAAACATAAAATA
Organism: Limnephilus marmoratus; assembly: GCA_917880885.1. Lineage (NCBI taxonomy): Eukaryota > Metazoa > Arthropoda > Insecta > Trichoptera > Limnephilidae > Limnephilus > Limnephilus marmoratus. The sequence goes on from OU862922.1 coordinate 13,155,713, forward strand.
AATTGTTTTTGCATAATTTCTTTTTTTTTACAAGCTTAAACTGGGGAAATGACTAATTCATAACATCATAAGTGACATGACGTCTCACAGGCTAGGCTTTCAAGGTAATTTTTTGTTATAAAATTCAATTTCGATGTTTCAAAATTGTGTTGATATTTAACCATTGGTATGTAATAAAACATGTTAGTAAATCTAATCAACTATTATTATTATTTAGTTTATTTTCCTCGGGGTCTCATGTGTGAAACTAACGTAAAAAAAACTTCAGTATATCAAATTTTAGAAAAAAAATCATTAAATTTCCAAAAATATTAATTCCATTGCTGTATTACGAAAAATATTAATTATATTGCATTTTAATATCCTAAAGCAGCCAACTTCTTAAAAATATTTAGAAAATACTTTAGAAGTAACTCAATAAAAACGCATTTAAAATGTTATTTGAGTTACTTTGTTAAAACAAAAATGCTTTATAAAACTTCATTATTAACTCAAAAAACGATATTTTTTGACTACAATAAAGTGGATGCGAATTATATTTCAGATATTTAAAAAAAATACAGACGAGTTTCAAAGTGATTTAGAAGTCTGAATAAGCGAATTGTATTTATGGTAAAATCGCTAACTTAATTGAAACCCATATTAATGTAAAATTTAGGACTTCGGCAGGAATCGATCATACAACCTCCGAATTCAAAGGAATCTTTCTTGGAAATGGAATTATTTTATTTGCATAACGACTGAAAGTTCGTCGGCTTTCCGAGAACCATTTTCCATTAGCGAAAAGCGTTTTGTTTCACAAGGCCAACTTTCAATTAATGTTGCTAGCTGTCTTTTATTCTTTGGCGTTTTACGCTGAACGCTGAATTAAACAAAAAAATGAAAGAATCTGCATTTTAAAAATATAACGCGAGGCTTTTCATGCGTTATCACAGCCATCGTGAAAATTTTCCACGTAGGGGAATACATACTGTGTGTTTCCTGAACGTGTAGCCGCGGGGTGAAATTTAAAAGCAAAGCACAACTCGCTAAAGGATGCCACGTGTACTCGTATATGGCAAGTGCTACACCGCGCGGCAGGCTGTGGCGGGTGTTACAAGAAAACAACCACATTTCATGTAAAGGTTCATCGAGTATTTTTTTCAAAGAGGGGACCGTGTGATTTGGAAATCAAGGATTAAAAGTCGAATTGTGGAAAATGAGTATTGATACTGTTGTTTTGGTATTTATCGTATTAACAAAATTTTATAAATAACATGGCGCTTTTTAACATATGTACTTAACACGCCAAACGCGCGCCCAACATTATTTGTATACGGTCGACATTTTAATACGATAGCGGGTTTCCTCTCTCCTACAACATGGGTCTCTTCAAGACCCAGGTTTTCTTTTTCTTTCCACAAAATGACCCTCTACCAGCATCCATAAGCCCCGAGCGAAATTATTTTCCTCAGAGCTTCTTGTGTGTGTGGAGTTAATATTGATAATAGATCAAAATATAATGACCGTAGCAATTTAACAGGTGAAGATTTACATTTTATTAATGTGAATACCTCACAAGAGTCCCTGCTATTCCCGTCTGGAGCCAGTGAGACTATAGGATATGTTCTGGCTGTTCAGCTCTGGTCACCAAACACGGCTAAAGCCATTTCAAGCAACGTTTCAATTTTGAATGGTGGTCTTACACCAGGGCGATGTGTGGAAGTGGAAGACACTCTCAGTATCTACTATATATTAAATCTTCACATGTAGCAAACACTTTTTGGGAATTTCCAACCGGTTTCTCGGGGGTGAATAAAAATATATTGAACATAATACAGATATACATGGTAGGTATTTAAAAGAAAATTAGAAGAGGGAGACAGAACATCAACTTAGGTGGGGGCGAGGAGGGAGGTGCCTGAGAAGGAGGGGTGAACATTTTGTTTTTTTTTTTGTTTTTGTAACTTTATTTAGATGTAAGCAAATTTCATAAACCTAGTATTAAAAAACATATAAAATACATAATAAAATAAATAGAGTCATAAAATTATAACGGAAAGAATACAGTTTAAAAAAAGAAATACAGTTACTCCAGTTAGAAATACAAACAATAGGGTTTAAGACATACAGTTAATACAAATAAATACAATTCATAAATTTTTCTTAATGTATGTAGCACATGTTTTACGAAAAGTGCCAAGACTTGAGGCTTCCTTTATGAAATTTGGTAGGTTATTATAAAGTTTAAAAATATGGGCGGGGGTAAGGGTAGAAAAATTGTATAAACAATTAGATTTTTCTAACACCCCCATTTTTTAAATATTTCCCTAACACCCCCATTTAAAGAAGACTTACACTTAACGCCTTTCGCCTCCCCTTCCTCTCCCGCATCTCCTTCCCCTTAGGCGTTCCCACTCCGCCTTCCCTCTCCCCACTCCCCTTTCCGCTTCCCCCGCCACACGTACCCCCTCTCGAGTTCCCGTCCCTCCTTCTGCATTCCATATATTCAGTACCGGTACATCCAGTTTTCAAACAGCTCGCATGTCACCTATTGCAATTTTTTTATACAAATTGCATTATGCTAGAGCTCATCACTTCTTTTATACAAACCTCGTCCTGACAATTTCGAACACAACAAATTTTTTTTATCTAATTTAGTGCAGTCGTTCGGAAGTTATGCGCGTACGTACATATAAGCGATACTTTTGTATTGATGTCCTTTTTAGACAGATAGATAGATATAGAGTAGATGTGAAATTTTCTGATTCTTTTATTCTACTTTAGGTCTGGAACACCTTGGGAAAGATTATGAACTTTAATAAAAGCAAAAATTGTGAAGTTGTCCTTTTGAAACCTATGAATAATTTTTGGTTTCAAAATTGTGGAAAACATATAACATACAAAAAGAACTCACTCCAGAGATAATATTTATTTTTACAATGTTTGTTTTCTGACGTTGCATTGAGTTTTATTACAACAGCTTATTTATTCCAATGTGTATACAAAACATTATTCTCCACAAATGCAAGCTACTGTACCAACAATAAAATATTATTTCGCTAGAATATGAGAATAGGAAAACACAAACGAAACATAACAATAAACGTTATTGTTATTTTTTAGATGCATTCTTGTTAACAGTGGTGAGAACGTCAAATACGTTTATTTACTACCAAATTACCCAAAAATTACATTGATTTATCTAATCGATGAGCTTTGTGAATAAGGAACTCCAGTCAATTTTTTTAAATTTTTTTAATGACCTTCTAACTTAAATAACTGAATATTTATTTTTATTTTTAGAGTTAGTTTTAATAGTTAAAATGATTGTCAAAGTTTTAATTTTTCAAGATCTCCCGAAAACCACCGTATGTGTAGTAGTGAATCGTGTGACGTCATCACTCCCGAAAAGTTACTATAAGATCGGGCAATCAGCTGTTCAACTGGCGCCATTTTGAAATTCATAGTTCGAAGTATTCTCCCTAGAATAGCATTTCTATTGAAACTGAATTATTTAGGCTTAAATAATGTTTCAATAAGCACAACAACTAAATCTCCATAAACAGTATGTAAATAAACGAATAAGATGAAAAATTGTTAATACGATGACTTGTGTCATACCTGCATTCCCATACAACGATTTTACGGTGTTCAGTGTCGTCACTACTAAACATTTCAATAATACCAACTTGACGGCGTGTTTCTATGACCAGATTAAAAATGGACTTTTTAATAAGTTTTTAAAAACTCTGTGTTTAATATTATTAAATAAAACTTATATGATCAGAATCAGCGTTTATTGGTATAGACCAAAATATAGATGAACATATTTTTTTAAAGCTAAAGTATTTTTCACTGGAGTTCCTTATTGTAAGGGGTGTTTGGTTGTATATTTTCATGCCAGAAATCGAATAGAGCGGATTTTGTTAACTCCAAATAACTACTGACTAACTAATTGTCTCAATATTTCGCCACGTTTCAGGGGTAGGCAGAGTTGATAAATTCTTGAGTAAAATTTAGCGTCACACACAATACTTATGAAAACACTTCGTTTTCTAACTTTTGACCTTTAGTCTTACTTTATAGTTTTGACTTTTTTTCATTTGATATGCCAATAACAAACATTATGGCCTTAATAAGAATAGCGTACTTTTTCGTTTAAAATTTTAATCAAATCTGATTTAAAATTTCTACAGTACCACTATGCTTGTGCAAGCTCCCGCTAACCACATTTAAAAGTGTTGAAAAATGTGCGTTGTTTCCAATTTCTTTGTGTAAACAAGTGTAGTTTCACGTAGGCTCATTTGCTGTATAATAAATTAGTGCTGTAGAAGTTTTATTTTTTTTAGTTTGTGAACTATAAGATTGGCCATAAACATTTGCAATTCTGAAAAACCATATGAAAAAAATACAGATTGTATTTAAAGAAATGATTATTGATAAGAACAAAAATATGCTGGAAAATCATTTCGTCAAAATGACCGCCATCTCACCGCTGGCATTCCTCAAATCTGGGTATTAGATTTTCGAAAACTTTTCGACACAAATCTCGGGGTATGTGGACCATTTCTTGAAGGATGTTCTCCTTTAATTGGAGTGTAGTCATTGGTTTATTTGCGTAGATTCGACTTGTAAGATGAAATATATGTATACAAATATACCCCGCAAAAAGCATCAGCTGGGGATCGATCCGGGCTGCATATTTACAATCCTTACCGCGTTTCAGTCGCTTTAAATTTTCGGTATCAAAATTTAAATATTTAGAAATAAAATTATTACTTTCTAATATACACATTTAAAAGATTATTTTATCTAGATTTTAGACCAATTTTTGTTTTTGCAAAGTGATAAAAAATTATCAATATAGAGGTGTATTTACAATATATGGGAATAATATTCAAATTTAAATATTTAGAAATAAAATTATTAATTTGTAATATACACATCAGAAAGATTATTTTATCTAGATTTTAGAACAATTTTTGTTTTTGCAATGTGATAAAAAATAACCAATATAGAGGTATATTTAAAATATAAATTGTCGTTACCGCGACTGAATCGGTATAGGTTTTGTAAATACGCATCCGGGCTGCGGGGAGCCCATGGATTATCTCCTCTGCGAGAGATCTGTTTGTTAGGGAAAATTTCTTTAACCATCCTCGTTGGAAGTATGGCACGTTGCACCATCTTGCTGCACCCAAGTCTATTATTGTAACTAACGAACTGCTGTAACTATGGTTGAAAAAATTCTATCGGCAAAGCTTCGAACGCTCGCACATCGACATATTCGGACGTCTCATATAGATATGTTTACTTTCGTCATGTTCTCTTCGCCTCTCCTGTTCACGGCCGCCTTATTTGTTTCTTCGAAGTTTTTAAACCATGATTTAGTTAAATTAACGCTTGGGCACTGATTAACACTTTGTAATTGGTGATGCGAACAAAATAGGCGGCGTGCCTCATTGTTTTGTAAAATAGAATATAATAATTGTTGAATAGAATAGAACAAAATCATGTTTTTGTAAAAATGTTTTACCCAGAAAGCGCGTTGCTCTCCCGTAAAGCGACCCATTGTGACTATATTTCCAAGAAGCGATGAGCGATTCGGAACCCCCGCTGTCATGACTGCAAAAGCGCAAATCGGTTATTTTGTCTTCATTGATTAAATAGTACATTTTGAGATTTAACTAGTTAAGTAAAAAACAAAAATAAATAAAATTTATTTGCGCACGTCGGAATTTGATCCCGCAACCTTCGGATTGCCAGACCTTTAAGCATTAAACAGAGAGAGCTTTAAGTATCTACCACTCTGGAAACTATTTATTCTGTGTAGGCATAAGCAAAATTTCCGAATTATACTCATCATTATTTAAATTGTAGGGCTTCTAGTACTGCCATGCACCAATAAGCGTATACATTTGTACATTACAAATGGTACTCTGCAATATCATGATTATTACAAGGCAGCCATTACACTAAATCCGCGAGAGGAACAGAACGGTTACATTGCGACCCGGGGCCATTGTCGGTGGAATATCGCGCTTTTATGGCCCCCTCGTAAAATTGTACGACAGCGCTGTAAAAAGTGTAAAGAAAGAGTGAGGAGGGATTCACAACTCACGGGGCAATGTGCGTTGCTGGAAAAAGTTACGTTATAGCCGCCACAAGTTTCACTTTCGCAGAATTTGGATTAGAGCTTTTGGTTTAGTAGTTTATTGTATCATAAGAACCTAAAAACTTGGCTTGTTTACATAACGTCGCCTCAGTTCTTATTTGTCCAATAGACCATTTTAGTTTTTGTTCAATCTCCACTTTAAAATTAAAAACAAAGTATGAAAAATGATAGTTAATTACTTAACTAAGAACTATTTAAACTAATTGGACCTTTACCTTTACGGAAATAGCTTTATCTTAAACACCTATCATAATATTTTATTGAAATAATTAAAGAAAACCTTCTCCTCCCGAAAAATTTTCTAATGTTCTGTTGGACAAATACGAGCTAAAGCGACGATAATATGAATCAAAAATTTGTATGAATTTGAACAAAGGGTAAGTCTCTCCATTGACTTTTTCAAACATAAACTTGACTTTTTTTTTTTTTAGGGAAATTTAGAAATAGGTGGGGCGGAAGAGGAACGGGATGAATGGGAAAGGACACGCAGGGAAAAACTTTAGATCCGAAACTTTGGTTTCATAGAAGCCTACATTTTACTTATTTTGTTGCTAACTTTTATATATGAATATGAAGCGTGGTGTTTTCTCTTTCTAAAACCGTTTATATCACTCACTGTGATAGTAAGGAAGACAACGATTTCAAAGAGACCGGAAACCGAACAAATAGACTTGACGGGTTATTTTTACTTATCTCGGAGTTAATATGCGTCATGGCTATTAAATTGAAGCGGAATCTTGGAAAAAGCTCAAATTCCACAGCCTTTACGGAAAAGTTCCTGCTGTCCAACCCCTTACCAAGCAATAAGGAATAGGAATACAAGATAATTGCATTCCAGAAAGATTGCAGAGCACAAAGACAACAAATGGATAGCTAGGAGTGGAATGACGTTATCAACGATGCTAAAGCTCTACAAAATTTGCAATTAAAGCTTTATGGCAATCGAAAGTAAGTAAGAATATAATGTTCACGCTTTGTGAACATCAAATTAATTAATTTTATTATTGTTTCTTTGTATGGTTGGTATAATTGTTTACTTTTCAATTTTTAAACTTACTAGGACAAGTCTGTGCTTAGGTTAATATTTTTATAAAGTAATAAAAAAATAATATAGGTATTGAAAAAACAATATTCATTAGGGTTTGACAATTATTTCAACATTTGAATTCAGAAACGCCTGATATCTCAAAAGTTGCATCTTAAAAAGAAAATGAGAACTGCATTTAAAAATATGTTTTTTAAAACGATATTAGCACGCTAAAATGCACTGAAAATCAGAAAAAAACCTAAATGGTGTTTTTTAAAATTACGGTAATTATATATTTTTTTCAATAATTTAAGCGTTTAACATTTGTTTGTTATTAAAAACTGCGTACAGCAACAAAAATGAAAAAAAAGCATGTTTATGAATACACTAGCTTTTTCCCGCGGCTTCGCTCGCATCGCACTCCGCCTTCTCCACCATGACAGAAGGTGGCAATAGCGAAATTGGCACGTCCCGGTTAGACGAGAGGTCTGGGTTCGAGTCCCAGTTGCCACCATTGTTTATTTCTTGCTAGAGCAATCCCGATGAGTTACAGAACTCATTTTGTCTTTTTCTGTTTTTCTGTGTCTTGTTCTCTTTCATATTTTCGTTTGGATTAATATTGTTATCTTCTTCTTCAATGATATATCACATTGATGGGAAACAAGTCCAAGTTGTACAAAACGCAATTGTAAAATTATTGGTCTTCCCTAATATTTTCAAACAGAGACATAATACACCATTGCTGTTTCAGAGTGCCAAAATTTTACCGGTTAAGGCAATACTATAGCACAAAATTATAATTCAACATATATTTACCCCTCAGCATAAAGAGAAATTAGAACATAAATACAGCACTAGATTCACGCGCAACGACACAATAAAGCAATGTAATTCTATGAATAAGGTTAAATATATGGTGAAAAATTGGCTACCGGAAAAAAATATTTATATTGATATTGATATGTATGAATAAATGTTGAATCTGTAGATATAAGATGTAAATTTAAATTTAAAAAATCTATATGTAAATAAAATATAAGCACCTGTTGACAAGCCAATTCAATTGGCTTAGCAGGACTTGTTTGTTGATTTTAATATGTATTATCTATTCTTTCAATAAAAAATGAAAAAATAAATAAAAAAACCTTCAAAAGTTATAAAAAGAGAGTTTTAAATTGAAAAAAATTAACTTACAATAAATATTATTCTAAAGACTTTAAAATTGTTATTTATGTTTTCGTAATTTTTCTTTTCTTTATATTTCTGTAAATTTTTTTTTTTTTTTATACATATAAGATGTAATTAATAACTCACTACAATAAGATCTGTAATGCAAAGAACCCGTTAGACAAACTGCTAATAATTTGTCGGGACTTTTTTGTCTTATATTTGTAAAGTGTGTAAAATAAATAAAATAGGTAGATAGATTATTTCTGTTGCTTAAATTTTCAGGTTTTGAGCTGCGTTGTGACTCCTCTGGAGTGGGCTCTCAAACTCGGGTTCTTTTTGGGGGAAAGCGAACACTCCTCCATGGTCCCGAGGTAAGACCCTCGACTCACAATCCGAAGGTCGCGGATTCGAACCCGACGTGCGCAAATAAATTGTATTTGTGGTATTTCACAATTAATTTATTAAAAATAAAATATAGTATATTTGCGGCACATTCCAGAGTGGAAGATACTCTCAGTATCGCCCTGGTGTAAGACCACCATTCATAATTGAGACTTTGCTTTAAACGGCTTTAGCCGTGTTTGGTGACCAGATCTGAATAGCCAGGTACTTTCCCACCTTCATCTTCCCCATCTCTTTTCCCTCCCATTACCTCCAGCCTCACAATATACCCCGATTGAGAATGTAATAAGCAGTTCGTGACTCTTGACCGGTATTCATATAAGAAAAATAAAAAAAAATCGGATCCTACTCCTACTCCTTTTTCAAATCGACTACTCCTAGAGAACCTGGTCCAGGACTCGTAGCTAAACCCGGAACACGGAGCCGGACCCGGAGCCGAAACCAGAATGCTTCAGAGATCGTGCGGGTTCTTATCCGGGTCCCAGATCCGGCTCCGACTGAACCCGTGCGTCAGGTTGCTTCAATAGTACTAATACTCTTAGTCCGCACCGGGACCTGCTCCTAGAACTCGATTACTTTTAAAGGGAAGCACGTCCACTGTCCAGGCGGCCTCCAGCAAAATGCAGGACTCCTACAGACCTATCTCTACTCCGGACAGCTTAGACCAGTTGAAAATTTGTGCGATATTTAAAAAAAGATGCGTGGAGCATAGAGTACGTTCAACTGTTCATTTAACGAAATTTCTGTTCTATCCAAAAAGTCAAACAATACAATATTATTTACTACGAAAATGTTTAACAAAAATCCTAATCCGGGTTCAATTATTATGAACTTTCATTTACCCCAAAGGAATTTCCGCTACAAAAAATTCCATTTCCGTGACATATGATGAGTGACGTCAGCAAGTAGCCAGAATTGACAATGTCACTCAGAAAACCGCTCTCCCCACACAAAAGTGCCAGCGATCATTCTTTCAATATCACCAAAAATATTTTCTTATTTAAGTAGTTTTATGTCAGATATAGCAGCTTCACAGTACAAAATTTATGAGAGGTTTTTTAAGCGAATATTTTACAGCGGATATTTTTGGAGGAATTTTTAATTTACGGGAATTTTTAAACAAGTATTCAAGCGTGGATAATAACGCTAAGGTATTAAAAATTGTGAAATCAGAATTAGGTTTTTGAATACCACGTTTCTCATAATACTCGTTAATAGATTTTGATCAGAATCTAATGAATACATCTAATACATTGTTTAACTACAAGTGATAGTTGAGTTTACTCACTCAACTCATCTAGACTAAAAACTTACTTTTGACAAATCATCGCAACGTAGTAATCTACTCACTTGATGGAAGGTTTTGGGTTCAAATCTTAGCATCACAAACATTGGTACCTACATTTTTTTATTTATTTTTTTTATTTCATAAATTTTTTTATTAGTTACAGATATTTGTTTTTTTTTTGGCTACCACACTGGGCTCATGCCCGTGTGATGGTAGTCGTTTAATATTATTTAATATTTATTTAAATTAATACAAATACTATTTTATTAACATTATGCAAGGATTATTTCAGTAGAACCATGAACAACTTTGATGAGTGATTTTGACTTTGGTTCGGACGAAATATTCTACTTTATTACCGTACGAAAACGAAATTTGAGATTTAAATTGTTATATTAATTTTGGTTGTATTAGGTAACTGTAAAATTCACATCGCGTTTACCCTGAGAGCAAAAAAACATATTTTTTTTTACATTAGCTCCACACAGGAGGCACCGAGGAAAACAATTTCCCTAGGGGCCTATGTCATCTTTGAGGATGCTGTGTGGAGGGTTTTTTAAGGGAAAGGAAGGAGAAGAAGATATGGGAAGGAAAAATGTATGAGGGGTGGGTAGGAATCTGGGGGTCAGTGTGGCCAGGAGTGACGGACGTATGAATCTATTCCTCACACTGCGGTGCAAGGCGAAGGGTTGGGAAAATCCGGCTGGAGAGGTCAAAATGCCTCCCTCAATCAGTCTCCTCTGATCCAGCCCGCCATGCAGTGGTTGGGCAAACGTATCCGTAAACGTACCCAGACAAACCTATCCCAGGAACCCGGGCACCCCTACTAAGTCGCCAAACGTAGCGAACCAGTTGGGGTAACCTGTGGCAGGAGTGTTGGTTGTCCAATAAATAGTTCCCGGGGCGATGGTACCCATACCCGCCTCCCAAATTTAATCGAAGAGAGCATATACTTTATGTCGTTTCAAACAAATGTATATACATACATTTGTTTGAAACGACTTTATTTTAATAATGGGGTATTTCCACTTTTTTATTGCTTAAAAAGATTAAGCGAAAAATTACGACGATAACAGCATTTTTATTTTTTTTTTATGTTGACGAATACATTTTCTACAGCGAGTCTAAGTTTCTCATTTTTTAATTACCGTCAAAACGATATTTTAGGGCGGGGCTATTGTGTGACGTCATGAGCGTGGACGCTCACTGACAGTGTTAATTTTTGCTGGCCAAGCTGAGCGACGCATGTAACGTCACTTTCCGATTTTCAAACCATGGGCCGTTGTAATTTTGTCAGTTTTAGACCGTTTTTAAAATCAATAATATTGAATGAAAACATATAAAACCAACATTTTTAGTAGGATGATTAAAATCAGAAAAATGATCTTTAAATATTCCGTACATTTTCAACAGAATCCCTCGTTTGTGGAAATATCTCATTGTATTTTTATACACGTCTTTGTTTAAAAAAAATATGAACGTGGAACATAGAAACAAATGCATCTTCAGTGGGATCAGAGAATAATGTTTTTACAATATTTTTCGATTATTCCATTAACAATATGTCGTTAGTATCTGTCTCGGAAATTAATGACTTAGATATTTGGTTTGACACGAAACTCAACTTTATCAAGCATATAGAAATAATAACCAATAAAGCTTTGAAAATGTTGGGATTTATTTTAAGGGTATCTAGTGATTTCAATAATGTCAATACTGTAAAAACATTATATATGTCACTCGTAAGGAGTCATTTAGAATACAATTCCACGGTTTGGTCCCCAAATTATGAGGTTCATTCACATGCGATTGAAAGAATCCAAAATAAATTTTTAAGATATGTGAATTTTAAAATGGGCATTCCTAGTGAATGCCTAAATTACGATAACGTACTTTCTTCATTAAATTTAATAAAATTATCTGATCGTAGAATCATTTCCGATTTAACCTGTTTGTATAAAATCATTAATTCAATGTTTGATACCCCTGATTTATTATATGAAATCTCTTTTCATACTCCAGGCAGGTCAGTCACAAGACAGTACCTACCATATTATTGTAGCAATTCTAAGTCAACAAGTCAATATTATACTCCTATGCGACGGATTCAACAGCTTGGAAACAAATACTCTGAAGTTGTTGATATCTTTAGTACATCAATTTTATTATATAAGCGCACCTTATTGAAGTTTTTTTCATCACATAAGGGAATAATACTTTGATAAAGCTATTAAAATTGACTAATTCATTGGCAGTATTTTGTCGGCTGAAAGAAAAAAAACTATTTCAGATTTATTATATTTTGTACCTACATACTGTGTGGTTTAAATTCAATACCTAATATTTTTACTTTGTATTCATTTTTGTGCAAGTGTTTTAAACAGTAGTTTCCTGCACTATTTACCAGTATAATTTTGTAAAATATTGTTATATATATGTATGTAAAAGCCTAAATAGGCGTAAATAAATAAATAAATAAATATAAACATGCGTCATTTGTTTGAAACAACTTTATTTTAAGGCCCTTTAACCAGAGGCTAAGAATTCAAATTACTAAACCCACTATACAGAGCGGTTCCGATGAGAAAGATTGATCATCCTCCGTACCGGAATTTTTAAGTAAAAACTCAATATCGATTTTATTCCATTCAAAATATGGTTTATATACCTACATTCAATAAAAATTATCAAATGCGTGATGATAAAACTGTAAAAAAATTGTACTATTTTAAATTATATGTAGATCATAAGTATTTATACTTTGTCAATAATGGCTAAGCAAAATAAGTGTGTAAAGAATCTGAAATATGTTAGTTCGCAATAACGTAAATAAAAAGACAAATTGACATATTTCCGTCGCAAAACATGTGCGCGGATATTTTAATAATTTTATTTGAACTAAAATTAAAATTCTGAAAAGTAGCTTTCTTAGATAATATATGTATATTGATTTATTTTATTGCATGAATAAATAAATGACTTGAAATGTGTGTTGTATATTATGTAGTACATTTTGTTTGAAATTTTAACTAATCTGCACAACGACCAACGGTATATATATCCTTATTATAATAAAAATTAACATATATTTTAAAAATTTAAAACAAAACTTGACTAGATAAAATAACAACAATTCAAAATCAATTTTAATTTTTTTGTGGAAAAGAGTCGATTATATCCAGAATTTGATTAAAAAATGATTTATTTCCGGTTGTGTCTGGTTATTCCGTTTTTATAATTATTATACTCGTATCTCTTCCGATGAAGGAAGGGCTCTAACGAAACCAGTGCGGTGGAACAAAAATAATTATTAAATTTAAGTGGTTTCAAACCAATATACTGTTATGTTAAATATAAACCGATAATTTATTTTAATCTACTTTAAATTCAAAGTAATTAAAAATTTATTAAATTTAATTTTAAAATTTTATTCTTTGATCCCACAGAAGATATATTTTTTCTTTACTCCATATACATATTTTTTTTAAAAAAGAAAAAAAATACCTAGGATTCTTCTTCTTCTTTCGTATGGTGGGGGGTCAGAGGGGGACATCTAGGTCTGCGAGCCAGTCTAGGGCCTCAGGCGTTGCCCTGTGGACCTCATAAATCCCGCCGGGGAATGAATGGAGCGGGCATTCGTTGACCACATGTTCGGTGGTCTGCACCGCACCGCATTCACACGTCGCCGACTCTTTAAGGCCCCATCTATGCATCAATACCTAGGATGACTTATTGTAACTATTTATTTATTTCGGCTTTTTACTTCCAGTTAGAATTTTTAACTTTTTTTTCAGATTATGAATGAATAAAAGTGTAAAAAATATTTATTTTTATTTTAAAATTTACAAGTAAAACCACAAATTGTATATTTGGTTAAATGAAGGCAATATTAGCAAAACTTAATCGAAGATCTAGAAACAGAAAAATGATAAAAAAGATATTGGCGCCTCTGGGACTGTAAAAAATATGATCACGGGCAAAGTAGAGTAAACGTATTTCAAAAGAACTTGAAATAATGCAACTGAACGTTGAAAAATTATGAAATCCTCGATCTGCATCTAATTTCCGGGTGATGCTTTTAAGTTGAGTGCAGAGGTCTTTATTCGGGTCCCTGGGGTATTCCGCAAATGCGGGCAGAGATCATCAAGTTTAGTTTCTCTTCCGAGAAGAGCTGTCGCAGTGTGGTGGCAACTCCAAAGCCGCTGCCGGGAAACGGTCCAAATAGGGATGAAAAACTAGTTGAGGGTGGCGGTATTATTTAACGCGGATAATGTATTCGGGTCTTAATGTGTTCTTGGGTTTCCACAGAATTCAGAAATGTTCTTTGTCTCTTTCTTTGTCATTACATTTGCCAGCTTTTTCAAAGCTTTCATAGTCGCCTTTGTCAGATATGCTCTGATTATCTAATTATATAGCAAGTTATATAAATTATGCAAGTTTTTAAATTATGTTTTTTGTTAGAGCGGACTCTTAAATACTTTAAAAAACCTTTCAACAGGGTTGTAATTCCTGCTTCTTTAGAAAACCTTTAATGTTTTACGTAGTTCAGTCGCTATTTGAAGACTCCCATGGTGGCAAGTTTATTGGCTGGTTAAAAACCGGTTAAACGATGGTTTTACGTGATTTATTTAATTTTACGTGAATTGACACAAAGCTATTTTTGTTGTTGTTGTTTAAAGATAATTTTTAAACATAGCATCAAAGTCAAACTATGTTTGTTAGCAGTCTCGGTAGGAAATTATTTCCGTCTGAATTTGTCTGGGAATATAGCGTAATCATTGAAAACGATTGGCATTAGTATCCACTTGATTTTGTTATACCAATTGGGAACGAATGAATTGTAAAACAGATCAAAACTTTTTGATCGATTGTCCAAAAACTACATAATTTCTAGATGCTTACTGAAAATCACTTTGGCGTATTTATTTTATGAAATAAATTGACTTACTAAAAAAACAAGAAGATTAAAAAAACTGTATACTTTAATCAAGTTGATTTTTTGTCTTTTTGGACATCTATCTACCAAAGCGAATTACAGCAATTTACGACACGAGTAAACGTAGTCTGGAGCGTGATGAAAAATTGTCAAGAAGCTTTTATCAGATATTTTTTCATTTCCTCTATATCGAGTAACAAATCTTCTCTTAGGTAGTCGAATCTCATTGTTATCCTTCACAAAAAAAGTCGTAATAATATATTAGTGATTTTTTTCAAGTTTGTCGAAGTCTGGTATATATATTTTATGAGAATGGCTGACATTGGCTGTTGGATAAGGCTTTCAATTTTACTATTATTACATCTACTTCTAAGAGACAAAGTTTAACCGTGCCTTTAGTAGGCACAGAGCCAATATTTGATTAAGTAATCAAAGGCAAGTTCTAAAGTCTGTTTTGTTTCTCAAACTGAACATTATGCCATATTAAATCACTGCATTACTTCAATTTAAAATGAATTGCTTAAAATTTACTTCGATATTACAAGTAAATATTATATTTAAAACAATTTTGGCTACTCTTAATCAATGGCGTTTTATGCCACGATGTAAAATTCAGTGAAAGGCTTTACAACACAAATATAAACAAAACATGTTTCATAGAAAACTTTCTAATATCCAAAGAACATGACGGCCTCCATAGTCGAGGGGTAATGCTCGCGACTCACAATCCGAAGGTCGCAGAATCGAATTCCTCGTGCGCAAAAAATATTATTTGATTGCTTGGTGTTATTTCGTAATTATTAATTAAAACTAATATATTATGGAACATTTGCGACACGTTCCAGAGTGAAAGATATTCTCAGTATCACCCTGTTGTAAGACCACCATTCAGAATTGAAACATTGTTTGAAATGGCTTTAGCCGTATTTGGTGACTACATCTGAAAGCTTTTATTTCCCCAATTTTCTCCTCCCCATCTCCTTCCCTTCCCCACTATCTTAAGCCTCACAACATACCCCAATTGGGGATGCCGTAGTCCCACTGGCTTCAGATGGGAGCATTTGGGACTCTTGTGCGGTATAGACTTTAAATAAAGTAATATATCTATTTTCCAAAGAGAAAAATTTCCATTCCCCTCAAATTTAAAATTGCATTTTACGAATAATAATTAGGTATATATCATTTTATCGTGTTTATGTATTTTATTGTTTTTCTTCATAGTTTTATTTAATTTCATAATTTTTTTAATGAAATTTTAAAATTGTTAAATAGGAGCCTCAGAACGGGTAAAGCACCCAGTGAGGCCCAAATAATCATACAATGTCTTAAAATATGAGTTATTTTATGTAGTTGTTTTCTTTTCATATTATGTTTAATTGGTGACCGGACAACTCAGAACCTCCTCTGAAAAGTCATTTAAAGTGTTGAAAATATGTATTATATAAAAAGCTGATTAAATAGGTTACGTTAGGTTATGGTTATGGGCTAAGTTAAAACTATTTTTTTCATGGCTTTAATGACTTTTTAAAGAGGTGTTGAGTTGACTTGATTCTGAGTTGGCATGAAACAATGAAATGAAACAAACAGCAAAAATTAATAAGCACTTTCAAGTTCCCCATATCAAATCAACTTTTGCAAAAAAACACGAATCTTACCTAGCACCACACATTTTCAATACCTTCCTAACACAAACAAAAACTTACGTCACCCCAAATAATTTGAATTGGCTTTTCAAAAGATTTGTAATACGGTTGAATGAAAAGGAAAGAACAGACATTCAAAATATTCTAAATAAATAACATTTCATACAAGTTCTCACGAAATTATATAATATTCAAATAAAACAAATACGAGAAACTGCAATTTTGCAATATTAATTATTATGATTAATTATTAATTATTACTTCTATTATTTAACCGCTATATTCAACTGTCACAAAATTTTAATTTACTTTTATCTAAAAAACAAAGTATGTATGTAAATATTTAATATACCAACATATAATTTATCTTTTTTATCTTTTTACATACATATATATATATTTGTTTAAATACACACATTTCTTTTGGAACAAACATAATATGTGATTTACTCGCCTCGGAACAGACTTTGTCTAGTGAGGCGGGTAAAAGAAAAGAAAACAATGTAAATAACAATGAAACTAAATAAACGCCCGGGTTGCCGGCACTGAAACTGAAAAACTGAAATGTTACTTTGCTTGAACCACCATTTGATTAAAGCCAACCGGTTTCGGAACGACCGTTCCTTCCTCAGGGCAACAATGTTTTATTACTAAGGATTATGGTAGGGGTGGAGGCGTTGGTAGGGATTAATGAAGAGTGGGTGGGGGAACATAACCATGATTGGGCTGTGAGATAATATTTTTTGTTTGTTGATAATAGATTAATTATTTTTAAGGGATTTTTTTATTTGAAAATAACCATAGTTTTGAAAAAATACGGGGATAAATATTCTTCATTCTTCATAATAACCATAAAGGAAAACGCTTTATATAATTTGGATGCCTTGGAAAAAAAATTCCTACTTTCAAAAGTATATTTTTTTAATTTTGAATTTTTAAATATTTATATACAACTGGTAAATACTTAGAAACACACTACGGTAGATTGAATTAGGCGTTTAAAATATGTCTCTTAAAGTATTGTTCCAAAGAAAAGATGTGTCAATTTGATAATTGCGTGCGCAGGAAAAAAGAATCGTTTGATTCTTTATTTAATAAAACAATCTGTTTCTGAAACAGCTGTCGCTAGGAATAAAATATCACAGAGCCGTAAACCGCGTTTGATATCCCACAAGAGGGGGAACTGACTTTGCGGGTATGAGAGGAATAGAGTAGGGGAAGGTTGGGGGTAGAAAGTAGGTCGGATGCAATGAAAATGCGATCACTGAGAAGAATGTGCAAATGGCGAAAGTGTTACCGAATGAGAAATGAAGCCACGAAGAGAGAATTCAAAGACTCGAACGTAATGGGTGATATGGGGAAGAAACGTTAAGAACTTTTGGCGCTTCTTCAACAATGGGTAGATTGACTGTATGCTAAATTCTCACAGAGGCCGTCAAACCGAATTCATTATGCAATTAAAACGAGGATACTTTCAAATAGAATAGTTTTAATATAATGAAAAATAAATAACTTCGTTTACACCACTATATAATTAACAATATCAAAAGGTTTCAATAACAATGTTATTTTCGTTAGGACAAAATGTTAATTTAAAAAAAATAAATGACAAACAAGTATAGACAAATTAGAACAAAGACAAAATATTGAAAAGGAGAGAGAATGATTATTTTTTAAAATAATAACTTCTTCTTCTTCTTGTGCCTTGTCCGTTCAACGGACGTTGGCTATCATGTTGGCTATGCGGACTTTGTTTACTGCGGCCCGGAACAGCTCCACGGTAGATTGGCCAAACCACTGTCTCAGGTTTTTCAGCCATGAGGTTCTCCTTCTTCCAGGGCCCCGTCTTCCGGCAATCTTCCCCTGCATTATGAGATGCAGGATCTCATACTTCTCTGGATGTCTCATCACGTGTCCAAGATATTGAAGTTTTCGGATTTTTATGGTTTTAATTACTGCCTTTTCTTTATTCATCCGAACCATAACATCTTCATTTGTGACCCTGTCCATCCAGCTTGTTTTAAGTATTCTTCTATAGATCCACATCTCGAATGCCTCAAGTCGCCTAATTAATTCTTCAGTAAGCGTCCATGCTTCCATTCCATAAAATAATATTGAAAACACGTAGCATCTGACCATGCGCATTCGTAATCCAAGGTTGAGATCATGACTGCAGAACATTTTTTTCATGCGGATAAAGGTTGCACGAGCTTGCTCAATGCGGCATTTGATTTCAACTGAAGGATCCCATCTATCATTTACATTGCAGCCCAAGTATACAATACTTTGTACCTTCTCCAGTTTTGTTCCAGCAATATAAAGATGTTCATCCAATGCGTTATTTACTTACGCGGTACTGCGCTACTGTTAATGCGGTACTTGAATACTAAATAACGCTTCTCGAGTACCCAAACCATTTCGAAAGCCAAATTGTGTGACACCTATCTTTTCTTCCACTTTGCGATATATGCGTCCATGTATAATTCGCAAAAATATCTTTAATAAGTGGCTCATTAAACTAATTGTCCGGTGGTCACTACATTTTGTGACTACCAAAATAATAACACTTCAAATTTAATAATTAAAAACATGCCAGATAATATCCAACCAGCTTTTTATACAAATAACAAATTAAAATATTATATAGTAAATAATAAGGATAAGTGTGATTTTTTTAACAAAACTGGGCTTTATAAATTAATTTGTAATGAACTTTTTTATATAGGTAAAACTTCTAGAAATAAAGAACGTATAAGATGTTTAATAAATAATAATAATTATTCAGAATTTGCCAACCATATTTTGGAAACAAGTCATTCGATATTAATAAACGTCTTAAAATTTTACATACTAATACTACGGGCATACAATTAGATAATTTAGAAATTTTTGGAATTAGAAAAAGCGTTAATAGTAAATTAAATATTATAAATATCAATTTTTTTTTTAAAAATAGCCATCTTTTGAATTTATTTTCTTATTAATACTTACAATAATTATAATTATTTATTTTGTTATTTAGAATACCTATTTTGATTGTTCGTTTTATTTTTTTTTAAATTATCTAAATGCAATTTTATATATCCTTAAATAATTTTTAAAACTATTTTTATGAGATTTTTTAAGCAATTAATCACCTTTCCTTTTTAATATTTTGTCATTGTTCTATATTGGCAATACTTGTTTGTCATTTTTTTTAAATTAACATCTTGTCCTGATGAAGATAACATTGTTATTGAAACATGTTGATATTGTTAATTATATAGTGGTGTAAACAGAGTTATTTATTTTTCATTATATTAATAATGATGCCACAAAGTATTTTTGTTAAGTTTTAAGAAAGAATAGTTTAAATTTCTGTAAATTCCTATAATCTTGTAAAACTAATTTTATAATGCTGTAAGGCTTGTAATTCCTAAACCAGTGATAATCAGATCTTAATCACGTATCAAAATTATTATTCAAGGCCTAACCCTAACATCAAAAAGATTACTTTCGAGTATGTTACATTTTAACTTACAATCATATTGCAAAGGTTTTACGCAATGTGATTTATTTATTTACAAAACATTTTTGACCATCTCACATCTGCGACTGGGTAATGCGAGGTTGACAGTTGATTTTGCTGGATTGAACCTAAAAAGCTAAGGAATACGTAAAGAGCAATGATAAATAAATAACCAAACCACTTAATTTTGAAAGACCTTTTGAGAGATCTTAACAACAACTGCCTAAGGAACCACGTAACTATGTGTCTTTAACTAAAGCATAACATTAGGTCAGGAATGTTTGCCAACTAGCTGTACCTTGTACCCAGCCTAACCTCAGGCAAGGAATTTGTCTTTATTATTATGTTGGCAGTTAGTTCTGGGTAGATGGCACTTGCCTAGTTGACAAATTAACCAGTCCCTTAATACGAGAGGTTATGTCGAGCGGTACGCAGGTACCTAATTGACGTGCTCAGACAGATTACACTACTAATCGATGTCGTTAGAGACAACTCAAGCGCACAGGTGGGGAGAGGAAGAATGTCAATTTGTGACCTAATTAATTACCATGTAAGGTAATTGAAAGACGATTACATAACGCCCGGGGACATGTTGTGAAAGTAATATTATGTTCAGCAAGACGATGTGTCGACGGGTGCGCACCATCAAGCAAACATACCGTGTGCTTACTGCGGAAAAGCACTAAGTCAAAAATACTAGTTTCGAGATAATTGAATTTGACAAGTTGAGCAACATTAACTTTTAAAAAATATATTGAAGTAATTATAGGGACGAATAGAGTATAATAAATTGACTTATTGTCTACTTATGCCTGTATTTATTATTTAAAAAAAAACACAGAAAAATTCATACTTTTTTCAAAAAATAGAAGAGTGTTGCTTGACTTAATGCTTTTTACCGAAGTAAAAATAGTATGGTGGTGAAAGATTTTTATTTTAAAAATACACATTTTTTACAAAATAGTTGTTTTATGTAATATTATTTTCATCCGTTGCATTAATATAATCATCATTTATTTCGCTGTCGTCGACAGAAGGAATGGAAGCGTTCCAACTTTGAAACTCAAGTGGTATAATTTTTTTTATCACATTAAACTGTCAAGTGTTTTTTCTTGGAGTGTGATATTGGTATCATTTTGTTGTATAATTTTGATATCACACAATTCTGATCAACGACTTCGTGTCGCCTACCCCAATCAACGGATATCAATAATGAGAAATTAATATTAATACTTTTGTAATATTTTATCCGCTCTTCACATAATTTTTGTCAATAACATTTCAATTTAGTCAGCGAGAAACTTACTTTAAACACTGTCAGCGCTCTTCACATCATTTTTGTTAATAACATTTCAATTTAGTCATCGAGAAACTTACCTTAAACACAACTGTCAGCGCTCTTCACATCATTTTTGTTAATAACATTTCGATTTAGTCAGCGAGAAACTTACCTTAAACACAACTGTCAGCGCTCTTCACATAATTTTTGTCAATAACATTTCAATTTAGTCATCGAGAAACTTACCTTAAACACAACTGTCAGCGCTCTTCACATCATTTTTGTCAATAACATTTCAATTTAGTCAGCGAGAAATTTACCTTAGACACAACTGTCAGCGTTCTTCACATCATTTTTGTCAATAACATTTCAATTTAGTCATCGAGAAACTTACCTTAAACACAACTGTCAGCGCTCTTCACATCATTTTTGTCAATAACATTTTAATTTAGTCAGCGAGAAATTTACCTTAGACACAACTGTCAGTGTTCTTCACATCATTTTTGTCAATAACATTTCAATTTAGTCATCGAGAAACTTACCTTAAACACAACTGTCAGCGCTCTTCACATCATTTTTGTCAATAACATTTCAATTTAGTCAGCGAGAAATTTACCTTAGACGCAACTGTCAGCGTTCTTCACATCATTTTTGTCAATAACATTTCAATTTAGTCATCGAGAAACTTACCTTAAACACAACTGTCAGCGCTCTTCACATCATTTTTTGTCAATAACATTTCAATTTAGTCAGCGAGAAACTTACCTTAAACACAACTGTCAGCGCTTTTCACATCATTTTTGTCAATAACATTTTAATTTTGTCATCGAGAAACTTACCTTAAACACAACTGTCAGCGCTCTTCACATCATTTTTTGTCAATAATAATTCAATTTAGTCAGCGAGAAACTAACATTAAACACAACTGTCAGGTTTGAAAACCGCAGACAAACAAAAAATCTTTCAAAGAAATAGTATTAAGTCTCACTAAATGCTTTTTCACAGGATATAATTATATTTATATTTCACGGTACGGTATTAATATAGCCAAGGAATATGCACGAAGTCCCTTAGTGCTCATTCGCCGAAAGGATTAATGTACAATTGACTTAGTAATAATAATAATAACTCAAAAAGTATTATAGGTATTACAAACTGCATCTGTGTAGACTAAAGAGTGCCCACTGAATGATATAACTGCATCATTAAGACAAATCAGCAAAATTTTGACTTAACGCATTTTGGCAAAATACCCACGATACATTGGGCGCTCAAATAAAAGCGAAGTTGGTTAATAAAATACTTTATAGAAGTAAGCATCACCAATTATAAAATGTTTTACATTCCCTTCTCTTATTAGATTACGAATGCGATAAAAAGATACCAACAGTAGGTTGTAAGATATAACGTTGTTGGAAGATCTGGCTACGAAACTCATTCAAAAATATTATTTATAAGAAACAACCATTCATATTAGAAATACGGAGTTGCTATTATTATGTAGTACCTACTTCAATTAATTTAAAGAGAAATTATAATAAAAATGTAAAAGAGTAAACATAATACAGAAAAAAAATCTAACAATATCTATTTAATAAAAATGGTCAAATGCATTTGTTATCAAGACTGTGTAAATGCTGTACCGGGGAATGCAAACATTATTTGAATGAGTTATGAGTACAATACATGAAATATTATGTAAAATGTTAACGTCTGTCTAGTCGTTCGTTTAGTTACGTTTATTTTTCGCATGTTTTCTAAAGTTGGAATATCTGTGTATATAAAAAATGAATCCCTGTATCCCTTGGTTACGCCATAACTTCACGACTTAACCTAATTCATTTATATTTTTTAAAGTTTTCTAATATTTTGTAGAAGGTTCTTGCGGAAAGAAAATTGCGCAGAAAATTGAATAATTTCAGAAAACTTAACGACTATTGTAACTTCGCACGTTTGACAGTTCGCTTCGACGGTTTTTTTTTGTACAACGGCGTATATTGTTATACGGAGAGTGACTCAAATAATAAAACTTTCGAACTAAATGTAACCGATGGCCGCTAGTAATGCTCATTTGTTTATAGTAAGCAAGTACAAAGTAAGATAATGAACGGATAGCGGTTCGTTAAGGAAAAACGGTTCGTTACGTAAAAGAAATTTGGTACTTTTTACTATGTCTAGGGTGTAATGTGAGATGTAAGGATGGCTTTAGCCTCTACTAAACATTCTGGTAATTTGCCAAGCTATGAAGGGAATTATAGAAACCTTATCAAGTAGATTGGATTGTTGAAAATAGAATAATTTATAGTACTGACTGGAAAATCACGAATATATATACTTACGTCAAATAAATTCATTGTTCACAATATTATATAGATATTACTATGGGAGGCTTTTATTCCATTGTCCTTACTTAATTAATTGACATACCGAAACACTTACAAGGAGTCTCTAGGTGCTTTGGAAGGATAAAACTAAATTTAGAAAATAAATTTAGTATAATATGATTATTTAAGACCAACGAAGACCCGTGAAAAATCACGGGATTTTATAATAATTGTGGATTTGTGAAGCTGAAAGTATTTATAATACTATAATAAAGGATTAAGTAGGTATCGACGCGTCGCACAGACTATACCAAGCAAAACTCGTGATATATATTCACCAGAGAGGTACAAGGTGGGGCAAAAGTAATCATCCTACTGGAAAACGCTATAACTTTTGCAAATGGCGACAAATGTCAATTCGGTTTTGACATTTGTGAAGTAAACAAACGCAAAATACAAATCGGCAAGTCATGAATCGGTTTACTCCGCAAGAACGCGGAATAATTGGTCCCATATTTTTCTCAAAAATTCGTCGGTTGTGTTGGCGCAGCGTGAATTTCGTCCCAGATTTCCTGGCCGTCCGACCAACTGGACAAACACTGCGGCGTTTGGCCACTCGCCTTGAAGAGACTGGGACAACACGAGATGTTCCCAAGGCTGACCTGCCCAGGAGCAGCCGTTCTGCTGAGAATATCGCTGCTGTTGCCCAAGATGTCGAACATGAGCCCGGAACATCGACTAGACGACGTGCCACGCAATTGAGCATTAGCCGGCGGTCCCTACGCAGAATTTTGGTGAAAGATTTGAAGATGTTCCCTTACAAACTGCAGATAGTGCATCAGTTGTTAGCTATTGACCGCCAAACGCGGATAACCTACCCTAAAGTCATCATGAATCTCAACGAAAAGGTGGACGATTTTTCATCGAAAATTGTCATGAACGATGAAGCTCATTTCCATAATAGCGGTTACGTGAATAAACAAAATAATCATTTCCGAGGCACCAAAAATCCGAGTATCACCCACGAAGAGTCATTACACCCGCTCAAAGTTACTGCGTGGTGTGCTGGTTACGCTGGAGGAGTCATCGGGCCATTTTTTTTAGAACGCGGCGGGCCAAACGACGACTGTGGACGGCGCGCGCTACAGAGCCATGATTACCGATTTTTTTTTCTTCCTCAATTGGATGAATTGGGACTGGAGAACATGTGGTTACAACAGGACGGTGCAACGGCGTACACTGCTCGAGCCACAACCGATATTCTGAAGGAAGAATTTCCGGGTCGCCTAATCTCTCGTTTTGGTGATTTGCACTGGCCGGCCAGATCACCCTATTTAACCGTTCCAGACTTCTTTTTATGGTTTTTTTTAAGTCGCGAGTTTACGTCATCAAGTCTCAGACTCTTGAAGTTCTTAAGGAGAATATTCGCCAAGAATTCGAGAACCTGTCGCCCAAAGTTCAGGCAAGAGTGATGGAAAATGCCATAAAACGGGCCCGTATGGTCATCAACTCGGGCGGCGTCACTTGGCCGATATCATTTTCTCGACATGATGGAATAAATTCTAATGGATTAAATAAACAAATTTCACAACCAGAACCAAAGTTTATCATTTAATTAAAAAATTACAGCAAAAAAACATCGGATGATTACTTTTGCCCCACCTTGTATGTACCATATAGCGACATCAGACATTTCGTCACAAATCATCTGTAATGAATGGGACAAAATTCTGTAATAATAATTCCAATTTGAAAAACGTGTGCAAGGGTACATGGGGAGAGGTTTGTCTAGGTCTTGGTGGTGATTGCGTTTATTAACCTACTACGTGGCAGGCCGAATCGGGAGAGACTGCTTGAGGCAGACATAATCTAGACCTCCCCAGCCGGACTTCTTTCGACCCATCACCTTGTACTGCAGTGGGAGGGATGGACTCATACGCCTCTCACTCCTAGACACATTGAACCCCAGTTTCCTACCCACTGGAGCGACCACGCGAAATAAATAAATTTTCCACGATTGCACGCGATTTCCCAGAACATTTTTAAAAGTTTTCGCCAACATTAAAAAAAATCATACCTTCGAATTTTAACATGGAAACATAAAAACTTGTTACAGTGATATATAGCCAATCAATTAACCCGTACTTTACCGTTTATCTTATATTTCTAGGATTTATAAAAAAATATATATAAAAAATCGTTAAATTTATGACTGCGTGAATCCTGCGTGTTTGTTGCTTTGAAACTCCGTGAGAGGTACTTATTCGAGTCAACAAAGAATATTTTCAATTTCTGTATGTTGTCTGTGATATACTTGATTGCAGCTGATTCGACGTGAAAAAAAATATTTAAAAAAATATATTTTTAACATCGTTCTAAAATAGTCTACGAAGTTCGGATTTGCGACATCTATGGTCATAATAGATAAAGCATTTCAATAGCTTCGTTTTCAAATAAATAAATGGCTGGCCGTGGAAATGTTTTAAAAAATTACAATAAATGTTTTACGAACGGTAGGAAAATGTGTTCCAATTTTGGACAGCTATCAATCGCAGAAAAATAAAGGTGTTGCATTTTTTAACCATAATCGCTCCAGTAGTTACCAAACCCTCATACCTTCTTTCTTTCCAGAACTTCCTCTCCTTCCTTTCCATAAAAAGACCCACACAGCAACCCCAAAGCAATAACCCCCGGCCCTGAGGGATTTTTTTTCATCGTGAACTCCAGTGTGGAGCTATTGAAAAAAAAAACATCAATAATTTTCGCCACAAATTAACAGTTTCTAAAAAAAAGTTATCATACTATATTTAACTAATATATCTACCTAATGTTGCAATAGAAATACGAACCGTGATCGGAATTCGTTTTTGAAAAATAATAATAAATCTTTTTATTTTATAATTAACACCTCGAGTAAAACAAAAATTAAAAAAGAAGTCCTACTCGAAGTTTGAAAGCTCTCCATTGCATGGTTATTAAGACTTTTAACTTTCGATCAAGGAGCAAATACGAATCTTATCGAAACCTAAGGGTATATTTTAGGATAAGGGTTTGTATACAAAATGCTTGAGAACTTTCGATGTTGGATTTATGATACCTATTGTTTACAAACATTTAAGGGTCCTTCCATGCTTCTGATTTGTATTGTATGCTTCTGATTCATGCCAATGTACAAATTTATTTGTATAGTATAAATAGTTAAAACTGATACTTTATAACATTCATAAACTAATTGGTAATTAGTCAATCGCTAAATGTGCTTTTCGCATATAATTAATTCTATTTGCTCAGAATTTCCGAGAGAGCTATTCATAGCGGAGAGTGAATTTACACAATTTTTAGTGGTTTATCAGGAAATACATAATTGTGCCTAATTAAATAGAATTTGTATTTATTGTTAAAAGAATTTATACAATTTTTTATGGTTTATTTAGGAAATATAACGTGCCTAATTAAAATTTTTGTTAAACAATATATACGGTATCCGAAAATTCGCAGTACAAGCGGGAAAGCAAAGAACCTTAAGCATACCTGGTGTTCCCAATCCTTTTTTTTTCTTTTTTTCTTTGAAAATATGTTAAACTTACGTTAACCTCCAATGGATTGATTTTCATTGTAATATTTAATTAAATGAAGACAATATTAACGAAACTCAATCAAAAATCTGAAGACAGAAAAATCAGAATAAGATAACCTGGAACTGCTTTCATGGTAACAGCTCTACACGAAAGCAGAAGGTCTTAGGTTCGAGTCCCAGAGGTCCTCAGAATCAGAAAAAGATATTGGCATCTCTGGGACTCGAACTCAGGACCATCTGCTTTCATGGTAATAGCTCTACAGCTCTACATGAAAGCAGAAGGTCCTTTGTTCCAGTCCCAGTGGAGCCAATATCTTTTTCTGATTTTTCGGTCTCCAAATTTTCAAGTGAGTTTCGCTAATATTGTCTTCCTTTATTAAATAAAAAAATATCAACTTCGGACTTGATTTACTTAAAAACAGAAGCTCAAATAATAAAAAATAATAATATAAAAACACAGAAGGAACTGGGGAAAAAAATCTCTCAGGGTTAATATCACCTTTGGGGATGCTGTGTGGAGGGTATTTTTAGAGAAAGGGAGGATGGGTCGAGAGAGCCCGGCTAGAGAGGTCAAAAGGTGTTCCACAACCAGCATTTTCTAATCCAGCCCACCACGCAGTAGATGGATGAACGCATTGGCCGCCAAGACCTAGAAAAACCTCACCCCATGAATCCGGGCACCCCCTGCTAAATCACCAAACGTAACGAACCACTTGGGGTGACCTATGGAATGGGTCTTGGTTATTCAGGGGCGGCGGTACACATACTCGCGTACCAATTTGAACTATTCCAAATGTGATGTAGACTTACTTGTTTCACGCGTGCTCTACGATTTTCCGGACAAAGCTTAGGTATTATTACTAAATATATTTTATCAAGCGACAATATTAAGAGATCTTTGAAAATAATTTTAAAAATCAACAATTTTAAAATTTATTTGAAGTGTGTAAAGTTAAAGTGTTTTAAATAAATTTTTAAAGTGTTTAAAGTAAAAGTGTTTTAATTTTTAATTTTTTTTTGCAAATTAGTTCTGGCCTCGTTCGGACAGACCGGGAGGGTCAACTAGTCTTTGACCCATCAGACAGACCAGGCTAGAGATCGGCAGACCGCGGCGCGTGGCTCTTTTCATAGATATTTGCGGCTTTTCAACATCGGCTTCACCTCCATTCCACAGTCTCATTAGAAGAACACGATGCATCGCAGCCGAACAAACTCAAACGGCACGATCGCATCGCATATTCTCTATTTGTATTAACGTGTTCGAATTGGTAGATTCTGATGTGTCAAAACATAACTAGTCATTGGATATGATTGCTAGAAACAGTCCACGTTCAACGCCATTCACAAACATTTTCATCAACAGTGTTGAATTTCTTGTTCAACCACAACAAACTTATTTTGTGGCACCGTTTTAATTCTTTATTCAATAGATTACATAGTTTTAACCACGTTTATTGTCCAAAAACCGACATGTTTCTTAAGCAATGCTTACTTCATCAGGGTTATTTTCAATTCAAAATAAATGAAAATAACCCTTAATTTAATTAATTAATTGTTTTTGTGTTTAATTCGTAGAACTCCATTTTAATTTTTAGAAATTTAATTAAAATTATATTTGATAATGTTATTATCGAGTTCTGCAAGTATTTTAGAATGTATTTTAGTTACAGCTGTTTCGACGTGTAAGGTCATTTTCAAACAGTTTGAAAATGACCTTACACGTAATAACATTATCAAATTTAATTTTAATTAAGTTTCTAAAAATGAAAAATGAAAATAACCCTGATGAAGTAAGCATTGCTACGAAACACGTCGATTTTGATAAAAAAACGTGGTTAAAATTACATGTCATCTATTATTTTTGAAATGCTGAATTTATTTGATAACTAGCGAGTAAAAAACAGCGTTTGTGTTTTAATTCGGTTTATTGAAGTGCTTTGGGAGAAGCACGGATTGTTAAAATTTATCCCCTGCTATCCCCTACCGCTACTATTTCTCCTTTGCATTTCCTCCCTTTGTCCATCCGCCGTTCCCCACCGTGCCTATTCCCAAGCGTCCCCGTTAGAGCTTCCGTTCCCCTGCTCCTTTTTGAAACAAATTTCATAACGCCAGAGCTGTCCCTAATATAATATACAATAAATCACCAAAGTTTCATCTCAATCGGATGAATGATTTTGGGACGCTTACGGGACAAACAAAAGTAAAATTACTTTTTTTATGTAAAATGATGATAATTTCAGTAATACTATTATTTAAATACTAGCAGACCCGGCCACACGTTGCTGTGGCTAACGAAACACAACGCCATTACCCAATCTTTATAAAATCCACACCACCCGCTTGCCAGCTGCTTGCTGCCTGAATTGAATATTTGAATTTATCGGCATTTCTCTACTATAATAAGCATGTATTATACATATAAACTAATTAACTCGCCACTAATTATACAATGCTTGCAATGCAACACCCAGGGTGGGTTTCTTCATTTACCGAGAATGCTAAATGCAATGCTAATTGTAAAAGTAAACGATCGAAATTAAAAAATTTCTATGCATTTGACCGTTTACTTTTACAATTAGCATTGCATTTAGCATTCTCGGTAAATGAAGAAACCCACGATGGATATTTGAAAAGGGCTTACTCTAGGACATCTATTTTCCAATTTCTTCCATAGAACGAATTTCAAAAGTGACTATAGTACGGCCCGCCAGCCGCTTTAAATCGCACAAAAATATGTTTTCTTTGAATTTCTCGGCTTTTCTCTAATATAATTTACATGTATTATACATATAAACATTCCTCTTCAATCACTCTATCTATTGATGAAAATTGTATGAAAATCCGTTGCGTAGTTTAAAAGATTAACGCGCACATTTTGAGCGACTTCATTTTATACTATGTAATGATAATGATGATGATAATTATTGAATGTATAAAAGAAATAAACAAATGAAAATGGAGTTCTACAAAATAAACTTGACAACAATAAATAATAAAAAAATCAGAGTGTTTAATTCACACGCAGTAGAAGTGAGAAGAAACTAGAAAGTCGCTAGATGTCGCTTTCTTTTCTTTTGCTTGCTTTTTTAAAGTGGTTTGAAAATAGGATGTTGATTTCACAAAATAATTTATTTTTTTTATTGGTAGGAAACGAACCCCCGTTCGCTTGATTTCTGTCTCTCTGGCCGCTGAGACTTGTCAGGCACCTTGCCAACTACGCTATGGAAGGCACGTGCCGAGGTGCGAATTTACAGCATTATATTAAAACCGTTGATTTGTGTAGAACTGAATTGTGACGCATTTCCGTTTCAACCAAATTTCAAGTCTAAACTGATAAATCAGTCAAAAATGATAACATCAGTTGATATAATATTATTCAACTGACCGTAACGTCTTCATATTACGAGTATGAATATAACGTATTGTTTTAGCAGTCTCAGCGCCACATTGATAATATAATTTATGTTTCGGTTCTATGAAAACGTTACAATTCTGTTTACTTAACATTCGGCTCTTCTCACTAGAAAGTCTGCCGACCTTTGACCTAGGTCGATTCTAGCGTGATGTGCTTCTGAAAAACAACTCCTATCGACAATGTTTTATGGGATGTAACAAGATCTTCGATGTGTTGGAAATTCAGGTTTGAGGAAACCGGGCGGTGTTTTGTCCTTAAAAATGTATTTCTCAATTTTCTCTCTGGATTTTGACACTACTGCAAATATTTTTTAATGTAATATAGATCTCGATCACTAGCGGGTTTGTTCGTTTTGATCTTTTTGATAAGTTACTTCATACAGGAGTTAGGACCCTCCAAAAATCGTTTAAAGTGCTGGGTTTGAACGCCATCAACAGACGTTCAGTATACAAACTAGACAATGTATTTTTTTTTAAATCAAAACACAAGAACATAGATTATTTTCTTTTAATACAGATAGTAAAAAAAATCTTGAAAATCGGTGCAGTTTTGGAGGAGAAAAATAGGGATGATTTTATTTACTTGTATCTTCAGCCTGAGGTGCAGTTGTCCCTTTCGCTCAGTATTCAGTATCAGGGGAAGTAAAAGCGACAGTGACAGCAACAGTTTGGTAAAATACCTATTTTTCAAATTTCTCGGTGACCGGGATTTCCCATAAGGGCACATTTCGTGTTAATTTATACACTTTCAACGTAAAGCATTTATTGAGGACTTCAGATTAAACATCGAATTTCGAATATTAACCTTTAACTGCTGACGTAGGGCCGCTCAGGCCCAGATATAATAATAATATCGAAAAACTCTCCTACACAGTAGCTTCGATTTTAGTGACGCCAGAGCCGTAAGTTGTAAATTTTAAAGTTAAATTTCAGTAAGTAAATTGATTGTGATTTTTTTAGGGGTCTCTCTGGCCCATCGTCAGTAAATACGTGACTTTTTAAAGTTTTTTTTACTATATAAAAATAAACATCAACAACTTTACCAAAGTTTTTTACAAGTATATAGTTTATTCGAGACACTATTGAAATACTACATATAAACGTGAGTTCATTGTTTTTATTTAGTTTAGTAGATAATACAGACTGATTTCTGATTTCACGTGATTTTTGCCAAAAATTATTACATAATATCCAAATTGTAAAACATAAGTCACTTAACAATAAAAAAGTATTTTACTTTATTTTATTAAAATATATTTAAGTTGCCCAATAAATAATAATTTGAACCCCAAAATTTTCATGGATCTCTAATATATAAACATTTAAAGTAACAGGCCACGTGACTTTTTTTGAGTTGATTTTTACTATGTAAACATAAACATAAACAACTTTACTAAAGTTTTATAGATATAAAGTTTATTAGAGACACTATTGAAATATTATTAAAAAAGTGAGTTCACTGTTTTTATTTAGTTTAATAGATAATACAGACTGATTTCTGATCTCAAGTAATTTTTGCCAAAAATTATTACATTACATCCAAATTGTCAAATTAATATAAGTTACTTAATAATATAAAAAGTATTTTATTTTATTAAAATATATTTAAATTGTCCAATAATTAATAATTTGGACCACAAAATTTTCATAGATCTCTAATCTATAAACATTTAAAGTAACGGGCCGCCCAGGCCCTACGTCAGAGAATACGTAAAAAAAAATCACAGCTAAAGGTTAAGCGAAAAAACAAATATTCGATTTTTTAAAAGAACAACTATCTTTTTATAACTTTTGAAGGTTATTCCCATAATATAACATATCATTGAGGAAGAAGATAACACCAATAACAATCTAAACAAAAATATGAAAGAGAACAAGATACAGAAAAATAGAAAAAGATAATGGTCGCAACTGGGATACTGTAAAAAGCGCACGTCCCGGTTAGATGAGAGGTTCTGGGTTCGTGTCCCAGTTGCGACCATTATCTTTTTTTCTATTTTTCTGTGTCTTGTGCTATCTCATATTTTCGTTTAGATTATTGGTTTTATCTTCTTCTTCAATGAAAAAAAAAACAAATGTTGAGGATTTGTACGATATGTGAACAATGTGAATCCAAAAATACTTTTTACATTCTCCATTAAATCATGCTTCATTTCTTTCTCCCATTTCTTATTTTCTCTTATTTTCTTGCAGAGATTGTGTATAAGAGCATGTTATCGTCTAGTTATTCCATTGGAAAAGCAATCTAAAACTCTTAATATTTTTCTAGCGCCACAATTGCCACATTTCCACGGTGGAAAACTCGTAAAAATGTCATGAGAATTTTCTTGGAATCTCAGAAACAATCTGAAATGAAGTTCCATGGGAATTTGCTAGAATGTAATCCCATGTCCGATATTGGAACACATTCAAGAAATGTATGAAAAATTTCTCGTCTCTGCGCTTTGCAATTCAAATTTTCTGAACAAACGATTCGAAATTTCAATTGTATGTTTACATTTTCCTGCTTGCTACAGTGAACAGAATCAAGGGCATATTTTTAGGACAAACTTGTTCACTCCGTCTTTGATCAAGAAGGCTTACTTTGAAAAATATTCTTATTTTGAAACATTGTTATGAAGATACTCTCTTGAATATGAATATTTGTCTCATATGTTTTGCTCTGTCAATATTTATGTCAGAAAGAAACACAATTTTTTGTTTTTGTTTTAAAGGGTTTTTATTTTTATTTTTTGGATTCGCAAGGCAACAGCGGTTTGAAAATAATTTTTGAGACAGTGTAATTATATTCAAAAATTTTAGAGTTTAAGAGCCTTACTAAAAAACCCCGTGAAAATTTTATTCAATTGATAAACGGCCGCGGATGTCAAAACATTACTAATTAAAAAATTCTTCATGGAAAAATATATACATTACTTACACAGCCTGAGAGGTTAGATCATCTCATATGTACGACTATTTTTTTAATGATTTCTGAACGAATTTTGGAATTTTTCCAACTTTTTATAAATGTCTTGAATATTCCTTATTTTTTTTTCAAGATGTCGTAAAAAAAACCATTGTAGAAACAAGATAAAGTTGCCTTTTAGATTTTTGTATCTAAAATATATGTTCGTGTTTGAAAATTGCAGTATTTTAAGCTTCAACATGAAAAAAGTTGAAAAAAACTGCAACTGACTCTAAACATATTATATCAAAATCTCAAAAAATATCGGAAAATTCAAAATTAAAAGAACACAGTCCTTTTCTATAATGAATTTTGAAGACTTCAGACACTTCACTTTTTTAACGTTGAAAAAATTAGAAATTAAAAAAATTCTCACAATTCTTAGAAAAGAGTAACTGAAAAAAATTGACTTTTTGAACAATGTAAACGTTGGTAACTCAATTTTGGTATTTTTACACATGCACAAGCCTATAATGTTATAAAAAAACATTACTTTTAGTAAGGAGGGTGGGGGGAGGGTAGAGAGGGGAGGGGGTTGGGGCGAGGAAAGGGGGTGGATGGAGGGTGGCGTGGATGGGGGTGGGTGAAGGGGTGGGGGAAGGGGAAGGGAAGGGGGAAAAGGGAAATCCGAAGGGTGCCAAAGGGAGGGGTAGGAGGGGAACTCGGGAGCGGAGAGGGGAACTAAAATCCGCCCGCGGGGCCTAGCAGCAAAAACCTGCGTTGCGGGTTTTTAACTGCTAGTAATTATATAAAAATCAATCAGAAGCACATTTGGGACGTATCAATTTTATGCTTTTTGATTCATGCGGTCGTCGGAGATGTCTGAAAAGCATAGCGACGGATTCGCACTAATTCGAACAAGAGAGCAATAATTCTAAAAAGCATGCGTAAATTTTACGTACACTGTCTTTTCAGGGTTAATTGGTTTTTCATGTATTTTCCTTTTTCCATCCAACTAATATACAATCTATTAATTTATCGGAAAAAGAAGGTTAATATTTTTTTACAAACGTGTCTGTTATTTACGAAGAATGGGTAAAGACTTTACATAGAAAGAAGTAGATAAATACGTAAGAATTGTTTTAAAAATATTGCTAATATTTAATGAAAGCGAAAAATGTGTAAGTATATATATATATGTAAATATGGTTTTCCATATCGTGAATAAGTAAACCTTAACGTAGTCTGTGTAGAGAAAATTATTTTCGATAAATGGATAAAGGGGAATGTGTACCGCCGGTCCGGGAACCATTTATTGGATAACCAACACCTCTGCCATAGGTCTCCCCAAGAGGTTCGCTACGTTTGGTGACTTAGCAGGGGTGTCAGAGTTCATGGGGTGAGGTCTGACCATCTGCTGCGTGGCGGGCCGGATAGAAAGAGACTGGTTAAGGGAGACCTTTTGATCTTTCCAGCCGGACTCTCTCGACCCATCGCCTTGCACAGCAGTTGGAGGGATAGATTCATACGTCCGTCACTCCTGGACACGCTGACCCCCGAGATTCCTACCCACCCCTCATACCCTTTTCCTTCGCAGAACTTCCTCATCATTTCCTTCCAAAAATACCCTCCACACACATCCCCTAAGACGACATACTCCCTGAGGGAAAATATTTTCCTCAGGAATTTTTTTTCATTAGCTTCACACATCTCCTGCTTTACACACCTTCTGTATGAAGCTAATGTTAAAAAAAATAATGGGAACTAATTTTTTCACTAGCTTCACACACCTCCTGTGTAAAGCAAATATAAAGAAAAAAAATAATAGAAAATAATTTTTACATTAGCTTCACATAGGAGGTGTGTATAAAAAAAAACACGACTAAATCTTTCCTGTATTTTTTTTTTTTTTTTTTAATAATCGGAGACGGTTTACATATGTGTAGTTCCCGTGAGCACTTAGGCCATAGACCCATTGTACTATCTCCTATTTTACCTCATTCCTTTGACAGTAACCCAGTCCCTTTTATAAAGTTCACCAGGATTATCATTCGAAATGAAGCTATATCTTCTGGTCCGACAATGTGTCTTCCCAGGTCTCATTTCCCCTCTTCACTCCTCCTTGGTTCCCTGAAGGCCCACAACGGAAGAGGGCTTCATCTCTCCACTTCACTCCTCGTTGGCTCCACAAAGGCCCCGCCCTGGAAGGGTGCCCTTCCCCTTGGTTCCTTGAAGGCCCCACAAGGGAAAAGTTCATGGAGGTGGCCTCAGCTCACCTCTCCACGGTTTCTCCTCTTGGTTCCTCCTACGACCCCAGGAAGGAAATCCACAGAGGTGGCCTCAGCACTCCTAGGTTCTCAAAAGGCCCCTAGTTTTCGAATGGTCCAATTTTTTTTGTCCCATGAGTTACCAGGGAAATAGAAGGTCCACTCCAGCAGAGCTCTGAGTGCTGGAGTGAGGTCTAAATACTC
Organism: Limnephilus marmoratus; assembly: GCA_917880885.1. Classification (NCBI taxonomy): domain Eukaryota; kingdom Metazoa; phylum Arthropoda; class Insecta; order Trichoptera; family Limnephilidae; genus Limnephilus; species Limnephilus marmoratus. The sequence goes on from OU862922.1 coordinate 13,191,796, forward strand.
CGAGATGCGACCTTGTTTCTCGGAGGCACCGTTCGTGACGCTGTTCCCCAGGACATTCAGCCTGAGCACGGTAGCTCACACCTTGGCTTGGGATGGCTATTGCAGGTTTGTGTTTTCCACTCCCTGAGCGATGGGTTTTCCACACTCCCTACGCTATTTGCTGTAATAATCGAATTAGAGTAAACATCGCGTAGAAGAAAAAAAATATTAATTTAACATTTTCGTTTTTCCAACTATCTCATAGCAAAAATAGTGTACTAGGCAAATAGACTAAATCAACTCACAAACAACATTTATTATCAATTAGAATAGGTATCGAAATTGTCAAAGCGGAAGAGAAGGTTCGCAAACAGTGTTGATTTCCATTGGAAAAAAAAATCAAACGGACCAGATCTGGTCATGTGCAAAATAGAGGAACCGCCAATCAATACCGCGTAAATAGCTTTTAGGCTTGAACGGAGAATTAATCAACGCATTACACGGTGTGCACTCATGATATCATTGGCGCAGCTACAGCTTTGGACTGTTGAGCATTTGCCCATGGGCCCGTGCCTGAATCCGTATGTCATATGAAAATGACAATAAATTTAAAAGGCGTAAATTGTATCAATTTCTTTCTTAATCGTTTAAGTAATCATTTAACTATTTATTTTACCGCCGGGGCAGGTACAAAGTCTGAAAAGTTCAAACTGATATAAGTGGTTCCATGTCAACTCAACAAAGAGACATTTCAACACCTTTGAATGTATATGTAACTAAAATATAAGCACCTGTTGACAAGCCAATTCAATTGGCTTAGCAGGACTTGTTTGTTGATTATATGTATTATCTATTCTCTCAATGAAAATAAAAAAAAATTAAAAAAATTAAAAAAATTATATAAAGGTGATGATTAACCTTTAACTGCTGACGTGGGGCCGCTCATGCCCAGCAATAGGTAATAATAATATCGAAATACTCCCCTCCCCCGCGCGTGACGTATACGCCGCTTCCAGTAACTTCGAATTTTGTAACGCGGGAGCCGTAAGTTTTAAATATTAAATTTTTAAAGTTAAAGTAAAATCATTTAAATTTTTTTCCGGGCTTCTCTGACCCATCGCCAGTACTTACTTGTCTTTTTAAGTTGATTTTTACTATATAAAAATAAACATAAACAACTTAACTAAAGTTTTATAAGTTTTATATCTATAGTTTATTCGAGACACTATTTAAAAATTATAATAAAAGTGAATTCATTTGGTTTAATGGATAATACAGACTGATTTCTGATTTCAAGTGATTTTTGCCAAAACTGAAACATAATATTAGAATTGGCAAATATAAGTAACTTAACTATAAAAAAATTATTTTATTAAAATATATTTAAATTGTCCTATAAATAATAATTTGGACCCCAAAATTTTCATGGATCTCTAATATATAAACATTTAGAGTTACAGGCCACGTTACTTTTTATAAAAAAACTATGTAAAAATAAACATAAACAACTTTACTAAAGTTTTATATATACAGTTTATTTGAGACTCTATTTAAAGATTATTATAAAAGTGAGTTCATTGTTTTTATTCAGTTCAATAGATAATACAGACTGATTTCTGATCTCAAGTGATTTCTCAAATTGTCACATATAAGTTACTTAACTTAACAATAAAAAAGTATTTTATTTAATGTAAATATATTTAAATTGTCCAATAAATAATAATTTGGACTTCAAAATTTTCATGGATCTCTAATATATAAACATTTAAAGTAATGGGCTACCGCGCCCAGACTCCACGCCAGAGAATACGTAAAAAAATCACGTTAGCAGTAAAAGGTTAAAAGTGATGATGTAATAAAAAAAATGCCCATAACCTAAGCGAATGTAACATAATTAACCAAATTTTTTTTTCATCACCTTAAGTTGCACATTGTTGAGTTGTCCGGTCACCAATATCAGTATACATCGTGCCATATATAACACATTCTCTTCTTCCACGACTCAAGTAAGTATTTGTTCCGGTTGCTGGTTCCATCTCATTATTTTCCTGGGGTGTCATCGAATACTTTTTCTACCCACTTGCGCGACCAGTGTTTTCCAGGCACTACACTACATATTTATTTTGAATCATTAAAGACAATATCAACAACTCTCCAAAGAAAAATGTGAAACAGAAAAAAAAATCAGTCACATCAAGGAATCTTTTTCTGTCTTTTATATTTCACAATTTTCGTTTGAGCGGCGTCAATATTGCCTTCAATGATTATAGAATATAATAAAATTATATTATCAAAGTTGTGTATAATAGAATTAAAACATTTTCGACAGATGCTTTATACAAAGAATCTAAACTATTCAGTCTCCGTAAACTATTTATACTGCCAACTATGAAATATATCTTTAAAAACGTAAACAAATTAGAAAAAAACAGAATCAACATTAGAAATAATAATGGATTCTATACCCCCCAAACACACACAAAACAAATGCAAACTCACAGCAGCTTTATTGGACCTCGTACCTTCAATAGTTTACCAAAACATATTCAAGTTGCAACTAAACTTCCGCATTACATAAAAGAGTTAAAATTATGGCTAAACCATACAGATGTAAAAACTCTATTTATTTAGTTTTATATCCCTTTTCTCACAAACTTTACACCTATTATTACAATGTATATCATTTATTAGACTTTACACTTATTTAACCGTACACTATTGTATACACTTTTTGTACAAACTGTTTAAACAATTTTTGTTTTTGCTTTATATACCACTGTTTGTTTTTTTCTAGGTACTAAATAAAACTTATTTTAACTATATTACCCACTCACAGGCTGCGCCTTAGTGGGTTCCCACATTGTTATTATGATTTTCAAAATATGTAAATATAAATTGTAAAATATGGGAAAAATAAAGGAAAAAAAAAATAAAAAAAAATATATATTAATAGTTATAAAACTCAATCTCCACGTAACTCTAACATAGGAGACCTTTTTGGCTTGACTTAATTTAACTCTGTTTGTATGTATTTCTATATTTTTATGTAGGTAAAAGCTGTTTGTCTCTTACAAATAAATAATTAAATATTACAAATTGAGGTTTTACTGATTAAGTTATTAAAATAAATAAATACATTTATTTTTCTTCTCGTGCATACAGATATTACAGATTACAGATGTTGACAGTTTGCAAAGCTAATAAGCATCTAGCAGTTTTACAAAAACTGTTAATACTCGTAATAAGTAACTGTATTTAAATGGGTTACTAAAAGTGCATCGTGAACACCTCTTCTGAACAATCCATGCTGAACAGTTCGCCTGTTTTAGATAAAGTGTTATTCTGCCGTCATAAGTAAAAACACAGCATTGTCCTTGACACTCTCTAGGATATTGTAATTCTATTCATGGCGTCAGTAATGTATATTAAGTTAATAGCAGTTAAACTACGTCATAAATATTATATAGGCACAATGAAGTAACAAAGATCCAAACCATCTTTATGTCTTTTTATTAAACTTGACCATACCGTCCCCCCAAATTGCATTTCAATTTGGGGGGCCGGTATGGGTACTGACGCCCCGGGAACCCCCTGCCTCAGGTCATCTCAAGTGGGTCGCTATGTTTGGTGACTTAGTAGGGATGATAGGATTCAAAGGGTGAGGTTGTCTAGGACTTGGCAGCGGAGAGACTGGTTGACGACTTTCGACCTCTCGAGGCGGATTCTCTCAACCCATCGCCTTGCAACTCAGTAGGAGGGAAGGATTCATACGTCCATCACTCCGGAGCATATTGACTCCCAGATGACCCAACTCCCATACCCTTTTCCTTCCCGGAACTTCCTCTCCTTTCCTTTCTCTAAAAAGACTCTTCACACGGCATTCTCTAAAGATGACACAGACCACGAGGATTTTTTTCCTCAGGGCCTCCTGCGTCGAGCAAACGTAAATCAAAATGATATGTAATTTCTACACATATTTTTATTGTGAGCTAACTGGTTTCCGGCATGCGTTGCACTGCCATATTTAAAGAAATACATTGTGTATCCCTGAATCACCTTTCCAGTGCGTCTACGTTCTCCTCCAGCGTTCCCTTCCTAGCTGGGTCTAGGTAAATTGACCGAATTGAAATTTTTCAAAATCATTTTTTTTAATTCAATTGTTTTAGAAATGCAATTTTACCATCTTCAATTTTTCGAAAACATATTTTTCGAACATCAATTGACTGAAACACTATTTTTTTTAATTGATATAAGTTTGTATAAGTACAAGAGTATTTTATTATATGATGGATAATATCAACTAACTTCATGGTCAAAATTCTATGTTCAAATATGCAAACTTCGAATAATTTATTTATCATTAGCTGAATCTATTATAAGGTATGGAATTACAGCCTGGGGACTTTCCTGTAACACAAATGTAAATCATGTTCAATCGGTTCAAAAATCATTAGTTAAATTATTAGCGCATAAAAGTTTATACGAACAAAGATATAATGTTCCGTACTTTTATCAGAATCTCAAAATTCTCTCAGTAAGAGCAATTCTGTGGTATAAAATTATATCTCAGCATATGAATAGCCCTATACACATACATAAACTGGATCACATTTACAATACCCATTTTACGCTAAATGAAGGACTAATTGTACCTAAGCACTTGAACAAATATGGACAAAGAACGCTGGACTACATGATACCAAATTTATTGTAAATGTTACCTGCTGAAATTAAAAAAATGTACAAATGGTAAAACAAATATTATGTTGAAGAATTGGCTCGCCGAAAGAAAAAAAATGTATTAGACACTAGCACAAAAATTTTAACTGCAAATAAAGTAAAATAAGTTTATTTAAATCCTCAAAGTAAAAGCACCCATTGACAAACTACTAAAAAGTAGTTTATTGGTACTTTTCTTTTTCTGTAAAATATTTTTATTTTTCCTGTCATATTGTATTTACCTTGTCTTTATTATTACAAATAAAAAAAATAATAAAAAAACCTAACCTAACCTAACAGTATCTCGTTAGACCTAAGCAAGTGAAATATACATTTTAAAAGTTGATTAAAAAATTCAAAAAATATATATGTCTTTCGGCTAATTGCTATTCGAAAAATTAGTCTGTCGAAAAACTGAAAATCGAACAATTGATTTGGAAAAATTGAATTCGAAAAACATGTCTGCTCCTTTCCTAGCTAGCTTTATAAATTATAGCCCATATGTTATATAAAATCCATTCAGTAGTTTGAAAATAATAAAATCCATTCAGTAGTTTTTGCGTGAAAGAGTAAAAAAACACGCATACATCCATACAAACTTTCGCGTTTACAATTGTGAATAAGCTCTAGTGATTTCTTTACAGTTTGAATTCTGTATAGTTTTGTCCTTCTTCGGCTATATATTAGGACTTGACAACTTTAAAATACATAATCTCACCCACCCGTTCGCCTTTTATGACAATATTATACAGTGCTTCCTGAGTGTCCCATTCACCCAGCAGGCTTTAGGTTTGGGAGGGCGACCTCGGCTCTCCTTTGCCTTGCCTCCGGCTACTCGACGCTGAATTCCTTAGGGTCGTCGGGTATTTCCCCCCAATCCCCCATTTACTTTTCTTTGAGGCATCACCGAGGAACCGGCTAAGGGGCGCGGAAGCTGAGTGTGGTTCACGACTAGACCGAATGTCATGCGCATTCTTGCTGGGACTGCCAATCGATTGAAGAGGACTCCCAACCGTTTGCCATTCCCTTATTACTTATCTATTGTGTCTTCTTCCCAAACAGGTGCTTGTAGGATACGCTGGATATAATCACCCAGTGCTTGCCACCTCGTGGACTTTCACCAACCTGTCCCATTATCTTGTCTATATTTTGTCATTCTAACACATATTGTATCTGTATTTCCCGCTAAGCACTTGCATACTGCTTACTAACAACGTATGCAGGGACATTGGAGGTCTAGTTTCGTTATCAAATGAAGAGTCGTTTTTACCCAAAAAATTAGAGTCCTTGCAAGAGCCTTGAAGGGGTAACCATCTGTTACCTATACCAGGGCGGGTAAGTGGTGGGTCCTCCAATGTCCCATTCACCTTAAACTTTCAATCATATCGTGAACACAGGGATGTAACTGAAAAGCGGTCTATTAAATACAACCATCAGATAGTGACAGTACAGATAAAGAAATTTACCCCAGTACTACTCAAAGAGACACTAACAAGGATATTGTCACAAGCCCTAGCTAGACAGACGATTACAAAAGAATCCTTAAAATAATCATTATGGATATACGCTAGACACGATAGACTACGAATCTTCCGTACATTTAGAAATTCTTCAACCAACTTCAATCAACAGACTAAAGTGAGCGTAATCTAGTTTACAATATAATCTTACACAGCGTTTTACACATTCATCGTAATCTTTTTTCCTTTTTCTTGAAGACTTTTTCCACATTTTTGCGTCTAAGTAGCTTAAGATCTCAATCCTGAGCCCACATATTTTTTGAGAGTCGAGCGTTGGAAAAATTTCTCATTGATTCTTCTTTGTGTTTATTTCCGTAAACGCCAAAAAAGGCTTCAACTGATAAGATGTACAATAAATACACACACATCAAAAAAAGTAACAGATTATTTAAAGAAAAGTAACAACACAAATATATTATACAAACACAGTGTTTTAGAGTGATGCCGCGAAAAACAAGGAGGTAATTCACGAAAATCTAAGAAAAAAGGGGTAACATTTGTTTTCTGTAAGGCCTAAGTAAAATGCTAAAAAAAGATGTACTTCTAAATTGAGTGCTTGTATAACCGATCCTTTGTACAGATTGCGCCTCAATTTTTTGCACTTGCAACATTTTTTTTCTAAATTAATAGCGTAACGCATTGTATACATTTTCTTTTCGTCTCTGTCCTTCTAAATTAATAGCATTAAACTGGGTGTCCAAGAACGGTAGAGGAGTTTTATTTGTGTCTTCATAAAGGTTTATTTATTTTATTTGTGTCTTCATTAAGGTTTATTTATTTTATTTGTGTCTTCATAAAGGTTTATTTATTTTATTTTTGTCTTCATAAAGGAGCGATGCGGGGATGCGGGATATGGACAGCATCGAGCACTACTTCGTTGAGATTAAGTAGCAATGAGGTCGTACCCGGGGACGCACGGTGCTTTTTGGGTGCGAGCCTATTACCGGAACGGTGATTCTATAGTCAGCGCTGAGCGTTTTTATCGTGCGAAAAATCATTCTCGCAATGCACCAAGTGACGAGAGCATTAGAAAATGGATTCGGATGTTCGAAAATACCGGATCAACTGTGCGAATTTAAAACACGGGTCATCTGAGGTCTATTAGGGGTGGTGAAAAAACGATCGAAGAAGTAAGGGCTTCGGTTGACAAAAATCCATCGTTATCCATTCGCAAACAAAGTCAAGCACTCAATTTCTAAAAAATCGTCTTTGCAGTTAATTTTTAAAAAGGACTCGCATCTTAAAGCCTATAAAATCAAGAAGGTTCAAGAATTGAAGGACACCGATTACGCTAATACTTTGAATTAAATTGAGAATTATAGATATTATAAATAGGTACCTATAGGGTTATCTCGAAAGTCGGTTGTATTTTCTTGAATACCCAAATTTAAGTCCAATATTCTTCAAGAGATAATCCGATATACCACGCGACTTGTGACCAAAAGATTTTTAAAAATCTTGGCGCAAGAATCGAGGGAGCCAGCGCGAGCGGTACGATAGTGGATATTTTGGACGGGTTGTTTAAAAAAATTTGACGGATTCATCGAATATTTGAAGTTAATTTTCACGTTTTGTGCAAGTTCTATTCAAGTTCTGTTATTAAATCATTATAGATCAGTTGCTTCATAAAACTGAAATAATCACAGAACTTGAATAGAACTTCCACAGATTTTGAAAATTAACTTCAAATGTTTGATGAACCCATAGAATTTTTGGAAACCAGCCGTCTTTGGACTACATTATTTTTATGCAATGAATTTAATGTTTGTTTACTACAAATAAAATTACTTTCATTTTCATACGATTATTAGTTTTATTTACTGAGTTTTCAAAAGTTCAAAAACTCATATCGCTCCCTGAGCAAAGAATTATCGTGACCACTAATTATTCTCGAGTATTAGAGAATATTCACTTATACGAGTGTTTGGTCGACTGCAACGTCCTAACGTCTGATTGATGCCATATCTACCGGTGACCTAACAGTTGATTCCCCAACAGTTGGCCCTTAAAATTGTATCTATATATATAAAAATGAATCCCTGTTTCCCTTGGTCACGCCATAACTTCAGAACGACATTGCCTATTTCATTCATCTTTTTTTTAAAGTTTTCTAATACTTTGTAGAAGGTTTTACGGAAAGAAAAATTAAGACAATTGCTCAGAAAATTGGATAATTTCAGAAAACTTAACGACAATTTTAACTTCGCAGGTTTGACAGTTCGCACGTTTGATGAATGTGAATTTAGCAGGTAGTTGTTTTTTTCTTGTAACAAAATAAATGTTTATGGATTTTTTTTAAATTATGGATATTTTAAATAGGTACCTGTGATGACCGTGGCCGGTTATCAACATTACTCTCTGGACTCCGTTAGATGGATCCAGATTCCTTGGGATGGTGATCTCAGTACAGGGTGAGGTTGCCAATAATAAGTCGTAGGTAGACTAATGACGTTTATTCCGAGATTGTGTACAGGTGTGCTTCGTAGGAAGCCTGAATGCAAAGAGGACGGTAGACAGCAATCACACCCTTTTATACGTTACTCATGCTGTCTCACTCATACATGCATGTCTCTTTTATACCGCAAGACATACGTTCACCACAGTACCTATGTTAGGTACCAAATTAGATTGATTGTTCTTATAATATGAATATTTGTAATGTATGAAAAATTAAAATTTGAATAAAAATTATAATAGGCGGCACGCGAGCTGTTTGAAATCTGAATTTATTGGGACTGAATATATGGAACGCTTGAGAAGAATTGGCGGGACGGGGGAGCGGGAGAGGGGAGAGGGTAGGCGGGAAATGTGGAAGGGGAACGCGGGAGGGGAAGGGGATGCGGAAGAGGAACTGGGACGCACGGGAAAGGACTTGCAGGGAGAAACAATTTATTTCTTTGAATATGGCATCGCAACGCATGCCGGGAAGCAGCTAATTTTATATAATAATGCGTGCCAAACTTTAAAAAAAAGATGAATGAAATAGGTAAAGTCGTTCTGAAGTTATCGCGTGACCAAGGCAAACAGGGATGCATTTACATATATATGTATATAGATAGGTATGCTCTAATATCATCATCATCTGTGGCTCTACAACCCAGGTCGGGTCTTGGCCTCCAGCAGAGCCTGCCTCCATGACTGTCGGTGTTGTGCTGCGTTGCGCCAGTTTCGGATGCCGATGGTGCTTGCATCCTTCACCACTCCATCCAGCCATCGAAGCTTTGGTCTTCCAACTCTTCTCCGACCCCCAGGTGCACCATCCATAATTCGCTTTGGAATATCTCCTTCGCTCATTCTCTGGATATGTCCAGCCCACCTGAGTCTTCCAGTTTTGATTTCCTTGTAGATATTAGGGTCCTCGTAAAGATCGTATAGCTCCTGGTTGTATCTGATACGCCATTCTCCATTATCACAGACTGGGCCGTAAATCCTTCGCAGCACCTTCCTTTCAAAACTTTCTAGGGCTCCTTCATCACCCTTACTGATTGTCCAGCATTCCGAACCATACATAAGAACAGGTCGTATAAGGGTCTTGTAAAGCAGGACTTTAGTTCTTCTGGTAAGGTGGCGAGATTTCATATGCTTCTGTAGCCCAAAGTAGTATCGATTTGCAGCTACTATTCTTCTTTTGATTTCGCTGGATACATTGTTGTCATTTGTCACCATAGTACCGAGATATACAAACTCGTTGACAGTTTCAAATGTATAATTATCTATCTGTATACTTGGTGGTTTCTGGCGTCCATGTACGGGCATATATTTTGTCTTCCCCTCGTTGATGACCAATCCCATGTTCCTTGCCGACGTAGCTAAGCTTTTAAATGCCGATTTTAGTTCATATTCTGAGCGTGCGATGATATCTATATCGTCAGCATAAGCAAGGAGCTGAACAGACTTGTTAAAAATATGGCCTGTGGTTTGTATACCTGCATTTCGGATGGCCTTTTCCAGCGCTAAATTGAATATATCACAGCATTTATACGGATGCCTAATATATCACATCGCTTATACGTTATGTCAGCCACACAGCTATAAAAGATGTGGCTTGGCCTATTTAAGCATATCGCTCGCCATATTTTCCCATTGGGAATATACGGCGAGCACTATGCCGAAATACGCAAAGCCATTTCTTTTATACCCACGTGTGGCACAGGTCTTACACTCAAATGATACCGTACATACATAATAATATATGGAATAATTGGAAGTTACTGGGACTGAGATGAACGCAAGTCTGACGAGCACCTACCTACTTCCTGAAGTAAATACTTGTGTTGGATCGATCCAATTCCTCGGAAATATAATATTGTTCCCAAGTCGATGGATTCCCTGAATTGTGGAGTGCAAAAGATAATATCATTGACTTGAATTGAGTGAAATAATATTTTCTGTCGAGTTTGACGAGAAGGAATGTGAACAACTTTGCGGTGCAGATATTGAGAACAATCGAATACAGAATTTTATGCATTTCATAGAAATATGAAATCATTCGTTTTTCGACAGACTGAGTACTGACTATGCAGTTTCATTTTATATGAAATGAGGCGTATTGAGAAGCGAAGTTTTTGTTAAAATTCAATAATAATTCCTATATGTAGGTACTTGGCAGACTAAGTACGTTGTTTTTTACAGCATTTAAACAAGTTACTCGTATCATGTTAACATTCAAGTTTGGTATCACTTCATCTTTGACCAGTTGTTTCGCAGTAGTTCTTGAAATTACATGGTAAAAAAATTTATATGGTAACAAAACTTGAATAGGACTTCCACGGAACTTGAATATTAACTGTAAAGTATGATGAATTGTTCGAATTCTGTGAAATAAAAAACGTATTTTATTTATAACTTACAACGTCAACAAAAAGAAATAATAATGTTTACACTGTGGTAAATGAACCAGTATTTACAGAACTTTTTTTATTTATTTTTAACTGGCTTTTTCCCGCGGCTTCGCTCGCATGGTATTAGGGGGTTTCCATTCCACTTCCTCCACTTCTCCCCCCCACTCCTCCCCCTCCCCCCTACAACCTCCACCACTCACCCCTGCCCCCTACCCGTCCCCCTCCCCGTCCCGCCTCCCGCATTCCATACATTCATTCCCGATGCATTCAGTTTTCAAACTGCTCGCGTGCCACCTATTGCAATTTTTTTACACAAATTTCATAATGCCAGAGCTCACCAGTAGTTTTATACAAAAAAATTATCCAATTTGGTGCAATCGTTCGGAAGTTATGCGCGTACATACATTTCGGCGATTCATTTTTAGAGACGGATCGTACTAACTACGATGCCAACATCGTTTCCACGGCAACCGTTTGTTTTACTTTTCTTCTGACGTTTGCAATAACCCGGTTTGTTAGGGACAGAAAAAGTATGATAAATAATTTCACAACGCCGCGCCCCGTGAATAACACGGTGTGGAGCAACACCTTAAGAGGGCATTACCAGAGAAAACCAGAAATATGTCATTTTAAAATCAGATTTTAGACGTATTGACTCTTTTCCACAAAAAATTATAAATGGATTTCGAAAGATTGTTCTTTTATCTAGCATTCGCATGTAATAAATTTTGAGATTTTTTTAAAATTTTTAGTATAATAAGGTTATTCCATAGGTCATTGGCAGATTTGTTAAATTTTCAAAAAAGATTTTGTATTATACCACACCCATTTCAAATAATATAATCATGCAGTAAAATAAAACAATACATTATCTAGCAAACGCATGTTTTAGAATTTTAATTTTAGTTTCAATAAAATCATTAAAAAATATGTACGTACATGTGTTTCTTGACGAAAATTGGTCCATTTGTGTATTTATTTGCGCACTTACAAACTAATATATTTCAGATTTTTTTAACATTCTTATTAAATTTAGACATTATTGAAAAATGATAAATACTTATGATCAAAAAATAATTACAAAAAGTACAATATTTTAATAGTTTTATCATCACGCCTTTCAGCATTTTTGGATGAAGGTATAAATTAAAGCTAATTTGGATTGAAATAAATTCGATATTGAGTTATAATTTAAAAAAGCTGGTACGAAGAACAATTAATCTTTCTCCTTGTAACCGCCCTGCGCGATCGTAAGCACAACTTTCGACGAAATGTGGATTTTCGTCCGCTGGCTGGTTAAACGCTCTCAAACTGGTGGTGCGATATTGCCTCTTCTCTATCCAGAAGTATCAAAATATTATCGTTCGGTTTGGTATTGTACGGTAGCAATAATTTTAATATTGGAAAAAATAGATTGGACGTAATATTATCATATATTGTAAAACATTACATAGTATTGATTTGGGTTAGAGTTTTTTTTTCCAGTGCCCTGGGGTCAGAAAATAATTGTCCCCGCCACTGATACTATGTCGGCTTTTTGTGTGCAATGATTCAATTGGGGTCAGAGGAAATTAATCGAGAGAGGAGTGTGCTCCGTAATATACGGCCTACAAACGCCACTCAATTGGGATAATTGACAAAAAATTATACTCCATTTCAATTATCCGCCAAATGGAGCCTTGGCGTTAGATTAATTTGAATTCACTATAAAAAATGTCGGATTTCATTATCTACAGTATTGATGCTTTCAGAAGGCGAATGGATTTTATTGAATTTGGTTGGAAAAATAGTGGAAGAAGGAAATTCGTTTAAAAATGACACAATTGAATCATTGCGTTTGGGAGGAAATACTCTCTGAAAAAGTACCACCATTGTTTACGTACTAATAATAATAATAATAATAATTTATTATTTCTAATAATTAATTATTATTAGTTATTAGAAATAATTTAATAATTATTATTTTAATAATTATTATTTCTGTTTATTTCTTGTTTTACAATAGTTGGTAGTTACAATATTACAATAAACTCAAATTTGATTTGTATTAGTAAGTTAGCTTAGATTATGTTAGTAATATAAGTATATATGTTTTTTTTGTACTGAGATGTTCGCTTGTGGTATGTGTTAAGAATAGTGACATCTATGGGATGATTGCTATAGATAATCATTGATTTAATCTTGATCAGTTTATTAAGAGATAATGAATACTAGAGACATATGGGTGAATTTTATTGATGCTAGTGTTACCGACTAACAGTAGGTGCCGATCGCCATTGTTTATTATTATTCTCGTATTTTCGTAAACCTGAAGACGGTATTTTATATTTTTTAGCAGTATAAAAAGGGTGTTATTCAAAATACTTTCTCTCTCGCATTGATCGATACCTAGGGTACAGTCCCCTTATTGTCCAGGCGGGGTCCGGGCCAAAATTAGTTATAAAAAGTTTTGATTTCATTTGCTGTAAATTCAAAGTGATTGTAAATAAAAACGACTCTATATTAAAAAGTGTTTTACAATAAAAAAAGTCCACCACCCCGATGAATTGAAGTTATTTGACAGTATGTAATTTAGTGAAATTATTTATTTATTCGAAGGACATTCGTATGATATGTGTATAATGTAATTTGTAACCAATTAACTGAGTAAAAATACGTCACATACAAGTGAGGAAAGAAATAGGTCTTTCTGCGGGTCTTGTAGAATTCTTCATTCTAGCTGCTTTACATTAGACTGCATTTTTGTACATCAGCTCTACACAGGAGGCCCTGCTGAAAATAATTCCGCTCTTGGCCTATGTCATCTTTGGGGACGCTGTTTGAAGGGTCTTTTTATGAAAGGAATGAGATGAAGTTCTAGGAAGGAAAAGGGTGTTAGATGTGGGTAAGAATCTGGGGGTCAGTGTATCCAGGAGTGAGTGAGTGGATACCATCCCTACCACTGCGGTGCAAACCCATGTTTCGAGAGAGTACCGCTGGAGAAATCAAAGGGACTCCCTCAAATATTCTCTCCCGATCCGGCCTGCTATGCAGCTGATGGGCAGACGCATCCGCTGCCAAGACCCAGACAAACCTCAGCCCATGAATCTGGGCACCCCGGCTAAGTCACCAAACGTAGCGAACCACTTGGGGGGACCTATGGCAGAGATGTTGATAATCCAATAAATGGTTCACCGGGCAGCAGTACCCATACCCGCCTCTAAAAAAAAGTGAATAAACCATTAAATATTTGGTTTTCAGAGGCAGTTATTGGTACCCCCGCCCCGTGAACCATTTATTGAATAACCAACACCTCTGCCATAGGTGTGGTTCGCTACGTCTGATGACTTAGAAGGAGTGCCCGGGTTCATGTATTGAGTTTTAGCGTTGATGCGTCTGCCCACCTGCTGCGTGGAGGGCCAGATCAAGAGAGACTGGTTGAAGGAGGTTTTTTGATATCTCCAGCCAGCACCACAGTTGGAGGGATGGATTCATACGTCCGTCACTTCTGGAAACACTGACCTCCAGATTCCTAACCATTCCTCATACCTACCTATTACCTTCCCAGAACTTACTCATCCCAGTACTGATATATAATGAATATCTCTGGAGAGTCTCTATTTTTACTCTTTGGCTGGCCGCATACATCCGGTTTTTCCATCCGTTTGTCTGACCAGACAACCGGAAGGTCTTCGCGCCATACATTTCTTATGAAAGTCCGCACACTCCGATTCGAAAACCTGATCGGTAAAAAAATAGGCCACGCCCTTCCACGCTGGCCGTCCTATCCGATCTGAAAAAGGGCGTGGCCCCGGTTCTATTACCTATCCAGTTTTCGAATCGGGTCTGTGCGGTGTATATCCGATCCGATTGACTGATCAGACAACCGGATGGAAAAACCTGGAAGAGCACATTATTTCATTATTAGTAAATATAATATTTTATTTATTGAAGACAATATTCACGAAACTCAATCGAAAATCTGAAACAGAAAAATCTAAAAAATATACAATATCTAGGGCTCGAACCAGTTTTCGAATCGAATGTATGCGGTTTTATCCGATCTGATTGTCTGATCAGACAACCGGATGGAAAAACCTGATATGCGGCCAACCTTTTACTGCGAGAGCACATTATTTCAAGATTTTCAGTAAATATAAAATTTTAATTAATGAAGACAATATTAACGAAACTCAATCGAAAATCTGAAACAGAAAAATCTGAAAAATATGCGGTCTCATCTAGGGCTCGAACCCAGGACCTAAGCCTTGCCGGGCGGAGCTCTACCAACTAAGATAAGTGACCCTATACTATTCGGTCATATTTAACTGTATCATACTTCGACTGCGAACTACCAACACAATCTTCATTTTCTTAACGCATATTTTTATTGGCTGCTATTTTTATGTATGATTGCAAGATTCAGACCCGAACTAAAACTATCTAGAAAGTGTCTTTGATAAATTTATCCACTTTTATTTAATAATTGACTTTTCTGCAAGTCTTCTGATTTTTCTGTTTCAGATTTTCGATAGAGTTTCGCTAATATTGTCTTCATTAATTAAAATATTACAATTTAAGATTTTACTTATTAAGTTAAAAATAAAAATAATATTATTTAATTAAAGCATTAAAGCAATTTTATGATTTTTTGCAGTCCTTAAAACTTGAGAAAGATTTTTTATAGACACACCAATAGGGATTTGATTTTAAGTAACCGGCTAAAAGCTTTCTAATAAATGTAGAAAAACAAACCAACTTCAATATTATCTTATCCTATTTTGGCTTTTTTTACTGAATTTTATTATGCACATTTTTAATGCTTGGTTTTTATTTACATAAATAGACGAACAGAATTCAAAGGACTTAGCCGACCTATTTTATGGGCAGATTACCCGCCCTAATTTGGAATTTCTAATCCTAATCATCGGGAATAAATAATTCAGGCGTACTTGAAGACGGTAGGAAATGTTTTTTTTTAAATATTAGTTCATGAAAACCATGTCTTAAAAAATAATATAATTTTTTTACGTGCTAGCTGGTTCCCGGCATGCGTTGAAATTTTTTTTTACATGAGCTCCACACAGGAGGCCCTGAGGAAAATAATTTCCCTCAGGGACTACGTCATCTTTGGGGATGCTGTTTGGAGGATTTTTTTTAAAGAAAGGAGAGTTCTGGGAAGGAAAAGGGTTTGAGGGGTGGGTAGGATTGGGGGTGGGTTTAAGGGGTGGTAGTAATTTTTCATATATTACAAATATTCTTTTTTGTATATTATAAGAACAATCAATGAAAGTAAGGTACATATTTAAAATATCAATTATTTAAAAATTCCATATACAATTCTTTTGTTACAAAAAAAAACAGCTGCCAGCTAAATTCACATTCATCAAACGCGCGAACTGTCAAAGGTGCGAAGTTAAAATAGTCGTTAAGTTTTCTGAAATTGTTTACTTTTCTGCGCAATTTTCTTAATTTTTCTTTCCATAAGAACCTTTTCGGTGGATGCACATACGCATCACAGAATGGAATTGAATTTAATTTTTATTCATGGGAAGTGAAGGAGAGGAGGAACGGGAAAAGACATGCAGGGTGAAACAATGTTTTATTAATGGCCTTGCAACGCATGCCGGGAACTCGCTAATGATTAATATTAAACTCATACTTATGTAAAAATATCTTATACCACATCATTTTCATTTTGACTATTTGAAAAAATAAATGAAGCATATTTTTTAAAATTTTATTTATTTCTTGTCGGAAACGTGTTTTCTGACAAAATACGATAATCTTATGGTTAATCTTATCTTAAGTCAAATCGATCCAATTACGTACCTATTAGTATTTTACCATTGCATTTAATTTAATTTAACATGTCATTCTACCTTCAGCAATTTGGCTTATTTTTCAGATGGTCAAAATATTTCCGCTTTACAATAAAATGCAAATAAATGGAATATTTCTGAACATATACGAAAATTTAAAACTGTTTTTGAAAGGTGATGATACAATGCGCTTTCAAGTTTTATAATTCGAAATAAATGTATATTTTTTGAAATATAAAAATTTTGCATGCAAACATAAAAAAGTTTTAAAAATAGTTCACCAAAAATGAAAACACGTACATTTTTTGTTACACAAACTTATTAAAACGTTATTTCTACCTCACTATTTTATCGTTCCATACGCAAATAGTTAACTTTGGTTTCATAAAAGTGTAGGTACATTTTACTTTTTTGGTGGTTGTTTTTTAGATTTGAATATAAAGCGTGGTGTTTTGTCTAAACCGTTTCGAACATGTTTTTCACTATGATAGTAAGGGAGTTACTGCGATTTATATGATACCTATGTGAGTTGGGACAAATTTGGTCTTCTGTGATTTAAAGGGTTTTAAAACAATATCATTGTTCGCTTAAAATAGAAGAATTAATTACAAGAATCAAATAATAAGTTGATCACAATAGGAAAAAAATGACATTGTAAATGTTTTTATTCGCAAATCAATCAAAAATTATTTTGCTTTTTTAAATGATTGGTTTTATAATTTGACAAAAAATGTAATTTTTTATTACAAAGGTTCATGCATACATTTTTTAAATATTGTTTGATTTGTGATTTTTGCGAACGATTTAATAAAAACGAATTGCCTTTTGAATGAGTTGAAATACAAACAAACCAATTAAAATATTTTTTTTAACAATACCGATTGTTAATATAATATTTCCAATTAGCAAAAATGATACGTTTTTTACAATATTAGTATTTCCGATATGATACACAAGAGGTAAAATAAAACACCGTGAATGTTTGCTATACATATGAAAAAAAAATTGCTATTAAAAACCCGCTCCGCAGATTTTTACTGCTAGGTCCTGCGGACGGCTTTTGGTTCGGGTTCGCCCATGTAATGTTGGTTACCATTTTATAAATCCAATATGAATTGATTCCAAAAACAGCCCGTCCCTCGGATCCACTGAAGCTAGTCACCGGGACAAAGTAACCAACACAGAGCAATGATGTCAAGTAATTTTTATTTTTATTTATTTCATTATTTTCATATTACATTTGGTTATAATAATGACGTATAGCCCATTTCACTAGGTATGAAACGCCTGTGTTGAGATGGTAATTTACAGAGTGGTTATCTAAGATTTTGTTTAAGTAATATTATGAAAATGACAGGTTGATATAAAATCTTTTTTTCATTAGATATACAATTCAAGTATGTTACATATATATATATAGAAGATTGCAATAGGTACATGGTTACATATATACATACAGTAGGTATAAAGGTAAGTATGTTATTAAATACTTGTGATGGATATGTTTATTTAAGGTGATCAATGATTTTACTTTTAAATGCACTTTTGGTTTGCGTGTTTCTAATTTCAGGAGGTAGAGAATTCAACAGCTTTGTTGCATTATATTTAAAACTTCTTTGCCCATAAGAAATTTGACAAACTAGGATGTTAAAAGATTTTACATTTGACTCTCTTAAGGCTCTTGTGCTTATTCGTTCTTCAAACATGTGTGTATTTTTAAATTGATGAAGCAAGATATTTTTTTAATACAATTTTTGCAGGTTAGGAACATTTAGTGTCTTAAAAATAAAATGAGTGCTCGTTCTCAACGGGACTTTAAGAATAACCTTCAAAATTAGTTTTTTAATCTTTACTAAAGGCTCCAGGCAAGTATTTAATACATAGCCACCTGCTACAACACGTATTACCGTCAATCTTCTCATATCCGGAGAGATACCACATATATTCACAAATTCGTAGCAGTTATACCTAGGGGGAGACGTCCCCGTCCGACATGCTGACGGAAGTAGCGACTTCTTGTGTCGAATTCTTGAATTTGAAACCGAATTATAACAGTAGCTTTGTGTGAAATTCCATGTACACACCTGTGTATTTTATTTTATATTCCACGTTATTTTATATTACACCTGTATATTGTGTGTTTCACACAAAGAGTGAAACACACAATGTGGCGTGGCGCGAATGGCGTGGCATCCGGGTTCTGAAATTCAACCAAGCATTTTCAATTTGGGAGGCGGGAATAGGTACCACCGCCCCGGGAACCTTTATTGGATAGCCAACACCTCTGCCATAGGTCACCCCAAGTGATTCGCTACGTTTGGTGATTTAGCAGGGGTGCCCGGGTTCATGGGGTGAGATTTGTCTAGGTCTTGGAGGCGGATGACCAGGATACACTGAACCCAAAATTCCTACCCACCCCTTACACCCTTTTCCTTCCCAGAACTCTCCTCTCCTTCCTTTCTCTAAAAAAACCCTCTACACAGCATCCTCAAAGATGACATAGGCCCTGAGGGAAATAATTTTCCTCAAGGCCTCCTGTGTGGAGATCATATACTTAAAAAAAACGCAGATGCTACTCTATTAATACTGTTCTATTCGATGTATGCCTCGTCGAAGCGTTGCAATAACCCACGAGAACTGATGATATTGTTTTATGTCAGGTCTTTTATAAACCCAGTACATTACTTAAATATTATTTAAATTGTGTTATTATTTTAATGCTGATACCCTTCTGCGTACCACTGTGTCATATATCACTTGGATGTAAAAGCCATTTTATGGCGTTTAAATAAATTCATTAATAAATTATTTGTAGTAGTCCAGTGGCTAAGACTCTTGACTCACATTCCGGAGGTCGCGGGTTCGAACCCGGCATGCGCAAATAAATTTTATTTGATTAATTTGTGTTATTTCACAATTAATTCATTTAAAATAATATATAGTATATTTGCGGCATGTTCCAGAGTGGAAGATACTATTAGTATCGCCCTGGTGTAAGACCACCATTCAGAATTGAAACGTTGCTTGAAAATGGCTTTAGCCGTGTTTAGTAACCAGATCTGAATAGCCAGGTACTTTCCAACCTTCCTCTTCCCCACCTCCTTCCCCTCCCCACTACCTTCAGCCTCACAACATACCCCAATTGGGGATGCTATAGTCTCACTGGCTCCAGACGGGAGCAGTTGAGATTCTTGTGCGGTATTCACTGTAAAAAAAAAAAAAAAAAAATTTGTGCGATATTATATTCAGTCATTTTTGTATATTATAACTTGAAGATTAATTTTATTCAGATTCCACACCACAGGCATGTGTTTGTACGGATGGTTTGAATGTAAATACGCCCTTAAAACAAACGTATTTTTAATGTTACGAATAGATAAACAACGATTTATGTATCGTAAACCGTTGTTTATTAATTGTGGAAATATTTCAAATACGATTATTAGAAAAGCCCACACACAAAGTAACATCTGACAGCATTAATAGCCTTACGACTGTACGGATGAAATTTAAGAACCTGGCTTCGAGTACATCTCTGAAGCCGCGCCTTACATAAAATCGTTTTCGTTCCTGGAGTTTGTTACAAATCAACTTTCATAAGAGAACCGAATAAAGCAACGACAAAAGATGACACCACTTAGTTAACTACTAGCGTGAAGAGCGTCGGCTGGCAGGCGTAAGTACTATTGGACTCGTACTTTCGTGGATCTCTCAGGATATGGAGGGATGGATGGTATGATCATTATTGTAACTAGCAGTTGTGAATAATCTATATTTTATGCACATAGTCCCGGTGACTAGCTGTCACTGGATCCGAGGAACCGGCTTTATTTGAAACCAGTTCCAATCATATTTATAAAATGGTCACAATTAAACTGGGCGAAGTTAAACCAACAAAAGCCGCCCGAAGGGCCTAGCAGCATAAACATGCAGAGCATGTTTTGAACTGCTAGTTGTTTTAACTAATGTATATCTGGTGGAGCTTATAAACAGTCCCACTTGCCCATATTACGCTTGACAGCTGTTTCGCCTTCTAAAGGCATTATCAAACTAATCTAAACAAATAAAAAAGACATTTTTATTTTAATTTTTTAAACTTTTATGAGTAAAATCTCAAATTATAATATTTAATTAAATGAAGATAATATTAGCGGAACTCAATCGAAAATCTGGAAACAGCAAAATCAGAAAAGATATTTGCTCCGCTGGGACTCGAACCCAGGACCCTTTGCTTACATGGCAAGAGCTCTACCGATTGAGCTACGGAATCCATATCAAATTCGGTAACTTTTAACTGAATCATACTTCGACTAAGAACTACCAACATTATCTTAATTTTCTTAACTCACATATTATTGGCTGCTATCTTTATATATGATTGCAAGATTCAACTCGAACTAAATGCAATCTAGATAGTGTTTGGATAAATTTTTTATCCATTTTATTTTTAATACGCGACATCTATTGACTTTTCTGCAAGTCTAGGATGAATATTTATTTTAATTTTTTAAACTTTTTTGAGTAAAATCTCAAATTGTAATATTTAATTAAATTTGTTTATTTGTTTATTTGTTTATTAGGACATACACAGTACATAAGTTTACAAGTTATAAGGAATGTTAAATGAAGTTATTACATGATTTAGTACCTATTACGTAAGTCCGTATAATATCTGGGATAATACGCCTGGGATTTGAACAGTTCTTAAAACTTAACTAATGAATGAAAGAGAAGAATAATATAAAGGAAAATTGTATACAAAGATACAAGAGATTTTTTTTTTTTAGAACAAGAATTTCATGCTAACAAATTGTAATTAGTTTAGTAAAAAGATAAGTATTTTTATAGCAGTAAATACAAGCTCATGAGTAGTAATTAAAGTTTAATGAAGACATTAAAAATGTACACTACTCTTCCAGACACAAGCTAATGCTTCCATGGAAGAGTGGTATTAACGTATTTTAAAATGAACATTTACGCAAATTACTACATTATCTAAATGTATATTATATTTTATATGCTAAAATAAATAAATAAAAAAAAAAACAAAAAATAAAAAAAAAATATATATATATACTAGCTGATCCGGCGAACTTCGTACCGCCTCAGAATCAAAAACTGTTGTCAATTTATTAGCTGAATTGATCTAAATTGTTTCTCCCTGCGTATACCATACCTTGATCTAAATTGTTTCTCCCTGCGTATACTTTCCTCTCTCGCGTTCCCTCTCCCCACTCCACATCTCCCCTTCTCCGTCCCGCTAACCCCTCCTTCCTGAGTTCCTTTCCCCCCTCCCCCCCTCCCCCTCCCTCCCCATCGCCACTCCCCCCTCACCCCTCCCCCCCTCCCCTCTCCCCCCTCCCCCCTCCCGCACCCCCCACCCCCCTCCCCCCTCCCTCTCCCCCCTCCCCCTTCCCCCCTCCCCCGGTTCACAGTTCAATATTATACCCCTTACAATATTGCTGCAGTTCTTTCAAAATAGGAGAATTCGTTCCATACAAAATGAATGGGGAAAATAATTTTCTTCGGAGTGGAACACCCTTTACTTTTAGGGGTATGAAAAATAGATGTTGGTCGATTCTCAGACCTACCAGATAAGCACACAAAATTTCATCAAAATTGGTCCAGCCGTTTCGGAGGAGTATGGTAACAAACACCGTGACACGAGAATTTTATATATTAGATATATTAACGGAAGGTGAAACAGCTGTCACGCGTAATAATAAATTACGTAGAAGAACTTGTTTATAAATAAACTGTATTTACAAATTAAATAATACTATTATTAAACATATAAAAGAAATAAAAATAAAATAATTAAAAAAGCTAAGGAATTATTGAACACACAACGCGTCGCCTAAGAACCCGGCGCATTTGTTAACTCAGTTTCTATGTTTTTAAAGCCTGACCTCAATCACTAAATACCTACATACAAAGTAATTAAGTTGATGTTTCTTATATAAATTTTGCTTAATTTTGATTACGACTTTTAAAAGATTGGTGATACTTAACGTTTTAATGCTTTAATAAAACGATGTTGGTCTTTTGTGTGTTCTGCATATAAAAGATGGCAGCTGTAAGACCAGTCCTTTATTAGCCAATTAATTCTTCTCCCTCTCTTGATGAAGCTCTTAATAAGAAGTCATAACAATTGAGCCAATAAAGGGACAGTTGTTAGAATATTAAATGTGTTATTGTCCTCTGTCGCTGCGGTGAATAATAGATTAATGGCTTGGGAACCAGTCATTATTGTACCAGCATCTTGTTTCAATCGTCTTAAATTTTGAGGTCAATTAATTTGCTGCCGGGACCCGCGATCTTAATAAGGAGAATGCATAGAATAAATATGAACACTAGAAATGCGATCTGGGCGTGTTCTGTGATCTAAAAGTCTGATCAATCGGGTCTTAAATTTCCATAAAATCTGTGTTTTTAACACAATGGGATATTTTCACAAACGAGGGATTCTGTTGAAAATGTACGGAATGTTTAAAGATCATTTTTCTGATTTTAATCATCCTTCTAAACATGTTTGTTTTTTTTTTATGTTTTCATTCAATATTCTTGATTTAAAAAACGAACTAAAACTGACAATATCAAAACGGCCCGTGGTTGGCAAATCGCATTGTGACGTCACAAGCGTCGCTCAGCTCATGAAGTCAGACGATAGCCCCGCCCCAAGATATCGTTTTAGCGATAATTCCAAAATGGGAAACTTTGACTTGCTGTTGAAAATTTATTCGTCAACATGAAAATAAAATAAAAATGCCGTAATCATCGTAATTTTTTGCTTAATATTTTTAAGCAATAACAAAAACGTGCCCATTATAACACTCACATCAGATGGCGATATACGATGTCAGTAAAGTGGAAGAGAGACAAAGCACGTGCTAAATGGACTAGAATCAAACTTAATTAAGAGCAAATGCGGGCGAGCAAATTTTGTCTATGAACACGTAGATACAATTCGGGAGGCAGGTGTGGGTGCCGCCACGCTTAGCCCCGGGAATCTTTATTGGATAACCCATACCCCTACCATAAGTCACCATAATTTGTTCATTTGGTGACTTAGCAGGGGTGCCCGGGTTCATGAGGTGAGGCTTGTCTATGTCTTGGCGGCCAATGTATTTGCCCAACTACTGAGTGACCTCCTAGACCTCTCCATCCGGATTCTCTCGACCCATCGCCTTGCACCGCATTGGGAAGGATAGATTCATATGCCTGTCACTCCTAGACATCCTCAGATTCCTACCAACCCCTCATACCTTTTACTTTCCAGAACTTCCTCTCCTTCCTTTCCCCTCCACACAACATTCCCAAAGATGACAAACACTCTGAGGGATTATTTTCCTCAGGGCCTCTTGTGTGGAACTAACGTAAAAAAACGTATTCCCACATTTCCTCTATGGATTTTGTTACTATATGTTTTGATAAGCAAATATGTTTTTTTATATGTAGTATAGTTATCAATCACTGACATGTATAGACATCAATCACTGACACGTATGGATATCAAACACTGACATGTCCCTACGTTTTGCTTTTTAGATTTAGGTTACTTTTTATAGGATTTAGAAACATCCAAAATCCTTTTAATTTGCCCGGTTTGAAATCCATCAACGAACGTTCAGCATACAACTTTAATTACTAATGTATTTTAAAAAATGTGAAACCCACAGACAGGATAATTTCTTACGATACAGTTGGTGAAAATAATCTTTAGAAAATTGTTATGTTGTGGAGGAGAAAACAGGAGCATAAAACAACTATTTATATCAGTATACGGCACCAGCGTTTCCTTTTAAGTCAGTGGAGACTTTTATTGCATTCAAATCAATATGGAAGGCATTTCTAGTTATTATTATTATACAGTGGGGGATACTTAAAGAGGGGAACGAACCCTGCAACTCATCGTTAATGATGGCGTCTCGTCTTTTGACTTAAACTGGGAATTAACTTTTAAATCAGAGTTTCCCAAACTTGATATTTTTTAAAACATGTCATGAAACAACTGTAAAGCCACTGAATAAATACCACAAGAATTTCGATCTAAAAAACAATTTTCAGAAAGAAACTTACTTCATAATAATCACACATGAGTTGTGAATCAGCTAAAGGGTGCCGTAGTGAGCGTTAAAAAGAAGTTAGTTTGAAAGGGATATATGTAAATACGAATGTTAGAGAGAGCGCACTAATATTATTAAAGGAAAACTAACGATTCTAATAATTATTACACGTGAGCGAGCACATTTAATAAAGCACAACTTATTCATGATAAGTAGAGGTAAAATCTGGGATGGGATGGTCCGATGCTCTGTGGGGAACCCGCTTGCACAGCGCGGGTGTAAACTGTGCGCCCTAAAGTTAAAGCTTAGACTAACGGATTTTCAATGCTTCGTTTGTATGGAAACACTATGATATGAAACAAATCTCTCGACAAATATCTTAAGTAGATTTATTTATTTAAAATTTACGGCACAAAGTGCCGTACGGTAACGGTAACGGTAACGGTAACGGCAACGGTACTGAAAGTCTATCAACCTATAAAAACATTGTAATTAAATCTGTATGTCTATCTAGATAAATTTGAAATGTTCATAAATTTTCAATATGTGTCGAATGTATATGAATGTGTATCCTTTATTTTATTCTGTTGCTTTTAAGCTGCAAGAAAATCACTTCTTTAAATGTATATGAATGTGTATCCTATAATTTACTCTTTTGTTTTAAGTTAAAAAATCTATACTTGATACTTATTTAATTGTTATCTCTTAATTCTTTGATTATAACAAATGTGTTTTTAATTTTATCATATGTAAAAGCCCTAATTGGGCGTGTACAAATAAATAAATAAATAAATAAATAAATAAATAAATAAATCTACAAACATGTGTTTATTTAATATTTTTTAAACAGTCATAGTACAGTGAAAAACTTTAAAAGGATACAGTGAAATAAAAAAAACTTGATATGTAGTCACCTCGTTAAAATACGTATGGCTGAAATGTTTGATAAGCAGAGCCTTGTATTTTAATAAGGAAATATTAAAAATATATTACCAATGTTGAGTATTCTATTTATAACAGAATTGTATCCTGCGACAGACGTATAATTGTCACAATAATACATACTAGGGAACCTTGATCTAAGGGTAGGTACATGAAGGTCAAAATCAACTTTAATATATCAGGGCTATCCAACTGATAATTTACAATTTTGTATAAAAATGTTAGATTAAAAATTTTTCTTATGTCACTTAACTTCAACAATATCAATGAATGTAATAAAAAGTCATAATTTATTGATTCTAAAGGGATTCCAAGTCGAAAATTAATACATTTCAAAAATTTGCGTGGTACTTTTTCAATGATTTTGATGTGAATATTAAAGACAGGTGACCAAATTGTAGAGTTATATTCTAGAATGCTTCTAACGAGAGATGTGAACAGAATTTTTAATGTGTGAATATTTTTAAAATCTTTGGAAATCCTTAAAATAAAATAATCATTTATAGAAAAACTGTGAATTTCTTTATACCTACAACTTGTTAAATAACTGAGCTAGATGTGTTTTAAATATTTTTGGAGCATAATTCGCAATTTTATTCTAATTAGGGAATTTCATGTAATTTCTTTTCAGGCTCCGCAAATTTATACAGCCATCTTCAAAACTAACGTATTAAATATTTTTAATAGCTTAAAACGTTAAAGTTTTCAAAGGAAACATGTTATAAAACTGTAGAAATTTGGAATGCGGAGGCTTAAGATATGATAATGTTCGCTGTCAATACTGAAAAGCCGGATTGGCCAAACTTATGGCCAATCGGGCCTTAAATTTCCAATTCAAAACTGTGCTTCAATACCATTATGAAATTGAAATGGGATAGCGATATACGTTGTCAGG
The DNA here is from genome assembly GCA_917880885.1 of Limnephilus marmoratus. Classification (NCBI taxonomy): domain Eukaryota; kingdom Metazoa; phylum Arthropoda; class Insecta; order Trichoptera; family Limnephilidae; genus Limnephilus; species Limnephilus marmoratus. The sequence goes on from OU862922.1 coordinate 13,218,559, forward strand.
TAAGTGTAAGAGAGATAGATCTCGTGCTAAATGGGCTTGGATCAAAAGGAATTAATTCAGTGGTGACATTCATTTCCAATCAAATCTTGATGGAAGGTATTTCTAGTGAGCATTATGTATTCAGTGGGGGAATGTTTAGAGAGAAAACGAACCCTGCAAGTTATTGTAAATGATAGCCTATCATATGTATTTAACACTATCATTGAAACGGACAATCCCAAGGAGCGCTTTATGTTACGCCCATCTGCCCCAACCGCTGGAGCCAGTGGGACTATGGCATCCCCATATGAAGCACCGCAAAACATATATCGGGCGGTCCGCATTCTATACTCGTCATTTATTGCCGTTATTTAAATTTGCTTAGTTTTAGTTTGGTTAACACAAAAAAAACATTTCCTAATGTTTGTTTTAAATTTTAATTTGTAAATTTTCTACGCTTTTCTATTTTGCAATATAATGAAATAATTTTTTTTCTAGTACTGAATCACCGTTTTTACTAACAACATCATTAAATTTGCTCGATGTGTGGAAAAGGGGCGTGGTATCCACATGCAATAAAATGATTTTTGTAAAATATATGAAAGATATTTAACTTTTTTACTAAATCTATCGAATAACATTTATTTTCATGTAACATAAAAGATTCATAGAAATACGAAAAACTGCTAAAAAAATTAAATGTTATTATCTCAATGCTATTGTATTCCGTCAGATAATAGCATTTTTTACTTTTTGACTGAAAATCCAAGAGGCCGCAAGTTTGAATCCCGAAGCAAATGAATTTTATTTGATTAATTTGTGTTATTTCAGTTTGAATCCCGAAGCAAATGAATTTTATTTGATTAATTTGTGTTATTTCACAATTTTAATAATTTAAAATAATAGTTACCGTATTTGCGGCACGTTCCAGAGTGGAATATACCCTTAATATCTCCCTGGTGTAAGAACACCATCCAGAATTGGAGCGTTACTTGAAATGGCTTTAGCTGTCTTTCGTGACCACATCTGAGTAGCCACGCACTTCCCTACCTGCCTCTTACCATACCCTTCCCCTCCCCACTACCTTCAGTATCTCTTGATTTCGTGAAGGTATTCATATAAAAAAAATTACAGGTGTGCAGTTTACACGCGATAGAAGTGCAACCTTCAGAAAACTAAAGTAGGCAAGAGTGGGGAGGCTACGAAGTACCGCACGAAGAGAAGACTGATAGGTTGCGAAGCACCGCACAAAGAGGAGACCGATAATACTATCTCATTTTCTCGCAGGCTAAATCCTATAGATGTATGTGTTTGTCTCTTTTTGGTGTCGCTATTTTTCATTTCATCGGGTTTTAAATCATAACAGCGCTAAAAAAGTTTTCATTTCTAAAATTTCAGAACACTGTTTTAGCGATAACACCTCTATTTCACCCAGTGCTTTAATTGGGGTAGATTTATAGTGAGGCTAGGCGGGTAATGAGAAAGAGCTGGGGGAGAGGAAGGTGGGGTAGTACCTGACTATTAATATATTGTACCCGTATATTCAATTGTATTGCCGCCCACTTTGGGAATCAGTGATTTAAAGAGACATTATTCCCACACAAACGCCGTATCCTTAGTGTTAATTTGTACGATGATAAATAACAATGAGGCGTGGCGGGCGGTTGTGCTCCTGTGTCGTGTTATTCATTCTTGACTCAGTATCGAGAAGTTGCAACTTCGTGCCGAACAATATTTACATGTTTTTATCGGTCTATCATGACGTTAAGTATTTATTTTAATAACTAAGGAATTCCTGGCGTGCGTTGTTATGCCACATAAATAAAGATATCGTTTCTCCCTGCGTGTCCTTTCCCATTCGTCCCCGTTCCCCTCCAACTCCCTTCCCACTTTCCCCTCCCACTTTCCCCTTCTACCTTCGTCGTCTTTCCTCCACCACTCTTCCTCTTCCACTTGCATTTACTTTTCACGTTACTCGCCTTCCTCTCCTATCACTCAATCCCAATCCCGCGCAGCGCATCACATATTGAAAAAAATTATGCAAATTTCATAACGACAGAGCTCACCATTATATATTGAAACCTTCGTGAACGTGCGGACAACAACTCACCAAATTTCATTGCAATCGGATAAATGGATAGGAATGTAATTTCTACTATTTAAGAAATTCTAAAAATAATAATACTTTAATAAAAATAAATAGTCATAAATATGTACATTGGGAATTCATATGACAAAAATTCTCTAAAATGGCCTGGAAAGAATCTCCTACTTGTGATCTCACTAAAGAAACCACTCATTCACTCTGAATACAATTATTAATGTTCTCCAAAATGACCTCGAAAAAAAATCACATCTTTGCGATTCTTTCAAAGACATAAAGAAACCATCCCTTCGTTCAGAATACAATTTTTAATGTTCTCAAAAGTTATCTTGACAGAAGAAAATTCCTGTGATATCTTGAACGAAACCATTCCTTTGTTAAGAATATTATGAACTAAATATACAATTTGGCTGTCCTGAAACGGGTATCCTTCCCAGTTGGACAGACAAAGTATCATTTTGTAATGTATTGTAATATATATGCATTTAAATAAAATAAATAAATAAATACAAAAAAAAAATAAGTTCATAACGCCAGAGCTCACCATTATTTATAGAAATCTTCGCGGACATGCGTACGTCAATTCACCAAAGTTTCATGGCAATCATTACTGTCAATGAAATTGTAGAAAATTATGAAAATGAAATAATATTATTATATTATAATATTTTTGTGTAAATTAAAATCTATAAAATAATATAAACATTAATTACCTATAGTTAATTTTCCCATAAAATATATGATTATTTAAAATTTACTTATAATTATAATTTTTCATTTTTACTTTAGCATTACACAAGACGCCTTGAGGAAAACAATTTACCTTAGGGCCTATATCATCGTAGGGGATGCTGCGTGGAGGGTGTTTTGAGAAAAGGAATATGAAAATCTGGGATGGAAAAAGGTGTGGGAAATCCTTCGGACTGCAGTGCGAGGCGCTGAGTCAAGAGAGTCCTGCTAGAGAGAAAAAGATCGCTCTCAACCAGTCTCTCCCGATCCGACCCGCAAGTAGTAGGTAAGAATTTTTTTTTTAGTATACTACTTATTTTTTACACACCAGATTTAAATGTCCGGGTTAAATTTTCCCCACAGGAAAAACTAAACCCTTTCACACAATTCCCAAATGATCATCTAGTCAATCCACGCTATACAATTGCACTATATAAGTATTATAAATACAGATATTTTCATATCAGAGGGTTCCGCTCTGTGGAACTCCTAATTGAACCTATAAATCCTACTGATCCCTCAATATAAATATTTTAAAAATCTTTTATAATCCTACATATATTTAAAATGACTGATTTTTGCATTTTTATATATAAATTCTTTGACAAATCTAATATGCCCATAGACATCCAAATGGATAGACGAGAAGATACAGGTGAGGGGTAAAACCAAACTATGGGGGGGCGAAGAGGGGAAGATGACTGTGATTAGTTGAAAAATCAATCTGACAGTATATAGGCATCTCGCATTATAATATCACCATTTAGTTCTTAAAAGCAAAATCTGCTTTGAATGAATAGACCTTTTTACATGGGAGCGCGAATTGCTTTCCACGTTAATAAAATATTTGCGTAGGCCAAATGTACACCCCAAAAAGATTCGCCCGTTTTCACATAGCAATATTTTGTTGCCGTGTTTAGTTAAGACACTTTTACAAATGTTTCATAATTTACTTACACCTGTAACCAGCGACGAGCACACTAAGGAACCGCCCACATTCGCTATGTGCACATTGATATGTAGGTATGTTGTATAGTACAAGCTTGGCGTTTTAGCGTGTTATTTCGTTAAATGTATAGATGTTAGCTTCGCGCTGTTCACGGCAAGAATGATGACGTCATACATTTTAGATTCAAGCGAGGCTCTATCCCCTCCCCATGGGGCGAACTGGCGCCAAGGAGGAGCTCCAGCCGGTTCCATGGGGAGGGGGAAATAATACGTTTTTATCACTTAGGGCAGGTCCAGATATATTCATATGTCCGTGAATATGCCTAAATTTTGAATGAGAGACCTAGGTATAATGCCAGTAGCCGAAATAACAAATGGTAATATTTTTATAGTCTGAGAATGCCAAATTCTTTTTATCTCTTTTCCTAAATCTGTGTATTTTCTTATTTTTTCAGAAACAGTTTTTTGAATTTTACAGGAATTTGGAATAGCTACATCAATGATACAAGTTATGTTTTTATTATTATTATACTACTTATTTTGCCTTCTAAATACTAAAACACATCCGCCACCTTGAATTTTGTTTTTATTATCTGAATTTTGCTCGAACTCTTACAGAATAATAAATTTTTATTTGTTTTATGTTTTTACGGCCCACTCACAGTTCAATCTTCAATCTCATAAACCTCGAATCATAATAAATTCCTAATATTGCGAATAAAAACCTCTCAATTCAACTCGTTCATACTCCAACTCGTTCATCCGAGTCGTTCGTCTTTGTAACCACATTTCCACTACATCAATCCATCATCCCTCACGCAGTTAAATCGCCCGTGAAACTTGCTTCTGAAATCGAGTGGAGCCTTAATATTAATCCGTGCCTTTGTGAATAAACCTATCTTGTTACAAAATAATATCGTTATGTAAGTCGCGGAAGTTTTCCCGATCTGACTGTCCATCTTTGGAGGCTGTCTTATCTCCGGTTACATCTTAGACTACTGCCTGGTATTGGGAGCCCGGGGTTGCCATGGTAGAGGAACAAAACATCAATACATTTTAGAAAAATATTTTAAGTCATGAAATGGATCGATTCATCGCGTTGATGGAAACGTGACAGGAAACATCAGATGAATTATGGAAGCAGATAATATTTTTTTAATTTTTTTTTATTATTTATTGAAACATTTATTATAATTACAATTTTACGACAAAATATTTTTTTTACAGATTTTTTTTACTACCCTTCCATTAAAAGCATTTGCTTGTGTATGGAGGGGGAGTGTACATACATGCTATTAGTTATTAGTTATAAGTTAGTACTTAAATAATTAATTGTACATATATGTGAGCTGCAGTATTTATTTGATAATGGTGTGTATTTTTAAAAAAAAAGAAAGAATGTTATGGAAAACTAAGGATATTTGTAAGATTAATTGACAGTAGTTTTTTTCTTAAGAATATTTTTAAAATGTCTCTTGACAGAGAGCAGTATTCGGGTTTTATCATTAATGCTTCTGATTTCTTCTGGTAGACGATTGAAAAAAGTTCTTCAAAATTAATGGATTAATTAGTTTTAACCACGTTTATTATTTAAAAAACCGACACGAAACGTGTCGGTTTTTTATAAACAATAAATGTGATTAAAACTAAGTAATCTATTAATTTTGGTTTAAAATGCTGCCACAAAATAAGTTTGCTGTATTTGAAGAAAAAAATAACACGTTTTTAATCTTTATGCTTTTTGTTGTGACACGGGGTTCTATCTTGTTACCATTTTGGACGTTTTCTTAGCCACTGGAGCGATTTTTGCCATATATTGGCGCCATTTTAAATATCTCAGATTACTTTTCGGATAAAAAAGGCAATTGTCTCCTTGATTCGGCATTTTTTTAAATATTTGTAGCTTTCACTTTGTTATTTTGGACTTAAAACGAAGCTATTGAAATGCTTTATCTATTATGACCATAGATGTCGCAAATCCAAACTTTGTAGACTATTTTATAACGATGTTAAAAATTTTTTTTTCACGTAGAATTTCTGATCAGCTGTTTAAGGTTAAAATGAAGTCCCTTTTCCATTATCAATTATATTCTTTCATTATCAAGTGTACCACAGACAATATGCAGAATCAGAATCGAATAATTACCTCACATGGAAGTTTCCAAGTAACAACCACGTAGGATTCGCGCGGTTAGAAACTCTACGATTTTTTAATAAATCCTAAAAATATGAGATAAACAGTAAAATACAGGTTAATTCATTGGCTACATAGCACTATAATTAGTTTTTATATCTCCATGTTAAAATTCGAAGGTATAAATTTTTTTAATGTTGGCGAAAAATGAAAAAAAAACGATTTTCTGAAAATGCCGAGCAAACGGAGAAAAAAGTTTTATAATGCTCTGTCGCTCCAGTGGGTAGAGTTATATGGCGAACAATACAATCAGTTAATTTCATGAGATAACCACCATATTTTAATCATTCATAATAGTAGGTAAAGAATTGGTTTGAAAATATTCACCGTTGATGATATTGTCTTATTACTTGTGCCTTTTCGCAACACCAAGCGGTTTGAATAAATTATTCGTTCGTTTAGGTCAGGGTTTCCCAACCAGTGGTCCGCAAGAGGGTAGAAGACGGTCCGCCGTTCAATAAACGACCAGCGCGACCGGCGCGCGGGCGGTCCCTGGTCGAGAAGTCTGAATAAAAAAAATCGGGACAACATTCAGTTTATCATTATTGTGCCTTGTGGTCAGTGGCCATTATGATATTCCGTTTCGCCCCACCCCATCCTACCCCGTTCTACCCCCTCCGTAGCGGTAAATATTCTTCTAGAACCCGTCCCATCCTATCCCATTCCGCCACTTCTGCGCTGTGGTAAATATTCTGCTAGAACCCGTCCCATCCTATCCCATTCCGCCCCCTCCGTTGAGGTAAATATTCTTCTAGAACCCGTCCCACCCTATCCCATTCCACCCCCTCCGTTGAGGTAAATATTCTGCTAGAACCCGTCCTACCCTATCACATTACGCCCCTCCCGTTTGCTCTCCGCCCCGGGTGCCACCCATGCTAGCCTATGCCACTGACCACAAACAGTGACTTAGGCTAGTATGGGTGGTATCAGGGACGGATAACGTGATGTCACCCCCCACCCCCCCATTAAAGTTTTGAAAACACAAATTTTGACTGAATAAAAAATTGGTCCGTTCTGGGAGGGGGGGGGGGGTGTGGCTAGACCGGCGCACTGCTTGTGGTTCCTGTCGGAAATAAACGTACAAGTGGTCCCGGGTCAGAAAAAGGTTGGGAACCACTGGTTTAGGTAGAATAATTCTAGAAGTAGGTAGTAATTTAAATTCTCCTCCACCAAGTTCTATAACGCACTTCCAACAGCAAAAAAGAAAACGGATAATGCAAACGTAATAAGCACTGCTCTGCAGACGTTTTCAGTTATAAGTAAGAACTTCCTTTGTTGAAAATATTCATTACTACTGATTACTACAGAAGTCCCTGGTTTTGCCCGGGCTTCACACGGAGTTTTTCGAAATTAACCGTGTTCAGAAATTTTTATCTTCTTTTGAACGTCAAGCAAAACTTCACCAAGGCATTTCAAAATTCTGCAATTGGTAGTAGAAGTGGGCGGGGTTATTTTTCGAAATATCACGTTGACAGTGATCTATCTAGTATTATTGAAGGTAAAGAACTCGTATATAAAATCTCGCAATAAAACTGTAGATTTGTTAAAAAAAACAAACCCACTGAATGATTATGCGAGAATGCGCCATGAATGATGTGTTTTGTGTGAATGAATGTCGAAGAACCATGTATGTGTTTTTGAGTGTATGACAGACCACTGCACAAGTAAAAATGAATGCACATAAAGGGATAGGAAGGAAGGGACTTACTGTAGAACCTTGTGGCACTTCTCCGGTCTCATGGCTTTGTTCATACACTTGTACAGTTAATAATTGCGGTATTTATGGGATTGAGTTATAGAAATGCGGGGAGCGGAAAATTATACGCTTACGCGGCGAGTTTCAATTGATGACACTGACTGATTGTTATGGTAACGAAAATTGAGAGGTACATAGAGATGGGGAAAATGATAGGGATGGATAGGTAAGAGACATGTGACAATCAAAACTACAAGCACAGAGTCTATGATATATGTAGATGTATGTAGGTGAGTGTAGCTATGATTGTATAAACGCCCAACCACCCACAAACTCATACCCTAGCACTCTTCCTTATATACTTAGGGAACGTACCCATACTACGTGACACTTTTAGGGGGGGGGGGGTCTTCAAAATGTCACGCTCCATACAAATGAGCGGCAGGTTGCTTAGGATTTTGGTCACCGGGGGGGGGGGGGGGGGGGGGGTTAAAAATTGCAAAAAGTTGGTCACGTAGTATGGGTACGTTCCCTAATAGATATTATACAGATGTTTTTCGGTTCGACTTAAATATTTAATTTTAAATTACTTCAACATTATTTGCGAATTTATTTTGCGGTCCGCACACAGGAAACTTCTCAAAGACCAGTTTTCAAGGGTGACGCAACCAATGAGTCACTCGCAACTCGCCGCGGCCGTCGCGTTTCAGTTGCCAGATTGACAGGTTGCCTTGGTCTAACGACCTGTCAAATTTTCGAGTAATTTGCGATATGTCCGAGCAGGAAAATATCGATTTTGTTCAGGAGATTGATAAATTATTATTTTTATTTTTTATTTGTATTTATTTATAAAATACATGTTACGTATTTTAGATATTTACGTAGATTAGATACATTAAATCACCATACTAGGCGGCTGCCTGTTTCATGGTTACCAATGAAGGATAGTTACTTTGACTGAAGTATAGTGTAAACATATGGTACTAGTATGTAATGATTAATGATGTTGAAAATTGGTAAAGTTATAATAAAAAATAGAAAAGAGAAAAATAAGTGCTAAAGATGAGTAAGGCAATAACATTAAAGTTTTCTAAATTTTTTTTTTTTACATGAGCTCCACACAGGAGGCCCTGAGGAAAATATTTTCCCTCAGGGCATATGTCATCTTTGAGGATGCTGTGTGGAGGGTTTTTTTTAAGGAAAGGAAGGAGAGGAGAGTTCTGGGAAGGAAAAGGGTTTAAGGGGTGGGTAGGAATCTGGGGTTCAGTATGTCCTGGTCATCCGCCTCCAAGATCTAGACAAACCTCACCCCATGAACCCGGGCACCCCTGCTAAATCACCAAACGTAGCGAACCATTTGGGGTGACCTATGGCAGAGGTGTTAGTTATCCAATAAAGGTTCCCGGGGCGGCGGTACCCATGCCCACCTCCCAAATTGATCAAAATGATGTTAAGCTTTTGAATAAATGTATTACGTCACTGTAAGTGAAGATACTCGTATCATGATTATATTTAAATTGAAAGGTCCATTTAATGTCTACAGACAAATAAAAAAATTAAATAAAAAGTTGTATTAAGGTATTGCCAAGGCTATGTTTACCGACTACAATAGGCAAATACTTAATCTTCTGCTTTCCACCCCACTTCTTTCATTCAATTCTTTCAATTCCGTCACTCAATATGCCCCAACATTGGGAATATTATTGACTTACCCACCGGCTCTATTCCGGGTATTGGATCCCAAAAATGTAATCCAATATGGTCTCGTTATTTCGGAAGGAGACATGCCTACACATCTTTATAGAACAAACAAGCAAAACAATCCACGAACATTTTACCGAATTTATTAAGACAGCTGACGTGAAATTCCTCCCAGCTCCTTCCACGTTTGTGATTTTGGCAGTCTCTCCGTATCCAGTCAGCCGGAATAGTCAATGCAAATGAATCATGAATTCATTCTGACCGTAAAATCCCGCTGATTTACTTCTGATTAATGGCAGTGAACTAACTGCTGAACGTGCTTGCGGTTGCAATTTATTTCATATGATTCTATAATGACGAGGAATCTATTCAGAAAAGGATTAACGTAAATTGAGTATATTTGGAGAGTACTTTGAACGAATCGGTGTTTGCTAGCCGAAGTTTTCAAATTCAAAGTGCGCAGGTCGATATTATAAAATTAATTTGTAATGTTTGAAAAATAATTTTAAAAAAATTATGTTTTGTGTACCTACATAAGATTCGTTCCAGAGTGAAATATCCAGAGAAAAAAGTGCAAAATAGGTTTATGCGTTACCTGTATATGAGGGAATTCACCTAGTACCCATTACTGTATCCACCATTATTCTTAACAGGAATGCTCGATTTTAACACCCTTGAAGCCCGCCGAAAAATATTTTTAGCAAACATTTTTTTAAGTTAATCTCCGCTACCATACTAAATCCGCCAATATTGAAAGAGATCAACTTATATGTCCCTAACGCGTATACTCGTGGGAGATCCCATGTACTTTTTATGCTCCGAAAGCGAGAACTTCTGCCTATCAGAATGCACCATTAAGCAGGGCGACTCAACTGCTTAACGACTGTACATTGAGCATCGACATCTTCAATGTCACCTACAGAGAATTCAGTAACTATCTCTTGACATACGTCACAACATAGTTAAACTGCCCCATGCACTTTAAAAAAAATTTAATCTTCTCCATAATTTTTAGTGTATAACTGTTTTATGGAGAACCTGAATAAAATAAATAAATACATATTCTAAATCACCCTAGTGAAAGACACAATTCAGAATTCAAACGTTGCTTGAATTGTCTTTGGTCATGTGTTTAGTGACCAGTTCAGCCATTCCGTTCTGTAGCCCCAAAATGCCTGAAAAACCCTCGACTCTGGGCAAAACCGAGAGGACCGTTTTATAGGTTCTCCTGACACAACAGATTGATTGAAATCTTTAGAGCAGAGGCGTTGGGTGGGAAAGCTATCCTTGTTCTAGGGGCATTTCATTGGAAGATGCTCCTAGGAACTGGCATCATTGATCTCCTCGGTACAGGTGAATAGTCGGGAAGTACGCCAAACACACGCCCAACATATATGTACACGGTTGATATTTGTCACATGAGAACGGGTCATTAATTTCTACGATTGAAACTATTTGTCGGCCAACGTGAGATAATCATATTCCAAGTTTTTATAAGTTTATAATATTTATATCATTGAACTCCTCGACACTGGTTCACAGTCGGGAAACACGCTAAACGCGCGCCTAACATTTGTCTTATGAGAACGGGTCGCTCCTTCGCCTCGTAAAAAACGCGAGAAACAAATATTACTGTATAATTAAATGGCTATTCTCGGGAAACTACAAATGATAATCATATATTATTATTTTAATATATATGAACATTTTATCTGTTAATTTTACAGACATATCATTTTGCCAAAACAAGAAAGTTATTACGAAAATAGTGTCAGCCGGCGAAGTGCGGGCGATCCGCATTTTTCCGCACACACTAAGGCAGGTAATATCGCGGGAGATTGGATTTTCCAAATGTAAACCTAATGAAAATTAATTTAAAATCAGATTACCTCCTTTTTTCAAATACAATAAAATACATTATAAAACAAAAAAAAACAAAATTTTTTTGTATTAAATATTTAAATCAGCTATAATTGTCTGTTTTAAGAGCGTTTAACCAGCCAGCGGACGAAAATCCACATTTCGTCGAAAGTTGTTCTTACGATCGTGCAGGGCGGTTACAATGAGAAAGAATTATTATTCTCCGTACCAGCTTTTTTAAATTATAACTCAATATCGATTTTATTTCAATCCAAATTAACTTTAATTTATACCTTCATTCAAAAATTCTGAAAGGCGTGATAAAACTATTAAAATAATGTACTTTTTGTAATTATTTTTTGATTTAAGTATTAATCTTTTTTCAATAATGTCTAAATTTAATAAGAATGTTAAAAAAATCTGAAATATATTAGTTTGTAAGTGCGCAAATAAATACACAAATGGACCAATTTTCGTCAAGAAACACATGTACGTACATATTTTTTAATGATTTTATTGAAACTAAAATTAAAATTCTAAAACATGCGTGTTTTTAGATAATATATTAATTTATTTTACTGCATGATTATATTATTTGAAATGGGTGTGGTATAATACAAAATCTTTTTTGAAAATTTAACAAATCTGCCAACAACCTGTGGAAAAACCTTATTATACTAAAATTTAAAAAAAAAAATCTCAAAATTTATTACATGCAAATGCTAGATAAAAGAACAATCTTTCGAAATCCATTAATAATTTTTTGTGGAAAAGAGTCAATACGTCTAAAATCTGATTTGAAAATGACATATTTCTGGTTTTCTCTGGTAATGCCCTCTTAAGATTATATTCATTTACCGGTTCTTGAACTCGAATACTTCCAAGTCGGTAACTATAATATTATTACAATGACTATTAAGTTAAAATAGTTTCCTTTAATAAAACAACGTATTAGATTAATTCAATCTCATAAATATTTCATGCCGGAGGGTAACTGCTTTTGACAAACTTGGAAATGTTAAATTAAATAAATATTATATTTTAATTTAGATTATTAGTGTTATCTTTTTTCTTCAATGATATATTAAATTGATGGGAATAACCTACAAAAGTTATAAAAAGGGAGTTGTTTTAATAAAATTAAATATTCATTTAGACTTTTACAAAAAGGTCAATATGTGTTCCATATAAAAATAAAATCGGATATATTTATCCGAGATGCTGTCCAGGTTACGAACCAGTTCTTAGAACGATTGTTTCCAATGAAAAGGGTAGCTGCCTCTAATATGGAAAAATTATTCGAAGATAATATTGTTAATTCTCAAATTTGAAATATGAGATTGACAAATATTACGGTGGCAGTAGAGGCGCACGTCCCGGTAAGACGAAAGGGTCTGGATTCAAGTCCCAGAAGCGACTGTTATCTTTTTATTTTTCTGGTTCTCTTTCATATTTTCTTTTAGATTATTAGTGTTACCTTCTACTTCAAAGAAATATTATGTATTATAAAGAAGAGTATCTGTGGCGGGCGACGTGGTTTGGTTTTGTTTTAAGTATACAAAACTACAGTTTTATTCCGAAATTGATCATTTTTTTGTGAATTTGGCCTTCAAAACGAGACGAAGGTAATTGTCTACAGGAAATTCCTAAAAACCACCGCCATCCCCTTTTTCCAACCGAGAAAAAATTTACTATTTCTTGAAGAAATTTTGCACACTTAAAAATTAAAATAAAAGGAAAATAAATGTCTACAACTGATTTCGAAAAACTCTGCGTAGAGCCATACGCCGCGCCCTGGGGAGTTCAGCCGGTGTAAACAAAACAATGAATTCATGTAGAAAACTTCGTCTATACTATCTGTATACATATTAATGGTTGTAAAGTACCTGGCTATTCATATCTTGTCACCAAACACGATATAAGTCATTTCAGGCAACGTTTAGATTTTTGCACCAGGGCAATACTGAGAGTATATTTGCAAACATTTTAAAAACTACAAAAATGATGTAAAGTATCTGGCTATTCATATCTTGTCACCAAACACGACACAAGTCATTTCAAGCAACGTTTTTATTTTTGCACCAGGGCGATACTGAGAGTATATTTGCAAACATTTTAAAAACTACAAAAATGATGGGTCTCTGCTTCAATGCCAGTTTTTTTATAAATTTTAACAATATAATACACTAGCTGGTTCCCGGCATGCGTTGCGATGCCATATTCAAAGAAATAAATTGTTTCTCCCTGCATGTCCTTTCCCATGCGTCCCCGTTTCCCTCCCGCATCCCCTTCCCCTTCCGCGTTCCCCCTTCACCTTCCCCGCCTACCCTCTCCCCTCTCCCGTTCCTCGGTCCCGCAAACCCCCCTCCCGCGTTCCATATATTCAGTCCCAGTACATTCAGTACAATTTTTTAAATTCAAATTTTCATTTTTCATTTATTATAAATATTTGTGTTTGTATATTATAAGAACAATCAATCTAATTTGGTACCTAACTCATGTACCTATTTAAAATATCTATAATTTAAAAAATCCATGTACAATTCTTTGAATACAAAATAAAACAGCTGCCTGCTAAATTCACATTCATCAAACGCGCGAAGTGTCAAACATGCGAAGTTAAAATAGTCGTTAAGTTTTCTGAAATTATCCAATTTTCTGCGCATTTTTCTTAATTTTTCTTTCTGTATGAATCTTCTACAAAGTAGGTATTAGAAAACTTTAAAAAAAGTGAAATGAAATATTTAAAGTCGTTCTGAAGTTATGGCGTGACCAAGGGAAACAGGGATTCATTTATATAATATAGATAGATAATTCGTGTTGCATTTTAATAGTTCTTTTTTTCACATTTATTCACATTTTATACTAGTAATAAATTGAGTTATCAAACATTTTAAATTAATCATACGCGTAATCTAATAATTTGAATAATTGCATTCGTATAACAAATTACAATGAATTTTGTTGCCAATTATATTGCTAATAGGTCACGACCCAAATGCGCACTGAAAAACGTATTGCAGGGGTTCTCAACAAATGGTGCGTGACCACCTGTAACATAATGATTCAGTTCCCCGGGCTTAGCACTGTACTTACGTACAGATAGACAGGTAGACTTTGTGAAGTATCGTATAAATCTTTAGTATTTACTCCGCTCAATTAGTTTTGGATAATTTTTAGAGCGCCGTCTTTGTGAAAAATCACTTCAAGGGCGCTGTACAATTTAATATGATATCTTAGACTCTAACTAATTTTATTATTTACAAACAGATACGGAAAACATAGTTACCTGGCAGGTCACTTCCGATAAACACACTTTAATTAGAAAGTTTATGCTTGGAGAAGATACGACTTTGCACGTGGGGGACATTATATTTAAAACACTGGACATTGCATGATTTAACATTTGCTACCCCCTATTACTGTTGATATTACATTTATGAATTACATTTATTACGGTATTGCTTGAATTGATACGCTTCCGGATACCACTACGTAATACTTGAAGTCAGGATTTATTTCATTGTCGAAATTCTGGGACTAACTACCATGTGTTTTCCTCTTTGCCCAGAATACTAATGGAGGGAAACAATCATACCAAGTAAGTGGACATCTTCAATTTATTTTTAAACAAATATAAAATATTGTTACTGAGGAAGTTCAGTTATGTACAATAAATATTGTATATTTCTTACCTCTCATATGTAAAATCCCCGAAAAAGGCGTTAATCAATAAATAAATGAGAAGATAAGTGCCAAAAGTAGAGTTGACATTTATTTTTAAACGACTTCAAAAAGGAGGAGGTTCTCAATTCGACTGTATTTTTTTAAATTTTTTTATTTTTTTTTATGTTTGTTACCTCAGAACTTTTGACTGGGTGAACCGATATTGATGATTTTTTTTTATTTGAAAGCTGGTGCTTCCTGTGTGGTTGCATTTTAATTTGGTCTAGTTCCGATAATGGCATCCATGAGAAAACCGTATAAGTCTTAAATTTGCATTAAGTATGTGCGCGACAAATGGACGAATAACTCAATATCACGCCAACCGATTTCGATGATTCTTTTTTTATTGGAAAGTATGTACTTCAAGGGTAATTTGATGAGAATTTGGTTAGGTTCTGATTATCGGATCTATGACAAATTAACGAAACTCGGCCGAATCTCTTAATTTGACCCTTACGTCGTTATGGTCAAATTATGTCTGTCTCATATGAGCAGCACGTTTAGTAGGTTTACCCATATTCAGACAAATTACTTAGTGTACTTCAGATTCACTAAAAATCTAAAAATAAACCAAAATTTTAACAAAACAAAAAAAACGACTTCAAAAAATGCACTAAAAAGTAAAAAAATAATTTCGTATTCTTCTACATCTTCATAATCAACTTACTTTTTCTAATCATCAATATGTAGGTACGATTCTTATTTTTGGAGTCGGTGTCAGCAAAGGTACCCGGTCCGGCGTGTTCACTTGACTGCTCCCCTCCCGCCGCGGCCCCGCTCTCGCCTCTCGCCTCGTCAAGTCGCTTGTGCGATACAAGCACATCTCACCTATAACTATGTATGTAGTTACAAACCTACCTTGACTGACACCGACTCACAAAGTAACAATCGTACCTACATATTGATGATTAGAAAAAGTAACTTGATTATGAAGTTGTAGAAGAATAAGAAATTATTTATTTTACTTTTTAGTTAATTTTTTGAAGTCGTTTTTTTGTTTTGTTAAAATTTTTGATTATTAAACAGCTGTGTTGTCTCAGACAAATGTGTCTATTGAACGAAATGTGTCAGTGCGTACGCCTGGTGTACACCTTGGTGAAAAATCACTACTCAGAATTGAAAACTTGCTTGAAATGGCTTTAGCTGTGTTTGGTGACAAAATCTGAACAGCTAGGTATTTCCCTACTTTCTTCTTCCTTACCTATTACTCCTCTCGACTACTTTTTACCACACAACATAGCCCAATTGGTGATGCCATGATCTCACTGGCGCCAAATGGTTGGGAGCAGTTGTAATTCTTGTGCGGTACCTAACTGTGCAATTTTTTTTAATGAACGAGAAATAGACAATACGTGCATATTTCGAATTTAATCACCAGGTGTCACGGCCGATACCGAGACACGAAAAGATGACTGTAAATCCCTTTTTTTTTGTTTTGAGTAAATACCAAATAATTGTGTTTTGAAATTCAATCGTAAGGAAATAGGAATTGAGAGGAAATCTCTTACCTTTTGACGGCGTACTACGGCGATGCAGGATCGATCCTGGCTTTCAGCACTGACACAACACCAGGCTTCTACGAACGACAGTTTTTTACGATAAAAAGACGAAATCTTGCGATATTTGCAATATTATCCACGAGAGAGCTGTGACCCATGTCACGATCAAAATTCAACTGCCCAAGTAGGTAGGGTAAACTTGGGCGATAATATTGTTCCATTATTTCCTCATGTAGGTAGGATCATCTTCTTCTCCTGGTAGAGACATTTGAGGAAAGGAGGAAGAGAAAGGAATGCATGATTGCTGAAGGACTTGAGGAAAATGGATTTAGTTTTCTAAAAGACTGTTTCAGAACCAAACACCAGGGTTGGAACATATTCGAAAAATTTCACATTGTCTTAATTTAATTTTTTGATATCGAATGAATATTTTGAAACCTTGCATCTCAAGAACGTCTAACTAGGTGAAGATATAATTCACGGTTGTAAGTGTACTGCACATAGAGGGAAACTTTAAGTGGAAAAAAAACTTAATTAACTTCACAGAAAAGTTTGAGAGCCGCTGTACAAAACAATAAAATTCTTATCTCAATAACATATTATCACCATAAACTGTGTTTATTAGACAATAAGAACGGTGCTACTACAATTGAATGACTAGACACGAATAGCCCGTATCCGGTTTCTTGTGTATTTCATACGTTATTAAATTGAACATCCTGTCGCTTCATACAAAATGAATGGATTGACAGAACACTGGTATGTAATTTTGTAACGAAGGTAATTTATATAAAAATACAAAAAACGCTTGTTTGGCTGAAAAATACAATGAATACAATATCAATTTTCGCACGCACATTCATTATATCATAATATTATTTTTAAATGTATTGGGAGACGATTTGGGAGGCTGGTATGAGTACCGCCGTCCCGGAAACCATTTTCTGGATAACCGACTCCCCTGCCATAGTGGTTCGCTAGCGTTGGTGACTTAGCAGGAGAGCCCGGGTTCATGGGGTGAGGTTTACATAACTCTTTGATTGTCTAGCGGGCCGGATCGGGAGAGACTGATTAAGTGCGATCTTTTGAACTCTTCAGCGGGATTTTTTCCATCCATAGCCTTGCACCGAATGGTTTCATACGTCAATCACTCCTGGACACACTGATCGCCAGATTCCTACCCACTCCCTATACCTTTATCCTCCATAAAACTTCCTTCCGTAAAAATACCCTCTAAAAGCATCTCCAAAGATGACATGATGACAAAGGAGATATCAATCTTCATGTAAATGTAAAAAAAAGTGAAAACAAAATATTTCTGTAAAATTAAACGGCTATTCCAGGGAAACTACAAATGATAATCATATATTATTATTTTAATATGTAAACGTATTATCTGTTAATTCTAAAAAACATCGTTTTGCCAAAACAAGAAAGTTATTACGAAAATAGTGTCAGCCGGCGAAGCGCGGACGATCCGACACTAAAGCCTCAATTACATTCAGCTAGTTTACAAGCTACTATCTACTAAGTTTAAAAGCGGGTGAATCGGCGAGTGAGATTGTCATGATGACACACAAAACTGTCCACTCGCTCAGCAGCGTAGGAAACTGAGGTTGCTGCTAGCGCCAGTAACAAGAATAACAACGCGTGCTTGAACTAATTCTGTCAGTTGTTTGACAGTCGAAATCAGCTATTTATTGGCAGCCATATTGAAAACATAAATAAATCAATCACGAGTAAACGAGTGGCAAGTAAAGTTGGCGACATATCAACTTATTTCGTAGATTGTCAACAATCTGCTAGTTAGCAAGTAACCCGATGATACTGAGCGAGTTTACTAACAGATAGTGAATTTCCCAGATAGTAGCTTGTAAACTCGCTCAGTGTCATCGACGCTTAAGGCAGGTAATATCGCGGGAGCTTGGCTTTTCCAAGGGTAAACCTAATGAAAATAAATTAAAAATCAGATTATTACCTCCCATTTTCAAATACAAGAACGTACATAAACAAAAAAAACTAAATTCCTGTATTTTAAAATATTTAAATTTCTATAAATGTTACAGACGACACACGGAAAAAAATACATTTGTAACATTAATGCCGAAGACGTTCAAAACGGTTATGAGTGTTATGACTTATGGACTCTGTCTGATAACAGAGAAATGCTTTCTTTGCAAGTGCCTAGTATCTTACAAATTCACTAAAACAATACTATCGGCCATTTCTCTCGACCTCACTCAAAGCAACAAAGACACGATGACTCACCGCCATAAATGGACTGGCTCTACTTTATAGTATTTATTATTGCTTTCCCAATTTTCGCATGCTGTCCCAAATCTTTTTTTTTTACTTTATCCGGCAGAGGCAAACAATACAAGGGACACCAGATGTATTTGAGAAGTTATCTTTATTCCACAAAGATATGCAAATCAGCAGGAATTACTCATCGCCATGTAAAAACAAAGATTGGTATAAATTTCCGCTGGGTTAAGAGAAGATTTCTAGAACAAAAATCGCCCCCGCTCTTCGTTCTTTGGCGGGATATATCCAAGAGTAGGAGTAAGATTCCCTTTTCAAATAAAATAAAAGAAAATGGCAGCCTTCCAGGCCAATGGGGTGAGGGAAGTGCTGAAACAAAAGAAAACAGAAAAAATGCCTTTGAGACAAGGAAAGTGTGCACGGTATTTCATTAGGAATGGTTAATTGAAAAGGTATTTATTACTTTTTCAAGTGTTCTTGTCAGAGTATTTTCCCAGTATTTGTAAGTTATTCAGTGAGATTGGACAAATTTCTCATTCCGTTCGTCAAATAAGACGTCAATCGTGAGATTACGGAATATTTCTGTGCTGTATCGTATAGTCACTTGACTTGCGTAATTCTAAAAATGAAATAATGTACTTTTAAAAGCATCCTACATATCAGTTTTTCTAAACCTGTGGTGCGCGGACCCCTGAGGGTCCGCGAACACGTGTACGGGGGTCCGCAGTCTCATCTTTGAACCATTTAACATAAATAAATAAATGCCACCAAAAAATTCGTAATCGCTACGCGTCTTCGTTTCGGATTATTTTACAGTACCCGTCAAAAATTGGATATTAAAACCTTTCAATACAGTTGTTACTGATATTACTGGCTTGACAATGGCACAGGAAAATCAATTAAGAGTAATTCAGTTTTTTGACGTAATTTCAAAGTAGCATCTTTATCAAGTTTTTAGGTGAATGTAAAGAAAGATTGTAAGGAAATATCAGAAGAAATACTGAAACATTTACTGCTTTTCTCAGCCACGTACCTCTGTTAAAAGGCATTCTCTGCTCTTTTATATACTAAAAACAAACACCGAAACCGATTACAAGTGGAATTTGATTTGAGATTACAACTTAATAGAAATATCAACCCGAATATCATTAATTTAGTTTCGCAATAATTTTATTTATTTATTTATTCCTTCTTCACAATTTATATACATATATTTTTAGTATGTAATTATTAACCCCACTAGGGTTCGCCTGTATCGGAGTTAACAATTTCACAATTTAATAAAAATAACACACGCAAATATCGGTCATGCAAAACAGTTAAAAGTAAAAGCAAAATAATCAAATTTAAAAATAAAATGATAAACTGAGAAAATAATAATTGATAAAAATATTAGAATTAACAACAAAGTGTTGAGAGATCAGACAAAATGTTATCATTCATTATATCATTAGTTCATACCATTTTCAACAATAGATAAAATTAAAAAAAATATATGTTCTCAAGGTTTTTTTTTTAAATATGTGTAAAAAATAACTTAATGAAAAAAAAACAAAGACTTATAAGCGATTACATTAGAGCGAATCGTTCTTATGCAATATTAAAGTGACTATCAAATTATTATGAAATAAATATGAAAAAAACCGTTTTGATCACAACATTATAGTTTTCGTTCTGTATCGAACGTGTCGTAGGAATCCGTGTGCATCGAACGAGTGCGCGAAAGCGTATGACAACCCTGGAAATTCAAGAATGGAATTTACGCTCCCACAGAGTACCATGCCGCCAGCACGACAATCTGAGAGCTGCTATTGGCTAGCGGAATAATGTGCATGTGGTGCCCCTTCCAAATGATTTGTTTACAACACTATTATGTCCTTTAACTAACTAATCAATTGGAAACATAAATGAAATTGATAATGAATACATGCAGCAGCCTTATTGGACTGGAAAACACATCTGAATAACCACCTAATGCTTCCACAAGGGACTCCAGACAGCAATGATCAACGCCAAGGAAATGGCTGACTATTTACGTCACCCCCACCATGCGACCAGCCGAGCCACTATTGGTCAATTCTGAACAAAGGAAAAATCTGAATCGTAAATATTTACGACAGCGAATTCATCTTCCGAAAAATCTGGAGCTCAATTTCGAGAAATTGGGAATAATTTGGATCAAGAAATAAACATCATCACCTAAAAATGAGTATATGCTACAAAAAAAACCCAAAAACTGACGTCTATCAGTGATTGTTGCATTTTAAGAAAAATATTTACTGTTTAAAATTGTACCTTATATCACATATGTATACTTGTACCTTTTCTTGTAAACACAATAAAAATGATGTGAGGCTTTGGTATCCTGAGTTGGAAAAATCTTGGCAAAAACTATCACACATAATTTTAACACAGCTGACTTCCAATCGTAGTGACTAGGGAAATTACCTAAAACAAGTACCTTAGAAAAATTAAGGAGGTTCTGTCCCCCAAAAGTCCGTCCTGAGTTTGCTCTATAAAAATAGAAATCAAACCGGTAGGAAGTCAGTTCAAAACTATCAGCCAATAAGAAACAATACTCAAGATACCAACAGTCTCCAAGTTAAAACCTCTTTTCAAGTGTTTTAATCAGTCTTAGATTCAGTTTACCTCTCCCAGTATCCCAGTAACCTAAAATCCTAAAAACCCCAGTCTCCCACAGTCTCCAAAGTGAAAAATATTTATTTTAATCCAGTACTCAAATCAGTTTTGCCATTATACCTAGAAGCATTTTTTGTCAAAGTAGTAAATTCATTTAAAATACCAGTGGCATTCCAAAATCCACTGGCGTCCCAAACTCCATTGGCGTGTCATTGTGGCCAGCTCCCTATTATATTTAGTTTATGTACAAACGTCTAGTACATATTCCATTTAAGTGCCCGTTTTCATTAAAATATGATTGTATTTTATAGTGTTTAATATTGTATATTAACCGTTAATTAATGTGAATGTTGGTGTTACTGTTGTATGTTAATCATTCGTTTTTTTAAATTATTTTTGTATTTGTAGTACTTACTAAAAAAATGCAATTCACAGGCGGTGAATGTGAAACCTCCAGAAAACTAGATTAGATAGGAGTGGGAAGGCTACGAAGCACCGCACAAAGAGGAGACCGATTATACAATCTCATTTTGTCACAGGCTAAATCAGGCTATACTTTTTTTCGTTTCGTGTCACAGTTTCAGATCACAACGGTGCTAAAGAAGTTTTCACTTCAAAAATGGTTCGAAATTTATTGTTGGTTTTTTTTATTTGATTTTCGTACTTTTGAGTAAAACAAGAAAAACGTGTAGGCTGATGAATTTTCATGATTCCAGATATTTTAATTTTTCACTTTAGCACGGTCTTGTAATAATCTGATACGTTTGTTATTTTCTATTTAAATGTTTAATTTATATTTAAAAAAAAATGTGATTTAATTTTCATTAGGGAGGGTTTTGGAACTTTCTTTCAATCAGGGAGGGTTTTGGAACTCATCTAGTTAAATGCGGAGGGTTTCGGAACAGACATTTTTTTATATGTCTATCATATTACACAAATAAATATAAACAACTTATTTTTTTTTTTATTTTTTCATTTATATTATATAATAATGTTGTTACATTAAGCAGTTAATTTAAGAACAATAAGTTAGTCACATTGTTTTTGCATTTAATACTTAAAAGGCGTTATATTTTTAGACCAATATAATTTTCTCTGGCTTCACATAAACTCAAATGAGGATTTGTGTAATTTCCGGAAGACTTTTGGAGATACCATTGATTTTTTAGAAACTGTGGTTTTCTAACTGTTTCTGCTAGAACGAGACAGAGTGCCTATCACTTGACCCACTAGTCTATATCCGACCGCTCGTTTGATGAAATAAATATTTTTATTGTTTTCAAATCAAAAAAATCTATCATCATCGGACAGCAAAATGACATCTACATCTGTTACACCTGTTGGATGTTGGGTGTTGTGATTGTCCTATTTAATATTTAACTTCATGCAGCACTGAACACTTTACTTTCTCATTTTGCTAATTTCGATGTGTAGAGCCTCTTTCCTTAAACTTTCCTGTCTATGCCACCTTTTATTCGAACATTACATTAATTTCTATGTCTATGCCCTATTTTGTCTGTGGCCGCGTCAAACTTTCTCTTTCAATGTTTATAAAATGGAGTGTTGTGATTTGGCTTGTCATTCTTTCTCCTAAATTCTCCTTGTTGTCTCTTGAACTCAATTAGTCTCTCGCTTCTGCTAGACTTTAAATTACTCATTATTGTCGCCAGTCAAGTGCTCAGACCAAAATAATCTCTCTCTATAAATTATTCACCAGAATAATAAAGAATCAATATTCTAGGACAAACACAATGTTTTACTATGCATATAAAGGATACCTTAAACCACCTCAAAACTCTCTCAGCCTTACTAAATTAACTGTGTTAACTGATTAACTGTGTTATTGCAATAACGTAAATAAACCTCGTATACACTAAAACACGTTTTATTACCAATAACGTTTCTTACGTGGTCACGCTGTTAAAACGCATTGAAGATGTGACAACGTTGTATATGGTTTTAATTTACTAGGAAACAATGTTGTTTTAATTTTTCTCCGCAAGGGGCATTATTGGCGCGCCTATGCATTAGTTCTTCGGCCCGCGACAGCCCGCGATGACTAAACAGCTCGGTGTGTTTTATGGCGGGATATCGAAAATTTTGTGATTTTACTTAATAACGAATTTACTCTTCTGTTCACATAATTGATATATTTACCATGTTATTTGTGTGGTTTACATCAGTTTAATCGTTATTGTACAAACGCCGTACTTTCAAAGTTGAACTGTCAGAATATTGTTTTATAGGTTACTTAAAAGATAAAATTTTTATTTTAAGATCTTTATTTTAAGAGAATTTCTTAAAAGTGATAATTTTTTATAATATTAAAATCTAATACATGTGTTCGTAAACGTATCAAAAAATTAACGTCTTTAGAGATGCAAGAAATCTGTTTTAAATTTCGGTATTATTTCTAAGTTATTTTTTTGGCAATAAAAAAAACTTTGAAATTTTTTATTATTTTTTTATTGTATACACGATGAAAAAGTGAGGTGATAGTTTCCTTCCAAATTTATTACATAAAAGGACTGTGGTTTTTAAATTTTGATTTTATTTAAATTTCTCTACATTTTGGTCAAAAATGTTGTGGGAGGAAATTTTTTTCCATTTTTTTCCGAGTTTGAATCTTAAAATATGGCAGTTTTTGAAAACTAAAGTGTATTTCAAATACACAAATCTAAAAGGTAATTTTATCTAGTTTTCATAAATGGTATTTGTTTTTACGATACCCTCAAAAATAAGAAATATATAGAACATTCAAAATACTTTGGATTTTGTTCCGACATTATTAATAAAACAGACATAAACTACCCCCTCAGGCCGTGTAAACCACGTGTATTTTTTCCATGAACAATTTTTTAATTAGTAATGTTTTCACATCCGCGGCCGTTTGTCAATTGAATAAAATTTTCACGGGGTTTTTTAGTAAGGCTGTCTCTATCTAATGTACGGTTCCTTGGTGTGGAACTGAAGGAAGCCAACAAAAGCAGCTCAAATTACACCCTGACTACAGACTATCTGGAGACCACACCTGAAACTCGACGCAGCACCTTGTATAAAAAGAAAATTCAGTGGTTTTAAAGTACATAAATTTGGTTAAGTACCGTTGAAAAAAAAACATTTTAAGCTACCAAATTATTGTAGAAAGTGATTAAAAAATAATATTTGCGTTCACCTCCAACGTGGTAATAATAAAATGCGTGTTCTCGTTTATCATACCAATAAGGCGATAAATTTAAAGCATTATTCCAAAAAGATTCGACGGAATTTAAAATGGAAACGAAGAACGTTTTTCCGTAAACATGATTTTCGAGGAAAATAATTTCCTTACCTTATTTTCTCAGGAAAATAAATATTTTTTCTAGAGGTATCTATTTAACCATAATCGTTAAAAAATGTATGTGTGTGAATGTTGGCACGTGCTGGGGGAAAATTTTACCGGGAAGAACTGCGGGATTTTCCCATTCCACAGGGAAAAAATGATTTTTCCATAAATCATTTAACCGTGCCGTACTTTGGCGTACCATTTGCTTACATTTCGTACACGGAGCGCTTTATTTGCGCGCCTTTTTTGGCAATGCAATATGAACGCGATATTATAAAGTTATATTGGATTTGGAGATGCTTTCCTTGTGATAAATTTGTCAAAAATGTTTTCAGACCCATTTGGAGCGAGTGATAAATTATCTGTTATCTTTGAATCCGACCATTTTACAGCCAAATATTATGTAATTTTACCATTTTCATTAATGTATAGTGAACTACAACAACGTTTTAACTAGCTGACATTTACCCGGCGTTACTCGGGGTTATGAAAGTTTTGGAGTATAGTGCACCTGAATGTACGTGGATACATTTTTAAGGTGAAATTTTTAAAAAATTATTAACACCTCAGGCCTCGACCATATTCTGTCAGTAGCTCAGAATATTTCCGCTTTGCATTAAAATTCTAATTTAAAAAAAAAAAAAAAATTATTTAGTAACTATATATATAATATTTTTTTACATTTTTATATGAAACATGTTAGTTAGATGTATATATAAAATAGAAAATATATTCATAGTCCTCCTCACTAGGAGATCCTGTGCTGAGGGGGATTATGCTTTGGATAAGTTTTTCAGCGACTTCTATGGTTTAACTTCATTGTTGGATAAGGTTTTCCAGAAACTTCTATGACGATGTTTTAAGCATACTAGTAAGTTCACTTTCCGATAGTTCCTTTAACCAACATAATGTCCTTATGTAGCTATTTTTTGTTTTAGTTTGTTTGATACTAAGTTGGAGTTTGTTATATAACTTTACTGCTAAAAATTCAGAACTTCTTTGACCAAATGAAGAGTTACACTTTGGTATATTAAGTATGTTTGCTTGTTTGGCTCTGGTTTTATGAGCATGTGAGGTGTCTGCTTCTGAATCATTTTTGTGGTGATGTACTAGAATGTTTTTGGCATAGATTTTCTGTATGCTTGGAACATCAAACTGTTTAAAAATTTCTGTTGTTGACGTCCTTATGGGGACCTTTAGAATGGTCTTTATGATGCAATTCTGAGTTAACTTAAGTTGTTTTAAGTGATTAGATGCTGCTGAGCCCCATCCTATCAATCCTTTTATTTATTTATTTATTTTCGGGAAATCAACAGTTTACATTTTTCCAGTTTGTACATATTTGTATAGCCAAAATAAAACCAATTATGGATTTCCTCCATGTGACTTTACCTCTGATTAACAGCATAATAAAAAAAATTAAATAATAAATTTATAATAAAGCAGTATGAGATCAAAAATTTTAAAAAACAAAATATTAAGTGTATAAAACTAAAATTTACATAAAACATAAAATATCAATACATTGGTAACCACAAGAAGCCAGGTTGTACATATAAACCAAATCATAACAGAATTAAAGATAAACGATAGAAACATAGACACATAACATATTCACGAAACATCAGAGAAATACTCTTTTATGTACCCCTTATAGGTATTTGGTAGGTTCGGAATTGAAAATGTCCACCTTGGATAAAATGCTATTGTAACTATTGCATAGTCTGTTCAGACAAGAATTTTGCTTACAGTTTGTCTTGCATTGATCAACCCTGAACAGGACAGAAGAGCGTGTTGTTCGCGCAGGTACATTAAATTGAATTTTATTTAGCAACTCTGGGCATTGAATATTATTGTTAACTAATTTATACAGGAATATTGTATCCTTATGATGCCTTCGTACACTCAATGAATCAATTTTAAAGTATGAAGCTGCCTCTGCATAATTATTAAATCTTACATATGACTTGTAACAAAGATATTTGAGGAATTTGTTTTGAATTGCTTCAACTTTGTTCGTATGGATTTTATAAAATGGAGACCAAACAACTGACGCAAACTCCAAATGACTTCGTACGTAGACAAAGTAGAGTTGCTTAATGACGTTGATACTATTAAAAAGTTTTGTGTTTCTCATGATCAAACCTAACATTTTAGCAGCTTTATTTGTGATTTGTTGTATATGAAGGTTGTATTGTAGTTTACTATCAAGGGTTATTCCAAGATCACGAATATCTGAGACTCTTGCAATGTTGTTGTTATTTATAGAATAATTAAATAATGTTTTATTTTTATTTCTTGAAAAGATAATATGATGACATTTTGAGACATTTAGAAATAGTTGATTTTGTTGGCAATAGGTAATCGTGTTGTAAATTGACGCAATCGTTTAGACTTTTTATTGGCTTGTATAGCTTGGCATCATCAGCATCAATATTTCAGAGTATTTAACAACATTGACCAAATCATTGATATATAAAATGAAAAATAATGATCCGAGATGAGAACCCTGTTGGATTTCCAATCGAGAGTGGCATAGAGCATAATAAAATAAATTATAAATGGAATGGAATAAATAATAAATGGAATATTTGTTTTTTCTTACTAAAATTACTGATAATGAATAAAATAAAAACACGCACATATTTTTATTTTTTATTTTATTTTGTGAGATGTATGCGTAAAATATAAAAACACGCACAAATGTATAAGTATTTTAAACTTTATCACTAAGTAAAAGTAGTAAAAATTCACATTTTTTTCCAATTGCGTTCAGAAACTTTGGATTCATAAATGCTTACATTTTAAACATGCTGTGGATAATTTATTAATATTTAGCACGGTGGTTTCTCTTTCCAATACCGTTTAGACCAGGGTTTCCCAACCTTTATTTCGCCGAGCCTCCCCGAACCAAAAAAAATATTTTCATGCCCCCCTTAGGGGTCGTCCATTAATCACGCGAGGCTCTAAAGGGGGGGGAGGGGTTCGGAAAAATCATGAAATATCACAAAGGGGGGGGGGGGGGGGGGGGTTATGATATCACTTGTATTTATTATACCTACATTTAAAGATAATATTCTGAAAATTTCAATATACTCTGTACTAAAAAAATACACATAATTTTGAGTATGGAGGGGGGGGGGTAGTTTAAAATCTCACCACATATCACCAGGGGAGGGGAAGGGGGTTAAAAAGTTGCTAAAAAACATCACGTGATTAATGGACGACCTCTTAATTATGTTTCAACGAAATTAAGAAACACATTTTCTTCTACAAGTACCTTATATTAACTAAATTATTTATTTGAATTTCAAATAGGTACTATACAGATGCAGTATATTTATTTATTATCGATCTTTAATAGAAGAGTAGGTACACTTTTAATCATTAATTACTTTCACATTTACATTTCTTAGTTTTCTTTTAATTTTACATATTATTCTATTATTATGTTTTATTTATTTAAATTATATTTTTATAATTAGATAATGATTTACAACTTTCAAAGTAATTTTAGAACAAATAAATAAAAAAACTTTTAAAGTACTGATGAGATACTTGAGCTTGCATGCTCTGTACCAGTTGGTCGATTCTAGGTTCAGTCTTTGCTAGAGCTAAGGTTAAAACCTATTACGCCCCCCCTGACTTTTCTCTACGCCCCCCTGGTTGGGAAGTCCTGGTTTAGACCATATTTCTCACTGTGATAGTAAGGGAGATACAACGATTTCTATGAGAGTTATATGAGTTGTTCCGAAAACAGAACAAATTAGTCTGAAAAATAATTTGTTTCACTTGATCATGCCATGCCATCCTCAGGTGTCCCTGACTTCTTCAATCGTTCACTTTCGTATTTCATAGTCTCTCCATATCCCTTTCGTCGTTCATCACATACTTCTAATTTTACCATACATAAGTATTCGTTTCACTTGTTATTTAAAAATAAAGGTAATGATTTGAAATATATTTAAAAGTTTCTTTTTGTAATTGATTCGTTAGCAAGAGCACTTTCTTAAAACTACAAATCTTATTATTTGAACCTGTAATGTATTATTTTTTCGTTAATTAATTCATAAATCTACATTTTTTTTAACCTAAAAATTAGAGAATTTTAAAAATGTGTCCTTTAAAAGTTTATTACAATCACTTGTACACAATATCTGACTAGCAAAGTCCGAGAGAAAATATTTACTTATTCATATATCTGCAGTTTCGATTCAAACCATGAGAAGAAAAAACGTTTTGAAGAAATCTTGAAAATACTAGCCTTTTTGAAAAAAATATCTTAACTCACATTAAATCAAACGATCTCTAAGTTCCTCCCCAGGGCCTGTCATTTTTAAGAGTGCTTTACGGAGGGTCTTTCATAAAGAGAAAGATGAATAAATGTTTTGAAATTTATTAAAGAATATTAATTTTTACATTTGGGTAAGAAAATGTAGACGTAAGGGTAAAATATATGGACTTTTGAGGAATTTTGTATGCAGATGGTGCGGCATCCCTTTGATACCATAGTTTGTATGTTTAATAAAATTTATTACATACCGGAATGATAGATTCTCCCAGTATCGCCCTTGCGCAAGACCACCACCAAGAATCAAAGCGTTGCTTGATATGGCTTTAGCTGTGTTTGGCGACCAGAACTGAATAACCTGGTAATTTAAAACCTTCCACCCCACCCATCTTCTTCTCGCTATTCAGTCAGCTTCATAAAAATCCTATTAGGAGATTCCGCAGTCCCACTAGCTCCGAGCAGATGGGACTCTAAATTGTCGTGTATTTACATAAAAAAATATATCTTATTCAAATTTGACATAAAGTATAACTAACCGAACTAGCCATCCAACCAGAGAGGATGAACCGTCACACGACTCGGTTCTGGCACATACCCCTTGCTTCATTCACATTCATAATTTGGGAGGCGGGTCTGGGTAACGACGCACTGGGTACCATTTATTGTTACCGGATATTTAAACAAAATGTTTTTCATAGCTTTTAATGACCTTCCTGAGGTGGTTCTGAGTTGGTTTCATTCTGAGTTGGCATGGAATCGTTGAGAGAGAC
This sequence comes from Limnephilus marmoratus, assembly GCA_917880885.1. Taxonomy (NCBI): domain Eukaryota; kingdom Metazoa; phylum Arthropoda; class Insecta; order Trichoptera; family Limnephilidae; genus Limnephilus; species Limnephilus marmoratus. Next base: position 13,248,283 of record OU862922.1, read on the forward strand.
ATAACCTATACCGGACTCTCTCGCCCTGCTCATTCCGTCGGCCTGCACCGCAGTGGGAGGGATGGGTTCATACGTCCGTCACTCCTGGACGTATTGACCCTGGACTACCCACCCCTCATATTTTTTGTCCTTCCTTCTTCTTTTCCCCCAAAAGAACCCCCACACAGCATTCCTAAAGATGACCAGGGGAACCTATTTATCTCAGGTCCTCCTGTGTAGAGCTAATGTACCATAACACGGGCCTGAGCCTAGCATGGTGATCGAAAAATCCACAAATGATGAAACCATTCAAAGCAAAGAATAAAGAAAATTAAAAAAAAAATGTCAAAAAATAATAATTATTAAAAAAATATATGAGAAATGCACCAGCAACCACCCAGTTGCGTCGAAATAAAAAAATTAATTAAAACTAGTGTGCTTTAGACCACACGACTGAAGTAAAACTTCACTAACTTATAAAAGAACATATTATGACATTGACATTGGGGTGACATATGATATTGGGGTGACAAATGACCATGGGGTGACCTACGACCTTGGGGTGACCTACGACCTTGGAGTGAACTACGGCATTTAGGTGACCTACGACCTTGGGGTGACCTACGACCTTGGGGTGACCTACGACCTTGGGGTGACCTACGACCTTGGGGTGACCTAAGCCCTTGGAGTGACCTTTGACCTTGGGGTGATCTACAACCTTGGGGTGACCTACGATCTTGGGGTGACCTACGACCTTGGGGTGACCTACGACCTTGGGGTGACCATCCTTATCCTTATCCTTATCCTTATCACTCTCCAAGTCAAGCATGCGTAATGGCCCGACCGTTCGCCTCGCCATAGATCACCGTTCGCATCGATTACCGTTCGCATCACACTTTTCGTAACATCACACTTATCGTAAAATCATACTTTTCGTAACACATCACCACTTTTCGTAACACATCACCACTTTTTGTAACACATCACCACTTTTCGTAACGCATTCACCAGCTTACCCCCCAAGTCGAGCGTGCGTAAAGAAGAATATTCAAAAAAATATTTAAAAAATCCTTTCAAACATGATGCTAATAAGAAAACTTGATGAATACAAATAAGTTTAAGAGAAGTATTTTCGCCAATCCGCCCTTATTCCAAGAAATAAGGCAATCAGTACCTAAACTGCCGTGAAAAACTGAGAGAACTTTAAATTTGATTCAGTTTCCTTATCCCTTGGATATAAACCCGGACCGAATTCTCAAACGCTCATGAATTCAAATTATTTCCAACACAAAGAAGAAGAAAAACATGTTCCTATATCAATATTGAGACGGCGATGGAGAACACCACCCACTTTCGCGTGTTTTCAATATTCCACGTTAGGGGAAGTTTGTACCTACTTTACTTTGTTTTTTATTGTTTATGAAACCCAAATATGCAATATTTGTATGAATCATTCAATATTTTTATAGTAGAATAATTTATTGAGTAAAACCTCACCTTTTCGGGCCCTAGGCATTATATATATTAGGTCCTTACCTATGAAATTGGCGTTTTGCCGTACTGGTGACTTTGATCTCAAATATCTTCTCTTTGGTTAGGAATTCCAAATTCAAATTTAAACAGCTATTTACTCATGTATTTGTGTTTCGAAAATTATAATTCATTTGTTTTTTCCTTAATTGTTTTTTTTTTCTTGCGTCACTTAGTTTACAAAATGACATCAGTGCTGCAGAAACAGCTCAAAGGATTAATGATGTGTATGGCGACGGTGCCGCAAAAGAAAACAAAGTGCGTTTTTGGTTCCAACGTTTTCGTTCTGGAAATTTCGACCTGCAAAACAAGCCCCATGGACGGCCGGAGACCAAAGTTGATAATGAAGAATTGAAGGCTATTGTGGAAGTGGATCCATCGCAAACAACGTCCGAGTTAGCTACAGGCTGGGGTTTTAGTGATAAAACTGTTTTAATCTACTTGAAGCAAATTGGGAAGGTGAAAAAGCTTGAAAGGTGGGTACCTCACGAATTGAGTGAAGCAAATCAACAAACGCGCGTTAGAACGCTAGACCACACCCTGCAGACGGCTACCAAATATTAGAGGAGCTTTTTTTTTTTTTTTTTTTTTTTTTTTTTTTTTTTTTTTTTTTTTATTAGAGGAAAAAAGTTATACAATATTACAGGAAATCAAATAAAATAAGATATTACAAAAAAGAAAAGTCCCAATAAACTACTTTTAAGTAGTTTGTCAATGGGTGCTTTTACTTTGAAGTTTTTTTTTTTTTTTTTTTTAAATAAAACTTATAATGCAGTTAGACATTTTTTTTGTGTTACTACAAGAATTTTAATACAAACTTTTTCTTTCGGCGAGCCAATTTTTCAATATAATATTTGTTCTTACATTATTTGTACATTTTTTAATTTTAGCAGGTAACATATTTAAGCATGTAGGTATCATGTAGTCCAGCGTTCTTTGTCCATATTTGTTTAAGTGCTTAGGTACGATTAGTCCTTCATTTAACGTAAATCGAGTATTGTAAGTGTGGTCCAGTCTATTTATGTATATAGGGCTATTCAAATGCTGAAAAATAATTTTATGCCACAGAATTGCTCTTACTGAGAGAATTTTAAGATTCTGGTAAAAGTACGCAACATTGTGTCTTTGCTCGTATAAAATTTTATGAGCTAATAATTTGACTAATGAATTTTGGACTGATTGAACATGATTAACATTTGTCTTACAGGAAAGTCCCCAAGCTGTAATTCCGTACCTTATAATAGACTCAGCTAATGATAAATAAATTATTCGAAGTGTACATATTGGAACATAGAATTTAAGTTTATATAATCTACTAACAATAGATCTCAGACGTTCACAGACTTTATTTATTTGTAAATCCCATTTGAAAAAGCAGTCAATAATTACACCTAAATAAACATATTCTTTAACCACTTCAATATTTTCGCATGTACACAATGCTGGGATACCAACATGTAAGCAATCTGAACCGTGTGTTTTTATTTCTGGTGTAATAATATTTGTCTTGGCATTGGGTGATCTAATATGTATCAATTTGGTTTTTTTTTGCATTTATGATTAAACCAGAGTCATGAGACCATTTCAAAAGCTCAATGTAATCCTTTTGTAAGAGTTCAATACATAATTTTAAATCACTGCGAGAAATCACTAGTGCAGTATCATCCGCATACACAAAGTGTTTTACATGTTTAAAGATGTACTTAATAAAAGATACATAAATGATATATAAAATTGGACCTAATATGGAACCTTGAGGAACGCCAGCTAAAATTTTTCTTTTTTTACTTAAAGTGTTCAATAGCTTTATTTTCATGCAACGGTTGTTCAAGTAATTTTCAAATAGTTTTAGGAGCTTTCCTCTTATTCCTATGATTTCTAGTATCTGCAATAATTTTCTATGATTAATAGTGTCAAATGCTTTAGAATAATCTATAAATAAAACTAATACATGATTTTTACTATTTAGTTCATTATTTATGAAACTGGCAAATTTTTGAAGTAGCATTTCGGTACCCTTTTTTTTCTGGAATCCATATTGATTTGTATCAATAATAGAAAAATCTTCTAAATATTTTATTAATTTCAACTGAATGTATTTTTCAAGAATTTTTTTGAGTGATGGCAAAATACTAATCGGTCTATAATTACCCAATAAAGTGTGATCACCTCCTTTATAAATGGGTCTGATAATACTACATTTTAAGTCATCTGGAATTTTTGCTTCAAATAAAATTCTATTTACAAAATGGGCAATGATTGGAGCTAAAATTATTATATGTTTTTTAATATCACTCATTCTGATATTATCAATTCCAGGAGAAGAGCTTTTAAGTTGCCGCACAATGCTTTCTATATCAGCAATTTTAGCCCTTGGTAGGTACATGCTATGAGGCATCTTCTCTGGTTCAAAAGCAGTTGTCCTGTAATTACATTTATGTAACATATTGCAAACACTGTCAGAGAAATAATTAACAGAATCATTAGTTACATTTTCTTTGGTCCGATCTTTCATCAAATATTTAGAGGCAACTTGGTCACAATTATTTTTACATTTCTTACCTAAAATTTGATTACACTCGTCCCATGTCTTTTTTGAATCTTGAAATAGATTTTTGAATTTGTCATTATAGTATGAGGTTTTTAATTTAAGTAACAATTTATTTAAAACATTTCGATAACCCTTATATTCTTTTTCATAGTATTTATTTGTTGGGGCATTTTTCCAACGCTTATATAAATAATCCCTTTTTTAATTTTATATAGTGCATCACTAGATATCCAATCATTTATTGCATAAGGTCGACTTTTAGGTTTTTTGCTAATTGTAATGGTGCTGTTTTTATACAAGTCTTCAAAATAATTTTTAATTTTTAAATAAATAACCGAACATTCGGTTTCTTTTAGAAGCGACTTCCAGTCATAATTACAAATGCGTTTATCAATCTGTTTTTGCGAAAGAATTTTGACGTTATTAGAATCACTAGAGTTGAAATTATCTACCGACTTATAGAGTATGCTTACAGCTGTTGTATTATGATCGGCAATATTATAATCACATACGCACGCGGAGATTGTACTGGTTAATCCAGCAGGTAACTTTCCGCTAACTCGCACAAAAAAGTGATCTAAGCAAGAACTAACAATTTTCCCTTGAACTATTACTTCTCGTGTAACATAATTTATACATTTTTTTAAATAGTTATTAGTAAGAATATTTTCATATTTTATAATGATAGCATCATTTTTATGTAATAAATTTAAATTTACATCGCCGAAAAATATTACACTTTCATTTGATTTAATATTGTTTTCAAACACATTGGATATTTCTGACAAAAATGCTTGCTTATTTAAATTCGGGGGTCGGTATATTGCCAAGACATTTAAAGTACTGTTATTTGGAAGTGTCAATATTCCAAAAACGTTCTCAAAATATTTACTGTCCAGAAATATTTGCGAAAATGGAATATTTGGAATGTCTAAGACATCCGCCGTACTCTCCAGACCTTGCCCCAACAGATTACCATTTTTTCGAAATTTGGATAACTTCTTGCAAGGGAAAAAATTCAACTCCGATGGGGCAGTCCAAACCGCATTCAAAGATTTTATTGATTCCCGTCCGAATGGTTTTTTTAGTAAAGGGATCGATGACCTACCTATGAGATGGCAAAAGTGCATAGAGAGCAATGGTACATACTTTGATTAAATAAATATATTACAAATATTACATATATTAAAAAAAAATCGACTTTATGTTCCTCCGATACAAAACGCCAATTTCACATGTAAGGACCTAATATGATACTCGCCGTTTTATGCCCAAAAATTTTTCCTTGTCATTATTTACAATGGGAACCCAAAGTATCTAGATAAGAAGATTCCCATCTAACCGACCGGGAGTGTTTTGTACTGATTTGAATTTAGATATGATTTTAGATTTTCACAGCGAAAAGTATTTTTGTTATTTATTTTTGGGGTGTTTTGCCGTGTTGCGCTTTCTCCTCCTTTAGCCAACATTTTGGACAGCGTTACAGTGTCCATCATCAGGGCAGATGTGTGTTAGTGGTGAAATGTATGCTTATGTACTTAGAAGATTAAGTGATCGGCGATTGCCGATTTGTCAGGGAGCACCTAACCGAAACCGGACATTACTTTGAATTTGTTCCTTAAGTCCTGGGAAGACCCTAAACTCATAGAGCACGCCTGTCTACGGAGGCAATTGAAGTCCACAAAAACAAAATAATATTAATAGGAACTACACGACGGAGCTAAGCTCATTAGTTCTTGGTATCCGGTAATTGACGGCTACGCCAAAGCTAATCGCAAAAAACCATTGTGAAGTATAGTGTAATACCGGCTCGTAGTGGAGTGGAGCTGGCGACACGGTATCTCTTCTAGGTATAAAGGCACATATTTCACCACTAACAATTACACATCTGCCCTGATGATGGACACAGTAACACTAACCGAAACGTTGGCTAAATGAGGAAGTAGCGCATCACGGCATTCCATCCCAAAAACAAATAACAAAAAAGATTTGAATTTAGTTTGAGTGAACTATTGTTGTTGAAAATATAATGCATATCATTGTGTTAAAAATGTTTGTTTGTCTAACTCACTATCGTTTAAGATGGTACACTACACTAATAATGAGGAATTGCTAAAAATTCACATTTTAATAATTTCCAGCGAATTCAAAACTATAATGATTTTTATTTTCAAACCGACCACTGGGGATGTAAGTTTTTTATATTTCAGGTTAATAAAAACAATACCTTACCATTAATATATTTTACGTACAATAATTTTAAAAATTTATAACTCTGTGGCGGCCACTTGTGCCGAATTAATTACTCCGCCACTGGACTCTAGACAAACGCACTAGAAACACATGTACGAAGTATCTACAGCCAGGTACCGCGCGCCCGCTGGCACATGTCTACCTACCGAGAAATAATTCCGCCACCTGCGCGAAAGAGCTAGAACGTCTGGCTGTACCAAACAAGTACCCGCAGAAAGTTCGAGCGATTTCTCACCTTTGCGTGATTTCACCGCATTACCTACAGCGAGACTAATTACTTGCCACGGGTATATAAGCCGCGCTCGCTTGCTCGGAGCCGCCAGTCAGTACAGTACTTTCCATTCATCCGAATGCCGAACAAACACATCGAGCAGTGCAGTAACTCTTATCGTGCCTGCGCCCGGCACGGGCCTCGCGCAGTCGACAGTGAACATCAATTTATCCAGCGTGACCCAGGAACATTCCAGCACCTTCGAGGAACTTCTCCAACTACCATCTCGACGTGAGATGGCAATCAACATCCTGCAACGAGCAGCAACAACAACCGGCAACGCGCCATCATACAGCATCCTGCAACAAGCAGCAATCAGCACCTGGCAACGCGCCAGCATCCTCATCGCCTCACAAGATTCCTTCCTGCGTCACGTGTATGCTCCGACTCATTGGACACACAGCCGCCATACCCCGTCAACGCGACGACGGTCAACCGCCTGGACCAAGGTCACGTCTACACCGCCACGGTGTAGGGCAACACGCCGGCTTCCTGAAGACCTGTGATCTTCACCGCCGTAGTGTCCCGACCTTCATCTTCACATCATCGCGCAGCAGCATCACTACTGTCACTCCGCTCTCGCTCCGCATCGACCTCCGCTACGTAGCTACAATAAAGACTGACTCACACGCCTTTCATTTCTCTCTACCGATCAGGACCGCTCCCTCAACTCGTTTTTCAACGATAAAGTTAGCAGTAAGCCCCAGATTTTATTTTTCTAGACGATGAATTAATAACTTCGGGAGGGCAACGTTTAGAAACATCTTAAATATTTGTAACACGTTCTTCAGAATTAATTAAAATGAACTCGGCGGAATGGTCGAATCTCCAGGCCTGCTAGGGAGAATTCGACCGTACGTCTGTCCAATATATTTGTTTACATGCTTTTTTCACTTACGTCGTTAAGATTCCCATATTGAGTGTTTGGTAGGGCAAATTCGACAGTAGGTCCGACCAATACACTAGCTCGCAAGTCGCAATTTGTGGACACAGCTTCTTGATTTACGTCGTTAAGATTCTAAATTCATATTATAGGTTCTTTGTCTTCTTAATAATAACAATGCATAGCGATCAATGTTTTTGTTAGATTTACAAACATTTTAATTTGAAATATCGTAGGCGATATTGTATGCTTTTATGAGATCATTTATTTTAATTTCGGGGTTGGTTGAGGATGAAATTGAAGCGGAATTACTACTTTCATTATTTATGCATTGAACCGCTTACTCGTTAATATGGAATAGTTAGATTTAGATTTATTATTACGAAAAGTGAGTATTTATCTCGGGCGAGACAAAAAACATGTAAAATTATGTATTTAACATTTTAATTTTGTTAAAATTAATTCACTTACGCGGTACTATTTAACATTTCATAGACAATCAATCAATGCTGTCAATCATATTATTGCCATGTAAAACAAAGTGAATACATTATTGACAAGTTTAGTACCTGTATTTATAACAGCAAAATATGGAAAGAAATGTATTAGAATAATTACACTTACCCGCTAGACAAACCCTGCTTGCCAAACAAACCATTCAAAATGTCTTAAATTTATTTACATGCGTCCAAATAACTTTCTAAAAAATTCAAATCGTACCAGCCAAAGACGTGGCACATGTGAGTATGCAGTACCCTACTGCAAAACTAGGTTGTCCCAAAGGCATATTACTTTTATAGCTCCAAAAAGGTATAATTTACTGTTTACAACCTTTAAAGAGAACGTATGTCAAAATATTCAATCTTATAAAAAATATACCAAAATTTGGCTAAAAAACACTGAAACCGATATTTTTTTCTTATAAGCTTAAATAAAGCCGTTAAGTATATCTATCATAGGACAGCTTTTAGAGAAGATTTATAATATTGTTTGCTAGTTTATTTTGTTTGTTTTTTATGTTTTTAAAATTGCACTTGTAACATCTATTCTTACAAAACTTACAAATACAATAATAACAACTTACAAATACAATAATAGCAGTGTTATTATGCTGTAGTTTTTAAATGCATTTATTCAGTTACTTTTTTTAAATCCCTAATTTATGTATACTTAAAATATTCACTATAACCATAGAAATAAAAATAAAAGTGAAAGATCAATATTATACCCACGCACAAAAATTGCCATTGTGGGATTTTTAGTTTATACATTTATCATATTAAGCTTTTTTATATACTTTTCATTATTTCATGTATCTTTTATATGTATTGTATCAAAAATTTTAAATAAAAAAAAATAAAAAAAAACCTGGGATGTTTTTTTAAAATTATGATAACACGCAGATTTCATAGTTTTATTCTCAACCCAATAATTCTAAGTAGGTACTTTTTTGTTTTTATTTTGACGAGAATTTATATTTCAAGATTGGTACTTCCGACAAATGTCATATTTGATTGTCCATTAGTTAAAAAAAGAAATATTCCGTATTATCCGTGCATCAAACGTCGACAACCCGAACGTTCCGTATTATCCGTGAGGTGGACTCTATGCATATGTGGCGGTCACTTAACCCGCTCTGCGAAGTTTACCGCAGCGCCACTGGTTAACGATCACACCAAAAATAAATATCTAGGTGCAAGCCGCTGCCGGCACTACAAGTACGTCTATCGTCTTGTAACAATTAACGCGGCAATCTACTGGAAAGTTCCCGGCTCCACAATACTTTATCAACACAGCGACTCGACTGTTCTCGAACTTTCTCACCTTAGGCGCAGCGGTTGAATTTCACACGCCGTTCTCGAAACTACTTGCCCGACCGGCAGAGTATAAAAGCCAGCGCAGCCGCATACAGCTCAGTCCCAAGTCTAGTCTCAAGTCACACACACAGTTATACAGTGCCCAGCTTATCAGTGAATTCGCTCCAGTGCGGTATCGGCTGAACGGCCAGCCCCGGCGACTCAAAGCCGGCACCTGTGCCCGTTGCGCCCGCAGCCTTCGAGGACCCATCATCTCGCAGCTAACATGGTCTACCGCACCATCAGCTTTGGAGAATCCTTTACTCGCGACTACAAGGCCCGCCGCGTCTTCTGTCAAGGGTGCAGCAACAACTCAGGCATATCGAAGCCCGTCGCGCTTCGCTGCCACTGGGACTTTCTCCTCACAAGGTTCACCGCTGTCCATCTCCGCGATTCAAAGCGTCGAGCGACATCCTGGACGTCATGGTCTTCACCACCACGGTGCAGCGCTACACGCTGGTGACATGCAGACCCGTGGTCTGCTCCACCACCGCATCTTCGACCATCATCATCAACTTCACTGCCAACACCACTTATGACTTGCACTCACTACTACTCGTGTCAACTACACCATCTGACTGTTTGCTACGTAGCTCTCCAATAAAGACGTCGACTCACTACACCGACTGACGCCTTTCATTTATCTCGTCGCGTCTCTACCGATACGGACCGCTCCCTCACATATTTACTCTACTATCGTTTGTATAATTGACTATCATTTAATATTAACCATGTACAGCTATCAACGTTTTTGTTACATTTACGGACATTTAAGGTAAGGTTAAGGTCCTGGGTTTGATTCCCAGATGCGAAAGAATCGTTATCTGATTTTTTTGTTTCAAATTTTTCATTTGATGGGCCTACTGTACAGGAAGGTGGTCCAGGCCTACATAGTAAATTCATTTTTTTTTAAATATAGATGTAGCCATCCATTTAATTTGTTACACCTACCATTAATATTATGTGTAAAAAATTTCAGCCCCCTATCTTATATACAAGGGGGTGCTCATCGAATTAGAAGTTCCTGACAAAAGTTCTGGATTTTAAGTAAAACACGTAATTTAAGGTTTATTAATATTACAAGTATTTTAGTCCAATAAGTATAAAACGTATTTAAATTTGAACAAAATTTGGTACGTATAATAATTAACATAATATTGGTCGCAATCTTCCAAAACTATTTATGTTACTGACGACCTCCGTAGTACAGTGGCTAAGACTCTTGACTCACATTCCGGAGGTCGCGGGTTCGAACCCGGCATGCGCAAATAAATTTTATTTGATTATTTTGTGTTATTTCACAACTAATTCATTTAAAATAATATATAGTATATTTGCGGCATGTTCCAGAGTGGAAGATACTATTAGTATCGCCCTGGTGTAAGACCACCATTCAGAATTGAAACGTTGCTTGAAAATGGCTTTAGCCGTATTTAGTGACCAGATCTGAATAGCCAGGTACTTCCCAACCTTCCTCTTCCCCACCTCCTTCCCCTCCCCACTACCTTCAGCCTCACAACATACCCCAATTGGGGATGCCATAGTCTCACTGGCTCCAGACGGGAGCAGTTGAGATTCTTGTGCGGTATTCACTGTAAAAAAAAAAATGTTAATTCCTTTTGAATGTTTCAGTAGAAACGATTTTTCTGTTTTGTTCAACGATGTGAAGTAAAGATTGCTTTTCTTCCTCATTCTTAGTGTGTATCGTGTTGTAATCTTCAAATAGTTTAACACCTCTCTCCGCTGTATCATTAACAACACGCAAAATTGACTCTGCTTTTACCTTGAAGGTAATCAACATTGTTATTCCAAGTCTCAGGAGGTAATTGCAAGAAAGAGTCGTTGATATCAAGAACTAAGAGCGTTTTCAACATTCTTTGTGTTGCAAAAGCTTCTAATGTAACCTCTGAGGCAAGCTTAGCAGAATCACCTTATACTGAATGATTACCGCCATCAGAATTTATTTTTTTGAACAACGGTCTGTTTCTCAGCATTAAATAGCTTCTCAGAAAACAAGGTAAATGCGACTAGTTCATCTGACAAATACCATAAGTAACGCTCTAAGACACCCCTAGCTGCTATACTGATTTCGGAATCAATGGCTTCGTACAATTTTAAGCTATTCCAAAGTATTAAGTCATTTACTGGTGCATCTGCTGCCAAAGACGCTTCGATTCAAACTTTGGTGTAGATGATAACTAACAAATCGAACAATTTGTTTTTCTTCTCTCTTGATTAGTTTAAATCTTGTTACGATCAAGCGCACTGGTAACGTATTGTGTAAATGCGTACACTTGTAGACAGCTCAACGCACTACAAACTCATATTTGGACTTATCCTCTAATATGCTAGCATTACTAGAAGTGCTACTGAAGCTGCACTCAAGTTCTAACTCTTGTCTCGACACCACCGAAGATGAAGAATTACTTTTAGCAGTCATTTCTTTCAATTCTTCAGATCTTTTTTTCCGTTTTAGAGAACTTTTTTGACCTTTTCTAGTTTCTTGTCGATTGAGGTCATAATCATCTTACGTTCTCATCTTTGATCGATGAGAAACGCTCTGTCTTCCGCAATTTTTATCAAATTCAAATGGGCAATATCAAAAAGTTTTTCTAGTTCTTTTTTTAACAAATACTCTCCTTTTCTTTGTGCTTCAGAATTTCTTCCTCTATTTTTCTTCAATGGCAGCCAGTTCTTAAGAAATTTAATCAGTTTTTCAATGCAGTGATTTTGTTATCTCCTCGGAATACTAAATTTACTCCATACTTTTATAAGTTCTTGAATAAGTACATGCGCGGAATCTTTCACATTTTTCAAATAATTTAATATATAGTGATAATGAAGTTAAACTTGCCGAAGAGTAGGATGTTGGTTAAGCCTCATCAATGGCTCAATATCTCGAACCCCAAGTAGAAAAATTTCGTATATTTTTCGAGTAGATGAACACATTTTACTACACTGATTCACTTCACAGTCTACTAAATATGTATCAAATACTGTTCATATTTGTCTATAAAACTCTTCAGTAGTTTATTTTAATATTTATTTAATAGTTTAACACACGAAACTGGCCCGTAGCAAAAAGTAAAAATTAAGCATTTTACACAAAAAATTCAAAAACAACACTTGATTGAGCACCCCTTTCTACTTGAGCTATCTTGCTGAAATTTTACTATGTTATTTCTATGAATAGGTGTAACAAATTCACGGGGTGGCCAAATGAAAAATAATAAATAAAAATTTTGGACCACCTTACTGTACAGGGTACGCAGATACTTTAATAGTACCCCTGTACAAATCACAAGTGCGCCCCATGGTTGAATTTGGCAAATACCTCTAATTTGGAGCCCCAAATATCTGAAAAAACCCTCGATTTTATTATAATAAAACAAATATGAAACTTATATCCAGTTTAAATTATTTGACCGATACTGGTTTCAGCTGCGGTAACCCATATAATTTAATAAAATACTTGGAAACCACCCCCCTCCCCCTTCCCCATGTGTTATGTATATAAACCGTAGGTTAAAAATAATTTGTACCAGTCTAAAGATGGCAAGCTGAAACCGATGACAGTCAAATAAATTAAAGAGGAAATAAGTTTCATATTTGTTTTATTATAATACTTGCTGGCTTCCGGCATGCGTTGCAATGCCATATTCAAAGAGATAAATTGTTTCTCCCTACATGTCCTTTCCCGTGCGCCCCCGCATCCCCTTCTCCTCCAGCGTTGCCCTTTCACCTTTCCCGCCTGCTCTCTCGCGGTCCACGTATTCAGTCCCAATACATTCAGTTTGCAAACAGCTCGCGTGCCACCTATTACAATTTTTACGTATTCAAAATATCATTTTTCATATATTATAAACATTCGTTTTTGTATTTATAAGAACAATCAATCAAATTTGGTACCTAACATATTACCTATTTAAAATATCTATAATTTAAAAACTCCCTGGACAATTCTTTCGTCATAACAAAACAGCTGCCTGCTAAATTCACGTTCATCAAATGCGCTAACTCTCAAACGTTCGAAGTTAAAATAGTCGTTAAGTTTTCTGAAATAATCGAATTTTCTTAATTTTTCTTTCCGTAAGAACCTTCTACAAAGTATTAGAAAACTTTAAAAAAAAAATTAATGAAATAGGTAAAGTCGTTCTGAAGTTATGAGTTGACCAAGGGAAACAGGGATTAATTATTATATATATTGATATTATAATGGAATTCCACCATGAATCCAGTTTCAAAATAGAAATATATTTTTTTTTTTCATATTATTATTAATAGCAGTTAGAACAAAAGCGAGAAAGGGGAAGGAGCCCTAAACAAAAATTGTTTATAATATTGTGGGGAATTATTTTCCTCAGGGCCTCCTGTGTGGAGCTAATATAAAAAAACTGGTTCGACAAAGGTAATGTTTATTTTTTGTTACGTATTCTTCCGTTTGTTTTCCAATATCTAATAACCCAACATTTAATGTCTGTCTCATTTCATTTTCTTGCAATCTCTCATATTCACCCCGAGGTAATAGTAAATTTGAGCACGAGTTCTCTGATATCTTCTTTTACGTGTATTTATTATTATTAAATTCTTTATTGTTTATTTTTCTTTTCCCACAACCAATCACCCATTTAATTTCAACGGAATGTATTTTCAAGAAGTATTTTCAACACTATTTTCACTATTGACAAGGAAAGAGAAAACCAACAATAAACAAGGAATGTAAAATTCAACATTCGTTCAGTGAAACACAATATTATTCATAGATAATGGTGGGAATAAAGAAAAGCAGAATAATGATGTTGAGAACAGGTTCCACAATACGCGGAAGGTTATGTGAGATTTGATGTAGGTACGTACAAGTATCTTTGTTACGATTTTGTCATGAATATACTATAGAAAAGGCAGAAAGGACTAGCTTCTTAGAAAATGCCATTAAATGGTGCATGTTTGTCAGATAAATGAATGTCGTGTGTAGTTGGTTCCGAATGTTTTATAATGAAATTGTTGCTCTGGTTCTGAGCGTGTGTTTCATTAGAAATACGAGATAATGTACAGGGTGTTAAGGAACGTACTTGACCTAATTTAACCAGTGATTTTTGACATTATTTAAAGTAAAAAAAATGTAAATGAAATTTTGGTCTCCGGTGACTCTTTCGATGACTTTTTTTTTTCAATTTTTTTTTCTTCAAAATCAAACAAAAAACTGACTGGTCACTCAGCCGAGTAACCGATCAACCCCTAACCACGCCTTCAACTCTCACCGGGGTGAGGTTTGTCTAGGTATTGGAGGCGGATGACCAAGACGCACTGAACCCCAGATTCCTACCCGCCCCTTAAACCCTTTTCCTTCCCAGAACTCTCCTCTCCTTCCTTTCATTAAAAAAACCTTCCGCACAACTTCCTATCCGTCTTTTCTAAATAGATACTCCACACCAGTGGCGGCTCGTGACTTTTGGGTGTGCTAGAGTGCTGATATTAAAAAATGGCATTATTGATGTTGTTGTAGCCGAAAAAAAAAATTTTTTTTTTTTGTAAATCAGTTTTTTGTATGAAAAATTTCAGAAAGTTTCAGTTTGGCGGTGTGCCGCACCGATTTCCTGAAAAATCTTCATACAAAACAACGATTTTTGAAAAAAAAAAAAAAAAAAATTCGCATGCGACAACATCCATGATGCCATTTTTTTAATATTAGCACCCTAGTCACAAGCCCAAAGTTACGAGCCGCCACTGCTCCGCACAGCTTCCCCAATATGTGGAACTAATATAAAAAAAATATGAAAAAAATTATCCGATGTGGACATGGGAAGGAAGAGTATAAATACAATGTTGCAACCTAACAAAGATGTTTTGTTTTCTTCTAGATGTTGGTTTATGATTTTTCTCTCGAAATATTTTTAAATACTTTCAAAAACTTACTTAAAAAAATTGTACACACTTACAAATAAAACTTGACCTTAATTTATAAGTCACATAAAAAACCAAGTACATTGTAACCTTAGAACGGAGTACCCCAGTAAGGTCACATACTTTCCGAATTTTGTAAAAAATTAGAGAAAACAAAAAAAAAAACTATGAAAAAAATAACCGACTTCAAAACAAGTATTTAAATGTGGATTATGGACACGGGAAGTGTTGCAAACTTACAAAGATTTATGCTTAAGTTATTTATTCTTCTTGAATCATGACTATGCACGAGGGTTTATAAATAACCTTGCGGCCACTCCTTGCTAAATAAAACGCTATGGACTACAATACGAGTTATGCCCGACCACCAAACAAGATAGGTAATTCACAATTAAGTGGTACTCACTGCTGTTGTGTCTTCTGGCATGGTTTCCGTTTGGTGACAGTCACAGATCACAGATGTGTCCATAAGCGCTCGATAATTGGGGTTATTTTATAACCCACGATAGAGATCTGAGTCACAAATTGATTTACATAAGAAGTTCACACAAAGCATACGACATAATACGATAGGATTTACACTTTATGTAACGATAGGATAGATAACACTTCAACGTAGAGCGAAATGTCGCGATACGATGATGGTTAGCAACGGACAAGCGATATTGCGGTATATGACACCTGTCTACCGTGTAGGTAGGCACCCTTATTGTGCGGAATTCCAAAAATCCCGTATGTCAATCGGAGCACAAAACGAATGAAACCCATCAGCGTTATAAAACACTTCTAGATATTGGTTTATAATTTTTCTCTCTCGAAACATTTTGATATACGTACTTTCAAAAATTATTTAAAAAAAAAATTATCATAGTTACAAAAAAAACTTGACCTTTTATTAAAAGTCACATACAAAACCGTGTACAATGTGATAATAGAACGGGGTACCTTACTAAAGTCACATTCTTTTAAAATTTTGTAAAAAATTTATAAAAAAAAAATAATAATTTTAATAAAAATTATATTTAAAAAATGTTTAAACATTGAGTAATTTCAAAGTATTACAGATTACGTCGTGTACATTATTCACAAGAGAGCAGAGCGTTTCCTAAATTAGATACAAAAAATTGCAACTCAAAAACAAAATAAATATAGATGGGCTTTCCTCCGAACAAAAAGGTTTACTCTCGGATGAAAAGTTCCCGAAAAGATAAACTTTGTATTTACAAGTAAAGTAGACGTCTAAATACGAAGAACTTATTCGGAGTGTAATATCTATTCATGAAAATTGTTGCTTAATTATTCAATTTCATGGCGGAATGACGGATTACATTATCACCCTCCGCACTTAATCCGTGAAGAATGTAATTTTCGATATTTCTGTACAGCAGAGAGATAGCTGGATGATATATTAACTGAATCTCTTAACCCTTCCCGTCTGAATGAATGTAAAAGATTTTTTCTGTAATTTATTTTTATTTTATTTTATTATTTTTTTATTTACTAAATTATGTACATATTATATACAGCAAAAATAACATAATAATAGTATCTAAAAAAACTGTAAATATTAAAATGTATACAAGACTGTTATTATGTATATATTAGTTCCTAGCTAGGCAGATTGCCCGTTCTAAGGAACCAAATTAGAGATGAAACGGATATTTGTTTGGACGGATACCGGATATCCGGCGAGCTGCGAGGTCAGATGACCGGATATCCGGCGGCCGGATATTCGGCTCATTGTCTCGTTGTATGTCGTGACGAGTTTAGCGCCGCACAGGTGCGATTGTGATTAGTTAATCATGTTAATTTGAGTTTTCGCCACTCTGCGAGGTTATTGTAAGTTTTTACTAAAAGTTTTTAGTTTAGAAAACTAACTAACTAACTAACCATCACGCCGTTTCCCCGCAGGGGTAGGCAGAGAGGACGGACCGCCAAACAACTCGGTCTTGGCACACACTCTTTGCCTCACTCACATTCATACATCGTCTCATACATACTCTTCTATTATTCTGACTTTTGACATGGCCCGTCTCAAGTATCTGATTCACTTGATCGTGCCATGTCTTCCTCGGGCGTCCCCGACTTGTTCTACCATTCACATTTGCATCATATATTCTTTTTACACTACTTTCTTCGCTCATTCGCTCTACGTGCCCAAACCATCTGAGGGTCCCTTTCTTAATTTTGCTCATTATTTAGATATTTACTATTTATGTATTTATCATTAGAGTGAATATCTCAGAAGAAAATTTTAGTGTTTTGGAAGGCCTTATGGCTTTTTTGTGACTTTTTCGACTTTAAATAAAAGCCGTCATAATTATAAGCCATTTTATTGATATTTACCTCACAAAGATTAATGTATGGCATTTTATTATGGGAAATTGTCGTAGTTTTTGAATATCCGGTATCCGGCTGGATATTGAGTTACAATCCGGTATCTGGCCGGATAGTAAATTTAGACCGGATAGGCCGGATACCGGATATCCGATTCATCTCTTAACCAAATGCTGGTGAAAAAAGCCAAAAATGTATTCTATGAAGGAAAAAAATGTTTTTTTCGTATATTAAATATACACTACGTTTTTACTGGTAGTGCCACTGATAGTTAAAAATGTAAAATTTTAAGTTTTAAGTGACATTATTTAATAATTTTTCAGACTCAATCCTAACTTAGCCAATCAATTATTTAGTTATTATTGAACCGATGCATGTCATTTTGCATGTTTTAATATTTAATTCTGGAGGGATTTCATTATACAATTTCGGTCCCAGATATGTATAATATGTCTTTTGAAACTTTACCGTATTGCTCCCTGAGACCACGAGATCCTTTCTGGTGTGACATCTTGTGATATATTGTTTATTATTATTGTTTGAAAAGCTTCGATTTATTTGGTACATCAGCGGAAATCGTGGCTTTAGTGGTATAACCGATTATAAATAATATATGGTTATTGATTTAATAGTTAATTAAAGAAGTGCAAGGTACGTAAAGTGTAATATGAAACCAGAAAACCATTTATTGGATAACCAACACCTCTGCCATAAGTCACCCCAGGTGGTTTGCTACTTTTGGTAGCTTAGCAGGGGTGCCCGGGTTTATGGGGTGAGGTTTATCCAGATCCAGGCGGTGGATGCGTTTGCCCACCTACTGCGTGGTATGCCGGACTGTTTGAAGTAGACTTTTTGGTCTCTCCAGTAGGACTCTCTCTAAAAAGACCCTCCACACTGCATCTCCAATGCCAAAGGCCCCGAGGGAAATTATTTTCCTCAGAGCCTACTGTGTGGAGTTAATGTAAAAAAAGACAATGATAATAAATGTCAATCAATAGGAAATGAAACTCATTCTGTAAGAATATAAAGATTTATTGAATCGATGGATTGTAAAAGATTAGATTAAATGAATCGATTAACTAAGAGTCTATTCTAATTTTAATATCTCTAACAGTTAAAAGAACAAAAATTCCAAAATGATGAATAATACATATATAAAGGGCGCCAGAACGTTTTAACATTTTGTACAAGTAGTAAGAAATAAACTATTTTGACAACCAAAGTGAATTCCAATTAGTAAAGATGAGAAATTACAATTTTGAAGCTCCGCCATTTGCTCGGTATGATCCTGCGTTGTGAATAACATCCTCCCTTGCTCCTGTGAGAATTCTAACTGTAGTTCAAAGCAAGCTGTTGCCGCATTACTATCTGTCAAACAACAAGTGATGTAACGCCGATGAACGCTCTTCTAGAAGTGATGATGGGATCGGGGTAAGTAGTTGCATAAGTCAGAAGTAAGCCGCTACAGGGGGAGCATATAGAATGATCTTGAATTGGTCACATTTACAAGATACATTTTCAAATCAATTCAATTTCTTCCTATTCCCCTGCCACATTAATAAAAATATATTAACAAAAATGTGATTCGAGACCTTGGCGTGATTTTCGAAGCGAGTCTCTCTTTCAAATCCCACTTGACATTTTCTTCCGCGCTAACAAAATGCTTGGATTTGTTCTTTGTAATGCGAGATCATTTGCTAATGGAATTGCAATACGGAGAACCAATGAAGCACTTGCTCGCAGCATCCTGGAATATAATTCCGTTATTTGGGCCCCTTCATGTCCAATAAATAGAAAAAGCGCCATAAAAGTTTATGCGTTATCTGTATGTTAGGGAAGATGCATACTATCCATTCCTCTATCCATCCTTGTTCTTAACATGATGTTCGATTTCAACATCTTAGAAGCCCACCGAAAAATATTTCGGGTAAACCTTTTTTAAAGCTAATCTCTGGTACTATACTTAATCTGATTATTTTGAAGGAGGGTAAAATATATGTTCCTAACAAGTATACTCGTGGGAGATCCCACGCACTTATTGTGCTCCGAAAGCGAGGACTTCTGCCTATCAGAACGCTCCAATAAACAGAGTGGCTCAACTGCTTGACGATTCTGCATTGACCATCGATATATTTTCGACAGTTTAGCAACTATATTTGGACGCATGTCACTCCATAATATCTCCATGATATATCGGTGTATAACCGTTTTATGGAGAACATGCAAAATAAATAAATAAATACGAATTATCTCTACTTCCACTCGAAACTACTAAAAATAATAAATAAAAATTATCTTATTAAAACCATATTACTATATGAATATATAATGTACTTAAAATTACAAATAATGCAATGTTTCAGTTACATAAAGAACACTTTAATAAAAAATAATATGTATCCCACCATTAAATATATCGGCGAAAAATCGTTATGTTGGTGGACTCACTGTACCACTCGTATGAACTCAGCACAGCATTAATCACTATGTATATTAGAGAATAAAATTATGCAATCTATTAACCCATCATACACGAAGAAAGAAAAAACTACTACAAATTAAAATATATATTTAGTACCACCATACAATTTTAACGTTTTCTTCGGTTTATTATGTTTTGCTTATCATTTCTAATAAATTATTTTCTTTTGATTTACATTGGTTAGTACTTTTATACGCTATGTTATAATGTTACCCAATCTCTTCTTATGAATATTTTGTCTTCTTTATTGACATGTAAAATGATTAAAACTAATTTTCAGTGCCCCTGAGATGATCTTTCACGAAAACAGCGCTACATAAACAAGCTAAATATTATTATTTGTCTAATTAATTTAAGATTAGAAAATCATATTTGAAATTAA
This sequence comes from Limnephilus marmoratus, assembly GCA_917880885.1. Taxonomy (NCBI): domain Eukaryota; kingdom Metazoa; phylum Arthropoda; class Insecta; order Trichoptera; family Limnephilidae; genus Limnephilus; species Limnephilus marmoratus. The sequence goes on from OU862922.1 coordinate 13,268,711, forward strand.
TAATAATTACTTTACTTCACTCTGTAACTTTTTAAATAGTTTTAATTTTCATTCTCTCCTGAGCACAATCTTCTACTTTATTAGGAGAGTATTTGAAATATTGTGTCAAACAATATTATTTGCGGTAATAAAAAAAAGGTGAACTAAGAAGTTTTTAGATTGCATTAGGTATTATGTATGAATACATTGGCAAAATGAGTACTTTGGTTTTAACACTACCTTTTACTGTCAACCATGCTTTGAAGCACAAGAAAACAGTAAAATTAAAAAAAGTTGCAGGGGTTTTATGCATCATTAAAACGGTATCGGCGAATAACAAAATTTAACTTGTGGGGAGAAAGTTCACAATTTTAAATTCGAACTTTTGTTTTTTATAATACTAGCTGACCCGCAGAACTTTGTATCGCCTCAGAACCAATAACTGTTTAAATTATTAGCTGAATTAAATTCAGTTTTTTTATTAAGTTAAAAAATACGCATTGAAGCAATTATCGATGCGCAACTGTCCGTGTTTTGTTATTGTTAGTATCAGAGGTGAAGTTGTGTACGAATTTATGTTTTTTGTGATTTTCTTACTTTTCCACTTACTTACGGGAATTGCGTTTTACTTTCTTTATACGTGTGAGTAAGATTTATTGCAATAGAGAACTCCAGTCCAATTTTTTTATTTTTTTTAATGAATAAAGACCTTCAAACTTAAATAACTGCATTTTTATTTTTATTTTTATAGTTAGTTTTAATAGTTAAAATAATTGTCAAAGTTTTAATTTTTCTAGACCATCAGAAAAGCACCATATCTATGGTAAATTGTTAATATGGTGATATGGTCTTCACCCACCGATATTTTATTTACCTTCAAGTTGTCATATTGTATCAGTGATATTATGTCGAGGAAAATTTCCCTATATCTAGGGGAGAAAAATATTTTTTAGGGATAAGGGAAATCAGGACAAAATCTAGGGAAATTTCGAACTCTGGCAAAATGTTTATTACATATGACAATATTACTGGTATTATTTTATATATATATTATATACGTATACATATATATTTTTTGGAATTCCTATGAATCTTAATTATTGTTCATGTACTTACATGCAATGCTATTTTTAACACTGACAACTCAAAATGATATTATATGTTTCTAAAAAGATAAATGGGACCTCTGAAAAAGAATTTAATTTATGTTTTAAGTTCTGTTTTTTCGGTGATTGTGGTTAATTTTTATTTTGCAAAGTGTTTTTTTTTATTTGGAATTCAATTTCTAATTCAGTGGTGAGTGCATTCGTACTTTTAAATTATTACTTCTTGTAGCAAAAAGTGTTTTATTTGGAAAAGCACAGTATTATTAGTATATTTACCAAGTTCCGATATCTTTCCAATTAATTAACATATATAACAGGATTAGTGTTACACAATCAGGTGGCTACGTAGGTAATTGCGTAAATGTGAAATTCTAGGGAAATTTCACTTCGAAATCTAGGGAAATAATTTTTTTGGGCAGAACATCCCTGTTTTAAATGATAAACAATATGGCGGAATCATGAGGCTACTATGAAATTTGGTGATGTTTAGGTGTGGGAAATCGTTTTTTATTCAAGATTAACTGCTTTTAATATTGAAAAACATTGGTAAAATGTCCACATTTCACCGCTACTGTTATTGTATTTAATCAAAGTGCAATATAAAAACAAATCTCTCTCCTTTATTGCAAATACATGTGACATCGTGTTTTGTGTTAGGCGTTACTTTGTAGGTACATTGTTTTATGTAACACATACAGAAACACTGGTATTTAGGTATAATACACTGATCATGACGATTGTGTGTATAAAAAGCCCTTGATACTAAAAAGAATTTGAAAATACGATCGATGTATCGTCAACCAAATGTCAAAAATGACACGACTCTAACCTCAAATAGGCAAAATTTATTCCAGATTGTCCGCAAATATAGCCCCTTTCGTAAATTGTTGAGGGCCTAAATTATGTTTCAATAAACACAATAACTATTATTTATCTAAATCTCTATAAACAGTATGAAAATAAACCAAAAACACGAAATGTTGAATTGCATATTCAAATGTCAATACAATAATACTGACAATACAATACACGCGATCACCAGGTGACAGTGGGTGAGTGTGACGCGTGACGTCACCATTCACCATTTCAGTAATGCCAACTTAACGCTGTGTTTTCAGGAGAGGTTTAAAAATGCACTTTTTAATAATTTTTTAAAAACTCTGCGTTTAATATTATGAAATAAAAGTTATATATTCAGAATCAGCGTTTATTGGTCTATATGAACATATTTTTTTAAAGCCATAATATTTTTCACTGGAGTTCCTTATTATTGTATTTTTTCTTTGGTGGGGTGCAGACAAACGTTTACCGTTTATCCCATTTTTGACTGTTGACATTCCATAACCTGATGCTCTAAAACGCTTTAAAATGCTTTCTCATCGATGGCTTTCTTCCTATTATTATTTTAACCTTATTTTATAAAGTAAATGTCTGTACTTGGATGAGTATGTAAAAATACTGGCCCCAAGAAGGTTGGGATACAAATGAAACTAGCTGAAATAATGTATAAATTTCTATAAAGTCGTTAAAATCAAAATAGATTTCATTAATGCCTCAAAGCGATTGCTTTCTTTGGTGACTTATTATTTGTTGACGCCCGCCTACGGCTTTGTAAAAACAGTAAGTTCCAAGCTAGGTTTTGGAAGCATTTAAAAATAAAACAGAATTTGAAAACAAAATTAGGATTACAGTTATTGCCTGATTTGGAAAATCTAAAAAACATATTTAGAGCACTAGTTGATAAAGGGTTAAATAAATATAAACATTTTATTATTTCTGGTTCTCAATTCCATTATTTCTCGGTCCTGTTTCCAGGATGTTTAAATACTGAATCTAACAAATAAGCTTATTTATTTATTTAAATATTTATTTATTTAAATATTTATTTATTTATTATAGATACAAAAGAAAGTACAAATTACAATTAGGAAGCTTTGCCTGTCCAACTAGGAAAGTTTCCCTATTAATAGTTACACTATTCAGAGGACGATCAAAATACTACTCAATTTTCAATTTGGGAGGCGGGAATGGGTACCGCCGCCCCGGGTACCTTTATTGGATAACCAACACCTCTGCCATAGATCACCCCAAGTGGTTCGCTACGTTTGGTGATTTAGCAGGGGTGCCCGGGTTCATGGGGTGAGGTTTGTCTAGGTCTTGGAGGCGGATGACCAGGACATACTGAACCCCAGATTCCTACCCACCCCTTAAACCCTTTTCCTTCCCAGAACTCTCCTCTCCTTCCTTTCCTTAAAAAAAACCCTCCACACAGCATCCCCAAAGATGACATAGGCCCTGAGGAAAATTATTTTCCTCAGGGCCTCCTGTGTGGAGCTCATGTAAAAAAAAAAACTAGTGTTTTTTTAATAAATTATTAAATTATCAAAAGAATTTAATTTTATATATTCACCATTTATTTAATCAAAATTGCCAACATGTTTCAAGAGCAATAAAAAAAACGAGTGTGCTTTAGACTTTAGACCACACGAATGAAGTAAAACTTCACTAACTTCCGTTCGCCTCGCCCGACCGTTCGCCCCGTCCGATCACACTTTTCATAACGGCCTTGTCACGCATTCACCAGCTTACTCCCCAAGTCAAGCGTGCGTAAATGCCCCACCGTTCGCCTCACCCGATCACACTTTTCGTAACGCTCTCGTAGCGCATTCACCAGCTTACTCCCCAAGTCAAGCGTGCGTAAAGAAGTTTTACTTAAAAACACGTAAATGAGATTTGATGTTTTTCAATTCAAACTCAAAACATAATGAAATCGTTAGGTGTCGGACAGTTAGGATTGGGTGTGAGGGGCTGGGCGGTTACTCGGCGGAGTGACCAGCGTTGACACGTGGATGAGGGTTTTCTTTGTTCGGTTTTGAAGAAATAAAATTGAAAGAAAATAGCATTGAAAAAAAACTTCAATTTCATTTATATTTTTTACTACAAGTAATGTCAGGAATCACTAAGTCAAGTACGTTCTGTAACACCCTATTTAGAACAAACTATTTCTGAAAATAATATAAAAATTACTACCACGAGTAGCAACTACTACTATTTTAACTTTGACTTTAGGGTGCACAATTTACACCCGCGCTGTGCAAGCAAGTTGGGGTGGAAACTATTATACAAAAAAAAATTAAGAATTTTTATTAAAATCTTCAGGTTTTATTTTTTTAATAAAAATATGACAGATGAAAAAAAACAGTACTCTCAGAAGGATTACAAAGGATTGACAAGATGACAAAGAAGCTCTGTAAGAAGAAGAAGAAGTAAGAAGATGTCATCAGTAAGTTGAAAGAGCAGAATAAAATAATAAAACTTTTCCAACTTTGTCCATTTGAATGAGCGGAAGAAAGAAACGATTATTATTTAATTTACTTTATAAGAGAGAGGGAGCGCGATGCCGGGAGCCGGAAAAGGAGATGATTACATCTAATGATTATTTGTTTCTGTTAATTTGGATTGTAATCATCATTAAAGTTTTATCATTTGAATAACTTCACATTCTGTCGGGAAGAGGAAACTATCTTAGTATTTTTCTCTCTCCTAAAGAATTCCAATAAAAAGCTCGATTTGGTAAAGGAAACAAACTTTTGTCTTGCTTTTTGAAAAATATATATTTAAATTAAAAAGGAATGAGTGGAAGTTTTAGGAAGGAAAAGTTATGAGGGTGAGTAGGAATCTGTGGTCATTACGTCCAGGAGTTACGGGCGTATGAATCCATCCCTCCCACTGCGGCGCAAAGCGATTGGTTGATATAGTCAAGCTGAAGAGATCTGGGTAAGGTCTAAATCTTCTATAAAATAGTATTTCAGAATCCGGTCCGCTACGCAGTAAATGGTCTAACGCATTCACCGCAAAGACCTTGATGATCCTCACTCCATGAACTTGGTAACCCTTTTTTTTACATGAGCTCCACACAAGAGGCCCTGAGGAAAATAATTTGCCATGGGCATGCTGTGTGAAGGGTTTTTTTAGGCAAAGGAAGGAGAATATTTTAACAGATGGATTGCAATCTTTAGAGCACAGGCGTCGGGTGGGAGTGCTGTGCTTGTTTTACCGGTATTACAATGGAAGATGCTCCGAGGAACTAGCGTCATTGATCCCTTCGGCACCGGTGCATAGTCGGGAGATACGGAAAACGCGTGCCTAACATTTGTACACAGTTGACATTCGTTTCTTCGACTCGTTCTTGTATTCAACAGCTCGGCTGTAGAATGATTTGCGGGCATCTGTGTTTCCTCCTTCCTACAACATGGGTCTCTTCAAGACCAATGTTCATTCTTTCCTCTCCTTACAAAGACCCTCTACACAGCATCCCAGATGACATAGACCCTGATGGAAATTATTTTCCTCAAGGCCTCCTGTGTGGAGTCAAAGCAAAAAAAAGGAGAGGAAGGTTCTGGGAAGGAAAAGGGTTTAAGGGGTGGGTACGAATCTGGAATTCAGAGTATCCTTGTCATCCGCCTCCAAGACCTAGAAAAACTTCACCCCGTGAACCCGGGCACCCCTGCTTAATCACCAAACGTAGCGAACCACTTGGTTGGGGACCTATGGCGGAGGTGTTGGTTATCCAATAAAGGTTCCCGGGGCGGCGGTACCCATTCCCGCCTCCCAAATTCCTTGCTAAGTCACTAAACGTAGCGAACCACTTGGGGTGTCCTATATCAGGGATGCTGGTTATCCAATAAATGATTCCAGGGGGTATCCATGTCCGCCTCCCAAATTGTATTAGGGTATGTTACGAGGCTGAATTGAATGGAGAGGTAAAGGAGATGGAAATGGTTAAGAGGAATAACTATTCAGATCAGGTCACAAAACTCGGTTAAAGCCACTTCATGCAATATTTAATTTAGAATGGTGATCGTTCACCAGGGCGATACTGTGAATATCTTCCCTTAGCGTCACCTATTTGAAATTATTTTTTTTTAAAGAAAGACAAACATTCCCGGATTACGAATAACCCAACAATGTTTTAAAATCTCGAAAGCCGAAAATGTTGCTTGTGTTGGGATGGAGGACTTATCCAGTCGGGGAATTGAACACTCGACGCCCGGATGGGATCCAAGCGCTATGCCCACTCAATTACTGACCGGTCAATTTTTCTGTTTTTAAAGATTGTAAAGAAAACCCAATCTACAATATATATCACTCTCCTTATGAGAACATAGCTGTAGAACCGTTAGTACCAATAAATATCCTTATACCGACATCTGGCGTCGCTTCTCAATAAAAAGAATGTTAAAACATATTATTTTTTTATTATATTTAATTTTTTTTTTTACTTTTTTTAATTTAAGTATTTAAAAAAATGGAACATATTACGATATCACTTATCTTCCATTAAAAGCATTTGCTTGTGGGTGGAAGAAGAGTTTATTTATATTTTTTATATTTTTAGTTTATATTTTCCACAAAGCGGGATTGAACCATGTATTTGCAGATCAAGTAGACCACCACGTTATTTAGGTCGTCAAATTGTACAATTTATTAAAGGAAAAAAATATCGTTTATGTTAATAAATTCATCATGAATTATATAGAAAATATTAGAAAATGAATATTGGAATATTGGTGCACCACTGTAGAGCCACCTCTGGTCTGAAGCTCCAAAATACCTGAAAAATAGCTTCGACTCCGTGCAGAAACGGGCGTTCCGTTCGAAAGATTCTGCCATCTTAACAGACGGGTTGCAATCTTTAAAGCACAGGCGTCGGCGTCGGGTGGGAATGCTATCCTTGTTCTACCGGTATTACAATGGAAGATGGTTCGAGGAACTAGCGTCATTGATCCCTTCGGCACCGGTGCATAGTTGGGAAACACGCCAAACGCGTACCCAACATTTGCACATGATTGACATTTGTCACATGAGAACGGGTCGTTTCTTCGACTCGTTCTTGTGTTCAACAGCTCGGCTGTGGAATGATTTGCCGGCATCTGTGTTTCCTCCTTCCTACAACATGGGTCTCTTCAAGACCAATGTTCATTCTTTCTTCTCCTCGAAAAGACCCTCCACACAGCATCCCAGATGACATAGGTCCTCAGGGAAATTATTTTTCGCAGGGCCTCCTGTGTGGAGTTAATGAAAAAAAATATATAACCCTTATAATCACGGGAGATCAAATTTGTCCATCTAAATCATCGTATACGTCCCTTACTGTCATGTGTCAGAAAGAGAAATCTCCACGCTCTATATTCAAATATTGAATTAACCGTTGAATATTTTTAATTTGCACCTCTATGAATCCAAAGTTTCCGATAGCAATTTGCGAAAAATGTATCAGAACATTTATTTCATTCTTCTTTTTAGGGAACGACACAGTGATAATAACGTTCTTAATACACTTGCCTAATAAAATACATAGAAAAAACGTAAAGTGAGCCATATTTAAAACATTTTTGCGCTTGTATTAAATATTTTAAAATTTCAATAGCATTCAAAGCATATTCTATTACCTTTCAAAAACAGTTTTTAATTTTTGGATACCATTCAGAAATATTCCATTTATTTGGATTATATTGCAAAACGGAAATATTTCGACCTCTGACACAATATGCCCTAGATCAAGCTAGCCAGCTCGTAAGCGATAAGGATTGGTAGGATAACTCTCAGTAACTTCTCATCATTCCCTAGCATGATTGCAGATCGCCAACAAAATAGTAACAGTTCATATTGACTAAGTGTTCTTAATATATTTGACGTCAACTGTTGTTTGTACATTAGAGATCTGCAGTTGTCCTAGGAAACGATGAGAAAAAACAAGGGAAAGTTATTCTTCCAATCCTTATCGATCGGGTTAATATCCGCATTGCAATTTTCAGCATAATGTAAGATGGAGAAATAGAAGTTTCAACAATCAATCAATTACTCAAATATCAAGTCTTCGTATTATGTCTAATATCATAACTTAACTAATATCAAGTCTCGATATTTGAGTTATAAGAACTAATATCAAGTCTTGATATTTGAGTTATATGAAGTAAGATCAAGGCTTGGATTGCCGCGGCTGCGAAGACATTTAACAAATAGCGTTTCTCGTCTGGTCTTATTATTAGAGTTTGACTCCTAAACTTTCAATCATAATAATTAGTTAATTATGCCAATAAGGAACTCCAGTGAAAAATATAATGGCTTTTAAAAAATATGTTCATATAGACCAATAAACGCTGATTCTGAATATATAAGTTTTATTTCATAATATTAAACGTAGAGTTCTTAAAAAAATATTAAAAAGTGCATTTTTAATCCTCTCGTCAAAACACACTGTAAAGTTGGTATTACTGAATGGTTAGTGCTGACGTCACGCGTCACCAGTCATTGTATTGAAATCTTTGATTATGAAGGTATGACATAAGCCATCAGTATTAACAACATTTCATGTTATTCGTTATTTCATACTGTTTATAGAGATTTAGTTGTTGTGTTTATTGAAACAATATTTACGCCTAAATAATTCAGTATCAAAAATTGAGGTATCTCTATAAGTTTATGTCTATTATTTAAAATATTGAAAAACTACTGCACAAAAAAATAGTAATGCTACTTCCAGGGAGAATGCTTCGAATAACGGTATTCAAAATGGCGGCACTTGATCAGCTGATTGCCCAATCCTATAGTAATTTTTCAGGAGTGATGACGTCACACGATTCACTGTACATAATATGGTGGTCTTAGGGGGATCTTAAAAAACTAAAACTTTGACAATTATTTTAATTATTAAAACTAACTCTAAAAATAAAAATAAAAAAGCAGTTATTTAAGTTAGAAGGTCATTATTCATTAAAAAAAATTAAAAAATTGGACTGGAGTTCTTTATTATGAACTTTCCACTGATGATAGTGAATGAATTATAAAGCGTTGCATTGTAAGAGTTTTTTCCTTATTAATTTATATTTTTGTTACAATATGTGAAAGGAGACGAGGAACAGATAATTAGGATTAAGAGGCAAAGGACCGGAGGGATTAAACTTTCTAGTCACGTTGCTTAGTGAGTGTTCGTTTTATGTTACGTAAAGTCCAGTTAAAAATGTCAATGTGGTAATAATTTAAGTTAAATGAGTGTGTGGATCTGCAGATAAATGAGTTCTATTTGGAGTTGGTCTTGCAAAGAGGGAGATTAAAAGTAAGCGACTGTCTGTTGCTCTGATTTGGAACATGGAATGATAGACGTTGAAGACGATCAGGGTACCTAGCATGGTCGATCGATATAGGTTTTATCGAAAATATTGGTAACTTATCATCGTTCTCGAGCATGACTGCAGGCCGCTAACGAAAAAATAACAGTTCACGTCAAATAAAGTAGGAACCCTTAGTCGTTATGAAGTGTCATTTGTTCGTTAGCGGCCTGCAGTCGTGCTCGGGAGCGATGACAAGTTACCGACATTTTCCATAAAACCTATATCGATCGACCATGCTAGGTACCCAGGACTATCAATTAAGTTATGTATAATTTTAAATAACATCACCGAGTCTGCTACATTTCTTCGGCAAGTTAACGTCTGTATATTGAAGAACTTTGCAGAGTCTTCATTACTAACGTGAGATCGAAAAGGGCGGAAGTTAAGGTACCTTAAGAATCTATTTTGAACACTTTCGATATTTTTGTGTAGGTATTGCATAGCTTGGGTTCCGCACTTGAGATGCGTATTCAAGGATACTCTCTTATTCATATTCGTGATGCTTTGTAATTAAGAGACAAGAAAAATCACACAATGTTATTTTAAAACTCTTTATTATCCGCGAAAAATCTTGGAAAGCAAACTGACTTGCCTAATATAATAATATGAAAACTGAAAATTTGGTTTTCACAGGAACAAAAAATATCAGACTTCTCAAATATAGAATAAATAAAAATCGTACATTGTTGGTAGGTAATTACTTAAAGTTTCTTTCATAATGATTTGATTAATATTATCCTCATATATAATCAGTTCCCGTTTTGAAAATGTCGCATCGGCATTTTGCAACCTACGAAAATTATATATAAATTAAATTATATATAAAGAAAATTATATGGTAATTAGCGCAAACCCATGAAAAATCACGGGATATTATAATTATGGGAGTTTTAGCTAAAAGCGCGGAGCTTTGAAAAAACACGTAATCTGATTTTTTGATCAAGATTAACGTTAAGATATTTAAACAAAAGACATAATCTGTTCCCATTTTAAAAAATGTCGCATTGGTATGTGCGAACTACGAAAATTGTAAATAAATTAAATTATATGTAAAGAAAATTATACTTTAATTAGCGCAAACCCGTGAAAAATCACGGGATATCATAATTGTGGGAGTGTTAGCTGAAAGGGTCGAGCCTTGAAAACCATGAAATCCAATTTTATGATCAAGATAAATCAATTTCACGATGAAGATATTTAAATAAAAGACATACATTTCAAATATAGAATTTACATAATTCTGTAGTAAAAAAATATTATACCACAAAGGTAGGTATTTTGTTGCTTTATTTTCTTGACACATCAGCTCTAATTTTGAAATAATAATAATAAAAATAATTTTCCGTTAAAAAACTTAAATACTTGACACAATCAGTTCCGATGTTGAAAATGACACTTAATTTCAAAACAAATCCGAGCATATTAAGCCACAGTTACAGAGTTACACTTGCAGATAGACACACAACCTACATAAGCATATTTGATGACGCCAATGGCAAATGAAATTCAAACAATTATTTCAAAAACTCAACAAGATTATCCAACGATTTTTAATGGTATCTTAGACCGTAGCAAGGTTGAATTAGTTGTTACACCCACTTATTTGCATTAAAAAAAATACCACGTTAAAGTTGCTGAAATTGAGTAGGTACCTATCTAAATCTAAACCATATCGTTAAATGCATAGATTATTTGGTTTATCCTAAATCAGAAAAATATTGTAAAATGTCGCAAAAGCAAATAATTAAATAAAATGTTAAAATAATTTGATTTGTACCCATTTTCCAGAAGACTGCCAGCGCCATTATCCAATAATTGAACGAAGGTGTCATATTGATTTGTAATCTTGCAACTAGGAGTCACTTTAATTAATTTGTCAATTAATTTCACTCATTAAAATGTTATGACTTCAGTCCTTACACACGTAATTTTAGTCTAGTCCGAAAATAAAATTCTACACAAAAATTAACATTGCCAAACATTTAACGAAAACAAACATACATTTCACTCGTGGTAACAAATTTAAAACACTTAATAACAACATAAAAAAATTAATTTGTAAAGTATTTTGAAACTGTTTCACATTTTAATAAAATTAGAATTTTTCACACTGTTTTGTTTTTGCCGATGTAAAAAAAAAAAATTAATTTATTCACAATTATAATTTCTATTGTTTTATGATATAAAATCCCGCAAGAGGGCGTACCCGTTAAACCAGACCCCTGGAGCGTCCGACGTCAACTCGCTTCAACGAACGCTGAGCGACTAACTGGAAAAGTATTTCATACCAGATACAGACGAAGCTTTCGGTTTTCACCGGTAGAGTAATCGGGAAATCTTCGGATTATTTTAACCAACATGTAAAAATGTCTCTGTTTGCAATCGCAATGAACTGTGTTTGTAAGAATTAAGAAATTTTACTTTTTTATTCGTGTGATTTCCTGGTAAACCTTTTAGTTTAATGTAAATGAGTACTAATGTAAGATCATATAAACAGAATCAATTTTGAATGCAAGTAGCTCTTAAAAATGATGGCTTTGATAAAATCGTCAATTGATTGATTTTAAGTTTCTACTTTACACACATTGAAGTGTTTAGACACAACATTTAAATGTTATAATGCCATTTTTTTAGCAATTGACGTCTTTCAGTGTTAATTATTTAGATCAATATTTTAATTCGATTGGTGATTTATAATAAATTATTATTTATTAATAAAATATTTATAATGTTTGAAACTTTAAATGCTGGTACAATTAGGAACAATTTTAACAATTAGAACAAATAAATTGTAATAAAAATAGTAATTTACGTCAAAAAAATCCATTGAGATTAAATCAGTAAAAATACTAATTCTGGTCCAATTAGGAACTATTTTCACAATTAGAACAAATAAAATGTAATAAAAATTCTATTTCGGGTTCAATAAATCCCTAGATCTGCAATATAGTGAAATAATATACAATTAACGCAATTTTAACTATATTAATACTATAAAATTACTTAAAAAATCGATTATTATGTTACGTAAACGAATCCACGTTCGTAATCAATTTGGGAGGCGGGATTGGGTACCGCCGCCCCGGGAACCTTTATTGGATAACCAACACCTCTGCCATAGGTCACCCTAAGTGGTTCGCTACGTTTGGTGATTTAGCAGGGGTGCCCGGGTTAATGGGGTCAGGTTTGTCTAGGTACTGGAGGCAGATGACCAGGACGTACTGAACCCCAGTGTTAAGATTTCAGGTACTGAAATATTAATATTTGTGATTGTCACCCTAATGGTTGTGGCAACATTTTTTGTGTTGGCAATTGCCAGGGCGATTTCGTATTGCCACGGATTTTTTAATTCCTTCTTCTCTTGTTACCATCCGTCTTGGGCGGGTCGTTTTTGGGCAAAACGTCTGCTGCCAGGTTTTCACTTCATGTGGGTTATAAAACCGCGGAGAGAGATAGCATCATTGGGCTCACCGTACATGAGCTACCCTACGGGTCTTTTATTGTTTCAATAAAGACCAATTATTCAAGAGCTGGAGTTATTATTGAAGAGTTACTCCAGCCACACTTCCCTTGGAATCTGGTGTTACCACGCCGGATTGCTTTGTCAGGAGAGCGGAAGTTGAGATCCTGAACATTGGTCCTTCGAGCCGGATTATTTGCATTGATCATTGCATTGATCATTCGAGCCGGATGATCATTATTGGATTGACCCATTCAAGCTGGGTGATCATTATTTGGATTGATCCATTTGAGACGGAAGATCATTATTTGGAGTGGCCCAGTCAGGCCTCATCATCATCGGGATTGGTCCAGTCGGCGTCCTCATCACCATCATTGGATTGATCAAGCGAGCCTCATCACGACGCTCGCATGCACAGCAAATCAGGTTGTAGCCTTCCTTTCATTGTCCTTTCAAATTCCATTTAAAAAGCTAAAAATCTGTGTAGATGCCACATTATTTCGTATTGATTATATCGAATTACATTCGGGTGTTCATAATCAGATGCTTTCAATATTACATAGCATAAATTTGTTGGTGATAATAATTTTTATTGTTGTATTCAGTCTGCAGAATAACTTTGCTTTTGCCTACCTACATTTCTAGCCACGCGGTTGCAAGTTTCGTCTTTGTATGCTATAGTATTGTGAGTGGTTTCTCTATGATCCAAAGTATATTATTTATGGTATTATTCATTGTTGTTTACGTCAAACTGTCGCGTTGTGTATTGTGTATTCAGTTTTGAAATCAAGTTAGTGTTATTTCGTTTGTAAAAAATGGAACTCGACAAGTTGATTAAACGGCGCGGGGTTTTGAAAGGTTCATTAACGAGATTCGAAACCTATTTAAGCAACGAAAATGATATTACACCTGGCGTGTTGTCATCGAGGTTGGAAGCCATTAAACCTTCTCTGATAGAATTCTCCAAAATTCAGCTGGAGATTGATTTATTGAACAAATCAGAAGATAACGCGAGGGATAATTTTGAAGGTACATATTTTAATGTAATTGCATTAGGACAGGAAATGTTATCAAAATTTAAGAAGATTGAAAATGTCCCAAATATATCAGTAAATTTACCACCAATCTCTATACCAGTGTTTTCAGGTGACAACCATAAATGGTTGACTTTTAAAAATTCGTTCATTGCCTTAATTCATGATAACAGTAAATTAAATAATGTTCAGAAATTTCATTACCTTATTAGTTATGTGTCCGGAGAGGCACTTGATTTGATTAGTTCTCTAGAAATAACCGGGGATAATTATAGTGCAGCTTGGACAATGCTTATTTCGAGATACGAAAATGTCCGACTTATAGCAAATAGACATTTGAATTTCTTACTTAGTTTTACACCGTTAAAACGACAGAATCATCATGAATTACGGAATTTAATTAATCAAGCAAACATTCATTTGAGAGCTTTACACAACCTTAAGCTACCAACCGAACATTGGGATACTTTAATTATTCATATTCTAACCTCAAAGTTAGATAATCACACACGTAGCCTTTGGGAATCATTAGAATGCGACGAAGTTTATCCTACGTTCGTGCAGTTTAGCAATTTTATTTCACAAAGGTCTCAGATCCTGGAAACTATCCAAGGTGATATTGGTGGAATGCAACAGAAATCGGAACCAGTTGCAACAAAAGCAAAGTTTTTTAATTTTAAGGAAAAGAAGTCTACAAACAAGGTTACGTTAGCGTCGAGCAACGTTAATTGTATGCTGTGTAATGACAGTCATTTCATTTATTCTTGCAAAATATTTGTTAACAAAGAACCAGCGGCACGAAGAAAGCTCGTTTCAGAGAACAATTTATGTTATAACTGCCTAAAACCGGGGCACCTTTCAAAGTTGTGCAGGTGGAAGGAAAAATGCAGTGTTTGTGATCGAAAACATCACACTCTGTTACATATCAATACTGATAATGTACAAGCGGGTACTTCAACTGGCAAGGGTCAGTCGGAGGCACCAGTAAATTTAGCATGTCATAGTGACATGAACGGGCGGGAAATTTTACTATCTACCATAATAGTAAAAATAGAAGACGCGTATGTTGGAACACACAAAATACGCGCACTTTTGGATTCGGGTTCAATGTCTAATTTTATTACAAAGGATACTTGTAAAAGATTAAATTTGCATTGTACAAAGTTGAATATACCTGTTTCAGGTTTGCATAATAATTTAATTCATGTAAAGGAAACAGTTGACATTAAATTTAAATCATTATGTTCTCAATACCGGGATGAAATATCTTGTTTGGTATTAGATGAGATTTCTTGCAATCTTCCACAGACCTTGATTAATCCAAAAATGTTGAACATTCCAGACGGCATCCAGTTAGCTGATCCGCAGTTTTACCAGCCAGCTGCTATTGATATGCTGATCGGAGCAGAGATATTCTGGCAGGTGGTTCGTACGGATCAGATACAGTTAGGAAAGGATAAACCTACATTGCATCGAACGGAGCTAGGCTGGATAATATCAGGAGCTGTACAGAGGCGTCAAAATACGAGGCCAGTTAAAGTTTGTCATATTTCATTAAATTCTTTGCAGAATCAAATAGAAAGGTTTTGGAAGGTTGAAGAAATTGAAAATAGTAAGCATCACTCTCTGGAAGATAGTGAATGTGAAAAGATTTTCAAAGGCACGCATAAACGCGATGCAAATGGTAGATTTGTAGTGAACTTACCATTTAAATCTAACCTATCTCAATTAGGAGATTCATTTAGTATTGCTAAAAGTAGATTGGTGTCAATGGAAAGGAAATTCTTAAGACAACCTAGTTTAAAGGAACAATACTCGGAATTTATTGATGAGTATCTTGCGTTAGGTCACATGACTGAATGTGAACCTCCAATACGTGATGAAACTACTTATTATTTACCACATCACGCTGTATTTAAAGAATCAAGCACAACTACTAAAATTCGTGTTGTTTTTGACGGGTCGGCTAAACCCGCTCGAGGGATTTCTTTGAATCGCGCTCTAATGATTGGGCCCACCATTCAAAATGATATATTTTGCCACTTGGTATTTTTCAGAAAACATCAATATGCAGTCACTGCAGATATTGCAAAAATGTACCGCCAAATTAATATCAACCCGGAACACAGAAATTACCAACGTATATTATGGAGAAAGGATGCGGAGGATTGTTCGAAACACTATACGCTAAACACGGTGACATATGGTTTGGCTCCTTCGCCTTATTTAGCAATACGTTGTCTGCATCAGCTAGGTAATGACGTTTCATTTACTCATCCATTAGCTAGTAAATCCCTTAAGGAAAATTTTTATGTAGATGATTTTCTTTCTGGTAGTGACTCCATTGATACTTGTCACTTGCTTAAATCACAAATCATTAATGCGCTTGCTACAGCAGGCATGGAGATTAGAAAATGGAGGTCTAATGCGCCCTCGATTAATGATTCTAAAGATAATTTAGAATTATTGCCAAATGAATCCAATGAAGCTAAGATTCTCGGATTAATATGGGACACCAAACTTGATGAGTTTACCTATCAGGTAGAAAGCATAGACTCAAAGTTAGAAGTAACAAAACGTCAAGTTTTATCATTAATTTCAAAAGTGTTTGACCCTTTAGGACTGGTAGGCCCAGTAATCATTGTCGGTAAGATAATTATGCAAAGATTGTGGAAGCTAAAAACATCCTGGGATGACAAGCTACCCAATGACCTTTTATTGGCCTGGCAGATTTACACGCTGAGTCTCCGTAAAGCAAATCATATTCGGGTACCGAGGAAAATTTTCTGCTTTAATAAAAAATCTTTTAGCTTACACGGTTTTTGCGATGCATCTCAAGTAGCATATGGCGCTTGTCTGTATTTAAGATCTACCGATGAACACGGCATTCACCAATCACAGTTAATATGCGCTAAATCTCGTGTAGCCCCACTAAAAAATTTATCGTTACCACGTCTTGAGTTATGTGGAGCACAATTATTAGTTAAATTAATGAAGCGGGTGACGGCAGCTCTCCAAGTAACGGTTGACACCACTTTGTGGTGTGATTCGTCAATAACATTGGCTTGGATTGCAGGAGAACCGTACCGTTGGACTACCTTTGTTGCTAACCGCGTATCAGAAATACAACGTGAAGGTGATGGCGCTATATGGCGTCACATTTGTTCAACTGAAAACCCAGCTGACATAATTTCCAGAGGAATAACATCTCAGCAGTTGAAAACATCTTCATTATGGTGGTCAGGACCACCATGGCTCACGTCCGACGAGGATAAGTGGCCACGTTCTACATTTGATACTCCCACGGAGTTGCCAGAAATGGCGAGGATAGTTTTGGTTACTAGTAGTCCTGTCGATTGGGAAATATTTAATAATTATTCTTCATTAAGACGACTGAGGCGCGTAGTTGCTTATATGTTACGTTTCATACATAACTGTTCTAAACGAAGACCGATGCGGGTCGACGAGCTTTCTGTAATCGAACTGGAACATGCCATGCATGTATTGATTTTGAACGCTCAGCGATTCGCATTTCATGATGAAATAGCGTCTGTGAGTAATGGAAGATTTGTATCTAGGCAGAGCAAAGTAAAGGCACTAAATCCTTTTATGCAGGATGGGTTGTTGTGTGTTGGAGGTCGACTATCACAATCCGATATTACCTCAGCCTCTCAAAAACATCCAATTTTGTTACCACAAAATCATAAGTTGACTGACTTAATAATAACCCATCTGCATTATGAGAATTTACATTTAGGATGTAATGCTCTGCTCGCATTACTGCGTTTACGTTTTTGGCCAATATATGGTAAAAACGCAGTGAAGCGAGCACTGCATAAATGTATTGTATGTTTCCGAGTCCGTCCGCGCGAATGTCGCCAGCTCATGGGTGACCTTCCTGCTGACCGATTCCGAATCCAAAGACCATTTTATGTAACCGGCATAGATTTTGCAGGTCCAATTTTAATTAAGTCTGGTTTAACCAGAAATGCTAAGAGTGTAAAATCTTACATATGTTTATTTATTTGTTTTTCAACGAAGGCAATTCACCTAGAATTAGTGACTAATTTAACTTCAATGGCATTTATGAATGCATTGAAAAGATTTATAGCTAGGAGGGGTAAACCCTCACGACTCTTTACTGATAATGGAACTAACTTTACAGGTAGTTATAGGGAACTTACTGAACTATTTGATTTTTTGAAGGCATCTGATAAAGAAATCCATAATTTTTTGGCCCAGCAGAATATTAGCTGGAGTTCCTTGCCTCCCCGCTCACCGCATCACGGGGGACTTTGGGAAAGTGCAGTTAAAATGACCAAGTTGCATTTAAAAAAAGCAATGCGGTCAACTGTTTTGACATACGAAGGAATGAATACCATACTAATACAGATTGAGGCTTGTTTAAATTCCCGTCCTCTGACTCCATTAACATCAGATCCAAATGACTTAAACGCCCTCACTCCGTCACACTTCCTTATTGGCGACAACCTGTTAGCATTGCCTGAGCTTGATATCCATCATCTGCCTACAAACAGGCTTAATATTTACCAAAAGATGTCTACCGTTGTTCAATCTTTTTGGCACAGATGGAGCCGGGAATACCTAGCAGAATTGCAGAACCGAGTCAAATGGCAAGAAGGACGTCAACGCAGTTTACAGCCTGGTGACATGGTCATCATCAAAGACAACCAGCTACCTCCGCAGTACTGGAGGATGGCGCGAGTGACGGAGATCCACCCTGGCCAAGACAGACGCGTCCGCGTCGTCTCCTTGAGGACGGCCAGAGGTGTCACCAAAAGAGCCGTGACACAAGAGATGCTTCCTCCAACCTGGATTAAGAACCAATTACAACGCTAAAAGTGATGTGATGTGTAAATCAAAGTGCCGTCAGGCTCATCAGTGCCAAGTGTTAAACCATTTTCACATAAGTGGGTGCAGCGCACCAGAAGGTTCTACGTTATTAAACTTTCATTTTTTAATGTCAAGTCTGACATAGGGTTATATACTTAGTTATAAGTTTTTTGTTATTATTTTGATATCCATATATTGAATATTGTTTATTTTTGTATGTGAACTCGTTGGGTAAATTCTGAGTACCAATGTTGCAATCTCTTCTAATATATTATTTTATGAAAAACGACTATTCCTTAATACTCGTTTTGGGCGGGAATATGTTAAGATTTCAGGTACTGAAATATTAATATTTGTGATTGTCACCCTAATGGTTGTGGCAACATTTTTTGTGTTGGCAATTGCCAGGGCGATTTCGTATTGCCACGGATTTTTTAATTCCTTCTTCTCTTGTTACCATCCGTCTTGGGCGGGTCGTTTTTGGGCAAAACGTCTGCTGCCAGGTTTTCACTTCATGTGGGTTATAAAACCGCGGAGAGAGATAGCATCATTGGGCTCACCGTGCATGAGCTACCCTACGGGTCTTTTATTGTTTCAATAAAGACCAATTATTCAAGAGCTGGAGTTATTATTGAAGAGTTACTCCAGCCACACTTCCCTTGGAATCTGGTGTTACCACGCCGGATTGCTTTGTCAGGAGAGCGGAAGTTGAGATCCTGAACACCCAGATTCCTACCCACCCCTTAAACCCTTTTCCTTCCAAGAACTCTCCTCTCCTTCCTTTCCCCCAAAACCTCTCTACACAGCATCCCCAAAGATGACATAGGCCCTGAGGGAAATTATTTTTTTAATACGCTTGCATCTGCGTGGTTGAATTCTAGAAGCAGACTTATATTGCATGTCCGACGCCAAGCCTTATGCGCCGCGCTACAAATAACGTCTGTGTTCGTGAAATTTCAAGCAAAGCCACCGACGTAATTCGATTTCTATTTCAAGAATCTGCCAAAAGATGTTGCTACTTCCGTCATTGCGTGTCTGTGTTACTTTGTCACGTTTACTTTGTCTCGGTGACTAGCTGTCAGTTGGATCACAGTTCGCAGTGGATCCGAGGAACTGGCTATTTTTGGAACCAGTTCCTATCGGATTTATAAAATGGTCACCAACACTCAAACTGGGCGAAGCCGAATTAATAGCCGCCCGCAGGGCCTAACAGCAAAAACCTGCGGAGCGGGTTTTTAACTGCTAGTTTACATAATATTGTTCCCGAAAATCTTAAATAATAATTTACATGGAGATTTAAAAAAAATTGTTTGTGCATTGATATACCTAAGTCCTACGAGAGAGAGAGCCGATGATTTATTCCACCATGAACATTTGCTGGGTGGAAACCCAACGCATTGGTCACATTGCATACATACAACAACTTGCCGAAGAAATACACCGGATTCGGTAATGATGTTTAAAATTAAACTTCACTAAACATACTTAATAGTCCTGATCTTCTTCAACGCCATAGAATAAAGAATATAACACTAAAAATGTTTCTATACAAATTTCAATGGGAACAAATGTTCCATTTAGCCCAATAGCCTAGCGCATTGTCTCACTTTGCATTACATCGTAGATCTCCATCCCATTCGAATTTAGTAAACACAGTTTTGCATTGGAAATCGAAGCCTTGATTGGGTAAACACGAGGCAGGTCTTGCGTTATTCTTTATTCTGTGTTCAATACCTATCATTCCAAAACCGCAACAGCAGACAATCGGTTACTTTTCTCCTCTCTCTTTGCAAGACCAATTCTAAACAGAACCGTTTATCTACACGTCTACAAATTCATTTAACTTAAATTATTACCACATTGACATTTTTAACTCGACTACACGGGACATAAAACGAAATTTCATCACACAACAAGACTCAAACTAGATAACTCAATCTCCCTTCCCATCTACTCCCGTCCTACGTTCCTTTATGCTAATCCTATGTTCCCCTACCCAACCCGCCACAACATTATTACACATTGATATAACATGGATATTGCCACTAAAAAAACCCACTTACACTGTCAATTTTCACACTGCTATCATGCACTATCAGAAGTGGAAGGTTCATAATTGACATAGTTAACTATTTTTATTATCGTAACATGTAAGTTAATTTAAAGATTTGCTGTCAACCTTCCAAAAATGACAATATATGCAGCTACAAACCAATTATAATCATTACAAATTTGTGTGGATGGGGTATAATTTTTTTTTTTTAATATGTTTATTCAATTTTTAATTTTACAATATTATATCTTACAAATCTCACAAAACTGATCAAATCTCTCATTTTTCCTATTTAATTAATACTATATACTTTTTAATTTTACATAGTAATTACTTAAAAGTATATTACTTAATATTAGGTCCTTACATATGAAATTGGCGTTTTGTATGGGAGGAACATAAAGTCGATTTTTTTTAAATGTAAATTTAATCAAAGTATGTACCATTGCAATCTATGCACTTTTGCCATCTCATAGGTAGTTAGTCAATCGCTTTACAAAAAAAACTATTCGGACGGGAATCAATAAAATCTTTGAAGGCGGTTTCGACTGCCCCATCGGAGTTGAATTTTTTCCCTTGCAAGAAGTTATCCAAATTTAAAAAAAAATGGTAATCTGTTGGGGCAAGGTCCGGAGAGTACGATGGATGTCTTAGACATTCCAATTGAAGCTCCTCTAATTTGGTAGCCGTCTGTTGTGCAGTATGTGGTCTAGCGTTCTAACGCGCGTTTATTGATTTGCTTCACTCAATTCGTGAGGTACCCACCTTTCAAGTTTTCACCTTCCCAATTTACTTCAAGTGGATTAAAACAGTTTTATCACTAACACCGCAGCCTGCAGCTAACTCGGACGTGGTTTGCGATGGATCCACTTCCACAATAGCCTTCAATTCTTCATTATCAACTTTGGTCTCCGGCCGTCCACGGGGCTTGTTCTGCAGGTCGAAATTTCCAGAACGAAAACGTTGGAACCAAAAACGCACTGTGTTTTCTTTTGCGGCACCGTCGCCATACACATCATTAATCCTTCGAGCCGTTTCTGCAGCACTGGTGCCACGGTGGAACTCGTACTCGTAAATAACGCGATATTTCAAGTTTTCCATTTTGTAAACTAAGTGACGCAAAGAAAAAAAACAATTAAGGAAAAAACAATTGAATCATAAATTTCAAAACACAAATACATGAGTAAATAACTGTATAAATTTGAATTTGGAATTCCTAACCAAAGAGAAGATATTTGAGATCAAAGTTGCCAGTACGGCAAAACGCCAATTTCATATGTAAGGACCTAATATTAAAATACTAATTATCATAAAATACTAATAATTATCAATGTTTATGATCATAATGTATGATAGTAATTTCTCGGTACTTGTACACAATATTATTCTAGGTATTTGCCATATTCTTTGCTTTCATGTTCTACGGAGGTAGAATGATTTAACTTTTTTTTGATTTTTGACTAAGAGCCCGTTCACACTTCCGTCGTAAAAACGGAGAGGGGTTCCGTCGTCACGACGGAAGCCCTAGGCCCCTGTTCACACTTCCGTTTTCAAGACGGATCCGTCTTGAAAACGGACCCTACTCTACGAAAACAACGACCAAAACATTTTATCATTCTTCAGTAGACGGTCGTGCGCACTGCGCAATGGACGACGATGAAGCTCTTGTTGTCATGTGGTACTTATTAAAAAGAAGGAAAAAAGTGAAAAGAAAATTTTGGGTACACCCAATTATAGCTGAAAGATTTTCTGTAGGAACTTTCCAAGTGTTCCTTTAGTTTGGGCCGTAAAAGGCCGACAGCAAAAACTTTCCCTTGAGGCTGCCATAAATAGTTGCTATAATGCCATAATAGGTGCTATTTGAAATGTACAAATACCTACTTAAAAATAAAACAATTTAAATAATAAACTTTTTCTTCGAATTCGGTAAGGGAATGTATTGATATAATTCCAGCCATAAAATTACTTCAGGGGTCGGACCTTATTTGTTCAAACCGTGGGAGAATATTGTGTTTGCATACTTGAAAAGGAGAAAGTACGCGAAAATCATTCAGCAATTATTATAACTAAAATCACTAAAAAACATGAATGATATGACTAAATATTTTCTTGAGATTAAATAGAAAAAATCGCATTCTGGAACGAACATATATATTATATAATAATATTACAAAACGCCAAACGCGCGCCCCATAAAAACACAAATTGCCTGCCGCCTTGCGTCTGGGAGCGGGCGGTGGTGAAGTGAAGCGGGGTGTGGCGGGTTCAAAACGGATCCGTCGTCCCGCCGTGTAGTGTGAACAGCTCCATTGAAATGTATGAGCCAGCGCGTTCCCTTCCGGCTTCACGACGGACGCTCTGCGTAGGCGAACTCTCCGGCGAAAAAAAACGGATCCGTCTTCGCGCCGGATCCGACAAGTGTGAACAGCTCCATAGAGCCACTACAGCGGCTAGGGCTTCCGTCGTGACGACGGAACCCCTCTCCGTTTTTACGACGGAAGTGTGAACGGGCTCTAAGATGTCTCATTTTTAATATTTTCAGGTAATGCGTTAAATATTTCCGGAATTTAATGCCTTTTGGTTCCATCATCGTATATATTTTGAGATATATAAATAAAAAACATTTGTGTTTCACTATGCCCAGTAGGGTAGAGTTGTAGTTGTAAGGTAGTTTACTAATTAATTCATATTAATTAGTAATCTAACTTACTATGTATAGAGAGCAAATTACAGAAGGAGAACATTTTTTTATAATCGCCTTCACATAGTTGAACTTTTTTTTGCCTGATATCAATTTTAGGAAACGGATTTGTAGTTGTTCTATTTTACTTAAGGGCCCGCAACCCGGATTTGTACCGATTTATTACATATTTCCCTTATAGCCCATTCACACCATTCATTTATCGTTCATTTCGTGATTTCATTCCGCCTCTTTCCCTCGAAATGAACCGTGTGAACACGAAAGTGAATAGAGACAGTTCCGAATGAAGCATTCCAACAATGTTGGAATGCTTCCTTCGGCACTGTTCACTCGCAACCGGAATTTAACATCACGTGACGCGAATGATGTGTGTGAACACTCAAGTGAACAGTCTTTCACTCGCAAATTAGTCGGCCGAAATGTTCTGGCGTGAGGACGAGTAGCCGGAGCGGCTTAAACGTCAAAATGCTCCGTTTAGTTCGCTTTTCGAAATAACTCCTACACGTCTCATAGAAATCGTTGTTTCTCCATTACTATCATAGTGAAAAATATGATCTAAACGGTATTGGAAAGAGAAAATAATGCTCTATATATTCAATATAACGATTAACCACAAACGAATACGAATGTACACTTCTATGGAACCTAAGTTTCTGATCGAATTTGAAAAAAAAATTATGAAACATTGTGAATTTTTTATGAATTATTTTTATATGAAACGATATAAAAGTGAGGTGACAAAAACGTTTATAATTTATTTGTATACAAAATAAATGTGTGTTTTTATATTTCTTTTGTTAACCAGTAATTTTAGTTAGAATAAAAAGCAAGGAGAGCCATTTTTTAAACTTTTATAAGTTTATATTAAAAATTGCTCTATTTAAAAAATTACGTGGTTATTTCTAATAATAAATTTTGGAAGCATATTTCATCACCTTTCCAAAACAGTTTTTAGTTTTTGGATACGTTAATAAATATTCCATTTATATGGATTTTATTGCAAGCCGAGGCCTATTTTGGAATAAAAATATTTTCATGGTGCAAAATAGTGGTAGATATCAGTTTTCAGGTTATTATTTAACCATATGTTCATTTTATGGTGCTGAAAATTATTTACTGTTTACAAGAATCGCCAATTTCTCGTAATTTAGTTCGACGTTATCGGAAATGTCAATTGAAATCGTAAATATTCCCGAACATAGCCGTCAGCGCCGGACGAATTCCAATGCGGCCGCGACTACTCTCGACGACTTCGCAGCGAGAATGTCGAGTGAACTCTTCCTTCGAAGGAACCGTGTGAATACTCGGTGAAACGAGAATGGAACATTTCATCGAGTAAACCTTCATCCGAGTGATCCTTGTGACTTCAGCTTTTCACTCGGATGAAGGTTTACTCGATGAAATGTTCCATTCTCGTTTCACCGAGTGTTCAGACGGTTCCTTCGAAGGAAGAGTTCACTCGACATTCTCGCTACGAAGTCGTCGAGCGTAGTCGCGGCGCGCATTGGAATTCGTCCGGCGCTGACGGCTAAGTTCGGGAATATTTACGATTTCAATTGACATTTCCGATAACGTCAAACTAAATTACGAGAAATTGGCGATTCTTGTAAACAGTAAATAAATTTCAGCACCATAAAATGAACATATGGTTAAATAATAACCTGAAAACTGATATCTACCAGTATTTTTGCACCATGAAAATATTTTTATTCCAAAATAGGCCTCGGCTTGCAATAAAATCCATATAAATGGAATATTTATTAACGTATCCAAAAACTAAAAACTGTTTTGGAAAGGTGATGAAATATGCTTTCAAAATTTATTATTAGAAATAACCACGTCATTTTTTAAATAGAATAATTTTTAATGTAAACTTTTTAAAGTTTAAAAAATGGCTCTACTTGCTTTTATTCTAACTAAAAATACTGGTAACAAAAAAAAAATAAAATCACGCACTTATTTTGTTAGACAAATAAATTATAAACGTTTCTGTCACCTCACTTTTTTGACGTTTCATATAAAAATAATTCATAAAAAATTCACAATGTTTCATAATTTTTTTTTCAAATCCGATCAGAAACTTTGGTTCCATAGAAGTGTACATTCGTATTATTTTGTGGTTAATTGTTATATTGAATATATAGAACATTATTTTCTCTTTCCAATACCGTTTAGATCATATTTTCACTATGATAGTAAGGGAGAAACAACGATTTCGATTTTAACGATGTAGGAGTTATTTCGAATAGCGAACTAAACGGAGCATTTTGACGTTTAAGCCGCTCCGGCTACTCGTCCTCACGCCAGAACATTTCGGCCGACTGATTTGCGAGTGAAAGACTGTTCACTTGAGTGTTCACACACATCATTCGCGTCACGTGGTGTTAAATTCCGGTTGCGAGTGAACAGTGCCGAAGGAAGCATTCCAACATTGTTGGATTGCTTCATTCGGCACTGTCTCTATTCACTTTCGTGTTCCCACGGTTCATTTCGAGGGAAAGAGTCGGAATGAAATCACGAAATGAACGATAAATGAATCATGTGAATGGGCTATTAAACACGGTAAGTTTTAAAGCTTTTAAAATATATGTTATTCTTGAAGATAATATCTAAATTTTGCCCGCGCCGAAACGTAAAATACATAAAATTCCCTGGAAAGAAAAAAATCGCAAAGTATGCTCCAAAAATTATTATTAACACGTTTGTTTCAGTTATTTTACAAGTTATATGTGTGAAAAAATTAACAGTGTTTCTTTAAATGCTGTTTAAGATAATGCCCCCGAGATTTTTGCTCTATTTTAAACGAGTCGTGTTTTATTAAACATTTTCGCAATTTTTGCATCGATTTTGTCGCTGTAAATGTTAGCGCTCTCCTCTAACATTCGTAATTTCGTTTCTCTCCATATTCTTCTTTTCGGGCCCGGTTTAAGAGCCTTAAGTACGTTTTGTACGTTAATCTGTATCCTATAATTGATTCTGCTAATGTTAATAAAGTCGCTAACTTGAGTACAGCAAGCGTGAAACTTAAACGTCGACCTGAACTTGAAACGATTCATTCTCGCACAGGTACAGTCACTTTACTGACTTTACAGTGACCGAAAGAGAGAAAGGATACGTGAGACAGATAAAGACGTTGGCGGGGAAGCATGCCACTTTACGGACCTTAAACTCGCCTATTGCGATGATTTCTATATCAACGTTAAGCCCCCTAACACGGTCGATCGATAAGGATTGATAGATGTATTTTGGTAACTTCTCATTGTTCCCTAGGACAACTGCAGATCGCTAACACATAAACAACAGTTAACCTCGAATATATTAAGAACACTTAGTTATTGTGAACTGTTTCTTATTCGTTGGCGAACTGCAGTCATGCTAGAGAACGAAGAGAAGTTACCGAAAGTTATCCTATCAATCCTTATCGGCCAACAGTGCTAGGGTGCCAAGTCCGTGTAAAAGTTTGGCGTGTACTATACCGTAGTGTTAGAGTGAGATGACAATATAAGATGCTTCATGTACAGTAGTGCGAATTCACGCTTATTTTTCTGTACTCAGATCTCCTCCAGTTCATTGAATTTCTTATCGTTACTAATGACGTTATTATTATCATTGTGTTAAAAAAACTATTTTAAGAAAGTCGTTATGTCAAAAGTTATTCTAAACTCTCCACTCACATAATCTTAATAATATTGGCGTAGCCGGTAGGATACGAACCTACGCTATCAAATAAATAATAGTTATCTAACCATAATAAAACATTGTTCGAAACTGTCAAATTAGTATACGCTTTCCCTGAAGAAGGAACGTTTGTTCCGAAACCGGTAGGATTTACGCAATATATAAGCGGTTTATACAAAGTTGTATTGTTTCATTTTTCTAATAGTTATCTGAAAACTATGTTAAAAAATAAACTCTTCGTGAATATTTTTGGTGTAATTATGTCGTCTACGCAAAATCATTTTTAAAAATATATATTTAATTTAAAAAAAAACAACATTTTTTACAGAATAAATTTGTAACATTTTCACCAGCATTTGGTTCCTTAGAACGGCAATCTGCCTAGCTAGGAACTAATACTCGTATCGACCTACAAGACATACGTGTAATAACACTTGTACATATTTTTAATATTTACAATTATTTTGCGATATTATTACTATGTTATTTTTGCTGTACAAATGTATCTAATGTAATGTAATAAATAAAAAATAAAAAATCTACAGCATTATTTATTGTTATCAAGTTTAATTTGTAGAACTCCATTTTAATTTTTATTTTTTTATTATATAATCAATAATATTATTATTAAATTAATAAAAACAGTTTATTTTTAAACAGGTTCTGCTGTGTAATTATTGTTACGCGTGACAGCTGTTTCGCCTTCTGAAGGCATTATCAACAGTTTGATAATGCCTTCAGAAGGCGAAACAGCTGTCACGCGTAACAATAATTACACAGCAGAACCTGTTTAAAAATAAACTGTTTTTATTAATTTAATAATAATATTATTGATTATATAATAAAAAAAAAAAATAAATAAATAAAATAAAAAAAAATAAAAAAAAAATCTACAGCATTATTCGTAGGCTGCTTTAATTCCATCATAAAAAAATATATAGAAAAAAACAACAAATTTATTATTTTGTACTGATAATGATAAATCTTTTCTGCTTTGGCGTTTGAATTCTCCTTGCAATTCCACCCAAGTCTCAATGTCTAAACATGATTAACTATACGCCCCATGACAAAAAAAGCATGACAAACGTTCTTTTCCCTTCCGCGTCTTGGCGACCCCAATACCAGACGCTACATCCGCGTACTCCATACGTCAATACTTCTCGGCGAATAAATATATAAGTTATTCTATTCATCAATTTTCCATGTCATTCGTCAGATATTGGCTGTCTAGATGAAACCAATATTAGGTACTGGATTCTGAGCCATCTACTGCTACCTTAGAGCCAGAAATGCCTACGTCTTTTTGGAGTGCCTTCATGCAGCTTCGTAAATCCCCTACTCTAAAAACACATTGGGATTTCATTAGGGGAGATATTGCCATATTCATACAACGGAGATAGTTTATTTTATTTATTTTGCAATGCTTTCCATACGACAGTTGTAAGTCAATTTTGTAAGGCCCATCAAGCGAATGCAAGTGTTTTTATTAAGTGCTGTTTGTATGTGATTTCGCACGTGATTCAACGACCGCCAAGAACCAATGGAACTATGACTAATGCTTAAATTAGCTTTAGGGGTGTTTTTTTACATTAGCTCCATACAGGAGGCTCTGTGAAAAATAATTCTTCTTAGAGCCTTTGTAATATTTGAGATTGCTGGGTGGAGGGTCCTTTTAGGACAATAAGTAGAGAAAGATCTGGGAATAAAAAAGATTTGGTTGGGAATAGGTGGGAGGGGTGGGTGTCGAGTGAAAGATGTATGAATTCATCCCTCCCACTGCGGTGCATGGCAATGTTTCAAGAGTGTCCTGCTTGAGAGGTCAAAAGGTCTCCTTCAACGAACAAACGAATCCACTACCAAAATCCGGACAGACCTTACCCCATGATGCATGTTTGGTGACCAGATTAATTTAGTACGGGATGCCAAAATCCCACTGATTCCGCAAAGCGGAGAGCAGTTGTTGGGACTTTAGAGTGGTAATCACATAAAAAATGGTGTGAGGCTGATTGATGACAAAGGGGAAGGTCAGAAAGGATTTGAACAATACGATTTAAAATTATTATTACGCCACAGCTGGATACGAACCAGAAAAGTCTTGAATCGAAATATATTGCGTAGACCATTACGCGAAAGAAAAAGTTTGTACTGTATTTGTTCTACTAATACTTCAATGGATTGTGCTCCTTAACCCTTTCTCATCCAAATTAATTCATACAGATATAAAAAAATAAATAACTGATTATTTGTACTTGAAATATTAGATTTTTTAAAGTTTTTTTTTTAACTGATAGTTTAGGAAATATTCAACGTCATTTTAAAACGACAGTGGTTCTGAGGGGTAAATGATATATTACTATAAAAATGGACCATGTTTTGCAAAGAATATTTAAAAAATACATCAATTAAAGATAAAAAAATTGTCTACTTATCGATTGAAAGTATTATTGATTTATTCTTCTCATCAAAACACCTATAACACATAATAAATATATATGTTATCAGATAAAACAGTCATACAAAATAGTCAAATAGTATAACCTCAACGACCAGTGTCGTTTTGAAATGACACGATACTTTATAATGCTAAAAACAAATATTATATCTGTATTTTCATTATAATATGAAATAATGCAGGTTTTACTGTAAATAAAAATGGAAACACATATGAAAAAAACATAAATACCTTGTCCTTTTTAATACTGCAATTCCCTTGGATCATAGCTTTTCAAAAGGTGTGATGAACGATTCTTGTTTACGATATGAAGTGTGTAAGCAATGCAGCCAACGCAATGAAAAAAAATAATGTTGCTTGGAAGAATTCACTAAATTATTTGTAAAAAACCGCAAATAAATGGGTTCAGTAGTTGCTTTGTAAAAAAAAATTAATTTCACGTCATTTTAAAATGACTGGTTTAGAGAGAGTTAAAACAAACTTCAGTGATGCCTTGTTGTATGAATAACTCTGCCTTTTCATTGATTTGTTTTGTAGGCGCAGTGCTTTGTTGTTTAACAAGTCTACACCATAGGGGCCGAAATTTGGACAATGTTCTGAATAAATTGTTAAATTAGTTTAATGTCCATTTCTGATTAGTTAGTCACTTTATCTGTCTCCCTCATTTCTATCTTCTTCGCCTCTATTGGGTTTGCTACAAACCCACTCTTTTAAGAAATAAATATTTTTAAAACATGCTAACATAAATGAGATCCCTGAAGCGTATTATTTATGGTCAAACCATGTTAAACCATGGTTAAGAATGTGAAGATTCGGAAAGCAAGCATGTAAACGTATTAGAAAGAGACGCTTGAAGAGGTGGTTTGAAAATATGGGATGGATGAACGGAGAAAGGAGTTTACGGAGAATATTTGATGCGCAAACGAATAGTAGAAGTCGGGGACGCAAGAGGACTTGGCACGAGCAAGTGAATCAAATTGGGAATATTCAATTTAGGAGACGGGAATGGGTGGCGCCCCGGGAACCATTTAAATCTAATCAACACCTCTGCCATAGGTCACCCCAAGTGGTTCGCTATGTTTGGTGACTTAGCAGGGCTGCCCGGATACATGAAGTGAGGTTTGTCTGGATCTGGAGGCGAATGACCTGGACGCTCTGAACCCTAGGTTCTTACCTACCCTTATTATCTTTTTCCTTCCGAGAACTTCCTCTCCTTCCTTTCCTTAAAAAGATCCTCCACACAGTTTACCCATAGGCACATAGGGCCTGAGAGAAATTATTTTTCTCAGGGCCTCCTGTGTGGAACTAACGTAAAAAAAAATCAAATTCACACGCGGTAGAAGTGAAACTAGAAAGTCACTAGATGTCGCTTTCTTTTCTTTAACTGTTTTTTTAAAGTGGTTTTAAGATTGGAAATTGATTTCACAAAATAAAAAGGTTTTTTTTTTGGAATTCGTAGGATTCGAACATCTTTTCACTTGACGTCTGTCTCTCTGGCCGCTGAGACTTATCAGGCACCTTGCCCACTTTGCTATCGAAGGCATGTACTAAAGCGTGGAATTTACCGCATTATATTAGAACCGAGTATTTGTATAGAACTGAGTTGTGACACATTTCAGTTTCATTCGAAATTCAAATCACTAACGGGGCTAAAGAAGTTTCACTTCAAAAAATGAACAACAACAAAAAATATTTCCTGCTGGTGGACACACTATGAGAATCTTTGGCTAAAGTGGGACGAAGGGAAACAAGGCACAATAACCTAAAATTGCTTACGATAACACGTTTCGTCCTGAAAATCTCACGTCATATAAAACATTGAAGTATGTATGAGGTGATGTATGAATGTGATGTAAATGTGGAGGATGAACAAGACACCGATCTGTAGTCGCACGCAGTGGCGGTTCGTGGTCTTTTTAACAGGGGGTTCAGAAATCCAAGAGAAGATATATCTAATCAAAATTTACATTTAGAGGAATTAAGTTGTTTAATGTTTTTTTACAGCAATAAACGTTGTTTAATAATAATTATTGTTTTTACAACAAGAATAATTACGTAGAATATATAAGTGGACGCGGAGACCTTTTATTTTTAATTTCCAACCTTTTTTCATTTACATTATTAGCATTATTTTTTATGTACACAACACTGTTCAGCGATTTAAAAAAAAAATACCGAAGTAAGTTCAACAATAAATTACATAACTAGCGACTTGACAATGCGACGTTTGCCGAAAATGATATAAAAAAAGGGAATATAAACGCTAGAAATATTTTGATTCTCACGCCTACAAAATTTTAAATCGAGCATCTTTTTTGCACGAGGCAAGTACGCGCCAAAGTGGTTTTATTTATTTTGTGCGTAATTTTATTAGAATGAAAAAATTTAAACCATAAAAAGGTCAAAAATAGTCTTAGCCATAAAGGGGTACTTTTAAAAATTGATTCTCTTATTACTTTATAGTTACTTAAGTCATGAAAAAACGATTATTTAGTAGTTAACGCTTATATTTTTTGTTTCGTAAATAATAATTTTATTGTAATTCCAATCCGTGCAAAAGGTAGTAAAAGGTTCAATTTATCCGTAGCATATTTTTTGATGTTCATAATGTAAACCAATTCGTAGTAAAGATTAATCTAAATAGTATCTAAATAAGATTTCGAGTATAGCTTCATCCGGTGCAATGGTCATTCTGCGACAAACACGATCGGTACAATTCGTGAAAGATCGGAGATCACGTGGTACCTACTCGTGATCGCAACGCACCGAGCGTGCTTGAATTTGGTAACGAAATGCATAGTTTCGTTCAAATCACCGTCAGAGGGATCTGTATGGGCCCGGATACTTTTCTATACAGAATTTTGCGCGTAACACATCTCGCACAAAATTGATATAGGTACCGATTTCGACGCGAGTTTTAAACGAATTTTAAAGGAGCATGTTTATGGTGTGATTATGAACTTGTTTTATAATGATTACAAACTGGTTTTATAATAATATTATTTGTATATTATTATACAACAAGTTTCTTTAATTTTATCAGCTTTTTAATGGGGGTTCAGCGCATATACGCACTTTAGAGAAAACCGCCACTGGTCGCACGGCAATCCGATTGGTCCCCCATACACCAATAGGAATCAACCTTTATCACAAGTCGCTCTCTGGCGTCGCGACGAAGATCTTCCAGATTATTCTACTGTGGGTGGTTTGGTATATTTATGATTCTACTTTAAACTGCCGGACAATACACTGTCTTGTTGATCGTACTTGTTTGCTCTCCACTTTCTATGCAATTGTTCATATTAAATATTAAATTATGGTGCGTCATATTCGTTTGTAATTTGTTAAATAAACATGTCAGTACTATATCTACGATCTGCTTATTTGATTTACCACACATTACACACACGTAAACTTAAGCCCATACAAGAAATGTCTGCCAAGACAATAATATGTGACACTCCATCCTACCTGCATACCCTTTTGGCAAAACAGCATGACGCTTATAAAGATGGAACGTAAGGGTACTTATCTACCTAACCTTTTTACTTCAGCTTAACGAGGTACTTAAAAATAACAATCTAATTCATTCTCTAAATTTATCAAGATAATCGGAACAATGAAAGGTCAAGACAGTCCACTCGACATCAAATCAGGACTGTTTAGTAAATATCCCCATCGTTTCAAGTCCTATTCAAACTTGAATCAGCATTACAACAATACGAGTCTCTGATTTTATTTGTTCTTTTGTGAAAAAAGTTGAGTGCTTAGTTTCATCATTAAGGGGCGATGTTCATCCCTTCCCGGCATTAGGGCCCGGCCCTCTACTCCCTCAAGTCGAGCCCGGCCTTTATGAAAACATTCAAAGTTTTCACTTCCCTCCAGGGGCGGACTGGTCTTACAGGAGTTAGGAGCGTCTTCGGTGGGCCGTAATAAATTCAGCGGTTTGTGAATGACTCCAAATAATTTACAAGGTCATTTTGTTAAGTAGGTTATATCTATTATTTCAGTTAAAACATTTATTTTTGAAGTGAAAACTGCTTTGGCACCGCTTTATTTGAAGCTCGATGAAACTAAACTTCTCGATAAACACTAAAAAGAGATAAACACGTACATCTTTAGAACTTATCCTGCGAGAGAATGAGATAGACTAATCGATGTCCTATTTGTGCAGTGCGTCGTAGACATCTGCCTCCTTCTTGTGCGGTGCTTCGTAGAATAGAATTTAAAATAATTTTTAAACTTGGCAACAATATTATAATGAATAAACCCTACAATTATCCTACTCTTGATACTCTGCATTCGTCTCGTTCTCTCGAAGTTTAGTTTTCTGAAGGTTTCACTTCTACCGCGTGTGAACTGCACAATAGCGATGTTTAGGTTCAGCTGGAGTGGAACTGAACTCGGATTTTCCGCGGGAAGCGGATCCTACTCCTACTCTTTTTTCAAATCGACTACTCCTAGAAAACCTGCTCCAGGACTCGCGCCCAAACCCGGAATTCGGCGGTCCGAGCCACTTGCGAGTCGAGAGCAGGTCCCAGGTTTGAGTTCTTTTACAGGTTCCGGCTCCGATATCCGGCTCCGGTCGAACCCGTGCGTCTCGGTCCAAGCCACTCGCGAGTCGGGAGCAGCCGGAGCCGTGAGTCAGGAGTGGCTCCCGGGACCTGCTCCAAGAACTCGAGTACTTTTAAAAGGAAGCACGTCTCGGAGGCCTCCGGTAAAATGCAGAACTCACCCATCTCTACTGCACACATGATTTTTTTATATTATTTGCTATGGTGGATACGGTATTCGAATACTCCCTATCACCTATACCTCATTTCGTTGAGTTTCTTTCCAGGTCTTATGAGGGTCCCTGTTTCCCATCGAAAGTTTCTATTTGTTTGGGTTTCCTGAAGGACCCATGAGCTATGATGGAAGAGTTCACCGAGGTGGTCTCTACTCTTCTCTTCCTCCCACCTCTGTTCCACGAACTCCCCAAGAGGGAAAAGTCCACAGAGGTGGCGAGTCCCCTCCGTTCCTTAAAGGTTCTCCAAATGCCCTTCGTTGATTTTAGATTTTTTATTTGAATAGTCATTTATGGTCCCACGAGTCCACCATCTTGGGAAGTAAATAGTTCACCCCAGCAGAGCCACGGTCTAAATATTCTGAGATGCATCTTTGAATCTCCGAGTTACAGATCGTGACATTGTTCCGCAGTGTCAATCAACCTGAGTACTGTAGTTCACCCCTTGGCTTTGGATGGTTATGACAGGTCGTGTCTCCACTCGCATGTAAAGAAAAGTAATTATTATTAAAAATAAACCTTAAATTTAAATGGAGTTCTGCAAATTTAACTTGAAAACCGCCAATTTACCAACTCATTTTATTTGACTTTGAAATGGGATAATTTTTAATGCTTCTCAAGGTCATATTACTGACCACCATGGTCGAATGATAGATTAGAAATATTGAGATTGAATCGTGCACGATGGCACGGGGGTTTAGAATAACCTTGCGGCTATTCCTTACTAAATGAAACGCTTATGGATTTCCTTAAGAATTATGCCCAATCACCAAACAAGATCCGGTATACACAATTTAGCAATACTCACTGTTGTGTCTCGTAGCTTGATCTTCATTCGGCGGCAGTCATAGGTGTATCCGAGGCGTGCGGTAAGATTGTTCGGTTATTATAACCACGATATAGTTTGAGTCACGATACGATGAAGCGGTTCACACGAAGCATTCGATAAAGACGACGATATTATAATGCTTCACTTTACACGCTTCCGATTGATGGAAAATAACATTTCAAAGTCAAGCGAAATGTCACGTTACGATTTGTTTCGATGGTTGTTGATAGACTGGTGATATAGCGGTACTTGACTTAGTCCACCGTATAGGTAAGTACACTTAATGTGCGGAAGTCCAACTTCTGGAATCCTCCGATCTGCACGGTAAACACAAATACCTACGTATGAAATCCATCAGCGTTATGAAACAGAGATAGTCGACAATGAATTTAAAAGTCGCGGATTTGGAACCCGGTCGTAAATATTTTTTATTTAATTAGCATTAATTATTTCACACGTAATTAAAATTAATATATTTGCGGCACGTTTCAGAGTGGTAGATACTCTCAGTATTGCCCTGGTGATAGACCACCACTTTGAAAAACTTTGAAAACGCTTCGAATAGCTATATCTAAATAACATCCCCCAATTAGGAATGCCTCGACCAACTGACTCCGGAGAATGAGCAGCCGTTGGGATTCTTGTGCAGGATTAACATAAAAAAAATAAAAAAACATAATCATCAACCTCCATAGGACTAATTGCCTGTATTGAGCTTAACATTTACATATTTGAGTGAAGTACATACAAACACACTGAATATTACATGGATAATGAAAAAAACATATTAACATGAGTGGCAAGGTGGGTACTTTGTTCGATTTTTTTTTATACATTAACTCCACAAGGAGGAAAATAATTTCCCTCTGAGTTGCTGTGTGGAGTGTCTTTTTGAGAAGAGGAAGAAATGAACATTGGCCTTTAAGGGACCCATGTGGTGAGCACACAGCTGAGGTGTTGAACACAAGAACGAGTTGAAGAAGCGACCTATTGGGAAGCGAAATATTGTTAAGCGACGTTAATTAGTAACAATTTTTGAACCACAAATAAATAATTTTTCCACCAAGAATCATTGTGAATATTAAATTATTAGCTAAGCGGGGTTATTAAGTGATTAGGTAAGTACAGCGAATCAATCAATATATATTATTAAAAAAGTATACTACAATGTGCGTGCCGTCAAAACTCAGAAACAAGTCCTGGTACGATCAAAGCAGTAATATGGTGTGGTAGCCCTCTGTCCCCCATCCATGAAGAAGGTTCCCAGTTTTACCTGATGGGCGTGCTTTTGAAGATATAAGAGCTGGAAGTTTCGCCCACTAGAAATTTCTAAATCAGTCCAGGACATTTGAGAGCATTCCATAATATTCCAGAACATCCCGGAACATTCTGTGATGTTGTGGAATGTTCGGGAATGGTTTGGAATTCTGGAAAGTTCCGACATCCCGGAAAATCCCAGATCATTGTGAAACATTCCAAAACACTCTCGAATCTAGTGGAATGTTTTGGATCATTGTGGACCATTAGAAGTCCTTTTTTGTATGGTTGGGGCTACCATTGATAGGGGTATATAAACGAGATCCGTCGTGGGTTCGAACGTCAGTTTAATCTCATATCAACTCCTTGAACGAAACAGGATACCAGCTAGAAAAATTATGATGCAAATCATAATTAATGTTTTTAAAGTGAAAAACATTCGGCAAACTTTTTATCATCAATCCAGCACTGCTTCCCTCTCTCATTTACACCGCTTTACTTATTTATCTCTGGTGAGAATTTACCCCTACGTACACTTATATGACGTAATTCTAAGACTTATTCTGATTATTATATTACCGTTGTAAAGCTTTGACGTAATTATTACAGAAGTAAAACTCGCTGAATAATTAACGAGCATTACGTTAAGCGAGTTAGAGTTCAGAAAGTGGACAATTTTGTACAATGGAAATTATATAAATGTTATTAAGTATCTATCTTGTATTTTAAAAAGATCCCGGCAAATTTTTTGGCGCTTTTATGGTTATATTAGGTCCTTACATATGAAATTGGCGTTTTGTGTGGGAGGAACATAAAGTCGATTTTTTTTATTGTAATATATATATATATATATATATATATATATTATTTTTTTTTATTATTTCATAAATGATTAAATGTTACATTTTTGGCCATTTTTGACTACCATACTAGGCTATTGCACGTGTTGTGGTAGTCATACATGTAATATAATTTTATATAAACAGATAATAAAATATAAGAAGAGAAAAGAAAAAAATAACATATTTAGGGATAAATAAAACTAAAAACAGATAAAAATATAAGAATTGCAAGTTATCTAAGAAATAAAGAAAATTTAAAGAAGATGAAATAAACATTGGTGAGCATTATTCTTCTTGAAATAAAAATAGAAATAAAATTTGGTAAGTAATCTTCTGCAAGAGAGTACATGTTTGTAGTCATTTTTGATATTCGTTCTATGAAAGAAATTGGAAAGAGTGTTAGAGAAAGTAATTTTTTGTTTGATTTTTTTTAAATGCAATATTAAGTTAAAGTAATTGATTAATTAAATTTGTAATATTTTTTTAATTAATATTAATATTATTTGTTTTTTATTGTAATATTATATATTTATTTAACCAAAGTATGTACCATTGATATCTATGCACTTTTGCCATCTCATAGGTAGTTCATCGATCCCTTTACTAAAAAAACCATTCGGACGGGAATCAATAAAATCTTTGAAGGCGGTTTGGACTACCCCATCTGAGTTGAATTTTTTCCCTTGCAAGAAGTTATCCAAATTTCGAAAAAAATGGTAATCTGTTGGGGCAAGGTCCGGAGAGTACGGTGGATCTTAGACATTCCAATTGAAGCTCCTCTAATTTGGTAGCCGTCTGTTGTGCAGTGTGTGGTCTAGCGGTCAACGCGCGTTTGTTGATTTGCTTCACTCAATTCGTGAGGTACCCACCTTTCAAGCTTTTTCACCTTCCCAATTTGCTTCAATTGGATTAAAACAGTTTTATCACAAACACCGCAGCCTGCAACTAACTCGGACGTGGTTTGCGATGGAACCGCTTCCACAATAGCCTTCAATTCTTCATTATCAACTTTGGTCTCCGGCCGTCCAAGGGGCTTGTTCTGCAGATCGAAATTTCCAGAACGAAAATGTTGGAACCAAAAACTCACTGTGTTTTCTTTTGCGGCACCGTCGCCATACACATCATTAACTCTTCGAGCCGTTTCTGCAGCACCGGTGCCACGGTGAAACTCGTACTCGTAAATAACGCGATATTTCAAGTTTTCCATTTTGTAAACTAAGTGACGCAAAGAAAAAAAAACAATTAAGGAAAAAACAAATGAATTATAATTTTCGAAACACAAATACATGAGTAAATAGCTGTATAAATTTGAATTTAGAATTCCTAACCAAAGAGAAGATATTTGAGATCAAAGTTGCCAGTTCGGCAAAACGCCAATTTCATATGTAAGGACCTAATATTTATTTATGGTATTTCGAACACTTTGTTTCAATTTGCGTAGAAACTCTTCGCAGCTTTTAAAAATATTAATTTCGGGTGTGATTCTGCCAGTAAGGCGGATGCTCATGGAGAAACTGAAGAAAAAAAAGTTGGCGACGCGGTTACTAGCAGTGCCGCTACATGGCAATCTGGAGCATGGTAACTGAAACGCGAAGGCTAGTCACCGCAGCAGTGCTGGTCGCCGCGGCCATAGCGTTTCAGTTGCCCTGTTGACAGGTTGTTAAGTGTAATGGCTCACGACCTGTCAAGTTTTCGAGTAATTTGAGATATGTCAGATCAGAAATATATCAATTTTGTTTAGGAGGTTAAATGGAGCTGTGCCGTGAATTGAGTTGCCAACCAGTTCTCGGGTTTTCCGTGAGCGAAGGCTCTAACTATGATTGAATGAACTTTAACCCCTCAGAAATCGAGCGTTTTTTTAGACGGTCCAAATATTTCCGCTTTGCAAGAAAATCCAAATAAAAGTATTATTTTTTAACATATCCGAAAACTAAAAATTGTCCCTGTTCACTAAAAAGTGACGAAACACGTTAACAAATATCATTATTAGAAATAATAATACAATTTTTGAAATATTAAAAGTTTATTACATACATAAAAAAAAATTTAAAGTGCTCACTTTTTTTTTTAATCCGAAATTACAATTATTATTTTAATTAGTTGAAATCTAAAATAAAGAACAAAACAGAAAAAAAACACATATTTAATTACCCAAATGTATTATAAACGTTACTATCACCTCACGTTTGTCGCGTTTCAAAAAAAAGAATAATTAAAATATTCCTGAAATTTTAGGCATTTTTCTCAAATTGCTATCGAAAACTTTGGTTTCATAGAGGTGCACATTTAATTTTTTCTATGTTTATATTCTAGATTTAAATAAAAAGTGTGGAGTTTTCTCTTTCTAACACCGTTTAGATCTAATTTCTCACCATGACACTAAGTGAGATACATTGATTTATTGGACTGACAAGCGATAGAAGTAAAAAAAGATTTTAATTAATTAATCAATTTAAAAGTGCATTTAATTTGTTTAAAATTTTGACAGATGAGTATTTTACAAGTTTACCAACGGTTTTCATTGGAAAAGCGAATTTCTGATCGTTTTTAAAATTGACAATGTTTTTGAAAGGCGATGATTCTGAGGCAATGATTCGGGGTAGAGGAAGGTTGGGAAGTACTTGGTTATTCAGATCTGGTCAATTAATATAAAGTGAAGCTTTGATTCATATTGACAGTCTTTCTCCATGGCGATACTGCGAGCATCTACCTAACCTGGAAGCAAACACTTTTTGAAGTGAAACTTCCTTAACCCCGTTAGGGTGATGTAAAATTCGGATGAAACGGAAATGACGCACTACGGCACCTGCGAAGCATCAAACTGCGTTCAAAGTTCCTATTGGTTGAGATATAAAACGAAAATGACGATAGGTCTGCGCTCATTGGCCGCTTTGTTTTTTTATGAGTCGTCGGAATATAATGCGTAAATTCGCGCCTCGCCGAGTGCGTCCCATAGCGCAGCGGTATAGTGCATCGCAAATCTCAGCGGCCAGGAAAATTTATCGGACGGAGGTTCGAATCCTATGAAATCCAAAAAATAAACATTATTGTTTTTGTAAATCAATATCCAATCTTCAAACCATTTTAAAATAAACAGGCAAAAGAAAGCTACATCTATCAACTTTCCAGTTTCACTTCTGTCGCGTGTGAATTATACACTCTAACTGAATTGTTTTTTTCATCAGGGTAAAAATTTTGCTTCACCAAAATAATATTGTCATTTTCAAAGGGCGTCGTCGGCCTGGGTCTACTTGAAATAAAATACCAACAAAGAGATATTAACAGTGACAGAAAAGGTATTCTTCGTGAATATTTAAACCGGCGTCATTCTGGCGGAAAAAAGTTACACTAACGTTGAGGTGGGTCATTATGACCCTATTACAATTGTTACTATTTTGCCTTGTATAAAATAATTTATAATTTAAAAAATTTGATATTTATAATATATAACTGTTTATATAATCAGTAGCAGCAATAAAACACTTTGGTAATAAATGAAATAATTTTAATTTTTAACTTTCACTCCCTTCAAAATTTTATGATCAATTTTTTTTGTCAGCAAAAAACAATATCGTTTCTTACAAAAATATACTTAAATTAAATCTATACTACCTAACTTTTCTTTCATTGGATCTTTTTATCAGGATCTTTTGTATTTTAAAAAAATTCTCAAAGAAAAATGTATATGGCACAAAGCAGCAACGACGCCGTTGAGCTGGGTCATGATTACCCGGTCGCAGGTTTACGCATGTATTGCTCCTTGCACGAGCGATGGACGACTAAAGTGAGGTACACGAAGGAGAGGGGTGATACTTAGCTGCAGCTACTGAGACAGACGGTTGTGTGCGGCAATTATTTCTAAGAAATTTTTCGTATACAAAATGTGCAGGGTCATATTGACCCTGCCTCAATGACGCCGGGTTAATGGAAACAAACTGCTTTCACCATAATTTATAGGTATTTTCTGTGTTCGAAACTTTGTTAGATTCTTCTCTGTATTTGTAGTTATGTGGTCAATAAAAATTAATCAAATATGGGTTCAACGGTATATGGTATCAACTCTTTGGGTTTTTATTTAATCAATTGAAAAATATTGTTTGCGGTATTCGATTTCAAATGAAACGAGATTTTCATAATTTAAAGTTTGCTTAGCAGAAATTGCCAGCAAGCCCGCATGTAAAAAATATTATGTATCTATGTATGGAAAAATTATTTTTTCATAATGCAATGAATAATTGAAGACGACTGGCATACATTTATCTGGCTTGTTTGTATGATCGATTATTAATATACAAGTGATATCGATGTGCAGCGTAATTAATAATGAAATGAGCATATAATATAATTATAATACTGATCAATAATTTATTTATTTTGAGTTTTTTATTGTTTTCAAGTAATTTTTAAAATTTTTTTCATGTATTTAATAATATTATTATTCAATTTATAAAAACAGTTTATTCAAAAATAATGTTTGTCCTGTAATTATGTATTGTTTCTCTCTCTCTGGTTTCAATCCTTGGATTGGTTTGCAGAAATTTCATCTATTCGTCTCTTCCACTCTTCCCTGTCTTGTGCGGCTCTTTTGAAGTCTGCATATGATGAGCAGCGCACGTCCACCAGCAGGTCCTCCAGGTACTCTCGGCGTGGGCGTCCCCTAGAGTTTGTCCCCTCGGTCATACCCTCCAATATGGCATGCAAGAGGCCTTCTTGTCTTATTACATGGCCGATCCATCTTGCACGCCTTTCGCCAAGGTCCTGAGCAGGTGCCTTCCTCCTTCGATTCTTTGGAGAACCTCCTCATTTATAATGTGGTCTCTCCAGGAAATTCCTAATAGTCTTCTATAGGACCACATCTCAAAAGCCTCTTGTCTCCGTTTATCTCTTTTGGATAGGCACCATGTTTCGCAGCCGTACATCAAGATACTCCACACATAGGTCTTGATGAGGAGTATTCTCAGTTTTAGGTCTATGTTATTTCATTCTATTATTTTCGACCTTTTATTGAATGCAAGCCTAGCCTGGTGTATACGGCTGTCGACCTCACTCTTAGACCGACCGTCCCATGTTATTTTGCTCCCGAGGTAGACAAACTCCTTGGTGTTCATTAGTGGAACTCTTGACATCTCTACTCTCATCTGATGTTGCGTTCGGCCTACAGTCCTACAGTCAGCAGCTTTGTTTTATCTTTATTTATCTTCATGTTGTAATTGTTTTGAAGAATGCTTTGCATGGTTGTTAAGGCTTCTTGCAGTTCTTCTTCTCTTTCATTGTATTGTATTATTTATAGTGAATTGCATAGCAGAACTTGTTTATAAATAAGTTGTAGTAAATTATAATTTGAATATTAATATGATGGAGAAAAAAGGGAATTAAAAAATATATATATTCAGATTATTTAAATGTCTACGTCCAAATACTGTAGTTTTGAACTACTCGCCAACGTTGCATCGCAATCGGATGATTGGTTTAGGAATGCATGACAACCAAAGAAACATTCATTTTTATAAATATTAAGATTGCAAAACTCACAAAAGTTTTTCGAGTTTTATTTTACTTTGTAAAATGATTAAATACAACGGGTTTCGGCTTTCTCAAATTGTTTTTGATGTACCTTTTTCATGTGAAAACCTGACAAGAGTCCCAGCTACACCCGTCTGGAGACCATGGCATACCCAATTGGGGTATCTTGTGAGGCTGAAGGTTGTGAGGATGGGAAGGAGATGGGGAAGAGGAAGGTGGAAAGGTACTTGGCTATTCAGATCTGGTCACCAAACACGGCTAAAGCCATTTGAAGCAACGTTTCAATTCTGAATGGTGGTCTTACACCAGGGCGATACTGAGAGTATCTTCCACTCCAAATAAACTATATATTATTTACAATGAACATTTTTTTTACATCGGCTCCACACAGGCGGCCCTGAGGAAAATAATTTCCCTGAGTGATTGAGTTTTGAGTTTTCGTCATGTCATGTTTGGGGATGCTGTGTGGAGGATTTTTTTAGGGAAAGGAAGGAGAGGAGAGTTCTGGGAAGGAAAAGGGTTTGAGGGGTGGGTAGGAATCTGGGGTTCAGTGTGTCCTGGTCATCTACCTCCAAGACCGAGACAAACCTCATCCCACGAACCCTAAAATTGTGTCTGTTTAATTGTGAAATAACACAAATTAAACAGATACAATTTATTTGCCGGGATTCGATCACGCGACCTTCGGATTGCGAGTCAAGAGCCTTACCCCTAGACCACGCCGGCCGTCACCTATCAA
The DNA here is from genome assembly GCA_917880885.1 of Limnephilus marmoratus. Lineage (NCBI taxonomy): Eukaryota > Metazoa > Arthropoda > Insecta > Trichoptera > Limnephilidae > Limnephilus > Limnephilus marmoratus. The sequence goes on from OU862922.1 coordinate 13,312,178, forward strand.
GTAACAAAATCATATAATATTTTTTTCAAAAGAGGTATTGTCACATTTTAAAGATTTTGGGTAGGTAGATATTATCCCTGACTAAATTCCCCAGTCTTGCTAGTATAAAATGTAATCTCACAATAATAAATTATAACTATGGAAAATTGAACAATAAATTGTATTATGAACCTGTCACGTGCCCACAGTTTAATAAATATTAAATAATAATTTTTAAATTAATATTTACTGTATAATGAATAATTTCAAATCGTCAGAATAATTATTCATAATTCCACGGAACATTAATTACCTTTTTCAACACAATTAAGGCTCTGGAAATATGGAATTGTGAATTTTGACAGCGGGATAAACAAAGCCGTTTAAATAAAGCCATCAAACGGAAAAATCCCAAAAGCTTTAATTCGAGGACTTTTGAAGCAGAATGGACGAAGTTAAAAGAAGAAAAAAATAACGACTGGATCATTAATTTACTCGTGAAAAATCAAGGGATGTAAACCTAACTTGCCAAAACCAATACTGAGAAATTTTGTGGTCACAGAATCGAAAAAATATTAGTTGGTTTGACACCACATTATGATAGTTACATACAGTATAATAATTTAGAGATTCTTCCTTGTGTAATTATTTTCTGTATTATAGGATTAGTGCGGGATAAGAGGGGACTTTGAACGGATGTTCCAATCTATTTGGATCCAATTTGAACTACTATCGGTGTGCACAAATACATACATTCAAACACGCGATGTTTAAAATGATTTGCTTGTGCCTGTTCTATATTATTAAGTTCCACTTCAAGAATGGCATGCCAAAGTTAGTGATACGACGTACAAACATATTCGAATAAGTTACATCAAAATGTTACAAAACTCCATACAAAATTTTTAATCCATAAATATGCTAATGCATGCAGAAGAAACATTAAATTAATATAATATACAAATATCTGAACGTTTTCTTTGTGCATTACAGATTTATGTAATCCTATTACAACACACAAGACATATACACAATTTTAAATGAAAAAAATTTACAATTTAGATTTTATATTTTAGATTTCTTGCCTAAAATGATTCTTGAAATCTTCAAGGCCAATGTTGAAAATGTCAAGAGACCTACAGATTAGTGTTGAGTACCTCATACAAGAGGCACCTCAAATATCCCACACAAAAACTTAAAATGTCCCTCCACCTCACAAAATGTATTTATACCAACTCTTTTTTTTGTATTATTACAAATGTCATGTCACGTTGTCACGTATGAGACAAAAATGAGGTGTGAGGTGGTTGGTGTATTGGACTACATTCATGTCATTCATGTCGTATGGGTCAGATACGATGTGAGGTGTAAGGTGGTTGGTGTATTGGACTACAAATGTCATGTCACGTATGGGACAAATGTGAGGTATGAGGTGGTTGGTGTATTGAACTACATGTCACGTTACGTATCGTATGGGACAAATGTATGAGGTGGTGAGGTAATTCTTGTATTGCATGACATTTTTGCGTTAGATCCGTGAAGTGTGAGATAGCGAGGTGAAATTTTTTTGTTTTGTTTTTAAATATGTTTTTGTCGTAAATTATTGTTATGTGAATACCGCACAAGAGTCCCAACTGTTCCAAAAAAATATTTTTTATTGTAAATTATTGTTATTTGACTACCGCACAAGAGTCCCGACTGGACCATTTTTTAAATTTTTTATTTATTGTAAATTATTGTTATGTGAATGCCGCACAAAATCCCAACTGCTAAATTTTTTTTTTGTTAATTGTAAATTATTAGGTTTGTACAGGTCTTGGCGGCAGATGCGTCTGCCCACCAGCTGCATGGCAGGCCAAATCCGGAGAGAGTGGTTGAGGGAGACCTTTTGACTTCTCCACCCTTACTCTCTCGTAACATCGCATTGCACCGCTGGAGGGATGGATTAATACGTCCACAGCATCCCTAAAGATGACGTAGGCTCTTAGGGGAATAGGGGAATTATTTTCCTCAGGGCTCCCTGAGTGGAGCTAATGTAAACATCACGTTTTCTGGAATCTCTAGCCAACCCCCCCCCCCCCCCCCACCCCATTCTCACCCGTAAGCTAAAATATTGTCACACCTCACCTCAATTGAGGTGAGACACTTCAAAACCTCATTTTAGTATGTACGTAAGTAGTTTAGAAAGTTTCAATGACATTAAATAAAAATAAAAAGATAAACAAAAAATCTTCTGAAAAATATATTATTGGTATTTGCATTTTAGTGTTCTACTTTTGAATGTAGAAATTTGTTCAATGGGATCTACAAACTTTAATTACTTTTTGAACATCATTTGGTGAAGTAAAAAATATGCATTTGGACCATTGTGAATTTTAAAACGTACATTTATTTTCCACCGAGTCAACCAGGTAATGCAATTTAAAGCCTTTTAAACGATCGCCTCGCCATAATAATTTTACGTCTTCTTTTTAATGTCAGATAATACTTTAAAGCTCGACTAGATTTGAGATGATTATTTTGGTAAATTGATAATTTTCTTAACACGCGTTATGTATTTCAATTTTTAAAATGTTACATATGTACTCATATGTACACAAAAAGAAATTATTTTAATTTTGGTAAAGTGTGAAGAAGCCGCCACATGCCGCTACACTTTATTTAGGCATACTTTTTGAAAAGTAAACTACTTTTAAACTTAATTACCACAAGAACCATCAGTTTCAGTCGGGATTCACGGAAAAATATGCACTAAAATTTTTATTTCATATAAACTTTACGCACGTAATTTTTCCTTTACGAATGACATTTCATGTATTCTTTCCAAGACGAACATTTTCAAGGGGTACCAATTTTGAAATATTAAAAAAGATTGCCATACCGCAAAAATCGCTACAAATACACCTAGTTTTTTTTTTAATGAAACTAAAATGGTTTGTCGTTATGCATCATGTGAGCACATAGCCGTTGTGCTCACATGATGCATAGATGGGGCCTTAAAGAGTCGGCGACGTGTGAATGCGGTGCGGTGCAGACCACCGAACATGTAGTCAACGAATGCCCGCTCCATTCATTCCCCGGCGGGATTTATGAGGTCCACAGGGCAACGCCTGAGGCCCTAGACTGGCTCGCAGACCTAGATGTCCCCCTCTGACCCCCCACCATACGAAAGAAGAAGAAGAAGAATGGTTTGTCTAACGTATATGTATAATTACTAAAAAAACCAAAACTCACCTCACCTAATAACCTAATCTGACCTAACCAAATAACCTAACCTAACAACCTAACCTAACATAATAGCCTAACGTAATAATGTACCTAATAAAACGAGGTGCTGGCACTGCGCTGGGAAACACACGTTTGCACAATGTCCAAATAAAGATAAAGCTGACGAAGTAAAATGCGGGTCATGTGTAAATGAAAACAGGAAGAGAAAAACCTCAGCTCCGTCAAGACATAGGTCTGGAACGCATGAATGTCCACTCTACAGGAAAGAAATCGAAAGATCTATTGACCACGCAAATTATGAATAGGAAAAAAATGCAAATAAGTACGTGCAAAAACCGGGACAGCACAAATTCAATATGGGAGGAAAAATTAAAATCAAACAATGGAACGCGCAAAGATGCCAATCCGCGACAGACAGTGTGGTCAATACGGACAAATCGGACATTATTCTGCTGCAGGAACCTTACACAGGAAACACCGGGCAGCTGAAAACGAAAAGGTGGCAAGTTTACCAATCCACTAAAGGAACCAGAGAAAGCCCAAACAAGACAGCAATTCTCGTAAACAATAGTATTACAGCAACAATGATATCTTCAATCACATCAGAGAACTCAACATATATAGAAATAGAAACACGAGTTGGAACTATAACTCTAGGATCAGTATATGTTGAACCAAATAATCCTCTTGCACCCCAGATACTTACAATCACCAAACTTAATGAAGAAAACAGGAAAAAAGGCAAGAGCATTCTGATAGGCGGTGATTTTAACGCAAAAAGCTCGTGGTGGGGTAGTCCAAAAACAGATAAACGAGGCGAGGAACTAGCAGAGACGATAGCAACACTGGACGCTCACATATTAAATGACGGCAGCACTCCAACATTTGAAACTTGGAGATCCGGCAACCATTTAACCTCATTCATAGACGTAACCTTCTGCTCCAACAATATTATGGACAAAGTCACAAACTGGGGTGTGGAACAAACAGGACTATCTGATCACAATGTTATAACGATGAGTATATCAGACACAATAATGCCCCCTGAATCAACAACCCCAAGGTACAGAACAAAGCTTGCAGACTGGACCAAGTTCGAAAAAGTCGCGAAAGAAATGTTGCAAAAGGCAAACATCACAATTGAAGATCCCGTCTATTCCAGTAACCCAATAAATCTTGAAAAACAGGTAGAAACTATCTCCTCAATCATCAAAACAAGTTGCGAAAGGTCCCTAAACCAGGAGGAAAACGAAAAAACTGCCCATGGTGGTCTGACTCGCTGACACTTTTAAAATCGGAACTGGTCACTGCAAAAAGAAAACTTCAGAATTCATGTGGACAAAGAAGATCTGAGGTGACTTTACCCAAATATTTGGAAGCCAAAGAAAATTTTAAAAACGAGTTAAGAGAGTCAAAAACCAGTAGCTGGAAAGACTTCTGCCAAAAACAAACGAAGGAATCAACCTGGTCCAACATCTATAGAGTCCTCACGAACCCACCAAACAGGGCACCCACATCAACTTTTAAAAGCGATAACCCTGAAGAAACTGCTAAAGAAATTCTTCATCACTTCTTTCCAGATGACAATGTGTTAAATGAAACTCCTGAACAAATGGAAATAAGAATAAAAGCAATGCAAGAGACAACAGTCGACCAGGAACCACAAATTTCAAAAGATGAGCTACAAAACGCCCTCAGATCGATGGACCCGAAGAAGTGCCCTGGGGCAGATGGGATCACGTCTGATATTCTTACCCGCTTCAATGATAGCTTCCCAGAGATACTGACAAAAATGTTCCAGAAATGTTTTAACATAGGATATTTCCCAAAAATATGGAAGGAAGCAAACATTATTATCATACCTAAGCCAGGAAAAAACAACTACAGCAGTCTAGAAAACTACAGGCCGATTGGACTTCTCCCGGTTTTAGGAAAATTATTTGAAAAAATCCTTATTGATAGAATAAAATGGAACCTCGGCAAAGGAAACAAATTAAGCTCAAAACAGTACGGCTTCACCTCGCAAAAATCAGCAGAAGACGCAATGTACGATGCAGTGGAAGTCATTAAAGGAAAAATGAATCAAACTGGCGAAGTAATCGTCATATCTCTCGATATCAAAGGAGCTTTTGATAATGCGTGGTGGCCACAATTGTTGAAACAACTGATAGAAAAAGAATGCCCTTCCAGCCTGGTAACGTTAGTAAGAAGCTATACAGAAGACAGGAAAGTAAGAATAAGGCACGGTAACAGCTCAAGTGAGAAATGTGTTTCCAAAGGTTGCATTCAAGGATCGATTGGCGGGCCAACCTTTTGGAATGTTTCGCTGGACGAACTCCTACAAATGGACCTCGGTCCAGACGTCTACATCCAAGCCTACGCCGACGATGTGCTTTTAATTGTAAACGGGAAAAATCTACAAATCGTAAAAGAAACGGCGGAAAAGGCGTTAGAAAAAGTAAGCAATTGGGGTAAAAAAGTTAAATTAGAATTCTCGGAAAAAAAAACACAAATCATGGTTATGAGTAAGTCTCGGGAAAAAACCATTAACGTAAACATGAATGGCAAGGAGATAAAACCGGTCAAGGAAATCAAAATTTTAGGTATGATAATTGATAATAAGCTTAGATGGGACAAACACATAGATTATATTTGCGGTAAGACCACAACAATCTTTAAAGCTTTATGCAGAGCGGCAAAACCGGCGTGGGGGCTATCACCCGAAATAATAAAGACAATATACGACGGAGCAATTGTGCCGATATTCACGTACGGGTCAGGGGTCTGGGGCGATACGTGTAAAAGAGTCAAAAATAGGAAAAAACTGGCAAGTATTCAGCGTCAATACGCAATAAGAATTTGCAAAGGGTATAAAACAATCTCCACCACCTCAGCCTTAGCCTTAGCAGGCACACCACCAATAGATTTAAAAATATCAGAAATTAAAGATATCTACAGAATAAACAGAAGGGGTGTCCCCGCTAACTTCCTACCTGCTGATAGGGAAATAATGACTACATGCAATATAAATGCACTACCACATCCGGGGAAAATAGTAAGAGAAAATATAAAAATCGAGTTAGAAAATGATAATAAAATTAACGAGGATCCCATCCAAATTTATACAGACGGAAGCAAGCAAGATGGAAAAGTGGGCGCTGGACTTGTTATAAAGGAAGCTGGGAAAGATTGGGTGTCAAAATCTTATAAATTAGAAGATTATTGCACAGTTTACCAAGCGGAAATGTTAGCTATTCAAAAAGCCATAGAATGGGTACAAACAAAGGGAATAATAGACAAAGACATTACTATAAACTCAGACAGCAAATCATCCTAGAAACATTAAGGGACGTGAGAACTACGAACGATATAGCTAGAGAGTGTTTGGAAAAATTAGAAACATGCCGAAAAAATAAAAACCGGGTAAAATTTCAATGGGTTAGGGCGCACAGAGGATTAGAAGGAAACGAAAAGGCAGATGAAGCAGCAAAAAAGGGAAGATTACTTAAAAAGTGCCCAGACTACAGCAAGGTACCTCCAAGCTTCACAAAAATAACACTCAAGAGAGAAACAGAACATAAATGGGATATAAGATACATGGGGGAAAGCACGGGGAAAATAACCAAGAAGTACTTTCCAAATATAAACACGGCACTTATAAAGGGGAAACACGTGGAAAACAGCTTTCACGCAACACAGATGTTGACAGGACGTGGGTGCTTCAAAGAATACCTGAAACGCTTCAAAATAATAGACGATGACAAATGCCCGTGTGACAAAACATCTACTCAGGACAGCACCCACGTATTAGAAAAATGTTCAATTTTTGATATAGACCGATTCAGATTAAATTACAAACTAAAAAACTTTGGAATTACCGATGAGAATAGGACAGAAATCTGGAAACAGAAAAAAACAAGCGAAATATATATAGCGTTCTTAGAAAAAATTACAAAAAGAATTAAAGAAATTAATGAAAAAAACGAAAATTAAAAGAATCACAAAGATATAAGGAATAGTTATAAAAAAGAATTAGGAGAAACCTTGTGTGTAACAAGCAAGGTACCAAGAGTAGATACTAACAATCCATACAATAACCTAACCTAACCTAATAACTTAACCAAATAACCTAACCTAACATAACCTAACCTAACTTAATAACCTAACTTAATATCCTAACTTAACCTAACCTAATAACATAACTTAACCTAACCTAATAACCTAACCGGACCTAACCTAACCTAATAACTTAATCTAACTAACCTAACCTAATAACTTAACCTAACCTAACTTAATAATCTAACCTCATCTAATAACCTAATCTAACCTAGCCTTACCTTACCTAACCTAACCTAATCTAATAATCTAACCTAACCTAACCTTATTAATAATACATTGATTTTAATTCGTATATCCTAAATATACTCACTTATTTATTTATTCAGAACTTGAAAATTGTACCGTACCAGTACCTTCCTCAAATATGTGTGATTTTTGCGATATGGCAATCTTTTTTTAAATATTTATCGATTGGTACCCTGGAAATCATCCAGTATGCTAAATAACGTAATACAAAATGTCAGCCGTAACGAGAAATTACGTCCAAATTTATTTTTATGAAATATAAATTTAAATGCATGTTTTTCCACCCGTCCCGACTGAAACCGATGGTTTTTGTGGTAACTAAGTTTAAAAGAAGTGTACTTTTCAAAATGTGTGCCTATTACCGAACCAGAGTCGTAACTGTTCATAGAGGGCGCTTTACAGGTTTACTTTTGATGATTTGTTAACGGCAACGGAAAAGGCAAACGACTGGTGCTTTATTGGGTTATTTTGAAGGTGTTATTATTTTTTGACGACTATCTGCATAAAATCCAATAATGGTAGTGAAAAATAAAGATTTTTCATATGGGTCCCAATACAATTTTCATACGAGATAAAATAAAGTTTCGATATGTGTAATGTTTCATAAAAAAAATCTTTAATGCTCATAACTGTCGGAGTCCGTGAAACTACGCTCTACCACTCTGAAATGTAGCACTAATATAATTAAGAGTGGTTAATATTTTTAGTATTGCCCTGGTAAAGGACTACCATTCTGAAATGAAACATTGCTTGAAATAGCTTTGGCCATGTTTTGTTTTCATGTGTGAATAGACAGGTACTTCATCCTCCCTTCATCCTCTCATCTTCTTCCCCTCCTTGCTATCTCTGCCTCTCAACATAGGTCAATTGAATGTACCATAGCCCCACTGGCTCCGGACGATTGGGACTGTTTTTTTTAATATTACCTAAATGTGAAAAAATAATTTTCACGCATAATGGAATTTCAAGAATCCGTGGATGAGAACATTAGAAGCTTTTGTAATTACTGTGACGATTCACGACTACGGTTCCATGACATATGGTAGGGGAGGGTACATGTCATACGTTCACCAGTTGTCTCATTTTCTACTGTTGTTATTTATTCAATTTAGTGTGTAAGAAAGAGTTGCAATATTATATGTTTAAGACTAAAAGCAAAACCATCAGCGCATTGACATTTGACGTTTTTAATTTTCGGAATTCACTCACACTTTAGTATAAACGTTGTAACTGTATTCCATACTTTCAAAATTAGTAGGGTCTACGGATACGTCACGGTGTGTGAGAGAGATGCAAGAAAATTATGATTTTTTTCTTTTGGAGGAAACAACCTATTGTGTATCTCATTTTTTAAAAGAACCGCTGCATTATTGTGTTAAGGAACGTATGTTCATTGCCTTTTTTATGCCGGTACGGTACCGTTACCGTGTCACGTCATGGTAATAAGGAACTCCAGTGAAAAATATTATGGCTTTAAAAAATATGTTCATATAGACCAATTAACGCTGATTCTGAATATAAAAAAATTATTTAATAACATTAAACGCAGAGTTTTTAAAAAAATATTAAAAAGTCCATTTTTCACCGGGTCGTAGAAACACGCCGTCAAGTTGGCATTATTGAAATGTTTAGTGGTGGCGTCACTGTTTCTCGTGTCGTGACGTCACCGTAAAGTCATTGTTTTGAAAATGTACGGGAATGTAGGAATGACACAAGCCATCGTATTAATGTATTCGTTTATTACATACTGTTTATTGAGATTTAGTTGTTGTGATAACTGAAACATTATTTACGCCTAAATAATTAAAAATAAAGGTTAGTATCTCTTATTATTTTATCTCTATTATTGAAAATATTCAAAAAAATAGTAATACACGAAAAAATAGTAATGCTACTTCGAATACTTCGAACACCGAATTCAAAATAGCCCAATCCTATAGTAATTTTTCAGGAGTGATGACGTCACACGATTCACCATACACACGGTGGTTTTCGGGGGATTTTGAAAAGTTAAAACTTTGACAATTATTTTAACTATTAAAACTAACTCTTATAATAAAATAAAAAACGGTTAAAAATAAAGGCAGTTATTTAAGTTAGAAGGTCATTCATTATTCATTAAAAAAAATTGGAATGGAGTTCTCTTTTATAAAAGCGTCCAATCAACCAGGAACTTACCTTAAAATCACAATTCTTTTGATCGTCGGTGCTAAACGTTTTTACCATTGTATCAAACCTTTGTTTTGTGAAATACGAAAACAATCATTTTGAATCCGTAAATATGACTTTTCATTGGGTTTCTTGAAAACGTTTTTCTAAACTGCTGTTTTTGTGTATATTATAAATTAAATTAATAAATTCCTCTACAACGCAATAATGATTTATTATAAACACGAGGTGTGTACATTTTTTCAAAGGTGTGTTTTAACCCCTCAGGCCTCGAGCGATAAAATTAAAATAAATGGAATGTTTCTGATCGTATTCGAAAACTGAAAACGGTTTTTGAAAGGTAATGAAATAAGTTTTTAAATTTTATTATTAGAAAGAAACATATGATTCTCGTAATGTAAAATTTTTGAATGCAAGTAAATATTTTTGTAAAAGACTCACCTTACAGTTTTTTCATTTATTACTCATAACGAAATAAACTAAAAACGCACACTTATTTTATGAAACAAATGCATTATAAAACTCATTTTTGCCTCACTTTCTTGTCGTTTCATGTAAAAATAATTAAATAAAAAATTCACATAGCATTATAAATTTTTCTCAAATTGCATTCGAAAAATTTGATTTCATATATGTGTACAGTTTACAATTTGGGAGGCGGTTATGGATACCCCTGCCCCGGGAAAAAAAAATTGGAAAACCAAGAACTCGGTCGTAGGTTACCCCAAATGGTTCGCTACGTTTGTTGACTTAGCAGGGTTGCCCGGATTCATGGGTTGAGGTTTGTTTAGGTCTTGGCGGTGGATGCTTTTGCCCACCTTCTGCGTGGCGGGCAGGATCGGAAGTTCCTGGTTGAGGGAGGCCCTTAGACCTTTCCAACCGGACCCTCCTGACTCATCCTCTTTCAACGCAGTTGGAGGGATGTATTCACATGTCCGTCACTCCTGGACTCACTGACCCCCAGATTCAAACCCAACCGTCATATCTTTTTCCTTCCCAGAATTTCCTCTACTGTCTTTGCTTAAAAATACCCTCCACACAGCCTCCCCTGAGATGACATAGACCCTGAAGGAAATGGCTGTGAAGAAAAAATATTATTACAAAAAAAAAATTAAAAATAATTGTAATTACCGTTTCATATCTTAACCAATAGGAGCCTTTAAAATGACATCATAATCAAAGCGGCCAATGAGTGCAGTTAATGCGTCGCAGGTGCAGTAATCGTCAATTCTGTTTCATCCGAAATCCGAATCGCAGCGGGGCTAAAGAAGTTTCACTTAAAAAATATAAGGATTTGAAATGTTTTTCCATTACGAGCGTATATCCAACTCCAGAATCGAGTTTTTGACTTGTTATTCTATAAGGGCACAAACTGTGTAAAACAGATTTGTTTTTAAGTACTAGTATTTATTTTTAAAATATTTCTGCAATGTTAAGATATGAGTCGAATCTTGCTCCATAAATTGAGCACTTCTACCTTCAGGATTCCATCTTCCACCATCCAGTCTTCCCTTTGTGACAAAAGCCCACCCACTCCTTTGCTACTATCAACCCTTCCACTAGTAGGTACCTCTAGAGAGGAAGGGCGAACAAGGGACGGGGGAAGGAACGGAGGAACATCAGAGGAAATAGTCAAACGAGATTAGGTCGGAAAACAAACTCATAAAGGACTATTGTACAATTCTGTAGAGAAGAAAATGGAAGGAAGTGAAAAAAACAACTTCCTTCGATCAGGATTTTCTTATTTATAGTGCTTCGATGACCTTAGATGAAAATAAACGAAATAAAAACATTTAATTAAATGAAGACAATATTAGCGAAACTCAATCGAAAATATGGAAACAAAAAGATATTTGCACCTCTGGTACTCGAACCTAGGACCTTTTGCTTTCCGGGCAAATGCTCTAACTGATTGGCGCAGTGGTTAGCGCAGTGCCCGGAAAGCGAAAGGTCCTGGGTTCGAATCCCAGAGGTGCAAATATCTTTTTTCTGTTTTTTCTGTTTCCAGATTTTTAATCGAGTTTCGCTAATATTGTATTCATTTAATTAAATATTACAATTTGAGGTTTTACTCATAAAAGTATAAAAAAAATATATATTTTCTAACTAAGTTCTCCACAGGGATAGGATGACTGGACGAGAGGACGTACTGCCGAAAAACTCGGTCTTAATATAATATGACATTCAACAAATTAACAAATATAATATAACAATTTAACCTTCATCAAATTGTTACCGAAATAATGGTGCTACCTCAAAATATTTCTTCATAAAAATGCTGTAAAATTAACTACTTTTCTTCTTTATGACGCCAGATTTTTCGCTGATGGGTAAGATTATTGTTATTATTTAATCTGAAGGACGTTTGGGGAAATCTTTATAAGTCAACCAAAACTAAATAACCATTACCCTATTTTCACGTAGAGGTAGGCAGAAAGGATAGACCATCGCACATCTGTGTCTTTGGAAATTAACATTTTTATAATTAAGGCATTAAAATATTAGACATTCTTACAGCACAGGCGTCAGGTGGAAATTCTGTTCTTGATCTACTGGTATGTCTTGCATCATTGATCTCTTCAGTACCAGTGCATAGTCAGAAAATATGAGTGCTCAATATATGTACACGGTTAATAATAGTTACATGAGAATAAGTCGCTTCTACTCGTTCTTGAGTTCAATAGCTCGGCTGTAAAACGATTTGCCGGCCTCTGTGTTACCTCCTTCCTAGATCTCTTCAATACTCATATTCACTCCTTCCTCTTCTCAGAAACATCCTTCACACAACATCTTCAAAGATGACATAGGCAATGAGAAAAAATATTTACCTCATGGCCTCCTGCGTGGAGTCAATGTAGAAAAATATACAAAACTCAACAAAATATTTAAATAAAAAATTGTTTAATTTTGTACTTGTCCCACTATACTGCTCAGCTTTCAAATTGTTTGCAAAAGTCGGGAATTAGGGGAGGATTATACAACCCTCTAGTTACATTATATCGGGCGCTGATTGGAACAGTCACAAAGGAAACTTATCAGGACAATAGGAGGCTGCGTTATTAAATTTACAAAACAAATATATTTCTGCAAAAGTATCGACATATTTAACAATACGATTAGGTGTGCGTGCTATTGGACTTAATCATTAGTGTATATTGTTTTCAAGGGGATTTTACTAACGTTTTCCTTTCGAATTTACGTATTCTATTACTCGGAAATGCTCGGAGCTGCTTTGTATACAGGCGTAGATTCAAGACGTTAAACAGAACTTTAACTGATTCAAGTCTGCTTAAGAAAAGTTCTAGCTTTGCATTTGCGCCTTTTGAAAGTTAATTCTTAACAACTGCTGATGTAAACTGCTTTTGATGTTCTGTAGTCTGTCTTGCTGGAAAGGTAGAAACCAGAATGAAAGTCTCGGAACTTTTACATACATCCAGCGATTTTTTCTCAAAAATTTAATGATTTTATATATGTATTGCTTTTAATTATGTGCACATTATATATTATAACAAAGTTATAAGCTCATTATAAGCATTTTAATTATCATGATTTATTTTCGGGTGTTATGTTGTGTTGCGCTACCTCTTAATTTAGCCAACGTTTCGGATAGCTTTTCAGATGTCTAATCGATAGTGGTAAATTTTGGGCTTTGGTGTGTAAATGCGATACGAATGAAACGAAATTTTATTTAATTTCAGTATTATGTTTCCATTCATAAATATTTCTCCAGACATACACTTTCGAGTAAATAATCGCGTGTGCACATAAATAAAAGCAATAATACGTTTACTGGGCAATCTGTTCCCGTCATGTTATATATTATACGACTAGGTCAAACTGGTATATCTTTCGAAACCTGCATAAAAGAATACTTCACAAATTGGGTGAATAATGAATATGAATTGTCAAATGTAGCGTCACACCTATTAGAAAACAAACACTCATTTGACAAAAACAAAGACATTAAAGTTCTCCATACTTGCAGTCAAGTACATTGACTAAATAGGCTAGAACATTAAAAATTACTCGCCTAACTAAACAATTAGACCCTAACTTTGTAATTAATTAACAACCAGAATCATACGCTAAATGTCCGCTCCTAAATTCATTATAATTTTACCACTTGTTTTAAAGTATAATGTGTATTTCTTTATATAGAGTCCATTATATATAATATTATTCCTACTCCAATCTATTACACATACACGCGTACTTTTAAATTTAACTATCAAACACAAAAAAAATTTTTTTTTCAGAATATCATAAACATAATAACATTTTAATAGAGCTTAGATATGGCAAGAATAATATGGGTTGTTATTAATTCATATTACTTATAAATAAGGTATTCCCAGTTGACATTTGTGTAATCTATAAACCCGATATAATTATGTCCACTGCTAATAACCAAATAACTAAAATTACAATCGTTAAAGATGACATGGCAACAAATATGAAAAAATCAGAAAAAATTGATAAAATCCTTGTAGACTGTACATCATTATTTATTTAAATTTTTAATATTTACTCGTATATATCTTTGGCGTTCCGTGAGTTTTCAGTGAGCTAGAGCGCTAAGATTGAAAAATATGACGTTATTGACTTTGTTGTAGCTGAAAATGATTTGTTTTTTTCAAAATTTCAACTTTTCGTATGAAGATCTTCAGGATTCTTTCAGTCAAGGGATGCGCCGCATCCACATACTGAAAGGTCTTCATACAGAAAGTTAGAATTTCAAAAAAAAATAGTTTTCAGGTACAGAACATCAGTAACATCGTATTTTTTCAATCTATGCTCCATAGCTCACCGAAAACTCACGGACCGCCTTATATGAATATGTAGTTTTTATTGTTTTAATTTGTAGAAAATATACAATACGTTAAATATAAAAAAAAATGATAAGGCAAGGCAATTGATAAATTCCGCAGGGGTCAATTTTAGGGCCAACCCTTTATATTATATATGTCTCAATTATGAGTAAACTGTTTTCATTCGTTAAACATTTTGTAAACGCAGACGATATTATATGAACACTATATCTGTGAAGCTTTCACGTCTCGTGCACAAGTAGATTCAATATATACTGACTTTTCAAAAGCCTTTGATAAAGTAAATATTAATATCCTTCTCGCGAAACTGCAAGCCCTTGGTATACATGGATCATTCCTAAAATGGTTGAATAGTTACCTCTGTAACCGTGAACTCATGGTAAAATTAAATAATAAATTTTCGTATAAATTTAAAGTAACTTCGGGAGTTCCTCAAGGCTCTCATCTGGGCCAACTTCTCTTCATTTTATTTATAAATGATCTATCTTTATGTTTCAATAATGTCAAATTCATTCTATTCGAAGATGACCTAAAGCTTTTTAAGATTATAAAATGTTTAAATGATGCACTTATCCTTCATCAAAATTTAGATAGACTTGCTAGCTGGTGTGAAATAAATAAATTATTCCTAAACGTAAAAAAATGTTTCCACATGTGTTTTTACCGTTCACGGATTCCAATATCTACATCGTATTTAATTAACAATAATGAAATTGCATTAGTACCATTTATCAAAGACCTTGGTGTTATTTTTGACCGGAAACTTACATTTGATCGTCACTGTGGAACAATTTCCAATAAGGCCATGCAAATTCTAGGTTTTGTAATACGTAACACAAGGACTTTTCAAAACATTGAGTCAATTAAGCTACTTTAATGCTCTCTTGTAAGATCGCAGCTGGAATATGCATCTCCTGTATGGTTTCCGATTTATACCTGTAACTTACACCGTTTGGAGAGAGTACAAAGAAAATTTCTTCGATACGTTCAATTCAAATTGAGACAGCCTGTAGTTGAAATCCGCTACAATGCGTTAATGTCTGATCTAAACCTACCACTACTTTCTACCCGGCGTACTATTAATGACATTCTTATACTTTTTAAATTACTGAACAATCTCATAGACTGCCCTCAAATGTTAAGTGTTATAAATATTCGTGTCCCTGTTAAACCAACTCGACTCCACCACCTTTTCCACAGTGACAATCATAGCACTAACTATTCCTATCATTCACCGCTAGTGCGTTTTCACCGAACTGCCAATACGTATACAGACCTTTTCGATATTTTCAAAACCTCACCGTCTTGCATCATAGCAAAAATAACTAGTTATTTATGTAACTGATATGTTTGTAAAATGATAAATATTTGTTGTACTAATATGCATCGTATGTATGTACTGTATGTTATTCTATATATATATATATATATATAATGTTTGTAAATGTTCGATACACTTGTATTATGTATGTAATAGCCCTATGTACGGGCGTTTAAATAATAAATAAATAGATACGGCGCTCGTAATATCGCACGAAGACCTGATTACTGCAATGAACCTTAAGCAGCTTGATTTTATTGCCCTCTTGAAATGGTCTCATGACGCAGGTCTCAAAATAAATGCCAAAAAAACTAAAATAATGCACATAAGATCTCCACATGCCAGATATAGTGTAATTCCTTCGTTATACACACATACATTTGACTGCTTACATAAAAATGTTGCACAACCCTGTTCATGTGAAACCATTGATTATGTCAAAAATTATGTATATTTGGGTGTTACTATTGACTGCTACATGAAATGGGACGTACACATTACTAATGTTTGTAAATGTCTGCGGTCTATTGTAGGTAGGATTTATAAAATAAAATATTTTGTGCCTTTAAGTACTTTAAAATTAATATATATCTATCTCTGGCTGAATCAACTATCTGTTATGGACTTACTTCTTGGGGACATTCTTGTAAAACTAATATAAATTATATCTAAACATTGCAAAACTCCCTGACAAAATTATTAATCCCTAAGTACACTAATGAACACAGAAGTGACACTAAATTAATATACAAGTCTCTAAATGTTTTACCCGTCAGAGGATTATTGTTTTATAATATTATAAGTCAACATGTAATATTGTCCGATTCCTTGTACGGGGAAAGAGTTTACCATAAACATAATACAAGATTCACTCAAAATGAAGGATTGGTGGTTCCGAAATGTACCAATAAATACGGTGATAGGACCCTAAACTATATTGTACCCAAAATATTGAATAAACTACCAATGACAATCAAAAATAATAACGTTTTTAATGGTAAAGTCAAATATAAACTAAGGAAATGGCTATTAGATAGGGATAATTTATATTGATGCCCTACCGAAGTCCTTGTATTCTTTATTGAAACTCACATTGAAGGAATTGGTAAATTCATTACAATTTTTGTAATACCTACTGTATATGAAATTTTTAATTTACTTGTGATTATATTTCATTTGTTCATACTAAATCCATTTGTACTTTTTTATTATGTCATAACATACTAATTTTTTTATTATATCATATCATACTAAATCCATTTGTACTTTTTTATTATTTAAGGCTTCTAGTGCTACTTACTATTTCCGTAATTTAAATAATCTATTTAATTGATATTTAGCATCACAATTATAAAATTATATGTATGCAATGTTTGAAAATGTACCAATGTTGTCATTGTGTACCTGCTGACAAATTACATAAGTAGTTTAGCGGGTTTAAATTTAAATAAAAAAATATATATATATATATATATAAATTATATATTTGTAAAAATCATTAACTTTGTGACTCGCCATAATTAACAATAAAAAAAAAACACACATAAATTTGTTTAAGACCACTTTTATTTTAAACACTCTACCGGTTTCAGAAGCACCCTTCCTTTGTCAGGAGAATATTATAACTAAACTATGATACAGAATGTTGACAGATATATATATAAATTTTAGGTGTTTGAGTGGGAGGTACGCAAAGGGGTGGGGGTAATTGCGGGATTTCTGGAAAGAACAGAGCGGTTAATTGGAAAAATATTTAGAATGGGACTGAAAGATAAATTAATTTGGTTATTCAAAATACTAGCATTATTATTTAGGGATTTTCTGATTTCTAGTGCTTCTAAATTATCTAATTTTTTGCTTTTATTATTACGGTGAATAATTTTAACCCCTGTGTCCTTATTAAAAGTGTGATCTGTGGAAATTAGGTGATTAGCAAACTCTGAAAAATTATTATTATTTAAGCATCTTAAATGTTCTGTGATTCTAATGTTTACATTTCTAGTTGTTTTACCTATGTAGAACGAAGGACAATCATTGCAACATAGTTGGTAAATGCCTGAATGGCTTAATTTATGATCTCTATCTTTAGTGTTTTTTAGTAATTTAACTAAATTGTTATCAGTATATGAATTATTTTCGAGGTCCTCCTCACAAGGAGATTCTGTGCCGAGGGAGAATTTTTTCAGAAGAAGGTTTTTTCAGAAATTTCTAGGACCATGTTTTGAATAAATTGTTGATTAAATTTGAATAAGTTACTTAAACTTAGATCTGATGTTCTTAATGTAGTTACTTTTTTTAAATTTATCAGATACTGTGTGGGAGTTTATTATACACATTTACTACTAAAAATTCAGAGCTTTTTTGTTCAAAACTAGAATGATACTTTTGATATATATAGTATGGTTTTATGATAAATCAAAACCTCTTTATGAAGTCATTAAAAACTATGATTTTTTTTTAATAGTCAATAACCTAACTTATCGTAACCTATTTAACTAATTTTTTATATATTTTTTCAACTCTTTTAAAGAATTTTCAAAGGAGGTGCCGAGTTGAATTCATTCTGTTACCATTTAGTATGCCTATTTGTTTGGCTCTGGTTTTATAATAGTGTTAAGAATTTTTACGATGGTGATTTATTTCAAATTTTATGATTGTGTTAAGAAACATTTAATCATTAACGTTAAGTAACTGTACAGATTTCCCATGAATAATGATTTTCATTCACACGCATTTTAAATTTATCCCAAAATAAGTGTTATCTAAAGGTTGCTGGGTGTTAGCTTCTATATGAAAGATGAAACCTTTCTTGAATAATTTCTTCTTCCTTCACCTCTGCGCTCTTCGTAATAGGCACAAAGGCAGCTTTGTATTTCTCCAAACATATTCATATTGTAGTCTTTTATATTCCAGACAATATACATGCTGGCTGTTTTTAGTATACAAAAGCTTTTATACACTTAATGACAGTACACATTTCACATCTTTCCAAAATGGATATTATTTTTCACCTCGAAAATGATTTATGACAAAAGCGGTTTAGTGTCGCATTTTAAAGTCAACCTTGATTAATATTAAAAGTTGTCAATTTTTCGCTTGAAAACAAAAGCGAATAATAATTTTCATCCCTTATTTGTTGGAAAGGGTTGAAAATGATAGAGATATTGAAGTCAATTGACTCCAGGGTGAAAGGGTACACGGGACAAACATTACGGTTATTAAAAATATTACGAGTTCTGTCTTTTAAAAGGGGTATAAATACTTCCACACCATGGACGAATAAAAGGTCAACGGTGTGGTAACGAACAATATCGTGATACGAGAGAGGATTGACTGTAAATCTAATTTTGTTGGAGACAAGACAATTGACGGCGTTTTTTAAAGTCAATCACAGGATTTGGCAATTGAAAGGAGAAAGCCCCTACCTTTGATGGGTTCATATGCTGTGATGCTGCATTCTTGATGGTGGCTGCTCTCCGGCACAAAAAGGGTGGTTACAATTACCGATGCTTTCGGTATTAATTAGCATCTTTTACGACCTTTCAAGCGAGATTTTAATAACGAGGTGATTTTTTTTTTATTTTATTTTTTTATTTGATTCACCTTATTTATACATGTGTGTTACATATTTGACTAATGTGGGCCTCACTGGGTGCTTTACCCGTGCTGAGGACCTCATTTTACAGTTTGATATGATTTATTTTTTTAATTTAAGACACATATAAAATCAAAACTAAACAAAAAAGAAACTCAATACTAACATATAAGAATTAAAAGAAAGTAAAATAGAGCAAAATAAAATAGAGCAAAATAAAATAGAGTAAAATAACACTAAAATTAAACAATAAAATAAAATTATATAAATAGGATAGATACATATTAACCGATAGAGAAATTAAAAGGGTTTTATAAATTAGTGAGTATTGCAATGGTGTTTATGTCTATGTGTTTTTATTTTTTTATGTTGTGATTTTTTTGTAAAGTTGCCTTTTTTGTTCTTTAATCCATCTTTTAATTTTGAGTGTGAAAAGTTTTTTGTTTTCTTCTTTTTTTAAATCGGGTGGAAGATGGTTGAACGCTTTTATTGCCTGGTATTTGTGATGTCTTTGTCCAAAGCTTGTGTTTATCGTCGGTGTTTTTAAGTTTTGTATGTATGCTTGTCTAACTGGTCTATTGATGGTTTGTGTTTGTTGGAGTTTGTGTTTTTGGTCAAAGATATAGTTAAGAAGTATTTTTATGTATAATTGTCGTATGTCAAGTTCGTCGAACATGTTGAATATTTGGTCTGTGTCAGTCATTCTGTGTTTTTTTAGTATAACCTTTAAGATGGTTCTCTGTGTGGTTTCCAAATGAACAATAGCTGAGTTTGTTGCTCCTCCCCAAACAATGATACCATATTCTATTATAGATTGGCAGAGTGCAAAATATACTGTTTTCATTTGTTTTAGTTTGTATATGTTTCTTATGTTTAGGAAAAGATGTATTGTTTTGAGGAGTTTATTGGTGATATGATTTATATGATGTGCCCATTTGAGATTATGATCAATTATGATTCCTAGATATTTTATTTGGTCTGTTTTTACTAAAGCAGGGCAGTCGCAGTTTTTGGTGTTTAAACAATTGTGAATTTTTATGGTGTTTGTTTTATTTGTTGGCTGTCCCATGCTATTTATACTGTACGTTGTGAATTTTGTTTTCGATATATTTAATGTAAGTATGTTTGTGTCTAGCCATGTTTTCACTCGCGTGATCCCTAACTCTGCTGTATTATACACATTGTTCCAGTCTTTAGATTTGAAGAGTAATACTGTGTCGTCCGCATAACTAATTATTTCTCCGTCTATTTCCATATTACAGAGTTCATTTATGTAGATAGTGAATAGCACGGGCCCTAGTATGCTTCCTTGTGGAACTCCATATGTAATTGGCAGTGGTTTACTAGTATGGTGATTAATTTTAACTTGTTGGGTTCTGTTGCTCATATAACTTTTCATTAGCTGGAGTTCCTTGCCTAAGATACCAATGTTTTTTAATTTTTTAAATAGGGTTTTGTGGCAGATTGAATCGAAGGCTTTAGCTAAGTCTAGGTATATTGCTATGCATTTTTGCCCTTGATCTAGGTTGCTATGTATATAATCTATTACATATTCTAAAGCTTCTTTGGTACCTCTTTTTTCTCTAAATCCGTATTGTTTATCCGAGATTAATTTGTTTTCTTCAAGGTATTTTATAATTTGGTTTTTTAATGCTCTTTCGAAGATCTTTGATAGTGAGTTTAATAATGTGATTGGTCTATAGTTATTTATTTCCATTTTGTCTCCTGCTTTGTAAATAGGGATCACCAGATTATTTATGCATTACGCCGCTTACTGGTTAATACTTCTTAATACGCTTACTGGCATATATTTCTTATTCAAACAGTTAGATTCAGCTTTATTATCACGAAAAGTGAGTATTTATGTCGGGGGAGACAAAAACATGCAAAAAATATGCATTCAACATATTAATTTTGTTTAAATTAATTCATTTACGCGGTAACGCCATTTTTATATATATCGTTTTTATTTGACATTTCAAAGACGGGTTTCAAAGAGAATGCATTATTGCCAAGTTTGAAACTGAATTTATAACAGTAGAACATGGAAAGAAATTTATTAGAATAATTACACAAACCCGCTAGACAAACCCTGTTTTGCCAAACAAACCATTAAAAACCTGGGATGTTTTTTAAAATTATGATGACATGCGAGTTTATTTTAGAGAATTTATATTATAAGATTGGTACTTCCGACAAATGTCATATTTGGTTGTCTATTAGTTAGAAAAGGAATATTCCGTATTATCCGTGCATCAAAATTCGACAATACGAACGTTCCGTATTATCCGTGAGGTGGACTAACTGCATATTTACCTCGAGGTGTGATAGCTTTCACGACGATTTTTCAGCTGATTAATGTGGGTAATTTTTGATTTTTGTGCGATATTGTGCATGTGTACCAAGTAGGTAGTCAACATTTTATTCTTCTTGTAATAAATAAGTAGGGACTTTCAAGGAAGGAGAGGAACAAAAAGGGAGCAAATAACAATGCAAGGACTTGGGAAAATGGGTTTCAGTTTTTAAGCTGTATCAGAACTAAACAGATGTTGACTAAAATATTTTTATGTATAAACTATATTATTTCGTTATTTTATTTATGAATTTCATTTATTAGATATTTTTATGCTGGAATACCATTACAGTATTTCGCAAAGTTATATGTGCCGTTTATTCATTATTTATTTTATTTATAGGCTCGCCAATATATTGTAATTATCACATTATAATTATTAGATTAATTTACATTTTTAATATGGTTATAGCGTTGATTCCAATTAAAGGTGAGCACACCATTCATCTTAACATTCTTTGTGTGACTATAAGTTATAATGCGAAATAATAAATTAAATTATAAGTAGGTACATAAAATAAGGAGGATCAAAATAAAATATTAGTTAATACATGCATACACATTTACATAAGTAGGTGAATGATACAATAATTACAGGGTGGCTTTAAGTGAGGAGATCGTCAGGTATATGCAAGTATAAGTTCCTTCTGAAGGTAGTGATTGAATTCGAAAATATATCAAAGTCTTCATGGTTCCATAATCGCTAAGCAAGTCATATTTGCTAAGGGCAAGTCGTTTCACAGAATTTTAACAGATAATAAAATTTCAAAGTTATTTTTCAAGTTTGTAAAGTTCTGGTGTAATTATATCATTATTGGTCAGTAATTTCATACAATTGAAATAATAACAGACCTTGAAAATTAACTTTTAAATTTGATGAATTATTTAAATTCTATGAAACAACTGGCCCTAAATCTCTGTTTTAGCATGTCCATTTATATCACTAAACAGAAAATAAGCAATGGATAAACCGATTTAATATTCAACCAATTCGACCCTTTGGAATAACAAGGTTCCACCTGTAGCGGTAACGTCATAATATATGATGATGAACTCCAAAGTTGCGATATATGGAACCTTGTTTTTCCAAAAAATCGAATTAGCAAAGAATATAATTAGACTGCTAAGCTCCAGAAAGACCAATGAAATTATTTATCATTTATGAATCCGAACGAATTAAGATATTTTACCATTTTTACCTGAAGAAAGGAAATATTGATCTAAGTAAGGCACACTGCCAAGCTCATTGTCATACTCCTAATTGTACTCGTATTGTCATACTACTGACATATCCTAATTGTCATACTCCTAAAAGTTTTATAAGGAATCTTCTAACCTTCTAACTTAAATAGTTGCATATTTTTATTTATTTTCGAAGTTAATTTTAATAGTTAGAATAATTTAGTTTAATAGTCAAAGTTTTAATTTTTCAAGATCCCGAAAACCACCGTACGTTTGGTAAATCGCGTGACGTCATCACTCACCAAAAGGTTTTTTTTTTCAACAGGTGTACGACACATTTTGTACGACAGTTATATGGAGGAAGCTATAAAACTATTGAATAAAAATTATGACGTGCAGTGACGTCAGCACTAAACATTCAAGAATACCAACAGTGTATTTCAATGACAAGATTAAAAATGGACTTTTTAATAATTTTTTCAAAACTCTACGTTTAATATTATTTAATAAAACTATTCTTTATTCCATATATGTATACTATATTCAGAATCAGCGTTTATTGGTCTACAAGAACATATTTTTTTAAAGCTATAATATTTTTCACTGGAGTTCCTTATTCGCCTTAAATTCGTTACCTTTCAGAACAAAATCCTGAAATAATGTATGTATGGTAATAATTTAGCTTCCGTTCCATAGAATTGGGTTCATAAACCCCCGTACTCCAAAACGACAATATAAAATCCCTGCATTACACCCCCATGACCAATAAAAAGTTTTTTTTAAAGATTAAGTGCGTGTTATTTTAAGCCTCCATTCATGATACAATCTAAAGTGCCTCGGTTTTTCAAAAAGTTGCCGTTTATATTTGGCGAAAAGGTTAATAGCCACGAACAAATAATATAAAACAATACAAAAAGGTTAACAATAAAATGCGTACCTACCCTAAAACAACAAACACATAAAACATTCGTAAACTTGGCTGTCTCGACCCGGGATTTTCAATTTGGGGGCGGTTGTGGGTACCGCCGATTATTGGATAAACGACCGTAGGTCACCCCAAGGGGTTCGCTATGTTTGGTGACTTAGCATGGGTGTCAGGGTTCATGATATGACGTTTGTCTAGGCCTTGACGGCGGATGCGTTTGCCCACCTACTGCGTGGTGGGCCGGATCGGGAGAGACTAGTAGAGGAAGACCTTTTGATCTTTCCAGCCGAACTCTCTCGACCCATACATTCCTATACATTCCTTGACGGATTTTTGAAGTGAAAACTTTTTTAGCACCGTTGTAATTTGAAACTCGATGAAATGAAAAATAGCGACACCAAAATACATTAATCTATAGGATT
The DNA here is from genome assembly GCA_917880885.1 of Limnephilus marmoratus. Taxonomy (NCBI): domain Eukaryota; kingdom Metazoa; phylum Arthropoda; class Insecta; order Trichoptera; family Limnephilidae; genus Limnephilus; species Limnephilus marmoratus. The sequence continues at coordinate 13,336,546 of OU862922.1, forward strand.
TAGCCTGCGAGAGAATAAGATAGTATAATCAGGCTCCTCTTCATGCGGTGCTTCGTAGCCTATCGGTTTCCTCTTTGTGCGGTCCTTCGTAGCCTCAGCACTTTCGCCTACTTTAGTTTTCTGATGGTTTCACTTCTACGGCGTGTGAATTGCACATTCTGTTTTTGTTTTCCTTAGAGCCTCCTGTATGGAGCTAATGTAAAGAAGGATATCAAAAAAGGAATGATATCGGCACAGTAAAAAAATATATGAAACAATTTTTCTACGGTCATATTAATAAATAAAATAATATAGTTGTTGCAATCAAAATAAATCCTTTCATTAACCTCCAAACTAAAATAGTAGTACAAGGAAAATATGCCTAATTTATTGTTCAATGCTATAACATCACCAAGCAAATTAGTACCCTAAAGGATAAACCACGTACCTAAGTCCATAGCTAAGTCTAAAGCTATGTGTGGTTTATCCTTTAAAGTACAGAACTTTAATACCACTTCACCAAATGCATTCTTATGACTGGCCCCAAAATTACTGCTGTTAATTTGTCGCTTTGAGGTTTGTAATGCATTTTTAAGGCTTAGTGTTTATACCACACGGATCTTATCGGATCTTCTCAGATCTGTCCGCCGCCACGGGGATTTCACGATGTAGCAGCAAGAGATCCGGGTAATTTGGGGAACTTTTTTAATGCAGCCGTGGTATCAGCTGCCGAGCGGTCTTTGGGAAAATCAAACCCAAAGACGGTTATCAGGACGCCGTGGTGGTCGAATGAGCTGACTTCACTGAAAGGGGCCTACAAGAGAGCCTATCGAGCCTTGGGCGTGTCCAGACGTGGCGGGTGTACGCAGGAGGAGACACACGCCCTCCAATCACGACTCAGTGGCTCCCGTAGAGCTTTCAAACAGGCCGTCCTCTCAGCGAAACGAGCTGCATAGCATAACTGGGTACAAGAAGTGGGCAACGCCAACCCATGGGATATCCACAGCGCCATTGATAAAACGGGAAAAGGCTCTGACCGGTATTTAACTAGCGTAATAACCGAAAAGGATGGAAGGAACGTTGAAAGTGTGGACGTGGCATCCACTCTCAATACACTTCTGGGTAAGTTAGTTCCTGTAGATTCAGTAATTGGGGAAAGCGACCACCACAAACAGATTAGAAATCTGTCACGGCTCCCACCGAGAAACCTCGCCCAGGAGGTAAGGATGACACCAGTAACTAAAGCGGAAATCGAGCTGATAATCAAGGGTTTGGGTCTTAAGAAGGCACCAGGGCATGATAGGCTCAATGGAATAATAGCGAAGCAAGTATGGATCCACGCCAAGGAGGAGCTCTTCCAAGTGATGGATACATGCATGAGAAGAGGTACTTTCCCTTCTGAATGGAAGAGTGGCGTGCTTAGGATTATACCAAAGGGGAACGATAAACCAAGGTCGGACGTGAAGGCGTACCATCCAATCACCCTGCTACCTGTCCTGGGGAAGATCCTGGAGAAACTGATTAGGCAGCGTTTACGTCAAACCTTATCCCCACCCTGCGAGCGGCAGTTTGGTTTTGTCCCCGGTATGTCCACTGAGCACGCCATCACGTATGCGCTTGACTGGGTGAAGGCTTGCCAAAAGAGGTACGTAATAGGAATTTTCCTCGATATCACTGGTGCCTTCGATCATGCGTGGTGGCCGATGATACTTGTCAAGCTCAAAAATAGGAAATGTCCACAAAATCTGTTCAAGATCTGCGCTGATTACCTCTGCGACAGAACGGTTATCCTTTCTTTTGGAGACTACCTGATTGAACGAATAGTTGACATGGGTTGTCCTCAGGGTTCAATCCTTGGACCTGAGTTTTGGAACATATTGTTTGACGATTCCTCCAGGCTGCCCTTGCCTGAAGGATGTATCTCGGTAGATTACGCTGATGACAAATTGTATCTGGTCTCTGGGAACAGCAGAAAGGAAGTTGAGAGTAAAGCTGAAGAGGTTTTAAGTGTGACTTTAGAATGGGGAAAGAGAAATCGGCTGACCTTCGCTCCCCACAAGACCATGGGACTCCTGATGAAGGGTAACCTCAATAGAAGTAGAAATCCCACCATCAAAATGGGAGATACCAACATCCGGTTCGTTGAGAACACTAAATACTTAGGCGTCACTTTGGATCGAACGTCCTCATTCTAGACCCATGTTAAAAGCGTATCAAGTAAGGCCCAGGCCCTCTTTTTGAAATTGAGAAGAATCTCTACTGCCGAGTGGGGACTGCGCTCTCCAGCGCTCCGTCTCCTGTACAGGGGGGCTTACGTGGCGCAAGTCTCGTATGCGGCCTCTGTGTGGGAGCACCGCCTAGAGAATGCACTCATACTCTCGGCTCTCAAGAGAGGCCAGCGAGTCCCCTTGCTGGCGCTTTCGGGTGCATACAGAACAGTCGCTTCGGACGCTTTGCTAGTTTTGGCCGGCGTTTTGCCTATCGATCTTGAAATTAGGGAGGTGTTAACAAAGAAGCTTCTAACAAGAGGAAGAACTGCCACACATCATGGTATTGAGCTAATACCAGGTGGAGCGGTTTCCCTCCCAGGACTTCTTAGAGAGATGCGAGAAAGAACTTTGAGAGAATGGCAGGAACGTTGGGATAGGTCAAATACGGGAAGGTGGACTTTCTCCTTCTCCTCCAAAAAGGTTAACAATAAAATGCGTACCTACCCTAAAACAACAAACACATAAAACATTCGTAAACTTGGCTGTCTCGACCCGGGATTTTCAATTTGGGGGCGGTTGTGGGTACCGCCGATTATTGGATAAACGACCGTAGGTCACCCCAAGGGGTTCGCTATGTTTGGTGACTTAGCATGGGAGTCAGGGTTCATGATATGACGTTTGTCTAGGCCTTGACGGCGGATGCGTTTGCCCACCTACTGCGTGGTGGGCCGGATCGGGAGAGACTAGTAGAGGAAGACCTTTTGATCTTTCCAGCCGAACTCTCTCGACCCATACATTCCTATACATTCCTTGACGGATTTTTGAAGTGAAAACTTTTTTAGCACCGTTGTAATTTGAAACTCGATGAAATGAAAAATAGCGACACCAAAATACATTAATCTATAGGATTTAGCCTGCGAGAGAATAAGATAGTATAATCATGGTATTGAGCTAATACCAGGTGGAGCGGTTTCCCTCCCAGGACTTCTTAGAGAGATGCGAGAAAGAACTTTGAGAGAATGGCAGGAACGTTGGGATAGGTCAAATACGGGAAGGTGGACTTTCTCCTTCTTCCCGTCAGTTAAACTCAGAATGGAAGGGGCTTACATCACTAGGGATCATCATGTGACCCAACTTCTGTCCGGTCATGGGGAGTTCAGAGGGAGACTTCATAGTCTCTCTCTATCACCCCATTCTAACTGCGCTTGCGGTAATACTGATCAAACAGCCGAGCACATTCTGTGGCACTGCGAGATTTTGACGGATGCCCGAGAGGAAATGCTTGATGACTTGCAAGTTACTACGAGACCAGCTTGGAACGCGGATCTCGTTTCGAATAAGGTGAACTTTGAGTGTTTGAGGAAATTTACGAAAGCCTGGGTCGAGAGATGGCCTGATCTTAGAGTCGCTGACTAGCTGTAAAATCTTGTAGGTACCAGGTGTATCTGCTCTTGAATCCACGGACATTCTCTTTACTTTATTACATCTACTGCTAGAATTTTATGTTTTATGCTTTATATCTGTATACATATATATTTTTTTGTTATAATATCATCTCTATCTTAGGTATCTTTATCTTATTCTATTGTATAAATTTTGTTCCTATTTCTTTTATATTTCTGTGACTTACCTTTTTTTTTTGCTTATTTTATTTCTTTTCACATGGTTTATTTTAGATTTCACTAAGCTGTGCTACACGGTGTTTTATCGGTGTTTATTGTTTTCATTATTTTTCATCAATTTTTTGGGATTTTCTCTTTTTTCCAGCTTCATATTCCAAGGAACACTATTGATTCAACTAACATACTCGACTTTGTTTTTTTTTTTAGGTTTGTTTTGGTTTCTTTGTTCTCTTTGTCTTTTTAGTCTCGCAATGCTACTTTGCTTCGCTCAGAAGGCTGAACTGAACTGCATCTATTTATTTTGTTATGTCTCTTTTTCCCTTCTGGGGGTGCGTTAGACCTCGTCCTTGCATCAACAGGAGTAGGTCGACGATGGCACGGTGTCCTCTAAAATTAATTGCGCCACCCCCAGCAACATGTGCAGGCTTTAGGTTTGTGGGAGCGACCTCGGCTCTCCTTCGCCTTGCCTCCGGCTACTCGACGCTGAATTCCTTAGGGTCTTCGGGTATTTCCCCCCAATCTCCCATTTACTTTTCTTTGAGGCATCACCGAGGAACCGGCTAAGGGGCGCGGAAGCTGAGTGTGGTTCACGACTAGACCGAATGTCATGCGCATTCTTGCTGGGACTGCCAATCGATTGAAGAGGACTCCCAACCGTTTGCCATTCCCTTATTACTTATCTATTGTGTCTTCTTCCCAAACAGGTGCTTGTAGGATACGCTGTATACAATCACCCAGCGCTTGCCACCTCGTGGACTTTCACCAACCTGTCCCATTGTCTTGTCTATATTTTGTCATACTAACACATATTGTATCTGTATTTCCCACTAAGTACTTGCATACTGCTTACTAAGAACGTATGCAGGGACATTGGAGGTCTAGTTTCGTTATCAAATGTAGAGTCGTTTTTACCCAAAAAATTAGAGTCCTTGCAAGAGCCTTGAAGGGGTAACCATCTGTTACCTATACCAGGGCGGGTAAGTGGTGGGTCCTCCAATGTCCGCCGCCGAGCAATCGGACGTTCAAGCAGCGAGAACCTTATACAGTAATGGTTTGTATAGAAAAATTTCGGTAAATTTTTGGGATTAGTGTCCATGGCTATTACGAATAATTTTTAGAAAAAAACTTTAGATTCGCCTTAATCACTATAAACGGAAACCTTTTGCATCACGGCCGGCGGAAAATATAACATTTTAATTTTCAATTTCGTTAAATAAAATTTCACTTTGCGAACCGATACTACGACAGCCCGCTCGCCATTTTATCACTGTTATGTTGGTATCCCTGACCTGATACAAACAAGAGCTAGATACGATTGTAGCCGACTTCGTGGGATAAATGATGAGGCGCGTAATTATATTTTAGAATTTCTCCTAAGTGCACAATATCTTAGTATGTAACCGTATCCTATGTATGTTCACCTACACATATAGATGATCCAGAAGTCTCAATTTATCCTATTATATACTTACTTATTACATAATGTTGTTCTATTTCAGTTATAGTTAGTGTAACTCGCTCATCAAGCACAAGAACTAGCTTCTTCTTTGGTGAGATTGCAATGTTTAAATAATTTCTGTACCACTATGTAATTTCTAAAACTCCACTGTACAATTATAAAACTATATTAAATAAATAAAAAATAAAAAAAATAAATAAAAATCCTGGAGGAATTCTCTATAACCTTAAGGGCGATATTCAAATTTTGTCGAAAGACTGTCTTGCGATTGTGCCCTTGCAACTGTACTGGGCGTTCCCGGTGAGAAAGATTAAATATTCTCCGTACCAGCTTCTTTAGATAATAACTCAATATCGATTTTATTTCAAAAAGAATTTGCTTTTATATTATGCTTATATTAAAAAATGCTTGAACGTGTGATGATAAAACTATTAAAATTATATTATTTTTGAAATTATTTTTTGATCATAAGTGTTTTTAATTCTTCAATAACGTCAAAGCAAAATAAAAATGTTAAAAAATATTGATATTTTATGTTAGTTTGTAAGACCGTAAATAAATATACAAACAACTGAATTATTTTCGTCATAAAACACGTGCTCGGATCTTTTTTTAATGATTTTATTTGAACTAAAATTACAATTTTTGAAATGTAGCTTTCCTAGATAATTTATTGATTTATTTTATTGTATGATTGTTTAATTTGAAATGTGTGATGTATAATACAAAATTTTGTTTGAAAATTTAACAAATCTGCCAACGACCTGCGGTATAACCTTCTAATACTAAAAATAAACATTTTTTTCTCAAAATTTGAAATATACCTTTAGTAGATAAGAGGACAATCTTTCGAAATCGATTTATACTTTTTTGTGGAAGAAAGTCAATACATCCAAAATTTTATTAAAAATTACATATTTCCGGTTGTGTCTGGTTATTCCCTCTTAAGCTAACACCCCTGGCCGTAAATAAATAATCAGAGGGAATTCAGTACTCGAGTACCTCATACAAACTCATTATGAAATCTAGGAAAATTTTGGTAATCTAGGGAAAAAGCATTTTTTAAACAAAACCGACTGCTTTTAATGTCGTGCTAGGCGAGCCGATCCTTTGCGCACATTCACACACGGATCTGCTCGTGACAGATTTGTCCGTCGCAGGAATACATGAGGGGATCCGTATCTGAATTCTGCGAATTCTTCTGAGAAAACTGATGATTAGCGCTTCTTGTCGACTACGTATGCTCAGTAACCTCTCTAGTAAATGTCAATTTTCATATGATTCAAGTTACTTTACGAGTAGCTTTTTACTCACATGTGCTGAATTACCCCCTTAGTGTGATATTTATTATCTCAGAATATGGTCCTTACATTATACAATATTACATTTCTACCGCGATCCTAAAGTGTAGTGAAGGATCTCTGTGAAGCTCGTTGATAGATCACCATCCGAATCGTAAAGTAATCGTTATAATATGTAGGTGGCTTGTCGACTTTTGAAAGGAGAGATCGATTCAGACGTTTGCTGGTGGTTTCACCTTTTCTTCGCATTCGATAAATGCTGGCATCCCACAGGGATCGGTTTTGTGTCCGACTTTGTTCGCAATGTTGCACACCAATGACATTTTGTCGTGTGCGTCAATTCATTGTTACGTGGATGGTAATATAGTCCATGATAGCTTTTTGTTTAATGAACCCCTAAAGGGTACACAAACTCCAACGGCTCGGAGACCTTAGAAACATAGAATGGACGGTTACCTCGAGAGTGTGTTCTCTTCGGATTAGAATTACCTCATCGAATTTAATGCTTCAAGGACCCAATCATCTCTGATTACGTCTAATAGAGAATGTCTCCTTCAACGGAAGCAATCTTCCGAACAGGTCCACGTACCATCGTACCTTTTGATTTCTCTTTTTTTATTTTTTATTTTTATTTGATTTTATTTATTTTGCAGAAACAAACAGTACTTATTACATATTAGAAAATAGTTCCAAAGAAATAGAATTTAACACCATAATTGGTACCAATGACATGTCGCTGTTATATACTTATGTTTTTACGTGATAAATTATACATTTTACCTAAATTAAGTTACTAAATTATTGAAGGAGAGGGGTGTGTGTGAGTGTTTCTACGTGTGTATGTGAGTTGGTATGCACCTTTATTCGAGGACCTTCACAGGCCTTTAGACCCAGAATCCGAGGACTCACACGAATCCGAGGACGTCCTCGGATTCGAAATGCGAAAAACTGAATATGTACATATAATCTGTGCGTTCTGATTGGTCAACTGTCGAAATTTTGGGCCAATCGGAGAAAGTCCTCATTTTCGTGGTGAAAAATATCGTGTTTAATTTGGCTAGTGTTTCATTAGTACGGGTGTGTGACCACCAGGGCGGCGCCGCTAATGCTGGAAATCACACACAGACCCTAAACCGAGGACTCTCTCAAAGTCCTCGGTTTCGTGTTAAAAGGTGCCGATCACCGGAATGTGAACACCAGGAGGCGCTGCAAGCTCGAGTGTCAAGAAATCTCACCTACGCCCTAAACCGAGGACCCGTCGTTCGAAATTCCTACGTGCATGTGAATATAATAAGTATTGCACTATTAAGATTGTGCCGACAAGGAATTCAGTTTTTGACAGTTGAAACAAAATTCAATATTGCGCTTAGTTCGTATTGTGAACTATGTTATGTAATACTGTTTAATTCGCTGTACGGTATTGTAATATTTAATAAGTAATTAGGACACCTGCTCAAGTATTTGATTAATCCACGTCATATATTCTTTTTTCACTCCATTCTTCGTTAATCCGCTCTATGACCCTATTACCTACACCCAGGGCTGGGCAAAATACATGCTTTGCTGTAATTGAAATACAAATTACAAAATACGTTTTCGCATGTATTTAAAATACGAAATACAAAATACTTTCGAGTCTTGTATTTGAAATACAAAATATAGTATTTTAACCATTTTTTTTATTTCAAATACAAAATACAAGTTACAAAATACATTTGGTTTTAGTAGAACCTTTGGTAGCAATAAATTGACATAAGTGCCTTTATCTAAAGCCTACAATACACGACAACTTTTTTAAGCCCGATTCCCGTATAGAGACCTAAGACAAAATTTTTCGCTTTACGCGATCGCTATTTTCATATCTGCGATTTTAGTTGGCATCACAGCAACAATATGGTTCATGTGCTGTTTGCTGTGATGCCAATTGAAATCATAGATATGAAAATAGAGATGAAAATAGCGATCGCGAAAAGCGAAATCTAGTCTATGGTCTAGTCTCTATGCGGGAATCGGGCTGAAAAAAGGTGTCGTGTATTATAGGTATAAGAGTGCGTTTTCATTGAAGCAAAACTGAGCAGAGTGAAACAGAGACTTGCAAAAATTGACCAATCATATTGCTCAGAAGATGCATCTCACCTCCGCTCCACTTGTAAAGGTATAGGACCCAGGTGTTAGATAATAATAATAATATGACATTTGTGCGCAGTTTTGTATTATTTCACTTCAAGTGCGCTCTACTGTGATTAACTTAAAAATATTTTTTTATTTTTATTGTTAACTTTGTGAATAAAAAAAAAATATTCATCCTAGACTTGCAGAAAAGGTCAATAGATTTTTTTTCTTTATATGAATTCCGCACAGGAGGCCATGAGGAAAATAATTTCCCTCAGGGCCTATGTCATCTTTGGGGATGCTGTGTGGAGGTTTTTTTTTAAGGAAAGGAAGGAGAGGAGAGTTGTTGGAAGGAAAAGGGTTTAAGGGGTGGGTAGGAATCTGGGGTTCGGTGTGTCCTGATCATCCGCCTCTAAGACCTAGACAAACCTCACCCCATAAACCCGGGTACCCCTGCTAAATCACCAAACGAACCACTTGTGGTGACCTATGGTAGAGGTGTTGGTTAGCCAATAAAGGTTCCTGGGTCGGTGGTACCTACCCTAATTACGCCTCCCAAATTGTATGTATTAAATGTCGATGTCGCGTATTAAAAATCTAGATAGCATTTAGTTCGGGTTGAATCTTGCAATCATTTTTTTTTTACATGAGCTCCACACAGGAGGCCCTGAGGAAAATAATTTCAATCAGGGCCTATGTCATCTTTGGGGATTTTGTGTGGAGGGTTTTTTAAGGAAAGGAAGGAGAGGAGAGTTCTGGGAAGGAAAAGGGTTAAATAAGTGGGTAGGAATCTGGGGTTCAGTGTGTCCTGGTCATCCGACTCCAAGACCTAGACAAACCTCACCCCATGAACCCCTCACCCCATCACCAAACGTAGCGAACCACTTGGGGTGACCTATGGCAGAGGTGTTGGTTATCCAATGAAGGTTCCCAAATTGAGTATCATATATAAAGATAGCAACCAATAATGCGCAATATGTGCGTTTAGAAAATGAAGATAATGTTGGTAATTCTTAGTCGAAGTACCTATGATACAATTAAAAGCGACCGAATTGGAAATGGGTTCCATAGCTCAGTTGATAGAGCACTTGCTATGTAAGCAAAGGGCCCTGGGTTTGAGTCCCAGTGGAACCAATATCTTTTTCTGATTTTTCTGTCTCCAGATTTTCGATTGAGTTTCGCTAATATTGTCTTCATTTAATTAAATATTAAAAATAATCTTTTTCAACCATTATCATTAAATTCACGTATTCATGAATAAATACCGCGAACGATGAAAACGACAAATAAATATTAACATATCTTGCTCTGGATTCTAGCGTTTTTAGTCTATGGATTATCTATGTCAATTTATTTTTTTCATTATCATTAGTAAGATCGCTAAATGTATTTTAAAATTTATTTTGAAGCCATAAGTATTTGAAATATAAATTACAAAATACCTCAGCATCAGGTAATTGAAATACCAATTACAAAATACATTTTTAGGAAGTAATTGAAATACAAATACAAAATACGTATTTGTATTTCAAATACTGCCCAGCCCTGCCTACACCTCACAAAAACGCCTCTTTCTGAATTAAGGACAAGGGAAGAATATCGCCACCTGGATGGGTGATGTTGTCAAGCGGGTTAAGGAGGAGCTGTAAGAAGGGTTTTATTAATGCGGATTTTGAAGAGTCGGAAAAAATTACTGAAAAAATGAAAAAAACGCAGAGTAACATTATCATCAAATAAAACATACAAAATCGTTAAAAAATATGGTTTTTAAGGTGGTCTGACAGAAAAATTAAGACAACAAAGTCGTTTATAATTAAAATTATTGAACCGTTCGGATTTACGGATGAACGTAGCTCTTACAGCGACGGTGCGTTGGTTTTTCGAACTTTCAACCTCCTATTGACTATTAGGCAATCTTAAAAGGACTATTAATTATTATTATAAATTTGTATAACAATATGGAAACGTGACAGCGGTGAGGGGCACCGCAGCAGGTTTCGTAAGTGATTTGGCGTCGAACGGCTCGCCCGACGGATGGGTACACTCGGAACTCTCAAATTATATTTTTTTTTATCGTTGTCGCTTATTTTTTTAAAATACGGCAATCTAAATTTTTAAAACTATAATGAAATAAATAATAATAATAAAGATAAACGAACAATTCTTTTTTTTTTTTAAATCTTTCACAAAAATTTGCCAGGTTGCTGGTCGGCACACCGCGAAATTCTTATATGGAATGATCTGGACTATAGTTATTCATTGGTTTTATTCGTGTAGTCGATGACGTAAAAATTTCAATTTTTACCCCACTTTGACGCCGGCTGCCTGCGAACTCGCCAGGCTGCCGGTTGGCAGACCTGCTTTTTTTTCATTTTCTAATCGACCTTTATCATATGAAACCATTCAAGTTCGTGTAGTCGATGACGTAATTTTTTCGAAAGAAATCGCTGACTATTTCCATGACTGCGCGGCTCCTGCCAAGAGGCGCACCGGCAGGCCAGCTTTTTAAAGGTTTTCTAAATGCCCATAATCACTTAAAAGTAGTTTCATCCGTGTAGTCTGTAGTCGATGACGTAGGGTTTACCTATCTCGCCTCCTTGTCTATATGTAAGAATACTATTTCGCTGGAGACCTGTCATCGGAACAGTTCGGAAGTTTTCAGTACTTTCCGTATTACGAACGCCGATTACTAGCCGATCTGCTGTTGCACCGGGCGCGCGGGTGGAGGGGTGCACTGCCTGTCGGGTGTCATCCGTAATGATCTCTTACCAAATTCATATATTTAGATAGGCAATTCAATTTTATTTTGAACCTTTTTTTAAGTTTTGTGCAAATTTATATTTTAAATAAAATATTTAGGAATACGATGATGCATATAATTTTGTTGCCTGTTCACCGCACGAGTGAACGTTAGGAAGAGCCGCGCCTGCTTCCAAGATACGTGTAAGAAATTCGTTCCACACTATTTCGAGGACCCAAGACCTCCAAAAACTACAGACCACTAAAACGAGGACCTTCCGAGATCCGTGTATTTTACGTATGTGTAATCCTGAATACGTGGACAGGCCTCGGATATGGGAAGTCCTCAGTTACCGGGTGTGTATTCCGGTTTTTTGAGGACCGTTTTCTAGGTGCTTACCGGGTGTATGATGAAACCGAATAGACAGCAACGATCACGATTAACTTGAGTATACGTATAAGTGTAGAATACATGTCTACTTTATATAATATAACAGGACCTCGAATTCGGGTAGCCAGTTGAAGTCCTCGAAATCGGGATTGGACTAACAAGGGTGTGTGTGGAAGTGTATGGATGTGTGTGTTATGTGTGCGAATTCAGTGTGCTAGAAATGTTTTTCTTAATTAGAGGGAGTGAATCAAAAAATATATCGGTATTTGTGCTTTTTTGAATTGAGTTGAATCTTTGAAGGATGCGGGAAATGTGGGAGTTGGCTGCAGCGTTCGTATTATTACTGGATGTGTAAAAAGGTTGGTGTGGCGAGTTCTTTTAGATGGGATGTTAAAATTGATTTGGGATAGAAGTTCTGGGCAGTCTATTTAGTTATGTATTATTTTATGGAGAAATGTCACGTCTGCTACCATTCGCCTGGATTTCAGGGATCGAAGAGTGCAAATCTAATTATTTTTGTATTTATAACCGAGATACTTAATAAATTTATTTTGTGCGCTCTATATTATTGACGTATTTGGTGTATTTGGAATTCCAAACAGGCGATGCAGATTCCAGTGTACTTCTGACTAGTGAGAAGTAAATCATTACTAGAGTATGTGGATTTTGAAATAATTTTAAAGTTCTCCTTCTTAAACTTCTTTTTTCTCCACTCCCTTCGGCCTCACAACGAACCCCCAATCGGAATCACCATAGTTTACCGTCTCATGGCTCGAGTAGTTAAAACTGTAGCGCGGTAAAAACAAAAAAAAACTAATATAAAACTGTTAGCCAACTTTGTTTAAGCTTAATTTAATGTGTCTCGATGCTCCAAGCCACCAGCTTTACATTTCGGAAGATTCAGTTTAAATCTCCACTATTTTCCGCAACGTAAATCCGCTCGTTTACTTTGCTTACTTATCTTACGATTAAGAAGCTATTTCCCAAATGTAAACACAAATTTTAAACTAAGTTCTCGTTCATACATTAATATTTAATTGCTAAAGCAGCATATTTCGAAGATCCAATAGTTTCAAGGAAATTGGAAAGCTTCGGCTTAATGCCTAAACAAACAAAATACATTACCATGGAATAGGCAAAATAAGATTTCGCAGGGAAAATGTTTTAACGTTATACTTTCACAGGGGATTAAAATATATTTAAAACCCTTGAGAAGGGTTGAATTTTGTTTACTGGATCATAAATGTTATGTGTGACATTTTATCAAATATCACGAAAACATTATTATTGTTGATTTGTTATTTCAATTCGGGGGATTATATTCAGTGTTGTTTAGTTAGTTTCATTGTTTCAATCAATGGTTTGTTCAGAATTTGTAACTAAATATTTATTTGAATAGTTTATTTTACGTATTTTGTATGATATTCGGAGAACGCCGTGAGATTCGACGTGTTTGAAAGTGGATATTATAATATCATAGGTTTTTCATGATACTACATTTTAAACACTAGAAAAAGGGTTCGAAGTTGTGAAATGGGAGTTTTAAGTATAGTTAACAATATTCAAAATACGTTCTTGCTATATTCGCCCACCCACGTTTTCCATCCACAAGCAAATGCTTATTTTTTTTTACATAAATACCCCATAAGAGTCTCAGCTGTTTCCGCCTGGAGCCAGTGAGACTATGGCATCCACAATTAGGGTATGGTTTTGGGGCTGAAGGTAGTGGGGAGGGGAAGGAGATGGGGAAGTGGAGGGTGGGGAAGTACTGACTATTCATATCTGGTCACCAAACACGGCTAAAGCCATTTCAAGCAACGTTTCAATTCAAAAAGATGGTATATTTATATTTAATCCCTAGCAACGCCTCCACCCCTACCACAATCCTTAGTAACATTATATTGTTCCCACCCACTATTTTGTAATTGTCAAATCACGGCCGGCGTAGTCCAGCGGTAAGGCTCCTGACTAGCACTCCGAAGGTCGCGGGATCGAATCCCGGCGTGGCAAATAAATTTTATTTGATTAATTTGTGTTATTTCACAATTTATTCATTTCAAATTATATAAAGTATATTTGCGGCACGTCCCAGAGTGGAAGATACTCCCAGTATCGCTCTGGTGTAAGACCACCATTCCGAATTGAAAAGTTGCTTGAAATGGCTTTAGCCGTGTTTGGAGACAGATCTGAATAGCCAGGTACTTCCCCACCTTCCTCTTCCCTATCTCCTTCCTCTCCCCACTACCTTCAGCCTCACAACATACCCCAATTAGGGATGCCATAGTCTCACTGGCTCCAGACGGAACAGTTGAGACTCTTGTGCAGTATCCATATAAAGAAATAAAAAAAAAAGACAAATGCTCATGATCTTCATGTCAAATTGCTTAGATATTTAAATTAAACGATTAATCCTCTTTAAAATGTGCTTCACCATCATGAGGAAGCACCCCTTAAAATCCAGTTTTCTTCTGTTAGCTTTTTAGTCAGTGGACTTTGTTTCTAGTTTGGGCGACTCGGCTTAGAACTGGAATTATGGGCTTCTCTGATTTTCCGAATCTACGATTTGGATTAAACCCGATTCCCTCGGAAGCAGTAGATACAGTCCGCACCGTTACTGTTGTTCAAACTACTATCATTGTAGACTGTAGTTTTGTTTTTGAGTCTGCGATGGTATTTGATTCGAGGTTAGGGGTTCAACTTGGCGCTACGTGCATTGAATGAACAATCCCAGGCTCTTAGAATAATCGACTCAAATTGGGGTTGATTTGAAATTGAGAAGGGTCTTTTTTATTGGGAGATGAAATAGACATCTTATCAGTTTTCAGTTTTTTTTATGGCCTTTATTGAATTAAAATCAGACTAATAAAAAAGTGTTCCGTTAAAATTGGAAAAGGGATGAAAGTAATTTTGTATTTATATTCGGGTAACTTTGAAGGAATTGGCAATTATTGTTTATTTGAATCGATAAAATTTTGACACCTTTTTAGTCAGATGAATTTTTTTTAATATCATTTTTAACTTTTTTTTAATCTGAAGAAGTTTGCACAAGGAATCTTTAGCATCATAAAATTACACAAGTTCCTATCTATTCAGGGTGTTAAGGGAAATTTATTTTAACCAGTTATTACTGACATTATTTGGAATGAAAAATGTAAATAAAATTTTTGGTCTCCGGTGATATTTTTGATGTTACGTTTTATTTTTTATTATTTTATTTAAATTAGTATGTCTTGCACAGTTAGGGTCGCGATGAGGAGTTGGTTGATTACTCGAGTGACCAGTGACGACATGCGGAAGAATTTTATTTTTAGTAAAACTTTGAGAAAAAAGAAGACATCTAATAAGTCACCGGAGACCAAAATTTCGTTCATATTTTTAACTCCAAATAATTTCAGGAATCACTTGTTAGAGTAAGTCAAGTATGTCCCTTAACAATAGGCCACTTGCATCAAATTTTTTAAATTTTTTTTCCGGTTTAGGCAAATATTCTAGGACATTCTGTATTTTTATTTTTTTTTTTAATCGTATTTTTGAAACCCTGGGGATTTTTTGAAAATTTCAATCCGATAAATCAGACCATTTTTTATAAACCGGAAAGACGGGACATAATTTTACAGGTATGAAAAAACGATAATTACATAGCCAAAAATCATTTAAAAAAAAAATAACGTTTTCCACACGAATGGCACAGGAGAAGAACGAGGCATACCAAAAATATTACATCTCATAAATATTTTTTTTCCTTGATCCATCTTTTTGACCATAAATCATTATAATGAACAGCGTCTGTATTACTAAATTCAATGTAATATACTTGTACTTGTAAATTATAATAATAATAAGAATATTATAAAATTTAATTTTGTTAAAATCAGCACCATAATCATTATACCTCTAAAACACGTACCGACATCATCTGCACGTTCTGAAGAGAACCCCGTAGATCATTAAAAGTACGGGGTTCTCTTCAGAGCATCTGTCAAAAAATCAAACCAAATGATAAGTCCGCAGAGAACAAACAATAAATCTAGTGAACGAATTCAAAAATTCGCCTGAAATCAAAGTGATGCCATATAAAAAAATAAATCGGTGTGGAATTTTATAAAATTAATAGAAACATTTTCGGCGACGAGACATTTTCATGTAGTGACGTCACGAGCCCAAATAATGGATTTATTTATTTAAAAATAAAAAAAAATGTACATTTCTAAAAATTTTTACTAACATTTTCGTAACCTTAGTAAAAAACTCTATCCACACGATTTTTTCCAAGTCGTTATGAAGTCCATGCAAGTGGCCTATTAGTATATAACATGCACTTTGTAATAATACCTATTTAGATTCCGTACATTACTTTACTACCGATATAGATAGTTTTCATACAAATCTCTTCTATCGTGAGAAGTTTATATTAATACCCCCGGTCGTCTGGTAATATTATTATATTAATATATTAATTTTTGTATCTGTTTAATGTATCTTTTCTCGGAAGATTTTTTCAATGTAGATGAGTGTTTCAGGACAAGGGCGGATCCAGGATATCTTTCTGGGGGGGGGGGGGGGGGGGGGGGCGGCACGAGGGGCGGACGGGCAAAAAAATCAACAATTCAGGATTTTTTTGTGGGGGAGGGGGGCACAAGGGGCGGACGGTTACAAGTTCAAGTGTATGTAGGAAGATTTATGAAAGTGTCAAAACAATAGAAAAATTAAATGTTTAATCAAGACAGTTTCTGCTTCTAAGTATGTACTGTGATCGAATCTCCACAGTACACAAAAATAACGTCTTAAATCCGCCTATGTTTCAGGATGATTCATAATTATTGCTTATAATAATTGTTACCCTTTGTGCTACGCATAAAAATCTTGTCTTAAACGTTAGTTTACCAATTAAATAATAATAATTAATACTTGACGAGTTAAAAGTATTTCCCAAAAAAATGTAGACATAATTTGTCTCGACGCCACCTAGCGAGAGATTTAGCACTGACAATGCCTCTCTCACAAAAATAAAGTTGGTTGTTTTCAGGTGGAAAAATGTAATAAACAGTGATTGTTGAATGAAACACTAGTATATATATTGAATTACTTGGCGGGTATTAGATTAGCCACCAAAGCTCAGTGGTGAGAGCACCTGACCGGCAATCAGAAGGACACGGGTTCAAGTCCCGTTTGCGGCAAGTATTTTTTCTCGGAAGATTTTTTCAATGTAGATGAGTGTTTCAGACTGATAATTATTGCTTATAATAAATTATTTTCCTCTGGGGTAATAAATGATATATCCCCTAAACTCCCCCTCTCCTAAGATACGTATTTTTGTAATAACTCCACACGGGAGTGTGGAACTATTTAAAATAGAGCTATTTAAAGTAGATTTACAGTAGGAGATTACAAAATCCAATAGCGTAAATCAAGTGTTTTCCCAGTAAGAGGAGGGGGGTTGAGGCGATCAAACACCTACCTATCGGCCTCAGTATTGCGTAGAAAAAACAGAGAACAGTACTCGCAGAATACATTCCTGCAAAAGACAAAAATATTTTTTTGCCATCTCTTTTATTTATATTATGCAAATAATGAGTTTTGTAAAAATAATAATTCTTGAGGCATTCGAGATGTGAATCTACAGAAGAATACTTAAAATAAGCGGGATGGACAGGGTTACAAATTAAAATGTTATGGTTTGGATGAATAAAGAAAAGGAAGTAATTAAAACTACATAAATCCGAAAACTTCAATATCTTGGACATGTGATGAGACATCCAGAGAAGTATGAGATCCTGCATCTCATAATGCAGGGAAAGATTGCCGGAAGACGGGACCCTGGAAGAAGGAGAACCTCATGGCTAAAAAACCTGAGACAGTGGTTTGGCCTGTCTACCGTGGAGCTGTTCCGGGCCGCAGTAAACAAAGTCCGCATAGCCAACATGATAGCCGACGTTCGTTGAACGGACAGGGCACAAGAAGAAGAAGAAGAAGAAGAAATAATGAGTTGCGGCAAGGAGAGGCCCCAATTTTTTTTCTAATAAATTTTCCAACCCCCTCCCTTTCTCCCTTCCCCACCCCCTGGATCAAACCTTTCCCTCTAGGGTCGAACCGAATCCCACGTGAATGCTATAGCTACACCCTTTAGCAACAAAAATGGTTATAATAAAGACATGGGTTCTTATCTCACTGTAGCACAAAACAGGGGCTAGAATTGTTCAATAGAGAACTCCAGTCCAATTTTTTAAATTTTTTTAATGAATAATGGCCTTCTAACTTAAATAACTGCATTTGTATTTTTATTTTTAGAGTTAGTTTTCATAGTTAAAATAATTGTCAAAGTTTTAATTTTTCAAGACCCCCCGAAAACAACCGTACGTATGGTGAATCGTGTGTCGTCATCACACCTAAAAAAATACTACAGGATCGGGCAATCAGCTGATCAACTGCCGCCATTTTGAATTCCGTTGTTCGAAGTATTCTCCTTAGAAGTAGCATTACTATTTTTTTTGTGCAGTAGTTTTTTAATATTTTCAATAATAGAGATAAACTAATAAGAGATACCTTTATTTTTTAAGCATTATTTAGGCCTAAATAATGTTTCAATAAACACAACAACTAAATCTCTATAAACAGTATGTAAATAAACAAATACATTAATAGGATGGCTTGCGTCATATCATACATTCCCATACAATTACTTTACGGTGACGTCACGACACATCGAACAGTGACTTCACCTTGACGGCGTGTTTTTACGACCCGATTAAAAATGAACTTTTTAATATTTTTTTTAAAACTCTGCGTTTGATATTATTAAATAAAACTTATATATTCAGAATCAGCGTTTATTGGTCTATATGAACATATTTTTTTTAAAGCCATAATATTTTTCACTGGAGTTCAGAGCAGCAGAAACTAATGCTACAGTATCAATACGCATCCTTTTTACACCCCACATAATGTACGTAATTGAAGACTCTGAACTCGAAGCGTCAAGCTCTGAAAAAGCCAGAAGTTTCGTGTTCAAGGCTAAAGTTTCGTCGCTATTAGCAATTTGGGACTTGGGACCAGAGCTTTATTGCTGCTCCGTAATATAGGATCATTAATTCCAGCCAATTAACATCGCCCAAGAAAGAGCATTTATTGTTACAAGAACTGGGCAACAGACCATTTTTTATCGCTGTTTTATAGCCGATCATTACGCGATGAAAATAGATCCCGCTTTGATGGGAAAATGAATATGTTTTCAGTCTGACCGCTATGTTCTAATACGGTACTATTTAAAAATGTTATTTTCATGGGATTTATCCACGTGAAAACTGGAAATATTCAGAGTAGCCAAAAAATATTGCCAGAATCCATTTTGTGTGTCTATAATCAATAAAAGATTTAACTCTAAACGATTCACATCACTAATTAGTCATCAGGAAATTACTTTTAATTATTGCATCCTGAGAGAGGTTAAAGTAATAAAAATTAATAATCCAAAAAAATACGACCAGGAAAAAGAGAATTAATAATTTTTTTGTTGATTTATAAGGACGAGTAGTTTCATAAGATTTGAACAATTCATCAAATTCAGAAGCACAGTAAAAGTTCTGTTCAAGTTCTGGCAGTATTTCTGTCCAGGGAAGCAATTAGCCCATGACGATATAATAACAGAACATAAATTGAACTTTCACAGAACTTGAAAATTGATGAATTGTTCAAATACTGTGAAACAACTGGCCTTCATGTTTATTATTATAGAATACTTGCTGACCCGACAAACGTTGTTCTGGCATATAAAATATTTATTTATTTATTTATTTATTTATCTAGTGAATATTTTGGTTGTTAAATAAAAAAAACGAATGCATTGTAAGAGCGTGGGGATCTATGACAGAAAGAGGAATGGAGCGCTATACAAAACACAAACTTAAGTAGGAAACTGAAATAAAGAAAATTAATATGAATTTCGAAGAGCAATTGAGTGTACGATATTTTTGTCAGTCCGTCTTTAGCCTACACACATAAGCTCGATGGTTTGCCCACGTGAGAACATGATGCGAATGAAGTATTAAAATGACGCGACGCTTCTTGTGAATGTCATGCGCATGTATGGATGAAAGTTCAATGAGTCGGACGTAGCGCCATCTGTCATTCAACAACATAAATAATTTCGTCTGTTTGAAATACGAAAGACGGTTAAATTTGCTCATACAAAAATACTAAAATCGCGATTAAAAAATGGGAGGGTGAGGGTAGAGGGTTACAATTTGGGGTTATAGATATTTTTTATGCCAAATAAAAATAAAAAATCTTGTCAAAAAAATAGTTTTTTTTTTATGGATAGGGACACCTAAATCACCTCTCGGTATGAAATATACTTTAAAACCTATCCTGATACCTACCAAATATATATACAAATTTAATACAAATCGGTCAAGCCGTTTCGGAGGAGTACGACCACAAACACCGTGACACGAGATTTATTTGTAAGATTATACTTGAAATCATCTGAAGATATCACGAATGTACTACTTTTTGTGACTAAGTAAATGAAATGATTTGATGAAATAATTAAAAACACTTTGTTTTTACCGCAATAAACTTTATTTAAAAGTCAACATGTTTCAAGAACGATGTTCTCTTCATCAGGACATATAATGTACTAAAACTAAATGATCTAACATAGAAAGACGGGCGTGGGTAGAAATGGAGTTTCAGTATTGAATTTATATTTATTCGGCACCTATTTATTTTAGGTATTGAAGCTAAAAACTTAAATAAATTAACAATGACAATCTAATTAGCATAATTTAAATATTAGCGAATCCAATTTATTCAAACATTATCTGTGGTTTGGGAGTTTTTAATTGAGCCTTATTGAGTAAGATTAATGACAAGACGATCAGTTATTTACAAGCGAATAATTATTATGGATGATGGTAGCTTGAAGAAAAATGGGGGTAATTATATTTGTCATTAGCCGCATTAAAACCACGGCCTTTGTTCAGGGTTGTTAATTTTACAAACAGAGCAATAAAACATCATTTTATCTCTGCTTATTTTTAGATTATTTGATTTGTGATGTTGTTTTATCATACTCTTGTGAGGGTTAATAAATTACATAAGTAAACATTGTTAAGCGTTGTATTGTCCTATATCTAACATTTAACCAGCCAGCGGACGACACATTTCGTCGAAAGTTGTTCTTACGATTATAATAATTAATGAGAAAGATTAATTATTATCCGTAACAGCTTTTTAAAATCATTACTCAATATCGATTTCATTTCATTCCAAATTAGCTTTAATTTATACCTTCATCCAAAAATGCTGAAAGGCGTGATGATAAAACTATTGAAATAATGTACTTTTTGTAATTATTTTTGATTATAAGTATTTATCATTTTTCAATAATGTCCAAATTTAATAAGAATGTTAAAAAAATCTTAAATATGTTAGTTTGTAAGTGCGCAAATAAATACACAAACGGACCAATTTTCGTTAAGAAACATATCTACGTTTATATTTTTTAATGATTTTATTTAAACTAAAATTAAAATTATAAAACATGCGATACCCAGATAATGTACTAATTTATTTTACTGAATGATTATATGATTTGAAATGGGTGTGGTATAATACGAAGTTTTTTTTGAAAATTTAACGAATCTGCTAACGATCTATGGTATAAGCTTATTATACTAAAAATAAACATTTTTTCTCAAAATTTAAAACATGCGAATGCTAGAAAAAAGGACAATCTTTCGAAATCCATTAATAATTTTTTGTGGAAAAGAGTCAATACGTCTAAAATCTGATTTAAAAATGACATATTTCTGGTTTTCTCTGATAATACCTTCTTAAAATAATTAAGTACTTAGCATTTCGTCAATTTTCTTAACTTCGATCTATAGCCTCTTTTATCGTCCATCCTTTTATCCATCCTCTTTTATCCGTATTAACGTATGTGTCGCCTTTTCCTAAATATTTCTATGCATTTTTGTCTGTGTTCTCATTTGTCTGTGACCATCGTCAACTTTCTCTTTCGTGTTACTAAATGGCTTGCTTTCATTTTTGCATCTCATTCTGCAAATTAAAGCCCTAGTGCTCAGATTAAAATCAAATCTCTGTAAAATTGAATTAAAACTGTTGAATTAAAAATTGAAACTGTTCATGTTTGTAAACGTCAACGGGCTATTGTGGGTAGGATTTATAAAATAAAATATTTCGTGCCTATAAGTACTTTAAAATTAATCTACGTATCTCTGGCTGAATCCACTATCCGTTATGGAATTACTTCTTGGGGAAATTCTTGTAAAACTAATATAAATTATATCCTAACATTGCAAAACTCCCTTACAAAAGTGTTAATCCATAAGTACACCAATGAACACAGAAGCGACACTAAATTAATATGCAAGTCTCTAAATGTTTTACCTGTCAGATGATTATTGTTTTATAATATTGTAAGTCAACATGACATGTTATATTGTCCGATTCCTTGTATAGGGAAATATTTGACCATAAACATAATACAAGATTCACTCAAAAGGATTTGTGATTCCGAAATGTACTAATAAATTCGGTGGAAGAACCCTAAACTATATTGTACCCAAAATATTTAATAAACTACCAATGACAACCAAAAATAATAACTTTTTTGCTGCTAAAGTCAAACTTAATCTAAGGAAATCCCAATTAGATACTGATGATTTATATTGATGCCCTACCGAAGTCCTTGTATTCTTTATTGAAATTCAAACTGAGTCAAACACAGAAAGAATTTAAAAAAATGTTAAAATTTAGATATATTCTAATGATCAAGCCTATACTGATGCTCTCACCTGGCTCAAACGCCCTGTCATTGACAGTTGTTATTGTGGTAATAACCTTGCAGTTTTTGTTTTGTGTATATTATACAAACAATAATGTAATCTAAAATAAAGTTTTTGCTGTATAGAAACCTATATTATGCATTTATAAAAAACCATAGATAAAATTGTGAGAAACAATTCACAAAAAATTCTGCCTCAATACAGGTTCACCTAGTGAGGCAGACTATGCACAAGTAAAAATATTGTATAATTATGCTACTTCTGTGTAACGGATCTTACATTACTTTCTACTTGCTATTTTTTTTGTACGGATGTAATCTATTTATAATCTACATTGAACATGTACCTTTTTAGTTGTAATGTTGCCAATTTCATTGAATAAAGATATATTAATATTATTATTATTATCACTTTCTTAGGAATTGTAAAATTCACGAAAATTCTGAAACCATTTATTTACTTGTTGATTATATTAATTTGTTCGTACTAAATCCATTTGCACTTATTTATTATATACTAGCAGACCCGGCCACACGTTGCTGTGGCTAAGGAAATACAACGCCACTAGATCTATGCGCACATACATGTTGAGCGACTTCATTTTATACTATGTAATGCAATTCGAGCGATCGCCACTAATTATACAATGCTTGCAATGCAACACTGGATATTTGAAAAGGGAAAATCAAATACCTACTTACTCTAGGACATCTATTTTCCAATTTCTTCCGTAGAACTAATTTCAAAAGTGACTATAGTATGGCCCGCCAGCCGTTTTAAATCGCACAAAAATATGTTTTCTTTGAATTTCTCGGCTTTTGTCTAATATAATTTACATGTTTTATACATATAAACATTCCTCTTCAATCATTCTATCTATTGGTGAAAACCGCATGAAAATCAGTTGTGTAGTTTAAAAGATTAACGCGCACATACATTTTGAGCAACTTTATTTTATACTATGTAATAAATAATAATAATGTAATGATAATGATGATGAAGGCTTATAGTGCTATTTACATACATGTACTATTCCGTAATTTAAACAATTTATTTAATTGTTATTTTAGCATAAACATTATACATATACACTGTTTGAAAATGTATCTTATAATTTCTATTTCAAACCTAAATTTTGTTCTAGTTCACACATTGTATAATTTATATCATGTATGATTACCTTAACACGGGCATTAGCCTAGTATGGTAATCAAGAAAAAAACATAAAAGTGTATTTTCAAAAATTGTATGAAATAAAAAAAAAAAATAAAAAAAGCACATTTTTTCTCAGGAGGCCATGAAGAAAATATTTTATCTCAGGGCCTATGTAATCTTAAGGGATGCTGTGTGGAGGGTAAGGAGAGGAAAGGGAGAAAAGGAAGTTTTTGAATGAAAAATTGATGGACGTGTAGGAATCCGAGGGTCCAGTGTGTCCAGGAGTGACGGACGTATAATTCCATCCCTCCAACTGTGGTCCAAGGGGATGGGTCGAGAGAGTCCGGTTGGAAAAGTCCTCCCTCAATAAGTCTCTCTCGATCTGGCCCACCTAGCAAAAGGTGAACAGACGCATCCACCTTGAAAACCTCTCCCCTTGAACCCGGGCACCTCTTGCTAAGTCACCAAACGTAGCGAACCACTTGGGGCGACCTATGGCAGAGGTGTTGGTTATTTAATAAATTGTTCCCGGAGTGGTAGTACCCATATTTGCTTCACAAAATAAATTAAATACAAGATAAAAAGCTGTAGAAATTAAATACATAATTGAAGAAATTAAACACATAATGACCTGTCAGTGATTGGGTTGATATCGCGTTTGGGTCCCATTCAGGCATGGTGTTTTTGATTCCTCGGCTGGCTTAGTACTTCATCACTACATTAGCAACATTTTACTGTGGTAGTAGTAGGAGATTTTGTCAGGTTATTCGTAACCCGGGAACGTTTGTCTTTTTTTTGTTATGCCGTCAAAAGTGAAAAATAAGGTGTACGAATCTATTGTAACTAAACTAGTGTAATATTTCCGTTTGAATTACTGCAGCTGTTAATAATAAAAATATGGTTTTATGCACCAAGCAAAGCTACTTACGCATTTCTGGGAAAAAAAGTGCTATTTTCGATCACATATTATCACTTCATACATAGCTAACAAGCTAATAACAAGTACGTAGCTTTTTTATACTGTAGCCGGGCAACGAACTACCCAAAAAATATAATTCAAATTCGATTTTACCGACTGGTATCACTGAGTACCGCTTCCCGGTCTAGTGGATGACGATGCAAAACCATTCCGGTTTCAGCGTTCGTTCCTTCTTACTGCCTTTCCTCTAGGCGAGATAATTATTAAATCTGTGCCAACTTATTGTAATGCAAAGATTCTTGTAAATATATTTGACTCGCGTAATCAAGAGATATTATTGAAAACTCCACTACACACGCAGTCAGTTTACAGACATGGTAAAGGGCTGAAAACTGCCAAACCCTCTGGATAAAATATCTAAATGTAATCTCCTTGCCAAAATACATAGCTTACCTATTATATTTTTATCATTAACACTGCTGCTTTCCAGTCTTCCATCAGGCCCTTCCAACAGCAATCTTCCGAACAGGCCCTCCATTGAAATGCTTGGTGTAACCCTAAGAGACCAGCTCAGGTATGGGGGCTCCATCGAAGCCAGAGTAAAGTTAGCCTCCCAAAAACTGGGCGTACTGTACAGGGCCTGTAGATACTTTAATAGTACACAACTGTTAACCCTGTATAAATCACAAGTGCGCCCCACGGTTGAATTTGGCATCCACCTCTGGTCTGGAGCTCCAAAATACCTGAAAAATACCCTCGACTCTGTGCAGAAACGGGCGGTCCGTTTGATAGATTCTCCCACCTTAACAGACGAATTGCAATCTTTAGAGCACAGGCGTCGCGTCGGGTGGGAATGTCATGTGGAAATGTCCTTGTTCTACCGGTATTACAATGGAAGATGCTCCGAGGAAATAGCATCTTTGATCCCTTCGGCACCGGTGCATAGTCGGGAAACACGCCAAATGCGTGCCCAACATTTGTACACGGTTGACATTTGTCACATGAGAACGGGTCGTTTCTTCGACTCATTCTTGTGTTCAACAGCTAGGCTGTGGAATGATTTGCCGGCCTCTGTGTTTCCTACTTCCTACAACATGGGTCACTTCAAGACTAATGTTCATTCCTTCCTCTCCTCAAAAAGACCCTCCACACAGCATCCCAGATGATAGGCCCTGAGGGAAATTATTTTCCTCAGGGCCTCTTGTGTGGAGTTAATGTGGAGTGACGTCATATGCAACAGAAATAATAACTAGAAACTTATAATTAAAATCTATTATTCTCTCTCTGCAACGCGGGCGATGAATTTTTTTGCATGTCAACTGTATAACATATTACGCGCACCTTTCACTTCACAAATTAAATTTGGATATCACAATCTCGCCTTCTAGAATACTAAAATAGTATTGCTATGCAAAATTACTTTCAGGGATTCACAGTAGTACTGGGCGTTGACGATAATTCCATCCAACGCCAACGTCGTTATCGTTGGCGATTTTCAACTGTTGAAAATAACGTCGACGTTGACGCAACTATAAATTAGGAGATCGACACGATACTAACAAAAAAACAAACAAAAAATATATCAAAATCGTATTAAGGAATCCCTTTTAACGGGTGGTTACCCGAATCATTGATGTATTATTATTATCACTTATCACTATGCCCCACGCCCCACACACGTAATAATAATCCTATAATAACGTTGAAAGTTGAAACTGTTGGAAGACGTTGCGCGTTGGTTTAGGCGTTGAAAATATTACCCTGTTGAAATATTAAAGACGTTGACGATATATTTTGCTTGTCACTGATAAATTCGCTTGTTGCTTGGCGCTACGGATCGGCCGTATTGGACGGGAAAATAAAAAAAAAATCGTGCAGTAGGTAAGTACATTACCAAAAGACCATGTCTAATTGGGTATAATATCGTTCACGAAGTGTGATCTCTTGACCCTTTTGATTATATCATTCCAACACCGTTGAAAACAATAGGGCAACCGGCGTTGATAATTATCAATAGGTTATTTTTTGCTTGTCGTTTATAAATTTTATTGTTCCCTGGCGCTGCGTATCGGCTATATTGGATGGGAATATAAAAAAAAAAACGTGCAGTAGCTACGTTCATTACCAAAAGACCTTGTGTAATTGGGTATAATATCGTTCACGAAGTGTGATCTCTTGACCCTTTTGATTATATCATTCCAACACCGTTGAAAACAATAGGTACAAAACTTAGCTGTTATAGCCCATTCACACCATTCATTTATCGTTCATTTCGTGATTTCATTCCGCCTCTTTCCCTCGAAATGAACCGTGTGAACACCGAAGTGAATAGAGACAGTTCCGAATGAAGCATACCAACAATGTTGGAATGCTTCCTTCGGCACTGTTCCCTCGCAACCGGAATTTAACATCACGTGACGCGAATGATGTGTGTGAACACTCAAGTGAACAGTCTTTCACTCGCAAATCAGTCGGCCGAAATGTTCTGTCGTGAGGACGAGTAGCCGGAGCGGCTTAAACGTCAAAATGCTCCGTTTGGTTCGCTTTTCGAAATAACTCCTACACGTCTCATAGAAATCGTTGTTTCTCCCTTACTATCATAGTGAAAAATATGATCTAAACGGTATTGGAAAGAGAAAATAATGTTCTATATATCCAATATAACAATTAACCACAAAAATTATACGAATGTACACTTCTATGGAACCAAAGTTTCTGATCGAATTTGAAAAAGAAATTATGAAACATTGTGAATTTTTTATGAATTATTTTTATATGAAACGTCAAAAAAGTGAGGTGACAGAAATGTTTATAATTTATTTGTCTAACAAAATAAGTGTGTGTTTTTATATTTCTTTTGTTAACCAGTAATTTTAGTTAGAATAAAAGCAAGTAGAGCCATTTTTTAAACTTTTAAAAGTTTACATTAAAAATTATTCTATTTAAAAAATTACGTGGTTATTTCTAATAATAAATTTTGAAAGCATCTTTCATCACCTTTCCAAAACAGTTTTTAGTTTTGGGATACGTTAATAAATATTCCATTTATATGGATTTTATTGCAAGCCGAGGCCTATTTTGGAATAAAAATATTTTCATGGTGCTAAAATAGTGGTAGATATCAGTTTTCAGGTTATTATTTAACCATATGTTCATTTTATGGTGCTGAAATTTATTTACTGTTTACAAGAATCGCCAATTTCTCGTAATTTAGTTCGACGTTATCGGAAATGTCAATTGAAATCGTAAATATTCCCGAACATAGCCGTCAGCGCCGGACGAATTCCAATGCGGCCGCGACTACTCTCGACGACTTCGCAGCGAGAATGTCGAGTGAACTCTTCCTTCGAAGGAACCGTGTGAACACGCGGCGGAACGAGAATGGAACATTTCATCGAGTAAACCTTCACCCGAGTGAATGGTGTGACTTCAGCATTAGGCGACCGACATTGACAATTATCAATAGGTTATTTTTTTGCTTGTCGTTGATAAATTTGATTGTCCCCTGGCGCTGCGTATCGGCCGTATTGGATGGGAAAATAAAATAAAAAGTGCAGTAGTTACGTACATTTCCAAAAGACCATTTAAAATATCGAGTAATGTTGTTCACGAAGTACAAACCCTTAACCCTTTTTATTTATTAGGCAATTAAATCGTTGACTGCGTTGAATAATATTCGCATGTAGGTATTATATTTCAACTGTTGGCGCTAATTATTTTCAACAGCGTTGGACGTTGAAACAATATAACTATTGTTTCCAACGGCTAGTTATATTTTAATACAGTACTAATTCACAGGTAGAAGAAAGTCGTAGAAGGTAATGCATTGCTACTTACGATAGTAATAAATTCTCAGAAAAACAAATGATGTCTTATAATTATAAAACTTTTCTCATTATTCTATTTCCATACCCTGGTTTCTCGCGCAGTTTACGTTATGCACGCACATTCGTCTCAGTAAATTGCAGTTCACTGCATTAAGTTCATTCATATCCTTCCTTTTGTTTTCCAACGCTGTAGTAGTTCCTCCAAAGCTTTATGTAAGGCCATTAAAATGTTTGCTTAGAACTATGTTAGCAGCTATGAGGGTTGTCCAAGAATTAAAGACCTTTCCTCATTGTCGGTGACGTGGACATTATTTCTCAAAATATGGCGGTGCTAGAGTATAGCTAAAAAATGAGCGGTGATCCGTCTTGGTAGCTGCTTCAGTGCGATCTTTGCATCCGTTTGAGCTTTGTTTACGTTAGCTCCACACAGAAGGCCCTAAGGAAAAACAATTTGTTATGTTTTTCTATGTTTTCTTTGGGAAGCTATGTAGAGGATATTTTTAGGAAAAAGAGGGAGAGGAGGTTGTGGGAAGGAAAAAGTGATCTGGCTAGGTTAGGTCTCCCTCAACCAGTCTCTCCCGATCTGGCCGCACGCAGTAGGTGGGCAAACGAATTCACCGCAAAGACCTAGTAAACCTTACCCCATGAACATGCAAAAACTTGAACCGCCAAAAACTCACCCCCTGAACCCAGGCACCACTGCTTAATCACCAAACGTTGCGAATCACTTAGGGAGACCAATGTCAGTACCTTAGTACAATTGAACAAATACACAATTATTACAATATGAATTTTGTTACAAATTAATTCATACTAGGTACTATTTTTCATAAAAATGACTTTTAAACATTGAGAACAAATTATTTGGCCTTATCTACTGGAATAAAGTTAATGAAAAATTAAAAAAAGGGCTTCCACATTTTCATCGTACCCCATGAAATATAGAACCTAAATAAGTAATAAATTTATAACGTTGATTTATTTTTGGGGTATTATGCCATGTTGCGCTACCTACTTTTCTAGCTAGCGTTTTGGATAGCATTACAGTGTCTATCACCAGTGCAAGTGTGAACACATCTGCCGTGATGATAGACACTGTCAAGCGGGATTTAATGTGTGGATTGCGTATAAATCAAATAAGCATTAACACTGTACGTACAACAACTTACATGCGCACCATAATTTATATTTACAAAATATTCGTAAGAAACAGTGGGAGCGGGCACTAGCGATTTACGAGATCTTGCATCATCGGCAATTCGGAACAGAATAGTTCCTCTTATTTCGTACTGGCGCGGGCGCGCGCTGCAGTCGGTGATTAGGTGAAAATATTGTGGAATCGCTATTGGCGTGCGAGGAGCCAATAGGAACAATTCCGTGATTCAAAATACCTGCGTCGTTTGCTACCTACCTACCCTAAAAATAAATCACGATTATGTTATCTAATTATACTTATAAATAATAGTCTTTATTCAGACAGTAAATTATATCACATTATTTATAATAAACTTTTCACATTTATAACAATTATCATGCATCGATTCCCCGTCTGTATATCACTAGTTGACAAAGGCCTCCTCGAACTGTCGCCATTTTTCTCTATCATTAGCTACTCTTGTCCATGTACAACCTGCTATAGCTTTTATGTTGTCAACCCACCGCCTAAATGGTCTACCTCGTTTTTTCTTCTTATCACTTGTAAACCAATTCATTGGCTACAAAAAACTTAGACATATATTCGATGTTATTAATAGTTAATTTACTATTTTATTATCAGTTTAATTTTGTACCTTGACGATGCTTGTGTTAAGCGAAACGAGCGAAACCAATTCGTCGTAAAAATTAAATAAATTACGTGAGGTAAACAGGCCTTTTTTATTTAATTTATGTCGTTGAAGTTATAAAGCAAAAATACAATATAATAATATGATACATAACATTTTTAATTCACTAATTTAAATATTTATATTTCATTAATATGTCAAACTACAAAGTGACTGCTTTCTGACGAAAAAAAACTACTAAGTAATCTAGTAATTAAAAAAAAAATACTGCGTAATGGTGACAAGTACGCCCAACCATTTGAATTTATTTGGACTATGGTATCTCCAGTTAGGGCAAGTTGTGAGGCTGAAAGGAGTAGGAAGGATAAGGACATGAGAAAAATAATGATTTTTCAAATGTGATCAACAAACACGGCTAAAGCTATTACAATCAACGTTTCTATTCTGAATGGTGGTCATTTACCAGAGAGTGATTTTAATGATATCTACCATTCTGATTTGTCGTATTAGTTGCAACAGCTAAGTCAGGATTGAGTAGCAAACAACATTAAAAAAACCGGGCAAGCATCCGTTGACATTATTAATCTACTTCTCCAAACTGTGTGAACAAAGGTAAGGTTTACGGGACACTGACAAACAAGTAATAAGATTAATCGTGAATAATGGAGTCTCCAGGAAGAAGCACATCCAATCACTTCCGGCTAATTCTTACTTTAACCTTTAAAACTGCTGTTGAGTTTTATTTTACGTATACTCTGACGTGGGGGCCTGGGCGGCCTGTTACTTTAAATGTTTATTTATTAGAGATCCATGAAAATTGTGAGGTAGGGTAGGGGCGTGTAAATAGCGCCTGACACGAGGGAATGACTACCCTATGTAAATTAACGAAAATTGAATTCTTCCCTATGTGACACAAAAACAGTTGACCCAGCAATTCCAAGATCCAAAGTGAAAACAAAACAATACTCACTCAGAGAATGCAGCTCATCTACGATGTCCAACACAAAAGACACTTCTTTTCATTAAAAAATATCAAGGCGGTATTGCATAATCTTAACAGATGTTTCGCACAGCAAGGAAGTTTCAACAATGAATAAATTTGCATATTAATAATACGTGCCAAAAATCTTGTACAACAATAATTCAATTATCGGATGAATTATTTTTATGACTGACTAGGAGAGACATCTCTTGGCTTTGACTCACACTCCCGTCGGAAGTAATTGCCTGATTCACAGAGGTAAGGAAATGCATGAATATACTGAATCTCAATTCACATAGGTAAATTCAATACAATACAAAAACCATAGATGGCGCCCTCATTGTCTCATAGCATAAATTATTAATTGATTAAGAAAATGGATCCAAATATATTTATGGCGCGTATCCACTCTCTTTTATTATAGTATTTCAATAGTGTCTCAAATTTAACAACACATACTTCGCGTTGCCGCCAGTGTTCAAATCCCGAAACGTCCATAGGAAAACCATAATAACCCTATACAAAACAATTATCAGAATGGTCTTGGCCTATGGATATGAGGCGGGAACACTGACAGCAAAGTTAGCGGAACAGCTGCACACCTTCAAAATAAAGGTACTTCAAAGAATCTTAGGAGCAAAGCGAGAGGGAGAGGCATGGAGAATCCGCCACAATAATGAGCTCTATGATATTTACCAAGCTCCCAGATTTTCCACCCATTTAAGGCTCCAAAGATTAAGATGGGCCGGACATGTGCACCGAATGCCAAGCACACGAGTACCGAAGAAGATCCTAAAAGGACACTCGGGAGGTAAACGAAAGGCGGGCAGACCTAGACTGAGATGGGAGAATGATGTCAAGAAGGATGCAAGGGAATACTCCATGTAAAAATGTTGTCACGTAAGTACTGACGATGGGTCAGAGAGGCCCTCAAAAAAATTTAAATGAATTTACTTATAGAAATTTAACTTTAAAATTATAAAATTTAAAACTTACTGCTCTGGCGTTACTACATTTGAATCTACTGGAAGCGGCGTATGCGTCGCGCACAAGGGAAGGGGAGTATTTTGATATTATAGGACGGAGCGGCCACCACGTCAAAGAGCGCTCAGCGATTCCGTAACGTATAATACTCGTGCCGTCGCTGTCGCTGAGAGTCTAGGTATTTTTTTGTATTAACTCCACGAAAAGAATTTCCTCTGTCATCTTTGGGGATGCTGTGTGGAGGATCTTTTTGAGGAAAGGAGCGAGTGAACCTAGGTTTTGAAGAGACCAAGAGATCCATGTTATATGAGGGAGAAAACGCATAGACAGGCAAACCCTTTGCACAGCTGAGCTGCAGAAAATACCCATTCTTGGTTCGAACGGAAGATATACAAATGCAAATGTGGAATATTAAATTAACGAAAATAAAGCGAAAATTATGAAAATATTTCTCGTTTAAAGTAGAGCAAAAATCTCTCGGCAAATGTCTAAAAGTGAATTTTTTCGTACCTATAACTTATTAAATAATCGAATAAAATGTGTTTTATAATTTTTTCCTATCGAAGGAATTTCATATAACTATCGTTTCGGCTCAGCAAATGTTTAGATATTATCTTAAAAAAACAGCATGTAATCAAAACCATAAAGCGTTCAATGAAAATATGTTATAATTCGGAAGATTTTCGGAATGCCGGGTATTAATAAATGCCTTACTTTAACTCTCCTCTCAACGCTGCACAACTGAAGGTTATTTTAAGTTTACTTAAACAGGTAAAAAAATTATTTGTAAACTAATACCTAGCATATCACAGTAGCTTTATCTTTACACTGTACAAGAGACGCTCTTGTGAGGTGAACAAAAACCAAATTGGAATATTTATCTTTTTTATTTGATGTTAAACGGCTCATCATTCGGTTAATTCGGTTCTGACAATCTAACAGACTAGACTTTTATCCTTGGTGTTCAGTAAACCCTTTAGCGTTTCTTACGTGTCAATGCAGGAAAAGTTTTTCAAAATAACCAGTCTGCAAAAACTAAAAAACAAATAACACCAACCGATCATCTGCCATGATTCGCCACGTCCAAACACTTCAATGGTTTTATTTCGAATCGACTTTTCGAGCTGCAGCCGTGGCAGAAAATTCGACCAAGAGAGTAAGACTTTCCAAAACTTTGGCTATTTTGAAAGTTTTTATCTCCTGCAGAAGATTCTTTTTTTGAGATCTTTTGGACCATCACGTTCCAGACCTGGACAGAGCTAAACTGAACCAAAGGACACGTACCCTTAATAAAAAGAGACAAGGGTTAGAGGGTGGTACATACTCCGTCAGAGGTTAGCCATCTTTGAAGATTTAATTTTTAATCAGTTTTTGAAGACCTCCATGGTCGACGGGTAAGGCACTCGACTAGCAATCCAAAGGAGGCGGTTCGAATCTCTTTTGGGTTATTTCACATTTTATTCATCAAAAATCAAATATCATATTTAACTTGCCGCACGTTTTAGAGTGCAAGACACTATCAGCAGCCCTCTTGTATGAGACGTCCATTCAGAATTGAAACGTTGCTTGAAAGGGCTTTAGCCGTGTTTGGTGACCAGATCTGAATACAAAGATACTTCTCCATCTTCGTATTATCCGTCTCCATCTCCTTCCCCTCCCCACTACCTTCAGCCTCACAACATACCCTTATGACATAGTCTCATTAGCTCCAGACGGGAGTGGTTAATATATACTTGCTCAATAAATACGTTTTTTTGCCTCTTTTAGATTTTTTTTAATGTCAATACCTCACAAGAGTCCCAGCTGCCCCCGTCCGGCATCCTCAGTTGGGATATTATATTATAGTATTATATACTATAAGGTATTGGGGAGGGGAAGGAGATGGGGAAAAGGAAGGTGGAAAATACCTACTCAGATAGGGTCACCAAACATGTCTAAAGCCATTTCAAACGACGTTTCAATTCTGAATGATGGTCTTTCACCAGGGCGATACTGAGAGTATCTTCTATTCTGGAACGTGCCGCAAATATACCAAATATTTTTTTTAAATGAGCTACTTGTGAAATTACACAAATTAATCAAATAAAATTTATTTACGCGGGCCTGGATTCGATACCGCGACCTTCGGATTGCGAATCAAGAGCCTTGCTCCTCTACCACGAGGCCGTCAATAATAATAACAGTATCAACGAGGATATTTCTTGTACTCCTATTTCTTTTGACAAGTAATGGGGTCGAAACAAAACGAGTGGAAGTTAACGATTGAAAAACTTTTGCTCCTCAGCTCAAAATCGAGACACTCGGGCCAGTTGTTTCGCAGCATTTATACAATTATTCATCAAATTGCTATAGCGGTAGCAAAAGTTTTGTAAAATTTCTGTTATTCTTTTTTTTCCTCTTAAAGCATGTGTTTGAGTTATTGTTACTTTACAAACTTTTATCGGTGCATTTATCTTCATTTTAATTCATCAGCCATCAAGAAGTCTTAGTCCGCGTTCCACAGGTTGCATCACCCTGCACTGGCGACCACTTGGTTCAGGGATCGAGGGCGGTGTGAGAAAATAAGCAAGTACCAGACAACTTGATTGTTAAGGGTTGAAAGAAATTGATTTTATCTCACCCGAACGTAAAAGTGCCAATTAGGCTCGAAATTTCATTACGGCCAGAAATATAAGTAAGGGATTACTCTGCTGTTTGTGGTTTGTAGAATTTTTTTTAAACTATCCCTAAAAAGGCTTTTTACTCTGCCCGAAATGTAAAATAATAGTTAAAACTTCGTAATACCGAAAAGCGTTACAAATGAAACTTTCAACATATTTTAACTAAAATATCAACGCGAAAAATGTACGCGGGAATTTTCATTTGGCAAATTTTGTTTCGTGATTTTCACATAAAATATGCCCATAAGCCGACAAGTACAAGATTTAAAAAAATATTTCCCGTTTCATATTTTGTTATTTTACTTTTACAACCATATAATATAATTTGGGAGGTGGGTATGGTTACCGCCACCCCGGGAACCATTAATTGGGTCTTCAACACCTCTGCTATAGGTCGCCCCAAGTGGTTCGCTAGTGGTGATTAAGCAGGGGTGCCCGGGTTCATGGGGGGTGAGATTTGTCCGGATCTTGGCGGCATATGCGTCTGTCCACCAACTGCCTGGCGGACCGGATAGATGGGTTGAAGAAGACGTTTTGATCTCTTTAGCAAGACTCTCTCGGAACATCGCCTTGCACCGCAGTGGAAGGTTTAGATTCAAATGTCCGTCACACCCCCGGATTCCTACCCATCTCTCATACTTTTTCCCTCCCAGAACATCCTCACTGTCCTTTCCTTGAAAGATCCACCACCCGTCATCTCCAAAGATGACGTGTAGGCCCCGAAGAAAATTATTTTCATCCTATGTTGAGCTAATGTTAAAAATATAAACAAATCACATAGATTTATGGATAGAGTGAATAACCAAGGTTAATCATAACGCTTAAATGTCCCATAAGGAAAAGTGCGAAAGAGTACAAAATAATTCTGAAATTTAATATTACAGCGGTGTTTATCGAAACCTCATACCAAGTTTTTCATTCTTCTCTTTTTTTTCTAATGAATTTTCTTAAAATCTGACAGATTATCGAACATTAGGCTAGTCTTTGCGCCAAATTCTTTTATCCAAACTCTAATTTTTAAAAAAAACTAGCTCAGACCTACCAGATAAGCACACAAAATTTCATCAAAATTGGTCCAGCCGTTTCGGAGGAGTATGGTAACAAACACCGTGACACGAGAATTTTATATATTAGATAATGTAGGATAACAAAATAAAAATGTGAGATTTTCTAAAGTCGATTGTATACCAAAGTTCCTTAAACAGAGTTCAATAAATATGTTGATTTGTCATTCCTTAGTTGTGTTTTATTTAAATCCTGAGAAAATAAATTAATTAAATTGCAGTATTTCCAATCAAAATTGTTCACGAAAACACGCCCACTCTAGGGTTAAAATGCGTATCGGATCATTCCGAAAATTTCGAAGAAAATTTTCGAAACACTTCAAATATTGTTGCCTCTGTTTTGTCTCGGTCTAAAATATTAATTCGCCTTGTCAACATCCCCAATGAAGGGGTGCTGTAATAAAACCCGACAAGGGTAGGGAAGGACCTACGAGTTCGGAAATAGGGTAAGAATCCACCTTGCCAACCGGCCTTTAACAACATCATTGGAAAAGGTTGAACCGAAATTGATTTTCAATACTCACTTTAAACTTCGGCAAGCATTACGTGCGTCGATGGTTTATTTTTTTATATAGTTCTGACATTCCATGTTTTTTTTTAAGTACATTATTCTTTATAATACAGTATTTTTAAGCAGATAACGTTTTGTAATAGATTTTTGTCTCTTACATACCGCGAATCTTCGCGAGGTTAAGCCGCCGTTACCCGAATTTCTACCGATTTCTTACATATCTCCCTTAAACATTTGAATTTTTTAAGCTCTTAAAAAATATATGTTATTTTTGAAGATAATATCTAGACGCGTTCTACGCCGAAACGCAAATTATATGAAATTCCCTCGATAGAAAAAAATCGCCACTCAGGTTGCGTGATGCTCGTTTTTCCATATCGTAATTACATAACATAATTTTATTTTTTAATCTGGTTTCATGCATTCTGGAAATATAATATTATTGTATTTTCTAATAATATCGCTAAGTAAATAATTCTAACCTTCGAAACTTTCTTTATATACTGATTCCCAGGAAGAAGTCGTAAGTGAAGTAAAGAACGCGGAAAATCTTAACATATATAGAAAAGTCGGGTTAGTTACACCATTTATACGTCAAGAACAGCTGGACCGATTTTTATGATCTTTGATTTGTTGGATTTGTCTCCGCTCCGAATAGCAGAATAGCTATTAAAACATCGGAAAAATTTACGAAAAAAACTATGAAGAAAATTCTTTTCCTCATACATTTTGTATGGAACCATAGACATCCAAATGGATAGTCAAGCAGTTACAGATGAGGGGTAAAACCAAACTATGGAGAGCGAAGAGGGGAAAGATGACTGTCATTCGTTGAACAGTCAATCTGACAGTATATAGGCATCTCGCATTACAATATCACCATTTAGTTCTTAAAAGCAAAATCTGCTTTGAATAAATAGACCTTTTTACATGGGAGCGCGAATTGCTTGCCATGTTCAAAACTTATTTGCTAAGGCCAAATGCTCGCCCCAAAAAGAGTCGCGCCAATACACATATCAATATTTTCTTGCCGTGTTTAGTTAAAACACTTTTACAAATGTTTCATAATTTACTTACCCCTGTAACCAGCGACGAGCACATTGGAGTACCGCCCACATTCGCTATGTGCATATTGATACGTAGATATATTGTATAGCACAAGCTGCCGTTATTTCGTTAAATGTATGGATGTCAGCTTCTCGCTGTTCACGGCAAGAATGATGACGTCACACATTTTAGATTCAAGCGAGGCTATATCCCCTCCCCATGGAGCGAGCCGGTTCCAAGGAGGAGCTACAGCTGGCGCCATGTGGAGGGGGAAATAATACGTTTTTATCACTTAGGGCAGGTCCAGATATATTCATATGTCCGTGTATGGAACGAATTCTCACCTTTTAAAAAAGCTGCAGCAATATTGTAATAAATAAAGTATTGAATAGTGAGTGAATTCCATAAGTTCAAAAACGTCAAATGTCAATGCGCTGATTGTTTACTTTAGTTCTTAAACATAATATAATACTGCCCCTCTTTCTAAATGTCAATAGTCGAAAATGAGACAAACGGTGAAAGTATTTCTGCACTCCTTCAAAGAAAAAATACAATAATTATATTAAATCTTTCTCACAGGTAAAAAGAAAATGAAACGCAATTATCGTAAGTAAGTGGAAAAGTAAGAAAATCACAAAAAATATAAATCCGTACACAACATCATTTCTGATACTGACAAAAACAAAACACGGACAGTTGCGCATCGATAATTGCTTCATTTTGTAATTTTTAACTTAATACAAAAACGAATTTAATTCAGCTAAAAAGTTAACACAACAGTTATCTGAGGGTCCCTTTCTAATTCTTACTCATTACGCTTACGCCTTGCTTTCTTTGCGGATCTCCACATTTCTCGCACGATCATTATCATAATGGTTTTACCGCACATCATCATCATTGTTGTACCTCACATACGCCTCAGGGATCTCATTTCAACAACATTCAGTTCGAATTAAAGCTAGCAGCCTACAATTGAGTACTAATACCAATCCTGATGTACGGCACTGAAACATGGAACTTGGTAAAGTGGTAGTAGACTGAATGCCGTATATATGAGATCCCTGAGGCATATGTGTGGTAAAGCATATGTGACCTTGTAACAAATGAAAGTGGAGATCCGTAAAGGATGCAAGGTTGATATAAACGTAGTTATCAAAATTAAGAAAGGCTTAGATTGGTTAGGATTCAATTTGGGAGACGGGTATGGGTACCGCCGCCCCGGGAACCATTTACTGGATTATCAACACCTCTGCCATAGGTCAACCCAAGTGGTTCGCAACGTTTGGTGACTTAGCAGGGGTTCCCGAGTTCATGGGATTAAGTTTGTCCAGATCTTGGCAGCGGAAGTATCTGCCCACCAACTGTATGGCAGGCCGGATGGGAAGAGACTGGTGAGGAAGACTTCCAGCAGGACTCTCGGAACAACGCCTTACCCGCAGTGGGACGGGATTGATTCAAACGTCCCTCACACCTGGACATACTGACCCCCAGATTCCTACCCACCCCTCATACATTTTTCCTTCCCACGGCTTCCACTCTTTCCTTTCCCTAAAAAAACCCTCCACACAGCACCCCCAAAGATGCCACAGACCCTGAGGGGAATTATTTTCATCAGGAGTGGAGCTTATGTAAAAAAAAAAGATAAAGCGGATGGATGATAGAAGAAGTTGGAGATATCCTTGGAAGACATGGCACTACGATACACGATAATTAAAAAAAAATAATGTTACCAAAAAAAATACCGGTTATGTCAGAAAAACACCAGAGTTCAATATATAATATTATAACTAACTTGCCAATGAACTTACTTGCCAATGATCAAGCCAGTCGGGAGGGCTGTCTTGTTGTTAAATAGAATCACTTCGAATATCGATGTTTTTAACACCAATGAAGCACAATTGAAACGGCAAGCTTTGTTGCTGTTAGTCTAAATCTGTTTATCCCATATAAAATTCATTTTTTTTAAAAACGCTTTGAAATTGTAATTTCGTGATGTTTTTTAAATGAGTAAATTGAATTGAAATCAATTATTCTGAGTCAATGTATGAATGTGTATATAGCAAGGAGAATATGCCGAGCTAGATTTGTGTGGCGTTGAATCCTCTCCCATGAACCCCCAGAGGAAACGGCGTGGTGGTAAATGAATAGTCCTTAAATTTATTCATAACTTGTTTATAAAAAATCATGGTTTCGATAATTGACAGCTCTGAACTATTATATTTGATTTATAATATTTTACTATTATTATATTTCATACCTCGCAAACCAACATCGAAGCAATATTTACCATACTATTGCAACAACTCTAACACTGAGTCAAAATTAACGTATACTCCCTTTCACTGTGTACAGAAAATGGGCAATTAATGTAAGGATGTTATTGGCATATTTAACGCATCTGAATGGTATTTATGTTGTGAGAGTGGATTGTTATGTTTGTGTAAAAAATGATTGGCGAAGGACGAAAAAAAAAATGATTTAAAATGATAAAAATACATGTTGCATAGAAAGGAGAGGACTCACCGGAAAAGGATAAGAACTCGTAGGCTAGTAATGCACTTGTATGCTTCCTTTCCCATCCAACAGGAACAAAACAGTAATAGGCGTGAGGTTCGTTTATTTTATAATACACGGCGGAGTTGTTTTAATGGCGATTGACCGATAGTGGAAGCACAATGCTATATGTTGCGGCGGGAGTTTATTGCAGACTGAGTAAAATTGGCGGGTAGGCAAATAGGGATGGGTAGGAAAAGGAACTTGCAACAATATTAATACCAATTCCAAGCAGTGACAGTATGTATGCGTGCTATGTAGGTGTGCGTATGTGTAGGTATGTGTATGGGCGTAACCAGCATCAATCACGAAATATGAACAGGTCCTAATAGAATTTATTTCAGCAAGCGGATCAAAAAAATCTAGTTGATCAAACTGCCTTGCCCTGCTGTAACTTATTTTATTTGATTATTCTACGACTTGCACTTGTGTGTAGCACAGAAATACACTGATGTATTACAGCGACAGATGATTCTGGAAACATCCAAAAGTGTTTCAGAATCTTTTTTTTTACATGCAGGGGGCCCTGAGAAAAATAGTTTTCGTCGTGTATTCTTTGGGGATGCTTTATGGAGGATCTTTTTGTGAAAAGGAAGGAGTGACGGCCGGCGTTGTCCGGTGGTAAGGCTCTTGACTCGCATTCCGAAGGTCGCGAGATCGAATCCCAGCGTGGCAAATAATTTTTATTTGATTAATTTGGGTTATTTCACAATTTATTCATTGAAAATAATATACAGTATATTTGCGACACGTTGCGAGTGGAAGATACTCTCAGTTTCGCCGTGGTGTAAGACCACCATTCAGAATTGAAACGTTGCTTGAAATGACTTCTGCCGTATTTGGTGACCAGATCTGAATAGCCAGGTACTTCTCATCAGGTCCTGTAGATGGGATCTGCCCTGATGATGGATGGCAGATCCCATCTACAGGACACATCTACCGGATCTGCCGGATCTGCCCTGATGATGGACACTGCAACGCTGTCCGGAACGTTGGCTAAAGAAGGAGGTAGCGCAACACGGCATAACACCCCAAAAACAAACAATGAAAATACTTTTGGCCGTGAAAATCTTAATCGATATGTTTGGTGATTTATCAGGGGTGCCTGGGTTCGTGGGGTAA
This sequence comes from Limnephilus marmoratus, assembly GCA_917880885.1. Classification (NCBI taxonomy): domain Eukaryota; kingdom Metazoa; phylum Arthropoda; class Insecta; order Trichoptera; family Limnephilidae; genus Limnephilus; species Limnephilus marmoratus. The sequence goes on from OU862922.1 coordinate 13,377,775, forward strand.
GGTTTTTCCGGGTTTTGGCAGCGGGTGCGTCTGCCCACCAGCTGCATGGCGGGTCGGATCGAGAGAGAATGGATGAGGGGTCCCTTTGACTTCTCCAGCGGCATTCTCCCGGAATATCGCCTTGCACTGCAGTGGGAGGGATGGATTTAACTTCTGGTTACACTAACCGCTAGATTCCTACCCACCCCTCATACACTTTTCCTTTCCAGAACTTCCTCTCTTCTCCTTTCCTAAAAAGAACTTCCACACGGCATCCCCAAAGATGGCATAGGCCTTGAGGGGAATTATTTTCCTCAGGGCCTCTAATAAAAAAAAGTTGGATGCACGTTAGGTGTGTTTCCTGGTTGCGCACCGGTGCCGAAAGAATTAACGCTAGCCAGCTGTTCCTTGAAACATCTATCATTTAAATACCGGTAGAACAATGACATTATTTCCACCCGACGCGCAATGGGGCCAAACACCTCATTTGGATACAATAAACAAACCAAAAATCAATATTGCAAAGTAGCTTTATTTGTTGGATGGTACCCCTTCAGTTGTGGTATGCTTAAACAGCGGTTAGGCGCGATAGGTAGCTAGATAAAAATAGGAGATGATAATAATAATAGTAGATAAATTTTGTTGGGTACAACATTATTCCATCAATAACTCAACCTTGAAAGTTTTGTTGGATACAACATTATTCCATCAATAAATCTACATTGAAAGTTTTGTTGGATACAACATTATTACATCAATAAATCTACATTGAAAGTTTTGTTGGATACAACATTATTCCATCAATAATCAACATTGAAAGTTTTGTTGGATACAACGTTATTCCATCAATAATCAACATTGAAATTTTTGTTGGACACAACATTTTTCCATCAATAATCAACATTGAAAGTTTTGTTGGATACAACATCATTCCATCAATAAATCAACATTGAAAATTTTGTTGGATACAACATTATTCCGGGCAATGGCTCAATTGTGTTAACATTATTAAAAAAGTAATATTAAGCTTGAAGAACACCTAGAATAGTTTATATATTTATTTATTTAATACCAACGGCATAAGGATGCCATAAACACTAATTACATGTCACAAATTCATGTGAAAAATATTAGTAATAATGAAAAAGTGTATGTATTTAAACAGTTAATTGTGGCGTTACATTGGGAAGTGATACCAGAGATACATTAACATGCCAAAATCTATAATACAAATAATATTAATATTGATTAAAAAATGTGATAGCATAGCCTTCTTGAACCTACGTTCCGTGCAGTTAAATAGATCTACCACATTTGCGTATCCATTAGTAACTTCATGAAACCTAGGAAAAATCGAGTGTTTCTATACGCAGTCCGATTATTGTTGCATTTAAAAAGGATTTTAGAACGAGTGGTTCTCGTGGGAATATGAAATTCAATGAGCTTAGTTAAATCAGGACTGTCTATGCTACCATTTACAATTTTGAACATAAATATTAAGTCGGATATAATTCTTCGATCTGAGAGTCTTAATAAATTTAATTTTTTCATCGAGTAATTGTAATTTATGTTTTCAGTGGGAATACTGAGTTTGAAATTAATGTGTTTTTTCGATCTAGAATTTTTTCGATTGAATCTGAATGTATTTTAAAATGGGGGGACCAGATCGAGGAGTTTTATTCGACTTGACTACGTACTTAGGATATATACAAAAATTTTAAAGTTGAAATATTTTTGAAACCTCTGGAATTTCTAAGAATGAAGTTTACCATTTTGTTTCCTTTATTACAGATTGAGTTTATATGGAATATAAAGTTTAATTTAGAGTCGAAATTTATGCCAAGGTCATTAATTTCTTCGACAGAAGTATGGGTAGAGTTGTTAAGTTCATACGGATGAATAATTGGTTGACTTATTTTGTAAAAACTAATTGAATGACACTTATTATTAGAGTTTATTAAAGTTACAGCATTGTGTACACTGTATTGTGTACTAGTAAAATAAGCTTTTAGTATAAGGCGTACGCCACATGAAATATCACGAAATTGGGCTTTGTAAAATGAGTGCTGTTATTGTTATTTGTATTCTCTTGTCTCCATGTCCTGATTTGTACGAGCAAAACACTTTATGCGCAATATGTGCACAGTGTCGGCTTACTATGGAAACCATCCATTTCCATTTTATTCATTTATTTATATTATTCGCCAGTACGGGCTTTTACAAACAAGTGATACGTTACATAATGATTTAGTGAAATAGAATTCGAGAAGTAAAATTTGTTAATGGAAAAGAAAATAGGACACATGAAAATGTTAAATATATTATAACATTAATAACTACATTAAGGACATAAAGTCATGGCTCAAGGGACTGTCTAAAAAAAACTTACTAGCACGTATATTAAAACATCGTCTTTACTAGTACGCACATTGCCTCAATTGATCGAAGAGTACGTAGAATTAAATTTTCTGAAAAGCCATACCCAAGTTGTCCCACTAAAGTCGCTGAAAACTTAACCATTACATGTTACCCTCAGCACAGGATCTCCTAGTGAGGAGGACTACGAATATAATTTACATATTTAACATAGACGTATGAATATTACTAGACCATAACATAAAGGTGAAGGGTAGACAACAACTACACCGGGGCGCAGAGCGGGAAGACGACTTTGGAGATATGTGATTTGTCAATAACTCAATATGACAGTATATAGGCATCTCGCATTATAATATCACCATTTAGTTCTTAAAAGTAAACTCTGCTTTTGAATTAATAGACCTTTTTACATGGGAGCGCGAATTGCTCGCCGCGTAATGAACAAATTTTGCGAAGTCTAAATACGGCAATATAAAGTTCGCCTATTTGCAGACTCCAGTATTTTGTTGTCGTATTTAGTTAGGACACTTTTACAAATGTTTCATAATTTACTTACCTCAGTAAACATCGACGAGCACACGCCATGTATCTCGAGTGATAGTATACATTTACACGTTTTCAAAACACAAACCATATTTTGATGAGCGCTCGACGCTGGCTCGCAGAAGAATAATGACGTCACATTTTTTAGAGTTACGCGAAGCCATACTCAACCCCAGCCGGTTCCAATGGAACCGGTATTTTGAGGGGGAAATGATACTTAGGGCAGGTCTACTAATATTCATATGTCTATGATATTTAACGTATATCTCCTAAAATGTAAAAATTGAAATCTACTCGTAGTGACTAAATAAAAAAAATGGTATTTGGACTTCTTGTAACTGATAATTTTACGCACAAGTTTTAAATGTCCGGGTTAAATTTTTCCCACAGGAAAAACTAAACCCTTTTCACACACTTCCCCAAATGATCATCTAGTCAACCCACGCTATGCAATTGAACTATATAAGTATTATAAATACAAAATAATATCGAGGTTTGCGATTAATACGACAGAAGACGACGTAACTACTTACCTAAAAAGTAACGGCTTGGATGGGTTCAAAGTAGAATTAATAAAGCCATTCCACGCAACACCATTTAATTCTTTTAAACTTTTGGTAAAAGCAAACGAAGTAAAAAAATACCTAGTGGAGGAATTGTGGCCGGAGGGAATTGTTTTCCGAAGATTCAAAGAATCACGCACACAGAACAATAACCAAAATGCAAAATAACAATTTAAAGATCATATCGGTGAATTGCAGATCCGTCCGCAGTTCAGAAAAATTCATTTATGATCTGTGCGACACACATGATATTGTTCTAATTCAAGAAACGTGGCTACTCCCATCGGATTTAGATTTCTTATCCCATATACATCCAGATTACAACAGCTTGGGAACATCTGCAATTGATATGTCTATGGGCCCGTTACTTGGCCGGCCATACGGAGGAGTGGGTGTATTATATAGGCAATGTCTCAGGGCTGCCACGATCCCGTTGAATAATTGCCGCATGGCGAGCATTGAATTAGGCCTAAATTCCGAAAAACTATGCATTTTCACCGTGTACTTGCCAACTTGCATAACAGATCACTTCGAAGAGAACGTTAACTGTCTTGCCGCCTTGCATGCAATTATTGACGAAAAAGATTACACCAACTCCGTAATCATCGGAGATTTCAATGCACACCCAGACTCACTCTTTGGAACTGAACTGAAATCTTTCTGTCAAGAATATGATCTTACATGCGCTGATACCGTAATATTACCAGAAAACTCTTACACATATATCAGTGACGTGCATCACACCACCAGGTGGTTAGACCACTGTCTGGTGACGAACAATATCTTCAAACAGATTTTGGACATGAAAATACACTACGACGTGGACTGGACCGATCACAGGCCTCTCGAATTGACACTACAAACGGAAGGAATACCGAAAACCGAAATTTATTCATGTATAAAAACCGACCGTGCAACATGGAATCCTAAAAATGAACACGATATCCATAGTTATACTCGAACATCACAAGTTTTTCTACAAAAAATTAAACAAGATCTTACGCGGTACGAGAGAAGTGACAACCCTGATCGAGCTAACATTAAGACACTGTATACACGTATTATAGAGGCCCTGCGAAGCGCCGCGATTGCAGTATTTAACAATCGTAAACGAAGATTGCAACGACGTAAACAAATCTGTGGATGGAATGATTTTGTCGCACAAAAATACATAGAATCAAGACGTGCAATGATGATATGGATTGAAAATGGCAGGCCTCATGAGGGCTCGATTGCGGATGAACGAAAATTAAAGCGTGCTACGTTCAAACTAGCACTGAAAAAATGCCAAAACGACTGCGAGCAAATTCAAATGGACAAAATAGCAGGAGATTTACATAGTCGTGATTTCAAACAGTTTTGGCTGAAGACAAATAAACACTGCAACGTGAAATGTAAAATTACGTGCAACATAAATGGAGAAACAAACACTAAAGCAATTGCTAACATTTTTGCAGATCACTTCTCCATCTCTACTCCGACCTCACCGAACTCTGCAAGCAAACCACCACCTAGTCCTATCCCAAATGAAGACAGTGGCCTCTTGATCACAGCGGACATGGTCAACACCGCCCTGAGATACATGAAAGCTGGAAAATCAGCAGGTCACGACGGATTGAGTATCGAACACATCAAACACGCTGGAGGACCAATTCTTCAACTGCTGGCGAGTCTGTTTACCGACATCTTAAAGAATGGATACCTACCAACTGACATGACAAGAACAATAATAACTCCCATTCTCAAATCAAAATCGTTGGACTCTACCTCCCAGGGTAGCTACAGACCGATTTCAATTGCCACCACCATCGCACGATTATTCGAACGTCTACTACTAAACCAGATCGGTCCCAGCTTGGAAACTAAGGACAACCAAATGGGCTTCAAAAAGCAAATGTCTACCAATACTGCTATATTTACTGTGAAAAGAACCCTGGAATACTACAGGAATAAAAAGACCACCACGTATGCATGTTTTCTAGATCTGAGCAAGGCCTTCGACAGGGTTACTCACTCTCTACTATGGGATAAACTCAGGGAAAGAGGCATATCACCGGCGGTGATACATATCCTCGACTTGTGGCATAGACAGCAGGAGAACTTAGTAAGGTGGAAAGATGGACTCTCCGAACCTTTCCTCCTGAAGAGCGGCGTTAGACAGGGAGGATGCATGTCCCCGATATTGTTCAACCTGTACATGGACGAACTCACCGACAGGCTAAACAATGCAGGGGTAGGCTGCCAAATTGGAGGACAGTTTCTGAACAACATCAGTTATGCGGACGACATGGTATTGATGGCACCATCCATAAGGGGCCTACGAATTCTTTTAAAGATCTGCGAAGAGTTTGCTGAAGAAACAAACATGCAATACAACCCCACTAAAACGGCTCTACTGGTCGTAAGATATGGACAAGGACCAAAAAATATTCCTCCAGCTACCCTGAATGGTGTGAACCTGCAGGTGACTGAAGGAACTAAATACCTCGCACACATTATCACCAGTAATCTGATGGACGATGACGACATCGATAGGCAAAGAAGAGCTCTCAGTGTAAAAGCAAACATGCTCAGTAGAAGATTCCGCCTTTGCAGTACTGCTGTAAAAAGGACGCTCTTCCTTTCCTTCTGCGCAACACTATATACGTCTGAACTCTGGGCAAACTACAAGAAGAGTAGTATAGAAAGACTTCGGGTTCAGTATAACAACGCCTTCCGCATAATGTTTGGTCTCCCCAGATATTGCAGCGCTTCCCGGATGTTCACGGAGGGGCGAGTTCCTGGCTTTGCAGCCCTTATTAGATCCAGGGTGGCAGGAATGAGGGAAAGGATAAGCAGCTCTGGAAACATCCTCGTCATGGAAGCCCGCCTCAGTCCATCATCCAGTATTGATGCACACTGGAGAAAAATACTGGCTCCTTACGTGCTCACAGAATCCTGAAAGCTTAATATTATTATTTCTTTTGTTTTCCATTTACTACTATTAGCTTATTATCCTTTTTTGTTTCGTGTACATTCATATCCAACTTCTTTTTCTTTTTTTTCCTTTCAAATACTTTGTACATGTATGTTTATATTATACCCTTATGGAATGTGTGGGATTGCACTCTCCTCCCCACATACTGGAATAAACACTTATTTATTTATTTATTTATATTTATTTTATTTACAAGAACAACATGTCAACCTACTAGAGACCAAATGGGAATATAATTCACCGACTCCAGATATTTTCATATCAGAGGGTTCGGCTCTGTGGCATTTCTAATTGAACCTATAAATCCTACTGATCCCTCAATATAAATATTTTAAAAATCTTTTGTAATCCTACATGTATTTAAAATGACTGATTTTTGCATTTTTATATACAAATTCTTTGATAAATCTAATATGCTTTAATTTTGAATCAGATTCCTAGGTATTATGCCAGTGGCCGAAATAACAAATGGTAATATTTTTATAGTCCGAGAATGCCAAATTCTTTTAATCTCATTTCCTAAATTTGTGTATTTTCTAATTTTTTCAGAAACAGTTTTTTGAATATTACAGGAATTTGGAATAGCTACATCAATGATATAAGTTATTTTTTTAATTTTGTCATGTAAAACTATATCAGGTCTATTATGACTAATTGTTCTGTCTGTTAGTATAGTTTTATCATAATATATTTTATAAAATTCATTTTCTATAAATGAATTTGGTTCGTATTCATAATATGGTACTACATTACTGCAATCAATCAAGTTATATTTAATTACCAAACTTTGGTGAATTATTTTTAAAACCTGATTGTGCCTAAATGTATACTCGGACGGCGCTAATATAGAACATCCCGATATAATATGTTCTATAGTTTCCGGAAAAGCCAAACATTTTCTACATAAATCATCAATTTGATTTATATCTTTGATTATATGCTTCCTATAATTTTTAGTATTAATGACTCTATCTTGAATAGCAAGCATAAATCCTTCTATTTCTGCGCTCAACTCTCCAATACCCAACCATTTGTTTGACGAAAGTTTGTCAACATACGTTTGGTTGAGATAATTGAAGTGTTTTGCGTAGGTGGTAATGAATAATATATATATTTTAATGTAGGTGGTACTATTTTACTATTATTTTTATTGTTTGTATTCAGAGAAGAGATAAAATAAGTTTCATATAATATTACTTTGAATTTTAAATATTTATTGTTATCGAGTTTATTTTGTAGAACTCCATTTTGATTTTTAGTTTTTCTTTTACATATTTAATAATCTTTTTATCCAATTTATAAAAAAAAACAGTTTATTTGAAAACAAGTTCTGCTGTGTAATTATTATAATGCGTGATGGCTTATTCGCCTTCTGAAGGCATTATCAAACTGCAGTTAGGCCACTTAAAGACCATATATTTATATTACTTCTAATATAAATGAAAACAATAATATTGCTTTTAACATTCGTAATAAAATTAAAAACAATTTCACTGTATCATCTTAATATATAAAAATGAATGTTTCTTTGTTTGTCGCTTGTGCGTTCCTAAATCATACATCCGATTGCGATGAAACCTTGGTGATTTGTTATGCGCACCCCGCGATAGTTTCTATAGATAATGGTGAGCTCTGGCATTAAAAAAATATTTCCCCATCATCCGATTTGTTGTACACGAATGAAGCTTTGATGATTTGTTGTACACGCCAGCGAAGGTTTATGTACGGTAAGCGCGCTGTGGCACTACCTTACAGGGGGTTAGAATGGCTCCTGAATGGCTACTCTGTATGCAGAACGTCTATAGGTCTCGATGCGGTTATGTCTCCCCCAAAAGAGTAAATGGCAGAGTTATGGCAGGTGCTGCTTCTTTCGGTTATAATAATCATATTAAAATAGTAGGTTATAATAATAGAGTTTATAAGATTCACTCACAAAAAGGGCGGTACGGTGGATTGATGAGTCGCATAGTTTAGAAGATAACATAAAGCAAACGATCACAGCGGCGAGAAGGTGATTTGCTTTGTCACAAAACGATTGGAATAACACTTGTATGCAATGCGAAATGTAACGATTTGAATCGATGGTTCTAGACGGACTGACGCTTATTGTCGGCCAGCTGCCCTTCTGGGTACCCCCAAATCCTAGTCATTCTGATTTTTCCCAATTGCACTGGTTGAATGGTTTGCTGCGGCGAGAATGATTTTGGGTGAATCTAAGTATTGCCGTATAACCCCACTTCTAAGGGATCACCTTCATTGACTTCGACGCCCTGAAAGAATAGAGTTCAAGATCTGCTTAATGACCTTTAAAGCATTGCAAGGAATGGCGCCGGCCTATATGTCGGAACTCTGTGTCCGATAAAACTTAGCGATAGACAGCTTATTCTAAGGTCAGCAGATCTAGATGTTACTAATCGTTTAATCGAACTTTCTAGGTCAAATCGAGCCGTTTATTATGATCGATCTTTTCGTGTAACTGGCCCGCTCATTTGGAATAAACTTCCCTCAGTTGTTACCAATATCCAGAACTTGGCTGAATTTAAAAGGGCTTCAAAAAGAAACTAATTTAAAAAATCATACCTTTCCTGAATTTTAACTTCGTTTCAATATACTCTAATAAGCGGTGTTCCTCAAGTTACTCAAGGTAATTGTTTAGTTTCGATTACCTCCTTATTATACGATTATGTGCATTTCGAAATTTTCTTATTTCTAAACTTCCTCCGGTTCTAAATTATATCTTTGTTTTAGTTTTTAGTTTTAATGTTTCTTGTTTGAATTGTCCTCTGCCAAAAACAGCACTGTTGTTGTTAATTTTGTTCTCTTGGCATTGCTTTGTATGTATTGTATATTCTTTATTTAATCAATTTTTGTAAGTAGTCGTTTTTTACAAATTTTTGTAAATACTACGCTATTATTATTAGGTAGGTATTATTATTGAACAGAACAAGATACCAATCAGCGTTAAGAAACGGTTTCTATTTATAATGTGAGCTCTGGCGTTATGAAATTTGTATATAACATTTACTACAGGTATTGCGCGAGTTTTTTGAAAAAAAAAGTGTTTATTTCATATAGTTTAGCGGCGGGGAGGGAAGGCGGCAGGGGACCACCGGTTTTTCTTTGAGCGGTATTGGAACGCATGACGGGCACTCCTAGTAAGTAATAAAATTTTATGCAGTTGTATTTTTATTATACATACGTTACTACATATTATAGAAATAAATAAATGATTTTTTTTCATATATTGAAAAATATATATTTTTGGTTTTTGAGGTAGATGAAAACAATTTATAGCACCTTTTTTCCATCTTACGCTCCTTCATAGGCTACGATCTTGCGTGTTTCTGAATTAGCTGTCCCAAGCTTTGTCTATATGAAGCGACCAACCGGAAGTCTTACCTCTTGAGTTACACCCAGTGGCGTAGCTAGCATGGGTGGCACCCGGGGCGGAAAACGCGGTGTCACCCCCCCCCCCCCATTATTTTTTTTTTTGAGAAATTCAAAACACAAATTTTGACTTCCTAAAATATAAAAAATATTTCTAGCTAGTCAAAAATGTAAAAAAAAATGTTATCCTCAAAATTAAAACACTTTTAAAAACACTAACAGAATAACAGCTTTTTCAACAATCGATAGGTGATAATTTCCTTCGCGAGTTCCCGTCAATCACAATGTACGATAGAAATGAGAACGACACAAGGAAAACGCGAGGAATATTTCACGGGAATCCCCAATAAATCAATAGTAAGGGCTAGGAACGAAAATAAAATAACAGAATTTTTGGGGAATGCTGACCGACCGAGCCATATAGCTACAAATAACGAGTAGAGTCTTCTATTCTAATATGCTGCAAAAATCTGAAGAAAATCATTTGCTGTCATGAAAACATAATAACCAATACTTCGGTTAAAACCAGTTTTGTGTTCAGAGTGTAACGATAAAATTTCAATCGTGAAATATTAACTCCTTGAGGTACGAACTTTTTTTTCTTATTTTTTACCTTTTTTTTTTAATCAATTGATGTAACTTATAATAACGAGGAAAAAATATTTAAAAAAAATTGGACTGAAGGCTTTTCAGGAATGAGGTGGTCAAAATTTTATACCACAGTACACATGGGAAAAAAATATTAGGTTCAAATCAAAAGTTTGTTAGAAATAAAAAAAGGCCATTTTATATGACTAATTGTGGAAATTTTCAAAACAGTTTTTATCTTTTTTTACACAAAGGGGTACTTTGCAAACACAACATATCCAGTTGGAACGTATGGGCCTGTCTTTTGTACTACAATTCGCACAACGACGTGAAGTAGTATGTTCTGGCCGGTGGGCGCTATTTTTCAGACGTATTTCAGGGTCCACGTAAGGCTTATGTTTCTTAATTTCCACCACCTCCGATGTGGACCCACGCTTTTTGGTGCATTTCAGCTCCTCTTCAGCCAAAAGTCCTCTGTAAACTTGCCTCCTGAAATCTTTGAGCCTCAATGGATTGTCTTTGTCAGCCTTACCCAACTTGCAGAGATCTGTGTAAACAATGTAAGAATTTACAATTGTTGCATCTAAAAAGTGGAAAAATAAACGATGCCACCATTTTTTAGACTTTCTGTTTATCGAGTAAACCGCCTTCTTTTGATCAAACTTGTCCACATAATTCATGCAGTTGTTATAATTATTTAGAGCCAACGGACATGGCACCCTTGTGATCTCACCAGTTTTCTCTTTACGGTTGACATGCATGGCATCCTTTGGGTTGTGAAAGTTTGAAAGGAGGTGTACAGCTCTTCTATCTCTCCATTTTATCATGGAAATTCCTGTATCACTCACGTACCAGTCATATTCACCTCTTTTTAGGTTTTTATCATCCTTCATCTTAGGCAAATATTTTCTGGTTGATTGGACAGTTCCACATGAGCGAATATTCATATCTTTCAGCTGTTTTTGTAGGGGGTAGCAATTAAAATAATTATCAAAGTAAACTGTGTAGTTACGACCTTGAATAGATTGACAAAAATTTAAGACAACTCTTGGCCCTAAGTTAGACTCAGCGTAGTCACCAATTTTTCCTGTGTATATTTCAAATTTTAAGTTGTATTTATTTTCTGCACACATCATCCAGATCTTATAGCCTCTTTTAATGGGTTTTTTGGGCATGTATTGCTTCAATGTGCTGCGGCCTTTGAATTTGACCATGCTCTCGTCAATTGCCAAAGTAGGTGATGGCTTGTAATTTCGATCAAAGGTGTCTGACAAGCAGTTCAACAAAGGCCTTATTTTATATAATTTATCGAAATTAAGTTGACCTCTAGCAGGCATCAATGAATTGTCGTTGAGATGAAGGTTTGACAACAGCCAGCCAAACCTATGGACTGTCATAAATCTTGAAATATAGGGGTCGTGTAAATCAGGGGACGATGACCAATAGTCTCTATAACTGGGGGATTTTTTAATTCCCATTACTAAATTTAGTGCAATGAATTTTTTAATTTCCTGAACGGTTGTGGGTTGGTGATTTTTTCCGACTTGTTGTGCGTATAGATTGGTCTGGAAGCAGATATTTTCAATCAAACTAGGAGTCCAAAATTTCAGAAAAATTTCCAAAGGTGTGGGATTTTCCATCGTAAGAAAGTCATTATGTAGTCCTGTTTCTTCACGGAATTCACCAGGGAGGGCGGTATTGAACGTACGGCTCCATTTAGGCACGACTATAATCGCAGGTATGACAGGTGTAGATGCAGTTGTGCCTGGAACAGCAGCGGTGGATGACAAAACGGACATTGAGATATTAGGACTATACTGGGCAGATGGAGAAGACGATACTGGTCGGTTACGCGTACGCGAAAGATGAACATCAAAAGTAGATGGTGATTTTTATTTATTTATTATTAATTTCAATAACAAGGTTTGTATATGTATGTATGATATATATATAATAAGTATAGATTCTTTTTTTTTCACAGACCTCCTCACTAGGATTTCCTGTTCTGAGGTGGCCTGTAGTTTTTTAAAATATTTGTATTTGGTTATGGATTGTCTTTATATCGTCTTCATGATGTTTGTAATTTTATTATCACTTTGATCTCTCAGCCATATTTTTACTTTTGTTTTAAATATATTCATTTCCTTTATATTTTTGATTTGATCTGGTAGAGCATTGTATAATTTTATAGCATGGAATTTATTATTTCTCTGTCCAAAAGATGTGTTCAAACTGGGAGTAACCAGGATGTTATTGCTTACTGACCTGGTTGAGTATTTATGTTGGGCAGTGGAGTATACATATATGTTTTTTTTCAGTTTAAATAAAATATTTTTTGAATAAAGTTTCTGTACATTGAAGACTTGAAAGTTATTAAATATTTCTTCCGTCGGAGTTCTAAGCGGAACTTTCAGTATTGTCTTCAGTACTCCTTTTTGGGCTATATTGAGTCGCTCTGTGTGAGTGCTCAAAGCAGACCCCCATCCAGTTATACCGTAGTCTATTTGTGACTGACACAAAGCATAGTATACTTTTTTAATATCGTTTATGTTGAGAATATTACGAATGTTTCTAAAGAAGTATATGTACCTGGTAAGTTTTTTTGTAATTACGTCAATTTGTGAGTTCCATCGGAGATTATCATCAATTTCAATTCCAAGATATTTGATGCTTTTGGAGTGTGCTATAGTGGGACAGGGGCATGATAAGCCTTGATTTTGTTGATAAATTCCTTGGCATGAGTGTAATTTGAGATTTAAGTCCTCCGACGGCTGCCCTCTGGCTGTTATAGAAAATGTAAGATATTTTGTTTTATTAACATTAAGCGTGAGGGAGTTTCTTTTAAGCCAGGTTTGCAGGAGACTAAGCCCGTGTTCCGCTTCTTTGTAAGTATTTATCCAATCTTTTTCGTTAAATAAAATTACTGTGTCATCAGCAAAACTAATAATTTTTCCTCTTGTTTCTAGGTTACAGATATCATTGATGTATATCAAAAACAATATTGGTCCTAGTACACTTCCTTGCGGTACGCCATGGTTGATTAGGAGAGGTTCGCTTTTTCTCTTATTAATTTGAACGCTCTGTGTACGCTCCATCATATAGCTTTTTAGCAAGTTTAGTGTTGTATTTGTCATACCAATTTTTGTAAGTTTAGCAAAAAGTATTTTGTGGTCTATTGTATCAAAAGCCTTTTGTAAGTCTATGAAGATTGCCAAAGTTTTTTCTCCACTGTCTAAACTTTTAGTGATCATATCTGTAATTTTTTCTATGGCGTCACTAGTACTTAAGTTCTCCCTAAAACCATACTGTGTTTCCGATAATATTTTATTGTCTTCTAAGTTAATTAATTTCTTCTAAGTTAATTAATTCTTCTAACTTAATTGTGAACCAGAAGGGCTGGATGTGCCTGCTATAGGGTGATTGAGTGTGGTAGATGAAGAAGATGCCGGGATTTGATTCCTCACACAAGATAGAGGCAGTTCATCATCATCATCGTCCGAAGAGGCGCTAACTGTGACATTTGCTAGATGCTCCTCCTGTAGATCCTCTTCCTCATTGTCTGAGCACCCATAACAACTGTCATCATCAGAAGGTATCTCTTCTAAAAGTATTCCTGCGATTTCTTCTTGGCGAAGACCTTTCTTCGGCATGGTGTATCTGTAAAATTATAAAATCAGAATAACCATGTTGTAAGACTAAAAAAATTACCTCAAGTACGGTGGTCGAAAAGCAAAACCACCAAAAAATTTCGATTTTACAAAAAAATACTATATTTATAGACATTTCTTTTTGATAATTCAACAAATGAAATACAAGGGCACTAGAATTCATAAGACAAAAATTCGAAATACATACCGTTATATTTCACTTTAAAGTCGGAGATCACAAAAAACCACAATTCGCTGGCAATTGTCAAACACATAACCAAACCGTGCAAAGCCACCTATTATCGCTATTGGAAACTAAATAGTAGAGAATCTATGTCTCACATGGCATTTAAAAAACTTGTCAATAGATGGCCGTTTTAGCATAATTATTTATTTTCAAGGTGGCTGAATTTTGAAACCACAGTACTTCAAAGAGTTAAAGGGGGCGTTCAAGTATAACGTAACGCAATTTTTGAAAAATTTATGACCCTCTCTCCCCCATAAACGTTACGTAACACACAAGTGACTATTTTTTACATAAAAGTCTGAATTAAATTGCGCAAACTACTGGAAAGTAGCTTAAATACCTTTTTTTTGTTTTAATCGCGTTTGCAGGAAAAACAAAACAAGAGATTTCAAACTCGCAATAGGTCCATGCGTATATTGTTTTAAATTGTAATTCATAAACAAATTGGGAAAATATTATTATTTTTATCGGCCTTTCATTCCTTTCGGATCTCCACAATTTAATACGGTCTTACCTTTAATACACCTACATGGTTTTACAACACATATTTTGTTTTACATTAGCTACACTGAGGAAGCCCTGAAGAAAGTAATTTTACAAAGGTTTCCATATGGAGCAACACCTTACTTCACTATGATTCATAAGCTTACTCAGAGTGGAGTAAAACCTTTTTCATGATCTGAATGCAGTTATAAAAATCCTCAAAACGAAGATTTAAAAGTCCACAGTATGATTCACAGAAGAGAAAAACCTTTTTCATGTCATGATTGTAATTATCCGTGTTCTTAAAAGGGATACATAAGAAGTCAGTTGCTGACTCAGTGCGGAGAAAAACATTTTTCATGTTCCAACTGCAACTATTCATGTACTATGAAGAGAAATCTAAAAATCACACGTTGACCAACAGTGGAAAAAAACCTATTTCAATGCCTGACTGCAACTATTCTTATTCTCGAAAAATAAATAACTAAAACGGTACTTGCTAACTCACAGTGATGAAAAACCTTTTTCTTGTCCCTATTGTAACTATTCATGCGCTACAAAACGGTATCAAAAAATTCACATGCTTATCCATACTGGACAAAAACCTTTTTCATGTCCCGACTGCAGTAATACAAGTTTTCGAAGGGAAGATTTAAAAATCCGCAGTACGGTTCACAGCAGAGAAAAACTTTTTCATGTCCTGATTGTAACTATTCGTGTTCTCAAAAGGGATACATAAGAAGTCAGTTGCTGACTCAGTGCGGAGAAAAACCTTTTTCATGTTCCAACTGCAACTATTCATGTACTATGAAGAGAAATCTAAAAATCACACGTTGACCGACAGTGGAAAAAAACCTATTTCAATGCCTGACTGCAACTATTCTTATTCTCGAAAAATAAATAACTAAAACGGTACTTGCTAAGTCACAGTGACGAAAAACCTTTTTCTTGTCCCTATTGTAACTATTCATGCGCTACAAAACCGTATCTAAGAATTCACATGCTTACCCATACTGGACAAATACCTTTTTCATGTCCCGATTGCAGTAATACAAGTTTTCGATGGGAAGATTTAAAAATCCGCAGTACGGTTCACAGCAGAGAAAAACCTTTTTCATGTCCTGATTGTAACTATTCGTGTTCTCAAAAGGGATACATAAGAAGTCAGTTGCTGACTCAGTGCGGAGAAAAACCTTTTTCATGTTCCAACTGCAACTATTCATGTACTATGAAGAGAAATCTAAAAATCACACGTTTACCGACAGTGGAAAAAACATATTTCTTGTCTTGACTGCAACTATTCTTATTCTCGAAAAAAATAACAAAAACGGCACTTGCTAACTTACAGTGAAAAACCTTTTTCTTGTCCCGACTGTAACTATTCATGCGCTACAAAACGGTATCTAAAAATTCACACCTTGTTTTTCAAACTTTCAGCACTAATAAACACGCTAACACAATAATAACTTGTTCACTAATTCACGTCAGTCCATAGTCAACAATGCACTTCACAAGTCTACGTTAATCACAATATACGAACGAAATTAGAATGATACAAGGAATATTTCAGGGAAATCCCTGACCGAGCTAGGAACAAAAAAAAACGTTTTTCGGGAATCCCCGACCAATCAAGCCATAGAGCAAAATAACAGTCAGTGTTAACGTTTAAAATATTTTTTACGGCAATTTTGCACTTTCGTAAGTTTTTTCTCCACGTTCGAGTGTCACCCCCTCCTCGGGTGGCACCCGGGGCGGTCCGCCCCCCCCGCCCCCCCTCGCTACGCTACTGGTTACACCTACAGAGATTTTAGTTTTGCTATCGTTCTGCCTATGGTATACGTGTCCTTATTGTAGAGGCGGTTGATAGCTCGGTTGGCAAATCACTAAACTAGCAGTCGTAAAGACAGAGTTCATACCTCATAGCGGATACCCACTAATCCCTCATCCAAAGCTCGTCGTAAAAAATCTGTGTGATGGATTTAGCCTTAGTATTATATTTTTATCTTTCTAAAGGTTTGATTATCATAAATAATTTATTGACGGCTTCATTGCAGTTTGAAAATGCCTTCATAAGGCGAAATACCAATTCATTGAAACAGCTACAAAAAAAATATAACTGGTGATTTGTTAGACAATTTATTAACTGTAATATTCACACTATTGTTATGTGCATTGTTTCGTTATTTATTTACGCCCATTTAGGCTTTTACATACGAGTATATATGATAATATTTGCGAAATTATATTCGTAAATAGTGCAGGAAACGACTGTTTGTTGAAAAACTTGTTATCTGAAATAATAATTTGATAATTTGTAGAGTGCCGTTTTAGTAAAAAAATCCCCTAAAAGGTTATATTATGAGTTCTTAGGCTCTATTATTTACAAACAGATACAGAAAACTTACTTACTTGGAAGGTCACTTCCGATAAATACACTTCTTTTAAACAAAAACAAAACAAAAGTTTATGTTTGGAGAAGATAAGACTTTTGCACGCAAAGGACACTATATTTAAAACACTGGACATTTCTAGATTTTACATTTGCTTCCCTCCATTACTAATGAAATTTCATTTATGAGAAGATTGGTGGCAAAAATAGAGTTGATATTTATCCACTGGAGCGCTTTTTGTCACAATATGACACTATTTAAAATATCTCAGATTGCTTTGCTGCCAATTCTGGCAAATTCTCCCTTATTTGTAAGTAATTAAGTAGAAGTTTACGATTTTACATTTTTTTTATAAATCCTACGATTATGTGATAATCGAAAAAAGATTAAAATTCGGAGGTATGTTTTTTTAATGTGGGCGGATAAAAAAACCACCAAAAAATCTCGAGCAATCGGAGAAAAAGGTTATAAAGTGGTTATTTGGAATATAATAAACTACTCGTTTATAACTTTAATCACATCATTGACTAAAATATTTTACTTTCTTGTGAAAAATGTTGAAAAATATGTTTTGACAACTTATTTTAGAGAAAACTGGAACGTAGACGGTTTCCGTTTTAAGCCAAAGCATGCGGAAAATTCTCCGTATAATAAATAATACAATTGCGACATTCCGGAACATTGCATTGGTTCGAAGTTGTGATAACCTGTGAAAAAACACCAATTTCCTACAAGATAGCACCAATAATAAAATAAAGGGAAGCACACGCTGCTCGGGACTTTCATTTGCAATAGGAAAATCGTAAAATGGTGGGTTGTGGGAATTTTCGTTTGTCGCCACCATATGTTTTATAAATGGTTTTTTTGTTGTTTTTATATCAGGCGACAATTTTCGTAGCATTAAAATGTTAGCCTCTTATTAACCCGTCAGGCTAGTTTGTTCGCTTTTCGCAACAACTCGTATAGGTCTCAAAGAAATCGTTGTGTCTCCCTTACTATCATAGTTCGAAACATGTTTTACAGCTTTTTCGTTATTTGTTTTTGGGGTGTTATGCCGTGTTGCGCTACCTCCTTCTTTAGCCAACGTTTTGGACATCTTTGCAGTGTCCATCATCAAGGCAGATCCGGCAGATCCGGTAGATGTGTGACGGCATAAGACTCCAAAAACATATAACGAAAATGCTTTTGGTCGTGAAAATCTTAAAACGTATCATGTTTTACAGCTGTTAAAAAGAGAAAATACCACGTTTTATATTCAAATCTAAAAATTAACCACCAAATTAATAAAATTTACTTTTATGAAACCAAAGTTTCGGATCGCATTTTGAAAAAAAAAATAGTTTACGGAATTTTTTATTAATTATTTTTATATTGAACGACAAAAAGTGACGAGTTTTTTTCGTTATCAGTAATTTTAGTTGTAACACCTTCCTAGCTTTACCGGCTCAAGTCATCTGAAAGGACTTGTAATAATAGTAATACTTGTAATACTTGTAAATCTGATTTTGTGAAAAAAAAAAATATATATATATATATATTTATTTATTATTTTGAAGTATACCGACTGATTAGCATTTAAACTTTCATAGCCTATAAAAAAATACGATACAGGCATAAAATGAAAAATAGTTTTTCATTTAAGAAGTTTACAGAATTTTTTTTTTTTTTAATATAGATATGATGATGATATGTCAAATGTACTCTTTTAAACTTCAGTACGTTTCTATGTCGTATTTTACGTAGGTAAAATTAAATTATTATTGTTAATTAAGTTATGATTATCTTTAACGCAGGTATAATTAAGATTATCTTTCTAGGGTTAAGTAGTGTTTGATGAATAGATCTAAAAAGCCAGGATCTTCCTCACCTTCCTCTTCCTCTCTTTACCACCTTCAGCCTCACAACATACTTCAATTGGGGATGGCTTAGTCTTACTGGCTCGCTGGGTAGTTGGGACTCTTGTGGGGTATTCACATTAAAAAATAACATGGACCCTCCTTACATCTCCGAAACATATATCCCTGAAAATTAATAATTATTTTCCTTGTAGTAAACACTTTATTTAGCTTAGATTAAGTGAACTTAGGTTTACATGGCATTTTCTCATACTCTACTCAAAAAAGTTTTTTTCGGTGCTTTGGTGATTTTATTATATATTATCTTCATACAGTGACAACAAACAAAAATCTTTTTGACGCACGTATTTTTAACCTTTACCAACCCACACCCCGCCGCGTGGCAATATTTATCCACGCGCTCACATTTCAAATCCCCCGGCACTAAAAGGTTTGAAGCGTGTTTCGCGGATCGCGATAAGCAAGCCGCCTTCCATCAAACTGGAGCCGGGCGATCAGCGCAGTTTCCGAGGAGCCGACTAGAGCCTCTCTCTTCATCGCAGCTTTGTTTACAGCCTCACCATAAACAAGAATAGCCCGGCTATAACATATGGGAGGCAGGAGCAGCACTAAAGTCACAAGGGGCGTATTCTGCTAATCAAAACACAATTTGAAAAATTGCATATTTTTTGTTTTGTGTAAAACAACATTATTGCGAGATTAATGAGCGATTTTTTTCCAACTCACACAGGAGGCCTGAGGAAACGAATGTCCCTCAGAGCCTTTTTCATCTTAGGGGGTGCTGTATGGATGGAGAAAAAGAAGGAGTGAACATCTCAAATCTCAATCAAATCTTAAGGGCATTTGACGTGATTTTTGACCATGCACCGGTGCCGAAGGGATCAGTACTAGTTCCTCGGAGCATCTTCCATTAAATTGCGATGGTAACCAATACACTCAATAAAGATTACACTGTGCAAATTTGACCAAATCGCTGGATTTTAAGTTTCATTAGATGATAATTCTTGATAGGAAACCGTATGAACTGATGACATTAAAATGAACTTCAATTTTCTGGTGAGTACTTAAGAGCAAGAAGTCATAACTATGTTCGAAGGTGGATGCCGGAGGGTTAATGAAGTAGATGAAGAGAAGTTTTATTACGTGTTAAGCATTTTTTGAAACATGATATAATTAGAATGAATTCATTCGGGGATGTACAAAATCGTGAATGTATTTTAAATTCAAAATTCATATGAATAAGAATTATTACTGATATTTGTTCAACAGACCGCTAAATCGTGTACTAAATTAAAAGTTTAACCGTCAATTAAAGTAACAAAGATTTAAATAGGACTGCGCGGTTTCAAGCATACTTTTGCTAAAGTAATAATTGTTAATGTGACCAGTCTAAAAGGCAGATTATTCCTCGAAATTATGTGAAAAAACGCACTACATTATTTTTTGGTAAGGCAACACCATAAATTAAATTTGAAAACCTGAGCCACTGTCAAAGTATCTGACTGTATTTTGTTCGCATCATTGTAGAATCTGACAGCTTTGTTCCTATAAAAATATTTGTAATAATATTAAAATGAAATGATGACCTTTTTGTTATTTGTTTTTGGGGTGTTATGCCGTGTTGCGCTACCTCCTTCTTTAGCCAACGTTTCGGACATCGTTGCAGTGTTCATCATCAGGGCAGATCCGGCAGATCCGGTAGATGTAACGATGTCCGAAACGTTGGCTAAATAAGGAGGTAGCGTAACACGGCATAACACCCCAAAAACAAATAACGAAAATGCTTTTGGCCGTGAAAATCTTAAAACTTATCTAAATGATGACCTATTATAATATTCACGATATGATACGGAAAATGACTTTAAAGTCGTTGGAATATCTCCTTTTATTTGATGTGTCACAAATTTTACGAGATCTTTCCTCGTCTGATACCGCGCCAACAATTTGGGATCGTCCCAAATAAACATACGAGTACTATTAACGCAGAGACGAAATGTTGGTGGTTTTCGACATATTGAAAGAGGAATTCATCGTCACTATCATATTAATCACAATTTATAATCAATGTTGAAGCGCGCAATTTCGTACCATATCTTCCAATAGAACTGTCAAATACGTAAAAATGGCAGAGTAACTCTAGAGTAACTACCGGTTTTCGGAAAGTAAAAGCAAAAGTTAAAAGTGACTTAAAAACGGGCGGTTAAATTGATTTTAAAATGTTTTTTGTGATATTTAACAGAAGCAATTTATTTTACTCTAGTAATCTTTGAAAACGTTAAGAGAAATAATAAATTTGTAATAGAGTAAGAAAAAGTGGCAAATTGTTGTGGCACTCAAAATCGTCTTCGTGTTTTGATATTCTTTTGTACTGTATTCTGTGTGTGTGTATGGACAGAGATATTTGATCAAGTGATCGTTTTTTATGTTCACGTATTTCAATCTCACTTTAAAACTGATTAAAACACGTTTGCTATGAATGTTGTATTATTTGTAATGGTAGTTATTTTGTGTCTCATAATGAAAAAATCTTGGTATAAAGTTTTTTTTCTGTGAATAAATTTTTCTTTAGAGTGCGAATCCCGTGGCAGATAAAACAGGTCTCATCATAATTAGAAATATTTTTCATATTTTTAATAGATGTGATTTAAAATCTTTAAGGTAAAACTAGATGTTAACTAATCATCGTTCATGGGTGAGGCAATTCTAGGTATTGGCGGCGGATGCGTCTGACCACTTACTGCGTTGCTAGCCGGATAGGGAGAGTCTGGTTGAGGGAAACCATTTGAACTCTCCAGTAGGACTTTATCGACCAATCGCATTACACCGCAGCGGAAGGTTGTTAGGACGATGATACACTTTTTTTTTACATTAACTCCACGCAGGAGGCCCTGAGGATAATAATTTCCCTCAGGGCCTATGTCATCTGGGATGCTGTGTGGAGGGTCTTTTTGAGGAGAGGAAGGAATGAACATTGGTCTTGAAGAGACCCATGTTGTAGGAAGGAGGAAACACAGAGGCCGGCAAATCATTTCACAGCCGAGCTGTTGAACACAAGAACGAGTCGAAGAAACGACCCGTTCTCATGTGACAAATGTCAACCGTGTACAAATGTTGGACACGCGTTTGGCGTGTTTCCCGATTATGCACCGGTGCCGAAGGGATCAATGATGCTAGTTTCTCGGAGCATCTTCCATTGTAATACCGGTAGAACAAGGATAGCATTCTCACCCGACGCCTGTGCTCTAAAGATTGCAGTCCGTCTGTTAAGATGGGAGAATCTATTAAACGGACTGCCCGTTTCCGCACGAGTCGAGGGTATTTTTCAGGTATTTTGGAGCTCCAAACCAGAGGTGGCTGCCAAATTCAACCGTGGGGCGCACTTGTGTTTTGTACAGGGTTAGCAGTTGTGTACTATTAAAATATCTGCGGGCCCTGTACAGTACGCCCAGTTTTTGGGAGGCGAACTTTACTCTGGCTTCGATGGAGCCCCCATATCTGAGCTGGTCACTTAGGGTTACACCAAGCATATCAATGAAGGGCCTGTTCGGAAGATTACTTCCATTGAAAGATACTAGATTTTCATGGAGAGATTCCTACTCACACCTTATACCTTTATTCTTCGCAGATCTTCCTCTCCTTAAAAACCTCCACATAGCATCCCCAATGATGATATTATAAGCCCTGAGGGAAATTATTGTTCTTGGGGCAACCTATATGGAGCTAATATATAAAAAAAATCCCTTCAACCTTAAGAAAGGTATAATATATGCCAACGCCAATTTATTTTTGTACTTTAACCTTCTCTATTGTAACTTTATCTAACAAAATCTGACGTAGGTAAGACAAGGAATGTTTACAGAATAAAACATTTTTGATACATGTCTGACAGGCGCCTATTTATAGTAATAATTATTATCACAATATTATAATCCCAGTGAAAGCAAGTTATATATTTTCAAGGACAAAGAAACATTATATGAGTAATTATCGTGTTTATAAATACACTATTTAGTTAAGGTAGGCATCTACTTATTTTAATTTTTTTTGCATTAACTCCACACAAGAGGTCCGGAAGAAAAAACCCTCAGAACCTATGTCATCTTTGGGGATGCTGTGTGTAGGGTATTTTTATGGAAAGAAACGAGAGGAAGTTCTGCGAAGGAAAAGGTTATGAGGGATGAGCAGGAATCTGGGGTCAATGTGTCCAGGAGTGACGGACATGTGAATCCATGACTCCCAATGCGGTGCAAGGCGATAGGTCGAGAGATTCCGGCTAGAGTTCCAGCTCACCACGCAGTAGCATCCACCGCCAAGACCTAGTTAAATCTCATCGAATGAACCCGGGCACCCCTGTTAAGTCACCATATCTAGCGAACCACTTGGGGAGACATATGGCATGGTGATTGGTTATCCTATAAATTGTTCCCGAGGGGGCGGTAAATTAAAGTTATTCAATTGACTTACTAAGCTACATATTAATAATGACTTCAAAGGGGTGAAATGACCGTCATAGGAAATAGTAAAATATTGGCAGAAAAATAGTTTGTACTTTGGGAACGTACCCATACTACGTGACCTGTTCAGGGGGGGGAGGGGGTCTTCAAAATATCACGCTTGGTACAAATGAGCGCCGGGTTGCTTAGGTTTTTGGTCACCGGGGGGGGGGGGGATTAAAAATTGCAAAAAGTTGGTCACGTAGTATGGGTACGTTCCCTACCTACTTGCAGTTGAAAATCCGCACCGAAGGTTTTTGCTGCTAGGCCCTGCGAGTGACTTTTGGTTCGGGCTTCGCTCAGTTGAGATGTTGAGACTCATAAAAATGTTAATCCAAAAGTACTTACGCCTGCTAGCCGACGTTCCCCGTTCTAGCTGTTAACGGAAGTGGCGCCATCTTTTGGCATTTTAACGATCGTAACTTAGTCACAAACTTCGCCTTCACAGATGGTTTCCATATGGCGCGGCGTCAGTGTTGTATTCGGAGTCGGATTCTTAAATTTCAACCGTACATTCGCTAGGATATTAATATTGTCAGATGTATTATTCTAGAGTTTCCACTGCATATTCACTTGAATGCATATGCTTTTTACCGCAAAACCTACAATAGTGACGCCACCAACTCTGCTTAGTTAAGTACGTCGACCGTTAATATTTTGATTTATAAGTTTGAACCGTTTACGGTTTCCAAAAGTAATGGCGGAAATATTCTTAGTTTAATAATATAATAAAACAAATATGAAACTTATTTCCACTTTTATTTATTTTACCATAATCGGTTGCTTGTTAAAGCCATCTTAAGAGGGTATTAATCTTTCTTATTGTAACCGCCCTGCACGATCGTGAGAACAACTTTCGACGAAATGTGGATTTTCGGCCGCTGGCTGGTTAAACGCTCTTGACTGGTACAAATTGTTAATCTACGGTATATATACATAACGCTTTGGAGAGGGGGAAGAGGGGTGGTCTAAAAAGATTTTATTCAATTATATGGGTTTTTTAAGTCGTCTTTGACTGTCCAAATGAATTATTTTGATTATTCCCAGTAGGCTTAATTACCTCGGATTTGTAGCTGACTTTCGTATTGTTCGGGCAATATGTTACAAGTAATGTGAATTATTAAACAACCTTTTTTCCGTTATTTGCTTTTGGTGTGTTATGCCATGTTGCGCTACCTACGTTGTCCGAAACGTTGGCTAAAGAAGGAAGTAGTGCAACACGGCATAACACCCCAAAAACAAATAAAGAAAATACTTTCTAAAATCTGAAAACGTACCTTTTAACGACCAGATTTTATTGTTGAGATGTGGAATTTTTGATTGATGTATTAATTTTTAAAAGGATAGATGTCATTGGAGTAGGAATTTATTCGTTTTTTTTTTAATTTAGAAAATGGGTTGTCAAACACTAAAACGAGAATTTCTAACATATCTTGTAGGCGAAAGAAGACATCAGAGGCCGTTAGAATCACATGTTGATGTCTTCGGATTTGATTCTAATAACCTGCAATTACATTCGTTGCAGCAAAATCCGTAAGCAATCATTTTCTTTTAGCCAACCTCGATAAAAAATAACATTTATACGACATAGCGTGTAGGATCCCAGGATATTCTATCATCTGTCCTATAATTTAGGGGTAATTTGCGAGCTGGTACCTGCATCAAACTGCCATCCCACCATAGCGTGACAGCTTAACAGGCGAATAGCAGAATTGGTCTCGGATTGTAGGTTCTAGCCTGTAAAAGGTGGGGCACACTGTACTAACTTGTATCTAAAGCAGGGGCGTCGCGTGATATTTTTTACAGAAAAATAGCATAGATCCGTAAAAACCGTTCTTTAAAAATAATTAGAATAACAATAAAAATATTTTCTTAGTGAAGAAGGTTTTTTTTACATTATCGCCATACACGAGGGCCTGAGGAAGATAATTTCCCTCAGGGCTCATGTCATATTTGGGGATGCTGTGTGGAAGGAATTTTTAAGGAAAGGAATTTCTGATTTGAGTTCAACCATAATTGGTATTTTTGATTAACTGAAAAGGGTTTTGTAATCTCAGTACACTTTTTTATTGAACATTTGAAAATTATTAATCAAACATCAGAAATAAGACAAGACATCAAATTATGAAATTTTATTGTTTTTAAGATATCTACATAGACATACAAATTTAATAGACCAGAAGATACAAATGAGGGGTAAAACCAAACTATGGATGATGAAGAGGGGAAAAATGACTGTGATTCGTTAAAAAATCAATCTGACAGTATATAGGCATCTCGCATTATAATATCACCATTTAGTTCTTAAAAGCAAAATCTGATTTTGAATGAATAGACCTTTTTACATGGGAGCGCGAATTGCCCGCCACTTTATTAACATATTTGCGTAGTCCAAATGCGGCATAGGAAAGGTTCGCCCTTTTTCACACAGGAATATTTTGATGCCGTATTTAGTTAAGACACTTTTACAAATGTTTCATAATTTACTTAACCAAATGTAACCAGCGACGAGCTCACTGGAGAAACGCCCACATTCGCTACATTCACATATATTAGGGTATAATGTATATCACAAGCTCTCACTTTTGTTCGTAAAATGTACGACGTGACCTCGGCGCTGGTCACGACAAGAATGATGACATCACATTTTTTAGATTCAAGCGAGGTTCTCGTAAGCCGAGCTGGCTCCATGGAACCGCCGAAATAGGAGGAGGAAATAATACGCTTTTATCACTTAGGGCAGGTCCAGATATATTCATATGTCCATGGATATCTACATTGATATTTGAATCGTTGAGTACCAATATCCGCCCTAATGAATTTTGGTAAAAAAATAGGTATGAATGCTATCTGATGTGGTTTCTCACAAGGAATGCGATTCCGTAGTTATTATTTCCAAAAGTCTTCTACTTTCTTTGTAAATCGTGTTTAAATACGGGTCTATAATAATAATTAAAACACGTTTTCTGAATATTATACAGGGTGTTAAGGGACGTACTTGACTTACTTTAACCAGTGATTCCTGATATTATTTGGAGTAAAAAATTTTCAATGAAATTTTGGTCTCCGGTGACTTTTTTTGACGAATTTTTTTTTTTTTTTTTTAATTTTTCTTCAAAATCAAACAAAAAAAAAAATTCATCCGCATGTCGTCACTGGTCACTCAGCCAGGTGTCCGACGAACCCTTTAACCCGCCTCCAACTGTTCAACAACTACCGTTTTTTATGTTTTTGTAGAAAAAATAAAATAAAAAAACATCAAAAATGTCACCGGAGACCAAAATTTCATTTGCATTTTTTACTCCAAATAATGTCAGGAATCACTGGTTAAAGTAAGTCAAGTACGTCCCTTAACACCCTGTATATTAATCATTAATCGATTACCTCCTTACTATAGTTTTATGTGCACTCTGATTTTGTATTATTTCTAAATGTTAACTGCCTCCTATTCTATATAATTTATTTTAAATGATTCTTGTTGAATGGCACCGTGATGGTTTATCATTATATACTGTCCTGTGCCAAACAGCACTCACTATTGTTGTTAATATTGTTCTTTAGGAATTGCTTTGTATATTTTGTATATTCGTTATTTCACATTATTTAATTATTTTTTTAAGGACTCCTAAGGAACACTATAGGTTAATTTTAAGTTAATTATAATCAAGCGCACTTGAAGTGAAATATCACAAAACTGCGCTATATAAATACTACGTTATTATTATTATTATTATTTAAATACACAATAATAATCACATTCAGTTCGTACAAGATCGTTCTAAGGAGTAAAAAAAATAAATATAACATCTCCACGGTTTAATATTATTGTGGTAGCAGTTTCGGCATTCAGATTCATTACCTGACACTGTTTAAGTCACACGCAGAAGGCTAAATTCATTATTTTTTTAATAAGATTGTAATCACTTGTTATATTGTAGGGGTTATTTCACAAAATTTTAACAATTTACCAAATTTAAAAGCTCAAATTCAAGTTGTGTGAAAGTCCTATTCAAGTTCTGTTATCATTAAAGTACCATCAAACAACCGGTTCATGATGAAAAAATAACGAAACTTGAGTCGATCTTTCACAGAACTTTAATTTGAATTTTAATGAATTATCCAAATTACGCGAAATAGCCCGTCCTTATCGTCCTTAACGAATCGAAAGGGTTGATCAAGTAAGCAGTTTCTTTAAAGATACATTGATATTTCAAAGCTTAAAATCTCATGATAAAAGTATTGCTCGAAGCTTGTCGCGATTTCTTTCTATTTATTCAATGTTCTTATTGCACGAGCTCACCATTCGAGTGTTTTTGTTTAGACAAGCAAACAGATTTTAGTCTTATTCGACTAAGATTCGAATATCAGAAAGAAGATTTCCACACAAATTACGTTAGTATATTGTAATTTATTGAATTTTTTTTTAAATTGTTTTATTTTTGGGTTAACTAAAATAATTATCTGTATTGTAATTAGACCGTGATTCTGGCCTCTGTGTTTCCTCCCTCCTACAAAATGGGTCTCTTCAAAATTCGTGTTCATTCCTTCATCTCGTTAAAGAGACTCTCCAAACAGCATCTTCAAAGTTTATATGCCTGTGTGGAGTTAATGTAAAAAAATGACCGACATAAAAAATACTCTTACGTGGCGAAGAAACCGGAATGCACAATCTGTATAAAAAAATATTACTTTCAGTAGTGTGTCTGTACCTACCTCCAGATCAATGAGCTCTAGATACAACTCGGATTTGCATTGAATTTAAATGTCATTTTTAAAATTGAAACTGTTTATTTGAACTAATGCATTCAACGGATAAAGAACCAACTTATGATGTAAAATTTTGATAGAAAAAGATTTTGTTTATTGAGATTGTATTTATTGTGATTTTCAATATTAGAATTATAATAACCCACGATTGTTCACGGGTATGCGCCTGTATTTTAGTAATCAAAATGAAACCCAACAAAATAAACGCCGAAACCATAAAACTTCCGAATCTGCTACAGAATGTAAAAAATTGCCGTAAATTTGGAAAACCGCATTTCTACTAATAAAAATTGACCTTTACGAAGAAAAAAACATTTTTATTTACTTTTAATTGAACCATAACCGAATTAAAATTTCACGGCAGGCTCTGCTTCAGGATGGTAGTAAGTTATCAGTACCAGGCCACTGGGCGTCTACCCTCAACCCTGCTACAGTGGCTTCCCGGCTACCCCACGAGCGGCAGACAATGCCTAGCGCGGGCACCGACGGCTCATAAAACCGCGAATTTTTACGACCTTTTCCGCGCCGAGCCCCTCCAGCCCGCAACCCGAATTCCCACTGCTTCATGCTTCCGATACCGCAGAACTCACGCGGTTTTCACACTCTAGTTTGTATCGGCTTATCGAATTTCGAAAAATGATGCTTCCAAATTTTATACTATGTTGTGATTTTTAGTGTCCATGAAAACAAGGTATCAGATGATTGATTCAATGCAATAGAACGAAAAATACTTTTTACACAATTGTTGTTATGTTTGAAGTCGTAACAAATCAAGCCGAGACGAGAGATTTCTGGCTTTCCAGCGTACTTCTGTTTATTTTTATGTATTCTTTTTGAAGTGAAAACTTCTTTAGCACCGTTGTGATTTGAAACTCGTTGAAATGAAAAATGGCGACAGACAACACATACATCAAAAGTCTAAGAATGAGATAGTTTAATCGATCTCCTCTTTGTGCGGTGTTTCATAGCCTATCTGTCTCCTCTTTGTGTGATGCTACGTAGCCTCCCCACTCTTGTCTACTTTAGTTTTCTGAAGGTTTCACTTCTACGCACACCCTGTTTTTTTATTGAAGTAAAACTTCTTTACGCACGCTTGACTTGGGGAGTAAGCTGGTGAATGCGTGACAAGAGCGTTACGAAAAGTGTGATCGGGCGAGGTGAACGATCGGGCCTTTACGCACGCTTGACTTGAGGAGTAAGCTGGTGAATGCCTGACGAGAGCGTTATGAAAAGTGTGATCGGGCGAGGCGAACGGTCGGGCGAGGCAAACGGAAGTTGAGAGGGAGATATAAATTAGTAAAGTTTTACTTCAGTCGTGTAGTATAAATCACACTCGTTTTTTTTTTAATATGATTATAAATGATTTTTCGATGTCTATCTAACGGTGACCCAACAATCGATCTACCAACAGTTGGCCTACCGATATTATAAATTTCATAAAATATTTTTTTTTCTGTATTATTTACCAACTTAAAATCTACAATCGACTTTCAACAAACCTTAAAAAATAAGTTGGTATGGATATCAAACGAATTTATATACAGTATCATTTTTTGTACTTATACGCTGGTATACAGTATATATACTCGTATTTTTAGACAAGCAGTTATTTACTTGGTTATTATTAGCATTTGAATGAAAATATGTTTTATACCTTTGTTATTCGGCGGTGCGTTCCCTCTGCACACCCCTTCGGGGGTATTTAGTTACGTTTTGTTTATGTATATATACCATATTTTCCATAAACCAACTGGATATTGTATATAAGTATGCCGGGGGGCCAAGTGTCGAGGATCAACTGTCATGGAACCCTAACTCACTGGGATATACTTGTTTCGAGACAGACGTAGGAGGTGCAACAAACATGAATATTAAGATTAAATACAGTCATGCATAATTTATTTAAGGCTGAAAGAAGATTTTGAAAAGAAATAAGAAATGCAAGTTAATCTTTAAAATTAGAAGAGTATTACAAATGTAGAAGGAAAGGAAAAAATAAAATAGATACACTAATATGGAAGTTAAGTATGAGTGTATTTCGTGTGTGTTAAATAGATACTTAATATTTGGTTTTGTTGAAGTAACACAATGTATCGTGTGCTTCATTCAATCGAATGAAGAAGTTTTTTGTTCGATGGTTTAAAGTTGTAATTGT
The DNA here is from genome assembly GCA_917880885.1 of Limnephilus marmoratus. Classification (NCBI taxonomy): domain Eukaryota; kingdom Metazoa; phylum Arthropoda; class Insecta; order Trichoptera; family Limnephilidae; genus Limnephilus; species Limnephilus marmoratus. The sequence continues at coordinate 13,408,229 of OU862922.1, forward strand.
ATGAGCTTAGCGAATTTCTTTTTTCATTCGATTGTCTGCATTTTTTTGTTAACGTTTTCGAAAATCTGCTGCATGCTCTTATTATTGAAATAAGCCTTACTTTGACCTATTGGCTAACTTTGAATATTATAGTTCAAATGTAACATTGCCATCAAATGGTCATTCAGCGCCATTTGGTTTTTTTGACAGCTGAAAAGTCTCGGTTAAATGTGATTCTGTGGACGGGTTGTTTGGTGGAATTGCAAAAAGAAGAGTAGTCACAAAACCGTTTATTTATTCGACTGAATAAGGAAAAGGACTATATGTTTTTATTCTATTTATTCAATCGAATGAAGAACGAAAAGTACTTCACATGATCCTTTCTTCAATCGAATGAGGAAGGAAGAAAATTGACTAAATCTTGGAGTTTGAATACTGAATAAATAATACACACCATAAATGCCTTCTGTTTCAATGGAAACCGATGTCGCCACTGTCCCAGTATCTTTTGGTTATAGCCCATACTTATCAAGCATTCTGTTTCTCTTGCACTGCCCCACATCGTATATCGCCATTCCATTTTATCGAAATGAAAATTTTATAGATAACACAGGTCTACAACAAAAATGCTATCTGGATGTTTTCAACTGATTTCTATGTATTTAGGTGTTATGAAAACTAGAAAAATACTCAAAAAATTCCAGAACGTCAGGTTATTTTGCAAAACGGTATACATATATATACATATATATATATATATGTTATATATAGTATATACAATAGTGAGCTCTGGCAATAAACATTTCATTGCTAAACCATTCATCCGATTGCGATTAAACTTTGGAGATATGATGTGTGCATGCCCGCGGTGGTTTCCGTATACAAAAGTGAGCTCAGGCATCACGAAATTACGAAAAATTAATTAATTAAATAAAAATGAATCGCAGAAATGTATGTACGCGCATAACTTTTGAACGACTGCACCAAATCGGATAATTATTTTTTTGTGTTCGTTATTGTCAAGACAAGGTTTATATAAAATTACTGGTGAGCTCTGGCATTATGAAATTTGTATTAAAAAAATGCAATAGGTGGCACGCGAGCTGTGAAGACTGAATGTATGGAATGGGGGAGGGGGTAGGGGAACTCGGTTAGGGGGTTCGAGGGAGGGTGGGAGGGGAACTAGAGATCTGGGAGGGTAACCTAAATATTTAGGCAATAACAAAGACCCTAACTACAAACAAATCGTTCAAAGCATTTCAAGTTTTAGGTTACCTAATGAGTTTAAAAGTACATTTTCTTCATTCCTACCTAGACTAATTTCCAGAAAATTTAGGATATGTGAGTGAAGAGCAAGGTGAACGATTTCACCAAGATATTAAGGAGATGGAAAAAAGATACCAGGGAAGATGGAGCATCTCAATGATTGCAGGCTACTGTTGGACGCTTCAGAGAGACCTTCCAGATGCTTCCTACAAGCGAAAATGTACCAAAAGGAGTCTCACTGGGAAAAAGAAATGTGTTTAGTGCATACCTATCAATGTAATTTAGATAAAAAAAGTTCTGTTACGCAATTATAAATAAATATATTTTTTTTAGTCTTTTATCTTTTATTTTAAGATGATAACTAGTTTAACATATATACCTACATTGTCAGAAAACGTGACATTCTGTGACAAAATGAAAGTCATTTTCGGATTCAGCATACCGAAAAACATAAGAAAAAAAACAGCTCTCCATTTTTATTTTTTTGTAGACCTGTGTAATTATAATGACATATTAACACTAACACTTCAATTATCTCAACAACAAACTTTCGTCAAACAATCAGGTCGATTCAAGATAGAGTCGTCAATACTAAAAATTATAAAAAGCATATAATCAAAGATACAATTCATATCGATAAATAATGTAGAAAATGTTTGGCTTTTCCGGAAACTATAGAAACTATTATATCGGGATGTTCTGTATTAGCGCCGTCCGAATATACATTTAGACTCAATCAGGTTTTAAAAATAATTCACTTAAGTTTGGTAATTAAACATAACTTGATTTACTGCCGTAATATAGTACCGTATTATGAATATGGCCCAAATTAATTTTTGGTAAATGAATTTTATAAAACATATTATGATAAAACTATAATAACAGACAGAACAATTAGTCATAATAGACCCGAAATAGTTTTACATGACAAAATAAAAAATAAAAAACTTATATCATTGTTGTCACTATTCCAAATTCTTGTGATATTAAAAATCTATTTCTGAAGATTTAGAAAATGAGATTACAAGAATTTGGCATTCTCAGACTGTAAAAATATAACCATTTGTTATTTCGGCTAATGTCATTACACCAAGCTCTTTCCTTCAAAATTTTGGCATATTAGATTTGTCAAAGAATTTATGTATAAAATGCAAAAATCAGTAATTTCTAATACACGTAGGATTACGATTTTTTTAAATGTTTATATTGAGGGATCAGTGGGATTTATAGGTCCAATTAGGAGTTCTACCGAGCCGAACCCTCTGATATGAAAAAAACTGGAGTCAGTGAATAATTTTCCAATTTTGGTCTCTGGTAGGTTGACATGTTGTTCTTGTATTGTTTGTGTTTATTATACTTACATAGTGCAATTGCATAGCGTGAATTGTCTAGTCTAGATGATCATTTATGGAAAAGTGTGTGGAAGGGTTTAGTTTTTCCTACGGGGAAGATTTAACCCGGACATAAAGTCATAAATATTAAAATGGTATTAGAAATATAAGAATGGTGAATGGATTCTTCTACTCTTTATTCCATGGATTTGAAGTTATGGTTAAAGCAACAAGTAAATTATTTCCAGCAAGAGCTCGTACGGAAGTCATCGACCCTCGTCCTCTTATCACACGTCTTGTTTAAAAACGAAAAAGACCGAAGATACTAGAACGATGACGTCACGTACGATCTCTTGCTTCAACTAGTTTAATATAGAAGACACTCTTAAAAATAATTAGCAAGACGAAAAGAAACCCCAACTTTTCCGTCTCTTCTTGTTTGAATAGGACTTTTGGAATAGATTTTGTTAACCGTTAAGTTTTTTAATGCAGTAAGTGTTACGAATTATACTTATACGAGTAGTTTGAATGAAGGGGTATAAGTTAACTTTATAATACAAAGAAAAATAATTAATCCTTTACAATTTTTTTATCACATTACGTAATGAAAATAAATAATTGAATAGCAAGTCAAAAAAACATCTCAAATCATGAACAGAAATGAACAGACGATATAATTTTTTGGTTTTTCAAACCTAACCCTTACGGATTTGGTTTTTCAAACCACACCACGAATACGTGAATAAATCTTAAATACTCTTTTGATTACCTACTTCATGACTTTCACATCTTTTAAAGAAGTAACGGTGGACGAGTGAATGAAAAACCGTTCTTTAATAGTCACAGCTAGGCCGGGCGTTCCCCAAGGATTGGTTTTACGGCCTCCGCCTTTTTTCAGATCCGCCCGGGCCCGTCATTTATAGGGGAAGTGTTTTAGAAAAACACACATCGGAATTCAATCAAAGTTCTTTGAGTATATTTGCATACCGAATGCAATGATTAAATAAAGCTCATGCAATCAAAAGGGATTCGTGCTACGAGTAGGTACATTACTTTTTGCTCGGTTCTTAATTCTATTCCAAGTTCGTTCTTACTTGATGGATACTTTTTTTTAGTATTAAATGTTCTGTTAATAGTTCAATTTGAGTCTTTTTTAATTCTTTTTACTTGGTACACACTTTTTTGTTTTAATTATTGTTATAGCATTCGTGTAATTTTAGTCTTGATTTACTTCAAAACCACTTGGAGTAGCGTTGAGGCTAAAGTATTATGTAAGTTGTGAAGTTGTTGTCGGTTAGTCATCAAACTTGTTTAACTTATGAAACTTTAGTAACACGAGATTAGTGAGAAGCTGACAAAAATTTCCCACATGTTCAAAGCGAGAGTAATCAAAAAAACATAATTAAATCAATTTTGAGCTATATTCTAATTTTCTGCTAGTGAAAAGTAGTTTTAACCCGGTTTCACATGAGTTTTAGCACATTTTTTCGAAATCATTTCTTATTTTATAATTTAAATGAAAATTTGCGACAAAAAATACGGAGTCAATCTGTTATTTTATTGAAAACTTCATAGCTGATTTTTTTAGGAAACAAATATGGAATTTTTTCATTTTTTTTTTATTTATTTATATATGCATATATATTACAATACATTACAAAATGATACTTTGTCTGTCCAACTGGGAAGGATACCCGTTTCAGGACAGCCAAATTGTATATTTAGTTCATAATATTCTTAACAAAGGAATGGTTTCGTTCAAGATATCACAGGAATTTGCTTCTGTCAAGACAACTTTTGAGAAATTAAAAATTGTATGCTGAACAAGAGATGGTTTCTTTATGTCTTTGAAAGAATCGCAAAGATGTAATTATTTTTTCAAGGTCAAAATAATTTTCAAGGTAAAATATAGTCCTGTTTTACATTTAAATGTCAAATGTGTCAAGATCATATTTAAATATATACCGGTGTGGGTACGGTTTTCAACAACTTTCTGACAACTGGAAGTAAAAAAATTTCAAAGATATAGTTATACAAGATTCCCAACTGCTCCCAACAACGTGGAGCCAGTGAAACTAGAGTAAGTGGGGAGAAGGAAATGGGGAAGAGGTAGGTGGGAAACTTCCCGGCTATTCAAATCCAATCACCAAACACGGCTAAAACCATTCAAGCGACATTTCTAATCTGAATGGTGGTCTTACACCAGGGCGATACAGCCAGTATTTTCCACTCTGGGATTGCCGTCAAATACACTTATTTTATTTTGAATGATTAAATTGTGAAAACACAAATCAATCATATAAAATTTACTTTCGCCCGCCAGGATTTTAATCCGTCTGCTTGGTTCAATATATTCACACTTTACAATCCGGAAGCCTCAGTTTTGCGCGCATATTCTGAAACCGTCACTTTAGATCGAGATTGTAAAATATCTATGCAAGATAGCCTCCATATTTCAAAGACAATAAGAAGCATTATTTCGTTTTCTTTCTGGTTAAAAGAAAAAATATATATGTATGTTTGCATGAGAGGAAGAGGATATATAGTAGGGTGGAGCGCGGATGTATGAAAATTTTTTTTTCTTAAGATTCAGAGTTCTAAGAGGGGGGGATTTGTGCCTTATGTTAAAGTAAAAATACGTGGGATTTTTCATTTCATTTGATTAAGATCTTCTGTCTCCGCAGTGACTTCAAAAATTGAAAGTTAGGGTAAAAAAGTTTAAAGTTTATAAGGCGATACATTGTGTTTAATTTAGTGGTAAGTAGGTGTTAAATGATAAACAATATATAATTAAGATATTTATTAAGGCATCGATGTAAAAAAAAAATGAAATTTGAAACAAACTCGACAAATTATACATTTATTATTTAGGTTTAAAATCCTTTTTAGTTTCAAATTTAGGCATTTGATTACGCGATTCCATCTTGGCATTTATTGCACCTAATCGCGACTTTCTTATCCTCTGAGAAATGGAAACCTCCATTGTATTCTTTAAAGCTCTTTCAACAGCTTGGGTATGGCAGGGAAGCCTTATAAACAATAGTTCGTTTTCACCACCAGATTCCACGACATTCTGAATTTTCTAGTCCAATAAGTTTTTCAAAATCGGTGGTTCGGTTAAGTTTTCCTGCCAATTTATTAAATCACTATATGTAGAAGCATTAAAATCTATTAATAGCACTTGAAACAGTCTAGGTGTTGGAGGTTGAGTAGTACTGCGTGCCTTTAGTAGGGCTGCCAGCTCTCTAACATGTTTTTTTATCATCTGTTATCATCGCAAGAAGGATCCCTTCAGGATGCCAAAGTAGCCGTTTCTTTGGATAACAGGATCTATAATTTTTTTTAGAGTTTCTGGCAGGTAACTGGAGGCCTTAATAATATTGAACAGATAACAAGTGCCATCTTTGCATGATGGTTTACTTTTAATTGAGAACCAAAACGGTGCGTAAACTTTGACCACAAAAGTAGCCAGAGTTTTCAAATTTTCAGATGGTTCTTCAGTAGATACATACAAACGTAGTCTTTGGTGATCCAACGGGCATGTGATAGTTTTTCTGGAGATTTATTGCCTAGGTCTTCTGGAAATTCATCTGAAACTACAGCCGAGACAATTTTATAAAAGTACTGTTGGTCTGGACTCAGATCTTTGGCCATTTCTGGTAGCATTTGACCTTCGATGCGTTCAAAATTTTTAACAGGCAGTTTTTTTACAGGTTTCCAGTGATTTTCCCAGTGGACCAATATAAGATTTAGGTCCCGAAGTACACCCATCGAGATGAAAAAACAGATGTCTCAAAGATTAATGTGGAGTAAAAAAATTATCCACCGAAGTGGTTTTTGTAGCCTTTTCTCAAGCAGTCTTATAATTCCAGCATACTTTCCAGTATTCATTCGTACCATCACAATCAATTGCCATAAAATCTATCTTGGGAAACTTCTTTATGTAACAGAAACCCCGTTATCACGGTATCTATTCCTTTTGCTGTACCAACATCAGGTACCACGTATCCCATGTAAATGGATCCCGGCTCTTGGTCTTGAATCAGTGAGATAGGTTCATTTTTAGAGTCTTTTGCAACTTCTTTATAGCAGTTACGTCGATTCCGCTGATTACCATTATCCGAGACGTTCTTTGATCGGTCAAAAAAGTTTGCTCTAGTTTGGGAACCTTTTTATCATAAGGATATATACATTGAGCGAATATCAAAAAGTATCTTACTGCTTTTCTGAAAACTATTTAACTTGTTCAGGGAGAGCCTCTTGATAGATTTGAGTAGATTTTTGCACTTTAAATGATATGCTTTCAACATTTAAACGATCCTTGTTCGCGTCAATGTAGGAATAGATTGAGTGTGCCATATATTTTCAATTTCGACATTACTATATCTGCTATCTCACAAAAAATTGGTTCTTTTGCAGTTTCTGATTGCAATTTCAGTTGATGTCTTGTCAACTCATCATAGTATTTTACTGCATCTTCGTAAGCAGGTAGAAAGTTCTCTTTCATCTCACAAACATCACCAAATAGAGGACATTTGAATACACTCCAAGTTCTTTGCATAGTTGCCATAAAAAAATATCGAACGTAATTTTAACGACAAACGAGCGTGCGACTGATCCGAGCCTCGAACAAATAGAGCAAGCAAGCTAAGTATCACCTCCCGCGCTTCCTCTCTCCCTTTTTCTTAAATTATTAAACACAAATTCGACCTTCTTTTTATTATGTGTCGAATCTGTATTTATACCAAGTAAACTTTCTTGATAAAAATTAGTATGTTTATTCAAAAATATCGTACATAAACATGACTTCCAATTAGAGTGTAAAACCGACTATTTTCGTAAATTCAATCCCGTTGCGGAGGCAGTTACCCTAAAAAAAATTGAATAATATTTTACATGGCTTAATTTAAACCTAAAAGGCATCAAATTTTGACTCTTACATTACCGTCCAGTGAAAAAAAAGAATTCACTCCTACCTAATATATAGCTTTTAAAATGTTAGTTCGCTCGGGACATTTTTGGTCTTATGAAAGTATAACGCGATTACGTGTTTTGGGATGTATTTTTTCCTAAACAAGCAGACGAGTTTATATAATCCGTAACCTCCGGATCGCTAGTCGAGAGCTTTGCCCCTCGACCACGGATGTCGTAACTTAACCCAAAGAGATTTTTTCCTCTGACTTGCCCTTGTAAGTGACTAATTACTATTAATAGTTGTTTTTAAACATTATTATTCATATTATTTACTCTTCTGGTCTTGTTAAAGAACATTAATTCAAACTGATATTCCGTCTAAAAACTTCAAGGACACATCGTTATCTGACATGCTGACCGCTACGCGTCAAACAGCAAAACTTCATGTTTTATAAAAACAAACCAAAAATTTTCCAAACTTTAATAAAAATGTACACATTATTAAATCCCCCGCATCTTTCTTGTTTATGGTGTTCTGTGACAGCAAGATTGATGGCGTGTTAAATTACCATAGATAGAATCAAGTTGGTTGGAACCGCTACGAAATAGTTTTACAGCGCCCGCATCAAATATCAACATTGTTAATATTTATTCAGTCTAATAGTTATGGGCAATGGCCAGTGATGGAATGGTTTAAAAAATATAACAGCCATTTCGAAGGACCATACGAGTTTACGATGTTCATTGCTTTTAATGCTGGAGTGGATTTTTGGAACAACTTTTTTTAGTTTCTAAAAATTTTTCATGTTCGAAACAACGCCAAGTACGTCAAGTACAAAACAACGTTCAATTTAGTGGGGGGAAAGACCTCTGCCATAGGTCACCCCAAGTAGTTCGCTACGTTTGGTGACTTAGCAGGGGTGCCCGGATTCATGGGGTGATGTTTGTCGGGATCTGGCTGCGGATGATTTGGACATTCTGAACCCTAGATTTCTACCCACCCTTCTTACCTTTTTCCTTCCCAGAACTTCCTCTCCTTCCTTTCCTTAAAAATACCCTCCATACAGTATTCCCAAAGATGACATAGGCCCTGAGGGAAATTATTTTCCTCAGGGCCTCCCAAGGGCCTCCTGTGTGGAGCTAATGTAAAAAAACGATGAAATAGTGTAACGTGTAACGTCTTATTTTTTAAATAAAACCCCATTCCTTACGATGGTGCAAAACAGCAAGCTTTATATTATGGTACTTTTTTATGAATATACGGCACGATCAAGTGAATCAGATACGTCGGGCCATGTCAAGAGTCAAAATAATAGAAGAGTATGTATGAGACGTTGTATGAATGTGAATGAGGTAATGAGTGTGTGCCAAGACAGAGTTATTTAGCGGTCCATCCATCATATATGCGTCCATGCGGTCCATCATCACTCTCCAATCCCCCGTATATGCGCGCAATATAACACGCAATTTAACAATATCGATATTCTTAATAACACTCTTGTGAAATACCGAAACGAAGTCAAACGTACGACCACAAATGTTAATTAAATTAATGCACAACTATAGAAAAGGTACAGCATGAGCATCTCCTGTCCCCATCCCACCTTCCTCTGCCTCTTGCTCTTTCCTCTTCCTTCTTCCTTCTAATATACTTATATATATATATATTTTTGGTTGTTGTTATTTTCATTTTCATTTAATGGTTATTACCAATTACAATTGAATATTATATCATAATAGCCAACATTAGCACAAGAAACTGTTTTGGCTTACCTCATGTTTAACCTCTTGTATAACTCATCCTGTATATAAATTGCTGTTTGTTTCTTACAATAAATAAAATAAAATAAATCATTATCATGTAGTGTAATAACAATACCTGTCAATTCATCAATTTTGTGTTTTAGAGTTTCCTCGACGATGAGATCTAATATCACGTTTTGAAAAGTGCGCCAATAGCAGTTGTTTTCTGTCATGCTTTAGATTTTTTTTCTTAACTCTGAGGCCGTGAATAAGACTCGTATTGTCTAGCGTAAATATCATCAGCAATTGACTCGTTCCAAGACTAAAAATATTACTTGTAGTGGCGATGACAAGTAGAGATCTGTAAACAATATTTAGAAACGAAGTTTTTGAAAAAAATACAAAAAATTGTGATTTCTTTTATATAGGTAAAACTTCGAGAAACTTTGAAATAAGGATTAAAGAGCATTTGAAAGCTTTAAATAATAACAGTTTCTCTGAGTTTGCCAACCATTTAATAGAAACTAGTCATACCTTTAATTTTAACAGTGGAATAGATTTAGTACATTGTAATGTCAATGGCTTTCAGTTGGATAAATTAGAAATTTTAGAGATTAGAAAGAGTGTTAATGCAAATTTAAATATTATTAATAATCAAAAATTGTTTTTAAATGACCCATTATTAAATCTATTCCCCTTTTAAATTTTTAATTGTTCTATATTGCCCATCGTCTTTAACACATTATTTTCTTTCAAATTTAATTATTGTTTATGTCTATTATTTTTCTCTATTACCTATGTATGTCTATTTTTAAAATTAGTTCTGTCAAAACCCTGAAGAAGGCAGCTTTGCTGACGAAACATGTCGGTTTTTGTAAATAATTAAGTGGTTAATACAAAGTTATCTTTTAATTTGAATCAAAAAATAATTATTTTTTTATAAAAACTACGGTGGTTTAGCAGACCTAACGTAGGTACTTTTGTAACTAAAACAGCACCTCGGTACTTAAAGGTTAAATACGATTATTTATAAACACTGACTGAACCCAATATATTTGGAAAATTCCTGATCAATCATAAATCTGACTTGGCGCCCCCACCTAGAAGTCACCCATCCGTCCCTGTTTGTGTGAGGCGACAATCTCCCAGCAAGAACTTGTCAATTATTGTTGAAGAACACTTCAATTGACCCTTAGATTGAGGTCTATGGACCGAAGTCCCTAAATTGATGAGAACCCGTGCAAACAATAAACAATATTAATACAACTTGGACCATGGTTCATGACGCCATTCTCTGTACTGAAGTGAGGTTGGATTATTGCAGAGTGTTGTTTGTCTATCGCACCAGAAACTAGGATGGGAGAATTTCGGGTTATATTAAAGATTAAACGTGCTATCATTACTCGTACTGCGGCCTATTTGAGTTTGATGTTTAACAAACCACTAATGGATAAAAAAAATTAACAGTGTTGAAGTCACATAGATAACCAGGCATTGCGAAATCCTCTCGAGTACAATAATTGCTTTTTCAAGACAACATACGTTGCGCTCTTTTCAGCGCTGACTCGATGAGTTTTTTAAATTTTAACCAGCCAGCGGCCGAAAATCCACATTTTGTCGAAAGTTATTCTTACGATCATGCAGGGCGGTTACAATGAGAAAGATTAATTATTCTCCGTACCAGCTTTTTAAAATTATAACTCAATATCGATTGTATTTCATTCCAAATTTGCTTTAATTTATACCTACATCCAAAAATGCGGAAAGGCGTGATAATAAAACGATTAAAATAACGTACTTTTTGTAATTATATTTGATTATAAGTATTTATCATTTTTTAATAATGTCTAAGTTAAATAATAATGTTAAAAAAATCTGGAATATGTTAGTTTGTAAGTGCGCAAATAAATACACAAACGGACCAATTTTCGTCAAGAAACACATGTACGTATATATTTTTTAATGATTTTATTTAAACTAAAATTAAAATTCTAAAAAATGCGATACCCCGATAATGTATTGATTTATTTTACTGCATGATTATATGATTTGAAATGGGCGTGGTATAGTACAAAATATTTTTTTGAAAATTTAACAAATCTGCCAACGACCTAATAGTATAACCTTATTATACTAAAAATAAGCATTTTTTTCTCAAAATTTAAAACATGCGAATGCTTGATAAAAGAAAAGAGTCAATACGCCTAAAATCTGATTTCAAAATGACATATTTCTAGTTTTCTCTGGTAATAGGTACCCTCTGATTCGATGATTCGATGCCCGTCAATGGAACCACGAAACCCCCATCTGATGTATTTTGATTTTTAAACGACTTCGAAAAGGAGGAGGTTCTCAATTCGACTGTATTTTTTATTTATTTTTTTTTTTTTTTATGTTTGTTACTTCAGAACTTTCGACTGTGTGAACCGATATTGATGATTCTTTTTTTATTTGAAAGCTGGTGCTTCCCGTGTGGTCCCATTTTAATTTGGTCCAGTTCTGACAATGGCATCCATGAGAAAATCATAGAAGTCTTAAATTTGCATCAAGTATGCGCGCTACAAATGGACGAATAACTCAATATCACGCCAACCGATTTCGATGATTCTTTTTTTATTGGAGGATGTACTTCAAGGGTAATTTGATGAGAGTTTGGTTAGGTTCTGATTATCGGATCCATGACAAATTAACGAAACTCGGCCGAATCTCTTAATTTGACCCTAATGTCGTTATGGTCAAATATGGAGCAGCACGTTTAGTAGGTTTACCCATATTCAGACAAATTAGTTAGTGTACTTCAGATTCACTAAAAATCAAAAAATAAACAAAAATTTTAACAAAACAAAAAAACGACTTCAAAAAATGCACTAAAAAGTAAAAAAATAATTTCGTATTCTTCTACAACTTCATAATCAACTTACTTTTTCTAATCATCAATATGTAGGTATGATTGTTATTTTTGGAGTCGGTGTCAGCAAAGGTACCCGGCCAGGCGGGTTCACTTGACAGCTCCCCGCGCCGCCGATACAAGCACATCTCACCTATAACTATGTATGTAGTTACAAACCTACCTTGACTGACACCGACTCCAAAAGTAACAATCGTACCTACATATTGATGATTAGAAAAACTAAGTTGATTATGAAGTTGTAGAAGAATACGAAATTATTTTTTTACTTTTTAGTGCATTTTTTGAAGTCGTTTTTTTGTTTTGTTAAAATTTTTGTTTATTTTTTGTTGTGAATAACACACAAGAGTCCTAGCTGCTCCCACCTGTTGCCAGTGAAACTATGGCATCCCCACATTGGGGTATGTTGTGAGGCTGAAGGTAGCGAACAGGTTAAGGAAAGGGGAAAAAGGAAGGTGGGGAAGTACCTGGCTATTCAGATCTGGTCGCAAAACACGGCTAAAGCCACTTCAAGCGTTTTAAACGTATCAATTCTGATTGGTGATCTTACACCAGGGCGATACTGAGAGTATATTCCACTCTGGAACGTGTCGCATATACACTATGTAGGTATTTTTTGAATTAATTAATTGTCAAATAACACAAATTAATCAAATATTTGTGCACGCCGGGATTCGATCCGCGACCTTCGGATTGCGAGTCAATAGCCAAACCCCTCGACCAAGAGTAATGAATATTATGAAGGCGAAAGTAATGATGCAGGAGAAGTGGAGGAAGTAGAGGAAGGTTGGTAAGTACTTGGTTATTCATACCTGGGTAATAAACACAGGTAAAGCAGTTACAAGCAGGTACAAGCAGTAAATACATTCTGATTAATGGTTTCTCATCAGGGCAATACTGAAATCATCATTATTCATCGAATGAGATAAAGTCATACAATAAAGCCCATTTTACTAAATTTCTTATCTGAAATGACCATTTAAATCGGCATTTTATCTCGGGTTTGAAGCCAAGCGATCCGAAAGTACTCGTACGTATAAATACCTACTGTCGTGCGGCTCTAACGGCCGCTGTTCCCAATTCTACTAATCAACTTCTAAGCCAAAACTAAGGCTCAATACTGTTTAAGCATCGCTTAATCTAAGGAGCTCGACTGAGCAAAGCAAAGTTATAAAAAGTGTCAACGAATGGCGCTAACGCCACCAGATTTTATTAAATTAGTAATATAATCGACGCGATTTTCCGCGTTAGCGCAACTCTGTTGACACTTTTTATAACTTTGTTTTGCTTAGTCGAGCCTAATCCACGCGTCCGCCTTACTTAGATTAAGCAATGCTTAAACAGTGGTGAGACTTAGTTTCGGCTTAGCAATTGATTAGTAGGATTGGGAACAGCGGCCGTAAGGCCCATAATCTGTTGGTACCCTTGACCCTAAAACATACGTTCATAGAGAATTTGTAAGAAGCATTTTTCTATTAAGCTGTTTTTTCAACTTTACAGAAAGATTTTTTCATGAATTTAGATGTGGAAACCAATCAGCAAAACATAAAAGGAAGGCTAGATGGAACCTCTTCATTTTTATTATTGTTGAATACAAAATTGGGTCTTTCACGAAATTGTAGTTTCAATTACTTTTTTAAGGGCGGCCCAAGCTTTTGTATGGCACTTTGAAACTGCTCACGCCAAAACAGAACTATCCTTTTAAGGAGAAATCTCAAAATGATTGCTTTGAAATCAGAAACCTATCCAACTTTTACTTAGCTCGAAATTAGAGTAAAAGATTACGACAGTAAATACGGAACATTTACCGCGAGCATTAAGAAATTATAATACTATACACTGATCTAATGATGAAGAAGAAATTTTTAAACACCCAATAAAACACGTTATCATCACACCCAATAAATCAAGTCCATCAATAATCATGTGATGCTGATAACGCAACGTAGTCCTTTATTTAAGACAGTTTAGCGTCAAATCATCGTATCGTATCATTAGCACATGTGTCAATACTGCTAAAAACAATTTTTTTTTCGATAACTTAATGAGCAAAACCTCAAATTTAAAAAAAAATACAATTATTATTTATTGATTACAAAATACAATTATTATTGTATGTGTAAGCTGGGTTCCGATTTGGATTTAAAACGTGAAAATAGTTCGTGCAAGTAAGGCATTATAAAGAATCGACATTCTAATATTATATAATTTTTGGAATCTAATATTTGTTATCAAACCTATTACGAAAACTCACTGAAATAATTATTGTAAACAATTCTGTGAAGGACTTTATTTGCAAATCTACACAATCTTCTAAATAATGAATTTTCACATACATACATTCTTAGGTGGTATGGTTGTTGTATTGGTTCTGCGTATGGTGATACAGTCGAGTGATTGGTCTAATAATAACTTCAGAATTCTGAATACAGTATACATAACATTATCTTTAAAATAATGTTTACCCTCTCGGACGTTCTTTGGTGGCATTGTTTTAAATAGAGGAATGATGGTATGTACTAACACGATTATTCTTTGATGAAAGTCAAATACCGTAGTGTCTCTTAACTTCTAATATTAGACAACTTGAAATGTGTTGGGTATCTCCAAAAAGTTTAAGGTTCGGTTGGTTACTAGTTTGTTTATTTGGTTATGGTGAATATTTTCAATGTTTTATTAAACTAGACAGACGTCCTTACTAGGCTAGATTCTAAATAGTTCTGACCAGTTCTGACGCTCCGGCAGACTGACAGCGGAAGCCCGTCCTACCCTTCGTGCCTAAGACACGAACGGCGATAGATGGTACTCTTCTGATAATTAATTCAGCTGCCATCTGTTGGGATATGATAAAAGTTCGTATTACAAAATAAACCTATCGACATCAATCTATGTTTTGAAAGTAGCTGAAACTACATGGATTATCGATACACCACAAATATGTACAATGCATGGCACACCGACAAATATCCGATAATAATAATTTTCTATTCAGGAGTCTTCTTGAAATAATTCAAATATTGCACAAGAGTCCCAAGTGCTCTCTACAATCTGGGTCCATATATCCCCAAATGGGATATTTATTTTTATTTTTTTATTATTGTACAACCGAATTATTACAATAACTACAGTAACTACAAATTAGTTACCGTATCAGCATTTAGGCAGGTGACTCTTCAATAAATAGTTTTAAGGCATATAGATACTTTTTTAAGGGCGTATATAAGTAGTATATAACATATAACAGTCACTCACATTCAAATGGTTTGCAAGTTATTTAACAGCACCATTCCCCTCGTAATGCTATGCTTTGCCAGACGTCTTTTCTGCCATAAGGTACTTTAATCAAATCATGATGTCGACTCCGGCTGTAGTGGTCTGGTACATATAAATCATAGAATTCCAAGAGAAATGGGCTATGAATGAAATCGTTACAAAATTTGAAAGACAGAGTAGCAAGACTTGTTTTCCGCCTAGTTTATAAACTCACAAAATCAGTTTCTTCAGGTAAGCCAATATGGTGCATGCATCTTGGATAGGTTCCCTGCTTCCGCATATAAACATACCTAAGCATTTTTTTCTAGATTTGCTCCAACATATCGACGTGCTTCTGGTTGTATCGTGCCCAAACATTGCTCGCGTACTCCAGCTTGCTTCTCAATATGCCATCGAATAATGCTAGCATAGTTTCTTGGTTATTAAACTGCTTGCAAGTCCTGATGATGAACCCAAGAAGTTTGAAGCAAGACTGAGTGAGCTGCAATATATGGCCAGTGAATGTCAGTTCGAGATCAAATACGACCCGAGATCCTTCACGGATTCTACACGTGATAACACTTCGTCCATTATCTTATAATCGTAAACTATTGTAGGTATTTTGAGAATGAGTAAAGGACATTGTGACAGATTTTTTGTGTTGAAATCTAATTTGTTTTTCGACGACCATTCAGATAGTGCATCAAGATCAGCTAATTAAAAATTGTAGACATGCTAATGCAAATTGTAGACATTTATGTTGTGAGGCTAAGGGAATTCGGGAAGGGAAAAAGCTCTTCGGAATATTATAGACTTCAATTTCAATCTGCACATTAGTTCAATCTAAAAATAAATAATGTGTTTTTCAATAAACACTCTTTGCTTTATACATTCTAAGTACGAAGTAAAAAAATAAGCCTTTTAACTTACTTCTCAGAATAATATTTGGAGAGCAAAGTTTTACTCAGAGGTTGATTCCGCGAATAATTAAATTTTCAAGCCTTTTTTCAATCATTTTAAAAATATATATTTTTTTTTTATTTCGAAGGTTTGTTTAGGATTTCAGGAAAAATAATAATCAGGTATGAACGCGGAAGAGCTTTAATTACATTTTTGAGCTGAGGTTTTTAATATTGCCGGGTTTCGTTCTTATTTTTCCCGAATTATTTATTGACTGAGCGTAGCGAATTCCTGTCTTATAGCGACCGTTTGGCATTTCAGCTGGATGCTTCCAACGGCTGTTAAATTGGAATAATATGTGTATTGTCGGAATTACTATGTGGCTGAGTTGGCATCGCGTCTGGATCCCACCCAGGCGTGGCGGTCGTGAGTTCGTTTACGCGGCTGACTGACTGACTCCTCTTTACTGAAGTGGTAATGGAAGATTTTAAAAATATTTTCAGGTAATTTATAACCCAGAATTATTTGTCTTTCTATTAAGAAAAATAATGCTAAATATTATGACACCTACCTGAACAAAGCTTGAAAAAAGAATTTGTAATTAATACAAATTGTATAATTATTTTCGTTAACTATTTGTTTTTAGGGTGTTGTGCCGTGTTGCGCTACCTCCTTCTTTTGCCGACGTTTTGGACAGCGTTACAGAGTCCATAATCAGGGCAGATGTGTAAATGTTAGTGGTGAGATGTGTGCTTATGTACTTGGAAGCGATACCGTATGCATAACACCCCAAAAACAAATAATGAAAATACTTTTGGCCGTGAAAATATAATTATTATATAATTATTTCTCATTTCAAAATTTTTAAAAGTTACACAATTCTTTACTTAAGATTATTTAAAAGTTGAACAAATTTTCTTACAAGACGAATAGAAAATATTCTTTTATTCCATTATGTTAAAACTGATTACTGGCGAGTAGTGGTGGATTCGTTGACACCCTACGGGTACAAACGTCAGAAATCCACGGTGGATTTCTCAGCACAATAAGGGTTAATAGATGTTATTTCTTGCTTACCCAATATTTAAGTTTCCAACCGTTTAATTACTTTTCATTCTTAAATAAAAAAAACATATTGGTATGATTTTGGTTCACGGGTATTTAACAAAATAAAATGTGAATGCTCTACAAACTAAACACGATATATCTATGAACTTTTTACGTAAGTATGTTCCTGCCTACAGTAAAGGGTTTTATTAATTTCAATCTAGTATTTTCACAACATATTAACATACGTGATGTACGCTATTTACCTTGTAGCCCAAAACGCCGCAAGTTGTTCCTTTCGAGCCCAAGGTCGTATTCATTAGCGGTTCGTGCCTGCTATCCGTATTATGGTGAATTTATTCGGTAGGAGGAAGAAGGAAGCGAACTATTACGCAGTACGCTCGGATACTTGCCGCTGAAATTAACTAATTCAGTAAGACAAATTGACCAAAAGCGTGACTATGACCGTAATCAGACAGAACTAATAAAATTTTATGAGGACTTATGTGTTTTGCGATAGCTACAGACGGATAAAATGTTTTTTAAACGTTGTTGCACGCTAGCCAGTTTTTTTTCACAGAATATTACAACGAGTTTTTTGTGTAATAAATTTGGGTAATTTTCCTATCAGGATATGCTGTGTTAACACGCTGCTACCTAGATGGTTTTACAGTAACGCCTGAGTCACACGCGGATAGTATTTCAAGCCAGGATAGCAAGTAATTGCTGGCGTCCTATCCTGGCAAGATCCTGGCTAACTCTCCTGGCTTGACATGAGCTAAAGCAGTTTACATGATGCTAGGAATTTAAGCCAGTATCTTGGGAGTGACTAAAGTAACACCACATTGGTAGGGAAGTTGCAGACGACACTAAGGACGGGAATAAGGAAACAGGACAGAGTGAGATGTAGCACAATAAGGGAGAAAACTAAAGTTGCCGATATGGTTACCCGAATAGGCCAACAAAAGTGGAGATGGACAGGTCACATAATACGAGATCCACAAGAGAAATGGTGCAAATATGTCACTGACTGGTAACCCAGAGATGACAAGAGAAGTAGAGGACTTCAACACATAAGATGGGAAGACGACTTAAAACTCACAGCTGGACATCAATGGAGAAGAGTAGCGCGTGACAGGTCCCAATGGAAAATGTAAGAGGAGGCCTATGCAAAGAGGCAAACTGAGCTTCGGGATATATTGTAACAAACAAGAACATGTTTAGTATTCATACCTAACAGAAGTCCAGAATAAAAAGGCTTATTATTATATCTTGGCAGTGACTAAAGTAACACCACATTGGTAGGGAAGTCGCAGACTACACTAGCCGATTATTTACTAGCCTCGTCGGTCACACAAAGTTAAACACAACACCATCCTAATACACTACGCTAGCCTACTGGCTCCCTAACTAGCTTACATGATAACAAGTCTTGTTCTTGTGTACATGTAGCAAGCGTTACTATCCTGCTAGATTACTAGCAAAAACTTGCACTCCTGGCTTGAAATACTAGCATCGTATGATATAGATGCACAGGTAAAGTTGTTATTTAACAATTTTCTGAACATCGCAATTATTGTGAAAGTCTCAAGTCACGTGTCATTCGACCTTTAATAAACAATTAAACTTTTTTTTCACAAATAATGATTAAATTGTTACTGCCTGAAAAAAACTAGGACTTGAGAAAGAAGCAGATATTTGTTTTAACTGAAGCACCCTTTCGAGAAATTGAATCCATCGATTTATGGTAATGTTTAAATTTACATGTTACCAACACATAATGAGATTCCCCACCCAACGTACAAAGGCTTATTAATGACTTCAAGATTTCTATGCAAGAAATGAACTAGAAGTGGTAATTTTTATTTAAACCAGAGCTTATATAGATTTATTCCTTTGTCTGTTGTAAAGGGAAATAAAGTTCATTTAAGATAATTATACATTAGCGACACCTATAAGTACTGGCGCCATCTATGACCCAAAGTAATTAACTTGTATTGAAAATCATAATTGGTTTGAGACTTAGCTCCAGAAAACCCAATACTGCCCTTGATTGAAAGGATGTAAGAATAAATAGATATAATTTATCTGGATTGGTATTTTATTTATATACAGGTATTTTATTTATATACAGGTATTTTATTTATATACAGGTATTTTATTTAAAGGGAGTCCGAGAGACTTTTTTTAAACATTAGGTCCACGCAGGAGGCCTGAGGAATATAATTCCCATCAGGTAATTCCCATCATATTTGAGGATGCTGTGTGGAGGGTATTTATAGGAAAGAAAGGAGAAGAAGTACTGGGAAGGAAAAAGGTATGAGGATGAGGAGTGGGTAGGAATCTGAGGGTTAGTGTGTCCAGAAGTGTCGGATATAATAATCTATCCCTCCTACTGCGGTGCATGGCAATGTTTCGATAGAGTCCTGTTTGAGAGGTCAAAAAGTCTTCCACAACCAGTCTCTCCCGATCCGGCCCGCCACGCAGTAGATGGGCAAACGCCTTCGCCGCCAAGACCTATACAAACCTCACGGGAACCATTTGGGTTGACCTATGGCATTTTTTTTACATGAGCTCCACACAGGAGGCCCTGAGGAAAATAAGTTCCCTCAGGGCCTATGT
Organism: Limnephilus marmoratus; assembly: GCA_917880885.1. NCBI lineage: Eukaryota > Metazoa > Arthropoda > Insecta > Trichoptera > Limnephilidae > Limnephilus > Limnephilus marmoratus. The sequence continues at coordinate 13,428,191 of OU862922.1, forward strand.
CATCTTTGGGGATGCTGTGTGCAGGGTTTTTTTTAGGGAAAGGAAGGAGAGGAGAGTTCTGGGAAGGAAAAGGGTTTAAGGGATGGGTAGGAATCTAAGGTTTAGTGTGTCCTGGACATCCGCCTCCAAGACCTAGACAAACCTCACCCCATGAACCCGGGCACCCCTGCTAAATCACCAAACGTAGCGAACCACTTGAGGTGACCTATAGCAGAGGTGTTGGTTATCCAATAAAGGTTCTCCGGGGCGGCGGTACCCATTCCCGCCTCCCAAATAGGCATCGGTGTTGGTTATCCAATAAATGGTTCCCGGGGCGGCGGTACCCAAACTCTCCTCCCAAATTGTACTTGGACCAGCTTTTAGAAATAAATATTTTCTGGTTGGATATAGGTATTATTTGCAAACTTTTTTGATATGAACTTTCGAATAAATCTTTTGAATTACGCCTATCGAGGCTTATTTCAGAAAAGATTACCAAAATTTGGGAGGCAAGTATGGGTACCGCCGCCCAGGGAACCATTTATTGAATAACCGACACCTCTGCCACAGGTCACCCTAAGTGGTTCACTACGCTTGGTGACTTACCATGTCCATAGGATGTCATATCACTCCTGGACCTACTGACCCCCAGATTCCTACTCACCATTCATACCTTATCCTTCACCCTTCATCCTTCACGGTCACCCTAAGTGGTTTGCTACGTTTGGTGACTTAGCAGGGGTGCCTATGTCCATGGGATGTCAAGTCACTCCTGGACCTACTGACCCCCAGATTCCTACCCACCATTCATACCTTACCCTTCCCAGAACTTCCACTCCTTCATTTCCTTTCAAAAACCCTCCACATAGCATCCCCAAAGATAACAAAGGGCCTCCTGTGTGGAGCAATTACAAAAAAATGATTTTTTAGATCTTGCATAATGTAGCAAATGATTTTGGGGTTCATTTTTTTTTTAATTTTGGGCAGTTATAACACTCCTTGCACCGACTCCAGATACTAATATCTACAGCCTGTATGTCTGACGAATATCTACAGCTCATATGTTGAACTAATATCTACGAACTTCAGAGTGTTGATTAATATCTACAGAGCTTAGGTTGAACTAATATCTACAGAGCATAGGTTGGACTAATCAGCTAAATGTGTCCAATAGTCCGATATTAGGGATTTTTACATACATACTTACATAAATTAAGTTTTTTAAACTGCATACGCAATATTACGTTATTCAATTTCCATATTAAATCCAACCTCTGCCAGTGCTGTAGATATTCGTCAACACTTTGGTTCTCATAGATATTAATCAACAGTTTGAGCTGTAGATATTCGTCAACACTTTGATTCTCATAGATATTAGTTCGATTTTTTCAGTTTTTGGAATTCCTGTAGATATTAGTAGACGCCTCCCTTGCACCAACCCTGCGCGTTGTGTCCTAAAATAATAAAATATAAACAGCACACAAAAGGCGTCCCAGTTTGGTAATGATCATAATTCATGACAATAATTGCCACAAAATTAGTTTATAATATTATTAGTAGTCAAGCGCTACTTACATCTCGTTTGTCCTAATAATATTATAATATATTCTAACTTAGGCGAAACTTCAATAATAGAATTTAGTGAAGGCGTGGGGTAAGTAATTTGTTAGAAGGGCTGTATCGAAAATCCTCTTATTAAGGGTAAGTGAACGTCTAGAATTGTTGAAATATTTATAAAGCTCCGTATAAACCAAGGCAATTTAATTAAATTACCATACTTATACGAAAAACCCACCAATGTGGAAGATCCTACATGTAGTGGTAAATTGCTTAGTGTAATGTATTTTCCGTTTGTATGTATAACTAGCGAGTTCTCGGCATGCGTTGCTTTGCCACAATAAAGAAATTGTTTCTCCCTGCGTTCTCCTTTCGCCTCCCCTTCCTCTCCCGCGTTCACTCCGCCTTTTTCGCTTTACCTCTCCCCACTCCCTTCTTCTGCTTCCCCTCCCTCCTCCCGCATTCCATGCATTCAGTCCCGGTACATTCAGTTTTTAAACTGCTTGTCTGCCATCTATTACAGTTTTTTTATAAAAAAATCATAATGCCAGAGCTCACCAGTATACTTAGAAACCTTCACGGGCATGCTCACAACAACTCACCAAAGTTTCATCGCAATCGGATTGGCTACGCATAATTTCATGACGCCAGAGCTCACTATTATATATAGAAACCATCGCAGGCAAGCACACATAAAATCCTCAAAGTTTTATCGCAATCGGATGAACATTTACCAACGATTAATTTCACGACGCCAGAGCTCACAATTATATATAGAAACCATCGCGAGCATGCATACATCAAATCCCCTAAATTTCACCTCAATTTGTAATTCCATTTGCAATACACAAAAATGATACCCCTAAAAACATTGACATCATCATCCATGATAATTCCAAAACACATAGTAAAAATTATTGTATCCAAAACTGAACACAATATTAAAAACAACAAACACAATCAAATATTTAGGAGTCATTATCGATAAAAATTTGAAATGGAAGGAACAAATTTGTCAAGTTGTAAAAAAAATTAGAAAATTAATTTATATTTTTTTAAGAATCAGAAATTTTTTATCTGTAAAAAACTTATATCTAATATATTACGCTTTGGTTCAATCAACTTTACAATATTCTATCATTAGCTGGGGATCCGCATACAAAACTAATCTTTCCCCAATTGAAGTTGTGCAGAGGCTAATAATTAAAATCATATTAAAAAAACCTTCTGACTACCCAACGGATCAATTATTTAAGGAATTCCAAGTACCATCTTTCAAAGATCTATACAATAGAAATGCATTGATTCAAACTATAAAAGAAAAAGAAAAATATCAATTTATAACTGAAAACCGTACTAGACATAAATATATTTTCTCATGCCCAAAATTAAACACTTCCTTTGCACAAAATTATTATACTTATCAAGGAAGACTTATTTTCAACCGATTACCGGATGAAATTAGAAAAATTAATGATAAAATCCAATTAATAAACACTGTTAAAAAATATTTTAAAGATAATATTAAAAAAAAAAAACTAAAAAAAAGTTTCCGACTAATCTAATCTCAAGAACAACTACTTATAACTCAGTTTCCAAGTGATACTCTGTTCTTCAAATAAGTTAAATTTTGTATTGTTTTTAGCAACTATTTACATATCACCGAACTTACAACTTATTGTTTTTTTACATTCACATTGTAATTTAAGAACTTAAATATAGCATTAAAAATGTACACTACTCTTCCAGACACAAGCTAATGCTTCCATGGAAGAGTGGTATTAACGTATTTTAAAATGAACATGTACGCAAATTACTACATTATCTAAATATATATTATATTTTATATGCTAAAATAAATAAATAAAAATAAAAAAAATGGTTTAGCAACGCATATACATCTCATATACTCACAAGTATACATAGAAAGAAGCATATTTTGATTTTTATATACATAGATGGCGTTTTAATACTTTTTATGTATGTTTTAGTCATCAACAAAACCCTGATGGGTTTTTACCAAAGATATTCAAATACAAAAGGATATAATATGCTATAGTGTCCGCGCAACTGTCGCCGGACTATGCGCTAATTAGCGTAGTTTTCATACAAAAGGAATTTGTCCATTTCGTTAATTTTTTGAAAATGTGCATTAATATTGGTTAACAATATATTTTGAATAAGGAAAGAATTCGTTCATTTAGTTTAACGTTCGTTTGGTTTATTCGTTAATTATTTGTTCTTTTAGTTTATTTGTTAATTGGTAAACAATATCGGCGACACCCGGAAGCGCAGACCCACATAGTAAAAACAGCAGATAGCAAATCTATTTATATTTCAATATCTTTGGTTTTTACCATTGACGTATGATATCTGATCGAAGGTTTTTACATTGATCGAATGTTTTTTTACAGTTTACATGATTTTTTGTCTAAAAACCCAAAAAATTTTTTTAAAGGTTTAGAAATAACTTTTAAAAAATAATGCGTTTTATACGTGGTAGGTTTATAATCGATAAGGAAGAGAAAGAAACATTTTTTTTAACTGCACTATGAAAATAATATGAACCATCTACGGGGCAAAATGATGTGCCATTTTATTTTACATTAAACTCTGGAGGTCCCGAGGACAATAATTTCCCTCAGGGCCTATATCATCTTTGGGGATGCTGTGTGGAGAGTCTTTTTAAGAAACGGAAGGAGAAGAAATGAAGTTCTGGGAAGGAAGAAGTTGTGAGGGTTAGGTAGGAATTTAGAGGTCAATGCGTCCAAAAGTGACTGACGCAGTATGAATCCATCCTTCCCGCTGCGATGCAAGACTATTTATAGGTCGAGATAATCCAGCTAGAGAAGTCTAGGTTATGTCTCCCTCAACCAATCTCTCCCGTTCCCAACTCCAACGCAGTAGATGGGCAAACGCATTGGCTGTCAAGAACCAGACAAACCACAGCCGATGAACCCGGGAGCGTATTTTCAAAACCTATACCGATTCAGTCGCGGTAGCAACAATTTACATTTTAAATATACATTTATATATTGGTTATTTTTTATCACATTGCAAAAACAAAAATTGTTCTAAAATCTAGATAAAATAATCTTTCTGATGTGTATGTTAGAAATTAATAATTTTATTTCTAAATATTTAAATATTAATATTATTCCCATATATTGTAAACTAGCTGGTTCCGGGCATGCGTTGCTATGCCATAAGACATAGTTTCTCCCTGCGTGTCCTATCCCATTCGTCCCGTTCTCCTTCCACCTCCACTTCCTCTCCCGCATGTTCCCACTCCGCCTACTCCACCTTCCCCCTCCCCACTCCACACCGCCCTTTCCCGGTGGATTCAGTCTTCAAACAGCTCGCGTGCCACCTATTGCAATGTTTTTATACAAATTTTATAATGCCAGAGCTCACCAACAAACCTTGTCCTGATAATAATGAACACAACAAAAAAAGAATTATACAATTTGGTGCAGTCGTTCGGAAATTATGCGCGTACATATATTTCGGCGATTCATTTTTATTTATATAGATACACCTCTACATTGATAATTTTTTAATCACTTTGCAAAAACAAAAATTGTTCTAAAATCTAGATAAAATAATCTTTTCAATGTGTATATTAGAAATTAACAATTTTATTTCTAAATATTTAAATTTTGATATTGAAAATGTAAAGCGACTGAACCGATATAGGTTTTGGAAATACGCAACCCGGGCACCCCTGCTAAGTCACCATACTTAGCTAACCACTTGAGGTGATCTATGGTAGAGGTCTTGGTTATCCAATAAATGGTACCCGGGGGTCCCAAATTGAAAACCTACTATATATGTATACTAATTATATTCCCTCCGAATAAAATGTTTATGATTCAATTTAATAAACGCCCGCATATACTCGTACAATGTTTTTTTAACTGCCCAGTTAGAGTTAACACTAAGTACCTTAGTGTCTTGTTAAGCACACATATGATATAAATTAGGGTTATGATATCATACGAAGGATTGAATTAAAGTATGTGTAAATAATTTATTTACACATACTTTAATTTGGGAGGCGGGTTTGGGTATCGCCGCCCCGGGAACCATTTATTGGATAACCACCACTTGTGCCATAGGTCACCCCAAGCGGTTGGCTAAGTTTTTCGACTTAGCAGGGGTGCGCGGGTTCATGGGGTTAAGGTTTGTCCGGGTCTTGGCGGCAGATGCATCTGCCCACCAGCTGCATGGCAGGCCAAATCGAGTGAGAATGGTATTCTCTCGGAATATCGTCTTGCACCGCAGTGGGAGGGATGGATTCATACGTCCGTCTTACTGGACACATTAACCCCCAGATTCCTTCCCACCCTTCATACCCTTTTCCTTCTCAGAACTTCCTCTTATTCCTTTCCTAAAAAGACCCTCCGTAGAGCCTCCACAAAGATGATACAGGCCCTGAAGAAAATTATTTTCCTCAGGGCATGTACCTACATCAAAATTTTTATGCTTAAACAATAACATTTTTTTTACATGAGCTCCAAACAGGAGGCCTTGAGAAAAATTATTTTCCTCAGGGCCTATGCCATCTTTGGGGATGCTACGTGGAGGGTTTTTAAAAGGAAAGAAAGAAGAGGAGCGTTCTAGGAAGGAAAAGAGTTTAAGGGGTGGGTAGGAATCTGGGATTCAGTGTGTCCTGGTCATTCGCCTCCAGGACTTAGACAAACCTCACCTCATGAACCCAGAGGACCCTAAATCACAAAACGTAGCGAACCACTTGGGGTGACCTATGGCAGAGGTGTTGGTTATTCAATAAAGATTCCCGGGGCGGCGGTACCCATTCCCGCCTCCCAAATTGGAAATTTATTTCTAATAATAATTTTGGTTATTTCTAATAATAAAATTTAAAAGCGTATTCTATCACCTTTCAAAAACAGTTTTTAATTTTTGGATGCGTTCACAAATGTTTCATTTATTTAGATTTTATTCTTCTGACAAAATATGACCGATTTATTGAAAGGTTAAAATAATTTTATGAAATCATAAATAAATTAGTCTTGCGTGTAAAGGAACCTTAAGGTGCCCAGCAAACATGTGTACGGATGTGATGAAAGCAATGGTATACAAAACCCTTTCGATCTCACATAAGATATAACTCAAATAAATGAACTTTCAAATGAAATGAAGACTTCTTAGATCTTTGCATCCAATTTCCTTGGTACGAATTCCATTCGAGCTAATTTGTGCTGAAGGGTAACTTTTAAAATGTAAATAAACGGAGGAGTGTAAACACAACATGCTATTCAAAATTTAACACGTTACAAAATAATGCTTTGAGATTTAATTTTTTCTTGGAATGAAATGAAAATGAATCATTCGGCTCAAAAACAACAAAATGGTTATTAGATTTGTGCAGGAAAGATTCGTGAATATTATTAAAAAATTGGTACGAGCGCCTATCACTTTCATTTTTTCTCAAAAATTTTCTTTTTTCTTCTATTCGTCTTCAATTTTGGATGATTTTAGAGGCAACTTAATTCTCAAATAATATTTTCACTATTGAAATTCAGAGAGGAAAGTCCAAAACTGGACCGATCTTAAAGATTCCTATTAAAGATTTTTTAACCAACTGTATTAGAAGGAAATATCCTATATCTGAACTCAATGTATTAATTGTTTTTGTGTCCATGTATTTTTTTTCAATTTAATTAAAATTACATTTGCTAATGTTATCATCAAGTTCTGAATTGTTTAATTCGTTTATTTAGTATTTTTAGTAAGTATTTTTGTTACGGCTGTTTCGGTTTACAAGACCATTTTCAAACTGTGGTTAATCCACTACGAGATGACCTATTTATAGGATTTTAAATGTCAAATTTTGAAGTCGTCTCACTTGATTTATTACCGGTTAAACTATTTTCTGGACACTAATAATTGAGAGTGATTTATGTGTGGTCTTATAAACCGAAACAGCTGTAACAAAAACACATACTAAAATACTTGCTGAACTTGATAATAACATTATCAAATTTGATTTTAATTAAAAATTTTAAAATTGACACGATTTGTTCAATGTTATTGTCCGTACAAATAGATCAACAAATAAATATAACTTACAATTTTATATCACATTTTTTTTCGAGTTTCATAGAACTAATGTTGACCGGGCCATAACGTCTTTACGCCTCCATCGCAGCTTATCCTTGAAATTTAATAATACTATATGTCATTGTGCATATATCCAATATCCATCAATACTATTCGGCCTCCTAATGCAACCGTAACCTATAATTTTCTATTAATCAAAATGTTCAATAAATAAAAAAAGGTATTTGAAAGCGTATTTCATATCAAATTGTACGTAGAACATGGATATTTTTATTATCCTGGATTAAAAAATTTTTTAAACTGTTTATTTTATCCTTCCCGTGTCGACCTCCATAATAAATAAAACAATTCAGATCTTCCTCAACAGAGGTCCCGGGATCATATCCCGGCGTTTGCATTTCGTCGCCTCAGTTCTTGTTTGTTCAATAGACCATTTTAGGTTTTGTTCAATCTAAGCTTTAAAATTAAAAATAAAGTATTTAAAAGTATAGTTAATCACTTAAAGAATTATTTAAACTAATGAAATTTTTACTTCTTTACGGAAATAGCTTTATGAACACCTAACAAAATGTTTCATTAAAAAAATGAAAGAAAACCTTCTCCTGCAAAATTTTCCAATGGTCTATTGAACAAACAAGAACTAAGGCGACGTTATTGTCATTTATGTATTAAGAAAATGTATTAGTTCATTATATTTGCACGTCATATAAAATATTTGATAATACATTTGATAATACATTTGCCACACGTTCCAGGGTGGTAGACACTCATTATTGCCCCGGGGAAAGACCACCAGTCAGAAACGAATTTGCTTGAAATGGCTTTCGTCGTGTTTGGCAGACCCGCCATGTTTACGATTTTTAATGCCCTGCTCTCTCGTTCTACTCAGATTTTTAGCATTTTAATCTCCGACAGATCTCCAAGAGATAGCTTAATTATGTGATAATTTAAAAATGTTATTGCGAGACAATGCAAATGACGTTCGTAATGCCATACTGATTAATAAGAATGACTTTGAACATGACGAGATCGCAGAAAATTCCACCCCCCCTGAACGCTCCATCCGCGTGACCTAATATTCGGTGACTAGATCTGAACAGCCAGGTAATTCCCAACCTTCCTCTTTTCACCCCCTTCTGTGCAGCCACAGAACATACCTCAATTGCGGATTCCATAGTCCCACTGGTTTAGGAGAAATCAATTAAAAAAAATCAGAATTAAATTTTATTAATGATGATTAGGTTAGGTTAACTTTGACATTCTGTCTCTTCATCTCCATCGCAGAAGAACCTCGGATGTTAACTTGTAACCTCTTTGATTTGTTGTTTAGTATTGTAATGTGTGGCTAGCTTATGTGTTCTGAAAAGGGTAGACATGAATTTTATGTGACATTCAATATGATCAATGAAAGACTGATGTTATCGTAATATAAGAGGTTTATTGAAATCAATTTTCAGATGACAAAACGATACTATTAAATGATATGACTCTTAAGATATTTAACGTGATTTCAAGGGATGTTTTTAATCAACGCCTACGGTGGGCGCCAATGTAACCTCTTTGATTTGTTTTTTAGTAAAAGTTGTAATGTGTGGCTAACTTGTGCATTTTGAAAAGGATAGACATCACGGACATATGAATATATCTGGACCTGCCCTAAGTGATAAAAACGTATTATTTCCCCCTCCCCATGGAGCCGGCTGGAGCTCCTCCTTGGAACCGGCTCGCTCCATGGGGAGGGGATAGAGCCTCGCTTGAATCTAAAATGTGTGACGTCATAATTCTTGCGGTGACCAGCGCGAAGCTAACATCCATACATTTAACGAAATAACACGCCAAAACGGTAGCTTGTGCTATACAATATACCTACATATCAATGTGCACACAGTGAATGTGGGCGGTCCTCCAGTGTGCTCGTCGCTGGTTACAGGGGTAAGTAAATTATGAAACATTTGTAAAAGTGTTTTAACTAAACACGGCAACAAAATATTACTATGTGTATTTAGGCGAATCTTTTTGGGGCGAGCATTTAGCCTTAGCAAATATGTTATTAACGTGGCAAGCAATACCACCCAAATATGTTAATAATGTGGCGGGCAATTCGCGCTCCCATGTAAAAAGATCTATTCATTCAAAGCAGATTTTGCTTTTAAGAACTAAATGGTGATATTGTAATGCGAGATGCCTATATACTGTCAGATTGATTTTTTAACGAATCACAGTCATCTTCCTCTCTTCGCCCCCCGTTTGGTTTTACCCCCTCGTCTGTATCTTCTGGTCTATTGAATTCTGATGTCTATGATAGACATGCATTTTATGTGACATTGAATATGATCAATGAAAGACTGATGTTATCACATATGTTAATATAAAAGTTTTAGTGAAATTAATCTTCAGATGACAAAACGATACTATTGAATGACATGACTCTTTAGATATTTGACGTGATCTCAAGGGCGTTTGTAATCATCGAAGATGGTATTACAAAAGTCAAATTATGTAGCAAGAATTATGAAATGAAGCTTACGTTATGTGGATGCGTAATAAATGAATTAGTTGAGCGCCAGAGTTTTTAAACTAATAAAACCCAAGTAGAATAATCTAGTAATTAAATGGTAACCTTTTGAATATACTATATAATAAAGATATGTATTTAATATTATTGGCGGAGAGCGTTTGTCCCATCACTAGCAGCACAGATGATCGTGGTCGGTCTGCACAATCTTCAATTCGGAATTATCAAGCCCACGGGAAGGAGGATATCGGCGGCTGTCAGAACTCCGCACACTATGGCGTTCCAGATTCGTAATATATTCTTTATTTTAGAATAATAAAGAATATATAATAAATATAATAATTAATATATTACGAATCTGGAACGCCATAGTGTGCGGAGTTCTGACAGCCGCCGATATCCTCCTTCCCGTGGGCTTGATAATTCCGAATTGAAGATTGTGCAGACCGACCACGATCATCTGTGCTGCTAGTGATGAGACAAACGCTCTCCGCTACTCATGTTATACCTCATCGCATTCGGGGTTTAATGATATGGTGACCCGACAATTCGTCCTGCGACAATTCATCCGGCGACAGTTCATCCTGCGACAGTTCATCCGGCCGACAGTTCATCCTGCCGACAGTTCATCCTGCCGACAGTTCATCCCGCCGACAATTCATCCGGCGACAATTCATCCTGCCTGATCATTTAGAAGATTTTTATTAAGTAAGTATGCAAAGAGGATATACGGCCGTACATCCAAAATCGATATACTTATATCTGAAGGCACCTTGAGTTGAAATATTTTTACTCAATAGGTTAGGTTAGGTTAGGTTAGGTTAGGTTAGGTTAGGTTAGGTAAGTTAGGTTAGGTTAGGTTAGGTTAGGTTAGGTTAGGTTAGGTTAGGTTAGGTTAGGTTAGGTTGTACGGCCGTATATCCTCTTTGCATACTTATTTGAAGAAAAAATCTTCTAAATGATCAGGCAGGATGAATTGTCGCCGGATGAATTGTCGGCGGGATGAACTGTCGGCAGGATGAACTGTCGGCAGGACGAACTGTCGGCCGGATGAACTGTCGCAGGATGAACTGTCACCGAATGAATTGTCGCAGGATGAACTGTCATGGAACCTAATGATATAGATGTAAACAATCGGTTACAAACTTAAATTTTAACCAACTTCGAACAACATATTTCGAAGAATAATGATTCCTATGCAATCAAACATTATAAGGAGGGTGGTCTGAAGGATTTTATTTCCCTTTTTTTTAAGTGTGGAAAAACCTAAATAATTTAATAAAATCCTTGTAGACTACCCCTCTCCCCCCTTCAGTATCAAAAGTAGAGGAATCATTATAATAACAGAACACAAAAGACAGATTTATTTTTCCTCTACTGTGTACAGAAAATTCTAGTGAAATCATTACCTTATTTAATTAATTAAATTCTCATTAGAAACATCTTAATATTTATAGATCTTACCTAGAATTGAGGCGCTTAGTAACTAAACCCATCAATTCAACTTTGAATTTTAGTTCGGAATCGATCTTACGCATTTCCAGGAACAAATGTCTCTCCGCAAGGCCCGACTTACGCGTTTCCCTTAAATCGCACTTAAATTATTCTGATTGGATACATTAACTCGGATAACAGGCTTACTTGATAATTCCGGACTTTCTTCCTTTGTGAAAACAAGCCTGAAAGTCTTCCAAAGGCAATGATTTTTTCGTCGAAAGTAAACGCTGGAGAATATTTGTGATTTTTGTTCGTTTTATCTTTTGACGTTTTAAGTTTTATTATTTCGAAAGAGGCGAATGAACTTAAAATAATTTAAAGGTTTTTTTTTTAAATATTATGTGAATACGGAAAAGGTAAAAATAAACAAGGTTTGTATAATATTTTTCTTAAAAAATGCAATCTTCTTGGTAAATTGGCCCTTTCATAGATAAAACATTAACAAAATTACAACATGACCCCATTTATATCAATTTTTTTCCACAATTCACTTAAGAGGGAATAACCAGACAAAACCGGAAATATGTCATTTTTAAATCCAATTTTAGACGTTTTGACTCTTTTGGGGCCATTCATTTATTACGTAAGACGAATTTTGCTAGTTTTCGACCCCCTCCCCCATATTATTAGAAAAAATAAGAATAGGCCGACACCCTCCCCCCCTGTTAAATATTTATTACGTAAAATTCTAAAGGAAAAAATGAATACACGTTTGGTTTGTTTTAATGTTTATTTTTCAATGTAAAATTATTTAGAAAAGTTTATTTGTACTTATAAAGGTACTAATTTGCGCATTTTGTGATCTTACATGAGAACTATCGAGACTCCCTCCCACCCCCTTGTAAGAAAAATAAGACATCGTCGGCCCCACTCCCCCCCTAAATCTTCTTACGTGAGTATTTCTCAAAATAAATGTACGTAACGAAAAGGTTGTTACGAAATATTGTTACGAAATAGTCCTAAGATGTAACTAAATAGTAAACATAAAGCTTGTTATATACAAAACAATTTTTTTAAATTTATTATTATTTATTTTTTATTATTTATTTATTTAAAAAAGTATTGTCTTTTTTAAATACCTATACGTAATTATCCTTTACTTTTTTTTGTATATACTACAAACATACATAAACTCACGACCCAAATACTTCTTCTATCTATTGCAAGGGTTTAAAATAATAATTCATGAGTATTAATTAATGTATTTTTAATAAAATTTTCAGCTTCCCAATATTAAGTACCTAACACAATATTCAACTAATCTTTAGAAATTAAAGAACAGGCACTGTTTAAAACATTTAAAAATTTATTAATTTGAATCACTATCGAAATTGCTATTTTTAATTTGTATTTATTTACAATTTGGTTTGTAGCTACTTTTTTAGTACTTTCTTTTCTCTGGAATCTATTTTATTAAACTCTGTCTTTAAAGAATCTGTAATTAAATTTAGCAAAATTAGCTATTTTTTACCTTCTCTTTTTCTGCCATGGATACATTTGGTAAAGTTTCTTCTAAGAAACTTCTAATAATCTTTAATTAAGTGAAGACAATATTAGCGAAACTCAATCGAAAATTTGAGACAGAAAAATCAGAAAAGATATTGGCTCCGCTGGGACACGAACCCAGGACCCTTTGCTTACATGGCAAGAGCTCTACCGATTGAGCTACGGAACCCGTATGAAATTCGGTCACTTTTAACTGTATCATACTTCGACTAAGAATTACCAACATTATCTTCATTTTCTTAACGCACATATTATTGGCTGCTATCTTTATATATGATTGCAAGATTCAACTCGAACTAAATGCAATCTAGGTAGTGTCTGGATATTTTTTTTTATCCATTAAATTTTTAATACGTGACGCGACATCTATTGACTTTTCTGCAAGTCTAGGATGAATAATTAATTTGAGATTTTACTCATAAAGTTTAAAAAAATTAAAATAAAACTTCTAATAATCTTCTAAGAAGCTTTTTGCCTTCCGGCATTAAAATTCCTTACATTCCTTAAAAAAGTAATCATATAGCCGGGATTATAAGAGTAAATAATTTATTTTTTTTATTTAAATAAGATTTTATAAAAGCTTGAGGCACTAATTCATAAAAATGCTTTCAATTTGAAAGGGACAACTTACATACTTACAGACACACTTACAATATAGTATTCTTAACCTGAGAATTTAAACAAATATGGAAAAATAACGCTGGACCACATGATACCTAATTGCTTAAATATGTTACTTAACGAAATTAAAACATGTACAAATGGCAAAACAAATATTATGTTGAAAAATTGGCTGGCCGAAAGAAATAATTTGTATTAGACACTGACACAAAAAATTCTAACTGCATAATAAAGTAAAAATAAGTTTTTTATTTTTATTTTAACTTTATGAGTAAAACCTCAAATTGTAATATTTAATTAAACGAAGACAATATAAGCGAAAGTCAGTCGAAAATCTGAGAACAGAAAAATCAGAAAAAGATATTGACACCGCTGGGACTTGAACCCAGGACCTCTTGCTTTCCGGGCAAACGCGCTAACCACTGCGACACCGTGCCGATATCCTTATGATAAAAAAATAATTACAAAAAGTACATAATTTTAATGGTTTCATCATCACGCCTTACAGCTTTTTTGAATGTAGCAAATTTGAAATGAAATAAAATCGATATTGAGTTATTATTTAAAGAAGCTGGTATGGAGAATAATTAATCATTCTCATTGTAACCGCCCTGTACGATCGTAAGAACATCTTTCGACGAAATGTGAATTATCGGCTGCTGGCTGGTTAATGGCCCATAACATTTGTTTTGAAATGGGTTATTACTCTATTGTCGCCCAATGTTTGATTTTATTTAAATCGTTTAAGTAATGTGTTATTTAAAAACATATGCGATATTTAGGGATGCTGTGGAGAGGGTCTTTTATAGATAAGAAGAAGGGATAAAAAGGGTGTGATGGGTAGGTAGGAATTTGGGGGTCAGTGTGTCCAGGAGTAACGGACGTTTGAATATTTGTCTCTGCATTGCAAGGCGATGGGTCTGTCTAGAGAGATCAGCCAGAGAAGTAAAAGTCTCCCTCAACCGGCATAGACAAGGTTAATATTTTCCACATGATAACTGGTTGTTTCTATGAGTTCAACAGCTCGGACGTGGGTTGATTTGCCGACTTCTGTGTTTCATTCCTCCTAAAACAAGTGTCTCTTCAAGATCCATGTTGACTCCTTTCTCGTCTCAAAAAGACCTCACACAGCATACATAACAATGACATGCGACCTGAGAGAAATTAATTTCCTAAGGTCTCCTGTGTGGAGGTAATGTTAAAAAAATGTATTTGCCCTTTAAATTTATGATTTCGCTTCTAATAGTCTATATATATATTCCACTAAAGAACACCAAGGAGTTTGTCTACCTCGGGAGCAAAATATCATGGGACGGTCGGTCTAAGAGCGAGGTCGACAGCCGTTTACACCAGGCTAGGCTTGCATTCAATAAATGGTCGAAAATAGTAGAATCGAATAATATAGACCTAAAACTAAGAATACTCCTCATCAAGACCTATGTATGGAGTCTCTTGATGTACGGCTGCGAAACATGGTGCCTATCCGAAAGAGATAAATAGAGACTAGAGCCTTTTTAGATGTGGTCCTATAGAAGACTATTAATGAGGAGGTTCTCCAAAGAACCGAAGGAGGAAGGCACCTGCTCAGGACCTTGTCAAGAAGGCCTCTTGCATGCCATAATGGAGGGCATGACCGAGGGGACAAACGCTAGGGGACGCCCACGCCGAGAGTTCCTGGAGGACCTGCTGGTGGACGTGCGCTGCTCATCATATGCAGACTTCAAAAGAGCCACACAAGAAACGAATAGATGAAATTGCTGCAAACCAATCCCACGATTGAAACCAGAGAGAGAGAGAGAGTCAATATACTGAAATTAACACAATTTAATACGTCGGATGTAACATAGAGATACTGGATAACCATGTCGAATCTTGACATACCTACAGTTGTTTTGATTTCATGCCATCTCTCTCGTACGCAAGTTCATTACACTTAACTCTGACGGTCTTCGTACCCGTGGTTGAGTGTTTTTGATCTTTGGGTACGAATCCCGAGTTCAAAAGATTCAAATCCCGTAACGCGCAAATAGATTTGGTGTGATTAACTTTATTTCACAATTTATAAATTAAAAATAATATGGTATTTTTGAGGCACATTCCAGACTCGTACATATTTTCAAAAGACCACCTTTCAGAAACTAAACGTTGCTTTAATGACTTTAGCCGTGTTTGGTGACCAGATCTAAATAACTTGGTACTTACCCTCCACTACCCATAAACTTTTAATACACCCCTAAAAGGGATTCCACAGTCTCACAGGCTCCAGACGATTGGGAGCAGTTGGGACTTTTGAGTGGTACTCGTTTAAAAAACTCTCTTTATAAAACAAAACCAGAAAAACCTTTTGGAATTACATGTTTTAATATTATTTGCTTTAATAAAAGTTATCGCTATAAAATGCATTAAATTTGACAGAATTTACGCCTAGGACATACATTTATTTCAATTTAAATGGAAATGGACGGCCAATGTGAAAGGTATCTTTAATCCTTATGAGATTTTGAAATTAGATCACTGATCCCTGACTTTTTCCCACCCTAATAACCCGGATTCTTATTGGAAATATCCTTTCAAATTCTATATGGCCCTGCAAAACCACCTTCACTGGGTGTTTCAAACTATATATAGCCCTACAAAATCGACTCCACTGGTCGTTTCGAATTTTGACGCGAATAGTTGTGCGGTTGATTGATCGTAAGATTGTGAACATTCTGGGATGAAAGTATCAAAAAGGTCGCTAAACCCTTTAAGTAGGTACTTACTTTAATGTTTAAATGTGTTTGAAGGCTCAGGCACACACGACTAAACAAATCAATGAAATGTTTTGGTTTTCTTTGATTCATTTTGTGATTGATGATTAATTGCAGTCTATAATTGAAATGTGTCCATTTTGAATTTTTGTTGTCAAGCCATGATTATCAGAGATTGATTACCTCACATTGTAAGCTGTAAATTTCTCTGTAATGGCGTCCTGATCGGGGTAGGATGACGTCAGAGCCAATCCTGAGCACATAGATGATCGGTTTTCTAAAAATGTTAATTAATAATTATTGTACATCTGACCCCACCATAACAAACATTACGCACGTGGAGACAGGAAATTAATAAACTCGCACAAACCGGTGCGGTAAACTGGCAAATTTACATCACATTTGGGGTCGATTTCGCAGAATAACTTACACACACACACACTAACTGACACATTGACCCATAGATTCCTACCCACACCTCATACCCTTTTCTTTCCCAAAACTTCCTCTCCTTCCTTTCCTAAAAAGATCCTCCACATAACATCCCCAAAGATGACATTGGCCGTGAGGGGAATAAATTTTTTCAAGGTCATTTGTGAAGCTAAGGTAAAAAAATATAAAAATATTACAATTATGAAACAAAAGGTTGCTCGAAATGCGTTTATATTTCTTTGTAGCATACCTTGTCTAAAATCATACATAATAGAAGCAAAGTGACATAGGGCAGAGAAGCGTGCTGAATGTCGCCAAGCTACGACTAAAGTGCACAGCAAAAAAATGCAGCGCGGCGTAGTCAACAAAAGTATGCGTTTGTAATGTAGGTAGAAACGAAGATGGTATTTGCAGTAGTAAGAATTAACGATTTCGGCGACAAATTTGTGGGAGCGGTTTAACACTTATAAAGGTTTCCGGCCCATCTCACTTAATTCAATTATTTAAAAAAAAACGGAGTGTGCAATTCACACGCGGTAGAAGTGAAACCCTCAAAAAACTTGTTATATACAGACTCGAGTGTAGGCTTGGGATATTTGCAATGATGCGCGATTTGGCAATATGAACATTTATTGTTATTGTTGGCTATTGTACGTCCTATCTAAAGTGCTGGCGGTAGGAAAAGAGGGCGAGGAGATGCCCGCATCTCCCTTTATAGTGGGATCACCTGTCTCGCTCTTGTATTGTCGGAAACAGGTGTACCACCCGAAAAACCTCTCTCACATCCTCCCCTACTTAAACTGGAGAATCCTGGCTACATACTTGATTCCTACAGCTACATATGTCATACATTATATTATTATATTTCATATTTTATACATGATATTTAAAATTAACACAACATTTGTTTTTGGTCCTTCTGTTTCCTTTCTGTCCATTTCGTCCCATCCTCCTCCTCGACTGCGAAGTGCTTTCACCTAGGCCGAAGCCTTCCTTGCCACGGGTTAGATCTGAAACATGGAGAAACAGAATTAGAGACACTTCTATCACGTAACATACCGGCGAGATCTAATTCGTCCGTCGACAATTCCAACGTGTCAGACGCGAATTCCTGGTTATCTTCCTCCTGCCATGAAACATGTAATTCCTTTAGCTGGTCTAAATGCCTTTTCCACACCATATTAGACTTGTTAATTTTTATGAAATATATTTTACTACCTTTTTTTATCAACAATAACCCCAGGGACCCATAACCTATTGCCCTGAGATCTGAAATCTCTAGTTATTACTTTCTGACCTATATTAAAACCTGATTTAACTCTACCCTTATATTGTCTTTTCTGATTGTTTTGGCTCTGAGTAACCTTTTTCATTACTTTGTTTCGCCGAGTAGAACCTGAACTACCCGTTCTATCCTCAATTTTCCTTGGAACCAGAGAGTCAAATACTGTTCTAATTTTTCTACCCATTAATAATACAGATGGCTCACACCCTGTTGTTGCGTGAACTGTATTCCTATAGTCTGTTAAAAAGTTACCTAACTTTTCTTTAAATTCTGAAGGAAATCTATTATGTTTACAAATTTTTTTAAGGAAAAGTCTTTACTGTAGCTTCAGCTTGCCCGTTGCTACTAGGGTGATTGACTGGACTAGTGATATGTTCTATCCCATTTTTCTTACAAAAATTTTAAAAATCCTCAGAACAAAAACACGTACCATTATCACTAACTAAAGTTGCTGGAAAACCAAATTGTGAAAATAATCTATGAAGTATTTCAACGCAACAAGATGCTCCAGAATCTACCATGAATTTACTCTTGATCCCGTCTAGTGAAACTTCAATAAAAAATGGTTCGACACTATTAACTTCACCCAACTTTGTATCCGACAACAAAGTATTCACACTCTTACGTGTTGAGGAACGCTTGCACTGTTTTGCTAGATGACCCTTCGCACCACAAATTTTACATAAATAATTTTTATATCTACATTCCGTCGCGATGTGATTATTGTGTCCACAAACGGTACAATTATGTTTCACAGCGTTCGCTGGCGACGGTGACCGTGCCCTGTTGCCATGCCTGAAACGATTCCCGTCTCTGTCTTTCTCACGTGAGTTATAAGAGACTCGACCAGCCTTAACCTGTACATTAGCATAAACCGTATTATCAACTCGGGACTGCGCTTGAGTTGAAGCTACGAGGTCAATGCACTCGGCGACTTGTAAACATTTTTCGAACGAGTACAATTCACCCTCGAGAAATAATTTTTCCCTAACCTTTCCTGGTTTACATCCTAATACAAAGAAATCCCTTAAATTTACTGATAAACTATTCCCTAATTTGCAATTAGTAGAAAGAGACTTTAAACGCACTGCAAAATCGCGGATAGATTCGTCATTTCTTTGTTTAGCATTGTAAAACTTAGATCTCTCTTCAAAAAAACATTTCGTTGAACAACAATACTCATCAAGTTTAGATATCAAATCTTCCAACTTAATATCTGTTACCTTTTTCGGAATGCACAAATTAACCAATAAGGAAAAACAATCATCTTTCAATGCATTCAGGAAAATAGCCCTTTTCTTATCATCCGATGCAAACTTATCATCATTCACGAGGAGAAATTGTTCGAGGCGGACCTTGAAGTTCTCCCAGTTCCCGTCACGCAAACTGAAGGACTCCAATCCTCGAGACTCCATGCTTCCAATGCCCAGAAGGTACACAAATAGAGAGAAGAAAACAGAAAAAACAAAAACTTCCCAATGAGGCTTCTTCTTCTGCAGTCTGCTCCCTGGACCCTGCTCTGGAAACTGCTCCTTGACCCTGTGACTTGATGGCTCCTTCCAGACCCGTAACACAGTAACACCGATGGCTGCCCCAGATCACTCCTGCGACCTGGATCTCCGATCCTTGACCCTCAGAGATGCCGATTGACGCTGGACCTCCCGTGCTTCCCCCTTTCGAAAAGCTGGCTGGCTCCAGTGTCTTCTTCCACTTCACTCCTTGCAGTGAAGTGTTTGATTAATTTCGGTCCGGCCTTTCTTACGCGTCCTTTTTTTTTGCCAAATTTTCGTGCCAAATTTTTTTTGCGCGTGATTTTTTCGCGATCTTTCACGATTCCGTAGGCTGCGCCACTGTTATATAAAGACTCGAGTGTAGGCTTGGGATATTTGCAATGATGCGCGATTTGGCAATATGAACATTTATTGTTATTGTTATTGTTGGCTATTGTACGTCCTATCTAAAGTGCTGGCGGTAGGAAAAGAGGGCGAGGAGATGCCCGCATCTCCCTTTATAGTGGGATCACCTGTCTCGGTCTTGTATTGTCGGAAACAGGTGTACCACCCGAAAAACCTCTTTCACAAAACTAAAGTAGACAAGAGTGGGGAAACTTCGAAGCACCGCCCAAAAAGGAGACCGATTATACCATCCCACTCTCTCGCAGGCTAAATCCTATAATAAAAGTATTTGTCTTTTTTTAGTGTCGATATTTTTCGTTTCATCGAGTTTAAAATCACAACGGTGCTAAAAAAGTTGTCACCTCAAAAATAAACACAAAAAAACGAGTGTGCTTCAGACCATACGACTGGAGTAAAACTTCTTTAGGTCCATCCATATAATTGGAAGAGAGAAAGAAAATGTGCGCTCGCACTGCTTTCTCTTGTTCCTACAGTGTGATTCAACAACTTATTTCTCCCTCTCAACTACCGTTCGCCTCGCTTTTCGTAACGCTCTCGTCACGCATTCACCAGCTTACTCCCCAAGTCAAGCGTGCGTAAATAAGTTTTACTTAAAAAATGATTGAGAAATACCCTGTAATGTAGAAGTGTTCGTATGTGTATGTATGTATTATTTACCAACACAGAACAACTTCTCCAGTCGGGATACTACTTGGTAAATAGTTTCATATCCGATGAAGGTTTTAATTTGGGAATTTAGGAACGTTTCCAGATATCTTGTAAGTCCAAAAAGGTATCGATCGGGATACTTTTATTAGATTTCGGGAAGTGAAAATGTTTTTCAGGGCCTTTTTCTTGGAAATTCGTCAGAGGGGTGTAGTCTGTAGAGAAGTCTTAGAACGTGTTAAAAACGAAATGACAGGAGAGAAAATTGTTGGGATCTAATTTCGTTTCAATTTTTGGCTTAATTGCTTTCCGAGTTCGGAGTTTGTGTTTTCGCATTAAAAGAGGTATTTATCAGAACTTCTTTTAGCAGAATATAGTAAAGAATGTGTGAAAATATTTATCCTTATTTTTTTGGTTAGTGATAAGATTTTTTCCACTGTAACGCTGTTAACATAATCATAATTTTTTCCTACAAATTTTCCTTAATTAAATTTTAAAACCGCTTGCAGTATTATAATACACAACTCTGCATAAATACCCTATTGCATTTCTATTTAACCTTACATGGGAATCCATATGTTAATGTCAACCTCTTCCCCAATACAGGGCGAACTTAGACCTTAGAATAAACCTAGTATTTGGTGAACACCATCACCAGATAATGGATTTAAACAATTATGAAAAAAATAAGAACAAACTTTCAAAGCAATTAATATAAACTCTCTTTCTAAAGTATTTTTTTTTAAAGTTTGCTCCACACAGGAGGCTCTAAGGAAAATAATTTACATCACTATGTCATCTATATGCTTGGTGTAACCCTAAGTGACCAGCTCAGGTATGGGGGCTCCATCGAAGCCAGAGTAAAATTAGCCTTCCAAAAACTGGGCGTACTGTACAGGGCCCGCAGATATTTTAATGGTACACAACTGCTAACCTTGTACAAATCACAAGTACGCCCCAGGGTTGAATTTGGCAGCCATCTCTGGTCTGGAGCTCCAAAATACCTAAAAAATACCCTCGACTCTGTGCAGAAAAGGGCGGTCCGTTTGATAGATTCTCCCATCTTAACAGACGGATTGCAATCTTTAGAGCACAGGCGTCGGGTGGGAATGCTATCCTTGTTCTACCGGTATTACGGCACCGGTGCATTGCCGCCACGCAGCAGATGGGCAGACGCATTCGCTGCCAAGACCCGGATAAACCTCACCCCGTGAACCCGGGCATCTCTTCTAAGTGACAGAGGTGTTGGTAATCCAATAAATGGTTTGTTATCCATACCCGACTCCCAAATTGTTAATTTAATTACTAAAGTTTTAGTTACTGATATGAAAACCAATTACTTTGAATAAACCACACTTAGGTATTTAATCAAAATCATCAACATGATTCAAAACCAATGGTTTCTACACCAGGATAAAATTAAAATGTGTAAAAATAACGAAAAACAAACAAGTACCTACAGAAAAATTAGTTCATATAGACAACAAGAGCATTACAAAAAGGGATGATAAACTAGTAAAGGTGTCATAAAAAATTATTCCATAAAATGACAATAGTTTTTATGTATTATTAGATATAATTGTTTGCTACATTTAACTAATTAATCAGCCCTGATTTACTGATAATTGAATTGCATAATTTAAAAAATAAATATTGATTTTATTTTTATTTGCCATTTTATTAACATTACATAAACAAAAACCTAGCTAACAACAACTCTGTAAATTGCCATCTCAACACAGGCGCTTCACACCTGGTGAGATGGGTAATAAGTCATTAGAATATTTATTTCCGTGACTTCACCATCTCGGAAATAAACATTCTGATCTAGGAGAGATATTTCACCTTAAGATTAACCAGTATAAACATTGTTTATTCAAATTCTTTTATACATCTAGACACAAATAGTCGTGGATAATTTCTGCAATTTTGTTTACTTAAGGCGGCGGTTCGCGCCGCGACAGCGACCGAAGACCGAGGCCAGAGACGGAGGCAGGCGACCGCAACAAGTGTCTCGGTCTCTTCGACACTACTGTGGGTGAAGACCAAAGACCGCGACCGCCTTCGCCTTCTGAGTTCAGTATGGCGCAGTCTGTCGATGAAGTCAGTTGTGTTGTACTGATAATTTACACTAATGGAAACCCAAGTAGAGTTACTTATGAAGGAAGAAGAAGACGATGATTTGTACTTATTTTAGGCGATTTTTCGTTCACCTATCACCTATTGTTTGACAATAATATGTTCAGAACTTATTTCAGGCTGAATAAAACACAGTTACAAAAAGACAATGTTTACAAAAGGAAGAATATCATTGAAAATAAATTTAATATAATTTAATTTTAAAATTAATACTTTATTAATTTTTTAAATTTAATTAATTATTTATTTTCGGAATCTAATTGTGCATTGTATATGCTCTCTGATCAGTTCAATCAGTTTCTTACAGTATTAGTCAGAAAAAGCGGTAATTTTTTACAACAAACACATATACTTTTCAAGCGCGACGCGAGACACTACTTGTCCGGGGCAGCGACCGTCTTGCTGTCTCCCGTCTCCCGTCTCTGTCTCCTGCCTCGGTCGCGCGCACGAACTGGCCCCCATACAAAGCTATAGGACAAGTACTCGATGCGGTCGCCTGTTTGCGTCACTGGTCTGTGTCGCGTGCCGCGGTCGCTCGCGCGAACCGCCGCCTTTATATTGCAAATTCTTTTTTGTGTTGTACTTCTCATCATTTTTACCAATGTATTTTATTTCATATTATATGCTTTTGTTGTCACATTTTTTTAAAATTATATTATATTTTCATTATTGTTTCAGTGTTAAAGTTTTTAAAAGTACTGTGTTACTTAACTTAGAAACAAAGAACGTAAAAGCCCATTAAGGCATGTAATAAGTAAATATAGTCAAATGTTATATCAAAATACTGAAATATAAAAATAGAAATTATTAAAAAAAAAAACAAAAATAAAAAAATTGTTGGTAGGTAGATATATTTGCAGCTTTTAATTGCGAGAAATTTAATAAAACTGACCACTAAAAATATTGTGCTGTTAAAATTTTACAGGAATCACCTATATAATCCAGTGGTTAGAGCCGGTCCGGCCAGCCGTTCAGTTGAAATCAACAGATTGTGCTACTAATGTATTTGTCAGGAATATGGAACCTAAACCACAATGGACCTGCGGCTTTATAATAATGCATGCTGGCTTTTAATCTAATTCCCCGAAAGCCTCTAGTCGGAAAATAGGGAGTGGTTTTACGAAATAGTTCACATTGTTATTCCATAATTCATAGTTAACGAACCTATCGTCGAGGGTAAAGGTTGTGTACAGTTTTCATGGAATTAGTGCGTAAATTATACAAAATCAAAGCATTCGAGGGTTATCCAAATTTAATAAAAAACCATTGTTCATATTACTTGCGGAAATAACTTTAAATATAAGTATATAATGAATAACATATCACTTTGATTAAACCACTATATTATACACAATATCTACATGTTTCGATAACAATGTTATCTTCATATTGACATATCCTGATGAAGATAACATTGTTATCGAAACATGTAGATATTGTGTATAATATAGTGGCTTAAACAAAGTGATATGTTATTCATTATATAATTAATGATGCCACAAAGTAATTTTGCGAAGTTTGAAGAAGTAATAAAATATAAGTTTTCTCAAAAATGTTTTAATGAACTGGCGCTTAACATCTTCATCACGAAGAGAAATAAAGTGTTATAATTTTATTGTTAAAAATATTTATTCAACAATTCCGGAAGTAAAACCGGGAATTAATAAATTGCCTAATTTAACACTGTTTCCGGAAACTCGCGATATACGCCGGAAACTGGTGAATCTACATCAAATAGCAGGCCCATTTTTTTCGATCCGAACATTTCGATTTTTACGCACCAGATTTAAATGTCCGGGTTAAATTTTCCCCACAGGAAAAACTAAACCCTTTCACACACTTCCCCAAATGATCATCTAGTCAACCCACGCTATGCAATTGCACTATATAAGTATTATAAATATAAAACAATACAAGAACAACATGTCAACCTACTAGAGACCAAATGGGAATATAATTCACCGACTCCAGATATTTTCATATCAGAGGGTTCGGCTCTGTGGCATTTCTAATTGAACCTATAAATCCTACTGATCCCTCAATATAAATATTTAAAAAATCTTTTGTAATCCTACATGTATTTAAAATTACTGATTTTTGCATTTTTATATACAAATTCTTTGACAAATCTAATATGCTTAAATATTGAATCAGATTCCAAGGTATTATGCCAGTGGCCGAAATAACAAATGGTAATATTTTTATAGTCCGAGAATGCCAAATTCTTTTAAATCTCATTTCCTAAATCTGCGTATTTTCTTATTTTTTCAGAAAGAGTTTTTTGAATATTACAGGAATTTGGAATAGCTACATCAATGATATAAGTTTTTTTTTAAATTTTGTCATGTAAAACAATATCAGGTCTATTATGATTCATTTTATAAAAATGAATTTGGTTCATATATTACGGCAGTCAATCAAGTTATGTTTAATTACCAAACTTTGGTGAATTATTTTTAAAACCTGATTGTGCCTAAATGTATACTCGGACGGCGCTAATATAGAACATCCCGATAAAATATGTTCTATAGTTTCGGGAAAAGCCAAACATTTTCTACATAAATCATCAATTTGATTTATATCTTTGATTATATGCTTTCTATAATTTTTAGTATTAATGACTCTATCTTGAATGGCAAGCATTAATCCTTCTATTTCTGCGCTCAACTCTCCAATACTCAACCATTTGTTTGACGAAAGTTTGTCAACATACGTTTGGTTGAGATAATTGAAGTGTTTTGCGTGAATAATTTTATTTGACCAGGAATCTAATAATTCCTGGTTAGTATTTATAAGAATGTTGGCATTCTCGTCATATAAATTTAAAGGTGTAATATTTCTATCTGCCTTGCAAATTTTTTTGTGCATTTCTGAGTTATTAGCTTTCCTATGGAAAAAATTTCAAAGTATTTCTACCTGATTGTGTTTCAAAGATGTTATTTTGACGACACCTCTACCTCCTAAATTTCTAGGTAAATTAATTCGTTCTATAGCTGAATTTGGATGATGGCAATTAAATTTTGTTAAAGTAGTTCTAATTAATCGTTCTAAACTATCTAAATCTGTATTGGACCATTTAATTATGCCAAATGAGTACGGTAGTAGAGGTATTGCCCAAGTATTTATTGCTTTTACTAAATTTTTAGCAGATAGATTGCATTTTAAAATTTTTCTGATCCTAGTTTGAAATTTAATCCTAATATCATTTTTAATACTAGTGTGATCTAATCTATTCGATTGCGGGAATCCTAAGTATTTCATACTTTTAATTTTGAAATTTCTAAATATACCCTCGTCTCCATCTACAATTTTGCCTTTCTCTATATGGATCGTTTTACATTTATCTAAACCAAAAGTCCTTTTAATATCATCTGAAAAAATTTTAACTACCTTAATCATTTTCTCTAAATTTGATTCAGAATTTGAAAATAATTTTATATCATCCATATATAATAGATGTGAAACTATACTACTCTCTTTTGTATTACCCTTAATTTTTATTCCAAACTTGCTTTTAATTAACGTTTTAGAAAGGGGATTCAATGCTAAGCAAAACCAAAGAGGGCTTTTTAATTTTTGATTTTTTTCTTTATTATTATTATTGTTATTATGTAATGAGCAGGCAGCATTCTGCTGATGCGCTCATATCTAGTTTCACAATAGTTTGACAGTAAATTTTAATTTTTAACTAAGTTAGTCCTTTCTTCTCTCCAAATATGAATCCAATAGAGTTTTGAATTGGTTTATGTTGGTTGCATCGATGACATGTTGTGGGAGTTTGTTCCAAGCATCCACCACTCTATTTGCAAGGAAGTGTTTTCTAGGATTAGATGCAAAAGGCGTTTTGGAAATTTTTTTTGAGTGTCCACGGAGAATTATATTTTTATTAGTATTGAAGATTCCTTGGTTGCCAGCGCAGCTGTAGTGTCCAGATAAAATTTTGAAAGTCTCGATCGAGTCACCCCTTTCTCTTCTATCTTTTAAGGTTGGTAATTTTAATTCCTTGAGTCTATCTTCATATTGCCGATCTTTCAAAGCTCTTGGTATTTTAGTGAAACGTCTCTGTACTCCCTCTATCAGATTTGTATCCTTTGCGAAGTAAGGACTTCATATTAGGAAAGCATATTCCAGGAGAGATCGCACATATGTTTTGTATATTTTTAACATCATGTCCGGTGTTAGGTCAAGGAATGCTTTCCTGATTAAATATGTTAGTGAGGTATTCATTGGTATATTTTATTGGATAAGCAACACCTCTGCCATAGGTCAGCCGAAGTGGTTCGCTACGTTTGGTGATTTAGCTGGGTTGCCCGGGTCTTGGAGACGGATGACCAGGACACACTGAACCCCAGATTCCTACCCACCCCTTAATAATGATTGCTGTTCTAAAAATGATGGTGGGTAATAAGTCAGTATATAAGGAGTGAAATATTTGCTGAACCATAATTTTTATGCCAAACTTTTAAAAGTTTTGCGGAAAATTCCTCCATTTTTTCGACTAATAAGTTTTTTACATACTTTTATACCAAAACATGTGAATGATGAAATTTTATTAAAATAAACATTTTTGTTAGTCTGATTTTACATTACTACGCGATGACCGGAAACTTGTAGTAATGACGAAAAACTGTTAAAATTGCACCAAATTTTGATTGGATTTCGTATTTTAACTTTTTTGGTTTTGACTTTCGTTTTCGAATAAATCGGATTTTTTTATATCAAATTAAAAAAAAAGGCCGCTAGGAGTTGTGTTGATACGAATGAGAAGATACGAATACCCTCCTGCAAAAGTTTTTTAACTCTTCAGATTTTTTATTTTTTTACACGAGCTCCAAGTAAAAAAAAAAAAAAAAACAGGAGGCCTTGAGGAAAATAATTTCCCTCAGGGCCTATGTCATCTTTGGGGATGCTGCGTGGAGGGTTTTTTTTAGGAAGAAGGAGAGGAGAGTTCTGGGAAGGAAAAGGGTTTAAGGGGTGGGTAGGAATCTGGGGTTCAGTATGTCCTGGACATCCGCCTCCAAGACCTAGACAAACCTCACCCCATGAACCCGGGCACCTCTGCTAAATCACCAACCACTTGGGGTGACCTATAGCAGAGGTGTAGGTTATCCAATAAAGGTTCCCGGGGCGGTGTGCGGCGGTACCCATTCCCGCCTCCCATAAAACGCATATTTCAAGTTATTCCAATAAAATTGAAAATTTTATTTGAAGAAGAAGATTACAATAATAATCTAAACGAAAATATGAAAGAGAACAAAACACAGAAAAAAAGACAATGGTCGCAACTGGGACTCGAACCCAGGCCTCTCGTCTAACCGGGACGTGCGCGTTAACCAATTTCGCTATTGCCACCTTCTGTCAAACCGTCATAATTGTCAATCACATAATTAAAATTTTTGAATTAACAATATCAACTTCAACTTCAACTAATCATTTTTCCATATTATGGGCAACTACCCTTTTTTATTGGAAACAATCTTTCTAAGAATTGGTTTGTAACCTGGATAGCGTCTCGGATAAATGTATCCGAATTTATTCATACGGAACTTTTGACTTTTTATAAAAGTTTAAATGAATATTCAATTTTTTATAAGAAAAACTATTTTTATAACTTTTGAAGGTTATTCCCATCAACGTAATATATATACTTCGTCTCTTAGACATTGCTCTACTCTTACTGCTCCTTTCTGGTTCCAATAAAGATTACCTATTATCCTTATATCTTTATCGTCTATCCCGGAGGTTTTCAGAATTTGAATCATTTTGTTGTGTCTAATTCTATCAAATGCTTTAAGGAAGTCAATGAAGCTTGCATGTACATTTATATTCACATCTCTACATCTTTGGATTAGTACTTGAATACTAAATAACGCTTCCCGAGTGCCCAACCCATTTCGAAAGCCAAAGTATGTGACACCTATCTTTTCTTACACTTGTATGCGTCCATGTATAATTCGCAAAAATATCTTCAATAAGTGACTCATTAAACTAATTGTGCGGTGGTCACTACATTTTCTTGCTTTTGCTTTCTTTGGGAGAGTAACAAAAGTGGATCGAAGCCAATCTAGTGGGATAATTCCTGTATTATATATTGAGTTAAAGATACTCGTCAATACTAAGATGCCTTTATTTCATATAAGTTTAAGGATTTTAGCCTGTATTCCATCTGGGCCCGCAGCTTTCCCAGTTTTAGAGAGACAATGCATACATATTAATTGTTATTGGTGGGCCTGTTGTAATATTTCCCATATCATATTCTACGCTTCTATTATCATTGAAGAGTTCTGAGATATAGTCTTTCCATCTTTTTAGTTTTTCGTTAATATCGGTTAGAAGTTTTCCATCTTGATCCTCTAGTTGCCCTATGTCGGTTGAAACAAAAAAGGAAAAAAATTGAACATTTTAATTTTATTTCTCATCGTGCAAGTACCGTAAAAACGTCCTGTGATTCATCGCCATAATCCAATAGCCAGTAACCCTTAAAATCTTTAATGTATGTCAACAGTCGAAAGCATAAAGTTCAACACGGTTCCTGGAATTACTGCCATAGCTTATGTACAATGTACGTATGGCACTCGACTAAATGGTTCTAACTGCTGGGTTCTTTTATGTATTTCGTTTGGAGCTTTTACAAGGTTTCACGGCAAAGCGTATACTTTTTTACGCAGATGTGATTTCCTTTACCGGGCTAATTTTAATTTAGATATTTCAGGTTGTAATTTTATGATTTCGCTGCTTTAACGTGTGTAGATTTGGGTACGCTATGAATTTTGTAGTTACGTCATTGTGTGAAGGTACTAATAAAAATTATTACTCACATGTTAAACAATTTAGCATACAGTAGTAAGTATAGATATTAAATCGTGGCATTCCGAATTTCTACCGTTTTATAACATATTTTTCTGGAACATTAAGTTTTAAAGTTTCTAAAAAAATATATGTTATTTTTTAAGATAATATCTATTCATTTACCACGCAGATATGGTAATTATATGAAATTCCCTCAATAGAAAAAAATTGCAAAGTATGCTCCGAAAATTATTATAAACATGTTTTTTTTCTATTTTTATAAGACAAACTCTCTTTGTGTAACTTTTGAAGGTTATTCCCAAGAAGAAGATAACAATAATAACCTAAAAGAAAATATGAAAGAGAACAAGATACAGAAAAATAGAAAAAGATAATGGTCGCAACTGGGACTCAAACCAGACCTCTCGTCTAACCGGGATGTGCGCGTTAACCAATTTTATTTGAAATATGAAATTGACGAATATGACGATTTGACGAAAGGTGGAATAGTGAAATTGGTTAACGCGCACGTCCCGGTTACAACGAGAGTCCCAGTTGCGACCATTAACTTTTTCTATTTTTCTGTGTCTTGTTCTCTTTCATATTTTCGTTGAGATTATTAGTGTTATCTTCTGCTTCAATGATACGTTTTTTTCTGTTATTTAACAAGTTACATGTATGAAAAAATTCATTGTTTCTTTAAATGACATTTAAGTCATTTCCCACGAGAATTTTTGGTGTATTAAGTCGTGGTCTATTAAAAATTTTCACAATTTTCGCTTAAATATTATCGATTTTAACAAAAGCGCGCTTCCTCTAACATTCGTATTTACAAATCTCCCTTATTTAAGCACTTACTACCAGCTGAGCTATTCGGTATCTTTTGTGGGATCTCCTGTCATTTTTTGTGTGATTTTTACATATTTACTGTCACATATTTTATTATAGATCGATTTAAACACGAACTCCTGCAAGTACTCATGCTTATTTATTCATTTAATGTACGTTGCATATAGAAAAAGCAAAAAACAACCATAAAAATCACACAAATCTCACAGGAAATCACGTCCGTTATGTAATAACAATCCCACAAAAATTATGAAATCGCTCAGCAGGTCTTTTAACTTGCGGTGGAGAATATTAGGGGACTGATAAATCAAAATTTGGATTGATAAATCAATCCAATTTTTATTTAACCAATGTAACGAAGTTGAAACATATTTTATAAGAGAGAAAATCTAATGTTTTTGTAATATGAACACTGCACAGGAGTTAGTAAAGAAGGGCATGAGATGGGGAAGAGGAAGTTGGTAAAGTACCTGGCTATTCAGGTCTGGTCACCAAACATGGCTAAAGCCATTTCAAGCACCGTTTCAATTCTGATTGGTGGTCTAATTCTGTTTTGGGGAAAGGAAGGAGAGGAAGTTCTGAGAAGGCAAAATGTATGAGAGGTAGGACTCTGGGGTCTATTCAGGAGTGACGAACGTGTGAATTCATTCCTGATAATGTGGTGCAAGATTATGGGTCAAGAGAGTCCGGCTGTAGAGGTCAAAAGGTCTCCCTAAACCAGTTTCTCTCGATCCGGCTCGACACGCAGGAGGTGGGCAAAAGCATCCATCGCCAAGACATAGTAAAACCTCACCCCTGATAAGTCACCAAACGAAGCGAACCACTTGGGGTGACCTATGGCAGGGGTGTTGGTTATCCAATAAATAGTTTCCGGAGCATCAGTATAGATATCCGCCTCCAAAATAGTAAATTGTGTATTCTTCCTGGGATGTCGCTGAAAGTTGTATTATATTATTTCAAACAATCAGATATCTCTTTTATAGCTAAGGCAATGGTATTTTAAAAAAGGAGTATTTACGAGTGTCGCGACCTTCGACCAAGTATATCTAGACAGGAGTGTAAAATGTGTCTTAAAAATGACACCGGAACCAAAAATATTGGTTTACGAAAACATTTATCAAAAGGAAAGTCTATTATCACATAGTCAAAAGATCGCAAAAAGCATTGGTTTGTACCTTTATTTGGTCTGCATGGAGCTAATTTGTTTTCCAGCAAGTTCGCGGTAACGGAATTACTAGCTTTGTGAAGATCATTTTTAAAACACAAATTTCAGGCAGTTAGAAATATTTTAGGTGTGGGCTATCGCGAACTTTATTATTAACAATTTAATCAGTTATATGAATAACAAAAAAATATATACATAACATATGAATTCGAGGCAGCGTACCGAGAAAAGTAACATTTGATAAAAAATGTTTAAGTTCTTCCTAGTAATACAACTACGTCACGCAAGAGATGCAACGGAATTCGAAGGGTAGTTGTATTATGAAATTTCTCGTAGGTGGTGTCACTTTGGGATTGGAATTGTGTATGGGAGGGCTAATCTATAGTTAATATATCGATGGTCACGACCGATGCCGCAACACGAGACGATGTGAACTTTAAATCCGATTTTGAAAAGTAAAAGACAATTGACTGCGTTTTGAAATATCGATCACGAAAGGAATAGTCCCTACCTTTGATGGCTTCCTCCACTGTTTCAGGATCGATCCTGGTACTGGCAGCTTCCCAATAATAGCGGCACAACACAAGGTTTCAAATACGGACACTTTGGGTTCATAAAATATGAATTTATGCGATTAATTGCGATATTTCTATTGAGAGCTGTGACCAATGTCACTTCGATTTTTCAACTGCCCAAGAAGGTAATTTAAAAACTTTGGTGGCAATATTGTTTATTTTTTCCATGTAGGTAGGAAAATATCTTCTTCTTTTCCTTTCAGAGACTTTTGAGGAAAGGAGGAAGATAAAGGAATAAATTACTGATGAAGGACTCGGGAAAATGGATTTATTTTTAAAAAACTGTTTCAGAACCAAACAACGAGTATATATTCGAATAAAAACTAGCCAATAATAGAATCGAAACGTAACTTCAAATTCAGTTGAAATCAAATGCCGCATTGAGCAAGCTCGTGCAACCTTTGTCCGCATGAAAAAAATGTTCTGCTCAACCTTGGATTACGAATGTGAATGGTCAGATGCTACGTGTTTTAGATATTATTTTACGGAATGGAAGCATGGACGCTTACCGAAGAACTAATTAGGCGACTTGAGGCATTCGAGATGTGGATCTACAGAAGAATACTTAAAATAAGCTGGATGGACAGGGTTACAAACGAAAATGTTATGGTTCGGATGAATAAAGAAAAGGAAGTAATTAAAACTATAAAAATCCGAAAACTTCAATATCTTGGACATGTGATGAGACATCCAGAGAAGTATGAGATCCTGCATCTCATAATGCATGGAAAGATTGCTGAAAGGCGTGGTCCTGGAAGAAGGAGAACCTCATGGCTGAAGAACCTGAGACAGTGGTTTGGCCAGTCTACCGTGGAGCTGTTCCGGGCCGCAGTAAACAAAGTCCGCATAGCCAACATGATAGCCAACGTCCGTTGAACGGACAGGGCACAAGAAGATGAAGTAACTTAAAATGTATTTCACGACCTTCATTTGCCCCTTTTTCTTCCCTTCCGTACATTAATTCCCACAACGGGTACACCATAGTTAGACTGGCATCACACAGTTAGGACTTTTGGTCTTCTAATTCGCCGAAATTGACGAGCACGAAAATAAAATACTCTTTGAAGAAATTTGCTAGATAGGATTCCTCAAAAAAAACTGAAAACAATACTATGTACCTCTCTAATAAGTTACCTATTCCCAGTAAAATGATAAATGGAAAACAATGTTTAAAATATTTCACGTTACCAAGAGAAAATTTGGTGGAGCGTATAAATAGCGCCAACAAAGGCAGGATTTATACATTAAGAGATATAACTAATTATTAATTATTTACGCGGCGTTTTCATCACAAAAATTATGATCAAGAATTGCCAAGACGTATAATGGAACGTGCACTCTCCTGAAGGAAATGCCTTTCTGAAGTAGTACTACAGGCAATACATAACATATCAATGTAATACGGGTAGGTCAATTTATTCGTCCATCATGTGGCGTATTTTATCAAACACCGATAAATTTGGGAGGCGGGAATGGGTACCGCCGCCCCGGGAACTTTTATTGGATAACCAACACCTCTGCCATAGGTCACCCCAAGTGGTTCGCTACGTTTGGTGACTTAGGAGGGGTTCCCGGGATCATAATAATATTTGGCTAATTTATATAGCGCCGTTTCTGTGAAAAATCACCTCAAGGGCGCTGTATGTTCATGGGGTGAGGTTTGTCTTGGAGGCAGATGACCAGGACACACTGAACCCTAGTTTCCTATCGACCCCTTAAACCCTTTTCCTTCCCAGAACTATCCTCTCCTTCCTTTCCTCAAATAACCCTCCAAACAGCATCCCCAAAGATGACATAGGCCCTGAGGGAAATTATTTTCCACAGGGCCTCCTGTATGGAGGTCATGTAAAAAAAAAAAAACAGGCAGAGAACAATTTGTATTATTTATTTTTGGGTTGTTATGCCGTGTTGCGTAGGCTAAATGAGAAGGTAGCGCAACACGGCGTAACAACCCAAAAATAAATAACAAAAATACTTTTGGCCGTGAAAATCTAAAATCGTATCCAGTTCATTTTATAGTTATTTTGCACATTATAAATACAAAGAGCCATGAAACACAATATTTGAGGTACTTATTTAAAACTCTTAAGTAATTACAAACTAACAAAACTTAGTAACAAAAATGAATTTTGTATTCATGTGCTTACCAAAAATTGTTAAAATCGTTTTTGGTACATGAGGAAAACAGTTTGGGTGGTGATGAAAACGAAGTACCGACATAATTTAATTAAAATATAATTAACACACGACGACAAAAGACTCGGAGATTCGCCAGATTTCCAAGTAGTTAATAAAGACAGCGTATGTCAAAGCACAACTCATTTCCCATTTGAATAAATTTAGCATTTTGCCGCCATGTTTATTTTTCCCGGAGCACACTGGATGATAAACAGCAAATCTCTTGCAGCGGATTTTTTCCCACAAACATAATGGAAATTTCCATTTGCCATTTCTTTTACACCCGAGAGTTGAACTGTTGAGCAAACTGCCAATGATGAAAGACCACTCATTCAGAAAGATTTTCAGAATGATTTTTATTTATTTATTTGTTTATTAAGACACACACAGTACATTATAAAACAGATTATAAGGTATGTTAAATTAAATTATTACATGGTTATGTACCTATTACGTAAGTCCATAGAATGTCATTTGGTAATTACGCCTGAGATATGAACCGGTCTTAAAACTTAATTATTGAATGGATGAGTAATAATAATAAAAAGGAAGAAAAGGGGGGGGGGGGGAGGGAGATAAGGAGACATTTTAAAATCAAGAATTGTATGCTCACTAATTGTAATTGACTGATTAAAGTTTAATGAAAAGTTAAGTGTAAGTAATTTTATAACAATTATATCACGTCAAGAAATTTAAAAAATTAGTTTTATATGTTTGCAAGGAATCATGAAAAATGTCTAAGTGTTGTAATTTTTTATAGTGGGTATAAGTTATGATTGCGCGAGTAATTGGTGAGTTACTCGCTGCATTGGTGTTATTGGATTCTATATGAAAAAGAGAAGTGTGCCTGGTACGCCTCATTGGGACATTTAAACCAATAGTGGATAGCAATTCAGGACTATCTATTTTATTATTTAGCAGGTTATACAGAAACAGCAGATCTGATAATGTGCGTCTTTTTTGTAAACTTAACATGTTATTTGTAGTTTTGTTGTATTTCTTGAATAAATATATCAGAAAGAATTTAAGTCTATTGATGTGTTTGACCTGATTATCATAAATTAAGCTATACAATATTCTACAAGTACCTACAAGACGCGTTACTGCAAAGGGGGGATAGAATTCGAACTCAACAATGACAATAAAAGATTATTTTTTTTTTAAACTAAATGAGTAAAATCCAAATTGAAATATTTAATTACATTAAGACATATTAGCGAAACTCAATCGAAAATCTGAAAAGAAAAAAATCAGAAAAAGATGCGGTCACATCTAGGACTCGAACCCAGGACCTTCTCCTTGCCGGGACGCAGCTCTACCAATTGATAATGTGTCCCTGTACGATTCGGTCATAGTTAACTGTATCATACTTCGACTAAAAATTACCAATACTATCTAAATTTTTTTAATGCATAATTTTATTTGCTGCTAATATGGGTCCTGAGTTTGGGTCCTAGATGTTACCGTATCTTTTTACGATCGAATTCGATCTCAATAATAAAGATGAAAGAATTCGAACTCAACAATGATAACGAAATAATTCGATTTCAATAATGATAATGAAAGAATTCGAACTCAAAAATGATAATTAAATAATTCGATTTCAATAATGAAAATGAAAGAATTCGAACTCAACAATGATAATGAAATAATTCGATTTCAGTAATGATAATGAAAGAATTCGAACTCTAAAATGATAATGAAATAATTCGATTTCAATAATGAAAATGAGAGAATTCGAACTCAACAATGATAACGAAATAATTCGATTTCAGTAATGATAATGAAAGAATTCGAACTCTAAAATGATAATGAAATAATTCGATTTCAATAATGAAAATGAAAGAATTCGAACTCAACAATGATAACGAAATAATTCGATTTCAGTAATGATAATGAAAGAATTCGAACTCTAAAATGATAATGAAATAATTCGATTTCAATAATGAAAATGAAAGAATTCGAACTCATGAATGATAATGAAAGAATTCGAAGTCAACAACGATAATGAAAGAATTCGAACTCAATAATCACAATGAATTAATTCGTTCTCAACAATGATAATGAAATAATTTGATCTTAATAATGATAATGAAAGAATTCAAACTCAACAACGATAATGAAAGAATTCGAACTCAACAGAGATTCTGAAAGAATTCGAACGAGACTCTAGAAATAATATTTAACATTCTAGTGAAATTTTAATAAGAGTGGTTTAACAAATGCAATTTTTTATAGTTTTACCAAATTAATGGAGTAGAATGAATATTATTCGACATTTTTTATTATTTATTTCATACATCGCCAAATATCAATGATACGTTTTTTTATTTCACAATTAAGATAAATTTAAAATTCAGAAATATTAAAAAATGTTAATATCAATGCAGAAACAAAAAAAAACTTCTTCCTTCTAACGGTGGTGTTATTCCAAAGTTAATAAACTTCTCCACTCTTCACTCATACCAACTTACCACTATTACCCCCCCCCCCTTCCCTTTATCTCTAAATTTAGATTTTGTTTATTTGTTTATTTGTTTATTTGTTTATTAGGAACATACACAGTACATAAGTTTACAAGTTATAAGGAATGTTAAATAAAGTAATTACATGCTTTAGTACCTATTACGTAAGTCCGTATAATATCTGGGATAATACGCCTGGGATTTGAACAGTTCTTAAAACTTAACTGATGAATGAAAGAGAAGAATAATATAAAGGAAAATTGTATACAAAGATAAAAGAGATTTTTTTTTTTTTTTTATAACAAGAATTACATGCTAACAAATTGTAATTAGTTTAGTGAAAAGATGAGTATTTTTATAGCAATAAAAAATACATGCTCATGAGTAGTAATTAAAGTTTAATGAAAATATAAGTGTAAATAAGAAGTTTTAAAATTAATTATATCACGCCAACAAATTTAGTAAATTAGTTTTGTATGTTTGCAGGGAGTTGTGGAAAATGTCTAAGTGTAATAATTTTTCATAGTGTGTATAAGATGTGATTGCGCGAGAGATTGGTGAGTTTTGTGCTGCATTAGTATTATTGGATCCTATGTGAAAAAGTGAAGTGTGCCTGGTACGCCTCATTGGAACATTTAAACCAATGACAGATAGCAATTCGGGACTATCTATTTTATTATTAAGCAGGTTATGTAGAAATATCAGATCTGACAGTGTGCGTCTTTTTTGTAAAGATAACATATTATTTGAAGTTTTGTTGTATTTCTTGAGTAAATATTTCGAAAATTTATTCTGTATACTCTCTATTAAGTCTATGTATACCTTATATTGAGGATTCCATATGGTGGAAGCATACTCCAGTGGACTTCTGACCAATGAACAGAATAATATTTCCAGAGTCTTAGCACTTTTAAAAACTTTACATACTCTTAATAGAAAACCTAGCATCTTATAAGATTTTGATATAATGTATTCGATGTGCTTATCAAATATTAGTTTGCTATCCAAGTGAACACCTAGATCTTTACATGTAGACAAATATTTTAGAGGTTTGTTATTCAAGTTGTAAGGATAGGTTATTTTATTTTTATTTCTAGTAAACGTAATCGAGTGACACTTGGATATATTTAAGGACAATAAGTTTGATTCACAGTATGTGCACAAATGATCAAGATCTCTTTGTAATTCGATGCAATCGGATAACGACTGAATAGGTTTAAAAATTTTCATGTCGTCCGCATACAATATAAAGTAACTATTTGGGAAGCATACAAGAATGTCATTTATATAAATATTGAATAGGACTGGTCCGAGATGCGACCCCTGGGGCACACCTGAGACGATTTCTATTAAGCAAGATGCGAAACCATTGACAACCGTAATTTGGTGTCGATTATTAACATAAGATGCGATCCATCTATAGAGATCACCGTGAATTCCTAGACCTAAAAGCTTCTGTAAAAGAATATAATGGTTAACACGGTCGAATGCTTTAGAGTAATCAGTGTAGATGGCATCCACCTGGCATCTCATGTCCATTTGAGCATGAAGAAAATTTGTAAAAGACGCAAGATTTGAGGTTGTGGAGCGATTTTTCATGAAGCCATGTTGATTAGTTGAGAGTAAAGGTGAGATGGTAGAATATAATTGATCGTAAACAATTTTTTCCAATACTTTACTTAAAATCGGTAATTTGGATATCGGTCGATAGTTGGAGACATCGTTTTTACTGCCGTTTTTAAAGATTGGGGTAATCAAGGCTGTTTTCCACTTGTCGGGAAATGTTCCTTCAGATAGCGATAATTTGAAAATAGCAAAAATGGGGGGTGTCAATTGTTTACTACAGTAGTTTATAAAGATTCCTGGAAGTTTATCGTTACCCGGTCCCTTTTTGATATCGATAGACTTAAGGTATTTGAAAGTTATGTCTTCATTGATCTCGATTGAGCTAATTACGCTATTTGAATTTAAACAATCACTAGCATTGCTTGTATGAGCAGGTTGATCATTCGAAAATACAGAACCAAAATACTCCGAAAATAAATTGGCTACTCCTTTACTGTCATTAGCAGTTTTTTCGCCATAAAACATATGATCGGGGATGGCGGGAGATTTTCTTTGAGAATTGACATAGGACCATATTTTTTTAACATTGTGCTGTATACCGGATTCTATCGTGGAAATGTAGGTTTTGTAAGCCGCTGAAGCGACCGTCTTTTGCCTTTTGCGTAGCAAAGAAAATGAGAGATAGTCAAGAGGGTTCCGATGTCGCTTCCATGCTCTAAAGAACTTTAATTTTTCATTTGTTATTTTTATTAAGGCTGCCGTGTACCATAGTGGATATTTTCCAGATTTCACAACTTTCTTGGGAATAAATGCATCAATGATTTGTTCAATTATAAAGTAAAATGAGTTTAACGCTGTATTTACATCCGGTGCATTTATAACGGCAGACCAGTCGGTCTCTTCCAGTTTCCCATTAATCACGGTATAATCTGCTTTATGGAATAATTGTATTGTTCTAGGAGTTGAGAGGGTAGCATTATGGGATGGAATTTCTAGTTCAATAATCAATGAATTATGATGAGCATCCTCTTTAACTAAAGGATGATCTGCAAGCGTCACCTTAGCTGGAGTGTTACAGAACACGAGGTCCAATATTCGTCCATATTTGTTAGGTGAGTGGTTAAATTGAGTTAAATTTGCAAACGATAAACAGTTACATAGTGTGAGTGAACATTGGTCTCTGTTAGTTGATATTTGTTGATTAGTCCAATCAATACTGGGTAAGTTATAGTCGCCAATGATTAGAAACTTGTCATTGGGAAAACGGATCGTTAAGTCAGAAATGGCATTGGTATGGCTAGTAAATAACGCTAATCTTTCTGAGGATGTTAATTTTGGACCGACGCTAGGTAAGTACACGCAGCACATATGGAAGTTATAACAATGATGATTAGATTTTGATGTATTGACAGTTATCCACATATCTTCAGCGTCTGAATTCCAAGAGCGGGGAGTAACAAAAAATTATTTTTTAATACCTATGATTACGCCTCCGCCAGTTGATTTACCAGTGCGATGGATATCCCTATCATTTCTGTAGACAGAATAGCGGTTATCAAATAATTCCTCATCTAGGATGCTATCAACCAACCAACTTTCGGTAATGAAAATCAAGTCATAATTATTGAGCAGCACATTTTGACTAAATTCCAACGTTTTTGAGCGCAGACCTCTCGCATTTTGATAGAATATTATTAAAGAATCAAGCATTGAGAAATTTTGTTAAGTACATTAATAACTTCGGTTTCTACAAAATATACTTGATTATTTTGTTCGAAAGTTATGTTCATAGTCATAAGTCCACTGGGAATAACAAAGCATAACATACAATTATCAATTAAGGTGCGTGAGTATATCATAGAATGTATAACTGAGCAGTGAGTACAATTATCAGCAGGTGGGGTTAATGTAAAAAGGGTAATATTCATTAAATTAAGAAAAAAATCAGGAGAAAAATAGTAGTTACAGGATAGATGATTTAACATGGTAATGGTGATTAAGCTATTAGGTTTTTTAACTGCGAGTCGCATGAGATATGTATGGGAGGTGATGTATCGTTCTTTCTAAGGTAGATTTTCCCGTTTCGTATCCATAAAAACTGATACATGTGTTCGTTTTTAAAGCCTTTGGCGGACCTCAATATAGATTTATTTTTCCGCGTGAGATGGTCGTTAACAAAGATCCTCTGATCAGCTCCAGCCATTCCGATGCCCTTGGTAGTGATTCCTTTTTTCTTCTTAATGGCTGCTATGAATTCGTCCTTCTTCTTGCGAGAGGTGAATTTTGCGATGATGTTTCCCGGGCGTCCGTCAGTCCTGTCTTGAATATGATTACGCTTGCTGACTCTGCTAACATATTCAATTTCGTTTTGATGGAGGGGGCATCCAATAACTGTTGCGATAGTTGACATCATTGTAGGCAGATTCTCGTTGGTGGTCTCTGGCATTCCATGTATTTCTATGTTGTTAGAGAGAAGCTCCTGCTCCC
This sequence comes from Limnephilus marmoratus, assembly GCA_917880885.1. NCBI lineage: Eukaryota > Metazoa > Arthropoda > Insecta > Trichoptera > Limnephilidae > Limnephilus > Limnephilus marmoratus. The sequence goes on from OU862922.1 coordinate 13,469,191, forward strand.
TTTCATTATTTCCCCTCTCTAACATGAAAACTGTTTGTTTCAGCTCAGAGACTTCCATTTCCAGCTTATCTACTTTGGCTAATTTTTCGTTGATTAGATTAATTTTGCTTGAGAAATCGTCCATGATAGTATTATTGTAAATTATCACCTTTTCAAATTCAGCCATTTTATTGCTTATTTTTTCTAACTGCAGCGACATTTTTTTTATCTCCACAGTTAGGAGTTCATTGCTGTGGTCAGTGGAGCTAGTGCGAATTTCCGGATTGACCAGGATTTGTATGCAATTATTGCACTTCCATGCATCCTTTTTTCCTTGCGACATGCGTTTGTAGACGCTTGCCGTAATATTGGCACATTCAAAATGGAAAGTGCATTTGCAGGTTGAGCACCTTATACACTCAGCCTCTTTTAGATGCTTAACGCAAATCTTGCAAGTTGTATCCATATTTATTTTACTTGCGGTTGCAATAGGTTGCAATACTGTAGGTAGCTTGGGGTTTTTGTCAGTTTTTGAATAATAACTTTATTAACTTCAGATTTGACACTGTGTACACTTTAAACAAACACTCACTTTCGTATTTAATTCACCTCAACTTATATTATGAGCTGGTATTGAAATTGTGTGATAAGAGTCACTGTTTTTAATAGCAAATGAACGATTATTTGGGAGCGATTGACAAACGTCAGGCGGGTGTTATTGTTATTTGTTATGTTATTAACTTAAGGTGCCCAATTCCCGCTCAAAAAGAAGAAGATGGAGATATATGTAATTATGAATGTTGGAGAGAACGCGCTAATATTTAAAACCATAAAATTGTAGCGAAAATTGGGAAAATTTAAAATTTGGAAAGTTTAATAAAATATTTCTCGTTTAAAATAGATCAAAAGTCTCGTGGGGACATCTAAAATAGCATTTTAAGAAACAATGTGATTTTTTTTCATTCATATAACTTCTAATATAAGTGAAATGAACGTGTTTATAATAATAATCATTTTCGGAGGGAATTTCATATAATTTGCGTTTTGGCGTGGGGAACGTCTAGATATTCGTATTGTCTTAAAAAATAAGATAATTTTTTTTAATAGCTTAAAAATTTCAAATGTTTAAGGGAGATACGTAAGAAATCGGTAGAAATTCGGATTGCGGCGGTAGTAGTGGACTCTTTCCACGACAAGTTGATTGTATGTATAAAAACAAAGTGATGTAAACAAAGTCTTTTTAAATACATCTATTTGATTTTTGATTTTGTTTTCTTGAATGAATGAATGAAGTGAAATCTTGGAAGTGGAAATTAACCCACTTCCCGACATCCGATCGAGGTGAAACTCGGCGTATAGACTCGTTGTCGGTGACAATCCATCCTATCAAACACAGTGGCAATCACGCATACACATGAGGACGTATATTTCTCTAAAATTAGTTGACATTGCAGCAGTTAATATATTAAATAAAGTCGGTCCGATCCAATTGAGATTTGGCTCAATTATTAGAGGTGTTGACTCCAGTCCCCAGGAAGGAAAGGTACAATCCCAAATCAAACCATAATTTTTTTTTTGTTTTAAAAGAAAATTTGAAAGTTCACGGCAGTTTACCATTTTGAAGGCTGGTATGGGTATCACAGCTACGGGAATCATTTATTGAACAACCAACACCCCTGCCATAGGTCACCACAAGTGGTTCGTATGTTTGGTGACTTAGCAGGGGTGCCCGGGTTCATGGGGGTGAGGTTTGTCTAGGTTTTGGCGGCGGATGCGTTTGCCCACCGACTGAGTGGCAGGCCGGATCGGATGAGACTGGTTGAGGGAGATATTTTGATTCCCATCGCCTTGCACAACAGTGGGAGGAATGAACCCATACATCCATCACTCATGGACACATCAACCCCAGATTCCTACCCATCCCTCATACCTTTTTCCTTCCAAGAACTTCCTCTCCTTCCTTTCCCTAAAAAGACCCTTCACACAGCACCCCAACGTTGATATGGGCCTCGAGGCCAATTGTGTCCTATGTGGAGCTATTGTAAAAAAAAATTCGAGTGCAGTTTACACGCGGTAGAAGCGAAACTTTACCAAAACATTCTCAACCAATACTTGAAAAGTGAGGTCATAATCAAAGCGACCAATGAGCGCAGTTGATGCGTAATATAACAGTAATCGTCATTTCCGTTTCATCCGAAATCCAAATCACAGCGGCGCTATGAAAGTTTCACTTAAAAAAAAATTAAGAGCCAATACATGGGGGAGAGAGATTCAGTTCTCATTAAAAGAAATAAAAATAAAATTCCTCGAAATTGGCTAACAGCCTGCCCTTTATTTTTTAATAAAATAAATGATGGTATCACCAAGTGAAAACGATTCGAAGAACTGTATTTCGAAAAATTCATAAGTATATTTTTGTTTACGTCAGCTTTACATGAGGCCTAGAAGAATAATTATAATAATTATTCGTCGGCGGCATGTATCTTTTCTCCGGAGATTTTTTCAATGTAGATGAGTGTTTCAGGGTAATAATTATTGCTTATAATAATTGTTACCCTTTGTGCTATGCATAAAAATCTTGTCTTAAATATAAGTTTATCAATTTAAAAAATAATAATATAATTATTGTCTGTGCCATATAAAATAAGATTTTCACTTCAACTTGCCTTCGAAAAAATCAAACAGGAATATTGGCTAGTTTTGTGGGCATTATTTGCTTGACCAGTGTAACCAAATCTCTTATATTTTTCCTTCGTTCCTTTATAACGTTTTTCTCGCCCTGAAGGGACTTGCGAAATGGGTAAATCTGAGCTTAAACAATGGTTTTTCAAAGCGGGGCATAAAAACATAAAATAACGCTTACGCAGAATTCATATTATGTTAAACGTTTGCTTTTAAACGAGGTTCACAATGGAACTTCCCCTAATGCTCTATTTTTCAGATTCAACATCCAATAATCGCATTCAATAACCGTTGTATACTGCCATCTGCGTAAATTAAATTTATTTATTTTATTCAGGTTCTCCATAAAACAGTTATACACCAAATTATTATGGAGAAGATTACACAATTTAAAATAAGGAAAAAAAGTTCGTGGGGGCAGTTTTATTATGTTGTGACGTATGTCAAAAGATAGACTGAACTCTCTATAGGTAACATTGAAGATGTCGATGCTCAATGCAGAATCGTTAAGCAGTTGAATTGCTCTGTTTAATGGCGCATTCTGAAAGCAAGAAATTCTCGCTTTCTGAGCATAAAAAATTGCGTGGGATCTCTTACGAGTATATGCGCGAGGGACATATAGGTTAATCTCCTTCAACATAGGTGGATTCAGCACAGTACCGGAGATCAGCTTAAAAAAATGTTTCCCCAAATATAATTTTCGGCGGGCTTCTAAGGTATTTTGATCGAGCATTCCTGTTAAGAACAACGATGGATACAGTAATGGGTAGTATGTATATTCCCTCATATACAGGTAACGCATAAACCTTTTTTATACTCTTTTCAATTTCTAGGAATGATTTTGTTCAGAGGGGGCCCAAATAATGGAGGATGCTGCGAACAAGTGCTTCATATTATGTTCCTCGTATTAAATGTGTGAGACATTAAAATATGTTCTTAAACGTTTTCATTTCATTGATTTTTCTTTTTTGTACCGATCTTACAAGTTTTACAAGGTTTCCTTCCTACTCATTATTGGCAGATTCTGGGTAAACAAAAATCGCTCTTAGATCGTATGATGTGTTTGTGCAACTGGATGTCTAGAACGGACGATCGATAAAATCCGATATAAATAGGATATTGACTAAATTCAATATTTATGACGTATAATTCATTGTCAGTTGTGTTTCATAACATTTAATATTTAAAACACAATAAACATACAGTTCTTAAGAATTTATGAAAAGCGTAAAGAAAGGCAATTAAATCTGACTTTTTACTAAATTAGTGTAAAAATATTACATGTTCAGTGTTTTAAGGGATGTTCTTGACTTACTTTAACCAGTCATTCCTGAAATTATTTGCTGTAAAAAATGTAAATGAAATTTTGGTCTCCGGTGACTTTTTCGATGACTCGTGTTTGTTTTTCAAATTTTTTTTCTTCAAAATCAAACTTTTTTTTTTCTTTCACATGTTGTCACTGGTCACTCAGCTGAGTAATCGACCAACTCCTTACTTCGCCTCCAACTGTTTTTAATGTTTTAGTACAAAAAAAAACACCAACAATGTCACCGGAGATCAAAATTTTATTTACATTTTTTACTCCTAATAATGCCAGGAATCACTGGTTAAAGTAAATCAAGTACGTTTCTTAACACCCTGTATAAAAAAATTTCACACAACATTATTCCATAATTTTTTTTTGCACGCTTCGTGCCTTAAAAAAAGAAACACGCTATATAATATAGCATGAATTATAAATTACATACCACATCACATTATTTACACATGTCATTGATGCTTTAGAGCTTAAAAAGCAAAAAAAAAATGATTAAATCATACCATTTACTTTTGAAATATTGTCATGTGATCAACTTACAACATTATTCCACAAACCTGTTACAACGGCTAAAAAGCAGGTTTAATAACACTTTTCTGGGCAAATAATACTTTCCTGCATCCTTCAGCTTCTTGGCTTTGAAGTCTTGCTAGTTGAAGCCGTAAGACGTTCATTTTCACCATTTATTTCCATGAATTTAACCGTGCTCCGTGATTTCGATAAACGGCATTATACAACGAACTTCCACAAACCAACTTTTAAAATGCTGCCTCAGGCCTAAAAACTATTGTATATAATTTTTCATCACCATAATGCTTACCTTAAAAGATGCTTATTACTATTCCCAATATTATTTCATCAATAACTCAACATTGGTAGTTTTCTTGCATACAACGTTATTCCGAGCACGGGCTCAATTGAGAAGAAATATTTCGACCGACCGTTGACAAATTTTAGCGCGGCCACTTGAGTGTCAGATAAACCGTCAACATACAAAACATTTTAAATAATGTCGTTCATTTTGCAAAATAACTGGCTTATTAATGAATAGATATGATCTAACCAAGCTATTAGATTTGAAAAATAGTTGAAAAAGTAAACGCAAAACGCCAATGTATTTTAAAGTTAGTATTTCAATTCGAAATTGTTAATTTATTAGTACAATTTTTTCGAAGCAGTTTTGACATTTACTTATGTCAATCCGTGGACAGATCCGCCAGTGTTGCCACTGTATATCGATTTATTTTTCTGTCGTGTGAGAAGTGCAGAAAATCATCGATAACTCTCATCAGAAACTCTCATAGTTTTTGTGGTAGACCCCCAGAAAGAGAGGATGTTTTTTTAAACCGTGTAGGGGCGTGTAAATAGCCCCAGACACGAGGGAATAATATCCTATGTAAATTAATGAAAGATGAACTCTTCCCTATGTGACACAAAACATATTATACAGCAATTCCAAAATCCTCAGTGAAAACAAAACAATACTCACTCAGAGAATGCAGCTCTCCACATGATGTCCAGACAAACGACACTAGTTTCTTTTCTCAAATATTGATTTTGCCAAGGCGGTATTGTACAATCTCAACAGATGTTTATCACAGGAAGAAAGTTCAAACAATGAATAGGAATTTTGCACATTAATCGTACGTGCCAAAACTTCACAACAATAATACAATTATGGGTTAATGATTTGATTAGTACTGACATCTATTGGCTTTCACCAACACTCACGTCGGAAGTAATTGCTTGCTCCACAGAGGTAAGAAAATGCATGAATATACTGAATTTCAATGTCACATAGGTAAATTCAATATAATACAAACACCTTAGATGGCGCCCCCATGGTCCCATAGCATAAATTATTAATTGCCCAATGCCCAAATGTATATAAATATATTTATGGCACGTATCCAAATCGTAATACCCATTTTAAAATATCTTTTAGAATTGTTATAGCTAAAGTTTTCGATAAAAGAGTAAAAAAATAATGTCATTTTATGACTGAGTAGTCGAATTTCTTTTTAAGTTGTCAAGGACGATGTTTATAACAAGATATAAAGTGAATAAAATTCTTGAGACGGCTCATGTAAAGAGTTAGAAAAATAGACCAGCATGCTTGATATGTTGTTGTACGGCAGTTTATCCTCTCTCACGATTAGTTAGTATTTTAGTAGTTTTTTATGAGGCAACTTTTCCGAAGTTCCAAAACTATATCAGTTTTTTTTTTAATATTATTCAACCCTTTAAGACCATTTAGAGATTTAGAATGTTGTCCCATATTTAGACGTATTTAACGTATGTCAAATAGAAATTTCAAAGCTCCATTATGGAAAACGTTCGTTTAAAGAATACGAAATAAAGAAAAGATTGTTTGTGATAGGTTCAAATTCAGGGTCAACATTTTCTTTGGGGGAAAACAGGTATTCCCTAAAAAATCAGAGTATTCAATTCGCACGCAGCAGAAGTGAAACTAGAAAGTCACTAGATGTCGCTTTCTTTTCTTTTGTATGTTTATTTTAAAATGGTTTGAAGATAGGATATTGATTTTACAAAAAAAAAATTTTTTTTTTTTTGGATATGGTAGGATTCGAACCTCCTTTCGCTGGATGTCTCTCTGGGCGCTGAGAATCAGGCGCTTCATACCGCTGTACTTTATTAGAGGCTCTGCGCGTAGTTGTGAATTTACCGCATTATATTAGAACCGAGGACCATCAAATAATAAATTTTAATGACGCACTTCCGTTGCATCCGAATTTCAAATCACAATTACGCTAAAGAAGTTTCACTTCAAAAAATTATTTCAATTTAGTTTGCAACAAGTGAATTTTATACAATTTTTGTAAAACTAAAATCTTTGCAATTGTTAGTGCACCTTTAAACACCCCATTCGTAGCACACAGGAGCGCCTTTAACCAGGGTTTATTTCAGCGCTACTTCCTCTTTAAGTTTCACACAATGTGCATTGGCTGAATTCAAAAGCCGGGTTCAAGAGATCATTGGCTAGATACCGGATTAGGGAAGCATAAAGTTGCTTCAGTGTAAAAAGGCATGCGTTCTAGCATTCTAATTTTATTTAATTACGTATTTAGTAACGTTTGAAGGTTGATACCGATTTTGACAGGAGGAGGGGTTAACCGTAAAAAACACCAATCACTTATGAATAACTTTTGCAAAGCCTCGCAGTACGGGAAGGATAGAGCGTATTTCTTAGTATGCCTACAATATCTCGGTTTTGCTGTTAAATTGTTATCCTGAATCAAACAATTTGGAACAAAGGGAGATATAGCATGGATATGTTCCGAGTGTCACCGACGAAATCGCACGGACTATGAAAGCGGCGTAGCGCATTTACATACATACATTACAATACACACAAATTGTAAGTGTATGTATAGTTGGTGAATACTTGTATTTTACTATGTATTTTAAAACGCTCAGTGTTCTTTGTACTTGTTCTTCCTTTTTGTAACCGTATGTGGTTCGCTACGTGTGGTGACTACACAGGGGTGCCCGGGTTCATGGGGTAAGGTTTTTTCTAGGTCTTGGCGGCACACGCGTTTGCCCACCTACTGCGTGGCAGGCCGGGTCAGAAGAGACTGATCGATTGAGATCTTTTTACCCCTCCAGCCGGACTTTCTCAACCGATCGTCTTGTACCGTCACTCCTGGCCACATCGGCCCAGGATTCTTACCGTAATTTCATACCTTTTTCCTTCCCAGAACTTCCTTTCCCTAAAAAGAGCCTCCAAATAGCATCCCTAAAGATGACAAGCCCTGAGGGAAATTGTTTTCCTCATGGCCTCCTGTGTGGAGCTGATGAAAAAAAAAACTATTCTTTGCGACGTCCAAATTTTTCATTTTATTTCACAAATATTGTAAGAATTCAACCCTCCTTGAACGTGTGGGAACACTTCTCCTATGGACCTGTGACTTGGTTTAACGTCGATTTGAAAAAGAACGTAGAATAAAAAGATAGGTGGTACCTACGACCTAAGAATTCTCAGCGTCTTTGGTCGCAAGCAATCCGAGTATCACCTGCCCTATTCACCTGAGAAATGTCAACCGAAATTCTTCGAAAAATTCTCCGACTTGTATCGGACGTCATCCGATGCGCCCAAAACTCCATTGCGAAGAAATCAACAAATATGTGACGTCATCGAATGCAAAGTTCGATCATCTTTACACTTCATATGGTTTAAAGTTTAAAGAATATATCAAACAATTAGGCCGAAACAATTTTTGAAGTGAAACTTTTATAGCCCAGCTGGGATTTGGATTTCGGATGAAACGGAAATGACGATTACTGCACCTGCGATGCATCAACTGCGCTCTCATTGGCCGCTTTGATTATGATGTCACTTTTAAAGGCTCCTTTTGGTTGAGACATGAAACGGAAATTACGGTAGGACTGCGCTCAATGGTCGCCTTGATTATGACCTCACCTGTACCTACATTAACTCTGTAGGTACAGGTGAACCGGAGGATAATCATTTACCCCAGGGCCTGTTCAACTTTGGGGATGCTGTGTGGAGGGTCTTTTTGGTGAAAGGAAGAAGAGTAAGTTCTGGAAAGGAAAAATGTATGAGGGGTGGGTAGGAATCTGTGGCCAAAGTGTCCAAGAGTGACGAACGTATAAAATCGTCACTTCCACTTAGGTGCATGGTGTTGGGCCGAGAGAGTCCGGCTGGAGAGGTTAAGAGATCTCACTCAACCAGTCTCTCCCGATCTCGCACGCTACGCAATACCTGGACAAACATGGACTCACCGCATGAAACCAGGCACCACTGCTAAGTCACCAAACGTTGCGAGGCACTTGGGGTGACCTATAGCAGGGGTATTGGTTATCCAATAAATGATTCCCGGGACGGCGGTACTCGTACCCGCCTCCCAAATTATTAATTTAGAAGGGTTGTTTCACAGAATTCAAATTAAAGATCAGATATCAAAGTTAACATTCAAATTTAAAACAGGCCCAAGATGAAATAATAACAGAACTTTGAATAAAACATTCACAGAACTTGAAGTTTAAATTTAAATTTTTTATGAATTATTCAGTCCGAAGAGAGACTGTGAACATTGTTTAAAAAATAATGAAAATTTACTACGGAGTAAAAACCGCCGAAACTCTCGGTTGTTAAAAACAGTTGCGATAGTTTCCCGAATTACGCCCGGATTTGAGACATTTTAAAGATAATCAGAATTTTGGTCACGTTTTCAGGTGAATAAACATGTCTTACTCCTTTTCTACACACCGTGTTCTTACACTCTATCTCTGTTCAGTGTGGTATGAGGTAGTTAGCACCCACCCTGTACCATCAACTTACTTTGTTCATATATTCATGTGTGACGTTAGAATGAAGATAAAATAGTGGATAAATTTGTTTAGTACCTCATCATCATCATCATCTTCTTCCCCTTATCCTATTCGGGTCGGGGACCCATTGCATCGACAAGGCTCCTCCATACGTCCCTGTCTTGTGCTGATTGTTCGGCCTCTGTCCATGGTAGCTCCATCCTCTCCTCACACAGTTTCTGGAGTTGCCTCGCCCAACTGTGTCTGGGGCGGCCCACTGGACGTCTACCCTCTGGAATCGCACTCAGTATCTTCCTCGGAATTCGGTCATCAGACATTCTTAGTACATGCCCAAGCCACCTCAAGCGATTTTTCTACGAAGAGTAGCAGTGGTTCAATGTTTAGATCATCTCGGAGAGTGGAGTTTCTTATATGATCCCATTTCGTAACCCTTGCCACTCCTCTCAAGTACCTCATTTTGGCAGCTTGGACTCTAGAGCGTGTTCGTTCATTTAGCATCCATGTCTGGTGGCCGTAATAGCCCATTCACACCATTCATTTATCGTTCATTTCGTGATTTCATTCCTCCTCTTTCCCACCAAATGAACCGTGTGAACACGAAAGTGAATAGAGACAGTTCCGAATGAAGCATTCCAACAATGTTGGAATGCTTCCTTCGGCACTGTTCACTCGCAACCGGAATTTAACATCACGTGACACGAATGATGTGTGTGAACACTCAAGTGAACAGTCTTTCACTCGCAAATTAGTCGGCCGAAATGTTCTGGCGTGAGGACGAGTAGCCGGAGCGGCTTAAACGTCAAAATGCTCCGTTTAGTTCGCTTTTCGAAATAACTCCTACACGTCTCATAGAAATCGTTGTTTCTCCCTTACTATCATAGTGAAAAATATGATCTAAACGGAATTGGAAAGAGAAAATAATGCTCTATATATTTAATATAACAATTAACCACAAAAGAATACGAATGTACACTTCTATGGAACCAAAGTTTCTGATCGAATTTGAAAAAAAAATTATGAAACATTGTGAATTTTTTATGAATTATTTTATATGAAACGACAAAAAAGTGAGGTGACACACACGTTTATAATTTATTTGTCTAACAAAATAAGTGTGTGTTTTTATATTTTTTTGTTACCAGTAATTTTAGTTAGAATAAAAGCAAGTAGAGACATTTTTTAAACTTTTAAAAGTTTACATTAAAAATTATTCTATTTAAAAAATTACGTGATTATTTCTAATAATAAATTTTGAAAGCCCATTTCATCACCTTTCCAAAACAGTTTTTAGTTTTTGAATACGTTAATAAATATTCCATTTATATGGATTTTATTGCAAGCCGAGGCCTATTTTGGAATAAAAATATTTTCATGGTGCAAAAATACTGGTAGATATCAGTTTTAAGGTTATTATTTAACCATATGTTCATTTTATGGTGCTGAAATTTATTTACTATTTACAAGAATCGCCAATTTCTCGTAATTTAGTTCGACGTTATCGGAAATGTCAATTGAAATCGTAAATATTCCCGAACTTAGCCGTCAGCGCCGGACGAATTCCAATGCGGCCGCGACTACTCTCGACGACTTCGTAGCGAGAATGTCGAGTGAACTCTTCCTTCGAAGGAACCGTGTGAACACTCGGTGAAACGAGAATGGAACATTTCATCGAGTAAACCTTCATCCGAGTGAACCTTGTGACTTCAGCTTAAGTGAGCGGTACTTGTTTAGTACCTACCACAGCAAATATTATATTTAGTAGGTGGGCTATTACCAGCTATTACGTAACAGTTTGTGTGAATGGGTGAATTACAATTGTTGACTAATGGCTCGTTCAGACGTTTCAATTTTTGTTGATCCACTTTTATTTAACGTAAAAAGTTGAACGATATTATGTTCACACGTTTCAATTTAAGTAGAACCGAATTTGACATTCAAGATGGCGTCAACTGAAATTGTCAGTGCGTGCGTCTCTCTAACTTCTGATGTTTTGCGAGATGAGCTCGAGATTATGAAAAAGCATAAAAAACGTCGTATTTGGGCGAGAAAATGGATCATGAATTAGGCGCATCCAACACAATTTTGAAAGAGATGGAACTAGAAGACTCAGAAGGATATGGATGACAGAAAAACAATTTGATGAGCTGCTTTCCAAAATTGGCGATAAAATTTTTCAGAGATGTTTAAATTAATAATAATTACTACTAACTACAATAACCGGAGAAGCAAGGAAATAATCCATATTTCGTTAAAATTAGCTTTACCATAACCTAAAAACAACAACGCCAAACGTCATACTTTGACATAGGTAGTTATTGTTATTAGATTCGTACAAAGTTTTTTTTCTTTTAATTTATGCGTACTAATGGTGACGCATGCTCTGAATATTTACCGTTATTTTTTTTGTCATTATCATAATATATTGGGTAGGTAGTGTAAATGAAACACATATTATTTATTGCAGTATCACGGGCATTTCTATTTGTGTACACTCCTTGCTTTTGATCCCAAAGACAGGGATGCATAAATCTGAACATCAAATCATCCGACCATTTCAAATATTTTTTCGTTGAAACGGATTCCATGACGATAGAACTAGGAATGTCTAACGAATAAGGACATAAATGTTTGACGTCTAGTTGTGCACGCGAGTAACTATGGTAACCAAGATGGCGCGATCATACTTGAACGTCAAAAGTAGACGGGCTATCAACTTTAGCTAGTCAACAAAAAACTTGTTCAACTTTGTTGAAAGAAGGTTCACACCTGTCAATATGCTTTCAAGTGTCGAGTTGATCAACTAAAGTTGAACCGTGTGAACCGGCTATAAGACAAGTTACAAAGTACCTACCCATAATCTAGGATTTTTTTTCCAGAAAAATCATTTAATGATTTCTGTACACCCATATAATAATTTTGTACTTTTTTTTGGGTTAATCTTAACAAGTAAAGTGGGATTTCGTGGGTTTTCGTGTTTTTTTATATATAAGTTGAAAAAGGAAAAAAAGACGGGGTGATTACATTTTTACTTCAAATATCCAGTACATTCCTTAACACCATGTCTACGTAGTACAACATGCATGCGTATTACTTTTATTTATTATAACTAACTAACTAACCATCACGCCGTTTCCCCGCAGGGGTAGGCAGAGAGGACAGACCGCCAAACAACTCGGTCTTGGCCTCACTCACATTCATACATCGTCTCATACATTCTCTTTTATTATTTTGACTTTTGACATGGCCCGACTCAAGTATCTGATTCACCTGACCGTGCCCTGTCTTCCTCGGGCGTCCCCGACTTCTTCTACCATTCACATTCGCGTCGTATATTCTTCATACACTACTTTCTTCGTTCATTCGCTCTACATGCCCAAACCATCTGAGGGTCCCTTTCTTAATCTTACATTATCCACATTTCTCACACGATCATACATTGTTTTACCACACATACGTCTCAGGGATCTCATTTCAACAGCATTCAGTTAACTTTCATCCTTCCTCTGCCAGTTCCATGCCTCACTGCCATACATCAGGGTAGGTACCAGAACTCCATTGTGGACTGCTAGCTTCGCTTTTTTTGATAGTTTTTTATTAGCGCCAACGGCATTTAGTCCACCATTAATAGAGTTACCGGCATTCACCCTTCTTTCAATATCTCTATCAGCCTTCCCATCTCTCGTAAACATACTACCCAGATACACAAACTCATCCACCTGCTCTAAGTATTCATCTGTATATACTTATTCACATTTTTAAAAATGTTAAACTGTATTTACAGATTTACCACACAAAAACGAGGTGATAAAAGATTAAGATTTTTATTTTTAACTTAATCATTAAAATCACAAATCGTAATATTTTAATTAAATGAAGACAATATTAGCGAAACTTAATTGAAAATCTGGAAACAGAAAAATCAGAAAAAGATACAGTCACATCTAGGACTCGAACCTAGGACCAATGCCTAAATAAAATAACTTAAGCCTCGATGAGATTGAGCGAGTTTACAAGCAACTAGCCGGTGAATTTTCTATCTGCTAGTAAACTCGCTCGGTGTAATCGTATTACTAGCTAACTAGCAGATTGTGAACAACCTACGAAAAAAGTTGAAAGGTGGTCAACTTTGCTCGTTACTACGGTTACTAGGGTGTACGACGGATGGCAAGATGGCGGTCCTCGAACAGCTGATTTCGTAACTGTCAAAGTACTGCTTGATCTGGATTATTCCGTTGTACAATCTGTTAAGTAACCGGCAAATAGCTACTGGCGGTGAGCTAATTGCGAATATCTCAGTTTTCTACAAAATTTCGACAGAATTAGTTCGCGCGGGATTCATTGTTTTAGCTCAGCTTTTCGCTAGCTAGTTCGCTACTGAGCGAGTGGAACGTTATATTATGTGTCATCAACACAATCGCACTCGCCGATTTGCCCGCTTTTAAACTTACCGGCTTGTAGCTTGTAAAGCTCAATGTAATCGAGGCTAAAGGTATTTTATTTAGGCATTGATTTACTTACAAGCTTTTCATTGGATTTAATGGCTTTGACCATTTGAATTGGCTGTCTATTATAATTCCAAAGTATTTAATATCAATATCCACGAATGTTATAAAATCACCATTGCAATATTGCAGGTAATATCTCCTAGTCTACTAGATGAAGAAACGTCATAAGGCACAAAGCTTGACTAAATCTCTTGAGTGGAGCTTATATTGTTATGGAATGAAAACCACCGCAGACCCGAACCCGAAACCGCAGACGCGGTGGATGGCAGCTAGGGAGATTGTAAGGAGAACTGAAGGAGTAATTTTAAGAAAATGAACACTTAAGGGTATACTTATAAGAATTCATATTTTGCTCTTTCATAGATAGCGCAAATTTAATTATTGTAGGAAAAAATACTTTTTGCTAGTTACGCTCTAAACTATTGTTTTGTATTCAAGGAAACTGCAGATTTGATTTAAAAATAAACCCAATCACCCACAGACACTCTTCTTTATATATACTTATATACACGTCCATTGGGCTTTAACTTACTCGTTTCAGTGTAGAGTTTTGGCAGTAGATACGTTCATACAAAATTAAGGCGATCCACTAGTTCAGGAAAAAATCGAAAGCGGAATTCACGCCCTTTATGGGAGGAGTTTAAAAATACTTGAGAAAAAGCTTTTGGAATGGTTGGAAAAGGTATTTGAGAGTTTTGTTTTACAGGTTGATTTCGTAAAGGCCTGTAAAAAAATATTAATTTCTGTTTTACGCATTGTTTATTGTAATAAAACAGAAATTTAAAATTGATTTCACGAAATCAAGCGACGCGGAGTGACGGGTCCATCTCCCGCTCAGTTCGGGGCGTGACTGAGGTTTGGCGACTGTGGCGTGAACAGTAGTTCTTCGGTGGACGCCATAGAGTTCACTTTGAAAAACCGAATTCGTCGACTAGCGGCCGTATTGTAAAATAACAACGCGAAAATGCATATTTTTTTTTTATTTTGGGAAGATTGGGTGTAAATATCAACTTTTTTTGCGATCATTATAAAATAAACTGAATTTGCCACATTATACAATAAAACCATAACCGAAAAGGGGTTTATAAATAGGAGAGTTTGGACTTGAAAGTGTGTGTTTTAGACCTTATACTTTATATTTTTATAGGCTTATTAAAAGACTTATAAAAAAATGACCAATATTTTTAAGGGCCAAGGTATGTTCTACACGCAGTATTTAATTGAAGCATCTACAATACTTCTAAGCGATCAAATTTTCTAAACAAAAACATCTGTTTTTGTATGATTTTGCATTATTTACTATGGCTTCATCTTAACATATACTAATGTAGGTACCTACGTGTCTTTTTATTGTGTAAACATTTTAAAAGTGAAAACTTCGTTGTGATTTGAAACTTGTTGAAACGGAAACGAGCGATACTAAAAATAGACAAACTCATACATCTATAGGATTTAGCCTGAGAGATAATGAGATAGACTAATCGGTATCCTTTTTGTGCGTTGCTTCGTAGAATAAAATGTATAATTATTTTTAAATATGGGAAAAATTTTAAAATTAATAAACCCTACAACAATTATTCTCCACCTGATACACTGCATTCATCTCATTCTATCAAAGTTTAGTTTTCTGAAGGTTTCGCTTCTACTGCGGTGAACATCACACATGATTTAAAAAAAAAAATATTTAATTACCCCTTAGGCGTCCCAACTACCTGGAGTCTATGGAACTATTTTTTTATTTTTTTTTTATTCCAGTTAAAAGAAAATTAAATTTTCACTCATTTAATTAGAAATAATTATACACATTAAAATAAAGTAAATATTTCAATACAGCGCTAATCAATTTCATTATTTTGTTTATCAAGAATAAATATTAATATTTTTTTTTTAAACTTACCCAGCTTCTTTTCGTTTTTAATGTCGTTTGGAAGGCAATTATATAAGTTGCCCACCTCGTGACCAATGGATTGTTTACCATAGTTAGTGTGGATGGTGTTTAAATGTATGTTATCGTGTTGTCTTGTAAAGTGTCTGTATATAGTATATACTAAGAGCCTTACTAAAAAACCCCGTGAAAATTTTATTCAATTGACAAACGACCGCGGATGTGAAAACATTAGTAATTAAAAAATTGTTCATGGAAAAAATACACATTGTTTACACGGCCTGAGAGGGTAGTTTATCTCTATTTAACGATTGATGTCCGAACGAAATTTGGAATTTTTCCAACGTATTTTAAATGTCTTGTATATTTCTTATTTTTGAAGATGTCGTAAAAGCATATACCTTTATAGAAACTAGATAGAATTGCCTTTTAGATTTTTGTATCTGAAATATACGATCGTATTTGAAAATTGCAGTATTTTAAGTTTCAACATGAAAAAATTTGAAAAAACAGTTGACTGTTAACATATTCTATTAAATGGTCGAAAATTTTTGGAAAATTCAAAATTTAAAAAATACACACCTCTTACTTTATGAATTTGGAAAAAAACTGTAATTTCACTTTTTATCTCGTTCATACAATTAAAAGGATAAAAAAATATAATAATAATTTCGAAAAAATAACTGAAAAAATCTGACATCTTGGATTCATTTTTACGCAATTAATACGTCGATTTCTCAAATTTGTTTTTATTTACACATGCATGAGGCTTTAACATTATTAAATAATATTACTTTTATGGAATTTTTATTAAATTCAGGCAGAAAAGTCGTTAAAAAAATAAAATTTTAGAAATAACCTAAAACCTATCGTTAAAACCAAACTAAATCATCAACAAAACAATCTTTAAAGGACTAAAACTGAAAAAAAAAGTAACGCCAGCGTTGGTAATTATGTTGAATTACACTAATATCACAGTGAATTGATCATTTAAACGAAAATTATCTCCAAAAACATAAAAATTAACTGCAAGTACAACTGAACATTGTCAAACATTGTTTTACCGCGAAGTTTATAAAACAAGATGGCCGCAGCGCCTGTGCAGATCTATGTGAGATTCAAGGGGACCAACATAAAAATCATAAAATACGTGATAGTGTTATTACTTTACATGACATAAAACGAAAACTCAGTAAGCAAAATGACTCCAACTAGAAAGTTTAATCCCTATATATTCCCATCCTTTGCCCCTTAATCCTAATTCTATGTTCCTCCTCCCCCCTCCCCTTTGTATTGTAAAATAAAATAATTTGTTAATTAATCAGTGGAAAGTTCATAATTGGCATAATTAACTATCTTACTATTGTTTTATTGTGTAATATCAGATCTGCTGTCAACTTTCCCTAAAATAAATAAATAAATAAATTAGTAAAGATGTAAAAACGCAGATCACCGCGCAAGCAACAAATATGCAGTTGACCGCTCGTTAAGGCGTTTTGTTATTAGTAAGGCTGTAAGTGTTTTTACATACTATAGCTTCCCTGATTTGGAAAAGGTAGGTTTGTTGAGAGGCTGAACGGAGTGAAGTTGGAAGGAAGTTAGAATACGGAATTTCGGTGAAAGAGCACCATTAAAAATCTAGGTAAATATGCAGTTAGTCCACCTCACGGATAATACGGAACGTTCGTGATGTCGAAGTTTGATGCACGGATAATACGGAATGTTCTTTTTCAACTAATAGACAATCAAATATGACATTTGTCGGAAGCACCAATCTTATAATAAATTCGCATTTCATCATAATTTTAAAAAACATCCCAGGTTTTGAATGGTTTGTTTGGCAAAGCATGGTTTATCTAGCAGGTTTGTGTAATTATTCTAATATATTTCTTTCCATGTTCTACTGTTATAAATACAGGTACAAACTTGTCAATAATGCATGCACTTTGTTTTACGCAAAAAAATTCTATGATTGGCAACATTGATTGATTGTCTATGAAATGTAAAAATAAAAACGATGAATAAACAATGGCATTACCGCTTGAGTGAATTAATTTTAACAAAATTAAAATGTTAAATGCATATTTTTTCCAAGTTTCTTGGTCTCCCCCGACACAAATACTCACTTTTCGTAATAATAAAGCTAAATCTAACTGTTTGACTAAAAAAATTCGCCTTAACGAGTAAGCGGTTTAATGCATAAATAATAAAATCTAAATTTTCCTTGTTTGGTGATCAGCTTTGAACAGCCAGGTATATCGCAATCTTTCACTAATCCATCACATTTCCCTCCTCACTACATTCTCAAAACCACACATAAAACGAAATTCATTTAATGGGGAATTGAATGTGTATTACGTGCGTTAATCAAATCACCAAGAATGTGAACTAATAGGTTTGGCAGAGCGGAAAGCAGGGGATTCCGACACACCCTATTTTATTCCTTCGGCTGTCTAAATTCAGCAGGTTCATCACATTAACCACCAAACTCGCGAGCACACGATGATTTTCTTGTTTGTTTCAACACGGTCGAACGTAATCACGTAAACACCCCTCCTTTACGTATGCAATAGGTGTTAACAGGATGACATTTACTGTCCAAGTTTTTTTTTTTACATAAGTTCCACACGGGAGTCCCTGAGAAAAATAATTTCCTGATGCTGTATAGAGGGTTTTTTAAGGAAGGAGAGAAGAGTTCTGGGAAGGAAGAGAGTTTATGGGGTGGATAGGAATCGTTTATAGGTGTCCTGGTCATCCACCTCCAAGACCTATACAAACCCCACCCCTTGAACCCGAGCACCCCATATGTCGGGGGAGACAAAAAACACGCAAAAAATATTGCATTTAACATTTAATTTTTGTTAAAATTAATTCACATACGCGGTAACGCCATTTTTATATTTTTCGTTTTCATTTAACATTTCATAAATAATCAATCAATGCTGCCAATCATAGAAAAAATATTATTGCCATGTAAAACAATAATTTATTCACGTTATTAAGTGAATGCATTATTGACAAGTTTGTACCTGTATTTATAACAGCAGAACATGAAAAAAATGTATTAGAATAATTACACAAATCCGCTAGACAAACCTTGCTTTGCTAAACAAACCTTTAATAACCTGGGATGTATATCTAAATTATGATGACATGCAGCTTTCGTAGTTTGAACCTCAATCCAATAATTCGACGTAGGTACTTTTTGATTTTATTTTGACGAGAATTTATTTTACTTAAGATTGGTACTTTGGTATTTTACTTAAGATTGGTAACACGAACGTTCCGCATTATCCGTGAGGTAGACTCTATGCATATTTATTTATTTATTTTCGGGAAATCGATAGTTTAACATTTTTCCAGTTTGTACACATTTGTATAGCCAAAATAAAACCAATTATGGATTTCCTCCTTGTGACTTTACCTCTGATTAAACAGTATAATCAAAAATTAGAAATAATAAAAATTATAATAAAGGTGTATGAGACCAAAAAATTTACAAAACAAAATATTAAGTTTATAATACTAAAACTTACATAAAACATAAAAATATCAATACATTGGTAATCGTAAGAAGCCAGGTTGTACATATAAATCAAACCGTAACAGAATTATAAGTATAAACGACAGAAACATAGACACATAACATATTCATGAAACATCAGAGAAATATTCTTTTCTGTACCCCTTATATTTGGTAAGTTCGGAATTCAAAATGTCCACCTTGGATAATACGCTATTGTAACTATTGCATAGTCTGTTCAGACAAGAATTCCTCTTATAGTTTGTCTTACATTGATCCACCCTGAATAGGACAGAAGAGCGTGTTGTACGCGCAGGTACATTAAATTGAATTTATTTAGCTACTCTTGGCATTGAATATATTATTGTTAACTAATTTTTACAGGAATAGTGCATCCATATGATGCCTTCGTACACTTGAATCAATTTTAACGTATGAATTTGCCACTGCATAATTATTAAATCTTACATATAATATGACTTATAACAAAGATATTTGAGGAATTTGTTTTCAATTGCTTCAATTTTGTTTATATGGATTTTATAAAATGGAGACCAAACCAAATGACTTTGTACGTAGGCAAAGTAGAGTTGCTTAATGACGTTGATGCTATTAAAAAGTTTTTTGTTTCTTATGATGAAACCTAACATTTTAGCAGCTTTATTTGTGATTTGTTGCATATGAAGGTTATGTTGTAGTTTACTATCAAGGATTACCGATAAAAGAAATTGTAGGTAGGAATTATAAGTTTTGAAAAAGGTACAAGGATGAATGCTAGGTACCAACAGATTTATTAAACAATACTCAGCACCGTAATTTATATTTGTATGAGGTTATTTATCAGAAAGTGGGAAGAGAAAATTGGGGCTATGCCATTATGCACAATACGAATCCGAGCAGTTGGGAATTGCATACGATAAAAAATTGACATATTTTTTCTGCAAGATAAGATCGCGGTGATATTTATCAAACGAGTCAAGAAAAGTTTTAAATATGATTTTTCGGAAGTCCGTTGCACGTGAAAGAATCGGGGAAAACGTGTGGGGTATTGCCCCTGAGGGGACTGTCTTTGATTTATCTTCAGTTTATCGGTGGTATTCTGTTTAATGTGCCGCTTTGCATAACTTACAGAAAAACGAGGTAAAGCTGGGAATGTATTTTACCCACTGTTTGCCATCGCTTTTTCGGATCATTATTGTTATTCTCAACCAGTATCTTCTTATTCGAGTACTTTTTGCAGGTATCTAAAACAATCGGTTCTAAAATAGATAAATAAATAAGTATTTTTCATTATTTTGGAAGTACAAAATGTGGGCCAGTTCACCCTTATTTTAATTAGCTCCACACAGGAGGCCCTGACGAAAATAATTTCCCTCAGGGCCTGCTTCATCTTTGGGAAAGCTGTGTGGATGGTCTTTTTTGAAAGGGTAGGAGAGGAAGTTCTGCTAAAGAAAAATGTTTGAGTGGTAGGTAGGAATCTGAAAGTCTATGTGTCCAGGAGTGACGGACGTATGAATCTATCCCTTCCACTGCGGAGCAAGACGATATTCCAAGAGAACCCTGCTGGAGAGATCAAAAGGTCTCCCGATCTGGCCTGCCACGCAGTTCTACCACGAATCATCCAACGTAGCAAATCACTTGCGGTGACCCATGGCATTATTTATCAGAGAGACTACTAAATTAGTTCTCTAATTGCTTCCCTCTCACGAAACAGTCGAGTTAAGTCACACAAACATTGAAATGTAATTTTCATTCGTGGAAAATGATTATTACATGATATAAAATTATATACAATTAGCTGGTTCCCGGCATGCGTTGCAATGCCATAATATTCAAATAAATAAATTGTGTCTCCTTGCACGTCCTTTCCCGTGCGTTCCCATTCTCCGTTCCCCTCCCGCATCCGCTTCCCTTCCCGCGTTCCCCTTACACCTTCTCTCCACTGTCCCGCTCCCCCGTCTCCCCCTCCCGCGGTCCATATATTCAGTCCCAGTACATTCAGTTTTCAAACAGCTCGC
Organism: Limnephilus marmoratus; assembly: GCA_917880885.1. Lineage (NCBI taxonomy): Eukaryota > Metazoa > Arthropoda > Insecta > Trichoptera > Limnephilidae > Limnephilus > Limnephilus marmoratus. The sequence continues at coordinate 13,490,414 of OU862922.1, forward strand.
GTGCCATCTATTACAATTTTTTTATTACAAATATTCATTTTTGTATATTATAAGAACAAACAATCAAATTTGGTAACTAACACAGGTACCAATTCAAAATATCTATACCTAATTTTAAAAAATCCATAGACAATTCTTTTGTCACAAAAAAAACCACTGCCTGCTAAATTCAATTTCATCAAACTCGCGAACTGTCAAACGTGCGAAGTTAAAATAGTCGTTAAGTTTTCTGAAATTATCCAATTTTCAAAAACCAACTACAAAGTATAACTTCTCAAAAACCTTCAACAAAGTATTAGTAAACTTTTAATAAAAGATGAATGAAATAGGTAAAGTCGTTCTGAAGTTGTGGCGTGACCAAGGGAAACAGGGATTCATTTTTATATATATACGTGTGAAGCACACCTTCGTAAATTCACCAATCATTCATAAAGAAGTCGGACGCCTGACTTTTGGGATAGTATGAAAGATGTACCAAAAAAACACTTAAAATAAAATACCTGACCATTCGGATCAACTCATTTCAAGCAACGTTTAATTATGAATGGTGGTCTTCCACAAGGCCTATACTGAGTATCTACCACCACCTTGAATGTACATTGAATTTAATATAATATATCGATGCGGAATTTTCATTTATTTGAGTGGCCTAAGGATATAAATTCTCATTAATAAAACAATGTGCAAATCGTTAACAACCACAATTTATTTGAAAGGATTATTAAGAATAATGACCATTAAACCTCCAAAACATAAAACTGACCATTTTTGTTCAATAAAATATTTCATTTGTCAGCATCCGTCAACCATACAATATTTTTAATGGCGTTCTGACCATAAATACAATGGTACAAATATCATCCCCTTACCCAGAATAATATAGAGAAGCATGGTACATACCTACCTATAATCACATACAGATACATTTTAGGCCCTTCGTACATCGAGATACTTACAAACTACGTGACTGGAACGCAACCATAAGTAGCCTACAGATACATATATTACTCTTTTGCTGGTTTCCGTACACAGGAGGGTGTTGCTTTTGGGAGGCGGGAATGGGTACCGCCGCCCCGGGAACCTTTATTGGATAACCAACACCTCTGCCATAGGTCACCCCAAGTGGTTTGCTACGTTTGGTGATTTAGCAGGGGTGCCCGGGTTCATGGGGTGAGGTTTGTCTAGGTCTTGGAGGCGGATGACCAAGACACACTGAAACCCACATTCCTACCCACCCCTTAAACCCTTTTCCTTCCCAGAACTCTCCTCTCCTTCCTTTCCTTTAAAAAACCCACAGCATCCCCAAAGATGACATAGGCCCTGAGGGAAATTATTTTCCTCAGGGCCTCCTGTGTGGAGCTCGTGTAAAAAAAAAAAAAAAAACGCTACTCGAAATATATTGAACTTGATCATTTTTGCAGTTGCAGTTAATACGATGTCAAGTGGCTCTAGCGATGAAGACAATGTTCTCGTTTATCTTTATTATAAGAAAAAAATACGATGTAATAGAAGATTTTGGGTTCACTCATATATCGAAAAAAATATTAAATGTAGGGTATTCGTTGCCTTTAGGGATGCCGAAAATGAAAAACATATCGATATATCGATGTATCGATATTTATTAAAATATCAATATCGACGTCGATATATCGAGGAAAAAATATGGATATATCGATACATCGGTCAATTTTCAAGAGATTTTGCGTTTTTAAAATAATAGTGTATTCAGCTCAATATTATCAATTGTAATTTTTACACACAATGTGCTTTTTTAATGTACAAAAATCTCAATAAAAATGAAGGTGTTTTTATCAGTATTCATTTTTTTATTTTATTGGGTAGTAATTATAAAAATATCAAAAACTAAAAAGCTGTCTTCTAACTTATATGTAAACTGAGACGCATACAAAGTTAGTATGCGTCTCAGTAACATTTTATTGGCGTATTAATCTGTCAAAAAGGACTTCGTGTTTGGAACAAGGCATATTCAATAATCATAAACAATTGTGAACTTTTATTTTATTGGGTAGTAATTACAAAAATATCAAAAACTAAAAAGCTGTCTTCTAACTTATATGTAAACTGAGACGCATACAAAGTTTGTATGCGTCTCAGTAACATTTTATTGGCGTATTAATCTGTCAAAAAGGACTTCGTGTTTGGAACAAGGCATATTCAATAATCATAAACAATTGTGAACCAAGGACTGGACTGGACACACAGGACTGGCTTAGAAAAAAATGGCGAAAAATAGCATTCATTTCTATGTATGTACCTACACACATGAGATAGTATTAGTGATCACAAATACTAATGCAAAGACAATAGATTTGTAAGCTATTAATAGTTAAAATTTCAACCGCCAGATGTCATGACCCAATACAGTTACTTTTTCCGTTCGTTTCTATACGGTTTTGGATTCTAGTGACTTTAAAAACATAAATTTAAAAAAATATCGTTTTTCATACAATTTTCGATATTGGATATTTTGTATCAATATATCGATATATCGGATCAAAATATTATGTCGGCTAAAAATATCGATATATTGAATTAAAAATATCGATATATCGATACTTTTTCAACAAGCCTAGTTGCCGCTAGGGAACTGCATGAGAATTATTATAACAAGTATCATTCTTTCTACAGAATGTCAAGTGATTCTTATATTAATTTGGTTCAATTGTTAACTCAAATTATTCCTAAGAAAAGTACTTTTTTTTTCAACATTAATCCATGCCTTTTCCACTAAATCCTTTCTTACGCATTCTAGTAACATATTGTCAAATAAACACGCATTGTTTCCACTTCCAGAACAAATTTATCGTACCATTCAAGTTCGTTCACCATTTCTGTCAAACGTCACCATTTCTGTCAAACAGTAGTAGATAATAATAATAATAATATCTTTATTCAATGAAATTGGCAACATTATAACTAAAAAAATTACATGTTCAATGTAGTTAACAAATAGATTACATCAATCAGTACAAAAAATGAACAAATAGAAAGTAATGTGAGAACGGTTACACAGAAGTAGTATAATTATACAATATTTTTAGTTGTGCATAGCCTGCCTCACTAGGTGAACCTGTATTGATACAATTGCAACTCGCGTAGCACGCTACCAGCACTGTCGGCAGCACTGTCGATAAGAGTCAAACCCGTCAAGTCGAAGCTTCGAAGTCGGCGCTTAGCATCGTGTACGAATACTAGCAAAATAGTATGGCGTGTGCTACGAGCATGAAACTCGGGCCGCTTTTAAGTATCTCCGTGTACGGATGGCTTAATAGTTTGTAATTCTGTCAGTCAAATATAGTATCTAATTGTAAGATCGGGTTTGAAAGTAGTGGAAAATTATATAAGTACACCATTAAAATCATTTTCTATTGAAAACCTTAACCAAAATCATATATTTTATGACTAGTACTAAGAGGGCATTACCAAAGAAAACCAGAAATATGTCATTTTCAAATCAGATTTTAGACGTATTGACTCTTTTCCACAAAAAATTATAAATGGATTTAGAAAGATTGTTCTTTTATCTAGCATTCGCATGTAATAAATTTTGAGAATTTTTTTTATTTTTAGTATAATAAGGTTATTCCATAGGTCGTTGGCAGAATTGTTAAATTTTCAAAAAAATTGTCAGGAAACGTGCTGGTGGATTACGTTTCATCCTCACATAGAGTTTGAATTGGAAATTAGTTCAGTCCCTAGCAAGTTTCGTCACTCAACTCCCCTCCATCCATTTTCCCCTTCCCTCCCTCATGTTCTCATCATGCTATGAAGTGGAAAATCCGTTGTTGTCCATATTTCGCCCTCATTTGGAGTTCGAATCGGTACCTAACCAGGCACAACGGGCCTTCTATTTCACTCTCGTCACATGTTTCATCTTCTTCATCCTGGTTTCAATGAGGCAGATTCATGAATATTGGACACGTATGTTATGCACTTGGCGTACCATCTGTCTCTTATCGACAACCTTTATCCATGAATCAGTTTCGCTGCCTTGCCGTGACTCGTTCACGACTTTGTGTCTTGTTCTTTGAAATTCTTCGAAAATGTTACCATTTTATGTTAACATAGGCCATGGAAGGCCGGTTGCTTTTCAACCAATGTATTATGTCACCCGGCAAAAGCCAGGGGCTTAATTTCGGTTTACGGAAGGTCTTCCAAAATAATAAAACTTTTTTTTTTTATACTAACTATTGGCTGGAGAATCCGAATCCGAAAGAATTTTTTTTCGGAAAGCAATATTAACAAAGTTACACGACTTTAAAATTTTCTATAAGCATACATGAATCGACATATTGGAAGTATTATGACAGTTTAAAGTCATAGAAACAGCCACATAAAATTAAGTGTTGCCATATCAATAACTAACTTAAGTAATTATTTTTTATAAATTTTACTCACTTTTGGCGTAAACGCTAAACTACTTGAAAACAGGGATATTTTTTTAAATTGACGCGAGCAGGCGGTATAAAGGGACACAAACCATGTGACACAAACCTAGCGTAGCCGTTAAACTACTTGAAAACGTAGGCTGTTTTTTAAAATTGACGCGAGCAGGCGGTATAAAGGGGCACAAACCATGTTACACAAACCTAGCGTAGCCGCTAAACTACTTGAAAACGTAGGCTGTTTTTTAAAATTGACGCGAGCAGGCGGTATACAGGGGCACAAACCATGTTACACAAACCTAGCGTAGCCGCTAAACTACTTGAAAACGTAGGCTGTTTTTTAAAATTAACGCGAGCAGGCGGTATAAAGGGGCACAAACCATGTTACACAAACCTAGCGTAGCCGCTAAACTACTTGAAAACGTAGGCTGTTTTTTAAAATTGACGCGAGCAGGCGGTATACAGGGGCACAAACCATGTTACACAAACCTAGAGAGTTCGACAAGGATTCAACGGACGAAGAAGATTTGGTCGATTTATAAGGTATGTTTGATGATATTATTGCATGGTAACATTTAATTTTGTGTGGTAAAACATTTTTCTAGTTTATCTATGACTTTAAACTGTCATAATACTTCCAATATGTCGATTTTTCACGTGTGCCTATAGAAAATTTTAAAGTCGTGTAACTTTGTTAATATTGCTTTCCGAAAAAAAATTCTTTCAGTTTTGGATTTTCCGGCCCATAATTAGTATAAAAAAAAAAAAAAATTATTTTGGAAGACCTTCCGTAAACCGAAATTATTCCAAGCCAGGTTATCCTAACAAAGGATATTTTTTTTTCAAAAAATGTAATTGTATGCTAGCTAGGAATCTCTTTCTCTCTCATAATCTCTCTGGGTCACCGGTTAAAAAATCTCGTTTGCTATTCTCTGAACACACTTTGTTTCTCTCCAAACTTTTCTTCATTGGTCTCTAGGCAGGTAAACTTCAAGAATTTTGCTTTAATATTAATTTCTCTCGGATTTAAAAAGAAGCCCTGAAGGATGTCTAAATAATACTACAGGTTACGATGGTTTATAATACATATTACAATGATTTTACTAAGACATTACATTTAATTACATTAATAGGATAGGTAGAGAGAGTTTAGCAAATTTGTCGATGAACGAGTAGTTTATTAAATTTACCAAAGAATTCCTTAGTGAGTACTTGTATCACGGATAAATGATTTCATTATTTCATTTTTAAATTGTGTCAGTGACATATTCCATACATCTATGTGCGAATACATATTGCCCAAGTGTTGGATTCTGTGTAGTGGTATATTGAATTGTGCCCTGGTCGTTGTATTACCACAGTAAAATGGTAGTACTGACCTTGTGTTTCTCGCCGGCACATTAAAATTTATGAGCGCCAAGAATTCAGGGCTGTCAATTGTATTACGTAAGATTTTAAATAAAACAACTAGATCGAACATATTTCTTCTATCACTCAAGTTTCATAGATTAGATAATCGCAATAGATAAGTGTAGTTCAATTGTTCTTTTGGTATTTTCAGTTTATAATTTAAAAAGCTTAGGAATTTTTTTTTGTATTCTTTCTATTGTTTGAGAATGCACGTTATAGTGAGGAGACCATACAGTTGAGTTATATTCAACCTGACTCCTCACTAGTGATGTGTATAGAAGTTTTAATGTTTTAATGTCGGTAAAATCTTTAGCCACTCTTAGTACAAAACCTAACATTTTTAAACCCTTCTTTGAGATATTTTCAATATGTGGTATGAAGCTAAGTTTGGAGTCAAAAGTAACACCTAAGTCATTAATTTCGGAAACAGATTCGAGAATGAAGTTATTGATTGTGTAATTAAAAAGAATTGGATTTTTTATTTTAAAAAATCTCATTGTTATGCATTTATTAACATTAAGGTATAGCTTGTTATCGCTACACCACTCGACTAATTTGGATAAGTTTGCTGAGAGAATATAACAGTCGTCCAGGCTTCGAATTGCTTTATAAAGTTTCAAATCATCTGCGAACGTCGTCGTACGTCGTACGTCGATATCTTTAAATATATTACACATGTCATTCACAAAAAAGATAAATAATATAGGTCCGATATGGGAACCTTGCGGAACACCACTGGATGCAAAAAAAAACATATGATGATTCCCCATTTAATTTTACACTAAGTTTTCTGTTTGAAAGATAGCTTATAAACCAATGCAACATATTTCCACGAACTCCAGCTTTAAACAGTTTTTCTACAAGAATAGCGTGACAAACCTTGTCGAACGCCTTGCTGAAGTCTGTGTAGATTGAGTCAACTTGAAGCTTCTTCGCCATTGCATTGGAAATGAAATTTTGATACAGAATGTGGTTAGTTAGTGTTGATTTGCCGGTTATAAAACCATGCTGTTCAGGACATATACTTTCTTTAAATGAGCTAGTTATTTTATCCAGAATCAGTTTTTCAAACAGTTTTGGAATTGTTGACAGTATGCATATAGGTCTATAATTAGTTACTTCGTTTTTATCCCCTTTTTTGAAGATAGGTGTTATATAACTATGTTTCCATAGATCAGGAAATATACCTTTCGACAAAGAATGACTAAATAGTGTGTACAGGGGATAAGCGAGAACGGTGACACACTTCTGTAAGAGTAAAGGTGGAATGTTGTCAGGACCGGCATTTTTATTGGAATCTAGAAGTTTAATTTGTTTTATAATTTCGTTTAGTTCAATGTGCACATGTGACAGGTATATATTGAAACTGGGAGTATAGTTAGGTAAGGAGAACTGATTGGGTTGACTTTTATCGTAAACGTTCTTGAAGAAGTCTGCAAAAAGATCGACAATATTTTTGATGCCATCAGCCTTTCTGTCTTCAAAATACATAGTATTTGGTATATCAGAGTCACCACTTCTTAATGTTTTACTGAATCGCCAAAAACGTTTTATATTATTACAAATGTCATTCTCTGTCTGCTTAATATAGTCGTTATAACACGCCTATATATGCTTCGATATATGCTTATATATGCCTATATATGCTTCGATAACCATTTTATACGATCCGTGCCCACCATAATGGCACATAGGATTCGTACTGGCATGTCTGCAGATCCTGGATTCTTCTTCTCAACGACCTCTGTAACCATAGCCCTCCGCACTGCAACCACAGTCTCCACTTCGTAACCTTCGACGGCTACGACAAACAAAGTATTTTTTTTTTCCAAGGCCCTAGTGTACTCTTGAGTGTTATCTCAAATGGGTCAGATTACAGTGATAATGTAATCCCTTTAGAGCCTGTGAAATCACGTCTCTTCGCAATTCTTCGAAACTCTTCGAACTCCGTCGAAAACACAAACAAATCTACGCACCGCAAACTTAGCTTCCAGATCAATGAAACCCTAGACTCACATTTTCATAATTTTGTCTTTGTTTTCACATTTTCATAACCCTGCCTTTGTTCTTTCAATTGCATAAATATGTATGTTGTTTCACCCCTCCATGTGCTAACTGCCTGTTCCTCATATTTTATGTACCCCCCTCCCTACCCTGACAAACATTGTACCTAGCCCATGGCATAAGCTAGTTTTAAGATGTTAGTCAGCTCTCACTGGTCAACAAATCTCTCTTTCAACTCCCGTGGGTAACGTAGAGGGTTTTTGCCCTATTGCTTCATTGCCAGGTCGCCTTTTTTCCGAGCGCGGGGGGAGGTGTTACGATGCACGAATAGACCCCTGCAAATTACTCACCTACACCCATGCAAATTACTCGGCTGTTACGATGCACGAATAAACCCCTGCAAATTACTCACCTACGCCCCTGCAAATTACTCGGCTGTTACGATGCACGAATAGACCCCTGCAAATTACTCACCTACGCCCCTGCAAATTACTCACCTACGCCCCTGCAAATTACTCGGCTTCCTCTCCGCTAGCTTGCCGCGCGCCAACGGCGGTTGTAGTCAGCCGCCGCCCCGCATTCTGTCCCCGAGCTCGCATCAAACGCACGTGTACCGTGAACCGTTCTGCACTGTTCCAGAACATTCCACGAAGCCGCCATGACGATTGTTATTTCGCCTAGTGACGGGCGGGAATGCCAAGCCCGGTTAAAATCCCTTTCACCACACCGATCTCCAAGCCGCCGGTTGCAGTGAGTACCATGAGCTATTAATCCCACTTTATTGCGTGTGTTCCTTGTAAATTCAACGCGACGATAAATGACCGCCCCCCAGAGAGATTTTAGGGCCAAATGCACCCGAAGTAGATAGGATTGTTGATGCTACCCTGTTCTAACCTTGCCTGCATTATGTACCATTGTTGTTTATGAAAGAATTCTACCCAATAAAACTGTTATTTACCGTAGCCACTTGTTTCACTGTCTCCCCCTGCCCGTAGGATTTGAGCTTATTTCAGGGATGCGCCACAAACGCCTCAGAGATCCTACTACCCTGATGATGGTCTCCCCCGCTCTGCTGACCTTTCTGAGCTAGTCCGTCGGCAGAAGGTAGGCACCTCAGGTAGGTGAACTTAGCAAAATATAAAAAAGTATGACAAGTCAACAGTAAGAAATGCTCTTAGTAGCCAATTATTGAATATAACATAAAATTAAAAAAATTAAAAATAAATAAAAGGAAGATATTACGGAGTATACAAAGCAAATGTGCTGGGAATGAATATATGCAACGCGGGAGGAGGGTTGGCGGGACGAGGGAGCGGGAAAGGGAAGAGGGAAGGCGAGGAAGGTGGAAGGGGAACGCGGGAGGGGAAGGGAACGTGTGAGGGGGAGGGGAACTCGGGAGGGGGGTTCGCGAGACGGGGGAAGGGGGGGGGGGAGTGGGGAGAGGGAAGGTGGAGGTGACGGAGTTGGAACGCGAGAGGGGAAGAGGACGCAGGAGAAGAAGGGGAGGCGGAAGGGGAACGGGACGAATAGGAAAGGACACTCAGGGAGAAACAATTTCTTTATTAAAGGGCATAGCAACGCATGCCCGGACCAGCTAGTATTTAAATAAAAATAAATATAAATCATACAATCAAATATTAATAAAAGTAAATAATTATAAAAAAAATAATAAATGTAAAAAAATTAATTATATAAATATAGATTAAAACAAAGTAGAATAAATAAATACTAATATATGTCATCATCATCATCACTATTGGCTCTACAACCCTTGGTGGGTCTTGGCCTCCTCAAGAATCTTCCTCCACTCATCTCGGTTTTGTGCCAGCTCTCTCCAGTTTAGAAGCTCCAAGATAGATATGTCTTTGAGGACGTTGTCGCTCCATCTTAGTCTTGGTCTTCCCAGGCTCCTTCGCCCTATTGGTCTTGAGTTCAGCAGGGACTTTGGTGCTTGATGCTCGTTCATTCTCTCCACATGACCCAGCCACCGAAGTCTTCCCAGTTTTATAAATTTCGCGACGTTTAGCTCCTAAACAAAGTATAGAGCTCATTGTTATAACGTCTGCGCCAAAATTCATTTTCTAGAACCGGTCCGAAGATGCGTCTCAAAAGCTCATTCCTCTTAGTTAGTACCCAAGTCTCAGCTGCGTACCTAAGTACTGGTCTGATAAGTCGCGAGTCCGGTTCCCTTCCGTCCTGCCTCCGGTGACCCGAGGCTCACTTCATTCCCCAGGGTCTTTGGGAGTATCTCCCCCCCCCTCCACAAACACTTTTTCATGGGTACTTTTGGGAAACCGGCTAAGGGACGCGGGCATTTGGGCACGTTGCGGCCAGGCTGCTCGCCCGCTCATTCTCGCCGGGACTGCCCCGTGATAGTGAGACAAACTGCCCCGATATCTTTCTTTTTTTATATTTTCTTTGGTTTTAATCATATTTACACCTGTAAATATTTTTCTTTTTATTTATTATTTCACTCAACTAGATGCTGAACCAACAGGCAAACACATCTATGATGTGTCTTTATTTTGTTAATTACTGCAAATGTAAGTATGCATACATTTTTCTTTTTTACTAACAATCATGCATGCAGGGACATTGGAGGGTCTAGATTCGTTTCAAAAATAAATGTAGCTTCCGTTTTACAAAAAATTAGAGTCCCGACGTGTGCGGCTAAGGAGGTTAAACAATCAGTTTCCTCACACAGCCGTGGGAAAGTGGTGGGTCCCCTCCAATGGTCTGATAATAAGTGTTTTGTACACTAATATCTTCGTATACACTAATATATGTACATAAATATACATAATAATAAATAAATGTAAATATTAAGTCATCTTCTGTGTATTCGCAACAACACCTATGGAACGAATATTCCTCGTGAGTGTTTTGAATTTGAAGTAATCCAGTTTCCACATTATTTCAGCAGAAAACAAACAAGGGAAGCGGTATTTAGATCTTAATTAATTAGTAAATTTAGCAATGCGCTAATCTAGTTACTGGGCACGTTTTAAGCATATCTTGCGGGAACATTCTACACAAACGAAAGCTAAAGTATCTAATATTTACAAGAGTGTTTAAAAAATTATCAGTCTGCGAAAGACGCGAGACGTTAAGAGGAACTTAACTTTGGATTTGAGGCCAAAGTACTTAACCATGCTGAAAAACTTTTTGAAGTGAAACATCGCTATGATGTGGATTTCGGATGAAACGGAAACGACGATTACTGCACCTGTGACGCATCGACTACGCTCATTGATCGCTTTGATTATGATGTCACTTTTAAATGCTCCTATTGGTTGAGACGTGTAACAGAAATTACGTTGGTCTGCACTCATTGGTCGCTTTCATTATGACTTCACTTTTCAAGTATTGGTAAAGAGATTATTTTGGTAAAGTTTCGCTTCTACCGCCTGTAAACTGCACTCGATTTTTTTTCATCAAAAGGCATAGCACTTTTTTTTATATAAATAAGCCTATACAGTAGTCCCTGAGTTCATATGTCATCTTAGGGGATGCTTTGTGGGAGGTATTTTTAAGAAAAGTAAGGAGTGGAAATTCTGGGAAAGAAAAGGATATAAGGGATGGGTAGGAATCTGGGGTCAATGTGTTCAGTAGTGACGGACGTATGAATCCATCCCTCCAACTGCATTGCAAGGTCTAGAAGAGCAGCTGGAGTGGTCAAATGGCCTCCCTAAACAGACCTCTCCCGATCCGCTTCTGCCGTCAAAATCTGTACACACGGTAGGTAAGGTAAGGTAGCGAACCATTTCGGGTGATTTAGTACCAATATGTACTAGTTTATTTATTTTGGTTTTAAATTATAGAGAAATAGGTCAAAAGAAGTCAATTTTTTTTGTAAATAATTAGTAATTTATTAAACAAATATTTTTGTCCAGATACCATGTAAAAATAATGTATTGCGCCCTTGAGGTGATCTAGCGCCCTTAAGGTGATTTTTCACAAAAACGGCGCTATATAAATCATCGAAGTATTATCTGTATCTATCTAAATAATCTAACTATATATATATATATATATATATATATATATATATATATATATATATATATATAAATAAATAAAAATGAATCGCCGAAATGTATGTACGCGCATAACTTCCGAACGACTGCACCAAATTGGATAATTCTTTTTTTTGCGTGTTCGTTATTATCAGGTCAAGGTTTGTATATCACTACTGGTGAGCTCTGGTGTTATGAAGTATGTATAAAAAATTGCAATAGGTGGCACGTGAGCTGTTTAAAAACTGTATGTACCGGGAATGAATGTATGGAATGCGTGAGGTTGTAGGGGGAGGGTGACTCGGGTAGGGTTTACTAGGAAGAGGAACGGGACGCATGGGAAAGGACGCGCAGGGAGAAACAATTTCTTTATTAAATGGCGTACCAACGCAAGCCGGGTACCAGCTAATTATTATTATAAGAAAATAAAACATTCTGAAAAGGTGGTTTTGGGGCCAAAATAAAAATTAATTGCAGTGTTACAACGTAAAATTTATTATTTGCCTTCAAAAATTGAATTAAAAAAAATTATCATTAAATCTTAAATAAATGAAGTAGTACTCATTCGTACTAGATATACGTATGCTATACCTTTATACATTATGATTAAAAATTAAGTTTTGTATGAAAAGGGCCGCGCAGCCGTTCCTCTTAAGAATTTATTAGAAAATTTTATGCGAAAACGCTTTTCCGCTGGTTTTCAGGGAAATTTTACGATCTGTTGATAATTTATTTTAAAGGATTTGATACAAAGTGCGATTGCTGCCACGGCAACAAATAATTATTTGATCGGGTGATGTCTAGAGGTCGACGTTTTCATCAGATAATAATACTGAGTGAAAATAATCGTCATAAAATTTATCAGTTTTCTCTACCGATATTATTTTGATGTCACGGATTTAGTCCTTATATTACATTATTGAAAATAGCTAAAGGGCACATAAATAATGGTGTGTTTTTTAAACTTGTATATCCAACAAATTTTTGTCTAGTATTGTAGTTTTATGTTTTATAATTTTCTCATGATTTATTATCTTAAGTCAAAAATCACCGTTGTATTTTTTACGAAGAAAGAGCGTTTGAAAACAATGAATAAAATGAAAACTCCACAAGAATCAAGCACGCTACTAATCGTATTAATTTGCGTGATTTTTAATCTTCATTTCCAGAGCTTGATGTTAATAAAGCTAGTGGGCCTGACGGAATATCTGCTGTGGTATTGCAAAGGTGCGCTGCAGAAATAGCTACAATTTTGACAAAGCTTTTTAAAATGTCCTTGAAGTCTGAATGTCCTATTGCAAAGAACGGTGACCGCTCCAACCCGGCCAACTACCGCCCCACAGCGATCACATTAGTTCTGTCCAAAGTGATGGAACGAGTGATCAATGCTCACATACCTCGAGAAGAACAAAATTATTAATGACGGTTTCCGGCGGAACCGCTCTTGCGGCGATCTCGCGTATGTGACGCACGTTTGGGGGCAGTACCTGGAACGTTTCGGTGAGACCCAAACGTTTGCACTGTACATTTGCAAGGCCTTTGACCGCGTTTGACACCGAGGACTTGTCAATGAACTGCCATCTTACATACTTCCTGTATCCTTGTGGATACGTGGATTGCCGACATTTTGAGGGAGAGGTCGATTCAGACGGTTCAATAAATGCTGGCGTCCCACAAGGATCGGTTCAGTCTCCGAGTTAGTTTTTGTATTTGCAACTCCAAACAAGAGGTAGCCGCCAAATTCAACCGTGGGGCGCACTTCGATTTGTACAGGGTTAGCAGTTGGGTACTATTAAAGTTACTGCGGGCCCTGTACAGGTACAGTGTACAGTACGTTCAGTTTTTGGGAGGCTAATTTAACTCTGGCTTCGATGGAGCCCCCGTACCTGAGAGGGCACTTCACCAAGCATATCAATGGAGAGCTTGATTGCTTTCGTTGAAGGAGACTAGATTTTCATTGCACTCCTTTTTAGACCTAATCAGACGTGATTGGGTCTTTGAAAAGAAGAGACTAATAACATGTTTGCAATTTTACCATTTATGTACCGTCAACGGCTGCTTATCAGTTGTGTAAAATTCACGACACGTTCGCCAGTAGTGTTGGTGGGTAATATTTACTGTAATAACATGATTAAATGGATAAAAGATGTGTTAGTACGAGTAACTTATTGCATTTTCTGGTTGGCAAGAGATCTGGTTGGCGAGAAGCCATTGATGTATTTCCTGTGCAGTATTCTAGTTACTCTAGTTAACAAAATAACCTGAACCCACATATGGATTTATGGGATGACTTTTTGAGGTGAATTTGCTAGCCAAGTGTGGTATAACTTTTTCAAAATCACGCAAGTCTTTTGATCAGAAAGAGTAATTGCGAAAATCAAAGTCAAAAACACTATAAATTTCACGAATGTCAATTAACTTTGAATATCTTATTACAAACAGCAACCGTGGAATAGGATTAGAGCAGTACGTAAAGGACTTAGAACTTTAGGCAAAAGGCTATGGGCCGCATACAATTCCACGACCGGCATGTAATTCCACGAAAATAATTATGATGATAAATAGCAGTAAAAAACGTTAAATTCATATAAAATAAACTATACATTTGTTTACACTGTAATTAAAATGCGACCATGTCGTCACTTCATTTGGATACGGTTCTAACTAACAGTTTTTTTTCAAAAATGACCCTTCAATGCCAAAGCATTTCTTTTGTTCATTTCTATACCTAAAATATTTGTATTTTCATAGATTCGAGTATGAAAAAGTTCTAACATCAAACATTTTAAATAATTATATATTTTACAAGGTTCTATCATCACTTACACTCTCTATTTTTTTGTATCAAACATTTGATCGTTATTACGAGGCGCATTATAGTTCGCCATTTTGTTTGGATAGGGTAGTAACTTCGCCTTACCATGTTGTGAGGTTTCGCATTTTCGTAATCTAATTAACACTTTTTTTAGTTTTGAGTTTCAATCATGTGTAAAGTATTTTAGTTTAATGTGTTTTAAAGGAAAATATATAATTAGAACGTGACCCTAATGAGGAAAGCAATATTCGAATGCTCACCGTAAATCAAATATTATTTACACGTGTCCATATTTTACATATTAAATATGCTCTAAAATAACACCTGGAGGCATAACGATCCGGTACTTCTTCGATGGCGCTACAGCCCATATCGAGCTTTGGCCTCCTGCAACAGTCGCCTCCAACTCCTTCTGGTACTGGCTAATTTGGTACCTGGAGAAGCTGTGCTGCATCCCCTCTTACTTCGTCTTCCCACCTCAGTCTAGGTCTTCCCACTTTTCTCTTTCCACCTGGGTGTCCAGTCAAAATTCTTTTTGGGACGCGTGTATCCGGCATTCTCTGTACATTAGGGTGGAGCACGGATGTATGAATTTTTTTTTTTTTAAGATTCAGAGTTCTAAGAGGGGGGGATTTGTGCCTTATGTTAAAGTAAAAATACGTGGGATTTTTCATTTCATTTGATTAAGATCTTCTGTCTCTGCAGTGACTTCAAAAATTGAAAATTAGGGTAAAAAAGTTTAAAGTTTATAAGGCGATACATTGTGTTTAATTTAGTGGTAAGTAGGTGTTAAATGATAAACAATATATAATTAAGATATTTATTAAGGCATCGATGTAAAAAAAATTAAATTTGAAATAAAAACTCGAAAAATTATACATTTATTATTTAGGTTTAAAATCCTTTTTAGTTTCAAATTAAGGCATTTGATTTCGCGATTCCAGCTTGGCATTTATTGCACCTAATTGCGACTTTCTTATCCACTGAGAAATGGAAATCTCCATTGTATTCTTTAAAGCTCTTTCAACAGCTTGGGTATGGCAGGGAAGCCTTATAAACAATAGTTCATTTTCACCACCAGATTCCACGACATTCTGAATTTTCTAGTCCAATAAGTTTTTCAAAATCGGTGGTTCGGTTAAGTTTTCCTGCCAATTTATTAAATCACTATATATAGAAGCATTAAAATCTATTAATGGCACTTGAAACAGTCTAGGTGTTGGAGGTTGAGTAGTACTGCGTGCCTTTAGTAGGGCTGCCAGCTCTCTAACATGTTTTTTTTATCATCTGTTATCATCGCAAGAAGGATCCCTTCAGGATGGCAAAGTAGACGTTTCTTTGGATAACAGGATTTATAATTTTTTTAGAGTTTCTGGCAGGTAACTGGAGGCCTTAATAATATTGAACAGATAACACGTGCCATCTTTGCATGATGGTTTACTTTTAATTGGGAACCAAAACGGTGCATAAACTTTGACCACAAAAGTAGCCAGAGTTTTCAAATTTTCAGATGGTTCTTCAGTAGATACATACAAACGTAGTCTTCGGTGATCCAACGGGCATGTGATAGTTTTTCTGGAGATTTATTGCCTAGGTCTTCTGGAAATTCATCTGAAACTACAGCCGAGACAATTTTATACAAGTACTGTTGGTCTGGACTCAGATCTTTGGCCATTTCTGGTAGCATTTGACCTTTGATGCGTTAAAAATTTTTAACAGGCAGTTTTTTTACAGGTTTCCAGTGACTTTCCCAGTGGACCAATATAAGATTTAGGTCCCGAAGTACACCCATCGAGATGAAAAAACAGATGTCTCAAAGGCAGTTCATTAATGTGGAGTAAAAAAATTATCCACTGAAGTGGTTTTTGTAGCCTTTTCTCAAGCAGTCTTATAATTCCAGCATACTTTCCAGTATTCATTCGTACCATCACAATCAATTGCCATAAAATCTATCTTGGGAAACTTCTTTATGTAACAGAAATCCTGTTATCACGGTATCTATTCCTTTTGCTGTACCAACATCAGGTACCAGGTATCCCATGTAAATGGATCCCGGCTCTTGAATCAGTGAGATAGGTTCATTTTTAGAGTCTTTTGCAACTTCTTTATAGCAGTTACGTCGATTCCGCTGATTACCATTACCGGAGACGTTCTTTGATTGGTCAAAAAAGTGTGCTCTTGTTTGGGAACCTTTTTATCCTAAGGATATATACATTGAGCGAATGCTTTGTACTTGCATACTGAAATATCAAAAAGTATCTTCCTGCTTTTCTGAAAACTATTTAACTTGTCCAGGGAGAGCCTCTTGATAGACTTGAGTAGATTTTTGCACTTTAAATGATATGCTTTCAACATTTGAACGATCCTTGTTCGCGTCAATGTAGGAATAGATTGAGTGTGCCATATATTTTCAATTTCGACATTACTATATCTGCTATCTCACAAAAAATTGGTTCTTTTGCAGTTTCTGATTGCAATTTCAGTTGATGTCTCGCCCACTCATAATAGTATTTTACTGCATCTTCGTAAGCAGGTAGAAAGTTCTCTTTCATCACACAAACATCACCAAATAGAGGACATTTGAATACACTTCGAGTTCTTTGCATAGTTGCCATGAAAGAATATCGAACGACAAACGAGCGTGCGACTGATCCGAGCCTCGAACAAATAGAGCAAGCAAGCTAAGTATCACCTCCCGCGCTTCCTCTCTCCCCTTTATTTAAAATATAAAACACAAATTCGAACTTCTTTTTATTTTGTGTCGAATCTATATTTATACCAAGTAAACTTTCTTGATAAAAATTAGTATGTTTATTCAAAAATATCGTACATAAACATGACTGCCAATTAGAGTGTAAAACCGACTATTTTCGTAAATTCAATGCCGTTGCGGAGACAGTTACCCTAAAAAAAATTGAATAATATTTTACATGGCTTAAATTAAACCTAAAAGGCACCAAATTTTGACTCTTACATTACCGTCCAGTGAAAAAAAAGAATTCACTCCTACCTACTGTACATGCCCAGCCCATCTCAGCCTGAGGAGTCTCATATGTGTTGAGATGCTAGGTGCCTTATATATATCACTGTTCGCCACTGTTCACCTTCTTTCACGGGTCCACATATTCTTCTCAGCACTTTTCTTTCAAAAGTATCCAGCATTTCAGCCATCTTACCGTGAGTGTCAGCGCCTCACATCCATATGCCAATACAGTTTTAACAATGGTCTTATATATGGTTATTTTGGTTTTTCTGTGGACACTACGTGACTTAAACACTGGCAGCAAAGAGAAGTATGTTTCGTTGGCTGCTGTGATACTCCTTCTGATTTCTGCTGGATCCTCATTGTTCTCTGTCAGACTGGAGCCCAGGTAGGTGAATTGATCGACCACTTCGTATGAGTAGTTGTCTTCAAATTGTGCTACAATCCGGTACATTAGTATATTTTGAAATATCCTGCAGTGACCCAGAAAAAATTCACATTTTGTTTAATTTACAACAACTTTTTGGGCGTTGTAATTGATTAGGTGAAGTTTAAAAGCAATGAAAGTATTTTTAATTATTTATTTTTATATTATGTGCAATGTGGATCTATATAAGAAGACTAGCTGATCCGGCGAACTTCGTACCGCCTCAGAATCAAAAACTGTTGTCAACTTATTAGCTGAATTGATCTAAATTGTTTCTCCCTGCGTATACCATACCTTGATCTAAATTGTTTCTCCCTGCGTATCCTTTCCCCTCTCGCGTTCCCTCTCCCTCTCCCCATTCCACTTCTCCCCTTCCCCCGTCCCGCTAACCCCCCTTCCTGAGTTACTTTCCCCCCTCCCCCCCTACCCCCTTTGCCCCCCCCCTCCCCCTCCCCCTCCCATCCCCCCTCCCCCTCCCCCACCCCCCTCCCCTCTCCCCTTCCCCCCACCCCTCCCCCTCCCACTCCCCCCTCCCCCCTCAACCCTCCCCCTCCCCCCTCCCCCCACCAACCTCCCCCCTCCACCCACCAACCTCCCCCCTCCCCCCTCGCCCCTCCCCCCTCCCCCGGTTCACAGTTCAATATTATACCCCTTACAATATTGCTGCAGTTCTTTCAAAATAGGAGAATTCGTTCCATACAAAATGTATGGGGAAAATAATTTTCTTCGGAGTGGAACACCCTTTACTTTTAGGGGTATGAAAAATAGATGTTGGCCGATTCTCAGACCTACCAGATAAGCACACAAAATTTCATCAAAATTGGTCCAGCCGTTTCGGAGGAGTATGGTAACAAACACCGTGACACCTGAATTTTATATATTAGATTTACATATATTTTTTGGCCTTGCCTGTCTCACTAGGAAATCCTGTATCGAGACAGACTTCTTACATATATTTTATGAATATTAAATAAAGTACATTTTTCAATAAAGCAAAAATATTTGACAAAAATTTTCAGGTTAGGTTAGGTAGTGGTAAAAAAAATGAGATAGAGGATACATTTGGGTGAGGTGACTAATTATTGCACGACCTTTTTCGACGATCCATTGTTTGATCAGGATTTTGTATTTGTTAATATTATTCGATTGTCTTGTTTTGTCAGGCAGGTTATTGTATATTTTAGACGCAATGTATTTGAAAATTCTTTGACCAAATGTTGTGTTTGTTTTAGGTGTTTGTATGAGTTCTTTGGTTTTGTGCCGCGCGTTTACAATATTTTGGGTATTTTCATAAAATGTATGTGTTTTATTTTTAAGCTGATGAGTTAAGATTGTTTTTGTGTAAATTTGTCGAATATCTAATACATGGAATTTGTTGAATATATTTACAGTAATTGTTATTATGGAAACTTTAAGAATAACTTTCATGGTTTTTTTTTTCGTTACTTGTTTTTGGGGTGTTATGCCGTGTTGCGCTACCTCCTTCTTTAGCCAACGTTTCGGACATCGTTGCAGTGTCTATCTACCGGATCTGCCGGATCTGCCCTGACGATGGACACTGCAACGATGTCCGAAACGTTGGCTAAAGAAGGAGGTAGCGCAACACGGCATAACACCCCAAAAACTTAGTGTCCATCTACCGGATCTGCCGGATCTGCCCTGACGATGGACACTGCAACGATGTCCGAAACGTTGGCTAAAGAAGGAGGTAGCGCAACACGGCAAATGACGAAACTGATTTTGGCCGTGAAAATCTTAAAACGTATCTAACTTTCATGGTTATTTTTTGTGCCTTCGATAATGAATCTATAGCTGATAGTGTTGCACCTTCCCATGCGATTATTCCATATTCAGTTCACATTCAATATGAATTTGTACCAGAACCAGGGAACCCTTTTACATATAACTACATACTCCACTCGAATTTCGACTAATCAATTGGACGATCGATGTTATTGGTACAGATCCTTTATTTTTAGAACCTTGTGAACCCGTTAGGCCAATTTGTTCGCTTTTCGGAACAACTCATATAGGTCTTACAGAAATCGTTGTATCTCCCTTACTATCACGGTTAAAAATATGATCTAAACCGTGTTAGAAAGAGAAAACACCACACTTTACGCTCAAACATGAAAGTTAACCACAAAATAATTAAAATGTACACCTTTATGAAACTAAAGTTTCCGACCGCAATTTGAAAAACAAACATTGTGAATTTTTACAAAATTATTTTTACATACCAGTAACTTTAGTTAAAACTTTTTAAAGCTTGTATTAAAATTTTTATATATATTTATTATATCTAGCAATAAATTTTGATTGCATATTTCATCACTATTTCAAACAGTTAATAGTTTTCGGATACGTTCACAAAATATTCCGTTTATTTGGATTTTATTGCAAAATAGAAATATTCTGACCTAATGATATAATATGGTCGAGGTCTGAGGGCTTAACGGTTTACCACTCGTTTTATATGTGTACTGTTTGTTTTTAACACAATAAATAATAAAATAAATTGATAAATTAAACAATCAATCAAGATTTCCGCTAATTTCATATTTCACATTTCATATTTGTGAATGATGAATACTTGGAGCAGGTGGATGAGTTTGTTTATCTGGGTAGTATGTTTACGAGAGATGGGAAGGCTGATAGAGATATCGAAAGAAGGGTAAATGCCGGTAACTCCATTAATGGAGGACTGAATGCTGTTGGCGCTAATAAAAAACTGTCAAAAGAAGCGAAGCTAGCAGTCCACAATGGAGTCCTGGTACCTACCCTGATGTATGGCAGTGAGGCATGGAACTGGCAGAGGAAGGATGAAAGTAAACTGAATGCTGTTGAAATGAGATCCCTGAGACGTATGTGTGGTAAAACCATGTATGATCGTGTTAGAAATGTGGATATCCGCAAAGAATGTAAGGCTGATGTAAGTATAATGAGCAAAATTAAGAAAGGGACCCTCAGATGGTTTGGGCACGTAAAGCGAATGAGCGAAGAAAGTAGTGTAAAAAGAATATATGATGCAAATGTGAATGGTAGAAGAAGTCGGGGACGCCCGAGGAAGACATGGCACGATCAAGTGAATCAGATACTTGAGACGGGCCATGTCAAAAGTCAGAATAATAGAAGAGTATGTATGAGACGATGTATGAATGTGAGTGAGGCAAAGAGTGTGTGCCAAGACCGAGTTGTTTGGCGGTCCGTCCTCTCTGCCTACCCCTGCGGGGAAACGGCGTGATGGTTAGTTAGTTAGTTAGTTAGTCATATTTCACAAAGAGCCACACATCGCACGCTTACGTAAGATCATATTTTTATTTTATTTATTTGGTATCTTTTTAATGCTGAAATATCGTTTGCTACATAATATGCGACTACGTTTTGACGCAACACCGACGAAAAAATAAATATGGAAAATCCACATCTCCAGCTTCTTCGGTATAAAAAACGGGAATGATTTATATCTCGTGTAGTACGGTATTATTAAATTATGGACCGACGTTTGGTATCTAGTTTTCTAATAAAATATTATTTCGGCATGAGAATATTCCAGTTTTTTTAATAAGAAAAACCATAATATAAACCATGCCGACCTATTTATTTTCTTCAATTGTCCAAACATTGCATAAATAGGTTCGCACAATTGAATAAATTTGGTAAAAGTGTGGATTTTACGCCTTCCTTTTGGATTAGTTAGTAGACGACCCCCGTAGTCCAGTGGGTAAGACTCTTGACTCACAATCCGGAGGTCGCGGGTTCGAACCCGGCATGCGCAAATAAATTTTATTTTATTAATTTGTGTTATTTCACAATTAATTCATTTGAAATAATGTATAGTATATTTGCGGCATGTTCCAGAGTGGAAGATACTATCAGTATCGCCCTGGTGTAAGACCACCATTCAGAATTGAAACGTTGCTTGAAAATGGCTTTAGCCGTGTTTGGTGACCAGATCTGAATAGCCAGGTACTTCCCAACCTTCCTCTTCCCCACCTCCTTCCCCTCCCCACTACCTTCAGCCTCACAACATACCCCAATTGGGGATGCCATAGTCTCACTGGCTCCAGACGGGAGCAGTTGAGATTCTTGTGCGGTAAAACTGTAAAAAAAAAAAAGGTAATCATTGACTTTTGCAATTACATTGCCTACAGATACTCTCAGTATAGCCCTGGTGAGAGAAAACCATTCTGAATCGAAACGTTACTAAAAGTTGCTTAAGCCTTATTATTAAATCGACGGAGGGCCAAAGCTCTCGACTAGCAATCTGGAGGTCGTGGGTTCAAATTCCGGCGTGTGCAAGTAAATTTTATTCGATTGATTTGTGTCATTTCACAATTCAATCATTTAAAATAATATAAGGTAAATCTGTGGCACGTTCCATAGTGGAAGATACCCTCAGTATCGCCCTGATGTAAGACTACCATTCAGAATTTAAACATAGCTTAAAATCAGTAATTTAAACATAGCTTGACCAAATCTGAATTGCCAGGTACTTCCTCTCCTTTCTCGTACCTTTCTCCTCCTTCCCGCCTCCCCACCACCTGTAGCCTCACAACATACCAATATTAGGGATATCATAGTCTCTTGGTTTATTTATGTACTTAACATGCAGTTTTCTATATTTTTTTTAATTTATTCGGTAAACACGGTTAAAGATACATATTTTATAAAAAAAACATTACATCTTACATGGTTGCACGAACCAGTTACGTTTCCGCAAAAGGTTTAAATTTCGTGCATTAAACTAACATTTTTTTTTAGGAACTTTTACAGGTTAATAACATTACATGCATTAAAGAAAACAACACATTATAATAATTAGGTTACAACCCAATAACAAATGTTCACATCATGCCCAAATAATAAATAAAAAGTGAATAAATTTTAACTTTTTTCTGCCTAATATTACAGAGAAAGGAACTAGATAAACAATCTAAACATAGTCTATATATACTGTCTAATACTGTGTGATAAGATAAAAAACAATGAAAGTAGAAAAAATAAATATATAATAATAATGATGAAAACTGAAAAACATCAGATATAGAATCGAGAAATAATATATACATTATAATAAAAAAGCAAGTAAAAGTAAGATAAAAGTAAAGTGATAGCACTCACAAAAAATAGTAAAATATGGTGTGCCAGTTGTATGGCTATTTAAAAAAATGTATATATTTATAACACAAAAAAACAAAAAAGTTGAAAAAATACCAGACGTAAAGTGGAAAAATAATATATATACGCACATGTACGGATATATACGTATTACATTTTTTTAAATTTCAAAGAAAAAAACATAAATAGTAAGTACCTATCAATTATTTAGTTTTGTTAGAGTGAATTAATCTACGAGTATTTGGTAATGAATTGGTTATTATAAGGCTCCATTAACTATATTTTTGAAAGAGCTTAAAGTACATTACAAGATATCAGCACCGATACATTTTTTGTTATAATGATTATAAGTTTTTAATAAGAAAGAATTTTGCCTGAGACTAGTTAAAGCAATTTCGACGTGAAACAATGACTTGTCCCTAGTTTTCTTACTCGGAACTCTAATATTAATTGATGACAAAAGAGCTGGACAGTCAATATGACCATTCAAGATTTTGTGTAAGTAAGTCATATCCGTAATGTCTCTCCTACTTTTTAGAGTTTTGAGTCCATGGTGTTTTATAGAGCTGTCCATAAATGATAAAATAGAAAACATAGGGTGGAATTTTATTTTATTTTATTTTATTTTATTTTATTTTATTTTATTCTTTATATCTCCTCTCTTTTATATTAATATTTATACAAAATATGTACATATGTATGTGGGCTTATCAATAAGCAATGTAAACACCAGTTTTAAGTACATATATATACCTATTATTTTAATAACTGTGCTAAGCAAACAACAGTAATAATTAGGTATTAATTGTTTATTTTATTTTACTATATTTTTTCTGTTCTCACTATATAAAATGTGTACGTAGGATTATAATATGAAAGGCAAACACCAGTTACCACCTTATATTTTAATCATTTGCTTTTAAGTACACACATATATAACTTTTATTTATTTTTATTATCTTTTCAACAACCATGCTAAATAACCGACGGCTATTATATGTTTTAATTGGTTATTTAATTTTAATTTTATTCTTTCTCTTCTCATTTTCTTTCTTTTTTTTTTCTACAACACATGTATGGAGGACTATAATATGCAATGCATACAAAAGTTACCTAAATGTTTTAACCCTCTCAATTTCTATTAGTTACATACATGTACCTATTTACCTTTTCTTTTTTAAATTTATATTATTTTAATAACTATGCTAAACAAATAACAGTTACTAGGTTTTAAACTTTTTTATTTTATTTTATATTCTTTTTGTTCTTTTTATTTCATCAATTTTCTTTCTTTTTTGTACAAATACAAATCATGTTCCATTTTACCCATAATAATTCGACTGTCCTAAAACGGGAATACTCCTAGTTGGGCAGTCAAAAAAAATTAATGAATTATGTATATACATGTATAATCTTGTACTAAATAAATAAACAAATAAATAAATAAATAAATTGATGGATTGGGAAAAATCTATAAAAAAAAAACTCACAGATAAGTATACCTACAGAATATGTAATATTAATCTAAACCTTTCAAAATAATTTTTTTTTTTTTTTTTTTTTTTTTTTTTTTTTAAATTGTACAACAGATTTTTATCCAATTACTGTACAATTATCTCATTTTGACAGTCTTAACACCTAGAAAGATGATTATTATACAAAAAAATCTTAAGGCTATCTAAAGAAGAGTTATATATATCTAGTGTTTCCGATATTTCGTTCATCAGCACCATTCCTCTTGTCATGCTATGCTGTGCTAGAACATCTGTTCTGCCGTATGGTATTTTGAACAAGTCGTGTCGACGACTACGGCTGAAATTTTCAGGCACGTATAAGCCATAACATTCCAAGAGGAATGGGCTGTCAATACGGTT
This sequence comes from Limnephilus marmoratus, assembly GCA_917880885.1. NCBI lineage: Eukaryota > Metazoa > Arthropoda > Insecta > Trichoptera > Limnephilidae > Limnephilus > Limnephilus marmoratus. The sequence goes on from OU862922.1 coordinate 13,515,470, forward strand.
ATGGATTATGTTAAAACTAAGAATTGCAAGATTTGCATGACGTCTAGTTTCCAAGCTAAATCTATTTGTTGCCTCAAGTAATTCCATATGGTGCATGAATCTCGGGTACGTTCCATGCATCCGCATATAGACATACCTAAGGAATTTTTTTTGAATTTGTTCTAGCATATTAATATATTTCGCTTGGTGCGGAGTCCACACACCACTGGCATACTCCAGCTTACTTCTTATGACTCCATCAAACATGGCTATCATTGCATCTGGGTCATCAAATTGCTTACATATTCTGATGATGAAACCCAGGAGTTTGTAGCAAGCTGGAGTGAGCCGTGATATATGATCCGAGAATGTCAGTTTGGGATCAAAGACGATACCGAGATCTTTAAAGCTGTTGACTCGGCATAATGTTTGCCCTTTAATGTTGTATTCAAAAACTATGGGCTTCTCGGAGCGGGTATATGTCATAGTTACACATTTTTTTATATTGAATTCTAATTTGTTCTTTACTGACCATTCTGCAATAGCATCAAGGTCAGATTGCATTTTTAAGCAGTCATAGTAACAAATTATTTCCATCAAAAGTTTGAGGTCATCTGCAAATAGAAGACATTTGCAATATTTTACACAAACCTGGATGTCATCTATAAGTATAAGGAACAGCAAGGGACCAAGGTTTGAACCTTGGGGAATACCTGATAACGCCGGGAATTGTTTAGATTCATGTCCATTTATTATTACATATTGACTTCTGGCTTTTAAATAGGACGCGAAGAATATAAGCGTTTGTTGATCGAAACCAAGTTTGTACATTTTAAGTAGTAAAATATCATGATCAACTCGATCAAAAGCCTTGGCAAAATCCGTATACACTACATCTGTTTGGTGTCTCGAGTCCAGTCCGACGGCCACCAATCGCGAAAATGTTAACAAATTTGAAACCGTGGATTTTCTTGGCATGAAACCGTGTTGATTTTCTCCTAGAAATGGCATAATTTGGTGATGTAATTTCTTGTAAATAATCATTTCAAATATTTTTGGTATGGTTGACAGTACAGCTACTGGTCTGTAATTCCTTATATCAGACTTGTCTCCAGCTTTGAAAATTGGGCTTACACGCGTGAGTTTCCAAGAATGAGGGAAACAACCAGTCGATATGCTAAGATTAAATATACTATAATATACTCATCATAATGTTAATACAATGATTACATAGGATGTACTGGATCAAATATGCTGTGTGTCATTAAGTGATAATAAGATCTCAATTATTTAAATTTCTCTTTGATAAAATCATTATCACATAAGTGTTCCGAAAATATGATATTATAACATCAATCACACATTCTGAAATGTGAGATTAACGCAATTAATATTATTTAATTTTCGGTCTTGTCAGATATTTAAAAATAATGTTCTTTGTTCAACTCCGCGAGGGGATAAAGAAGATATTTAAATAATTACCCCTATTGAAAATATGTAGGAAATTTGATGCACAATTTTTCTCAATAAACAGAGAAGTAACTGGTACAATCGGTCACTACTCATACTAGGGAAAAGTTAGGCCTTGTTTTATTTAATTGACTATATTCATACTACTCCTACAAAGCTCTTGCTGCCTTTACAAGCTGGACTCTACCTGAACGATTCAGAAATCAAGGTGCCCATGTGTGCCAGTGTCCTATTGAATTTAGAGTATCTGTGCGGGTTCCACTAATTGTCCCTATGCAATGATCAAAGATAAACAAACTAAAGAAAGAAAAACAATATAAAAATTAGAAAACTATTTTAATATCTGCGAATATATTTCCAACTATGCAATTCAGATAGACCTCTGTATCTGAAAAAGTCAGTCCAAAGGACAGAGTGGTTCCTGACGATATTAAAGGTTTTAATTTATTTTAATGATGATCGTTCGTTTCATAGCCAAAATGCATCCTTTAATGTTTGCAAATCAGCATATTATATATGATGATTTCCGCAATGACTAACAAGGAAGTCGATTGCATTCAATCAGCGCAGTCTCCAGTTCTAACCACAGAGTCCGGGTTGAAGCTAAAGCGTTTGGTTGCGTTCCCGAATCCCATAGTTCAAGTTAAATTAGGACGAAGCCTGAGGTGGGAGCACCAAAAGCCATTATCGTCTGATACAGTCGAGCTGCGCCGGCGTGGTTCCGAGGTGGATTTGCTACGGCATTGTCGCAACTTGTGAAAGACAATATGACCCTTAGATGGGCGCTGCGGGAGACGCAGGATAATAGCATAAGAGGGGTGCTGCAAGTCTAAGACTGTCGTCCAGCGAGTCGGTAAGGAGTCGACATAAACTGAGTGAGGTAAGGATGCGGGAAATGTAGAGCGATGAATGATGAATGGTAACTGCACACGGCAGATGTCAAGTAATAATTTTGCAGCTTGTGGCCCATCATCTTCTCAACTGCCAAATTTATTCACGGGTATTTTTTTTTATGTGGGTGCTATTATTACAGGTAGTCATGATACATTTTAATTTGACAGTATCAAAAAAAAATAATAGTAATAGATATACTAAAGCACCAAAAATATACACCTCAATGATGCATTACCATATTATATCATAATAATATAGTAAATAAAGCATTCAACTTTGAAAATATTTTCAACCATACTTTTATTAGTTATGTAAGTTTTAAGAACCGTTCACCTCCCAGGCGAAATTACCTAATGACATTGTATGGACTTACGGAATAGGTAGGTAGGTACACATAATAATTTAATTTAATATGCCTATAACTTGTTTCATAATTTCATAAAACTATCTAGTAAAACTGACTTCACTTGCTCAACTATCCTTTTCCTATGTAACGAACAAGGACAAAATAAATTTCAAATTCTCCAAAACAGGGCAATGAGAATAATACTTCGGCGAAATAGATTTTCAAAAGTAAACAAAATGTTGAAGGAACTAAATTGGCTAACCGTGAAACAGATGCTGACCTTGAGTACGACGATATTTATAAATAAAATAATAAACTATTTTACCAAAATACTTCTCAAATAAAGTTATATTCAACAAGGACACTCACAGACATAATACAAGAACGTGCAAGGAAATGAGGTTTCAAAAAAAGGACAAGGCGAATACGCAGAACAGTTTACTGTACAAAGGGATGAAGTTAAATAACAAGCTACCAGAAACTTTAAAGTCCACACCAATTGGAAAGTTCAAGTTGTGTTGTAGCAGCTACATAAAACTACATAAAATTTAGTTTGCAATGTGAAATATTATATTTAATTAGAAATTTGTAAACTTAAATGTACAAATTACTAAAATAAAAATTAATAAATAAAAAAATTATGTGATATTATTTCATTAATACACCTGTAACTTGTTTCATAATGTCTGAATAAACAAATAAAATAATACTTTACTGAAATTACTCGATTGAAACGCATTTAAAATAATATTTTTTTTTTTATTTATTTACGGACAAATAGTTCAATTAACAATATAACAATAACACGAATAGAAAAAAAGAGAGATCACAATTGTAATGTCTGTATGTTATTGTATGAGTGCAAGCGAGATAGAGTGCTTGCGCGAATCTATATAAGGCGATGTATGCTAGATTCGTCCTCTTTTGCATTTGGAAGCTCTCCTAATAAATACCTACAGTAACCAGTTACATCTTTACTTGTGTACTACCTACACCAATATTCGCCCATATAATTGTTGGTCCACATATCCAATCTGGTAACTGCCATCACGAAGACAGCAGTAGTAGTGGACATTACAACTGGCGCAGCCACGGAAATTAAAGAACCTGAAGGCGAAAATTAAATGAAGTGAAGATTAAGGAAGAGCGCAGTGTGCGACAATAGGAAAAAATTGTTGCATGGAAGAAGACGCCACCTCATGTGTCTACAATCTAAGACGAGCATTAGAGCCTGCATCCGCAGAATATTGAGGGAGCATTTGGCGTTGGCATGTTAGCATTGCATGCAGGAAGAAGAAGACGGTGACAAGAGACAAGACAACCATCTGCGGAAGGAGCCGGAATCTGGGGCAAGGGCTCAGATTCTGTCGCTGCAGCTATTCAAGCGGGACCGGACAAAGGGCTGGATTCTGTAGCTGCAGGGAGACGGACACGGGCGATCAGCGGTCGAAAGAGACGGCTGGTGACGGAGATCCGGAAGCTGTGTGGGGAGTCACTTTGGAGCGGCGAGGTCGGTTCTGGAGCGGATTCACCCGGAAGCGCTGAGATAAGTTTTCTAATCAAAATTTGTTTCAGCTCTTATTCCCGATGGAGGCGATTTGTAAAAGTCTGGGGGCATTCTGTCATAAGACAGGAGTGTGGTCCCTGTTCAAGGAGAGACTGGACCAAGCGCTCATATTATATGATGAGAAAATTTTGTCGCCAGAACGTAAAAGAGCGTTCCTTCTGAATAATCTCACCGAAGATACCTTTTCATTGTTAAGCGATTTGTGTTTTCCAAAAAAAGTGTCGGAAACCTCATTTGAGGATTTGTGTAAACTACTAGATTCCCATTGTAAGCCCATACACAATATTTATGAATCACGGGAAATATTCTATAAATGTAAACAATCGGCTAATGAATCTATTAAAGAGTTTGCCGCGAAGCTTAAAAATATTAGTTTGTCATGTAACTTTGAAGCAAGATTAGAATCGTGTTTGAAAGATATATTTATTATTGGCGTGTTCAATGAGAAAATGAGGCACAAACTTTTTATGGAGGGCTTGAACAAATCTTTTGTAGAATGCATTAACTTGGCTTCTACGTGGGAACATGTTTTAAATATGGAAAGTACAAAGTCGAATTTAAATTCAGTTAATAACTTCGATAAATCTAGGCAGGTAAGCCGTTATAAGGATGGCAAAGTGCGTAGTAAATCACCCCGTAAGATAAATAATAATATGTCATGTTTCATTTGTGGTAAAAATAATCATGTGCAAAAAGATTGTTGGCACAACAATAAGTTACAATGTCATTTTTGTAAGAAGGTGGGGCACGCTAGCTCGACTTGTAAAAACAAATCAAGTGGTAAATACCGCTCGCATTATACGAAGCGCGCTGATAATGTGGTAAATACTGTTTCACAAGGAGATAATAACTGTGATCCATTGCTTTTAAATGTATGTGTAGATAATATTATGTTACAGGTTATGGTAGATACGGGTGCCAGTATAAATGCGTTACCATATGAAATGTTTAATAGATATTTTAGTGAAAAGAAATTAATGGTGTGTGATATTAAGTTATTCGGTTATGATAATAAATCTCTAAATGTTTTGGGTAAAATTATTTGTAACGTGGAATTTAAAAATAAATGCGTACCGACCGAATTTATAATAATCAATAATGGAAGTTTGTGTATTGTGGGTAGGAAATTTCTTAAGTGTTTTGATATTACCTTGCACGGAATTAATCTGGTTAAAAAAAGTGTTGCAGATATTAATATTCGCGAGTTGTTAAAATTAGAATACCCTAACGTGTTTTCGGATAAACCGGGTAGATTAAAAAATTACGAAGCTAATATTGAGGTTAAGTCAGATTTTAAACCAAGGTTCGTTAACCCGAGACCCATTCCGTATTGTTTGCGGGAGCTAGTGGAAAAGGAATTGCTAAAAATGGTGGACGACGACGTTATTGAGAAAGTTGAAATTAGTGAAATGGCAAGTCCAATTGTTATTGTTAAAAAAAAGATGGTACGATTAGGATTTGTACAGATTTCAAAAACACTTTGAATCCAATGTTAGCACCTTTAAAGTTTCCGTTACCTAGAGTGGAAGATTTAATTTCTTCGTTAAATGGCGCGAAACACTTCGCAAAAATTGATTTAAAAAATGCTTTTTCCCAGATTGCTTTGAATGAAAGTTCAAAAAAACTATGTGTTATTTCAACTCACATAGGTCTATTTGCTTATAAAGTGTTACCATTTGGGCTTACGACGAGCCCGGCGATTTTTATGCAAGTCATAGCTACTATAGTCGGTGGTTTAAAAAATGTGCGTGTATTTTTAGACGATATATTATTATTTGGTAATTCGAAAGAAGAATTAAATTCGGTATGTGACGCGGTAATTAAGAAATTAAATGATCATGGTCTGACCGTAAATGACCAAAAATGTTATTTTTATGTACCGGAAATTGAATACTTAGGTTTTAAAATCTCACAGGAAGGCATAATGCCGTTAGAGAGTAAAGTAGAAGCGATTAGAAATTTGGCAGTCCCGAGGAATGTGTCAGAATTAAGAAGTTTGTTGGGAGTAATCTCGTATTATAGAATGTTTTAACGAAATATATCAGACACTCTGTCGCCACTCTATAATTTATTGAAAAAGGGAACCGTATTTGTGTGGTCAGAAGAATGTAGTGATGCTTTCAATTTTGTTAAAAAACAATTAATGTCGGAAAAAATTCTAGTTCACTTCAATCCCAGTATCCCTTTGAAACTCATCACGGACGCCAGCAATATCGGGATATCGGCAATGCTTTGTCACAAGTATGATAACGGGATAGAACGCCCAATTGCATTTGCAAGTAGGACTTTATCGGAAACCGAACGGAAATATTCGATTTTGGATAAAGAAGCGTGCGCAATCGTATTCGGTTTAAAAAGATTCTTTCAATATTTGTATGGAAATAGGTTCATTCTGTCTTGCGACAATAAACCACTTGTACATATTTTAGATACAAATAAGCAGGTACCTATTCTAGCAGTAAACCGATTGCAACGTTATGCCCTGATCCTGCAGACGTTTGATTATACGATTGAGTATATCAAATCGGACGACAATAAAGCGGATTTTTTGTCAAGATTACCGATGCAACGGAGTAATAATAATATAGAGGAATACGAGGATAATCATTATTTCTTAGATATAATTAACGATGCCGATATCGATAGTTTGGAAATAGAACGGTTAAATAATATTTCTGTGGAAACGGAAATAAATCCGGAAATATTTAAACGGAGTTCGGGTAAGGATTTAGTTATTTCAGAGATTGTAAATTATGTGAATACAGGGTGGCCTGAAAAAAAAAACTTAAATTCTGATTTATTAAAATTTTGGCATATTAGAGATAAGTTATCAACTCATGATGCATGTTTGTTTTATGATAGTAAACTGGTAGTACCAGTGGAGTTAAAAGAATCAGTTTTAAAATTTATTCACCGTTCGCACCTGGGTATTGTGAAATCGAAAAGTTTAGCAAGAAATTATTTTTTCTGGTTAGGTATAAATGCTGATATAGAGAAGGAGGTAAAACAGTGTACTAGGTGTGCAGTATGTTTACCTACTCCGTCCAAAGTACAATTGGCGAGTTGGCCAGTGAATAATTTAGTTTGGAATCGTATTCACATAGACCATCTAGGTCCGTTCGGCAATTTAAATTTTTTTGTGGTGGTAGACGCTACTACAAAGTGGGTTGATTGTCAAATAGTACCAACGGTAGACTCAGTTAGTGCAATCAAAATATTAAAGAAAATGTTTTCTAACTTTGGTATACCGGAGAAAATTGTTAGTGATAATGGAACAGCTTTCACGTCAGCTTTATTTCAGGAATTTTGTCGTGAATTTAATATTGAATATATGACGTCAGCAGTTCAGCACCCAGCTTCAAATGGCTTGGCTGAAAATGCTGTCAAAACAGTTAAAAATTTTTTAAAAAAAATATTAGTGAACAACAGATTTCCAAGAGATCTGGACGATAAATTATTGTCATTTTTAATCGATATTAGGAATACACCTTCATTATGTACGGGAATTGAACCTAGTGTATTGATGTTAGGTAGAAAAATTCGTTCAATTTTTAACACGGTTGTTCCGAAAATGAATAATGACAAGTGTAGTGATTTTAAAAAAATTGATGATAAAGTGAAAAATAAAATGGTAGCGAGTCAAAACAGTCAAAAAAAATATTACCGGGGAAGAAAATTTAAAAAATTCTTTGATTTGGGATCAAAAGTTTTGACCAAAGACTTTAGAAGTAAAAAGAATAATTGGATTTTGGGTACTATTATCAAAAGATTAGGGAGTAGAACCTATTTGGTTAAGATACATTCAACAGGCCAGGTTTGGAAAAGACACCACGATCAGCTTTCTGATAGAAAGGTTAGGTGGGGGGAGAGTGACTATTCTGATAATGTGTTGGACTTTGGTCCACTCTCAGACGTGGACAGGACCAATACTAATTCCCCTGTTCTTTGCAGATCGCAGCCACCATGGGAAGGGAGACTGCGTTCCAGACCACAACCACGCCCACGCTATCCAAAGTGATATAAAAAAAAAGAGTTTAAAAACAAAAAAAAATAAGTTTGTATAATTACATGAGAGAAAATATATATGTTAATAAAATATAATAAAATATGTAGAAATTTAAGATTATATAAGTTAGGTTGAAATATAAATATCATGTAATTATTGTTTAAGTGTGGGGGTGTAATGTCTGTATGTTATTGTATGAGTGCAAGCGAGATAGAGTGCTTGCGCGAATCTATATAAGGCGATGTATGCTAGATTCGTCCTCTTTTGCATTTGGCAGCTCTCCTAATAAATACCTACAGTAACCAGTTACATCTTTACTTGTGTACTACCTACACCAATATTCGCCCATATAATTGTTGGTCCACATATCCAATCTGGTAACTGCCATCACGAAGACAGCAGTAGTAGTGGACATTACAACAATGAAAGGAGATTACATATAGATGAAGAGCATTGACAAAATACATATAATATAAAAGTACATAGAGAAGATACACCCAAGTAGCTTGAAGATGGATTTAAAAAGACTTTAAAAAATCACATTGCGTAACGACTGCCGAAAGTCATTTAGGCTTACACCAAAAACTTTAATGCTTTGATTTGCGTTGACAAGTCTCGACATTCTGGATAAAGTAGAATGATATCCATAATTAGTAGAATGTTGATTGAGGAACAGCAATTCATTATTTCGGAGTCTACGGGAAGGAATGTTGAACTGGATGAGTTGTAACAAAGCAGGTGTGTCAGTAATACTGTTGATAATTTTGAAAATGCATATTAGATCAGAGTCCTTTCTACGTTTTTCTAAAGAGGAAATGTTTAAAGTTTGTTCAATTTCATCATACGAGTATTCTCCTCTTTCAAGTCCTAACCTCCAAATAATTCCTCGTAGGAAGCACAGATTCGATGTAACAAATGTGGACAGCATAAAAAGGAGACCAAATGACACTAGCATATACAAGGTGAGGGCGGACCAGCGAACAGTAAAGAGTTTTGATTGTATTTATATTTTTAAAGTCAGAGGTAATTCTATGAATGAAGCCGAGTAGTTTAAGTGATTTGTTAACGATGTTATTAAGAGGGCATTACCAGAGAAAACCAGAAATATGTCATTTTCAAATCAGATTTTAGACGTATTGACTCTTTTCCATAAAAAATTATAAATGGATTTCGAAAGATTGTTTTTTTATCTAGCATTCGCATGTAATAAATTTTGAGTATTTTTTTATTTTTAGTATTATAAGGTTCCATAGGTCGTTGGCAGATTTGTTAAATTTTTAAAAAAGATTTTGTATTATACCACACCCATTTCAAATAATATAATCATGCAGTAAAATAAATCAATACCTTATCTAGCAAACGCATGTTTTAGAATTTTAATTTTAGTTTCAATAAAATCATTAAAAAATATGTACGTACATGTGTTTCTTGACGAAAATTGGTCCATTTGTGTATTTATTTGCGCACTTACAAACTAATATATTTCAGATTTTTTTAACATTCTTATTAAATTTAGACATTATTGAAAAATGATAAATACTAATGATCAAAAAATAACTACAAAAGGTACATTATTTTAATAGTTTTATCATCACGCCTTTCAGCATTTTTGGATGAAGGTATAAATTAAAGCTAATTTGAATTGAAATAAATTCGATATTGAGTTAAAATTTTAAAAAGCTGGTACGGAGAATAATTATTCTTTCTCATTGTAACCGCCCTGCACGATCGTAAGAACAACTTTCGACGAAATGTGGATTTTCGTCCGCTGGCTGGTTAAACGTTGTTAATGTGATCCCGGAAAGAAAGTTTACAATCCAGAGTGACCCCAAGGCTCTTGATAGATGTGACAGTAGAGAGACAAACATTATTTAGTTTATAATCAAACTGAATAGGTTTTTTGCTTCTATAAAAGGACAAAATTTTTTGAGTTAATTATGATAAAAACAATAAATAAAACAAAAAATGCTGCATGAAACTGGATTATTAAATTAAATTTACAACTTTTGAGTTAATACACCGTGTAACTATTGATGTGATTATTCATTTATACTTATTTAAATATAATGCGTGTACCTCTATTTACATATTTACGAGTATATTTACACTATTCTGCTAATTTAACCAATTGATCTATTTGTTAATTTATCATCATCATCATTTTTACACATATTGTATACCGTATGAAAATATACCATGTTACTACATAAAATGTTGTCAATATCTACCTGTTGACAAACAACATTAGTAAATTAGCTGGTTTGAATCATAATATTTTGATATGTAAAACAAAGTCGGGTTAGTTACACCATTTATAACTCAAGAACGGCTGTACCGATTTTTATGATCTTTGATTTGTTGGATTTGTCTTCGCCCCGAATAGCAGAATGGCCATTAAAACATTGAAAAAATTCACGAAAAAAAAGTTATGAAGAAAATTCTTTTCCTCATTCATTTTGTATGGAACGAATTCTCATCTTTTGAAAGGATGCAGCAATATTGTGATAAGTAGGGCTCGGATAAATATGTATTTAAAAACTCAAAATATGTACATATAATATGGACTCAAAAATGTAAAATATGGAAAAAATATGAAGTATAAAATAAGAATATCTTTCATATTAAACATTGTTTATTGTGAAAAATTACTATGTAGTAACAGTTACATTAAAATAATTGTAAAAAGATAGCGAAAAGTTCAGGTAATTCAAATAAAAAAAGAAGCTTTATTCATCTTCCTCCAAATCTGTCTTATTAAATTGATTGAAGTACACAATCACATGCTTTTTTAAATTATCGAAATTAAAACTTTGTCGTTTTGGTCTAAATATAGCCTTATATTGGCTGAAAGATCTTTCCACGTCACATGATGTAATGGGAGCGTACTTAAAGACGCCTAGTACCGAAATTGTATAAGGCACGTCTGCAGTACCCTCATAGCTTCCGCTCAGAACTTTATTAATTGTTTTTAAGGTATCAAATCCTTTATTTTTGTCTAAAATATCTTTAGTTTTTGTTTAGCTATTTCAGCAACAGGGCCTTCCACTTCAGAAACTTTTTTTTCTATTCCTTTAATAATCTTCAGGTTTTCATTTAACGATGTTGAAGGATTTTCTAGTTGTTTTATCTTGTGAGATAAAAAGCAATAATTGCTTTTTATATTAACCAAATCATTAAAAAGAGAAGAATTTTGCACCACCTCTCGCGGCCGTGTGGTGGCGAGAATGCAAACACGTAAAATTATTTAAATTTTTGTGAAATAACTCATGTTTTTTTATATAAAAATCGAAAATATTAATGACTGTGATATTTTTTTGTAAAATATGGACTTAACCATGAAAAATGGAAAAATATGGAAAATAAAAATTAGTTTTTCACAATCTATGTATGATAATCCGGGTAGAGAACACATACGAGACCGAAAATCGTGTAGATTAAAAATATGTATTTACATATTAATCCGGGCCCTAGTGATAAGTATAATATTGAACAGTGTGTGAATTCCAAAAATTCAAAAACATCAAATGTCAAAGCGCTGAATGTTTTGCTTTTGTTCTTAAACATATAATGCTGCCCCTCACTAAATGTCAACACTCGAACGGTGAACGTATGTCTGCACCCCTCCACAGGAAAAATTCAAACCATATAAATAAAAATTAATCGCCGAAATATATGTACGCGCATAACTTCCAAAGGACTGCATCAAATTGGATAATTCTTTTTTTTGTGTTCGTTATTGTAAGAAAAAGGTTTGTATTAAACTACTGGTGAGCTCTGGCATTATAAAATTTGTATAAAAAAATTGCAAATAGATGGCACGCGAGCTGTTTGAAAACTGAATGTAACGGGACTGAATGTATGGAATACGGGAGGGGAGAGGGGAAGGGAAACTCGGCAGGGGGTCCGCGGGACGGGGGAAGGGGAGGAGTGGAGTGAGGAGAGGGAAGGTGAAGGAAGCGGAGTAGGAACACGAACGGAGAAGGGGATGCGGGAGAGGAAGGGGAAGCGGAAGGGGATCAAGACGAATGGGAAAGGACACGCAGGAAGAAACAATGTCTTTATTAAATGGCATAGCAACGCAAGCCGGGAACCAAGTAGTTATTAATTATAAAAAAACAGATAATTAAGTAGGCCGTCGTATGGCACGTAAACATGTAAACAATAAAATTAATAAATATTTTATTACGCGAATCTTTCCTTTTCCGTAACATTTAGAGATAATTATATTCTCACTGGGATTTTCCGTGCCAAGAATTTCATTTACATATTAACATTTTGTATGAATAACGTGAAGTATTTATAAATTAATTACGTACAGCCTTACTAAAAAACTCAGTGAAAATTTTATTCAATTGACAAACGGCCGCGGATGTGAAAACATTACTAATTAAAAAATTGTTCATGGAAAAAAATACACTTGGTTTACACGGCCTGAGGGGGTAGTTTATCTCTGTTTTATCAATGATCTTTGAACGAAATTTGAAATTTTTGCAAAGTATTTTGAATGTTCTATAGATATTATTTTTGAAGGTGTCGTAAAAACAAATACCATTTATGTAAACTAGATAAAATTACCTTTTAGATTTGTATATTTGAAATACACTTTAGTTTTCAAAAACTGACATATTTTAAGATTCAAACTCGGAAAAAAATGTAAAAAAAATACTTACCAAAACATGTTTGACCAAAATGTAGAGAAATTTAAAAAAAATCAAAATTTAAAAAACACAGTCCTTTTATGTAATAAATTTGAAAGGAAACTATCACCTCACTTTTTCCTTGTGCATACAATAAAAAAATAATAAAAAATTTCTAAGATTTTTTTATTGCCAAAAAAATAACTTAGAAATAATACTGACTTTTAAAACAGATTTATTGCATCTCTAAAGACGTTAATTTCTTTTTATACGTTTACGAACACATGTATTAGATATTAATATTATAAAAAATTATCACTTTTAAGGAATTCTCTTAAAATAAAGATCTTAAAATGTTAATTTTATCATTTATGTAACCTATTTTTTTTTATTTTTTTATTTATTAAATTTCAGAATACATTTTGTACAAAAATTTGAGTAGACCCACAAAGCTGTCATATGGCAGCTTGTCTGCAGGTTCTAACAATTTAAACATTCTTAATATAATATCTAAGAAAATATTTGTAAATACATTTATATTTTTAAGGAAACATTAGAATAGATCACATAGTAATATTAGATTACAGCTATAAATATATAAGATATTTCAATATACCTGCCTAATAACAAGATATGTAGGCAGCTATATTAAGATATTCAAAGATACATGGAGTTTTCGTTCATTAACCATAGTTTTATCATTTTAGGACATAGTCTCTCATTTTTTTCAAATTTTATGTTTTTATTAATTTTATTGAAAATCACTGGTATTAGATATTCAAGAGTACGGCTTCCATATTTATTTAATATTCGAGGAGTTTTTAGGCCCTTTCCTTCTCTGAATCTTGTGGTATGTTTGTGTACAAGTAGGTGTTTGTAAGGGCTTTCCCCCATATTGTCCATAATAGTAGTGAACCAGTGAAGACCTTTTATTGTAAGTAGGCTCTCTGAGCCATACAGTAATTTTAAGTTATGTCTCTGTTTGTAAATATTTGTTGTGACAATTTTTTTAATTATGGCAGTTTGTAAATTTTCAATATATTTAATGTAAGTAGTGCTTGCATGTCCCCAAGTTCGAATACCATATCTAAGGATAGATTCGACCATAGAAAAATATATGAGTTTAAGAGTACAATGAGGCAAAATAAATTTTAATTTGTAAAAAATACTAGCTAAGGATCTGAGCTGGTTACAAATTTTAGCCACTTGTTTATCCCACTTAAAATTGTTATCAACAATTATTCCCAGATAAGTATATTCATTTGTAAAATCGATTTTTTCACAGTCACAAACATTAACAATTCCTCTATGTATACAGTCAAAGCTATGAGCGGTTATTTTAGGAACATTCCACATTTTCAAACTTGGTGATTTTATGTACATGCATTTGGTTTTTTTAACATTAATAATTAATCCTACATCATGAGCCCATTCGAGAAGCTCGTTAAAATCTCTTTGTAATTCTTGTATAGCTATTTCAGGATTTTCATTTGATACAACAAGAGCAGTATCATCAGCAAAAATGAATCGACGAGCTTTTTTGAAAATCTTACACATAGCAATTACATATATAATATATAATTTTGGACCTAGAATTGACCCTTGCGGTACTCCCGATTTGATGTATCTTGATTTACTAATTATATTTAGAATCTTCACACTCATTTTTCTATTTGACAAATAGTTTTTAAAGAATAAGAGGAGTTTACCTCGGATACCTATAGATTCAAGTACTTTAATTATTTGTATATGGCTAAGTGTGTCGAAAGCTTTTGAGAAATCAATAAATAGAACCAATACATGTTGTTTACAGTTTAGTTGTGAATTTATATGATTAGAAAATTTTTCGAGCAATTTATCGCAACTTTTATTTTTTTGAAAGCCATACTGGCATTCATCAATGATACTCAGATTATTTAAGTATTTATCTAAATTTATTGATATATATTTTTCTAAGATTTTTTCTAATGCAGGAAGTAAGGAAATCGGCCTGTAATTGTTTATTAAAGAGTGATTTCCATTTTTAAAGATAGGCCTTACAATGCTATATTTTAGTTCATCGGGAATATGGCCCGTATCAATTATTCTGTTAATTAAGTGTGCGATTATAGGACTAAGTAATTTAACATGTTTTTTCAAATCATACATACGAATTAAATCTATGCCTGGTGTCTTGGAATTTTTCATACCTCCGATAATTAATTCGATTTGCTTTTTATTTGCTCGTGGTAGATACATTGTGTGATTTAAATATTCCGGCGTGTATTCTGACGCTCGGACATCACATACATGTAATAACTTATTTACCCCCTCATCAAAGAAGTCTGCAAAATTTTCTGCCACTGCATCTTTCGATTTGGATTTTAAGAAATATTTTGATATGACTTCATCACAACCGGATTTATCTTTCCTTCCTAAAGTTGTATTAATTTCATTCCAAGTTTTTTTAATGTCTTTAAAACAGTGATTAAATTTATAGTTATAGTATAATTTTTTTGTATTTATTATTTGTTTATTTAATTTATTTCTGTATTTTTTGAAATCCATTTCATATGTTTTGTTGTTAGGTGAGTTTTTCCATTTCCTCCAAAGAGTATCTCGTGTTTGTATATTTTCAATGAGGCAATCATTCATCCAAGTTTTTTGATAATTGCGATATTTTTTATTAATTTTTGTGATGTTACTTAGTTCATAAATATTTTTAAATTTCCATTTCATTTCTTCGTACAATACATTTGGTTCAGATAATTTTAGCATTTCATTCCAATCAGTGATTGAGATAAATAGATTCACTTTTTTTTCAGAGAGTGCAGTATAGTACTGAGCGTGCGATTTGTTTGAAGTGAGTTTGTCGTAGGTAGAGAAATAAATCGTCGTTGCAATTTGGTAGTGGTCAGCTATTATTGTTTCACATACGCACGAACTGATTTCTATGGTCTCCCTCTCTCTTATATAGATGGTCTAGACAAGTAGCCGTTATATGGTTTGACAATACTGCTTCTCGTGTCACATCGTTAATAGTTTTGACCAATCCGAAGTTGGCCATTAGGTTTTCGTATTGGATTACAATCGGTTCGAGTTCACTTAAAATGTTAACGTTCGAATCGCCAAGTAATAAAATGGATTCTTTAATGTCAATATTACCCAATATAGTTTCCAGTTCATGGAGAAATAATTTTTTATTTGTGTTTGGAGGTCTATACATTGCCAATAGATGTATAAGTTTATGTTTGTAAATAGAAATAGTGCCGTAAACGCATTCAAAATTTCTTGTTACTATATTTATTTTTTCGAATGTAAGATGATCCTTCACGTATACAATAATTCCGCCACCCGATCTTTTTGTACGACAAAAATAGTAAGAGTTGAAACCCGATATTTTGTATAGATTTATATTATTTTCATTTATCGACGTTTCACATAGCGTTATTATGTCAATATTTCGCAAGGAACTAGAAATAGTTAGGAGGAAAGTATCAAAATGTTTTGATAAGGATCGAATGTTAAGGTTAATGGCAGTTATATTATTAATTCCTAATACATGTTTATTTGACCAATTTTCAAAATTGTGAGTACGTTCATAATCAATTTCTGATATATCAAAATCTCCGTTTAAATCACCCATACTGAATAATATTTAAATATGCGGGAATAGTATGTAAACATGTGTGAAGATTTATGAAGGCAAATTATAAAAATCAATGTTTTGATAGCAGTAAGCATTAACAATATATTCATAGTTAGATTTTGGTTTTGATCAGAACATATTTGGTTTAATAATTGACAACAATAAATATTTTTTCTGCATGTACAAGTAGACAAAGGATAGACTAACATCAACATACATTTCAATACCAGCGTGTTAACACTGTGGTTACCGGACAATAATTCAGAATATAATATAGTTAGAGAAGAAAAGAATTGCAAGGATATGAGATACTCATATTTCGTAAGTAGAAGACATATATTGTTGAGCTTAACAGTAAAAGAGGTTAAGTATTTAAATAGTGTTTTGGTTAAAAGCATTGAATTTAGTTTTTTAGAATAAAAATACATACAAAACATACCTAATCATAATCGATGCGACTTTGGGCGATATACATCATCTTTTTAAAGTAAGTGCAGTTTGTGTCGTTTGCTTTATGATTAGTGTTAAGGGTCATCTTGAAAGTAGTGTTTTGATATATACAGTTGTTACATTTTTCTTCCGAGTTTTTGTTTGGGCATTCCTTCCATTCGTGATCCTTAGCACAATGTAAGCAGGTTGCGCTTTTATCTTTACTCAAACATTTCAGTGCAGTGTGTCCAAATTTCAAGCAATGGTAGCACTGCATCAAGGGGTTGGCGTCTACCACTCGTACTCTGCTGAATCCTATATTTATTTTTTCCTTTTCAATGAGGTAAGACCTCACTGCTCCGCTGGTTTCCAGTATATAGTTAGTTAGTCCATTTTGTGATTTAGGTTTAAACATTTTTATTAGTTTTATAGTGTTTTTTTGTATCATAATCCATAATATCTTTGACACCATCATTTTGGGTTTTTAACGCCTCGATTATATCTTCTTCTGACAGATCTGCCTGTACATTTCTTACGAAAATTTTAGGGTTTTTCTTTTTTAATTCTTCGGCAACCATATTTTTTTTGAGCAGTTTATTTATTTCATCCGTCAATTTTTCTGCGTGGACTTTAGTAGGGCAAGATATTATCAGTTTATTTTGAGCGGCTTTGCGAACTCCATTTACTGCAATACCTAAATTTGCTATTTTTATTTTTTTGACGATTTGATCTTTTATCGCGTCTGATGTCATATTCGTGTTTTCACTTTTAATAATCAATGAATATTTCGATTCCGGTATTTCTTTTAGTCGACTTGCATAGGTTTTTTTTTCCATATAACTCACATTTTCAATTTTTTTTTCTAATTTTTCTATTAGTTTGTTTTGCAGAGAAGCGATCTCGTTTTGAAATGAAATTTTTTCGAGCATCCATTTTTCTTCTAGAAGTTTTATGTTAGTTTCTAGATTAGTTTTGGCCTTGGAGTCTTGTTTGGTCGATATATTTGAGATTTCAATTTTTATATTCTCTATTAGTTGCAGCACGTCCATAATGGGTTGAGTTTTAGTGACCGCGGTCACCTCACTCGCGGAAAATGCTAGTAGCGGTGTAACAACTAATATTGTAATGTAACCTCTAATATTGTAAAGACGAAAAATTTTAGACACGTCCACACACAACCGAAGTGGGCGGGCGTATTATAACAGTATTCTGACAGTTCAACTTTGAAAGTACGGCGTTTGTACAATAACTTGATTAAACTTATGTAAACCACACAAATAATACGGTATATATATTAATTATATGAATAGAACAGTTATTTCGTCACTACAATAGAAATTATTAAGTAAAATCACAACATCTAACAAAATTTTCGACATCTCGCCTGATCCGGCCATAAACACACCTGGGCTTGGTTTTCAAGCTGTGTGTTCATCGCGGGCCGTTGATGCACACGCGCGCCAATAATGCTCCTGGCGGAGAATAATTAAAACAACATTTTTTCCTACTAAATTATAACCATTTGCGACGTTGTCAGATCTTTAAGCATTTTAACAGCGTGAGCACGCAAGAAACGTTATTGGTAATAAAACGTGATTTAGTGTATACAAGGGATAATTATGTTATTGCAATAACACAGTTAATTGGTCGCGCTGTGGTTTTTTTTTAGTAAGGCTGGTAGTGTTTATTACACATTGTTTTTTAGTGCAGAAGTTTCGGTTTCATTCTGTATTTGGTTTCAACAAATACTAGTTCTAAAGATACGAATAAACAATAGCGTAGAATTCTAATTGTTGATAACGAAACCTTAAAAAATATTAGGGAAAACATTCAACCAGCGTTTTATCATTCCGCCGAGTTTATAATCTCAAAGGATTGTAATTCCTTTTACATAATAGGTAGAACTAATAGAAACTTTGAGGTAAGGGAAGGAAATTCTCTTAGCTTTAAAAGGCAATATTGAATTCTAAGTTCGCAGCATTTATTGAAAAATGATGACACTTTTGATTAAAAAAATTAGCCCATTTATAAAAAGTGCCCAGTTAATAAATTCGTAAGAAAATGTATTTTTAGAGAATTTATGCTAAAATATAAACACGATAATTAGAAGTTCGGTATGTGGTACCGATGGTTACGAGATAAATAACAAGCGTTTGCTGAAACCATCTCCAAGTATTGCATTTGGTAAGTACGAAATCATTACTGCAGGTCGCCTCTGACCCGTTTGCTGGCCCCAAACAAATGTATGGATCGGTGGGCTCTCGGTATATCGCATCCTTGCATAAGGATTTTGTCGATTCCTTTCCGACTCGTGAGACGACGACCTAAAGCTAAATGCGTAAGAAGGTTTAACGCAAAAAGCTTCAATCTGTTTTATTGGCTTATTGCCTACCTACTCATATATTTAAGTAACCCGCTACACATCAAGTAAATGTCTATTTTTATAGCCGTATTAATCCAAAGATTACAGCAACTTTACGACTAGTTGCAATTTACTGTTTCTCTCTCTAACATGGTCGTAAAAACAGGCATTTACTTGACGGGCGTTACTTAGAGGTGGTGAAACAGAAAATAATATTTTGACATTGAAGAAGAAGATAACACTATTAATCTAAACGAAAATATCAAAGAGAACAAGACACGAAAAAATAGAAAAAGAAAATCGTTATGTTTTTAAATTTTTCTGAGTCTTGTTCTGTTTAATATTTTCGTTTAGATTATTAGTGTTATCTTCTTCTTCAATGATTACGCTGCCCCTCCCCCCCACACTTCTTTGAGGTTAAATAACACGACTTTAGTCTCATCATCATCATCTTCTTCCCCTTATCCTTTTCGGGTCACATTGCATCGACAAGGCTCCTCCATATGTCCCTGTCTTGTGCTGATTGTTCGGCCTCCGTCCATAGTAGACCCATCCTCTCCTCACACAGTTTCTGGAGTTGCCTCGCCCAACTGTGTCTGGGGCGGCCCACTGGACGTCTACCCTCTGGAATCGCTCTCAGTATCTTCCTCAGAATTCGGTCTTCAGACATTCTTAGTACATGCCCAAGCCACCTCAGTTGCGATTTTTCTATGAAGAGTACCAGTGGTTCAATGTTTAGAATGTTTAGATCATCTCGGATCGTCGAGTTTCTTATATGATCTCATTTCGTAACCCCTGTCACTTCTCTCAAGTACCTCATTTCGGCAGCTTGATAGTGTTCGTTCATTTAGCATCCATGTCTGGTGGCCGTAAGTGAGCGTCGGGCGGTATACTACGTCGGGCGTCGGTACGTCGGGCGGTATACCGTATTTTATTTTAAAATTATAATTTTTTTATTTTTAATAATATTTGTTTTTTAAATAATAAGATTTTTTTTAAATAACTAGATTTTATTTGAGTTCCATTTGTCAAAATCGGAGTGTCACCCTAGTTGTTTTGAACTACCTTTGTTTCTTGGTGGGTATAGTAATTAAGGATTTGTTTTATGGTCTATATTGTTACAAATTACCCATCTGGTCACCAATATAATATTGTTATTTCTTACTTTCTACATGTAATATTTGAGTGTTTTTGGATTAGGCCAGTGCAATTAGCGATCCGCGATCGGAATTATTCCGGTAGTCCCAATTTTTTATATGTTTTATACACTCATCTTGTGATGTAAAATCTGAGTTTTCGACCTTGGGTCACTTGAGCTTTCGCCGCCATTTTGAAAAAACCAGCCGAAAACTAGCCAAAATCTAGTTTTTCTCAAATATCTCGTTTCCAATATAAATTTTGGCTAAAGTATCTTTACATGTTTAGTAGAACATAAAATTACCTACAATTTTTATTTGAAGAATTTTCTTCTATCTCTAATAAATATCGAGACATGCAGTCGTAAAAATGTGTATAAGTTTATGGAAACAGGTAAATTGCTCGACTTGGTTCGGTTTTTAGTGCGTATCTCTTTTCCAGTACAATTTTGTGAAAAAATTAGACAACTTTTATAGAGAATGAAATTTTTGAAAGAGAAAAAATAAAGAATAATTCCGATCGCGACCCCCTTTTTTGCGCTAATTGCACTGGCCTAGATGTATTGTTTTCTATTTTAGTGATTTGTGTGTAAATGCATCACCCAAATTTATGAATGTTAACCTCAATACAGGCTGCTAGTCCTAGTGAGGTTAATATTTTGTATGTAAAAAAAGAACACAAGTATGGTGAGAAATTATAAATAAATAAATTAAATAAATAAAAATACCGTTTTAAACACTGCCATCTTTATCTTGATGCTGAGCTCGGCTTTTCTTATCACTGAGCTGTGGAGAGGACGCAATACACTGCTTGCCGCACTTATTCTTCTATCAAAACGTGACGTTAGTCTAAATTGGAAAATTGATCATAATTCTCTGGCACCCAAATATTACTAGCAGTTTTGTGAAAGGTTAAGTAAAAAAATTGAGGCGGAAGGTTAAGTAAATATTTCTAATTTTATTTTACTTCAAATTAAAACCACAACTTCCTCTAACCATAATATTTATAAGTGGGTACTTAAATACCTTCCGACAAGTCTGTTGAACATCTGAAAAAATAATCAATACTGAACCATCAAAACGGCCACCATCTTAAAATCTGAACCGGAATGCTACCTACAAACAAATTTAGAGTCAGATAAAAGGCCAAATAGTGCTAAAACAGGACTTCGCTACGCCCCGTCAATTATTATTTTAACCTTGTAAAATTTTAGGGGATATGAATTTGAATTTCAAATGAGAATTGAATTCATTTCCGAGAAAAACTATAATGTAAGTTATATGAATAAATTCGAGTATGAAAGGAAACATTCCTCTGTTTTAATTTAGCTGTCTAATAGTGACAGTATCTTAAAAGTAAAAAATTATCACGGTTTATTAAATAAATGTTAAATAATAATTATGGTGGTTAGTTGAAATTGAATACTTTTCTAGAAATTCGGTTAAATAATGTTATGTGGGTTAACGGTAGCTGTCAAAACAAAAATAATACTTTATTGTGTACTGGAATTAATTAATATTTCGTGGACAATGAATTAAACAGCTAACGCGAGGCTGTTTTTGGTTCGTTTAATCGGCACCTCGATAAAAATTTGCTAGTACAAATTAAACGTTATGATCGGTGTAAGCGATTTTATTATATTTTTTTAAAGCATTTATTGTCACAGTAACAGAAATATGAAATGTTTTATTTTCATTACTCGTAGTAATATTTATACACAATCTAAAGATATTTCAAGAATTATTTCATTTCTGATTTGTGATTTTTCACCAAAGTTTTATTAGCAGAGCAATCTTCTAATCTCAAGCGCCATCCAGCAAATATCCATTAGCTGGTATCCATCTAACGTAGCAAACCACTTAGGGTGACCTACGAACGGCAGAGGTGTTGGACATCCAATAAATGGTTACCCATACGCGCCTCCCTAATTGAAAAATAGGCGCAGAGTTTTAGGAATACAGGATGTCCGGGGGTAAAGTGCATTAACTTCGGGGGTGATGCTACATGATAGTACAAGTAAAAAAGATAAATAACTTTTTTCGAAATTCCAACCGTTAGGGGTAGTTTTTAGGTAAAAAGATAAAATTAGTCCGGCGTGTGCGGCCGGATTTATTATTTTCCGCTGAGTTACGATACGGGCCAATCACAATCGAGTCGGGCGCCCGGCAAGCTCTCAGCAAGTAAGATCGTACCTCACACTAAGGATTTTTAGTAGGTACGTCTTTTTGTATCGGAAAAAAAAGTTAGAATTTCGGAAAAAAGTTGTTAATCTTTTTTGCTCCTACCATCATGTAGAATCACCTCCCGAAGTTAGTGCACTTTACCCCCGGACACCCTGTATAATTTGTCAAGGTTTTGTGTAAATTTGTTGAATTATCATAATATGTAAAACAAAGTCGGGTTAGTTACACCATTTATAACATCGATTTATATGAATTATTGAGTAGTGAGTGAATTCCAAAAATTCAAAAACTTCAAATGTAAGTATATGCTTCGATTGTTTTGCTTTTGTTCTTAAACGTATAATGCTGCTCCTCTTTCTTATGCACTAAATTTCAACACTCGAAAATAGGACAAACGGTGAACGTATGTCTGCACCCCTCCAAAGGAAAAATACAATAATTATAATGAATCTCTCTCAAACGTGTAAAGAAAATGAAACGCAATTCCCATAAGTAAGTGGAAAAGTAATAAAAACACAAAAATTATAAATCCGTACACAACGCCATCTCTGACAAAGACAAAAATAAAACAAGGAGTGTTGCGCATCGATAATTGCTTCATTGTGTAGTTTTTAACATAACAAAAAAACTGAATTTAATTCAGCTAATAAGTTAACCCAACAGTGTTTTTAGTTGTGAGGCGGTACCAAAGATATTCTAATACAGAAGAGATATGCTATGGTGTCCGCGCAACTGTCGCCGGACTACGCGCTAATTAGCGTAGTTTTCATACAAAAAGAATTTGTTCATTTCGTTGATTTTTTGAAAATGTGCATTAATATTGGTTAACAGTATATTTTGAATAAGGAAAGAATTCGTTCATTTAGTTTAACGTTCGTTTGGTTTATTCGTTAATTATTTGTTCTTTTAGTTTATTTGTTAATTGGTAAACAATACCGGCGACACCCGGAAGCGCAGACCCACATAGTAAAAACAGCAGATAGCACATCTACTTATATTCCAATATCTTTGGGCGGTACGAAGTTCGCCGGGTCAGCTAGTATAATATATAAAGGGAGCGGGCTGGCAAGCGGGCGGTGTGGATTTGTTATGTATGCAAATTAACAGATGGCATTGGTTATAAAGGTTGGGTAAAGGCGTTGTCAGTAGATGGCGTTGTGCACGCTAGCCACAGCAACGTGTGGCCGAGTCTGCTAGTTAATGACATTCCTCAAATAATTTAACTTTTCTTGTGGTTAAGAGGGTATTACCAGAGAAAACCAGAAATATGTTATTTTTAAATTAGATTTCAGACGTATTGACTCTTTTCCACAAAAAAAAATATATAAATGGATTTCGAAAGATTGATCTTTTATCTAGCATTTGCATGTTTTTAATTTTTAGAAAAAATGTTTTTTTTTAGTATAATAAGGTCGTTGGCAGATTTGTTAAATTGTCAAAAAAGATTTTGTATTACAGACATTTCAGCAGCATATTTCAGATTTTTAACATTCTTATTTAACTTAGACATTATTGAAAAATGATATATACTTTTAATCAATAATAATATCAAAAAGTACCATTATTTTAATAGTTTTATCGTCACGCCTTTCAGCATTTTTGGATGTAGGTATAAATTAATGCAAATTTGGAATGAAATAAAATCGACATTGAGTTATAATTTTAAAAAGCTGGTACGGAGAATAATTAATCTTTCGAATTGTAACCGCCCTGCACGATCGTAAGAACAACTTTCGACGAAATGTGGATATTCGGCCTCTGGCTGGTTAAACGCTCTTAACAATCGAAACTGCATAAGTATATCTGCGATGTGAATCACTCATTACAGAAAATTACTTAAAAAATAACTACTGCTCATTAAAAATACATTAATTACAAAAAAGCACTTCCACCACAAAACAGACAATAATATTTCATTCGTTCGAATGAATTACTAATTAATTACAAGTGCCAGCACAAATAATTAACTGACCGCAAATTAATTAAAAGGACCGTACGAAATTAGCGGAAGAGCGGCGACCCACATCAAGCGGGGTGCACTATGTTATTAATGGTCCACTGTACTGGGGAATATTCAGGGTGTAAAAGGCGACAAAGGATGTTAAGATTTTGTAGGGATCAAATTATGGATTCAAATTAAACCCCACCTTACGCTGCATACGTTTCTACCTTTGTCTTTCGCTCAGGTAGACAATAAAATTTATTACACGTACATACCTACATTAAATTGTACAAGGTTGTGTATGAAACACAAATCTGCTTTTGTCGTAAAAGTCGTACAACTTTTCTTTTTAGATTTTTAGGGCCACGCAATTATTCAGGTAAGGACTTTTTTACTACGCTGTGAAGTTTTGATTATTTTTTACAATAGCTCCATAAAGGGTGAGGTTTGTCTAGGTCTTGGAGGCGGATGACCAGGACATACTAAACCCCAGATTCCTATCCACCCCTTAAACCCTTTTAAAAAAACCCTCCACATAGCATCCCAAAGATGACGTAGGCCCTGAGGGAAATTATTTTCCTCAAGGTCTCCTGTGTGCAGCTCATGTAAAATAAAATAAAAAAAAAACAAAGGAGAAACATAGTTTATTTTATGCCCTGTGTTATTTTTGGGAATGCTGTGTGGAGGGTCTTTGAAAGGAAGGGAAGGAGATAATATTCTGGGAAGGAAAAAGATATGAGGTGTGGGTAGGAATCTGGGGAATTAAAATGTCCAGGAGTGACGGACGTATGTGTTCATCCCTTCCACTGCGGTGCAAGGCGATGGGTTGAGAGAATCCTGCAGGAGAGGCCAAATGGTCTCTTTCAACCAGTCCCTCCGGATCCGGCCTGCCAAGCAGTAAGTGAGCAGACGCATCCGCCGCCAAAACCTAGACAAACCTTACCCATGAAGCCGGGTACCAAATGTAGCGAACCACTTGGGGTGACTTATGGCAGAGGTGTTGGTTATCCAATATTGGTGTTCGGGGTGGCGGTACCCATATCCGCCTCTCAAATTGAAATATAAATAAATAAAACCTGATAAAGTATTTATTTATTTGTACTAATATAACTATGTACAATAATTTTGTGAATCAGTAATCATCATAATCATTATGCTTATTATCATTGAGGTACGTTATTATAGCCAGTTTGTAACTATTTTATTTATACATGTACGTTAATATAGCCTCCTTGCACTATTCCATGTATTGCCAAGTGCGTGGTATAAGAATTTCAATTTTTTAAACATTATTTTACAATTTCGAAAAAAAATGACAAAAATTTTTAAAATTATTTAAAAGGCACACAGACTTCAATGGAAGCATCTATTCATAACCTAGTTATTCCGTATGCACATATTGTCAAGGTCAAATCAGTTATTTTTAACTAACAGCGTCTTTTCCACATTGAGTTATGAACTATAGACGTGTAGTTATAAAATCATTATCATCATCATTACATTACATAGTATAAAATGAAGTAGCTCAAAATGTATGTGCGCGTTAATCTTTTAAACTACGCAACGGATTTTCATACGGTTTTCACCAAAAGATAGAGTGATTCAAGAGGAATGTTTATATGTATAATACATGTAAATTATATTAGAGAAAAGCCGAGAAATTTAAAGAAAACATATTTTTGTGTTTAAAACGGCTGGCGGGCCGTACTATAGTCACTTTTTAAATTCGTTCTACGGAAGAAATTGGAAAATAGATGTCCTAGAGTAAGTAGGTATTTGATTTGAATTATTTTATTTGATGAAGTCGCTCAAAATGTATGTGCGCATAGATCTTTTAAACTACGCAACGGATATTCATGCGGTTTTCACCAATAGATAGAGTGATTCAAGACGAAGGTTTTTATGTATAAAAACATACTTTTTATAGTAGAGAAAAGTCGAGAAATTCAAATATTCAATTCAGGCAGCGGGCAGCGGCAGCTGACCAGCGGGTGGTGTGGATTTTATAAAGGTTGGGTAATGGCGTTGTGTTTCGTTAACCACAGCAACGTGTGGCCGGGTCTGCTAGTTGGTTATAAATAAAATAATTAATTTACTCAATAAGAAAAAAAATGTAAAAAGATTAATAATAATAATAATATCACTTGGATGATTTATATAGTGCAGTTTTTATGAAAAATCACCTCAAGGGCGCTGTACAAACTTATAATACATTTCTAAAATCTAAAAAAACTAAAAGCTAGGCAAACAATCAAAAACAACCTATGGCTCCAAATTGCATACACTGGTTCGTTGATCACCGATACGAAAATATGTGTACAATATTTTGACCAATGAACGCGATGCTGCCTAAACTTTAAGGAAAGCAGGACCATACTATTATACAGGACATTACTAGATTACTAGCTTTTGCCCGTTGCAGATGCAACTAACGGGTTAAAACACATGCGATTTGACGTTTGAACGTGGATGAAGCGAGGAGTGTGTGTTAAATTAAATATATGAAGAAAAAACGATGTTTGAATGCGGATGAAGCGAGGAGTGAGCGCCTACAAAGGGAACAGGTAGTTGACGAACAGTAAAGTTTAGCAATGCATAATTTCATGATGCCAGAGCTCATTATTTTATATAGAATGAATCGACTGGATTCAAACTGTCTGGATTCAAACTCGACTGCACATCGCAATCGGATGAACGGTTTAGCAATGCATAATTTCTTGATGCCAGAGCTCACTATTGTATACAAAAACCATTGCGGGCATGCATACATCAAATCCCCAAAGTTTTATCGCAATCGGATGAACGGTTTAGCAATGCGTAATTTCATTATGTCAGAGCTCACTATTGCATACAAAAACCATTGCGGGCATGCACACATCAAATCCCCAATGTTTCATCGCAATCGGATGAACGGTTTAGCAATGCATAATTTCATGACGCCAGAGCTCACTATTTTATATTAAAAAAATAACCGAGGGAATGCACACATCATAGTGGAAGATACTCCAAGTATCGCCCTGGTGTAAGACCACCATTCAGAATTGAAACGTTACTTGAAATGGCTTCTGCCGTGTTTGGTGACCAGATCTGAATAGCCAGGTACTTCCCCACCTTCCTCTTTCCTATCTCCTTCCCCTCCCCACTGCCTTCAGCCTCACAACATACCCCAATTGGGGACGCCATAGTCCCACTGGCTCCAGACGGGAGCAGTTGGGACTCTTGTGCGGTATTTGTAATGTCCTGTACTGCAGGTAATACTGGGCCCTTTATCTCCAGTATCGCTCTTGGATGTCTTCAAGGTTATTTATTAAAACACGTAGTATCTTTGATACACGGAGACTGTTTATTGAATATAATATTTACAGTGTTGGCTGTAAGCCGCCTAACGAGAAAAGACGCCGCACGAGCTCGGTGCTCGCTATTATATTGTGCCGATGTCCGGCCGCTTCGGCTAGGTTCGGTATTCCCGAACCTACCCGACAGATACTCATATTACCAACACTACATCTCTCCCTCCTTCAACTCTGAAGCTACTTACTTACATAACAAAATAACTTAAATAACAATTAACATAAATTGTAATACTTCATACACAATAATTTTTTTAAGATACACATAATTTAACCGCGGTGACTGGGTCAAGTTGTCCCGTCTCCTCTGGAAGTTGTAGGTGCCTTGTGACTTGAACGCAGTCTTCCCGACCATGGTCTCTGTTGCCGTGCCTGCTCCGACACCACCTCCTCCCCCACCAACCTGGAATCAGGAGAACAACCAGTCAATCCACGCAACAAGGTCGCAGTCTCTAACTCATGAGGCTCGTTCCTCAAAATTTCAGACGCGGGATGCTGCGCAATTTTGCCATCTTCCTTCCAGCTCACTGACATTTCCCTCATCTGGTCCACATGTCTCTTCCATGTCACATCAGTGTTTCCTATTTTAATAATATAAACTTTTTTACCTAGCTTTCTAGAAACTACACCCTTAGCCCAAACGACTTTATTATCATGACGATAATCTTTTGTCAAACATTTTTGTCCAACTTTAAAAACCCTGGTTTTTACCCCTCTGTACAACCTAACTTGATCAGATTGAGCTTTAGAAATGTTAACGTTAGCTTCCTTGACTTTTTCCGAAAAGTCTTCTCCATTTTTCACTGGCAACAAACTGTCGAACGTAGAACGCAGCCTTCTTCCTACTAACAGAACCGCTGGTTCAATACCTGTCGAACAATGGAAAGAATTTCTATAGTCCACTAAAAAATTCAACAGCTTGACATTGTAATCTAGTGGGAATTTACCGTTTATTAACAGTTTCTTGAGGAACATTTTCGAAATTTTTACTGCATTTTCTGCCAGCCCGTTTGACTGGGGGTGTTTCACCGGAGAAGTCATAAGCTTAATATTGTTCTCCTTTAAGAAAACTCTAAATTCCTCACTTGTAAAAACTGAGCCATTGTCAGATACAATTAACTCAGGGTTGCCAAAATTAGAAAAAATTTTCCTCAATTCCATAATCGTGTGAGTTGAATCTGCCTTCTGCACCTCGATACAGTCTAACCACTTCGAGAATGAGTCACAAACCACGAGAAACATCTTCCCCGCTAGGGGTCCACAATAATCTAGATGTACCCTACTCCAAGCTTTACCTGGATTTGGCCAAACCGTCAATTGACTTTTGGGTGGTGACTGTTTTGACAACGAACAATCTGAACAAGATTGAACGACTTCCTCCAAATCTTTGTTTAGAGAAGTCCACCAAAAATATGTTTTAGAAATTCCCCTCATTTTTACAATACCTAGATGTGACCTGTGTAATAAATCTAAAACTTGCCTTTGGAGAGAAACAGGTATAACTATTCTATGTTGCCAAAACAAACAATCTTCTACGATAGAAAGTTCATTTCTTTTCAACCAATATTTCCATATACTGCTGTCACGATTTACTCGTTTGGGCCAGCCCTGCCGCAAATACCTAAACACTAGCTGTAATTCGCTATCTGCTGCGGTGGCTAACACAACTGCTTGAAAATTAACATGGTCACAATTCTCAATAAAACAAACAAAGTCAGTCCCGCAATCATCCTTAAAACCCTCAACTGTGTCCTTCAACGGTAAGCGAGAAAGAAAATCTGCTTGGTTATTACAAGATTTCACAAATTCCGTTTTGTACGAAAACCCTGCCAGAATGATGCCATATCTCTGCAAACGGTTTGCTGCGAGAACCGGAATATTTTTGTGTTCCCCTAGAATTCTTAGTAACGGCATATTGTCAACGCATAACGTGAACTCCCTTCCAAAAAGGTACTGAAAAAATTTATTTAACCCGAACACAATTGCCAGAGCTTCGAGATCCAAAATACTATATTTCTTTTCGGCGGTTGTCAAACTACGAGAAGCGAACTCAATTGGACGCATTGTGCCGTCCTTAAACACGTGCATTAACGCAGCCCCGAGTCCGCATGTACTAGCGTCCGTATACAGTTTTACTGGTAAGTCCGGAAAATAATTTGTAAGAATCGTGTTGTTGCCCATTAATTCTTTAATGGTATCGACTGCTACTTTACAGTCTTCTGAGAAATTCCACTCTACCCCTTTTTTCAAAAGGTTATGCAGGGGTTCCAGTATTGATGACATCCTAGGAATGAAATTCCGATAAAAATTTAGAAAACCCAATAAACTTTTCAATTTATGAACGTCCGTAGGATACGGAGCGTTTTTTATAGCTTCAAGTTTGTTTGGCTGAGGTTGGATTCCGCTCCCCGAAATTACATACCCCAAAAATTCTACCGATTCTACAAAAAATTCGCATTTATCCGTGTTGACCCTCAACCCGCACTCTCGTAAACGCGCGCACACTGCCTGTATGTTATACACTAAATCCAGTTCGTTGACCCCCGAAATGATGATATCGTCTAAATAGAATGCCACCCCCTTCAACCCCTGAAGACAGCTTGCTATAGTCCTAGCGAAGATCGCTGGCGCTGACTTAAAACCAAAGACTAGTCTGTTATATTGAAATAACCCTAAATGCGTATTTATTGTAGTATACTTTTTGCAAAAGTCAGCTAATTCTAATTGTGAGTAAGCCTGTCTTAAATCTAGTTTAGCGAACACTTTACCCGAACTTACTTTGTGAACAACTTCATTTATGGAGGGAAGCGGGTACCTTTCCAAGTCCGTCATGAGATTTAAAGATCTCTTGTAGTCCACGCAAATCCTAACATTCCCGTTCTTTTTAATTACCGGTACAATTGGAGACGCGTATTCACTGCTGGTTACCGGAGAAATGATACCATCAGCTACCATAGCTTCTAATTCTCTCTCAATTTTTTCCTTAATAGCGAACGGAACCGGCCTCGCATTAAAAAAAACAGGACGAGCTTCCTTGTTTACTTTGAAACTCACTTTATGTTTACTGAATTTACCCAGCCCCGGCGAAAACACTTCTGGAAACTCGTTGTAAATCATTTCAATTTTGTCTTTGATTGTTGAAACCGAATTATCCATCACTGGAACTATCTTCAGATTAAAAGCCTCCATGAAGTCCCGACCTACTATCAATTCCGAGCCATTAATCACAACAGTAAATAATAACTTGTTTTTGATATTATTGTATTCCACGGTAAAACAAGCACTACCTACAAGATTAAGTGGTTTACCATCGTATCCAGATAAAGTACGCTTATCAGGTGACAATGTTACATCCCTAAAATATCGGTTGAAAATAAAATCCGGCATGACCGACATACTGGCGCCTGAATCAATCATAGCGGCACATTTCAATTTATTAATTATTATATTAGCCCTAAACGGATTAATGTAAGAAATCCTATTAATAACCTTCTCCCGGGATTGTTCAAAAATCGGATAAACATTGTGATTCTTACAGAATTTCTTCAAATGCCCTATTTTGTGACAATTAAAACATTTTGCATTCTTAAATTTACAATATTTTTCTAAATGTGATTCACCGCAAATGGTACATTTTTTAATATTCGAGAATCCTCTCGGCTCGGGACTTTTCGACCGCGAAGATGACCTCCGGAAACCTTGAGTTTTATCCGGAAGTGAATCTCTCCCCGGCGAATACGAGCGATTAATTGAATTCACGCCGCCCGACGTCCCTACGGAAATTTCTGATTTAATTTCCGGAACCAGATTATCTAAAACTGAAACCGTTATTGCTAATTCTTCCATTTTGTTAAACGTTAATTTAGTCCCCTCGAGAAAAATTTTTTCCTTGGCTCGGCCCGGCAAAATGCCGATTGCGAAAACATCAGCTAAACATTCCGGTAAACGCGTTCCGAACTCGCAAAACGAAGATAATCCTCGTAAACGCACTGCAAAATCCCTGACTGATTCACCAAGCGATTGCTTGGCCTGATAAAAATTTTCTCGTTCCTTGAACACCGATCGCGGTCTGGAACAATGTTTCTCAATTAATTCTATTAACTGATCGAATGCCACGTCTGTAACTTTAGAAGGAAAACATAAGTTGATCAAAAGAGTTAATGTCTCCGCTTCTAGAAGATTTAGCAAATATGCGCGTTTCTGTGAAGCATCTAACTTAGTCGTTTTTATGTCATCACGAATTAGAAGGAACTGTTCTAACCTCAGGCGAAACAAACTCCAATCCCCATTAACGTGAGAGAACCTGGAAATTCCGCCCGATTCCATGATCGCCCACACCAAAAAAAAACACACCCGGCAACAATAACACCTTCCAGAAAAAGAAACAAAACAACCTGACACCAGGAACCGGCGCCTTTGCAGTCCAGGCGCCCAGCCGCTTCCAGGATTATCAATACCGGGCTGGCCTTAGTTACCCAGGGTCCCGTAATTTCCTCTTCTCTACTGTATATTACCGGGCTGGACTTAGTTACCCAGGGTCCCGTAAGTAATTTTCCTCTTCTTTCCTGTATTACCGGGCTGGACTTAGTTACCCAGGGTCCCGTGATTTTCCTCTTCTTTCCTCCTTCTCCACTGTCTCCTATTATGCCCTGAAAATCTCCTGATGGATGGCACTTCAGCGATGCCCCAAGTGATTTATTGTCACCTTCGGGAGATTTTTGCAAGTCACGATCCCTGTCACGACTTGCCGCAATCTGATAAACAGTCTGGCGTGTAATCCTTTTTAGCTGCGCCACTTGTAATGTCCTGTACTGCAGGTAATACTGGGCCCTTTATCTCCAGTATCGCTCTTGGATGTCTTCAAGGTTATTTATTAAAACACGTAGTATCTTTGATACACGGAGACTGTTTATTGAATATAATATTTACAGTGTTGGCTGTAAGCCGCCTAACGAGAAAAGACGCCGCACGAGCTCTGTGCTCGCTATTATATTGTGCCGATGTCCGGCCGCTTCGGCTAGGTTCGATATTCCCGAACCTACCCGACAGATACTCATATTACCAACACTACAGTATTCATGTAAAAAAAAAATCAAATCCCCAAAGTCAGAGAAGCCAGAGCCAGAGCTCACCATTTTATACAGAAAGAATCGAAGGGATGCGCACATAGTGTCCCCAAAGTTTCCTCGCAATCGGATGAACAGTTTAGCAATGCATAATTTCGTGATGTCAAAGCTCATTATTTTATATAGAAACCAATGAATTGTTCCCGGGGCGGCGGTACCAATCCCATATTGAATGATTATCATAAAAATGCAATATACAAAAAAGCGCCATATAAATTTAACATTTTTGAAAAAAATTATATGCTACTAATGTTTAGAGTTACCTGCACATACGTAAAAAAAAAAGAAATATATTTAGGCTGGGTTGTTCAAAACAATATTTAAAAATCTCCAATTTTTCAAGTTAATTTAAACGTTCTGTGAAAGTTCTGTTCAAATTCTATTCAAGTTCCGTAATTATTTCTGTTTTGAAATAAAAAGTATAAATAAATAATAATAAATATAATAAGTTTTGATGTTTTGAATAAATAAAACTCGCACATTGCGGGAAAATAAACTTGACTAATTTAAAAATAACGTTCCTACCAACAGTGGTTGTCAAGAAGCAACCTCCGTGTACCCACATATTTCAAAAAGTGACCATCTAGGGTGATTTTTTTCATTTCATATCATGAATTTTTGATTTAAAATTTAAAGGAAAGAATATCCTCACATAAGCCGGTACCTACCTAGTACATACCGAGAAAAATAATATTTATTTAGGTACCTACGTGTTTTCTCAATAAATACTTGGCGAATTTGTAATAATTCGATAGAACGGTAGGTACCTACCGCGTTATAAATATAATATCAACGCTGCATTACCTACTTATTTGATTTTCAATGGAATTAAGTACCTACGTAAGTACTCTGATTTGGTTTCACAAAACCTCGGATAATATGAATGTTGCATTAACTACTGTTTATTTTCTACGTGCAAATCCTTCATATTTTAATCGCCAGTAGGTACCTACCTCGAGTTCATATTAACTGGCTGTAAAATTATGCATTGTCGATGATAGATCGATTTCGGCAAATGTCAGAAAAATTTCAATCTTTAATGCAAAATAGTGTAATATTTTGAATGGAATGCGGTACATGTCGCAACTTTAAAAGTTTCTAAAACTTGTATTTTTACAATTTATTGAAAAACATCTCGGTCAAAATATTTTTTTACGCTGTAATCTGCGTTCCCGCAAAGAGCCTTTAAAATGTCCATTTTTCTACGTTATTTTCAATAAAGCCGTAAAATTAATAAATCCCTAGCAAATACAGTTTTGTATGGGAGGTGAACTTTTCTGAGCACTGAAATATTCGACATTTTTTAACGGGTGAACCTGTCGGCAGAAAATATAACTGAGGCCGAATTTCTTCGTCGGTGAGAGATCTAATTGTAGTTTTCGCCGTTGGGTGCGCTGTTAATCCTGCATCATCTTTTTTGTATGAAATCTGGTCCTCAATCGGAACACGATCCTGTCTGAATCCGCTTCGAGCGAAAGTGACCCTTAAGGTGGTTGAAACGTAAAGGGCAGAGTGGTCGTTTTTAGCGCGGAAAAAAAAGTGAGGGGTCTCCAAAGTGAACAATACTATATACGCAACGGATATTCATGCGGTTTTCACCAATAGATAGAGTGATTCAAGACGAAGGTTTTTATGTATAAAAACATACTTATTATAGTAGAGAAAAGTCGAGAAATTCAAATATTCAATTCAGGCAGCGGGCAGCGGCAGCTGACCAGCGGGTGGTGTGGATTTTATAAAGGTTGGGTAATGGCGTTGTGTTTCGTTAACTATCTGCTAGTTGGTTATTGTGGTGTGTTCTATCGGGTAGTAAATAATATCCGTTGATGTTACAATGTTTATTGATTGACAGGTTAATATGGAGAGAGCGCTCAATAGCGGGTACATCCCTTTTATACTTCCCATACTTGCTATCTCGCTCTCATGCCGTCACCCTCATACACATACGTCACACCCTCACACTTAAATCCTAATTACATACATTTCTTTATTCACAAATTTATACAAAACAATAATATCTAAATATTTCCGTTCCATAGTATATGTAATTATTCTTGCTCTTTACGTGTATCGTGGGCGTTGACCTCGAGGGCGTAACCTCCCCTCCCATGGTGTAGGTGATCTGCAAAAATTAGAGGAATTAGGAAATTTGGTCATGTCCACATCCGAGAGTGGACCCAGGTCCAGCAAATCATCAGACCTGTCACACTCCCCCCACCTAACCTTCCTCTCTGAAATCTGATCATGGTGGCGTTTCCAAATTTGTCCCGTAGACATAATTTTAACTAAATAAATCCTATTCCCCAATCTTTTAAAAATTTTTCCTAAAATCCATTTATTATCATTACTTCTTAAATCCCTGGTTAAAACTTTAGAACCAACCTCAAAGTACTTTTTAAATTTTCTTCCTCTATAATACTTTTTCTGTTTATGCTGGCTCAATAACATTTTGTTTTTAACCGTGTTGTCAATTCCTTTAAAACCTTGACTCTCAACATTATCCACTATTGGAATAATCGTATTAAAAATTGATCTAATCTTCCTACCCAACATTAATGTACTAGGCTCAATGCCCGTAGAAATGTCAAAAGTTTATCTTCAAAATCAGTAGGAAATTTATTATTTACCATAATTTTTTTTAAAAAATTCTTCACTGTTTTAACCCCATTTTCAGCTAAACCGTTAGAAGCAGGATGCTGAACAGCTGAAGTCAATGATTCTATATTATAATTATGACAAAATTCCTTAAAAACTGACGACGTGAAAGCTGTACCATTGTCACTTACAATTTGTTCCGGGATTCCGAACATAGAAAATAATCTTTTCAAAACTTTTATTGTACAAAACGAATCTACCTTATTCACAATATGACAGTCTATCCATTTTGTAGTTGCATCAACAATTATTAAAAAAATTATGACCTCCCAACGGCCCCATGAAGTCGATATGCAATCTACTCCAGATTAACCCATTGATTGGCCAAGGTGCCAACTCAACTTTACATGGAGTAGGTAAACATTCCATGCATCGAGCACACTGTTTCACAGTTGCTTCTATATCATTGTTCATTCCGAGCCAAAAAAAATAATTTCGAGCAAGACTTTTTGATTTTACAATGCCTAAATGCGATTGATGTATAAAATTCAATATAATCTCCCTTAATTCCCTTGGAACTACAAATTTATTATTATAAAATAAACATGAATTATAAGTCGATAATTTATTCCTAAAATACCAGAATTTCAATAAATCGTCCTTTAAAAACTTTTTATCCGGCCAACCATTAGCTACGAACTCGATAATGCTCGCTATATTTACATCATTAATCGAAAACTGTTTCATCGTTTCCGCATTTAATGTTGTTTCTGACTCGATTATGTTCACAAACTCTGACTCAACCGTATTCACGTTTAAAGTATCAATATAATTTAAAAAATAATCGCTAGCATCAATATCGTCGCTACACACATCTAAATTATCCTTATTATTAATCGGCATTCGTGATAAGAAATCCGCTTTGTTATCACCTGACTTAATATGTTCTATACTATAGTCAAAAGTCTGGAGTATTAGGGCGTACCTCTGCAGACGGTTAGCGGCCAGCACAGGTACTTGCTTATCCGTGTTCAAAATGTGTACTAACGATTTATTGTCGCAAGCCAAAACAAATTTATTGCCGTATAAATACTGAAAGAATTTCTTCAACCCAAAAATTATAGCACACGCTTCCTTATCTAAAATAGAGTACTTTAATTCTGTTTCTGACAATAATCGGCTAGCAAATGCGATAGGTCTCTCTAAACCATTATCATATACATGGCAAATCACCGCTGCTAACGCTTTTTCAAATGCGTCTGAAATAAGTTTAATTGGTAAATTAGGATCAAAATGCACTAAAATATTATCTGACGTCAGCA
Organism: Limnephilus marmoratus; assembly: GCA_917880885.1. NCBI lineage: Eukaryota > Metazoa > Arthropoda > Insecta > Trichoptera > Limnephilidae > Limnephilus > Limnephilus marmoratus. Next base: position 13,552,443 of record OU862922.1, read on the forward strand.
GTTTCTTAACTCGCTCAAACGCAATATTACATTCCTCAGACCACACATACTTTACTCCCCTTTTTAACAAGTTATACAATGGAGACAAAATACCTGAAATATTGTGAACAAAAGTTCTATAATAAGAAATAACCCCGAGTAAACTCCTAAGTTCCGAAACATTCCTCGGTATTGCCATTTGAGTAATCGCACAGATTTTATTTTCTAAAGGCATAACTCCTTTCCGCGAAATTCTAAAACCTAAATATTCTATCTCAGTTTCTAGAAAAGAACACTTATTTTCATTAATAGTTAAACCACAATCACTTAACTTGCTAAGTACAGATTCACAAATAGAAAATAATTCCTCTTCAGAATTTCCAAACAACAAAATATCATCTAGAAATATACGAACGTTACGAAGTCTACCTACTACCGCCTGAATAACTTGCATAAATATAGCCGGGCTTGTGGTCAAACCGAAAGGCAATACTTTATACCTGAATAAACCTACATGCGTACTTATCACACATAATTTTCTCGACTTCTCATTTAACGAAATCTGACCAAAAGCATTACGCAAATCTATTTTCGCAAAAAATTTCGCACCATTTAAAGATGAAATTAAATCTTCTATACGAGGCAATGGATATTTCAACTTCGCTAACATAGGGTTTAATGTGGTTTTAAAATCGGTACAAATTCTAATTGAACCGTCTTTCTTTTTTACAACAACATTCGGACTAGCCATATCACTTATTTCTACCTTTTCAATTATATCTTCACGTAACATCTTATTTAATTCCTCCTCTACCTTTCCACGTAAACTAAAAGGTAACGGTCTTGGATTTACAAACTTTGGCCTGAACTCCGAAATAACTTCGATGTTAGCTTCATAACCTATAAGCCTACCCGATTTTTCTGAAAACACATGAGCATATTTTTTCTTTAAACTATCACGAAAATTTAATTGATTATCACAACTAGTCTCACTGGTATTTACCGAATTTATTCCACTTAATCCGATACCCAAAACTTGTAAAAAATTTCTACCAACAATCGCAGAATTACCGTTTTTAATTATTATAAACTGCGTATCTACACTTTTATTTAAAAATAACACACTTAAATTAACTTTACCTACAATATTTAACCGTTTCCCGTCATATCCTGACAATTGAATATCGCATCTTTCCAATTCATAAGAAACAAAATCTTTTAAATACACTTCATATGGAATTGCATTAATTTCTGCACCGGTGTCAACAATCGCTCGCAGAACAGTGTTACCAATAATGAGATCTACGAATATCGGTTCCGGCCCCGTGCCGTCATGCAACATAAAAACCGAATTTAATCGTTTATTCTTATTACCTACATTAATTTTACTGTTTTTACACACATTACTAGGATGACCCGATTTATTGCATCGATTACAAAAAATATTCTTCCAACAATCTTTCTGCAAATGATTCGTTTTTCCGCACAAAAAACATTTTTTTAATGCAATATTTACTGGCGTCTTACTACGCACTGCACTTTTAAATCTGATCGGACTATCCGACCTGGATTTACGGACAACATTACTATCCTTATGCACAACATTTAAATTCGTATCAACTTTCTTAAAATTAACAACATGTTTCCATGAAGCTGCTAACTGAATGCATTCCGAAAAAGAAGTATTTACCCCCTCAACGAACAACTTATGTTTCAATTTTTCATTGAAAATTCCAATAATGAATATGTCTTTTAAACAAGGTTCCAGCCTCAATTCAAAATTGCACGTCAAACTCAGTCCTCGCAACCTAGCAGCGTAATCTTTAATAGATTCGTTAGCTAGCTGTTTACACTTATAAAATAACTCACGCGACTCGAAAATATTTTGAATAGGTTTGCAATGTGAATCAAATAATTTACATAAATCATCAAAAGAACAAACAGAAACCTTTTTAGGGAAACATAGATCACATAATAAAGAGAAAGTTTCTTCGGTGAGGCAACTCAGCAAAAATGCTCTTTTGCGTTCTTGTGATAACACTTTGTCATCATGTAAAATGAGGGCCTGATCCAGTCGTTCCTTGAACAATGACCAGTTTCCCGTTCTGTAACAGAACGTCCCCAAATTTTTACAAACACCCTTCATTGGGGGAAGAGCTGAAACAAAATAATCTAGACTACTTATCTCAGCACTTCCTAGAAGGCTACACTCCGAGGTCCACGTTCCACGTCCCACATGCACGCCACCCAGAGCCGTAGATCACCGTCCCCGTCTGGCTCCGTCTCCCGACAGCTGCGGATCCAATCCCTCTCCGAGGTCTTCCTTCCCAGACTGCAGCGACGGAAACCACGTCCCGGTTTCCGGCTAATCCACACGATGATGACCTTGATCTTGACCCGATCCTTGATCCTTGTACCCCGTTACACGGTGTACCCTTGTGTATCCTTGACACGATCCTGTACCCCGTTACACGGTGTACCCAACGACAATAGTTTTGCAACTTGCCGTACCCACACACGCGTATATTTGCGTGTGGCTGCTCCAAATTCTTCTTAACGCAATCGCTCCTGCGATCGGCCAATTTCCTGACAATCCTTCAGATTCCGAAATCTACCGCGTAGATTCTTCCAATTTACGTAAAAATTTACGAACTACCGAGCTGCGCCAACTGTGGTGTCTTCTATCGGGTAGTAAATAATATCCGTTGATGTTACAATGTTTATTGATTGACAGGTTAATATGGAGAGAGCGCTCAATAGCGGGTACATCCCTTTTATACTTCCCATACGCTCTCATGCCGTCACCCTCATACACATACGTCACAGTTATAAATAAAATAATTAATTTACTCAATAAGAAAAAAAAAATGTTAAAGGTTAATAATGATAATAATAATACTTGGATGATTTATATAGTGCAGTTTTTATGAAAAATCACCTCAAGGGCGCTGTACAAACTTATAATACATTTCTAAAATCTATAAAAACTAAAAGCTAGGCAAACAATCAAAAACAACCTATGGCTCCAAATTGCATACACTGGTTCGTTGATCACCGATACGAAAATATGTGTACAATATTTTGACCAATGAACGCGATGCTGCCTAAACTTTAAGGAAAGCAGGACCATACTATTATACAGGACATTACTAGATTATAGAAACTGTACTATTCAAAACTATTATACTGCGAAAAAAAAGTTATTTTTGTCTCACTAAAACTTGCAACGGATGAGCTCTGGTAAATTTGTACAAGGTTTTTAAAAAATAATTCGAGGTGAATCTTGGATGTTTTAATACTTTTCTTGCCGGCATAAACTTTCAATAATAAAACGATTTGTTTCTACGTTCTAGGTAGAAATTTTGAAAACTGTTTTGTAACAAGGTATATGGCACTTCTAGTACTTTGAAAATTGGGCATTGGACCGGTTGCCAGCCCTGGAATAGTTTGGAGTTGAATTTTTGTCAAACCCGCAGCAAAATTCAAATCAGCATAATTGAAAATGAAGCTCCAACATTTTTTTATACGGCAGCCCAGAGCATTGGGCGATCCTCTGGACTGAATACGACGAATCGATTAAAAATTGCAATGATTGTGATTGTATATATTGTAAGTGACTCTCGGCCATCTTTGAAGCTGACTGGAATTCATACTGGGAGTATGATTGGCATCTGAAGTCGTCAGACTGTCAGGCATCTGAAAGTCTTTTTGGCAGTGATTCTTTCTTCAAAACGAGGTGTTTTCGACAAGCCACGCCTCAGCCACACTACGACTTATCACAGCTATTTACCTAAGTTAGCCCTTCATGCCAGCCAGCCTTGGAATCAGGATGTCATTTTTTTATTCACAATAAACTTTTCCTTTTCGAATACCTTCTTTTCATTATAAACAAATTCCTTGTATTGCCACATTGATAATAAAATAATAATCAGCATTTCAATTATGTACATTGTTGCCATTTAATCCCACAGTAACCAACTGTAATTAAAATCAAGAAAACAATATTTGGATAAGAAATAGTGTTGAGACTCGTGCTAAGCCGGATAGTATAATACTAACAAAATATTTTTTATTGTATCCAGAGTAAATGTAAAGTAGTATGTCTTCTTTACAATTTAATATCCACGTAAAGGGAAATTGAACACACAGCTTCTGAATAAAGAATGAACTCTTTGGCTAATTTGAATTTCGTTTTCATGCTGCGTAAAACACCAACAACGAAACCATATTTTTGGTAATACTGAGTTTTACACGGTTTTTCCCACAGGGCATAATAATTTTATGATGCGTGTAAATATATTTTCCTAATTTGAAAACGTTTGTGGAACGTTTGAAAATTATCTCCAAACGAAGGTCATCTGTATAGCAATTTGTACAGTTTTTCTTACGAAAAAAATGGATTGCAATCACAAATGACAAACTTTACAGGTGTGCAATTTTAGTAACTTTATGACGTTTCATTACGCCTTTTTTATACATTAGCTTCACACAGGAGGCCCTGTGGAAAAAAATGCCTCAGGGCCTATGTCATCTTTGGGGATGCTGTGTGGAAGATTTTTTATGGAAAGGAAGTTTTGGGAAGGAAAAAGGTATGAGGAAAGGGTAAGAATCTGGAGGACAATGTGTCTTTGAGTGACCGACGTACCGATACATCCCTCCCACTGCGATGCAAGGTCGAGAGAGTCCGGCAGGAGAGGTCTAGGTAAGATCTCCCTCAACCAACATCTCCCGATCCGGTCCGCCACGTAGTAGGTGGGCGAACGCATTGGCCGTCAGGACCTAAGCAAACCTCATCCCATTAACCCTGGCACCCCTGCTAACGTAGCGAACCACTTGGAGTGAACTATGACGGCGGTGTTTGTTATCCAATAAATAGTTTCCGGGAGGTGGTACCCATACACAAAAAAATGCCCTACCTAAAACGTTACACTGAAAATTGAATTGATTTGTGATCAAGAAGAAAAAAATATCACAAAATGTGTTCAATTTTTAACTCCTTTAAGTAAAATTCTTCATTCGTCAGGACTCTAATCAGATATTTTATTTATTTATAGATTTTCACTTCACATTTGAATATTTATGTTTATAATTTTGCTACACCGAAATCGTTCTTGTTGTTCACCTAATTGGATCTATCGGTGTCTATGTACAATACATATCATAATTCTTACTATAGTGTTAAATTATAAATCATATTTTTGTTCAAATAACATCGTCTGGGTGCTGGAATGGCGTGGACCTCAAATTGCTTCTAGTTGCTGTAGATTTATTTATTTATAATTTCTCACCATACATGTGTTCTTATTTTTTTTTTACAAAAATATTAACCTCACTAGGCTAGCAGCCTGTATTGAGGTTAAATTCATAAATTTGAGTGGTGCATTTACACACAAAACACTAAAATACAAAAAAATCACTAAAATTCAAAACACTACATCCAAAACACTAAAATATTATATGCGGAAAGTAAGAAATAACAATATTATATTGGTGACCAGATGGGTAATTTGTAACAATATAGACCATAAAACAAATCCTTAATAAATTACTATACCCACCAAGAAACAAAGGTAGTTCAAAACAACTAGGGTGACACTCCGATTTTTACAAATGGGACTCAAATAAAATCTGGTTATTTAAAAAATATATATGTTTATATATATCTTTTTATTTAAAAAACAAATATTATTAAAAAAAATATCTTATTATTTTAAAATATGTTTTTTTTTTTTATTATTTAAAAAAAGGCCAAGGATGAAAAAATAGTATGCCAATCCTCTGACAACACAAAAATCTTAACATTTTTTTTAAATTTAGCTAATGAATTGGAAGACTTTATGTAATCTGGCAGAATATTAAACAGAAGTGGAGCCTGATATAAAAAGTTTCTTTGGCCAAAAGATGTTTTAGTACTTATTGCGACAAAGTTCATTCTTGAGCCGATTCTAGTGGTATGGATTTGTTGGGTTCTTTCTGCAGAATAAATATTGATAAAAAATTTACAAATTATTTTAGAGATGTACAGCTGTTTTATACTCATAACGTCAGATTCCTTGTAAAGAAGTTTCGATGGATAACGAAATTTTTTTTTGTACATGACCTTAAGAATTAATTTGTGAGCAATATTTAGTGGCTCTACATTGGACTTAAGACAGGATCCCCAGCATACAATATTGTAAGAAAGTCGAGATTGTACTAAGGCATAATAGACAGATTTTAATTTATCTTTATCCAGTATATGACGAAGTTCTTTAAAAATATAGGTAAGTCTCCTGATATTTTTTGTTAACATGTCAATATGGTAATTCCATCTCAAATATTGATCAATATTTACACCTAGGTACCTTATACAGTGTACTCTTTCTAAAGGGTGGCAATTACAATTACAATTTTGCAGACAATTGTGTATAATTAGATTATGAGTGTTGGAAGGCTGACTTTTTGATGATATGCTAAAAGTTACATATTTTGTTTTTGATGTATTCAAAGTTAAGATGTTATTATTTAGCCAACTCTTTACTATTCTTAATCCTGAATCACATTTGTCAAAAGCATCTTTCCAGGTTTTACCCTCAAATATTAAAGCAGTGTCGTCTGCGAAACTAACAATATTACCAGGAATATCTAAATTACATAAATCATTAATGTAGATTAAAAACAATATTGGTCCAAGTACACTACCTTGTGGAACCCCAAATGAGATTTGGGGTTCCACAAGGTAGTGTACTTGCATTTTTTTGTGTATGGGTACCACCTCCCGGAAACTATTTATTGGATAACAAACACCGCCGTCATAGTTCACTCCAAGTGGTTCGCTACGTTAGCAGGGGTGCCAGGGTTAATGGGATGAGGTTTGCTTAGGTCCTGACGGCCAATGCGTTCGCCCACCTACTGCGTGTCGGGCCGGATCGGGAAATGTTGGTTGAGGGAGATCTTACCTAGACCTCGCCTGCCGGACTCTCTCGACCTTGCATCGCAGTGGGAGGGATGTATCGATACGTCCGTCACTCAAAGACACATTGTCCTCCAGATTCTTACCCTTTCTCATAACTTTTTCCTTCCCAAAACTTCCTTTCCTTAAAAAATCTTCCACACAGCATCCCCAAAGATGACATAGGCCCTGAGGCAATGTGTCTAGGAGGCATGGACGTATGAATTCATCACTCCCACTACGGTGCAAGGCAATGGGTCGAAAGAGCCTGGCTGGAGAGGTCTAGGTTAGGTCTCTCTCAACCAAACTCTCTCGATCCGGTACTAAGAGCGCTAAGACCTAGACTAACCCCACCCCATGAACCCGGGCACCCCTGCTAAGTTAGCAAACATGGCAGGGGTTTTGGTTATCCAATAAATGGTTCCGGGGCTTCAGTACCCATATCGCCTCCCAAATTGAAAATTTACCTTTGTTCTATTTTATTCTCTTTTCAGCTTAACAGCTCATTCTGTTTACTTCATGCAATATCCTTTTCTTTTCTTTTTCCAAAATTTACTACATTGTATTATGATTTTTTACTCTTTTTCTACACTATATTCTGTGTACAATTTATTTGTGCCCTTTTCACCACGTGTTAGAACATTGACGGAACGATTTGCCGGCCACATCGGCTAATCGCTTAGTTAAATAAAAGCTCCTTTTTTGTTATTTTTGCCTGTACACATTGTTTATATAAAACGGTTCCATGACAGATGGTCCGGCGACATTTGGTCCGGCGACAGTTGTTCCGGCGATAGTTGGTCCGGCGAAAGTTTAAAGATGTTTTCTTCAAGTATGCAAAGAGGATATACGGCCGTACAACCAAAGTCGATATACTTATATCTGAAGGCATCTTGAGTGAAAATCCGTTGTAAAAATATTTTTACTAAGAATTTCGACTCTCCGAAGTAGCATGCGGCAATCACTAATAAATAAATATAGAGACGTTCAAATAAAAAAAATGCTTTCTTGTGAGAGCCCTGAAGGAGTAACCATAAGTTACTTATACCGGGGCGGGTATGCGGTGGAAACCTCCAGTGGACCAAATGTCGGCCGGACGAACTGACGGCCGGACCAACTGTCGCCGGACCAACTGTCGCCGGACCAATTGTCGCCGAACCAACTATCAGGAACCTATAAAACATGGAAGGAGTGTAATATAATTAGCAACTGTATGCAAATGGTTGAAACTTAAGTACTTATGTATGTTTTGTAAACATCTCACTAGGAGAACCTGTGCTGAGGTTATTTTTAAAAAGTGTTCTTCTGCCGTGACAAATAGAAACACAGTATCCTTCTTGAGATTCAAAGAGGACACTGTAAGTACACCCGTGGTGGCAGTATTGCACATATAGATATTACGTTAGTAGCTGTGTTGTGATAAACGTTTCACTTCATGGCATCATCTATATAATTAATAAAATTACCAAAGTCATGTAATCATATTACTTTCGTAAAAATTTTAATATTGGATGTCTTATCAAGAATAATTTCATTAATTGTATAATCAAATACAAGCGGTTTCTTTGATCTTGTATACGAGACGATATTGCACTTGGGTGTACTGAAGTTCAAGCCATTTATTTTGGCCCAGTTTGAGACGCATTCAATGTCACGTTGAAGGAGAATACAGTCAAGAAGATTTTTTATTGAGCGATATAGTTTCAAGTCATCTGCAAATAGTAAAAATCTCGCGGGCATTATCTTTAACAGCATTTAAAGAAACACTGTGATTTTTTTCTTACATATAACTTGTAAAAAAACTGAAACAAACGTGTTAATAATAATTTTTGGAGCATTATATAATATAAGGGAATTTTATATAATTTGCGTTTCGGCGCGGGTAAAGTCTAGATATTATCTTCAAGAATAACATATATTTTTTAAGAGCTTTAAAACTTACCGTGTTTAAGAGAAATATGTAATAAATCGGTAGAAATCCAGGTTAACTAACTAACTACCATTCCGTTTCCCCGCAGGGGTGGGCAGAGAGGACGAACCGCCAAACAACTCGTTCTTGGCACACACTTCTTGCCTCGTTCACATTAGTATATCGACTCATACATGCTCTTCTATTATTCTGACTCTTGACATGACCCGACTCAAGTATCTGATTTACTTGGTCGTGCCATGTCTTTCTCGGGCTTCTTCTACCATTCACATCTGCGTCATATATTCTTCTTACACTCCTTTCCTCGTTCATTTGCTCTACGTGCCCAAACCATCTGAGCGTTCCTTTCTTAATCTTACTCATTACGCTTACATCAGCCTTGCATTCTTTGCAAATCTCCAAGTTTCTCATACGATCGCACGTCCTTTTGCCACACATGCGTCTCAGGGACCTCATTTCTACATTATTTAGTCTACTTTCATCCTTCCTCTGCCAGTTCCATGCCTTACTGCCATACATCAGGGTAGGCACCAGTACTCCATTTCGCCTCTTTTGGCAGTATTATTTATTGGCGCCAACGGCAATTTGGATTTAATTTTATTACACCAAAAATGTACAATGCTCTCTGTAAGACTACAAAAATTGGATGTCAAAACATATCCTCCTACAGCAAATATAAAAATGTAATAAAGTCTTGGATAAATACCATTGATGCAAACATTTACTTGCTGTTACATCTGAGCTGATGTAACATCTGCCATCTGAGCTCATGTAACTTAACATGTCGTTTGAACTGTAATTCAGTACCTACACCATAATTTTATTTTTTGTTTTTTTAATTTTATTTTTTAATCTCTTCAAAGATACAACTTATTATGTATATGAGTAAATTTTAACTGTTTTTAAAAACACACAAGTATTCCCACGAACTGGCGATGCCTATGTGGGATTTTTTTGGTTAATCTGCTAAATGTATTATTTTCTACTTATTTAATGTTTATATAAAAAAAGCCTGTATGTATTGTTAAATTATAGCAATGTATGTACCAAAAATATTATTATCATGGAAAAAAAAATCTAACACAACATCAGGTCTCAGATACACAGCTCACAATTTATGGGAATGTTCATATTGTTCGTTGCACAAATTCTTTGAAATAATGTTATTTTCATTTCAGCGTTGCATCAGTAGGAACGACGGGAAAGCATGTTTACTTGAGTGTTTGTCATTCTCCTCTGCCGTTCAATATCCGCGTCATATCCGTTGAATATGTGGCTCAGTATATAATATGACCTGTTTCTGAACTACTTGTACCATACCATTGAATGGTAGAAGGATGATAGATATTATTGGACCCTCTTCCAGATTTTAATAGAAGAAATATTCTAATGATATATCTTCACATCTTAAAAAAATACATTAGTTCTGATTTGATGCATAGAAGAAATAAGATTTTACAAGTTGTTGATTGATTTGCAGGCAGCGACAAAGATTTCTCATTGTTTAATACCTATCCAGTACTAGAATCTTGATAGCAAATGAAAAGAGTCAATTTTGGGTTAGTGAATATCTAAAAATGTCAAGGCTTTACACATCTGCCAACAATTCGCTCTGAGTAGATGATAAATGATGTATGTGCTTTGCATGTAAAAATTTTGAAATACACGTATTTTGCAAATAAAAATGTACAATTTTCCTGAAATTTTGTGAGAACTGCAAACAGAATACGAACAACTTTCAATTTACGGTACTTTTTTAATTGATGTATAAAATTAACTAGCAAACTTTTTTTTTTTAAATTAACTCCATAATCGGGAAAAAATATTTTCATTTTCAATTTTTGGACTTCGATTAGTATCTTAGAACATGGATTTTTGTAAATGGGCAATAGATAATATCTGATATAAGTTACCAATTTTTACGAAATTCATATGCCAATCAGTGCCAATATCTAAAAAACTAAGACATCCATTATTAAAATTTTTACGAAAGTAATATCATTACATGACTTTGGTAATTTTATTAATTATATAGATGACTAGCAGACCCGGCCACACGTTGCTGTGGCTAACGAAACACAACGCCATTACCCAATCTTTATAAAATCCACACCACCCGCTTGCCAGCTGCCCGCTGCCCTCTGCCTGAATTGAATATTTGAATTTATCGGCTTTTCTCTACTATAATAAGCATGTATTATACATATAAACTAATTAACTCGCCACCAATTATACAATGCTTGCAATGCAACACTGGATATTTGAAAAGGGAAAATCAAATACCTACTTACTCTAGGACATCTATTTTCCAATTTCTTCCGTAGAACGAATTTCAAAAGTGACTAGTACAGCCCGAAAGCCGTTTTAAATCGCACAAAAATATGAATTTGAATTTGAATTTCTCGGCTTTTCTCTAATTTAATTTATACGTATTATACATATAAACATTCCTCTTCAATTACTCTATCTATTGGTGAAAACCGTATGAAAATCCGTTGCGTAGTTTAAAAGATTAACGCGCACATACATTTCGAGCGACTTCATTTTATATTAATTATTATTATTATATAGATATATAGATGATGCCATGAAGTGAAACGTTTATCACAACACAGCTACTAACGTAATATCTATATGTGCAATACTGCCACCACGGGTGTACTTACAGTGTCCTCTTTGAATCTCAAGAAGGATACTGTGTTTCTATTTGTCACGGCAGAAGAACACTTTTTAAAAATAACCTCAGCACAGGTTCTCCTAGTGAGATGTTTACAAAACATACATAAGTACTTAAGTTTCAACCATTTGCATACAGTTGCTAATTATATTACACTCCTTCCATGTTTTATAGGTTCCTGATAGTTGGTCCGGCGACAATTGGTCCGGCGACAGTTGGTCCGGCGACAGTTGGTCCGGCCGACAGTTCGTCCGGCCGACATTTGGTCCACTGGAAGTTTCCACCGCATACCCGCCCCGGTATAAGTAACTTATGGTTACTCCTTCAGGGCTCTCACAAGAAAGCATTTTTTTTATTTGAACGTCTCTATATTTATTTATTAGTGATTGCCGCATGCTACTTCGGAGAGTCGAAATTCTTAGTAAAAATATTTTTACAACGGATTTTCACTCAAGATGCCTTCAGATATAAGTATATCGACTTTGGTTGTACGGCCGTATATCCTCTTTGCATACTTGAAGAAAACATCTTTAAACTTTCGCCGGACCAACTATCGCCGGAACAACTGTCGCCGGACCAAATGTCGCCGGACCATCTGTCATGGAACCGTTTTATATAAACAATGTGTACAGGCAAAAATAACAAAAAAAGGAGCTTTTATTTAACTAAGCGATTAGCCGATGTGGCCGGCAAATCGTTCCGTCAATGTTCTAACACGTGGTGAAAAGGGCACAAATAAATTGTACACAGAATATAGTGTAGAAAAAGAGTAAAAAATCATAATACAATGTAGTAAATTTTGGAAAAAGAAAAGAAAAGGATATTGCATGAAGTAAACAGAATGAGCTGTTAAGCTGAAAACAGAATAAAATAGAACAAAGGTAAATTTGGTAAAAGGTAAAAGGTATTTTGGGAGGCGATATGGGTACTGAAGCCCCGGAACCATTTATTGGATAACCAAAACCCCTGCCATGTTTGCTGACTTAGCAGGGGTGCCCGGGTTCATGGGGTGGGGTTAGTCTAGGTCTTAGCGCTCTTAGTACCGGATCGAGAGAGTTTGGTTGAGAGAGACCTAACCTAGACCTCTCCAGCCAGGCTCTTTCGACCCATTGCCTTGCACCGTAGTGGGAGTGATGAATTCATACGTCCATGCCTCCTAGACACATTGACCCTCAGATTCCTACCCACCCCCACACCTTTTTCCTTCTCAGAACTTCCTCTCCTTCCTTTCCCAAAAAAACCTCCCCACAGCACCCCCAAAGATTATACAGGCCCTGAGGGAAATATTTTCCGCAGGTCCTCCTGTGTGGAGCTAGTGTAAAAAAAAGATAATTAATGCCAGCAGAATCAAATAATTTTAAGTATTAATCTGTTAATTTTATGTAGATCTAATTGTATAATTTAAATGCTAATTAAATTATTAATTGGTTTGGAGTGAGTAGGTTTTGGAAAAATAGTGTAACTTTAATTTTTATCCAGTCTGGGGTCGGTTTTTTTAGTTTATAAAAAATATTCGGGACAAAAAAATTCTGGTGAAAAAAAACATATAATATTGTAGATTTGATAGTATGTGGTTTGTAGCATCTTCTTTTTTTTACGACTCAAAACATTGTCTTGTTCCTTTATTAGTGCAAGACTTTAATCAAATCCAAAATAATATGCGTAGGTACGTTTTATATAAAAGCGTGGCCCAATACACGTGTTTAATATAGGATAGTCGCCAGGGACTATAAAGGCCGGGCCGTAAACCGCGTGGGGAAGGTGCCCCTGCCTGAATATAAAATTCACGACCCAACGAGGATCTGTATAACATTTTATACCGCGTTTTGACGGGTCTATGTAAATTTTAATTGAATCGGTGATAATTTATTCCCTCCACATGGACCTTCTTTTGTACTAGACCTACTGTACTAACCACTTGACTTTTATTATGAAAGTTTAATTAAATAACACAATTCAGTCTTTTCGGAACAATTTAAGTCGGTTACTTGTTACAAAAAAGGTTATAACCTGCGGAGGACGCTTGTAATATCAGGCCATTTTTGTGAAAATTCACGAAAAAATCGTCCCCTAAATAATAATAATAGTTTATTCCAGAACGTATACAGGGGAATGCAATGCAATAATTGCATAATTTGAAATAACAGAAGACCTTAGACAAAAATAATAGGATGAGGTAAAAAGTAAATACCAACACGTAAATTAAATTAAAAAATTTAAAAAACGAATAAGCATGAAATCATAAGATTTTTTTTTACATTAGCTCTACACAGGAGGCCCTGAGGAAAATAATTTCCCTCAGGGCCTATGTCATCTCAGGGAATGTTATGAAGTTCTGGGAAGGAAAAAGGTATGAGAGGTGGGTAGGAATCTGGGGGTCAGTGTATCAAGGAGAGACGGACGTATGAATCCATCCTTTCTATTGCGGTGCAAGGCGGTGGGTCGAAAGATTCTGGCTGGAGAGGATAAAAGACCTCCCTCAGGTGGGCAGACGCATCGGCCGCCAAGACCTGGACAAACCTCACCCCATGAACCCGGGCACCCCTGTAAAGTCGCCAAACGTAGCGAACCACTTGGGGCGACCTACGGCAGAGGTGTTGGTTATCCAATAATGATTACCGGGGCGGCGGTACCCATACCCGCCTCCCAAATGAAACTGAAAAAAATAATAAACTCTTAAATTAATTCAAGCTGCTGTTTACAGAGGGTATTTGATCGTCTCCCGTCTTCAGAGGGCCATCAGGGGGGACTCCATCCAGGCAGTCGTGGCGGTGATGATCGCATTCTTCGATTGGCATAGTCTGCGCCATAAGCTTCCCATGCGGTGGCGGATAAGTGCTCGGAAAGTGTGCACTCGTCCCTTAAGGAACATTTCCGTAGCACTGCAGTATATCAGTAGGCGGAAAAGTTGGCGACAAGCGTTATTGTAGGCGACTTTTATCTTATGCAAAGAACAAAACGATTCTAAAACTTAAACAAAAATTATTCTGACAGAGAATTGAATCTTCCTACAGAGAAACTGGATACTGATTTCTCTATCAATACGTCAATTGGATTATTTAAAAATAATATCGTTTTCTATTTTCCATCCTAACACAGGCTCTTACTTTGCTCAAGTGATGAGAGACTATGGTATTTTACTACAATTTGGTAGGCGGGTATGAGTACCGCTGCCCAGGGAACCATTTATTGGATAACTAACACCTCTGCCGTAGGTTACCTCAAGTGGTTCGCTACGTTTGGTGAATTAGCAGGGGTGGCCGGGTTCATGGGGTGAGGTTTGTCCGGGTCTTAGCGGCAGATCGTCTGCCCACCAGCGGCATGGCAGGTCGGATGGGAGAGAGTGCTTGAGGGAGTCCCTTTGACTTCTCCAGCTCTCTCGGATCATCGCCTTGCACCGTAGTGGGAGGGATGGATCAATACGTCCGTAACTCCTGGACACACTGACCCCCAAATTCCTACCCACCCCTTATACTCTTTTCTTTCCCAGAACATCCTCTCCTTCCTTTACTAAAAAGACCCTCCACATAGCATCCCCAAAGATGACATAGGCCCCGAGGGGAATTATTTTCCTCGTGTGGAAAAATGTATGTATGTAAAAAAATCCCCATTTGGGGTATGGTGTGAGGATAAAGATTCTCGTAATGGTGATGGGGAAGAGGAAGTTTAGGTATCTCGCTATTCTGATCTGGTCACTTAATACAGCTAAAGCTATATCAAGCAATGCTCTACCACTGCAATGCTGTCCGAAACGTTGGCTAAAGAAGGAGGTAGCGCAACACGGCATAACACCCCAAAAACAAATAACGAATATGCTCTACTATTTCAGGTTTGAATAGTTGTCTTTCACCGGGGCATTAGAAGAATGATAAAATCATTTTACGCCTGTCTCGACACGGGTATATCCTAGTGAGACAGGCATTAAAAAAACCCAATGTACATACATACACTTTTTTATAGATAAATAAATAAAAAAATAGAAATTATTGTCAAGCTGACCTGTGAAAATTATTGTCAAGCTGACCTATGAAAATTATTGGCAAGCTGACTTATGAAAATTATCGTCAAGCTGACTTGTGAAAATTATTATCAAGCTGACCTATGAAAATTGGTGCGAAGATATTGCCCAAAGTTTTCAACATCAAAATTAATAGAAGGAAATATGAAAGACAGTTTTTACGCAGTAGTCAAATAAAAACAATAGATGTATTACTCTCATAATGAGCGAATACCGTTTTGGATTATACTTTATGCGAAGTTCGCTTGACCATTGGTCCGTGCATTTTACCTTTGGGAGAGGGGGATACGAACAACTTTAATTAATATTTATGTTTGGGATTGTTATGACAAAATGGGCAGACAGATAATCGGGCCAACAAGACGGACAAGGGAACAATCATTTAATGTATTCAAAAATTCGTTTAAAATTAAAAACCGTTATATAACATTTTCACAAAAAGAAAACTAGAGATTTGGTAATATAATATATTTTTTCCAGTGTCCCTGACCACATTACCATTTTTTCAATTATTTTGTTTCATTACGATGATAATTGAACTCGAAGTTTTACCAATCTAGAAATAAGTTGTCCCTAAGAGGAACTAATTAAACTTTTACTATAACGAGAATACGAGTATCGTATTATTTTTACGGAAAAATTATAAAAGAATAAGCACGTATTTAAAGTGACTCCAGATACTAATATCTACAGCCTGTATGTCGGACGAATATCTACAGCTCATATGTTGGACTAATATCTACGAACTTCAGAGTGTTGACTAATATCTACACAGCTAAGGTCGGACGAATATCTATGACGGTTCCAGTGTTGACTAATATCTACAGAGCGTAGGTTGAGCGTAGGTTGGACTAATATCTACAGAGGGCAGCTGAGCAAGAGGTTGTACGGAAAAGCATAAATTACGTCAATTACGTAATTACTAATTACGTAAAGGCTTAAACGTTTAAAGTACGTACATGAAGTTTTTGAACAAACATGGAGGTCATAATACAAAGATATGTATTTATTTCTAAATGCACGGCACCACAACCTAACCTAACCTAACCTATTCTAACTAACATAGAAATGGTCATGGTAACAGATTAAATAATTTAGAAGCACTCGAAATAAAGAAAGCTGTTAAAACAAAAACCCAAATCCTTAATATTCAGCTAAATGTGTCCAATAGTCCGATATTAGGGATTTTTACATACATATATACATAAATTAAGTTTTTTAAACTGCATACGCAATATTACGTTATTCCAATATGCTATACATAATTGCAAATCCAACCTCTGCCAGTGCTGTAGATATTCGTCCACACTTTGGTTCTCATAGATATTAGTCAGCAACTTGAGCTGTAGATATTCGTACGCACTTTGGTTCTCTTAGATATTAGTCCGCAGTTTGAGCTGTAGATATTCGTACGCACTTTGGTTCTCATAGATATTAGTCAGCAGTTTGAGCTGTAGATATTCGTACGCACTTTGGTTTTCATAGATATTAGTCCGATTTTTTCAGTTTTTGGAATTCCTGTAGATATTAGTAGACGCCTCCTTTAAAGTTAAATTTATGGAATAGAGTATTATTGTTTTAAACTTTTTTTTACAGCTGGCAATACCGTTATTTGCCTTTCTTGCACTGTACCAACTCATTACCTATGTAGGCTGTTGGGGTCGGCTCTTCTCGTTCTCATGTTGAAGCTTCTTCGGTTCTGAGTATCGCCTTATCCAGGCCGTTTCTTTGAAGTATTTTGAAGCATTGAGTCATCCTGGAGTTCTTTGGTCTTCCTCTAGATGACTGTCGATGAAGCTCCATAGACATGGCCTGCTTCGCTGTGTGATCTGGTGGTCTCCGTCTTATGTGCCCATACCATCTCAACTGTAGTTCCTCCAGCTTACTGTTTATGTCCGTGACACCCAGGCTACCACGAATGCGTGAACTTTTAATCTTATCTTTTAGTGGTATTCCTGCCGACCATATAAGCATTCGCGTTTCGAGTTGCCTAGAGTAGGAGTTGTACATAGTCCAGCATTCGGAGCCATACATTATCGCGGATCTAACAATAGTCTGGTACATCTTTCCCTTAAGTTTTATAGGCATTTTGGAGTCACACAATATTCCTGTTACGGATCTGAATTTAATCCATCCCACACCTATTCTATGGATGACATCCGCTACACATCACCCGTCTCTATGTATCAGTGAGCCCAGATACTTCTTAAATGAGATTAACAGCTGGCAATACCGTTATAGTTATACAATTCAAAAGAAACATATATTCGTGAAATGTCTACAGGAAAACGCTTAAAGATATTCGGCATTCTAGTATTATCTGTATTTTTCGTTTTCGTACAAGTCGTGTGAGAAGGAAGATTTTATGAACGGCTTTAAGGTCGATCGTCGATGACGTACACACGATCTCTGCCTATTTTTAATTTGTAAGGCGGGTTTGGGTACCGCCGCACCGGGAACCATTTTTTGGATAACCAACACCTCTGCCGTAGGTCACCCCAAGTGGTTAGCTACGTTTGGTTACTTAGCAGGGGTGCCCGGGTTCATAAGGTGAGGTTTGTCCAGGTCTAGGTAGCCACCTGATGCGTGGTGGGCAGGATCGAGAGAGACTAGTTGAGGGAGATCTTTTATCCTCCAGCCAGTATCTCTCGACCTATCGCCTTGCACCGCAGTTGGAGGGATGGATTCATATGTCCGTCATTCCTGGACACACTAAGCCCCAGAATCCTACCCACCCCTTATACGTTTTCCTCCACAAAACATCCTCTCTTTTCCCCTAAGATGACATAGGCCCTGAGGGAAATTATTTTTCTGAGGCCTACTGTGTGGAGCAAAATTTTTTTTTTTACATAAGCTCCACACAGGAGGCCCTGAGGAAGATAATTTCCCTCAAGGCCTATGTCATATTTGGGGATGCTGTGTGGAGGGTTTTTTTAAGGAAAGGAAGGAGAGGAGAGTTCTGGGAAGGAAAAGGGTTTAAGGAGTGAGTAGGAAACTGGGGTTCAGTGGTCCTGGTCATCCGCTTCCAAGACCTAGACAAACCTCACCCCATGAACCCGGGCAGCCCTACTAAGTCACCAAACGTTGCGAACCACTTGGGGTGACCCATGATAGAGGTGTTGGTTATCCAATAAAGGTTCCCGGGGCGGCGGTACCCATTCCCGCCTCCCAAATTGTAGCTAATGTAAAAAAAAGTATATAATTTTTTCATGTCTGTTGAAACTATCTGTTTGTGTGGAAGATATCAAGAGACTTGTTATTTATCAGCGCCATTTATGAGCTAATATATCTGCCATGTGGTAAGCGTAGCAGATCGTGGTGCCGTCCCTAGTAGTAATTGTTTGCTACAGGTTTATTTAATATATTATAAAGATACCATTTCAAAGGAGAAAAGAATAAGTAGGCTTTCTTCGGCACACGGACATGCCCATAACATACTACTGTACTTTTCCATCGTAGAACCTCCTCTCATTCCTTTCCTTAAAAAGACCCTCCACACAGCATCCCCAAAGATGACAAAATAATAAACTCGACTCGAGGGAAATTATTTTGTGAAGCCACTAAAAAAAACCAAGTCTACGTGGAAGGCATTTTCAGCGGATAAGCGATGCCGAACTTATTTTAAAGTGTGAATACCCCACAAGAGTCCCAACTGCTCCCGTCTGGGGTCAGTGAGACAATGGCATCACCAATTAGGGTTGTGAAGCTGAATGTAGTGGAAAGGGAAGGAGATGGAAAAGAGGAAGGCGGGGAAGTACCTGGCTATTCAGATCACGTCACCAAAAATGGCTAAAGCCATTTCAAGCAACGCATCAATTTTGAATTATGGTCTCACACCAGGGCGATTCTGAGAGTGTCTTCCACTTTTGAACGTGCCGCAAATATACTATATATTATTTTTAATTAATTAATTGTGAAATAACGCAAATAAAAAAAATAAAATTTATTCGTGACCTTCGGATTGTGAGTCGAGAGCCTTACCCCTCGACTAGGGAGGCCGTCCACGTAGAAATCTCACAATATTCTCTTTAAAAAAATAAAAATATGGTCTCTCCACTTTAAAAAAAATAAAAACACAAATTGAAAATTCCCTGTCCCACAAAAGTCCCAGTAGGTGTAACAGGGAGAAGTAATTAATGTTTTCAATGGATATTCCCAATTTAAAATTAATGTGACGTAAGAATTTATGTTGGACATGCTAATGGGAATTTTCATATGTACTATAATACGGATTCCAAATGGTGGAGTTAAATTCTAGTTGGCTTCTAACAAGAGAAGTGTAAAGTAGTTTGACAGTTTAAAAATCCTTCGAAATTCTTAAGATAAATCCCAATATTTGCACAGCTTTACTGGTTATATAATTGAATATTTATTTGAAGAAATACACGTCCATTCATATTAAAAACGAATTTGACGTCAAAAGCGACCTTGCAAAACTTATTTCGTTCAAAATTTATTGCAAACATAGGTTCTGTATTCCATTTTATTTCAAAATAATATTTTAGAAACTTGTAGAAAGAATCCTTACAAATTTAAAAAAAAAACGGCAAATTTTCCTTTACGTATCTTTCACTAAATAAAACTTTCTTTTATTTCATTTACCAACCAGCCAGCAATTTAAAAATATATAAATTTGCATGGGATGTATTCACTAAGTAATCTCCGAAAAAACTGGTTTAAATTCTCATTACGTAGATGTAAAAAAGTCCCTAATAAAATTATCATTTTAAATAAGATTTTTTTATTTGCTCATGGAAATGTTATTTGGGTCCCTATTTTTTGCTGGAATGAAAGCAAGAAAATCACTTACGGCATAAAATATGATTATAATTTACCTGTTGAGTCCTTTTCTGTAAAAATTGCCGTTATTATTTGTGAACAATCCTTTCATGTCGGCCATGCATCACCGGCCTAACAAATGGATTTAAATGGATTCGCTAATGTGCCCGACTCCGCCCTTGGAATTTTACGTTTGTCATAAAGATTACTCCTGCTACACCCCTTATCGCCCGTTTCCAGGGGAGGAGTCGTTAAATTTAACTCTCGTCATTTCATCATTTTTGTAATTTTTTTGTATTTTTAGCTCGCAGAATTCTCCGCGTGGAGGTCATATTCTGAAACCAGTTTAAAAAATGTTCAGTTGATGTTTTAGATAATCATGTTGTTATGAAATTTTGTTAAAACTTCATAAAAACTAAGCTCGATCAATTGGTTTTATTTTTTATTTTTAATTATAACTTCTTTACGCACGCTTGAATTGGGGAAAAACCTGGCGAATACGTGACGACAGCGTTACGAAAAGCGAGGCGAACGCCCCGTAAATTACTGTAGGGGCAAGAAAGAGAGGTGCGAGCACACATTTTCTTTCTCTCTTTTTCTCATAGCCAGTTACGTTGCACAGTTTAGGCCTATTGTCTGTATCAAACTGTAGGAGCAAGAGAGAGCAGTTCGCGCGCACATTTTCTTTCTCTCTTTCTATCATATAGATGGAGCAGAAGTTTTACGTCAGTTGTGTGGTTTAAAGCATGCTCGTTTTTTTACATGAGCTCCACACCGGAGGCCCCGAGGAAAATAATTTCCCTCAGGGCCTATGTCATCTTAAGGGATGCTGTGTGGAGGATTTTTTAAGGAAAGGAAGGAGAGGAGAGTTCGGGGAAAGAAGAGGGCTTAAGGGGTGGGTTGGAATCTGGGGTTCAGTGTGTCCTGGTCATCCTCCTCCAAGACCTAGACAAACCTCACCCCGTGAACCCGGGCACGTGCTAAATCATCAAACGTAGCGAACCACTTGGGGTGACCCATGTCAGAGGTGTTGGTAATCCAATAAAGGTTCCCGGGGCGGCGGTACGCATTCTCGCCTCCCAATTTGAAGAAAAGCTGCAGCATTATAGCGATAAGGAATGTACGTTTATTGCCTTTTTGCCGTCACGGTACCGTAAACGTGAATCATCACGAAAATAATAAAAGCGTCCATTGGTTAACTTCAGGTACGACAAAGCTAAATTGAGAATAGGACCGCTTTCCGCGCGTTCCTGAGTAGCGGATGCTGGTGACGTGTATTGTCACCATTTGTCAACAGAATATATTACCTATTTGTCCGATCGACCGGCTCGTCCGTTTCAGATACTCTTCCAAGGTATTAGCCGATTCGTGACTAATAAATCGCCGCCCAAACGGACATCAATCACTTTTAGGATGTTTATCTACCAATTAGTCCCTGAAGACTGAAGACACGTAGGAAATCCCGTTTCGTCCTGTTACAAAGGGAAGCGTTTAATTGCCGGCGGTTTGGTGAAAATTAAAACCGATACAAACGATCTTTGTTGAATGAACATTGTTTTTTTTTAAATGACGGAATAAGGTTTAATAATGGTGGCAACTGTCCTTTAAATCATTGTTAACCTACAGTTTCAAAATAATAGTTTCTAAGCAATCTGACGGCCGGCGTAGTCCAGCGGTACGGCTCCTTGACTTACAATCCGAAGGTCGTGGGATCGAATCCCGGCGTGGCAAATAAATTATATATGATTAATTTATGTTATTCACAATTTACTGATTTAAAATAATATATAATATATTTGCAGCACGTTCCAGAGTGGAAGACACTCTCAGTATCGCCCTGGTGTGAGACCACCATTCACAATTGAAACGTTGTTTTTAATGGCTTTAGCCGTGTTTGGTGACCAGATCTGAATAGCCAGGTACTTCCCAACTAACAAGGGATGTATACAGTTGTTTAATGATTTGTAACGATTCAAAGTTTTTAATTGTTCTTAATACAAATCCTAAAGTTTTCATACCCTTATTTGCAGTTTGTTGAATGTGAACCATGAAGTCTAGTTTCTCATCCATTATTATGCCAAGATCTCGCATTTCCGATACTCTTTCTAAATTTATTTTATTTATTGAATAGTCGAAAAACAGTGATGTTTTTTTTCTGGAAAAGGTCAAAGTTTTGCATTTTTCTACATTTAAATATTTGTAAGGAAACTGAGTAATATTAAAAATTAAAAAATTAAATTAATTTAGCCCTCTTGGAAGGTCCCGGTTGAGGTTCGTCCGTATCTGGATCGACGTATTGGGACGGCATAACCCCATCAGGAGATGGTGATGAATCATCGATGTCTTGAGCCCACATATCTTGTGACAGTTCGTAAGTGAAGAACTCTCGCAATTCTTCATCCGATTAAAACTGCTGACAACAAAAATGGGAAATCACAATATTCAAGTACTCCAAGCAGAGGAAGATGCTGATAGGCTCATCATCACTACAGCTGTAACTGCTGCCTCTCCCTATGATATAGTGGTAGTCGTTGGTGAGGACATTGACTTGCTGATCATCTGCGATCTCAAACCAACGTGAAATTTTTTACAATAAATGTGGAAGAAGCAAAGCGTCAGATGTCATTTATTCCAGCATCGCTTCTTCAAAATCCTCTTTGAAAACAGAACTTTTCCTCTTCATCCATGCCTTTAGTGGTTGTGACTCGACATCCTGCTTCTTTGGCTTAGGGAAGATACAAATGATGTCCATAGTCGAAAAAAATCCGGACTTTGAAAAGCAAGCTGCGATTTTTCTCGACACCAACTCTACACCTGACGATATAACAGCAGCAAGAGAACGAGTCATAATTGCTCTATACGGAGGCAACCCCAACACCCACAACCTTGACGAGCTGCGGTACCAACTATTCGCCAGGGCTGCGACGAAAACCAGCTTTAATCTAGCCAGGTTACCTCCTACACAGACACTGCTCGATTTTACTCCTTGCGGACATACCATCAGGTAAAAATTTGTCCTTGCATCAGTTACATATCATTAATCATTTTCTATTCTCATGTACAATCTTCTTAGGTTCAGGCGTGGTTGGGAGTCACACTGAACCCTCTCTCCTGGGCGTGGATATCCATGCCCTAAGGCCTCAACCCCAAAATGATGACCAGAGATGCAGCCCCACAAAGCCTCTTGCGGATGATTTCTTGCGGTTGCACGAAGGGTTGTGGGAACGCGTGTAGCTGCAGGAAGGCAGGATTAAAATGCTCATCAGTTTGCAGGCACTGTAGCGGGGCCTCTTGTGACAATATACCTATATTGAAGTAATAGATTTCCCAGAAGGCGACGATCTGTCCGATGTCGAAATGGAGGATGACTTGTGGGCACAAGACGTCGACGATTCATCACAATCTCCTGATGGGGATATGCCATATGCCATCCCAATACGTCGATCCAGATACGGACGAAACTCAACCGGGACCTTTCAAGAAGGCTTAATTAATTTAATTTTTTGATTTTGAATATTACTCAGTTTCCTAACAAATAAACTTATTAACTTTTGTTTTAAATAAATAAAAAAAATAATAAGAAAATGTGATGACCGTGGCCGGTTATCAACATTACCTTCTGGACTCCTGCTGATGGATCCAGATTCCTTATGATGGTGATCTCAGTACAGGGCGTTTGACAATAATACTCGTAGGTAGACTAGTGAGATTTATTCCGAGATTGTACAGTTGCGCTTCGTAGGAAGCTTGAATGCAAAGAGGACGGTAGACAGCAATCACACCCTTTTATACGTTACTCATGCTGTCTCACTCATACATGCATGTCTCTCTTATACCGCAAGACATACGCTCACCACAGAAAATATTTTGTTTTTTATCTTTTTTACTTCATTATTCGTAGCTTAGCTTAAACATCATAATCTCATCATAAAAGTACAGGGCTTCGATAGTATAATCAGTGTCAAAATTCATTCAGAACTACAGAAATGCAAAAAATTGCGAAGTTCGAAAAAAATGATAAACTTTGAAAGGCTTAATCTCGGAAACTATTGGGTCTACAGAGACATTCCAAAATCATGTTGTAGCAAATTTAGTCTACGTTAAAAAAGTCGTAAAAAGTTTTTGCAAAAACTAGTTTTTTAGGGTAATGATCGCCAAAATTTGAAAAAATAACGATTTTTTCGCGGATTTTTCGATTTTTGACAAAGTTGCGTTCGGCGCTCGAGGTCAAAAACTTGGATTATGCAAAAAATCAGAACTACCGGATTTAACGCATACTACCTCATACATTCAGGCGACAAAGTTACTGGACTAACTACCCATCAAATTCCGTTGCATCTCTTGCATGACGTAATTGTTTTGCTAGGAAGAAATTAAACATTTTTTATCAAATGATACTTTTCTCGATACGATGCCTCGAATTCATATGTTATGTACATATTTTTTAGATATTCATATAACTGATTAAATTGTTTATAATAAAGTCCGCGATAGCCCATACCTAAAATATTTCTAACTGCCTAAAAATTTGTGTTTTAAAAATGATCTTCGCAAAACTAGTAATTACGTTACCGCGAACTTGCTGGAAAACAAATTAGCTCCACGCAGACCAACTAAAGGTACAAACCAATACTTATTACGATCTTTTGACTGCGAGATAAAGGATTTTCTTTTTGGTAAATGTTTTTGTAAACCAATATTATTGGTTCCGGTGTCATTTTTAAGATCTACACGCCCTGTCTAGATATAGGTACTTGGTCGAAGGTTAACTCTCTTTAAACGAGAAAACAGTCGAGCAGCGATCGCTGTGAACGTGCCTAAAGCTGAAAAAGGTATATATGACATGACCCTTACAGAATAACTTTTGTATTTTTTTTTCAAAGATTAGTTTGTTAAGTTCCTAAAAGTACCATTTGAATTAAACGAATGATAAAACATAGTGTTCAGGGTGATTAAGTGGTGTGTTTATTGGTTAAAAAAGTAAATAATTAATATATTTAGTCGATTCATGTTTTATTGTCAATGTCATGTTTTATTTCCTTAATAAAGTGTAATACAATTTTTTTGCTTAATAAGCAAAATTCTCTATTTTTTCCATAAATTTTATGAAATACCTGGTGATGAATAAGTGGGTCATGATAACCCAATCCCCTCGTTCGTGTTACAAATTTCCAACCCCATGACGCTGGGTTAAATCTCCTAGATCAACTAGTATATATGCGTTGAAAGATTCTCCTACCTTTGGTTCAGTTTCAGTGCCGGCAACCCGGGCGTTTATTTTTTTTCATTTATTTACATAGTTTTCTTTTACCCACCTCACTGGACAAAGTCTGTTCCGACTATTTGCAAAACAGTCCCTCAAAAATCTAAAGATTGCAAAACTATTGCAATCTTTAAATTTTTGAGGATATTTGTGATGGAGGGGTGTCTCCACCACCATCCACCATCTTGGAATCGTGTTTGATAGTAGGCTAATATGTCATACTCATATCGATGTAGTACTTCACCGAGAATGCTGGGTTTTGTTCTACGTACTGCAAGGAATTTTAGAGATACCCGCGTTTTCTAGGAGTGGTATTGAAAATGACTCACTAATTTGGTGTTCAAATCAAGTAATTAATTCTCCAATATTCGAGAAAGCACGGAAGAAATTTCTGAGATATCTGCTACCCGTGTCTTTTTTCGGTGTGCTCAGAATGAACCATCTACGGGTTAGAATGAATGTACACATTCCTCCAAATTTCTTCAGACTGTTTCTTCGTTGATGATTTGAAAACTCGACTGTCATGGAGAGCATTATATATTCTCGATTGTTATCTCCGTTACTGACAGCATAGACTGTTCTATCTCCCAGCCTGCAAAACTAAAGGTAAGAACATACTAGGTCGACGTACGCTACGTAAGCGACACATTACGATATCTAGACTACTTAAATCCATACATTTTCTATGGCAACAGATTCTTCATAATCACACCGGCCACATGTTCCGATGCCTATTTTGTCGGAAAGTAAAAATATTTTTGCTTTGCAATAAAATTCAAATAATTGGAGAACTTCTGAATGGAGAGCATCCGAAAACTAAAAACTGTTTTTGAAAGATGATGAAATAAGCTTTCAAATTTTATAATTCAAAATAAATATATGATTTTTTGAAAGATAATAATTTAAAAAAATGTTTTTAAAATGGCTTACCTTACGTTTTTTTAAAATTACTGATAACGAAACGAAATAAAAACACACATCTTTGTTTAAAAAATATAACACAAAAAAACGTGTCGGTTTGTGTGATTCCTCGCACTTGAATTATCGTTTATTTTTCATTCATTACCTTCCTTACTTATGTATATATTTACGTGATACGAACAAAGTATTTTATTACAATGATGTATTTACCATCTTCTTCATTCCAGGAAATTCAAAGCTTAACAGCATTTATGGACCACTCTGCCTAACCCTTGCAGAGGATAATCGTGATAGTTAGTTTGTTGTTGGTTTTAAAATCATGCATTACAATAAATCTTCCACAGTAAAGTGGACTGCATCAACTGCTGCACTCTCGGGCATTAAAAGTCGGCACACAAAGCTTTTTGCGTTACTTACACTTTGGATTAAGCCATCTCATGAAAGTAAATAATCCCCTGTATTTAGAGTCGGAGTATCAGGAGCGCAGAATGAGTTAGTAGTAAGGAGCTGCCAAGAGATGGGATTGCGCGCTGCAGCGGGCCGGCTAACAGCGTCACATCCGGCCATCTGCCCTATGGAGAGCTCCGCAGCACTTACTCACCGGAAGTCCGTGTCCGGCCGGTTAATGCCTTCAGAAAGTACACGAAGGCACCGAATAAACTGTATACTGTTTAAAATAAATAAACTTTAATGTACACTTTGTTTTTAAACGCGGTCGGCACTGTCTAGTGGAATCTACGGCAATTCGACTGCGGCATAAGTGATTTTTTAGGGTAATGTATGTATGAAAAACATGGAGTGTAGTAACCAAGCAAACCCATCATTTTTTTTCTTGATTATTGTAATGTCTTTTTTACCTTTAGTATAATAGCCAGTTTTTAAAAATTATTTATTAACCAAGATAATATCATATCATACAAACGCATTTTTAATCGTATGTACCACCTCACTAGGCTAAGCCTGTTCCGAGGTGTGAGGAAATTAACCTAAATTATATATCTTAATCTTAGAAGATACATAAAATAAATATAAAAAAACTACATTTAAATGGATAAATAGAATGAAAAGAAACAAAAAAAAAATAAATGAGAAAAACATAAAAAAGTTAAAAGAAAGAAATAAAAATAATTGAGAGGAAATGAGAACTTGGTGTTGACTTTTCGCATAAAAGCGTATGGTATAAACGCCCTTAACATTGATTAAAAATAAAGAATTGACTTTGGTATAAGAGCCCTTTACATTTAAGAATAAAGCCTTTTTTTACATTAGCTCCACACAGGAGGCCCTCAGGAAAATAATTTCTCTCAGAGCCTATGTCATCTTTGGGGATGCTGTGTGGAGGGTTTTTTAAAGGAAAGGAAGGAGAGGAGAGTTCTGGAAAGGAAAAGGGTTTAATGGGTGGGAAGGAATCTGGAATCCAGTATGTCCTGGTCATCCGCTTCCAAGACCTAGACAAACCTGACCACATGAACCCGGGCACCCCTGCTTAATCACCAAACGTAGCGAACCACTTGGGGTGACCTGTGGCAAAGGGTGTTGGTTATCCAATAAAGGTTCCCGGGGCGGCGATACCCATTCCCGCCTTCCAAATTTGGTATAAGAGCTCTTTACACTTAAGAATAAGGAATTGCGTTTGGTATAAGAGCCCTTTATATGTAAGAATAAAGAATTGGCTTTGGCATAAGAGCTCTTTACATTTAAGATCAAAGAATAACCTCTGGTACAAGAGCCGTTTGCATTTAAGAATAAAGCATTGCCATTAATTCCAGAGTAGGCTGAAAAGTGATGCGCACATGCTTGTAAGTCACGGACAAATATCAAGATAGGACAAAAAGTACGTTAAAGTACGATTCTTAAGCTTCAAAATCATGTATTAATTTTTCAATATAATCACCGTCAAGGCTAACGCATTTCTCCCAACGCAACGTGTAAGTAGTTTTTTCATTACGTAACCAAAAAATTCTTCCGACATTTCTCAAATCCAGGACTTCACAGCTGCCTTCACGTCATCATCTGAGGCATAATGATTACCCTTGAGGTGTCTCTTGAGTAGATGAAAAAATCGCAAGGCGAAAGATTGGGGGAGTGAGAAGAGTGGGGAATTAGTTCAAACTTCAGGTTTTGCTCTAATGGACGCTGTTTGTTCTCGTCTGTGAAGCGGCTGGTACCCGTTGCGTCACCACAGATTTTACGGTATCCTAATTGTTCTACAATGAAGCCGACACATTCCTTGGATATTCCAAAATGGTGTTTGATGCACTTTTGTGTGATTCGCCAGTCATTTTGAATCAAATCGTGGGCAAGTTTGGATTGTTTATCGTCTGTATCAATAATCGGAAGTCCGTTGCGTGTTTCATCAACCATCATTGCTTTTCAAGGCTCACAATCATGAAATTTTACTATCCATCGATTTACAGTAGATCTATCAACAGCATCGTCACCACAAACAACATTTAAACAATGATGAATCTCAGTAGTAGTCACTTTTTCAGCAGTTAAAAATTCGACAACAGCACGCTGTTTACCTTGCGTTGACATTACACGAAAACACGTCTCTATACTTCCGCTTCTCAAAATACACTGGATGATTTCGGCCTCAAACATGCACGTACGTACAGAGGAGGAATTTCACTTCCATATTCCGCCTGGCGCGCTTCTGAAGGTCATTTTGTTCGCGCTGTACAAGCAAGCATGTGTGCATTACTTTTCAGCCTACCCTCGTATAATAGGCGCTTTGATTTAAGTAAAATTATTTAAATTTTAGTGTGCAATTCACACGCAGTAAAAGTGATACTTGAAAGTCGCTTTCTTTCATTTTGCCTGTTTATTTTAAAGTGGTTTGCAGATTGGATATTGACTTACATCTTATTAAAAATGTTTATAATTTTGGATTTCGCAGAATTCGAACCTCCGTTCGTTGGGCTGGATGTCTCTGGCCGCTGAGATTTGTCACGCGCTTTACGCCTCTATGCTATCGGAGGCTCGCGCGGAGCCGTGAATTTACCGCATTATGTTATAACCGAGGACCTGTCAAATAATAAATTTAAATAAGATGCACTTTCGTTTCATCCGAATTTCAAATCACAACGGGGCTAAGTTCACTCCAAAAAGAATACAAGAAATGCGATGGGGGCGTGTTCGGTGATCCAAAAGTTTGACCTTTATTTGCTGAAAATTCCAATTAATTTCTATCAAATGGGACGGCGATATGAGATATCAAGCATGTGTTTGGTAGACAGAAAACATGCTAAATGGGCTAGAACCAAAAGCTACTAAGTCTACTAAGTCGGTTTCCATTCAAATTAATCTAGATGAAAGGCATTTCTACTTTTTTGAAGTGAAAACTTCTTTATCACCGTTGTAATTTGAAACTCAATAAAACGAAAAATAGCGACACTAAAAAGAGGCAAACACATATATCTACAGGATTTAGCCTACGAAAGAATGAGATAGTATAATCGGTTTCCTTTGTGCGGTGCTTCGTAACGTATCAGTCTCCTCTTTATGCGGTTCTTCGTAACCTATCGGTCTCCTCTTTGTGCGCCTCCCCACTCGTGTCTACTTTAATTTTCTGATGAATTCACTTCTACCGCGGGTGAACTGTGCACTCTGTTTTTTTTTTTTAATTAGCTCTACACAGAAGGCCCTGACGAAAATAATTTCCCTCTGATATTATGTCATCTTAGGGGATGCTGTGTGGAGGTTCTTATTAAGGAAAATAAGGAGAGGAAGTTCTGGGAAGGAAAAGGATGCGAGGGATGGGTAGGAGTGTGGGGTCAGTGTGTTCAGCAGTGAATAGTGTGCAGACGCATCCGCTGCAAGATCTAAACACACCTGAGGAAGGAAGGAAAGGAAGTTCTGGGAAGGGAAAGGGTATGAAGGGTAGGTGGAAATCTGATAGTGAATATGTCTAGGAGTGAGGGAAGTAATAATCCATCTATCCGAGAGTCCGACTGGAGAGGTCTAGGTTAGGTTAGGTTAAGTTTGGTCTCCCTCAACCAGTCTCCTGATCCGGCCCACCACGCAGAAGGTAAGCAAAAGCATTCGCCTCCGAGACCTAGATAAAACTCACCCCATGAACTCGAGCACTCTTGCTAAGTCACTAAACATAGCGAACCACCTACGACTCAGTTGCTAAGTCCCCGCTTTCGTATCCAGTGTAATTTTCATAATAATTTAGAAATTAAAATATGTATTTAGTTTAGACCATTCCTACTCCAATGTAAACATGTATCTCTTCAAAAAGCAATAAAAAAATCCCATACACTTCATAAATATAATAACGATTTGACAATGAAATTAGGTCATTAGTAACTCCTATTACTTGTAAGGTTTTTCCCTAATCAACAATAAAGTGAGCTACAAACCCAAGGTAATTAGTTTACTGGAATACCCAAAATATTTATAAATTCGACAGTCTAAAACGACTTAGCAACAAACATAATTAATATAATTGTTTACAATCCTTGTAGACCTCCCCTTTCCCCCTCCCGCATATGTTATGTATATAAAACGTAGACTAAGAATTAATTGTACCAGTGCGAAGATGGCACTAACGAGCTGAAAATAGGTTACGGTCAAATAAAATTAAATGGAATAAAGTTTTATATTCGTTTTATTGTAATATATAATGATATCTGGATCAGGGATGTAAACATCCTGAAATTAACATAGAAACTTTCAAAATATTAAAGTTTCCACCCCTCTCCCAGATTTCATAAAAAAATCCCAGAATCAAATCAAAATTCACCAGTCAAAAGAAGATTTCTCCACGAATCATTTTCCTAAAATGAAAAATGTTAAAAAGTTTATTATTTACCTGCTCTAATTTCGTATTATCCCAAAATGTACATCATTTTATAAAACAAAACAAAAGGATATTTTTTAACATCCCATAATTCTTGCCATTTTTCTGGATAGAAACCTGAAAAAATAAATAGCAGATGTTGTAAGAAAAGATTCCAACTGAAAATATTTCATCTATTCCACGTAAATCGATATATTTTTCACAGAACAAATTACCCAAGCGAACTTTTGCGATAAATCTCCCACCATTGTTGATATTTAGGGGGCATTATTGTTAAGGAAGGATGCTCTGTAAATCTCGTGGCTGTATGAGATGAGACAGGCACTGGGATATTTGCATGGAGAAATAAAAGGATATAAATAATACGAGTCTATCTTTTACCAAATTCTCATGCCGGATTAAAATATGAATATTTTATGAGACTCGCCCAGCAACTTACAAGGGGGTTTGCCACGGTGCCGGAGTCTTCAATTTCGCGACAAAGTGCTGGGAAATATTGCTTTAGGGGATGCTACGACGTTTTAAATCGACAAAGGGTAAATTAATTCCTTATTCAGTAATAACAGTACCTACTTAAATTCCACTTGTAATAATAATATTATGATGATGTATTGCCTAAATAATGTTCAGCAAGATAACGTATGAATAATGTCAAACTTTGTTTTAGATGTAATAATTCTTTTACTTTGAGGCTTTTGTTTTGTGTGTTTTTTCACGTCATATTGAAATACAAAGAAAAGTGATCAGACCTACCTACCGTCAAATATAAAAGTTTCTTTGTGTTTGAGTTTCCACGTTTTTTTATGTTGTATTTTTAAAACGAGTATAAGGATGGGTCGTTAAAAATATTAACAATTCATCAAATATTTGAAGTTTATTTCCACGTTCTGTGTAAGTTCTATTCACCCCAAGCAGTTAGCTGCGTTTATCGACTAGGCAGGGGTTCATACGGTGATGCTTGCCGGATTATGGCAGCAGATGCTTTTACCCACAATGCTGACTAACGCGTGGTAGTGCGGATCAACAGGGCTCTCTCGGAACATCGCTTTGCACCGCAGTGGGAGGGATGGATTCATACTTTCGTCACTCCTGGACACAGATAAAGATACAGACTCTTAATGGCGGCTCGTGACTTTTGGTTGTGCTAGGGTGCTAATATTTAAAAAAATGGCATCATGGATGTTGTCGTATGCGAAAATAATTTTTTTTTTCAAAAATCGGTGTTTTGTATGAAGATTTTTCAGGAAATCGGTGCGGCACACCGCCAAACTGAAACTGTCTGAAATTTTTCATACAAAAAAATGATTTTCAAAAAAAAAAAATTTTTTTTTCGGCTACAACAACATCAATAATGCCATTTTTTAATATCAGCACTCTAACACACCCAAAAGTCACAAGCCGCCACTAGGCCTTAGATATCATTTTATTTCACAGAAGTTCCTCTTCTTCTTTTCCAAAAAATACTCTCCATACAGCATCACCCAAAGATAACACAGGCCTTGAGGGGAATTATTTTCCACGCGGCATCATGGAGGGATCGAATATTAAAAAAATACTGCGTTTATGAGCAAAATGGTAGCTGGAAATTTTCAACGGTCACAATCTGTTGTGCTTTTTTACTATAATATGTTGATAAACATTAAAAGCCTCTTGTATTAGAATGTGACCATTGAAAATATACAACTGCCATTTTGCTTATGTTACAACTATAACTGCCATAGTTATTATTTTGGCTCCAATTATCTTTTACCCTGAGCGAGCTTCATATCGCTATCGTCCTTCTAAACTTCTGACGATATCCGCTTACCTAATGATGTAACGTGATTTCTTACCCAACGAATCAGGGGAAGTACTGACACGTACCTTTCTCAGTTAGCAGGGAAATCCCGTATGCATGAGCTCTCATCATCATCTCAGGGTCCTGCGTGGGATAAAAGAAAGCTACTATCTGATGTAAATAAAAGAACTCACATTAAACAAACTGTACTTGTTATTATTGACAAGCATATACATAATCTACATAAATACCTTTGTAAACTCAAAAAAATGTAGAGAGAGAGAGAGAGGGATAATTCAGTTATTTTAGTAGAATCCATTCAAAATGATCATTCATAGCTTGCGATAGTTAATATAGCGCACCTCTTCTAACCTCATCGACAAAGGCTCCAGATAGCTGGAGAAGAGCCCCAGAGCTGCCGCTTCGCAAGCCCATGACACCATGAAGCAGCCGAGATTCCAGTCCATCCACAAAGGCCCGCTAATCACAATGCGTCCGATGGCCATCTCTGAGCATTGAAAGGATATAACCCGCAGTTCTAATAATAATAATAATAATAATTTGATAACTTCTATAGCGCCATTTTCGTGAGAAAATCACCTCAAGGGCGCACCTCAAGATTGTTGATGTCATTTAAGAAGCGCCTGCAATCTTCATCAAAGTTGTCCTCGGTGTTATTGGATTGTACGTGGCTGTAAACACGCCCGACCAAAACATTTATGTAACAAGCTGTGATTAGTAAATCCCGATGGCTATTTATTGGTGGGTTGTTTTCATCGTCATTACGAGCGTCAAACAATTTTTCTTCACAGCACTAATTTGAAGGTGTAGTTGCATTATATTGCAAATTTACACAATAATTTACGAGTATCAAAACTCCTTACAAATCAAACCTCCGACCAAATCCATTGTTATCTCATGACGTGACCCTTACAACCGTTTCTGCTTTTTTTTTCAAAAACAATCCAGCAACGTCCAGGCAATTTGAATATGTTATCAGTCGTTCCAACGCCACGCCGAAATTAATAATACTCATTCTGAGCAAGAACCAACTGAATAACTACCATTTAAATAATTACGTTACAGTACTAACAAAACAAAACTAAATGACTTATCTTAGACGCAGGGTCACTTACATCAGATTTTCCTAAACTTTATATTTTCGATATTAGGTAGGTAGACAGCTAGCTCGCGCTTTCACATAAAGAATAATGAAAAAAAAAGATTTTGAGAAACGACGTCCAAAGATGAAGGGGTGCTAAAATAAATACGTCGAAAAGGCTTTATTGGAATTGGTCCGATGAAGAGGCTGTACTTGTGGGTTATGTGAGAAGTTCGTGTTGTGATTGTCTCAGCGAAACAGATGTTTGACTCAGGTCGGTCTAACTAGAACAAAGATGTGTCAAAACCGGTAGCAGATGTGAATCAGAAAAATGCCGAAAGACGTGTCGAAACTGGCAGCAGATAAATAAAAATTAAGTAGCAAATGTACATGCGAAATAAAAGTCATCAAAACAAAAAACAGTAAGGATTAGATATCATCTACATACACGGTGTCCGGAAACTCGTAGTACAAGCGGGAAACTGGTAAATCTACATCACATTCGGAGTCGATTTGTGATATAACTTTTTTGATTTGAGCTTTCGTTTTCGAGTAAATCGGGTCCGAAGTTGGAATTTTTTTGGATAAATTTGAAAAAATTGTTCACTAGGGGGTTGATTTCAGCTGTGTAATGTCATATAAAATGCATCGAAGGGTAAACCGGGCTCAAAAGTTTTTTTTAACCCTTTAGTTGCCGAAAAAATGGAAAAATTGAAAAAAAATATTAAAATTGAAATGCTCAGATCGAAAAAAATAAGTTTTTTGGGTTCTCTACGTGATGTAGATTCACCAGTTTCCCGCTTGTACTACGAGTTTCCGGACACGTTGTATAATGGAACAATTGTTTCAATAAGTCATTCTTAATTTGAAAGTCAAGTCGAAATTATTTAGGTGCATTTTAATTGATGAAACTTGGAACGATATTAAAGTTATAAATATTCAGATAAGTTTTAAGATTTTCACGGCCAAAAACAAATAACGATTATAAATATTCATTCGATATTTTTATAGTGGATTAAGTAAAACCTCAAATTGTAATAATTGATAATTTAAGATAATATTGTTAACTCTCAAATCAAAAATGTGATACAGTAAAAGATTCGTTAGCATTAAAAATTAAATCCAGGGCCTCAGCTTGGGCCAGGTCTTTGCTTTGACCACTGAGCTAATTTGACCATATCAACTTTGGTAATTTTTAACTTTATAATATTCGACTAAGAACTACCAACATTGTCTTCATTTTCTGAACGCATATCTGTATACGTGATTGCAAGATTCCCGAATTTAATTAGCAATTTCAATTTGGGTAGTATCTTGGATAAATACATCTATTTTTATTTTTAACACGCGACATATATTGACTTTGTTACACGTCATGTAATGATGATACAAATGAATGTCAAACCAAATGAAGATAGTATGCACAACTCTCAAACAAAAAATATGAAATGGAAAAAATAGATGCGGTCACATTGGCAATTAAACCCGGATACTTTACTGGGGTTTTGCTTTACCACTGAGCGAATTCTTGAAGACTGACGTGCGTCGTTGGTTTAATTCCTAGATGTGACTAAATCTTTTTCTGATTTTTCTGTTTCAGATTTTGGAGAGTTGTTAATATTATCTATATTCAATCACCATTCACTCATTGGAAAATCACAACGGAGTTGAAGTTTGCCGCGACCAAGGGCGGATCCAGTTTTGGCGCCAGGGGGAGGTCACATAGTACCAGGGGGGGTCACATAGTCGTGATCAAGTTACAAGAAGTTATAATTTAATTTGGATAATAATAGATACAAACCACAGGCCATATTTTTAACAAGTCTGTTCAGCTCCTTGCTTATGCTGACGATATAGATATCATCGCACGCTCAGAATATGAACTAAAATCGGCGTTTAAAAGCTTAGCTACGTCGGCAAGGAACATGGGATTGGTCATCAACGAGGGAAAGACAAAATATATGCCCGTACATGGACGCCAGAAACCACCAAGTATACAGATAGATAATTATACATATGAAACTGTCAACGAGTTTGTATATCTCGGTACTATGGTGACAAATGACAACAATGTATCCAGCGAAATCAAAAGAAGAATAGTAGCTGCAAATCGATACTACTTTGGGCTACAGAAGCATATGAAATCTCGCCACCTTACCAGAAGAACTAAAGTCCTGCTTTACAAGACCCTTATACGACCTGTTCTTATGTATGGTTCGGAATGCTGGACAATCATTAAGGGTGATGAAGGAGCCCTAGAAAGTTTTGAAAGGAAGGTGCTGCGAAGGATTTACGGCCCAGTCTGTGATAATGGAGAATGGCGTATCAGATACAACCAGGAGCTATACGATCTTTACGAGGACCCTAATATCTCCAAGGAAATCAAAACTGGAAGACTCAGGTGGGCTGGACATATCCAGAGAATGAGCGAAGGAGATATTCCAAAGCGAATTATGGATGGTGCACCTGGGGGTCGGAGAAGAGTTGGAAGACCAAAGCTTCGATGGCTGGATGGAGTGGTGAAGGATGCAAGCACCATCGGCATCCGAAACTGGCGCAACGCAGCACAACACCGACAGTCATGGAGGCAGGCTCTGCTGGAGGCCAAGACCCGACCTGGGTTGTAGAGCCACAGATGATGATGAATAATAGATACAAGTAAAAATAGGTCCACCTTGGTCCTGGACCCAGCCCAGGGGGGGTCATGACCCCCATGACCCCCCCCCCCCTGGATCGGCACTTGGCCGCGACATCTCATAGGTTACAGCCATTTTCTGTTCATTTAGAGCACAGACGTCGGATGGGAGTGCTATTATTGTTTTACCGGTATTTCAATGGAAGATACTGAGGGAAATTTTGCCTCCTGTGTAGTAAATGTAAAAAAAATAAGGTCAAGATCGCTGTTGGAACCCCTCATTCTGTTGCCATGTATGAGTAAGATGGAGAGATGACAATATATCTCAATTTTACCATACATACGTGCACACTCCTAAAGTTATCATTTATACTGTATTCAGTCGACTGTATCCGTCCTCTATCAGTACAAAAAAAGGAAAAGAAAGGAAATCCCTGTTCAAACTCGTAGATGAATTAAAAACAAAAGATAAGTTACTGAGACAAGGCGATTTTTTTCTGAAAACATACATAAGTGTTTGTTACTTGCCATATTTTTGGTCAATCTTGTGACAACAAAACGTGTATTTGTATCATAATGACCTTGTTCAACTTTAAATTTTATGAGTATAAGGTATTCAAAATAATAATATCAAAATACTCCCATCCCCCGAGCGCGACGCATACGCCGCTTTCAGATTTAGTGACGCAAAAGTTTTAAATATTAAATTTTTAAAGTTAAATTTCTGTAAGAAAATTCATTTAATATTTTTTGCGGGCCTCTTTTAAAATTGATTTTTACCATATAAAAATTAACATAAAAAACCTTACTAAATTTTTTTATTTAGTTTAATAGATAATACAGAGTGATTTCTGATCTCAATTCATTTTTCCCAAAAATTTTTATATAATATTCAAATTGTCAAATATAAGTTACTTAACAATAAAAAAGTGTTTAATTTTATTCAAGTATATTTAACCACATATATGGATCTCTAATATTTAAACAATAAAAGTAGCAGGCCGCCAGAGTATACGTAAAAAAAAATCACGTCAGCAATTAAAAGTTAAATGTCTGTGTAAGATTAGTTAAGAAATGTTTGAATTTATAACGAAGTTGGTTGGTTGCCTGTAATTTTATAATGGAACTTCTCTCCCAGTCTCTTCACAAGATATTAAATGACAAAAATCAAATTGAGTCAACCAACATCCACATAATAAAATAAGAAGTGAAATCAAGTTGAAAACATGTTTTCCAGACAGGCAATGTTCTTTTTCATTTTTAACTAGCCGGCGAACTTCGTACCTCCTCAGAATCAATAACTGTTTTAATAACATATTAGCTGAATAAAATTCAGTTTTTTTAACTTACACAATGAAGCAATTATCTATCCGCAACTGTCTGTGTTTTGTTTTTGTCAGTATCAGAGCTGGTGATGTTTACGGATTTTTTTGATTTTCTTATTTTTCCGCTTACTTACGGGAATTTTCATTTTCTTTAAACGTGTGACGGAGATTTATTATAATTATTGTATTGTTCCTTTGGAGGGGTGCAGACATACGTTCACCGTTTATCTCATTTTCGACTATTGATATTTAGTGTGTAAGAAAGAGGGGCAGCATTATATGTTTAAGAACAAAAACAAAACAATCAGCGCATTGACATTTGAATTTTTGGAATTCACTCACTATTCAATATTATATTTATCACAATATTGCTGTAGCTCTTTCAAAAGATGAGAATTCGTTCCATACAAAATGTATGAGAAAATGATTTTTTTAGTAATTTTTCGTTAATTTTTCCAATGTTTTAAAAGTTATTATGCTATTCGGGTCGCGTATTTACAAAACCTATACCGATTCAGTCGCGGTAACGACAATTTACATTTTAAATATACCTCTATATTGGTTATTTTTTATCACATTGCAAATACAAAAATTGTTCTAAAATCTAGATAAAATAATCTTTCTGGTGAGTATATTAGAAATTAATAATTTTATTTCTAAATATTTTAATTTTAATATTATTCCCATATATTGTAAATACACCTCTATATTGATAATTTTTTAACACTTTGCAAAAACAAAAATTGTTCTAAAATCTAGATAAAATAATCTTTTCAATGCGTATATTAAAAATTAATAATTTTATTTCTAAATATTTAAATTTTAATATTGTGGCGGTCACTTAACCTGTTCTGCGAAATTTACCGCTGCGCCACTGACGTCCATCGAATACGCTGGAAGATACGGCATACCTACCTTAGCGTAGTAATAACTGGCGCATCGTAAATAATCCACCACCTACGCGAAAGAGCTAGAACGTCTGGATGTACCAAACAAGTGCCCACAGAAAGTTCGAGCGATTTCTCACCTTTGTGAATTCACCGCATTACCTACCGCGAGACTAATTACTTGCCACGAGTATATAAGCCGCGCTCGCTTGCACGGAGCCAGTCAGTACTTACTTTCCATTCATCGGCCGAACAACACAGTCCGAGCAGTGCAGTAACTGCGCCCGGCACGGGCCCGCGCAGTCAGTAGTGAACAATTTATCCAGCGTGACCCAGGAACATTCCAGCACCTTCGAGGCACTTCTCCAACTACCATCTCGACATGAGATGGCAATCAACATCCTGCAACGAGCAGCAACAACAACAGGCAACGCGCCAGCATCCTCATCGCCTCTCAAGGTTCCTTCCTGCGTCACGTGTGTGCTCCGACCCACTGGACACACAGCCGCCATATCCCGTCAACACGACGTCGATCGACCGCCTGGACCAAGGTCACGTCTACACCGCCACGGTGTAGGGCAACACGCCGGCTCCCTGAAGACCAGTGATCTTCACCGCCGTAGTGTCCTGACCTTCATCTTCACATCATCGCGCAGCAGCATCACTACTGTCACTCCGCTCCCGCTCCGCATCGACCTCCGCTACGTAGCCACACCAGACTGACCCACACATCGACTGCACGCCTTTCATTTCTCTCCCTCAATATTATTCCCATAAATTGTAAATACACCTCTATATTAATAATTTTTTATCACTTTGCAAAAACAAAAATTGTTCTAAAATCTAGATAAAATAATCTTTCCAATGTGTATATTAGAAATTAATAATTTTATTTCTAAATATTTAAATTTTGATATTGAAAATTTAAAGCGACTGAAACGCGGTAGGGATTGTAAATACGCATTCGGGTCGAAGATAAATCCAATAAATCACTGATCATAAAAATCGATCCAGCCGTTCTCGAGTTTTAAATGGTGTAACTAACCCGCCTTCGTTTTATATATTACTAGCTTTTTCCCGCGGCGTCGCTCGCATGTTATTAGGGGGATTCCCACTCCCCCTCCTCCACCTTCCCTCTCCCCATTCCACTCCCCCCATCCCCCCCATCTCCCTTACCCCTTCCCCTCCTCTGCCCTTCCACCCTCCACCTCCCCCCCCCCCTCCTCCACCCCTCCCACTCCACCACTCCCTCCCTCGCATTCCTCACATTCATTCTCGGTATATTCAGTTTTCAAACTGCTCGCGTGCCACCTATTACAATTTTTAATACGAATTTCATAATGCCAGAGCTCAACAGTATATTTTTACAAAATAACGAAGAAAAAAATAATTATTATCCAATTTGGTGCAGTCGTCAGGAAGTTATGCGCATGCATACATTTCGACGATTCATTTTTAGATATACCTAGACATTAAGTCGACGCTAACAAAGCACTCTCTTTAGGGCGAATTGCCCTAATTAAAAAAAAAACATCGTTTCCAACAATTTGTTTGTTTTTCTTCTGAAGTTTGCAATAACTCGATTTGGTTAGGACGGAAGACGTAGGATAAATAATTTCATAACGCCATAGCTTATTCATAATGCCAGAGCTTACCAATATATACAGCCTATAGTACTCGCAAATAATGTAGCTTTCTTTTAGTGAAAGAATTTTTAAAGTCCATTCAGTATGTTTTGCGTGAAAGAGTAACAAACATACATCCATACAAAATTTCGCCTTTAAAATATTAATAAGATAGGATATTACAATAGGATTGTAAGATGTGATATCTCACAAGAGAACCCCTGTTTGTACTTGCACAGTGTAAAGACGGGAAATTTTTCTTTCGCTATCCAATTGAGCAGGTTAAGTTAGGGTTATGAAGGGATTTACTAATGAGGGTCTTGAAGAGGCCCAGATTCACGAAGAAGTAAAAACAGATGCCGGTAGCTCGTTCCACGAACAAGCCGACTTACACAAAAACGAGTCGAAAAAATGACCCTAGCTCATTTAACTAATGGTAATTTAACGATAGCAAAATTGCCAGTTGCTCTCTTTCCCAATAAGTTTATTTGATATTTCCGCTCTTTGCATTAAGTCCCAACTCACGGCAAAGTAGGCACTTCCACGGTCCCCTGAATGGGTATAAATATAAATATAAAAAGGGTTCCCTTAGAAATTCCGCTCAGTGTATTCTTCAGAAATAAACAGGAGTATAAGATAAAAATCATTTTATTTCCTTTTCCCTTTATTCGCTCTTTCATCGGCCGGAGCTCATATTTCCCAAGAAAGAACTTTAATGAATTATACACGGGTCCTATGTACATATATCCCGGGGCATTTCTGGAAAAGAAAGCTAAAAAATATCATAGGGCGAGTATAATACGAGCAGAAAATCTAACGCAAACGTCGCAAACGTATGTATACAGGATGTCCGGTATGTAGTGGATAACCTTTCAACTGTGGATGGGGGGACCGTTCCAAAAACCGGAAAAAACGGGAACCAAAAAATTGAATATCACGATGGAAATTATAGTCAAAAAATTCCCGAGAAAAATATTTTTTTTTTGAAAATTTATACCCATGCTTACTTTCTTCAGGTCATCGTCACAAGTGAAGGAATATGCTCTGCCTGATAACGTTTTTAGATTTTTATGGCCAAAAGTATTTTCGTTATTTGTTTTTGGGGTGTTATTTCGTGTTGCGCTACCTCTTTCTTTAGCCAACGTTTCGGACAGCGTTGCAGTGTCCATCATCAGGGCGGATCTGGCAGAATCGGTAGATCTCTACGGGATCTACCCATCTACCGGATTTGCCGGATCTGCCCTGATGATGGACACTGCAAAGCTGTCCCAAACTGTCCGAAACGTTGGCTAAAGAAGGAGGTGGCTCAATACGGCATAACACCCCAAAAACAAACAACGAAAATGCTCTGCCTGTTTTTTTTAATTGTATAAGTTTTTTCTAATTGTTTAAGTTTTTTCTTTCGAAGGAAGCAAATACCTTGTTTTTTTTTACATTAGCTCCACACAAGACAAGGCGTGAGACAGTGATGCTCTCTGTCACCTATTCTTTTTAACGCTTATATACAAAGTGCGATTGATGACTTGAGAGAGAGAATGAGTCATAGAAAAGGTGTTAAGATACACGGGCAAAAGGTGGATATGATAAGGTTTGCTGACGATATTGCTTTGGTTGCTGAAAGCGAAGAAGAACTGCAAGAGGCCTTAACAACCATGCAAAGCATTCTTCAAAACAATTACAACATGAAGATAAATAAAGACAAAACAAAGCTGCTGACTGTAGGCCAAACGCAACATCAGATGAGAGTAGAGATGTCAGGAGTTCCACTAAAGAACACCAAGGAGTTTGTCTACCTCGGGAGCAAAATAACATGGGACGGTCGGTCTAAGAGCGAGGTCGACAGCCGTATACACCAGGCTAGGCTTGCATTCAATAAAAGTTCGAAAATAATAGAATCGAATAATATAGACCTGAAACTGAGAATACTCCTCATCAAGACCTATGTATGGAGTATCTTGATGTACGGCTGCGAAACATGGTGCCTATCCGAAAGAGATAAACGGAGACTAGAGGCTTTTGAGATGTGGTTCTATAGAAGACTACTAGGAATTTCCTGGAGAGACCACATCACAAATGAGGAGGTTCTCCAAAGAATCGAAGAAGGAAGGCACCTGCTCAGGACCTTGTCCAAAAGGCGCGCAAGATGGATCGGCCATGCAATAAGACAAGAAGGCCTCTTGCATGCCATAATGGAGGGTATGACCGAGGGGACAAACGCTAGGGGACACCCATGCCGAGAGTACCTGGAGGACCTGCTGGTGGACGTGCGCTGCTTATCATATGCAGACTTCAAAAGAGCCGCACAAGACAGGGAAGAGTGGAAGAAACGAATAGATGAAATTGCTGCAAACCAATCCCAGGATTGAAACCAGAGAGAGAGAGCTCCACACAGAAGGTCCCGAGGGAAAAAATCTCCTCAGGGCCTATGTCATCTTTGGGGATGCTGTGTGAAGGGTCTTTTTATGAAAGGAAGGAGAGGAAGTTCTGGGATGGAAAAGGAGTGAGGGGTTGGTAGTAATTTGAGGGTCAGTATGTCTAGGAGTGACGGACATATGAATCTATCCCTCCTAAAGCAGTAAGGGGATGTTCCGAGAGAGTCCTGCTAGAGAGATCAAAAGGTTTCTCACAACCAGTCTCCCCCGATCCAGTCTACTACGCATTTGGTGGGCAGACGCATAGACCGCCTAGATCTGGCAGACCTCACCCCATAAACCCGGGCACCGCTGTTAAGTAACTAAACGTAGCAAACCACTTGGGATGACCTATGGCAGAGGTGTTGGTTATCCAATAAATGGTTCCTGGGGCGGCGGTACCCCTACCCGCCTCCCAAATTGCTTGAGATAAGTGAGAGGTTGGCTGTCATTTGGTAACTTAAAATAAAAAGTGGTGTATTAATTAATAAAGCGTGTTTTTTCCATTTAAGTTATTATTGTGTTAAGTTTATTTTTTAAATTTTCCCCAAGTTTCAGTTCTTTTGAGAATTTGAAATTGAGAATGCTGTTTCTCAAGTTTGAGAATTTTGATCGAGCTTGAGATAAGTGAGGCCTGGTTGACTGTCATTTGTTAATTTTAAATACGA
The DNA here is from genome assembly GCA_917880885.1 of Limnephilus marmoratus. Classification (NCBI taxonomy): domain Eukaryota; kingdom Metazoa; phylum Arthropoda; class Insecta; order Trichoptera; family Limnephilidae; genus Limnephilus; species Limnephilus marmoratus. The sequence goes on from OU862922.1 coordinate 13,596,178, forward strand.
AGTGTATTACTTAGCATATTTGCATTAAAATTTTATTATTGCGTTAATGTTTAAGTTTTTTTTTTAATTTTCCCCAGGTTTGAGTTCTTGTGGAGTAATTTTGAACTCGAAAACCAGGGGACTTTTACTAAATAGAATATTCTATTTTTGGAACAGTCTTATTGCCCCATCCACAGTTATCCACATTAAAGCTTATCCACCACTTACCAGACTTCCTGTACTTGTATGTAATAATCTGTTTTCTAAGACATTTAAAAAATTTATTCTATTTTCGGTCTTATTATAGGTTATACACCACTTACCGGACTTCCTGTACATGTATGTAATAATCTGCCTCCCAGAGCATCTAGAATACTTTGTTAACTTTCAAAAGACGATAAACTCAACTTTGTCTTCATTAATTCCATATAAGTTTATAGCGGGGGTCACTTTGCGTGTATATCCGCCAATAATTCATGGAATAAAGCGCTTTTATTTCAGATTTCATGGGCCCATTCTGGTCCCTCTATGTCGTAAACGTAGCTCCGGCCAAATTACAAACAAATTGAATGGGAAAATTATTCACGAGCCCGGCCAGTTGGTGACCAGATTAAATTAATGAGGAAAGAAGATTATCATGCAAACTCAACATTTTATCTTCAAGATTATATACATTTATTTACTAATACTTATGTTTGTCCGTTATCTTCATCCTTTTTTTCAGTTGAATCAGCCTGAATATTTATTTATTCATCCATTTATTAAGAAGAAAGGAGAGCAGCGTTTTGTCCACACAAACGTATTTCCCTATTTCCTCCCTGATTTTTGCCACTAGTTAAAAAAAAATTTATATTATATTTTTTTCAACCACTACTTGCATGTCATCGTCGCGTTTTTTTAAAAGTTATTTCTTATTAGAGTTATGACCAACCAAAAATCCTTGAAATTGCCTAGTTTGAACACCATCAACAGACGTCTGGTATACACATTTGACAAAGTATATAAAAAAAACACAACGCATAGACATAAAATATTTTATTTTAATACAGCTTGTGAAAATATCTTCGAAATCTTTGGAGATTTGGAGGAGAAACAGGGAAATGCAAGTAAATCAATTTAAGTTTTTACGTAAGATTTAAGTTTTTCTGTAATACAATAGCAGTAGGATTTATTTATTTATTTGAGACACAAACAGGATATTTATAAAACATTTTTGTGTGTAATATACAAGGTGTCCGGAAACTCGTAGTACAAGCGGGAAACTGGAGAATCCACATCACATTTGGAATCGATTTTGTGGTTTAACTTTTTTTGATTTGAGCTTTCGTTTTCGAGTAAATCGGGTCCGAAGTTGGAATTTTTTTGGTTAAATTTGAAAAAAAAATTCACTAGGGGGTTGATTTCAGCTGTGTAATGTCTTATAAAATGTAACGAAGGGTAAACCGGGCTCAAAATTTTTTTTAACCCTTTAGTTGCCGAAAAAATGGAAAAAAAGAAAAAAAATAATATTAAAATCGAAATGCTTAGATCGAAAAAAATAAGTTTTTTGGGTTCTCTACGTGATGTAGATTCACCAGTTTCCCGCTTGTACTACGAGTTTCCGGACAAGTTGTATAATAAATTAAAATACAAATATAAATATCCCTAGACTAATGTGTCTGCAGTAATCACATATGCATTTTCACAAAAGCAAAACATAAAAACAATGCAAGTATTATTTATGCATAACTTAAAAACTTAAATATAAAATTATACAATATTTATAAAGTAATTACTAAAAAGTAATAAAACACCAATTTTATTTATTTTTTAAGTGCACAAATTGTGGAGATATTTCTTGAGACGTGTTATATTTTTTATAAACATATCTATGAAAGTGTGTATTTTAACAAGATCGTTGTTTGATCGAGACATTCTAGACATAGGATTAAAATATCCAGTATTATTGGTAAAAATTTCGGTCTAAAATATGTTAAGGGTTCCTGTAGATTTGGGCCCGGCGTATAACATGATTTGGTTGACTAAGTTACTGTCTACACGATTATTTACAATTTTGTAAAGCATTAAGAGGTTATTTTTTATGTTTCGTCTTTTAACTAGATTCTCTAATTTGAAATATGTAAGTCTTTGTTCGTACCCGTCTAGAAGATGGTAGACACCTGATCGATATGACAAAATCCGTGTAAATTTTCTTTGGACTGATTCGAGTCCAGTTTCGTTGGACTAATTAGGGTAAGTGCAATGAGTAATAAGAACTTAGTATTAAGCAATAGTATAAGAAAGTAAGTGTAATTATACTAGCAGTAGCGCATCCATGGGGATGCCAAACTCCTACCACTAACTTTACTATGAACAAGCCACGATCTTTAAGTAATCAAGCACAGATATGCTGTGTTGATGTTGCGAGTCCGGAGAATTATTATAACAACGAAATTTCATTTTGGATGCTTTTATAAATAAATTAGAACGAAGATTTTCGAAGCACCAATCCAATTTGGTTGGAAAGGTTAATAGCCAACATATCCAAGCATAGAGCAATCGCTAGCCTGGAAAAGGACAAATAACCAAGATATGCACAAAGCCCCGAAATATTGCGAAGATGACACTTAAAAAAATATCAAAACAATGCAGCATATATTAGCAATACTATCTGTATCTACTGCAGAGAATGAAAGAAATTTTTTGATATTACGTTGATTAAAAAAGTATTAAAGATATTCTGCATTGATCCAATACAAGTTATGCTGGATGGTGTTTAAATCTATTAATGAAATGGCTCCTCCCTATAACTCTGAACTATGCATTCCGGAAAATATTGGTCTAAGGCAGTCAACTCTTAGATCAGCGATATCTTCTGCGATTGGAAGGTTGAAAGAACCTAAGCGAAATCCGAACACTAAGTTTGGTGATCGTGCATTCGCAGTATCCGGCCCTGAAGCTTGGAATAAACTTCCTATGGAATTGAGATGCATAACCAACTCAGCGGAATTTAGATCCAAACTGAAAACTCACTTTTTCCGATACTCCTTTCCATAAATTCATCATTCTATTTAATTTTTGCAATTTTTAATAGTTTTTTTTCTCTTTTCTCTTTGTTTATAGTTAACTCAATCTGTTTAATGTAATCTGTTAATTGTGATACCTCAATCTGTTTACTGTTGAGCGATGAATCACCCTAATGCAGTAAAGATGAACTATTAAATTTATTAATTTATTAAAAATATCTATACCTTCCCGTATATCCAGTTAACCTTCATTATACTTTTTGCACCCGTATTCTCGAATTGTAATATTATGTAAAAACTTCCTACTTCTTCTGGCACTAATCTTAATTGTAAATATGTGTGTTGATTGTCTTAATTGTAATAAATATGTTATTGTCATCAGTTTTAGGTTAGAATCTATATGTTTTTTTTTTTTTTTTTATTTTTTTTTTTTTTTAATTAGTAATAGAAGGTACATAAATTACAAATTAATTTTATACAGTAATTAATTACATAGTAGAATATTTGATGTATCCCCATAATTAAGCAAGGCTTGTGTGTATGGGGGGGTGTTATTGTATTGCTTTTTTAATATCATTCAGTTTAAGTTTTCAGTATAATTTTTTAGGTGAGTTTTAAAACTTTTTTATATTGGTATTCATGTTTCTAATTTTTTCTGGTAATGAATTAAAAAATTTTGCTCCGAGATATTTATGACTCAATTGTCCAATTTTTTTTTTACATTTTGGAGTGGGAAGTATTGATGTTTGTCTAAGACTTCTGTTATTTTTAAAGGGTGCAACTTGATTTTTAATATTATCTTTATAAATTTGTAATGTTGCATGATAAAAGTATAATGCACTTAATTTTCTGACCTTAAATTGTTTGAATAAAAGTTCTGACGAATATGAGTAGGGTTTTTTTTAAATTGTTTTTATTATTAGTTTTTGTGATATGTAAATTGTTTGTGTTTGATTTTTATATGTACCGCCCCATCCTATAATGCCGTATTGTATAATTGATTGACAGAAAGCGAAGTATGTGGTTCTAAGTAATTTTTCGTTTAAAATATCTCTTAAACATCTAAATATATATGTTAGTTTCCTTATTCTGTTGTTCAGAATATTTATGTGTGGAGACCATTTTAAACGCTGGTCTATTGTTATGCCCAGGTACTTAATATCAGTTTTGCTTTCTATTTTTGAACATGATATATTACATTTGTGGTTTTCTGTATTTGTCACAGAGTGGATTATTAAGTTTATTTCTTTAGGTGTTTCTTGTTTTTTAATGAAAAATGGTAAATAATAGGTTTTTTTAGAATTTAAAGTCAACAGGTTTTTATCAAACCATAATTTTAGTGCATTGATATCTGTATTTGCCATTTTGTTTAATTCAGACCAAGTGTTTGCTTTTAGTAATAGGACTGTGTCGTCAGCGTAGGAGACAATGTCTCCATATTTAGAAATATTGAATATTTTATTTTATTTATTTATTTATTTATACATGCATATATATTACAAAACATTACACAATGAAACTTTGCCTGTCCAACTGGGAAGGATACCCGTTTCAGGACAGCCAAATTGCACATCTAGTTCATAATATTATAAACAAAGGAATGGAAATAAAAAAAATATATAAATGAAATAAAAATATAAGCAAAAAAAAATTGTACAGTGAGACATACAACATCAATATGTTACGATAAAAAAAAATACGTACATAATACAAAAATACAAACAACGAAAATTTAAAAGTAAGTGATCAAACAAAGGTTTGCAAAATTGCAACATTAACCATATTGTCTTAACGCCTAAGTACATTGTTAGTGTCAAGCCAATGTATCGAAGGTACCTACCTCCTGTACCTCTTTCTGCCAGTTGCAGGAGTACGGAACTATCGAATTTTGAATTTAACATTTTAGGTAAAAAAAAATTACAATTTTTTCTATGAAATTGCAAAGGCCTTACATTTAATTACATTAATAGTTTTCCAGGTTATTTTGGGGAACATTTGCAATTGCATAATTAGAATTTACACGTTTATACACCAACATATGACATATGAATTCGAAATGCATTTATGACTATTTAATTTTTAATAAATGTACTAAATTTTTTTAGAATTTCCTAAGTAATAGAAATTACCCATTTATAAACCAGAATATATGAATATAAATTTCCAATCTATTAAATTTCAAAACTTATTTTTAATATGTCTAGTCGTTATTTTTCAAGAATCAAAATACAGTCTTTATTTTACACGGATCAAAAAAACAGAGCAAAAGATTTTTTTTTATTTTTTTATGCATTAACATAAACTTTTTAGTACATATTAGGTATGTGAGATTGTGTTAGCATATGTTCGCTCTCGACTCTCCCCATATCCAGAAGCCAATTGCTAACCCATTTCCGTAAAATGCTTGTACTTTTCAGTTTCCAAGCATCGGGTATGAAGTTGACATATATAATAAATAACAATGGTCCCAAAACTGTACCTTGGGGTATTGAAAAATCGCTTAGTCTTAGTCATAAGTCACTAGCTATAAGTCTTAGAGCTAAGTCACTAGTTATAATTGTAAATCTTAGTTGTAAGCCAGTAATATAAGTAGCTGTAAGTCTTAGATGTAAGTCACTAGTTGTAATTATAAATCTTAGTTATAAGTAATATTAATTCTTTTATATATTTATTTGTACAGCGCCCTTGAGGTGATTTTCCACGAAAACGGCGCTATATAAATTAGCCAATTATTATTATTGGAAACAGATAACACAGTTCTCATAACTTTTCTGAATTTGTATAGTAACATGATTAAAACAATCGAATCTATCTTTTTCTCATTTCAATTACGTATAAATTTCGTATTGGAAAATTATTTTGAAGTTGGGTTGGTGTTTTATTTATTCTTTACGTTCACTGTACACAAGTATATAAAATTTTTATTAGGTATGGATACGGAAAAAAATTATGTTATTTATAACCCCCCCTCCCCCTGACTTTTTTATTCGTGCGCCCTTGCGTAGTAGAATATAAATAGCAGCTTCAGTTGGTCAAGCACAGAGAAATCAATAACTTTAATATATCAGATCGATAGGCGTAACTTTCGACGATTTAATATAGATATACCGAGCACGGTTACACTGTTGATAGCCGAACCGATATTGACAGTGAATAAAAAAGAAATCGTTGTACCCTGGCAAGCCTGGAGCTGTTTTCTATGAATTCACATTACAAAGGGTTAAAAGCCGAAAAATGCCGTAAAAATATTAATTAATTGGCAATGTTGAATTGAAATACTAACCGAAATATGCGTTGGAAGTCTGCATTAACTTTTTGGCTCTAAACGAGAGTTAAATTAGTTAATGAGGTTGTTTCTCTGGTTGTCTCTCTGGGCGCTGAGAGGCAGGCGCTTCATACCGCGGCGCTATTGGAGGCCCGCCGCAGTCGTGAATTTACCGCATTTTATTAGAACCGAGGACCGTTGAATAAAACAATTTTTTGACGCATTTCCGTTTCATCCGAATTTCAAATCACTAACGGGGCTAAAGAAGTTTCACTTCAAAAAACGTTTCTATTGTACCCAACAAATAATAGTGCACTGATGATGGAAGAAAGAAACGTTTTTTATTGAATAGACGTCCTTTCAATTAACCGAGTATTCTTACCATAATAACGTACCTGAAACAACAATGACATCGCTGTATATAAATCCGTAATCTGCACTCTGGGGATCATTGAAATCGTTCTATAATGATTGCCGTTTCATTTAAAAGTATTTTATCATGAGTTTGCCTTGTGACCATGTGGACACGTTTTAGTAATTCAGAGTTGTTAATTATTATTATGTTGAATGTGATAAAAAGACGGGTCAGTGGCTGGGTGGGCATCGCATGGATTCGATTCCTTTGCTGGCTAATTCCTCCATCACGACTCAAGCAACATTTTCAGCTTAGTGTGGTTAGTAGTAGGAGATTTTCATACAATGTTGGGTTATTCGAAACCCGCGAATGTTTGTTTTTCTTTTAAAGGTCTATGCCCACTACACCGTTCCATACCATGACCGTACTATGAACGTATCAGACACGAAATAAACACGCTACGCCCTACTATGCCCACTAGAACGTGCTAACACCGTATTATACCCGTAGGTCTCTGCCCACTACACCGTTCCATACCATGACCGTAACCGTAGCGGCGCATGCAAAAAAGTATTCTTTGTATCGATCAGTATGAAACGCTGCCCACTAGCCCGTTCCGTTCCGTCGCGTGCCATGCATAGAGCGGACCGGCACCCGCAAAATATTGTCATCGAGAATTCGCCGTCAGTCCGGTCATGGTATGCGACGGTGTTGGTCGGTGACGGAACGGTCTAGTGGGCAGCGTTTCATACTGATTGATGCAAAGAATACTTTTTTGCATGCGCCGCTACGGTTACGGTCATGGTATGGAACGGTGTAGTGGGCATAGACCTTAAAAAGATTTTTTTTTTTTAAAAGATGATAAGTTGTTACACAGAATTTTGACAATTCATTAATTTTCGAAGTTAATTTTCAAGTTCTGAGAAAGTTCCGTATGAGTTCTGTTCTTATTTCAGTTCTATGATGCAACAGGGCCACAACTATAAGTTAATCTTACACAGAACTAGAAAATGAACTTTGAAATTGATGAATTGTTAAAATTCTGTGAAACAACTGGCACCGAGTGCCATTTTCAAGTATTGTGAAAGTCCTGCTATTAGTTCAGTTATGTGAAGCAACTTGCGCATAATTATATAACAAAATAACTTGAATAGAACATTCACAGATTTTATCAATTAATTTGGGTGAATTGTTCAAATTCTGTGAAGACACCCGTTCTTACTTATCGATTTTATTGACGTGTGCAAGTAGTCATAGTTAGTAGGTATGTTCTACCAGAATTTTAAAATTTTTCTGCAAGCGGTAAAATCACCCAGACTTATCTATGTACATCTACTATGGGTAAATAATAGTAAGTAAATTTAGTTTAATCCAAAGATATTGAAATATAAGTTTAATCCCACTGAAATCAAGATCGGACCTAAATAAAGTTTTTAGCAGATTAGTCGATTTCAATCTCTAATATTTATACGTGCTTAATTTATTTTCCCCTGCAAACTGGTATCCTTTAATTCGATTGATACTAGTGGAAGATGCTTTTCTTATCGGCCTGGTTTAAGACTACCATTCAGAATTGAAACGTTGCTTGAAATGGTTTTAGCGTTACCAGATCTGAATAGCCAGTTCTAATCTTACTCTCCATCATCTCCTTCCCCTTTCTCACTGGGCACTGGGAGCGGTTGGGACGACTCTTGTGCGGTATTCACATAAAAAAAGGCATTAATATATAGGTACGTAATGACTCTTACAGTACCTTAATTTAATAATTTATTTGTAATTTAATTTTTACCCCAAAACTAAATTAATTTCCTAGTTAAAAGGATTAATGATTTAATTATCGTGACTGAATCGATGCATTTTAAACATAAACTAATTTCCTAATTTGTGAAACACGAAAATTTAGTTATTATCAAAAATTATTACTGTCGATGGTGAGTGCAGGAAGTCAATTAATTTACCATAATTTATTACTCGTTCAAACACATTTTCAATCCAATTAAAATGAGGTTAAATATAATTCAAAAGACACTCGTTGGTCTGTGATGTTATTTTTTGGCACGCCATTTTTTGTGGTCTAAAACAAATTCATGAAATGTTATTTCTGGTAAATATAAAACATAAATGGTGAATTTGTAATATCGAATGTTGTGCTTCGCGCACAACTTGTGTCCATTTACGTTATTTTTCATATCTAGGTAGACAAAAGAAAATTGAATTACGTGTATAATCTCTCTCTCTGGTTTCAATCCTGGGATTGGTTTGCAGCGATTTCATGTATTCGTCTCTTCCACTCTTCCCTGTCTTGTGCGGCTCTTTTGAAGTCTGCATATGATGAGCAGCGCACGTCCACCAGCAGGTCCTCCAGGTACTCTCGGCGTGGGCGTCCCCTAAAGTTTGTCCCCTCGGTCATACCTTCCATTATGGCATGCAAGAGGCCTTCTTGTCTTATTACATGGCCGATCCATCTTGCACGCCTTTCGGACAAGGTCCTGAGCAGGTGCCTTCCTTCGATTCTTTGGAGAACCTCCTCATTTGTAAGGTGGTCTCTCCAGGAAATTCCTAGTAGTCTTCTATAGGACCACATCTCAAAAGCCTCTAGTCTCCGTTTATCTCTTTCGGATAGGCACCATGTTTCGCAGCCGTACATCAAGATATTCCATACATAGGTCTTGATGAGGAGTATTCTCAGCTTTAGGTCTATATTATTCGACTCTATTATTTTCGACCTTTTATTGAATGCAAGCCTAGCCTGGTGTATACGGCTGTCGACCTCGCTCTTAGACCGACCGTCCCATGTTATTTTGCTCCCGAGGTAGACAAACTCCTTGGTGTTCTTTAGTGGAACTCCAGACATCTCTACTCTCATTTGATGTTGCGTTCGGCCTACAGTCAGCAGCTTTGTTTTATCTTTATTTATCTTCATGTTGTAATTGTTTTGAAGAATGCTTTGCATGATTGTTAAGGCCTCTTGCAGTTCTTCTTCGTTTTCAGCAACCAAAGCAATATCGTCAGCAAACCTTATCATATCCACCTTTTGCCCGTGTATCTTAACACCTTTTCTGTGACTCATTCTCTCTCTCAAGTCATCAATCGCACTTTGTATATAAGCGTTAAAAAGAACAGGTGACAGAGAGCATCCCTGTCTCACCCCTTGTCATATACTGGCTTATTTTGTATCATTGTCACATCTAATTATAGCGGCCTCATTCTTGTACTATCAATTCATTTCAATTGAATGATTTATAAAACACTTATATTGCTCTGTAAAAAACAAAAAAACGACTTTTTAATTTATTAAGTCAATTTCCTTTTATGATTTATTACAACAATCTTTATTCTTTTGGTTATGTAAGAATCTGACGTAATGTCGCCATTCTGTTTTATCTCCACGTCATACAATATCTGTTAATTTTGACGTTTACATTCTTACTATGAAGCACTGCTTTATCGAATAATTAAATGTAAGGGAATACATTTCCTCTACACAACATGTAGAAAAATATTTAATACTACAATTTTTTTAAGAAATACATTTGATTGATTTACAATTCTCTAAGTATAACTTATTTTAGCAACCTTCCATTGAATCTAAAATTTATCGAAAATATTCATGTACATGAACGACGACCTCCGTACGACGACGACGACATTTGACGACCTCCGTAGTCCAGTGGGTAAGACTCTTGACTCACGATCCGGAGGTCGCGGGTTCGAACCCGGCATGCGCAAATAAATTTTATTTGATTAATTTGTGTTATTTCACAATTAATTAATTTAAAATAATGTATAGTATATTTGCGGCATGTTCCAGAGTGGAAGATACTATCAGTATCGCCCTGGTGTAAGACCACCATTCAGAATTGAAACGTTGCTTGAAAATGGCTTTAGCCATGTTTAGTGACCAGATCTGAATAGCCAGGTACTTCCCAACCTTCCTCTTCCCCACCTTCTTCCCCTCCCCACTACCTTCAGCCTCACAACATACCCCAATTGGGGATGCCATAGTCTCACTGGCTCCAGACGGGAGCAGTTGAGATTCTTGTGCGGTATTCACAGTAAAAAAAAAAAAAAAAAACATAGGTATTTCAGCTTTAATTGAAAAATTTGGCTGAAATTGTTATGAGTCCATATCCATTTTTTTTTAAATCTTGAAATCTTCTATTGATAAATCTTGCGTTTTTCTTACTTATCGTTTCGTTATTAGTTGCAATACTTTATTATTTACTCACTTACATCTATTGTGATGAACCTGCTTTGTTGAATGGTTGGCGAATAATTTCTTTAAATTGATAATATGATCACACTATCGACATCTATTGGCTAATTTTGAAAGCAATATTAAGGGAAACTGTAATAATTGAACATTTTTTCTGCTACGAAGGGTGTCAACAAATTTTGCAAGAAAAAAACGACTAGCAAATCAGAGTATGATTTGAAGCCGTTAGGCACGTATCAGCCAATCACATCTCGGGGCGTGGTGTGCGGGGGTTGTGTCAAATTGAGACACAAAAGTTGTCCCACGGTCTAAATCGATAGTTATTTTAAGTGGTAAAACACTTCTAATTTGGCAATAAATCGCATTTTTATGGGAAGCACGAAGGAATTGACAACAGTTGATTTCGCATCGGGGGTCGTGGAGTTATTTCAAGTATCTCGTTGGCGGAGGTTTTAAAAGGACAAAAATCATGCGTTAATTAAACATGAAGTAACGAACGATTTCAATTATATGAGAATAAAAATGGGAGTAGGCATTGACAATCAATATCGCTTTTCCCAAACAAAATTCCAGCGCGATTTGCATGTAGGTATTAGGGAGGAACGTAATACGGTAGTCAAAATACAAAAGCTAATAATGTCAGGATAGTCGGGAAGGAATCGATTACGTTAACGACCAAATAAAATCTAAGATTTCAGGTTGGATTTTATATCTGACGGGACAGAGGGGAGGGAAGGTTGTCGATCTCTTAGGTATTGAAGTGGTTTCAAGTGAAAAATATCTAACACAGTTTTGAGTCATTAGGATATTCATTAAGCTGAAATCACCACTCGAGTTTATAAGCGAGATATAGGCGATAGGAAATTAGGAAAAGCCATAAAATTTAACGGCCTGTCAGGATTTTAAATTATTTGATTTCTTAAGTATTTTTCTTAATTGCTAGGCGCGTAACAACGGAGACTTATTGGGTTTTACGCCAGAAGGAGATGGGATATGGTAGGAGGAACTAGAAATGCAGATAAAAAACGTTCGGAGGCAGGTATGGAATTAGGCTTTGGTAGAGGTTGCAGCCCGTAAAAAGGAGAATCGAGACCATAAAAGTTTAGGTTATTGCTAAACAAGGCGTTACGAGTGTCGCGACCTTGGTTAGGAAGGGGTCAAATGACTATAGATTGTACTTAGGTATTTGCGAACGCGGAAAATATTAAGAAAATGTATGCGGACCCCAGGAAACCGTCATATAGCCAGGAACGAACACGGCCGCATGTCCACGTAAGGGATACGTCTGAATAAGAATATTCAGTCACAAATTGTTAGAAAGTTCATAGTTAAATGCTAAGGTGACGAAATACCTAGAAGGTGACGTGTTATACGATTTGTGCAATAATAAGATGCATAGTAGATGACGGTCGGAAAATGTTGTAGGTTGCCGATTTGAGCTAAAACTTGGGGTTACTGAGAAAAGTATGGAAAGTATATCGAAAGTTCAGGATACACCGTACCTGGAAGCGATTTTAAAAATGGTAGAACGGACACGATAGATTTTCGAGGAAAGTTGAATTAATTATTCACATGGTAAATGATATCTGTAGGCGCTAGTCTTGCAGCAGATTCGTATAGACAAGACCGAGTGCGCCCCTGTACGATTCTACGAGATAGTGCTTTCGCGCAATACGAAATCTGTGTTGGAAGCACCGTTCAGGACGAAAGATCGTAAACCGCGGGATACGATACTAGATTTGGAAAGTATGAAGGTTGTGCAATTTAAAGGTCGGAATTGTAAGATTTAGGTTTGATTAATGGGGAAGAGGGGGATTAAAAAGGGCTGTTTTAGGGAAGAGGGGGGAGTTGACTGTGAGATCTCGTAAGAAAAGGCTTACCAAAAGCGCGCGAACCGGGGAGTGTTTTGGAATTTTTCGAAGACTTAGCGAAAAAACGTTCGGTGGATTGTCGAGCTAACTTCAGTGGATTTTGTGCAAGGTGTTATTCAATTAGATTCAGGGAAAGGGGTACGAGCCAGTGGTGAAAAGCTTTTAGGAACTTTAAAAGTTTGTGAAATTATTTAAGAACAGTGAGAATATCGAGTTGTAATAACAGTTATTAATTCGGTTTAAACAAGCGTGATCTAATAATAAAAACTTCAGTATTACTACAATTTAAACGGTGTCGACAAATAAATGATAATAATAAAATTGCGGGTTTTAAATCAGAAATAATAATAGGATATAAAAAAAATCTTAATTACGATCAAACAATCGTTCTCTTGAAATGGAAAAAAAATGTATTCCGAATAGTTAGAAATAAAACAATAATAATAATAATCTATGAAAACGTTCAATCTAGTGGTTTCGATACGAAGATGTAACAAGCGGTAATTTAACCTTAGAGAGCACACATATTTAAAGAGGGACGATAGGTATATTTGAAGTAATCTTCAAACATCGGACAACAGGAGTACATTACAATTGCGAGATAGTCAGACTGAAGCGATAAAGATACCTCCAATCAAATTCAGACTATAAGGGGAGGGGGTTAAATTTAATCGTAAATCTAAGGTTACGTTAGGCCTCGTCGTACAAAAATTTAGGAAATCGTAGGGAGGGGCCTTTGTGTTTTCTCCATAGGTACAGGTCTACAGGATACGTAATTAAGATACAATTGGTCGTGTTTTCCCGACCGGAGAATTAAACAATTAAGTATGGGTGAGTTAAAGAATCTATATAAATTACAGGTCCTGCTGATTGCCGGTGGTGTGAATAGAACGCGAATCTTGGACAGTTAATTGCATGAGTGTCTGTATCGAGTAGATTGAAGTAGGTACTATTTATCCCTGAATAGGTACTAGGCGTATTTCACAGATGTTACCAGCCACCACCCCGGACAGTGACCTTTTCTCGGCACACGGCTGATGCCGAGCTGACACAAAAAATGAACCTGACACAGAGAATACAGTCAACCAAATGGGGAGCGTCTCGAGAGTACGACATATCAAATTGAAGGCGATCATCTACAACCCGAACAAGGGAGCAGTGGAGCAGATTCACGGTTTTAAACTATGAAACAGATAAAACTAACAGGTACTCTGCTGAATTCCTACTTGTTGAAATTACGCCTTTTTAAATCTTTACGATCGAACAATGTGATGACGAACACCGAGGCCACACATTATGTGGAAAATTGGTGGTCCCCCGGTAAGGGTCTTTCTGCATTGTCATGTTGGAGGATGCTCACCATAGACTGATCGGGTCTCGCGAGGTGCTGGAAGCAATTCCCTTTCGCGGAACTATGTCGAGCGGATGGGCGCGACATGAGGTCGTATGAAATGAGAAGCCAACAGTATGAAAGGACGTGGTTCGCTGACGGAGGCGTCTTGACCAAAAGCATCTCGAGTTACCAGCAAGGTAGTGTGGATGGAGGCATAGGCATGGCTCTTGCGGAGAGATTCCTGCAGCATCATCACATTTTTTAATTCTATCGACCTGGAAGCAAACGTATCTCTTACAAGGGTGGGAATAAGTCGGTTTCCAGAGGTGGTCTGTAACGCTAGGTCGGTCACGTGGGAGAAGGATCTGCCTGTCACAAGCTTACGCCACTTTGTACCGTGAATAGAGTCGTGATAAGGGACGAAATAGATTACCCCTTCTAGAGCCAGTAAAGTAGTTCCGGAGGTGTTCGATACTGGAGTTGTCTGGGAAAGGTTTGAAGGCATGCCGTTCTTCTTCTGTTATGGCGGGGTCCGGGTATCTGGTTTATCGTCAAGAGATTTTCCGGGTGCCATGGGTATAGCCTCATCATGCATTGGTCGGAGGGTCGTGACCGGAGAGCTGACCACCTAGTCAACTTGGTCAAGTGGAGGAGCCAGTATTAGCTTGCAAAGAATTCCTTCCCGTCACCATCCATCCTATCCTCTATCCCGTCTTTATGCTTCCATCCTAGGTATAAATTTGTGTTTACTAACAACAGAACATATTATCACGATTATGTACAGGGTATAGCCATGGAGAGCGGTGCAGAGATTCGCCTATTATCCACATGAAATGAAACATTCCAGGTACGTACATTAAAACTTATTAGGACGTAGAGGGGGAGAGATCAATTTTATAGCCCAGCGAGAGTAATAACAACAGTGCTCATTATGTGAATATTGGAGCAGTGTATATCATTAGAATCATAGCGGGGACAAATTTAGGATAATCTAGACAGGGCGTGTCCTTCAGACGTCTAAGAGATACAGAGTAATTCTTCCACACCTTACCTAAAAGAACCGAAAGTTACCACGAAAGACATTAAATACCTATCCTAGATGTTCTAGGTGCTCCGAAACAAAAAATTACACAACGTGGAGAAAAGGGTTTATTGTAAGAATTTCCCGGAAAACTACCTTTTACTGTGTTCAGTCACAGGGGTGGGAAAAATAAGTCATGATTCAAAACATTAATGGCGAATCATTCAGGGTACGAGAGTAAGATCTACCAACCGGAGATCTGAACGCACGAGAAGAAGAAATATTTAAGGTTTTCATTAGAGAGGGGGGGGTTGACCCCATCACACTATCTAAATAAATAAAAATGAATCGCCCAAATGTATGTATGCGCATAACTTCCGAACGACTGCACCAAATTGGATAATTCTTTTTTTTGTGTGTTCGTTATTATCAAAACAAGGTTTGTATAAGACTACTGGTGGGCTCTGGCATTACGAAATTTATATAAAAAAATTACAATAGGTGGCACGTGAGCTGTTTGAAAACCGAATGTATGGAATGCGGGAGGGGGGAGGGAAGGTAACTCGGGTAGGGGGTTCGCGGTAGGGGGAAAGAAACCTGGGAGGGAGGAGGGGAACTCGGTAGGGGGTTCTCGTGACGGGGGAAGGGAGGGAGTGGAGTGGGGAGAGGGAAGGTGGAGGAGGCGGAGTGGGAACGCGTGAGAGGAAGTGGATGCGGAAGGGGAACGGGACGAATGGGAAAGGACACGCAGGGAGAAACAATTTCTTTATTAAATGGCATAGCAACGCATGCCGGGAATCAGCTAGTTTTTATATAATTGAGCTAGAATTCCCTCACCAAACACAACAGCTTTGTATCTTTATGTTAAGAGAAGGCAATTTTTATTTTACACAGTATATCTATAACATGTAAAAATTATATATATGTAAAAAAAATACAACTATTAATAAAATAAAATAAATTAAAAAAATGTTTTTGCTCTCAGTTAAAAACACATACAAATTGTGTAACGGTACAATCATGATAGCTGTGTTTGTCCATTTTTTTTTCTTAACTAAAAACACTTAAAAATCGTCTAAAAGTACATTCATGCATTTTTTAAAGTGAAAATTTATTTAGCCACGTTGTGATTTGAAACTCGATGAAACGAAAAAACACAGACATCTATGGGATTTGGCCTGCGAGAGAATGAGAAAGTTTAATCAGTCACCTCTTTCCGATGCTTTGTAGCCTCCCCAATCATTTCTACTTTATTTTTCTGAAGGTTTCAATTCTACCGCTTATGAATTGAACATCCTTTATTATTTTTATCAAATTATTTTTTATCGAATTATTATTTTTATCAAATTATTTTTTTCACATTATTTTTTATCAAATTTTACTTCCACAATTTGGATCATGTTTCTAATTACGATAGTAAGGGAGACACAACGATTTCTATGAACATAAGTTGTTCTGAAAAGCGAACAAACTAGCCTGAGGTGTTAAGCATGGGGATTTTTAAAAATTTTCACCGTCGTATGAACGGTGAAATATTATAAAAGTTTTGGGTCGACGCGCACAGGTAGCTAAATATATGTATGATTCTAAGGGGATGATAACAGTATAAAATCATTAAATCGTGAGAAGATATAGTGTACCAAAACCACCCTCCACATAGCCTGAAAGGTATTTTCATGAGACACAGACCGTAACGAAATAAAGTTTCCCTTAGACTGGCATTGTAGGGAAAGCAACAGAGGGTGAAATATTTCTTACTGAATAGAACTTGTTCAACATCTTCACTAATCCTTGGCATTTGCCGCATTGACATGCAAATATCAACGTACAGTTACGAAAATCATGTTTATTTATGGAGAAAATGACAATCGTTCAGAAGAAACATCCAACGTTACGATGTATTTATTTTTATGGATTTACTCTTTTATACTCCTTTTTTAATGTTAATATTTTTGATACTGACAATTCGTGGTAGAATTATTTTATAATATATTATGTTTAAACGATTTTTATTTTTTTTCCACTAAGTTTATTTCTGACCGTAAACGTTTTCAGCCTGTTAAAGCCATTTTCAGGCCTGTACAATTATTCCATAAACTATGGTTTATATAGGTACATAATATTAGGTCCTTACATATGAAATTGGCATTTTGTATGGGAGGAACATAAATTCGATGTTTTTTAATATAATATGTTTATTTAATCAAAGTATGTACCATTGCTATCTGTGCACTTTTGCCATCTCATAGGTAGTTCATCAATCCCTTTACTAAAAAAACCATTCGGACGGGAATCAATAAAATCTTTGAATGCGGTTTGGACTGCCCCATTGGAGTTGAATTTTTTCCCTTGCAAGAAGTAATCCAAATTTCGAAAAAAATGGTAATCTGTTGAGGCAAGGTCTGGCGAGTACGGTGGATGTCTTGACATTCCAATTGAAGCTACTCTAA
Source organism: Limnephilus marmoratus (assembly GCA_917880885.1). NCBI lineage: Eukaryota > Metazoa > Arthropoda > Insecta > Trichoptera > Limnephilidae > Limnephilus > Limnephilus marmoratus. The sequence continues at coordinate 13,613,673 of OU862922.1, forward strand.
TTTGGTAGCCGTCTGTTGTGCGGTGTGTGGTCTAGCGTTCTAACGCGCGTTTGTTGATTTGCTTTACTCAATTTGTAAGGTACCCACCTATCAAGCTTTTTCACCTTCCCAATTTGCTTCAAGTGGATTAAAACAGTTTTATCACTAACACCGCAGCCTGCAGCTAACTCGGACGTAGTTTGCGGTGGATCCGCTTCCGCAATAGCCTTCAATTCTTTATTATCAACTTTGGTCTTCGGCCGTCCACGGGGCTTCTTCTGCAGGTCGAAATTTCCAGAACGAAAACGTTGGAACCAAAAACGCACTGTGTTTTCTTTTGCGGCACCATCGCCATACACATCATTAATCCTTCGAGCCGTTTCTGCAGCACTGGTGCCACGGTAGAACTCGTACCTACTCGAAAATAATGCGATATTTCAAGTTTTCCATTTTGTAAACTAAGTGACGCAAAGAAAAAAAAAACAATTAAGGAAAAAACAAATGCATTATAATTTTAGAAACACAAATACATGAGTAAATAGCTGTGTAAATTTGAATTTGGATTTCCTAACCAAAGAGAAGATATTTGAGATCAAAATTGCCAGTACGGCAAAACGCCAATTTCATATGTAAGGACCTAATATTTGGGGGGGGGGGGGTTGAACAGGAGTGGTATTCTAGGACTTTATTAAAATTAAACGAATTTGCTTATAATCGTTGCAATGTTGTGGTTTACGATTGAATTTTTACTTATTTTGTTATTACCTCGGGTTTACAGATGATTTTAAATTTTTAACTTTATGAGTAAGACCTCAAATTATAATATTTAATTAAATGAAGACAATATTAGCGAAACTCAATCGAAAATGTGGAGGCCAATAATATGTGCGTTAAGAATATGATGATAATGGTGGTAGTTCTTAGTCGAGGTGTGATACAGTTAAATCATTACAGTTTAAACCTGTTTCGCACCCTATTTTCTCTACAGTTATAATCGCATTTATTTTATTGCTGTGTTTTTATATTTAGGTTTATCACTAGTTGAATCTACACCTGTATTATATATATATTTTTTAATTGCTGCTTTGTCCTGTTTTTTTTTCTTTTCTTAAATATTCTTGTTTTCATTCAGTTACTTTTATGTTTCTAAATACCTATCTGTGAACATTAATAATTGGTCTTTTTTTTTGTTATCCTCTTATGTATATTATATTATTAAGACTGTTTATGTTCCTTAAATAAATAAATAAATAAAAAGTGAACGAATTTGATATAGACACCTTAGCTCGGTTGGTAGAGCACTTGCCATGTAAGCAAAGGGTCCTGGGTTCGAATCCCAGAGGTGCCAATATCTTTTTCTGATTTTTCTGTCTCCTCATTTTCGATTATTTTAATATTTATTTGGAGATATGTTACATGAACATTTAAAATCCATTTTAATGATGTCATGTAGATGTCTATTATTAGTATATTTATGATAACGTGGATTTTTTTTATTTTTTGATATTTGCAATAATCGTTTAAAGGGATTAATTATATTAATAGGCTGAAATCGGTACCGGTCAATAAATAAAGTGGATTTTTTTTTAATTGTTTTATTATATGACTTTTACACGCCCTTGGGGATTTTAAATTGGGTTCAAAATCTTCACATTTTGTTATACAGGGGTAAGTTATAAACAATAGGTTGGAAGAGATAATTTATTACTTTACAGTGGTTTACAATTGCATAAAATTAAAAAAAAAAATGAATTAATAAAATCCAGATGTTAAGAAAATATTTTGAATATTCGTTTGTTGGAATTGGCGAGTTTGCTACATAATTTGTTTGTGAATGGTGAAATTGAAATAGGTTTTTATGCGCAGTGAGTGGAGTAGGTACTCTTAAATTGAATGCACTCAGGAGTTCACAACAGTCGAGCTCCGAATTTAAAATTTAAAAAAAATAAGCAAAGGTCGCTTTTCCTTTGCTGATACATGTTGTAAACGTTTTAATGTATTTAATAAAAACGATTAGTTAATATGTTCTAAGGGGTTATTTAAATATAAATCGTAAAAACTTTAATTTAATTCTTTGGACATTTTAGATATAAATTTTATGATGAGGTAACCAAATTAGGAATTTACTTTAATTGGCTATGAACTAATGAGACTTAAGCTATAAAGCAACGAAATAAAAAAAAATCTGTCAAGAACAAGATGAGACGTCATATTATAATAATTTCATTAAATTGTTCAATAAAAGAAAATATTTCTAAAAAAGAGTGTAGATACCCGTGAGTAACCGACCTAGAGGTTTTGATATAGTCCCCCCTACTTACATAACCTATGCTTTCCTAAAATGTCATAAATAACATTTCGCAGATAGGCACAGCGCAACGTTCGTAGAAAATGTATAATGTACAAGGTAAGCTCAAACAGGTACTTTTCGTAAAAAAACGCACCGGGCTTGTGACGTAGCTTGAAGTCCCAAAACTAGAGTACCTGAAATAGGTTTCCCTGCGGTTGTCATTACCTAAGACTGGTTGTCACGGTTTCGCGCATCTTCATCCCCCGAAGAATATCCCCGTCAAAATATCCTACGGACAAAACATCCCCCACAAAATATCTACCAAAACTTAACCTCACATAATCTAACCTAACCTAACCTAGTAATAAAAAAAATCAGCGCAGTGGAGATATATTTTGTCCTTGGGATATTATGTCGAGGGATATTTTGTTGTTGGATAAAAAGGCGCGGTACCGGTTGTCACTACCAGTTGTCACTACCGGTTATCACTACCAGTTGTCATTACCGGTTATCTAACCAAATGTCACTCCTGGTTGTCACTACCAGTTGTCACTACCGGTTGTCTAACCAGATGCAACTACTGGTTGTCACTACCAGTTGTCACCACCGGTTGTCTAACCAGATGTCACTACTGGTTGTCACTACCAGTTGTCACTAGCGGTTGTCACTACCGGTTGTCACTACCGGTTGTCCCTATCAGTTGTAACTACCATTTGTCACTACCGGTTGTCAAACCAATTGTCACTACTGGTTGTCACTACCAGTTGTCACTACCGGTTGTCTAATCAATTGTCACTACTGGTTGCCACTACCAGTTGTCACTACCGGTTGTCAAACCAGTTGTCACTACTGGTTGTCACTACCAGTTGTCACTGTCATTTGTCACTACCGGAGACCTGTGTGGAACAGATTCTTTATTCGTTTACTTTTGGAACTAGTTCTTCAAAATACAATTTAAAAAACTTTGAGGGTGACTACATTGAGTAATTCTTTGAAAAATTGATCCGGTTCCTCAAACAAAAAAATGGTTATTTTACATTTTTTCTAATATTTTAAAATTTTTATAATTCCACAAAAGGTAGGTTATATTAAATGATAATAGTACTAATTGGATAATTTGTAGATTTATTTAAATAAACTTTATTGAAATATAATAGTTTAAAACACTAACACAGCTGATGTAGTACGCAAGTGACAAACTCGTATTAACTTTGAAATGCTGCAAAAGATACAAAATATTTCTTCAGTGAATTTAATTTTTCCGAGCCACCGTGATTTCTTTATCGCCACTAAAATCGTCGGTGGAAAAAGTTCTTCATTTGCGATAAAAACCCTACCCCATCTGTTCTGGTTTGTATCTCCTCGTACCAAGTAAACCAAGATAATAAAACAAGTGAGGTTCGTTTGTCAACCACTATTTTTTTATTTACATGCATTAAACTGACGTAGGTTTTTTTTTATACAAACGGGCGGTAACATTTTCAGTGATAAAAAACTCGGAATAATAATTTAAATAACGGAACTTCCTTTGACAAAAATATTTTTTTGTTTATTTGCCTTATTCATATCTCTTTGCGTGTTTTCTTTGTACACTAATGATTATACTACGCAGAACTAAAACGTGGTCACATTAAAAAGATATGTTTAAATTATTTATTTATTTGTAAGAAACAAACAGCTTTTACATAATAATAATATATATCTTTATTGAACAAAAATTTAAAGATTTATAACTACAAAAATAAGTACATCATACAAATGTTTAAAAGTTGCATAAGTACAGAAGTTAATAACAGAAAACAATGTACATATAAACAGTAGATACTGAATAGAGATTTATAATTATAAATTTAGGTTTCTCTTAACCTGCATCACTAGGCAAGCCTGTGTTGAGGCAGTAATTTTACGTCAATTTATAATACTGAGAACGTACCTACACTTATTTATTAGAATATAATCACACAGTAGATTCGTTGCATTAATAATAACAATAACATTGGTACAATGGTAACTGCATTAGTTCATTACTAATTTCGAATTTGGGTGAGTGTACCGGTAAATGCTCTGTCATTATTTTTTATCCAAATTTTTATGTATTTTTTAAATTTTTTTTGTGAATCACATTTTTTATACTAATTGGAAGAATCAGAATGTTGTAAAGTCTTGTTGCAAGGTATCTGAAGCTTCGTTGACCAAAAATAGTATGAGTTATGGGAATTTGTAGTAATTCTTTGTTATTGTTTGGAGTACAGCGAGTACAGGGATATTAGATACACAGTGATATTAGAAATATAAGTGAGCTGAAGTCAAGCCACAAAAGTTTCTTATGCAAAAGTATTATAAATAATTTTGGATTATAAGAAGAGGAGAGGAAGAAGAATATAGGAAAAGGATAGGAGATGCTCCCGATACATACCATACTCTCATATTAATAATCGATCGTACGCGTTACTTCATATCGATATTTCTTTAAGTTATTACTAAAAATGTCAATGCTGTGAAATTTTGTATTATATTGTGCACATACACGAGGAAATGGGGATTTTTTTCTAATGTTTGTTCTACATGATGGTAATTAAATAAATCGGATTGTCGGGTTGATCTTGATGGAATATGAAAATGTATTAAATCGGTAAGTTCTGGTTAGTCCAGGCAATTATTTAGAATTTTAAATAATAGGATTTTATCAAAAATTAAACGACGTGTTTCGAGGGATTTGAAATTGTGAAATTTAATGGATCCGGTATAATTTGAGAAGCGTAAGTTTAGTTTGTAATTTCTGTGTTTTAAAAAAAAAGAATTCTTTTTGCATTCTAATTAAATGATTTATTCTCAATATGTTACTTATTAGAGTATAAACGAGGACGTTATTAGAGTATTTACATGTTTTTCTTATTTGTTCCACACAGAAGATCCTTAGAAAAAACAATCCCTCAGGGCCTTAGTCATCTTTGGGGATGCTACGTGGAGGGTCTTTTCAGTGAAAGGATGGAGAGGAAGTTCTTGGAAGGAAATGGGTATATGAGGTGGGTAGAAATATGGGGCCCTATATGTCCAGTGACGGACGCATGACCCCATCCCTACCACTGCGGTGCAAGGCGATGGGTCGATAGAGTCCGAATGGAGAGGTCAAGAAACCTCCCTCAACCGGTCCTTCAAAAGTCATATATCTCACCTCATAAAATATAAAATAGAACAAATTTTAATGTTCGACCTACCGATTCAGTCCGTACCAGAGTGGAATTGTGTAGGTCTTGGCAGCGAATGCTTTTGCCTACCCACTGCGTGACGGGCCGGATCGGGAGAGACTGGTTTAGGGAGACCCTTTGACCTCTCTAGCCAGACTATCTCGCCACATTGCCTTGCACCGCAGTGGGAGGGATGGATTCCTGAACGCTTTGTCCCCAAGTTCCTACCCACCCCTCGCACCTTTTTCCTTCCCAGAACTTCTTTTCAGTCCTTTTCCTAAAAAGACCCTCACTAAAGCATCCTCAAAGATGACATACGCCCTGAGGATTTTTTTCCTCAGGGCCTCCTGTGTTGAGAGGGTGTGATTTTTGTTTTTAATTGTCTCCTTCAAAATTGGTATTATAATATAACCTGGCGAGCACATAAAAATAATTCTTGAAGATTTCTTAAAAACATTTCTTTGGAAATTAAAAGGTGTTGATGTGGACACACTTGACTCATAGTTCAGTCAGCCTGTGTCGTAGAACACCAGTTGAAGGAACTAAATAGTATAAAGCTAATTTTTTCCCCATCGACTACTACCATTTAGACAAGTATTTAGCAAAAAGTCCCCGCCCCTACCCCCCTTGCTTCCCCCCCTGTGCCCACCCGAACATGAAAAGTGTAAGGGTTTCGTAAAACGCTTCTATCTCGATTACTTAACAACATATTGGATTGCAATTTTTTTTATTCTCTTTGCTGTAACATTGTCTACAATTAATGTCCAGTTTACTTTCGTCGTAACTTTTACCGTTTGTTTGTAATTCGTATGATAAGGTAAAATTTTGTATATTTTTTGACAAGTAATTTTACTTTTTGTCACATAACTTTTTACGCCGACATTTTATGAAAAAATATTTCCCAGTTGTAGCCTCTATTATTACCTTTAAAATGATATATTTTAATGTGTACTTTATGGCTAGTAAACGCCAGGTATCAACCGTGAAGGCTTGGTGCGCACCATCCCTGCGTCGCTCCGCGACACTCTGATGTCGGAACTTGTTCCTTCACATCCCGACTTATCCTAGCCTGTCCTGCGCCCTTTGTAGTACTAGTGGAAATCGTGAACGTGACATAATAGTTATTCACTTTGCTGCTAGGCCCTGCGGGCGGCTTTTAGTTCGGCTTCGCCCGGTTTGAGTGTTTGTGACCATTTTGTAAATCCAACAGGAACTGGCTCCTAAAATAGCCTGTTCCTCGGATCTACTGTAATCCTGTGACTCCAAAAACAGCTGTATCGAGTGATGTCCGAGTTCCACGTGTCAAGACATGCGACTTTGAAGGTAAATTCAATGTCCCAGTTTTAATGTATACTAAAAAGGCGAAAAGTGGCTTAAAGTCCTTAACAATAGAAAACATTTCTGAAAATATGCCCACTCAATGCTTAGTCTCATCTCGTAACATGCTTTGTTTATGTAGTTTTGCTTTTGTGCCAGTTTCACTACCTGGATGGTCTGGATACATGCGAAACTGTTACGATGGTAGACAAAACTTTGAACCATCTTAGGGAACGTACCCATACTACGTGACCAACTTTTTGCAATTTTTAACCCCCCCCCCCCCCCCCCCCGTGACCAAAATCCTAAGCAACCCGCCACTCATTTGTATGGAGCGTGACATTTTGAAGACCCCCCCCCCCCCCCCCCCTAAACGTGTCACGTAGTATGGGTACGTTCCCTAAATATGTACTGGCTTTGCCTTTTATAAACATAGATCCAGGAAATCCGACTGCTATTTACTCTGCCCTTAGTTACGCTTCTAAAGAAAGCAAGTTAGCTGGCCAGCCGTGTATTGTGACATTTGACCAACCACTTTTCCTGAAAGCAGTAGACATTGTTGCAAGTTCTTCTACAGAAAGTGAAATACCTGAGTAATCGTCAGACTAGGCGGATTCCATCTTCTAATGAGTTTCCTTGGTTGCTTAGGAAAGTTTATGGAAGGTAGTGGAATCGAAGAAATGTGGACCTCTGTTTATGGAAAATCAACGATGCCTCATCTTGTGCCAGGACATGCTTACGCAAGGTCTTATAGAGCTCATATGATGACCCAGGCAGCTTTGATATTACTGCTATTGGAGGAATGTTCATCTCTTAAAGACGAGACATCTCTCGTGACGAGACGATGATCCGAGAGTCCAATGTCAGTAACATCTACGCTATTCGGGGGAAACCCGACCCGAGAAATGATAACGTCAAGTGTACCTTCTGCGTCGTGAGTAGGTGAGTTCACCCACTGGTCGCAGCCGAAGTCACGTAGAATTTTGTTGAATTTAATGGTCAAGGGATTGGTTTTCTTTTCGAGGTGAATATTTATATCTCCCAGAATAATAACGTCGCAATTATAGTTAGAGGTGCATTCTAGGAGAGACCGAAATTCATTGAAAAAAATTGCAGTAGCTGTACATGACCCGGGACGGTAGATGGAAATTATCACGAGGGATGCGCCATTAGTAGAAGCCTTGCAGCCGACAAACTCAAAAGTGGTATACACCTGACGTATCCCTATACTGTCTAAGCGAATACCATTTTGCGCTACAATAGCATCTCCCCCGTGATTCGTAAAATTAATGCTACTTGTGTCGGTTTTGATCGGCCTCGCAGCTTCATACACCGAGAACCCACTTGACCGAAGGGTTTTGATGGAGTAGGAGTCAGCACTTTCATGCCAAGTCTCTGATAGCGCCAAAATGTGAATACCTTTACTACTTATCAGATCCACAATGTCTTCGTGTTTATTAGAAATTGATCTAGCATTCCAAGCGGCAACAGTTAGAGACTTAGGCAGGCGCAAATTCCTTGTTTGTACTAACCGCAGGTTTTTGACCAATTTAACCTTTCTCCCGGCCCTACAGCCTCTTTTTCTTCCTTTCCGTTGGGAAAGAAGTAAACTATTGTTATAATCGTTATCACTACCATTGTCACTATTACTATTATTGTTTATTACTGGTAAGGGCCGTAAAGCGTACAGTTCGTCCAAAGTATATCTAATCATGATTTACGACCTTACGACCCATTTCAAAACAGTTCACACAAAAAATAAGAGGTAACCTTCGGTCATCGGTCCACCCCGGCAGAAAAACATGTGGCATACATCTGTCAACCCACACTGCACTGTTACAGACACTAAGTCTGTTAAAAGTTTTTGAATTAAACTATTACTTTTAAAATTTAAAACTGTCATATCTATTAGAATTTACACTATACAACTATTTAAACATAAAAAACACAACAATTTTAATATTTCACTTATAAGGACGCACTTTCAGAATTCTAGTATAAAAACTACCCCGTCAAGAGAATTAAAAACCGGGAGCTTATGCAGTTACGTGTCTGCAGCTTCTGAGCGCGGACATGACTTTGGAATTTGGCGTTCGAGGTGATGTCCTCCAATGGATGACATCGTACCTGTCTGGACGAGTAGCTTCAGTAACTTTCAATAAATATACATCACCTGAAACTCCCATCGAATTTGGAGTTCCCCAGGGTTCTGTCCTGGGTCCCATTCTCTTCATTTTATATACGAATCGTCTCGAACGACTCATTCACTCAGCTGGCTTTGAATCACAAGGCTACGCGGATGATTTTTTTATTTTCAAGTTTTGCTCCCCGGATGAAAAGGACATCCTTAAAAACGAGGTGATTAGCTTCATTAACACAGTCTCAAGTTGGATGTCTGTCAATAAACTCAAACTTAATCCGACAAAGACGGAATTTATTTGGATAGCTTCTCCTGGAAGGCAAGCCCTCATCGATTTCAGTCCAATCCGTATTCAGGACACAGATATAATTCCTTCTACAGAAATAAAATTTCTGGGTTTCACTCTAGACAATAGTCTTTCTCTTGAATCGCAAATTTCAAAAGCTGTGAGTTCTGGCTTTTTCCATCTACGGCAGATAAAGTCAATCAGGAGATGCCTTCCCACTGATGGAGCAAAGTCTCTCATAAATTCGTTCGTTGTCTCACGAATGGACTATTGTAATAGTGCATATGCTGGCCTACCTAAGACACAATTGAATAGAATACAGTCCGTTTTCAATGCTGCGGCGAGAATGATTTTTGGTGAATCTAAGTACTGTCATATAACCCCGCTTCTAAGGGATCGTCTTCATTGGCTTCGATGTCCTGAAAGAATAGAGTTCAAGATCTGCTTAATGACCTTCAAAGCATTGCAAGGAATGGTGCCAGCCTATATATCGGAACTATGTGTCCGACAAAACTTAAGCGAGAGACAGCTTACTCTAAGGTCAGCAGATCTAAATGTTAATAATCGTCTAATCGAACTTTCTAGGTCAAATCGAGCTGTTTACTATGATCGCTCTTTTCATGTAACGGCCCTCTCATTTGGAATAAACTTCCCTCAGCTCTTAGTAATATCCAGAATTTGGCTGAATTTAAACGGGCTTTAAAAACAAAATTATTTAAAAAATCATACCATTCATGAATCCTTACATCTTTTCAATATACGTAATTATAATAAGCCATGTTCTCAAGCTTCCCGTAATTGTTTGGTTTCGGTTTCCTCATAATTGTATTTTTATTTTATGTTTCGTATCCGAATTTATGGCAGAATATCTCTCATTTCTAAACGCAAACTGCCTTTCTGTTGGTATATTATATTTTAGTTTTAAAGTTCTTGTTTTGTCCTGTGTTACAATAGCACCGCTATTGTCTATTATTATTATTGTCTCGTGTGTGCTATAACAGCACTATCTTTGTTAATTTTGTTCTTCTGTCATTGTTTTGTACATACTGTATATTCTTTAGTTAATTTTTGTTCTTCTGTCATTATTTTGTAAATACTGTTTATTCTTTTATTATTTTCTTAATATTATAAGGAGCACTGTAGAATTATTTTAAATTTTATTATAGTTAAGCGCACTTGAAGTGAAATGTCACAAAACTGCGCTATATAAATAAAATGTTATTATTATTATTTAAAGAAATGATTACAAACGACTTTAAGGATATTCATAACCAAACAATAAACAAACAAACAACTGTTGAAGACGCCATGAGAGATTGTAAAACAAATGAAATAATGACAAGACTTAAGAATTAAGCGAGAGGACGCTAACTAAGTTCATTGCTTGCGCTCCTGGATCCCTACAAATTTGTGAGGCTTTCGAGAAGTTCTCTGGCTGCTTGACTCAGTTTAACGAACAACACACTGAACTAAGATGCAGTAGAAGAGAAAGGGACTTGCAAGATATTAGTAAATTTCCCGGATGGCTGCGTATCCATAATCCTTTCCGACAGAGCAAAGATTTAATGTCTTTATCCTCTGGTCTAGTAGCGACAAGTTCGGGTGTAAACTGCGATGAGGCGTATGATGTAGGAATGAACTGCTTGAAAGACATCGAAGGAAATAATTTTGCAGATGTTAAATTGAAAAGAAAAAATAAAGTTAAAACTATAGGCTCCGTAGTAAGTGGCATAAATGTGAGATCTGAAGAAGTGCCAATTAATCCTGATCAGCTGTTTAATAGGGTTATTTGTATGTCTCAAGGAACAAATAATCTCAAACAATACTTCAACTATGAGCTCAGCCCATACCCTTTGTCTTTATTTGAAAACAATAAAATGATAAGAAAGGGAACAAGTCTTATGAAAATATTTGAAAAGTGGACAGTTAGCAACGAAGTTTTTGAGAATTTGCACCTAAAAATATATGTAGTAGATGGAGGGTATCTTTTCCACAGTGTTATTTGGCCTGACAAAGTAACATATAGCAGCATCATAGAGAAGTATGTTGACACTGTAATGAAACGGTATGGGAAAGATTGTCATGTTGTGTTCGATGGGTATCCTGACTATCCAACCACAAAAGGGGTCGAACATATGCGGAGAAGTAAAAATACATCTCTAGAAATGAAATTCAACGTTAATATGGAGTGCTCTGTGAAGCAAAATGAATTTTTGGCAAATCCAAAAAACAAAAGCCAGCTTATTGAACAGCTCTCTCAAAAGCTTAATGAAGCAAACATTCCAACCATTGTGGCGGAGGAAGATGCAGATACTGAAGTGGTCGGAAGAGCAATAGATGTTTCCCAGATTCAAAGTGGGAGGCCTGTAGTTGTTGTCGGACAGGATACTCATCTTTTCGTTTTATTGTTAGGGCTACCACAGTATCAAAATGTGCGACTATTCTTTCACAAACCCTCTGGCACACCATCAACGTATGACATCACTGATGTCACATCAGCAAGATTCGTGAAGAGATTGGTGATATGAAGGATGTGATATTATTTTTGCATGCTATCACAGGATGTGATACCACGTCTTATTTATTCGGCAAAGGCAAAATTAACGCGTACAAATTGCTAAGTTCATCAAATGATCTCCGCACAAAAGTTTTACAGTTTTATGAAAAACAGGCAGACAAAAATATTGTCAAAGAGGTAGGAGAGGCTTTTGTCTTGAAACCATATGGATGCACAAGGTCTGCAAGTCTGAATGACAGTAGATATTCAATGTACCTTAAAGCTGTTGCAAAAATGTCATTTAAATCCAAATTTAACATGGCATCCCTCCAAAATCTGGTGCTGCCTATCGAATATACTATCAGATTCAAAAATGGATCGGAGATAAGGAAATCAGCGCTACGGACTGGGGATGGATTTTAACTGACAACATGCTATACCCAGTGCACTAAAAAAAAACCACCGGCACCTGAAGAAGTTATAAACTTAGTTTCCTGCAACTGCAAAAAGGCTTGCGAAAATAATTGTAGCTTCAAAGCATCACTTGATTGCACAGAAATGTGCGGGAGCTGTGGCGAATCATGAAGCAATGTAACTTTGGTTGAAGTCGAAGAAAATGAAGAACTTCTCATGGAAGTGAAGGATATCATAAAATTAAGATACAGCAATTATTTTGTTCTAAAATAGCATCTCTAAAAAATATTACATGCATTTTCAAACCAAAAACTATTTAAAATACCTATTTTCGCTGAATACTTATTATTATTTGAAACAAATTTAAAAAGTGAGGAATTTAGGATTCACCGATACTCGATTAGTTTTATTTATAGAAAATGCAATAGTGTACCTTAAAGATAAAAAACACTCTCACTATACAATAATATTTGCATTGCAACGCCGCGCCGGCCGGCCCCACCTCGACCGAACCCGCCATGATAATCTCGCTGGATCTCCAACAAAGTAAGTACTATTTTATATCATTTTAAAGGTAATAATAGGGACTACAACTTTTGTAGGAAATATTTTTTCATAAAATGTCGGCGTAAAAAGTTATGTGACAAAAAGTAAAATTACTTGCCAAAAAATGTACAAAATTTTACCTTATCATACGAATTACAAACAAACGGTAAAAGTTACGACGAAAGTTAACTGGACATTAATTGTAGACAATGTTACAGCAAAGAAAATAAAAAAAAATGCTTTCCGATATGTTATTTAGTAATCGAGATAGAAGCGTTTTACGAAACCCTTACACTTTTCATGTTTGGGGGGGCACAGGGGGGGAAGCAAGGGGGGTAGGGGCGGGGACTTTTTGCTAAATACTTGTCTAAATGGTAGTAGTCGATGGGGAAAAAATTAGCTTTATACTATTTAGTTCCATCTAAAAACACAGGCTGACTGGGCTATCACTTTAACCAGTGATTCCTCACAGCCTTTTGAGTAAAAAATATAAACGAAATTTTGGTCTCCAGTGACATTTTTGATGTTTTTTTTTCTCTCCAAAGATATATAAAAATAGTAATAGTGGGATATTTGGGGGCGAGTTACAAGGTTTGGGCGGTTAATCGGCGAATGACCAGTGATGACTTGTCGAAGTTTTTTTTTTTTATTTTGAAGTAAAAATTAAAAAAAAAAGAGTAAGTAATCGAAAAAGGTCACCGGAGACTAAAATTTCAGCTACATTATTTACTCCAAATGATGTCTGGAATCACTTCTTAAAGTAAGTCGAGTACACATCTTAACGCAATGTATATAGTTGAAAAGTGGGCAATGGGTCATATACGGCCCGGAACCTCTGATCTAGCCGATCATTCGATCGTGACAATGGTGTTTTGGGAGGTTTCCGACCTCTTATTCCGTCAATAAATCGACTTCATAGCAGGGGTAAGTAAAGGTGAAAGCTTTTGGAATGCCATACAAATCTACCCTGGCCAAAACTACTTACCTCATCCACAATCTAATAGTTACAACAACATTTGTTTCACTTGATCGTGCCAAGTTTTTCTGGGAGGTGTCCGGTCTATTCTTCCATCCGGTAGCGAGCCATATATTCTTCTGACTTCTTTATCCGTTCGTCCACTCTCCGAGTTCAAAGAGTAAAGTGCATGGGTTTTCAAGCTGCCTTATTTTATTGTACAATGGATGCACCGAGTACCTACAATCTACATAGATAACTGTAATTCTACATCTTCCTACATATGAATTTTTTATTTACTCTTTCCAATAAATTGTCTAGACAAACATCTCAGTATTATCCGCTGATCCCATCGAATATGGGCGCCAATGGTTTTGTAAGAATGTTTGCGTACGAGTATACATTAAATTAATGTGTGTGGGGTCAAAACACAATGGGACGTGTATTAAAGTCTTATTGACACGTCTGTTCAGGAGCTCGTTCATTTATTGACTGAGGTTGCCACGTTGCTAGGGGTTACCAATGTTTATACAGACAACGTTTAGGTGGAAGGAGAGATACGTAATATAACCGCCACATAACTCCCCCTTAATCAAATGGTCAAAAAAAAATTTTTTAATGAAAAGTTACATTCAGAATAATGAGCGAGATGTGACGTCACGCCACGAACCCAATTAATTACAATAGGGATCTCGCGCTAGTGTAAAGCCTCGTCGCGATCTTGTATCGTGAACCCCCCCCCCCCTTCCCCACACATATTATCTTTTTTTTACATTGGCTCTACACAAGAGACCCATCAGAGGAAAATCATTGCCCTCACGTCATCTTGGGGATGCTGTGGGGAGGGTCTTATTAGAAAAGGAAGGAGAGGAAGTTCGGGGAGGAATAATATATGATGGGTGTTGTATTAACCCAACCCCTCCATTGCGATGCAATGCGATGTTCCAAGAGAGTTCTGCTGGAATGATCAGAAAGTCCCCCTAAACCAGTATCTTCCAATCCGGCCTGCTACGCAGTTGGTGGACAGACGCTTCCAGATAGGACCCATACAAATACCACTCCGAGAACCTGGGCACCTCTACTTAGACACCAAACGCAGCCAACTACTTGAGTGACCTGTGGCAGAGGTGTTGGTTTCTGCCTCCCAAACTGTGTTATGTTGAATTGTTGTACTTTTTAATCACAACGTTTGGCTACTTGAGTACACTTGTCTTACGTATACGTGGCATGACGGTGACAGTGGTCTCTTTCTCAAGCACTATTTATTTATTTATTTATCTATATAAGGTATGTTTACATTACATTATTCGATGCCTGTCTCACTAGGGTATACCTGTGTTGAGACAGGCGTAGAGGTACATAAATGAGTATCATACATAAGAATATTTAAGGTGAGATACATACTGATTTATACAATTCAAACAGAAAGATGATTAAAATTGAGGGTTAATATCATAAAGAGAGCATTATATAGGTGAAGGAAGAGAAGAATCTATAAAGGGAGTTATATTATGCATATAGGATTTTACTTTTTTAAGTTCTTTAATAAGGGTAAGGACATACGTGAGATGGTAATTTTGTCTATTTGTTATCTATTTTACAGAAGTTAGCAGTAGTGTGACGTCCAATACTTATAATCCATTTCTTTGTATCTTGTTTGTATTTGGTCATTGATTTAGTTTGTCTAATCGTGGCTGGAAGTGTATTGTGTAGTTTGCAAGCTATGTATTTACAGTGTTTTTGTCCAAAGGTGGTTTTAGAAAAGGGAGTTTGGAGAAGTTCTTTATTTTTGGCTCGGGTATTGTGTATCATTTGTGTTGGTTTGTATAGGATTTTGTTGTTTTTATGTAAATAAAGTAAGATGGATTTTGCGTAGAGCTGTTTAATGACCATAACGTTGAAAGTATTAAAGATCATATCGGTGCTGGTAGTGAGAGGAGGAGGAATTATTTTTATTATTAGTTTTTGAGCTTTAATGATTGGGTCGAGGGCATTAGAATAAGTGTTACCCCAAGCTAAAATTCCGTATTCGATGTGAAATTGGCACAGTGAGTAATACACTGTTTTTAAAAGATGTAGGTTAAGGAAATTGCGCGTTTGTTTGAAAAAGTAAATAGATTTGCGGATTTTGTTTGTAGTGTTAAGTATATGTTGCTTCCAATTTAGGTGTGTATCAAAGGTTAATCCTAAATATTTGATAGTTGTTACTTGTTCTAGGCATGGGCAGTTGCAATTCCGGTTCAGAGATGAGTTATTACATTCGTGTATTTTTAATTTTGGGTGTAGGTACTATATATACAGGGTGTTAAGGGAAGTACTTGACTTACTTTAACAAGTGATTCCTAACATTATTTGGAGCAAAAAAGGAAATGAAATTTTGGTTTCCGGTGAATTTTTTTACGTCTTTTTTTACGTCTTTTTTTCATCACAATCAAACAAAAAAACTTTTTTTACAAATGTTGTCACTGGTCACTCAACTGAGTGACCTACCAACCCCTCACTCCGCCCCCAACTATACAAAACCTACTATTTTTTTAATGTTTTTGTAGAAAAAAAAACATCAAAAATGTCACCGGAGATCAAAATTTCATGTACATTTTTTACTCCAAATAATGTCAGGAATCACTAGTTAAAGTAATTCAAGTGTCTTAACACCCTGTATAATAGTAGGCAGCTGTATGTCGGCTTTACCCAAAAGAAAAATGTTATAATTATCATATTTTTGATAATGCTATTAAAATAGACTGACACATTAACAGTTTTGTCGGCTGAAAGAAAAAAAAACTATTTTGAATTTTTATACGTTTTACCTACATACTGTGTGATTCAAATTCAATAATATTTTTACTTTATATTTATTTTTGTGCTTTAAACAGTAGTTTCCTGCAATATTTACTAGTATAATTTCGTTAATATTGTTATACATTTTTTTTTAATTCATTTTTTTTTTTTTTACAGTTTTTAGAGAAAACGTGTCCTTACTGGGGTACCCCGTTCTAAGGACACATTGTACACGTTTTATTATTTGAATTATAAGTAAATACCTAATCTATGTTAGAATATTGCCAAGGAAAATTATTAAGTTAGATCTAAAAGGAAGTACAAAACAAGCATTATTCTTTGTTGGGTTGCAAAATTGAATCTATTTTCTTCCTTCCCATGTCAATAATCCATATTTTTATGCTTCTTTTGAAGGCGGTTATTTTTTTATGGTTTTCATTGCAAGAGGGAGTAAATTAAATAATTTTACAGAGAAGTATTCCATATTTCTCATGTGTATGTAAAAGCCTAAATAGGCGTAAATAAATAAATAAACATTATGTCTGTCATGTACATAGATATCAGTAAAGTAGTACTATCGGAGAGTTTCAACTATCGCCGTTCATGTCTGATACCCGAACTTTTACGGAAATAGCCCATATTATATCCTTTTTTTTTTTAATGTAGCTATTACTTTGTGGTTATCCATTATAGAAAAATGAAACAATACAACTTTGTATATACCACTTATATAATGTGCAAATCCGACCGGTTTCGGAACAAACGTTCCTTCGTATAAGCTTTCCCTGAAGATATGGCTTCCAAGATGATCGTTAGTTTCAATGATATTCGTCAGGTTACGAGTCATGTTTAATTATCGTATGGTTTACAATTAACATTTAACTGAACCAATTCTAATGGTGCTACATATATTTCTGAAGCAAGGGAACTCGGCACTGAAGGTGTTCAGCTGTCAAACGGATATAATATAGAAAAATGAAACAATTTTTTTTTTTTATTTTTTTATTTGTTTGTTTATTTAGTACAAGATTATACATGTATATACATAATTCATTAATTTTTTTGACTGCCCAACTAGGAGTATTCCCGTTTTAGGACAGTCGAATTATTATGGGTAAAATGGAACATGATTTGTATTTGTACAAAAAAGAAAGAAAATTGATGAAATTAAAAGAACAAAAAGAATATAAAATAAAATAAAAAAGTTTAAAACCTAGTAACTGTTATTTGTTTAGCATAGTTATTAAAATAATATAAATTTAAAAAAGAAAAGGTAAATAGGTACATGTATGTAACTAATAGAAATTGAGAGGGTATACATGTATTGTTTACAACAATTATACAACAACATGTATTGTTTCATTTTTCTATATTATATCCGTTCGACAGCTGAACACCTTCAGTGCCGAGTTCCCTTGCTTCAGAAATATATGTAGCACCATTATAGAATTGGTTCAGTTAAATGTTAATTGTAAACCATACGATAAATAAACATGACTCGTATCCTGACGAATATCATCGAAACTAACGATCATCTTGAAAGCATTTCATCAGAAAAAAGCACAGTACTTCACAATCTCCCAACGTATGAAAATAAATTGTTGCTGGCACCGCCGCTTTGCCGTAGCCGTAGGACTTATAAAAGCACCCAATCTTTCCATTTATAAGAAATCAATACATTCTGAATAATAAATACATAATAGATAACACACCGTGAAATCCGTCGATAAACGTATTTAATAGGAATCCATTTAAATATTAAATTCTCAACAACTTAATACGAAGCGCCGCGCCCGCCGTTGCTTGTACAATCTGCCATTGGCAAGTCGGATAGATCTGAACATATCGCAATATTTTTGTACCTTTTCGGAATCAATATAAGGGGGAACATATCTTTTGCACTACCTTTGAGCGTACGTATATAAAACAGTTTCAAATATCCTCCGCCTTTGCCGGCGGTAAAACAAAGAGCCTTTGCGAATGGTATGGGAGGCAACTGCAAACTTTTGATTACAAGTTGGCGTATGAATATAAAACTCGCCTTTATGGGCGAAAATTATTTTAGAATTTATTTAGTTTTATCCGCTTTGTGAAATAATATTGTTACTTACTTAGTATGTGCCTGGGGTAGTAAGTTAGTCTTCTGCTGCGGTTCTTTCGGCTTGAGTGCTTTCTGGAAAAAATCACATATTCGAATTTGGGAAGTATGTTTACGAGAGATGGGAAGGCTGATAGAAATATTGAAAGAAGTGTGAATGCAGGTAACTGTATTAATGGAGGACTAAACGCAATTGGCACCAACCAAAAACTGTCCAAAGGCGCAGAGCTAGCCGTCCATAATGCAGTACTGGTACCTAACCTGATGTATGGCAGTGAGGCATGGAACTGGCAGAGGAAGAAAGTAGACTGAATGCTGTAGAAATGAGATCCCTGAGGCGTATGTGTGGTTAAACCATGTATGATCGTGTGAGACACGTGGAGATCCGCAAAGAATGCAAGGATGATTTAAGGTTGACGAGTAAGATCAAGAAATTTATTTGGTAGGCGGGTATGGGTACCGCCGCCCTGGGAACCATTTATTGGATGACCAACACCTCTGCCACAGGTCACCCCAAGTGGTTCGCTACGTTTGGTGACTTAGCAGTGGTGCCCGGGTTCTTGGGGTAATGTTTGTCTAGGCCTTGATGGCGGGTGCGTCGGCCCACCTTCTGCGTGGCGGGCCGGATCGGGAGATGCTGGTTGAGGGAGACCCTTTACAACCGGTTACCGCTGTCCGGGTCGCTCGGTAGTACAGGGGCCCGACCCTCAGGCTCACGACTGAGGGTGGGCTGCCCCATCAACGAGTGTAAAAACCCCGCCGCTGCTGTTGTGCCGGTTCGTGACCGGAGGGGACCCAGCAGTAGCGTTTGGGGCGCATTGGGCGACCTCTCCAGCCGGACTCTCCCTGCCCATCGCCTTGCACCGCAGTGGGTGGGTTGGATACATACGTCCGTCACTCCTGGAAACTCTGAATCCCAGCATCCTACCCACCCCTTTACCTTTTCCCTCCCTGACCTTCCTTCCCCTCATATCACACTTAAATAACCCTACAAATAAAATCATGAATTTACAACCATCAACAAATAACGTCATTACAGCGGCGAGGAGTAGGCGTCCCCGGTGCGGGCCAAAACTGTTGGTGAATTACACCAACATTCGCGGCCTGCACACCAATTTAAATTCTGTCCACCACCACCTTTTTTCCCAACGCCCAAACCTTCTTTTCCTGTCTGAAACCCAGATAGCTGAGCCTGTAGACACCTCCTATCTGAACTGCCCGGGCTTCACCCTCGCAGGCAAGTTCAGACCTAAAGGAGGTGTCTGTCTCTATAGTCGAGCTGACGTCAACTGTGTGCGACTGTTGAATCTGGAAAACTCCAGATTCGACGTAATGTGGGTACGCGTCAATCTTGCCAGTACGGTAAGATTCTACGCGTGTTTATACCGCTCACCGAACCTTAGCGAATCAGACACGTCCGAGCTCTTCAAACACTTAAGCGATACTATTGATGACCTCTTGCCCCGCTACCCTACGGCAGAGTTTGTGGTCCTGGGGGACTTCAATGTTCATAACGAACCTTGGTTGAAGTTCTCAGGATCAACAGACTCGGCTGGACGCCAAGCGGAATCCTTTGCCCTTTGCTACGGATTGGAACAAATGGTTCAGGAGCCTACAAGGGTTCCTGATGTCCAGACTCACCGTTCCAATCTGTTAGATCTATTTTTAACTACTGTGCCACACGGTTACAGGATTGAAGTCACAGCGTCTTTAGGATCGTCCGACCACTGCCTGGTGACGACATCAATCCCTGTAAACTTCAGACCACCAAACGAGAGGCTGAAGAGAAAAGTGTGGCACTATAGGTCAGCAGATTGGTTCGGTCTGCGGGCACATTTTAATGCTTTTCCGTGGTCAGCTGTCTGCTTTCGGACTTCGGATCCCTCAAGATGTGCCCAGGAAATTGGTGAAGTCATCACATCCGCGATGGATGGCTTCATCCATTCTACTGTTAAGGAAACTGGTGTGGGCTCAAAGCCGTGGTTCAGTCGACAATGCGCTGAAGCAGTGCGACGAAAAAACGCGGCTTACCGAGCCTACAACACATCTAGAACATCCGAAGACAGAACAGCTTACAACAAAATGGCAAAGGAAACCAAGAGAATCATAAATAGGTCGAAATTGGAGCACGACCTGCAGATCAGCAGAAAGCTGGCTGCATGCCCGCATGGCAGCAGGCAATTCTGGTCGCTTGCGAGCTCAATAGGTCGCAATTTCTGCAAATCCAGTTTGCCACCTCTCACCAGACCTGACGGCTCACTAGCAAACACCGCCACCGAAAAGGCAAACTTATTAGGTAAAATGTTTGCGGATAACTCAACCCTCGATGACCAAGGTGCTGTCCCGACGTCGGTTCCTCACTGCGGTTTTCGTATGAAAAAGCTGAGGATTCGGCATCGGGAAGTACTCCATGTTTTACGAGGGCTTGATGTTAATAAAGCTAGTGGGCCTGACGGAATACCTGCCCTGGTACTGCAGAGGTGCGCTGCAGAAATAGCTCCAATTTTGACGAAGCTTTTTAAATTGTCCCTGAAGACTGGCTCTGTGCCCTCTGGTTGGAAAAAAGCGGTTATCCATCCTATTCCAAAGAAGGGTGACCGCTCCAACCCGGCCAACTACCGCCCCATAGCGATCACATCAGTTCTGTCTAAGGTGATGGAACGTGTGATCAACGACAAACTGCTCACATACCTCGAGAAGAACAAAATTATTAACGACCGTCAATACGGATTCCGGCGGAACCGCTCGTGCGGTGATCTTCTCGCGTATGTGACGCATGTTTGGGGGCGATGCCTGGAACGTTTCGGTGAGACCCAAACGGTTGCACTGGACATCTCCAAGGCCTTTGACCGGGTTTGGCACCGAGGACTTGTCAACAAACTGCATTCTTACGGACTTCCCGCATCCTTGTGTATGTGGATTGCCGACTTCTTGAGGGAGAGGTCGATTCAGACGGTAGTCGATGGTTTCACTTCTTCCTCACACTCGATAAATGCTGGCGTCCCGCAGGGATCGGTTCTGTCTCCGACTTTGTTTTTGTTGCACATCAACGACCTTTTGTCATGTGCACCAATTCACTGTTACGCGGATGACAGTACAGTTCATGATAGCTTTTTGTTTGACAAGCCCCCAAAGGGCTCACAAACTCCAACAGCTCGTAGGGCTTTGAAGCAAAGAATGGACGGTTACCTCGAGAGTGTTTTCTCTTGGGGTAAAAATAATCTCGTTGAATTTAATGTTTCAAAGACCCAATCTTGTCTGATTACGTCTAAAAGGGATCGAAATGAAAATCTAGTCTCTTTCAACGGAAGCAATCTTCCGAACAGGCCCTCCATTGATATGCTTGGTGTAACCCTAAGTGACCAGCTCAGGTATGGGGGCTCCATCGAAGCCAGAGTAAAGTTAGCCTCCCAAAAACTGGGCGTACTGTACAGGGCCCGCAGATACTTTAATAGTACACAACTGCTAACCTTGTACAAATCACAAGTACGCCCCACGGTTGAATTTGGCAGCCATCTCTGGTCTGGAGCTCCAAAATACCTGAAAAATACCCTCGACTCTGTGCAGAAACGGGCGGTCCGTTTGATAGATTCTCCCATCTTAACAGACGGATTGCAATCTTTAGAGCACAGGCGTCGGGTGGGAATGCTATCCTTGTTCTACCGGTATTACAATGGAAGATGCTCTGAAGAACTAGCATCATTGATCCCTTCGGCACCGGTGCATAGTCGGGAAACACGCCAAACGCGTGCCCAACATTTGTACACGGTTGACATTTGTCACATGAGAACGGGTCGTTTCTTCGACTCGTTCTTGTGTTCAACAGCTCGGCTGTGGAATGATTTGCCGGCCTCTGTGTTTCCTCCTTCCTACAACATGGGTCACTTCAAGACCAATGTTCATTCCTTCCTCTCCTCAAAAAGACTCTCCACACAGCATCCCAGATGACATAGGCCCTGCGGGAAATTATTTTCCTCAGGGCCTCCTGTGTGGAGTTAATGTAAAAAAAAAAAAAAAAAAAAAAAGAAAGGAACGCTCCGATGGTTTGGGCATGTAGAGCGAATGAATGAGGAAAGGAGTGTAAGGAGAATATATGACGCAAATGAATGGTAGAAGAAGTCAAGGACGCCCGAGAAAGACATGGCGCGATCAAGTGAATCAGATACTTGAGTCGGGCCATGTTAAGAGTCAGAATAATAGAAGAGCATGTATAAGACGACGTAAGAATGTGAACGAGGCAAGGAGTGCATGCCAAGACCGAGTTGTTTGGCGGTCCGTCCTCTCTGCCTACCCCTGCGGGGAAACGCCGTGATGGTTAATTAGTTAGTCAGATTTAACCAAAAAAAATTAAATTTAAAAATAACTTAAGCCTTTGTTCACATATCTGTGGCTTGCTTCTAAGTATGCCAGTCTCAGTTTTTCAAATTTCATGACGCCTTCAAAGAATCTGCTTTTTAGCAAGAAATTTACTAAGTGTAAGATGACACCAAAAATACGAATAATACTTTCTCGAAATCGAAAAGTTCTTTTAGAATTTGGAGGATAGCCCAACCCCATAAATGTGATATTAAAAAAATGCAAGGCTAGTTTCTAAAAATGAATTACATGTGTTCGTGCTTCGTTTGCCATTTTGTGATTTTGTGTTTAATTTTAATCATCCATAATGATGGGAGTGCCGCACAACTGCCCCAATCGCTCATTTATTTCTGGAGCTAGTGAAACTATGGCATTCCCGTTATTTGATTTTGGCGTGTTACGCCGTGTTGCGCTACCTCCTTCTTTAGCCAACGTTTCGGACAGCGTTGCAGCGTCCAAGCATGACACATCTACCGGATCTGCCCTGATGATGGACACTGCAACGCTGTCCGAAACGTTGGCTAAAGAAGGAGGTAACGCAACATGGCATAACACCCCAAAATCAAATAACCAAAATACTTTTGGCCGTGAAAATCTTAAAACGTATGCGGAATTCCCAATTGGGGTAGGTTGTGAGGCTGAAGGTTGTGGGGTGGATAAAGGGAACGAAGGTTGTAAGTTCTTGACTATTAAGATCTGGTCACCAAACATTTCATGCAAAGTTTCTATTCTGAATGATTATCTAGTATATGTGACGTTATTATTACGCTAGCGACGGTACAGTTGAAATTTAAGCACCCAACTTTGAACATATCTGACGCCACGCCTTATGCAAACCATCTTCGTACTTGAAGTTTGTTTAAAAGCTACGTTCGTAATAGAATCGAATTCAAGCAAGTAGCCAATAATGCCAAAAGATGACGCCACTTACGTTAACAGCTAGCGTGAGGAACGTTGGCTGACAGGCGTAAGCTACTATTGAATTTGTATTTTCTTCAATCTCTCCGGGTATGGAGAGATGGATAATAATATGATCATTATATAATAGGCAGTTACGAATAATAATACCACGTTATGATTTCTATCACGACGTCATTGCCTGTCGCAGTTACTTTGTCCCGGTGACTAGCTGTCACTAGATCGCCTTAGATTATTTTTCTGAGGAACTGGCTATTTTTGTAACCAGTCATTATCAGATTTATAAAATGATCACCAACACTTAAACTAGGCGAAACTGAACCAAAAGTCGCCAGTAGGGCATAGCAGCAAAAACCTGCGGAGCGGGTGTTTAACTGCAGGTTAGAATTCGTATCTACCACTCTGGAACGGTCCTTAAATATATGCACTAATAACACAATGTAATCAAAATTGTAAAGGGAAGGAACTATTTAAAAGAATGCCTCACATCATTAATTTAGGCTCACTTGAATTAACTTAAATTAACTTGATTACCGAAACTAACTAATTTAACTTAACTTAACTTAACATTTTCTGCTAAAACAGGGATAGATGTCTAATTTTATTATGAAGGTCAACATTTGCCTAAACTGCTTTTATTACTGTTATCTGAATAATATAATATACCATATTACTTCAGTTATTTGGAGAAAAACATCATTTTATGTTATTATTATTTTATTTTATTTTCATTGTGAAAATATTATAAAGCTCCAAACATTTTTTTTATAAAAATGGGAGAAAAGAAAATCATTTCTTAGCCCTTTCCACCCCAAGCCTTTTTTTTTGTTCTTTGTTTTTATTTCACCAGCTCCACGACAAAATCGTGTATCCAAGTTTTAGTTATTTTTTATAAATAAAATTGATAATAGATTATATACCACCAATAAAAGTTTTTAGTGTGTAAAGAACTATATGTAATTACTATAATATAATTAGCTGAAAGTTTAAATACTTTAAAACTATTTACTTAAAACTGTTTGGCATCAATATGTATTGAATCCGACGAAGTCCCACGTGTACTTCCCACCAATAAACCATGGTAACAATAATTATAATTTAGTATTCGCCGGACTGAAACATGAACAACTATACTATATACTACATACTTACTGTACAGCTGTACAATGTAAATTGCCCGACTTGAAGAATAAAGCCCAACATTTATTTATACAAAAATTTTCTGAAATTTATGATTAAAAAAATCACTTTTTTCTCACTAATTTAAAGGGAAATAAAATAGTACGTCGGTACGTACACAAAAATATTTAACTCCTACAAGCTCTTGCAAGCTTCTCTACAAACTCGAGCCTTCTTTTTGGCTTTGGTTTGCTTTCCCTTTGAACTCAATCATGAAAAAAATGGTTTTTATAAAAGGTTTTTATAAAATATGATTTCTCAAGAAATTGAATGCAAAAGTTTTATACTCAAACGATAGGTCAGGTGGGTATACATAACCTTCTAAAAGCTCATGAAACTTAAACCTTTCGCGTTTTCTTATTTTAATACTCGTAACTTGACTCCGTAGAAATTGCCTCTCTTGAGCACTTCATATCTGATGCACCTCAAAAGTGACTGACAATATTAAAATCCCCTAGGATTATTATTTCTTTTCTTATTAAATTATATGAAAAACGATACGTGTTATTAATTATCTCGGTGTGACCATTAATCTAAACCTGAAATGGAATAGTTACATTACAGAGCTAGTGAGGAGAATAAGAAAAAATGAAATGTATGTATGTACGCGCATAACTTCCGAGCGATTTCACCAAATTGGATATTTCTTTTATTTTTTTGTTCGTTATTGTCAGTAAAAGGTTTGTATAAAACTACTGGTAAGCTCTGCCATTCTAAAATTTTAATAAAAAAATTGCAATTGGTGGCACACGAGGTGTTTGAAAACTGAATGTACCGGGATTGAATGTATAGAATGCGGTAGAGGGAGGGGGGAGGGGAACCAGGGAGAGGGGCGCGAAACTCGAGGGAGAGGGGTTGAGTGGGGAGGGGAGTGGGGAGGGGAGTGGGGAGAGGGAAGGTGGAGGGGGTGGAGTGGAACGCGAGAGGGGAAGGGGACGCGGGAGAGGAAGGGGAGGCGTAAGGGAAATGGGACGAATGGGAAAGGAGACGCAGGGAGAAACAATTTCTTTATTAAATGGCATAGCAACGCATGCCGGGTACCAGCTAGTATTATATATTTGTTAGGTTAGGAAATATTTTAATTGTGACAATAATTAAAAATGTATACTATGATGCCCTTCATTGTTCACTCTTTGCTTATCTACGGAATTATAGGTTGGGGGGGATCTTACAAAAACAATCTAAACTCAGTGAAAGTTTCGCAAAGAATCAACATTAAAGCAACACTTAAAAAAATCTATCTTTTCAACCGAATCACTTTTTAAATTGTTTCCAGTACCAAATATCGATGACACATTTAAGCAAGATTCCATTATAAAAATGTGTAATGAAAAAAATATCAAAGAATATCAAGAATTTTACAAACTAATGAGAAATGGAAACCAATTTATTACACTTAAATTTAAAATAACTCTAATGCAAAACCATTATATTTACCAAGCCATACAAAAACTATAACAACCTCCCTTCTGAATTGCACCTTATCATCAAACGATCAGAACAAATAAATAAAATTAAACAATAAAAAAAAATATATTTAAAAGTAAATATTTTATACGAAACATATTACGACACACAACCTAAGTAAGAATCTTGCCTCTCTTATCACGCACAAAAGCTCCTCTTTTCTGATAAAGTATACATGATCAATGATGGATGACCTTGAATATATTATTTTGTAAAATTATATGTATAAATGTATACATATAATAAATATATGTGAGCTAATAAGACGTTTACATCTTTAAATGCTAAATTAAAAAGCTGTACAAATTTCATGACAATCAGAAATAAACGACATAAAGAAAGATATGATTTTAGATTTTCACGGCCAAAAGCATTTTTGTTATTTGTTTATGGGGTGTTACGCCGTGTTGCGCTAACTCCTCCTTTAGCCAACGTTTCGAAAAGCGTTTCAGTGTTTACGCTGCTTTTCTTGACAATAATTAAATATCGCCACCCCGGGATCCATTTATTGAAAAACCAACACCTCTGTAATAGGTCACCCCAAATAGTTCGCTACGTTTGGTGACTTAGCAGGGGTGCCCGGGTTCATGGGGTGAGGTTTGTCTACGTCTCGGCAGCGGATGAGTCTACCCACCTACTCCGTGGCAGGCCGGATTGGGAGAGACTGGTTGCGTGAGCCAGCCGAACTCTCTGATTCAGCACCGCAGTGGGAGGGATTAATTCATGGTTTCGTCACTTCTAGTTATCTCATATTCCCAACCAACCCTTATTTTCCTTCCCAGAACTTCATCTCCTTCCTTTACATAAAAAGACCTTACACATAGTATCCCTAAAGATGACATAATCCCTGAGGGATTTTTTTCCCAGGGCCTCCTGTGTATAGCTAATGTAAAAAAATCAGAGTGTGCAATTCACACGCAGTAGAAGTGAAACTAGAAAGTCGCTTTTTTCTTTTGCCAGTTTATTTTAAAGTAGTTTGAAGATTGGATATTGATTTTACAAAAATAAAAATATATACATTTTTTTTTGGATTGGATAGGTTTCGAACCTCCGTTCGCTGGATGTCTCTCTGCGCGCTGAGAGTCGGCCGCTTTATACCGCGGCGCTATTGGAGGCCCGCGCGTAGTCGTGAATTTATCGCATTATATTAGAACCGAGGACCGTTAAATAATACATTTTTGTGGCGCATTTCCGTTTCATCCAAACTTAAAATCACTAACGGGGCTAAAGAAGTTTCTTTTCAAAAAAAGTTGTACAAATTTCACGACAAATAAACGACTTGAAACTTTACGCTTGCTTTTCTCGGCAAGACTTAAATATAAATCCAGGAATCAATCTGACCGTTGATGAAAAAAGAATTCCTCTTAAAAAAAGTTCGTTAATAATTAACACTCAACCATCGTCCAAACTCTTCGAAGAGGGTGTTCCTTCGACAGGTGGAAAACTATTTGCTCTATTGTTACGGAGCGCCCTGCAGACGGGAACTTTTCTATGATGATTATTACCGTTCAAAGTTCCCAGTTAATGACGTCGTTTCCCTAACAAAATGAATTATTTATCGCATTTTAATTAAAACCACGTTTCCTCGCTTCCTCTTGGTGAAAACTTCTAGTGATGTGATTTGACTTCGCCGCGGCGAGGCCAGATGAATGGAGAGCGGAGCACTCGGCGGCAACTTGAGATGCATTTCCTACGAGGAAATGAAATCTTGGTAGTGCCGAGCGCTTACACTAAGCTCCATTTAATTAAAATGTTCCAGTCGGATGTCTTGAAAAAAATATACCGACTGCAGTTAACAGGCGAATGCGGAGTGAGTCGCTACTGCCTCGCTCGGACGCTCGTCAAAGAAACTCCAAGCAGGTACACAAATAAAATACGACTTCTAGCGACCGAACCAAACACTTACCTATACTTTTTCATTACTTAAAAGTATTCATAATGTGCTCTTTCGAAGATGGCGCTAATTTAATTATTTTAGGAAAAACATTTTAGGAATAATTATTATTTTTTTAATTATAAAACATAATCCAAACATTTTCTTGGTTGCTTAAGTTACATTATTATTGTATTTTTGTAAATAAAATCAATTTTCAATGCAAGAAGCAACTACATGAAATGGAACAAGGAGTCTAGTGTTGTATTTATTGGGTACAAGATAAATAATAACTTTTAACTTTTAATTGATAAACTAACGTTTAAGACAAGATTTTTATGCATTGCACAAAGGGTAACAATTATTATAAGCAATAATTATCAGCCTGAAACACTCATCTAAATTGAAAAAATCTTCCGAGAAAAGATACTTAACGCCAACGGGACTTGAACCCGTGTCCTTCAGATTGCCGGTCAGGTGCTCTCACAACTGAGTTATGGTGACTTATCTAATACCCGCCAAATAATTCAATATATACTAGTGTTTCATTCAACAATTATTGTTTATTACATTTTTCCACCTGAAAACAACCAACTTTATTTTTGTGAGAGGGGCATTGTTGGTGCTAAATCTCTCGCTAGGTGGCGTCGAGACAAATTATATCTACATTTTTTGGTGAAATACTTTAACTTGTCAAATATTAATTATTATTTTTAATTGATAAACTAACGTTTCAGACAAGATTTTTATACATAGCACAAAGGGTAACAATTATTATAAGCAATAATTATCAGCCTGAAACACTCATCTACATTGAAAAAATCTTCCGAGAAAAGATACATGACGCCAACGGGATTGAACCCGTGTCCTTCTGATTGCCGGTCAGGTAAATAATAACTCTGTCTAAATGTCAATTTTGCTGCCTTAATAATTTTGCATAAAAAAATATGGCAATCATAAAGTTTAGGTTAATAAAAAAGCTCTAAAGGATTAAATTCTTCTACTTACAAACCTTTTTTTGAGTGTGCTTTTATTGTGGCCGTATTAGCATTGCGTTTGGGTCTCACCCAGGCGTCAAGTGTTCAATTCCTCGGCTGGCAAGTCCTCCATCACGACGCAAGCAATATTTTTCACTCCGTGGTGGTAGTAGGATATTTTCAAACATTGTCAGATTTTTAGTAACCTGCGAGTTTGTCTTTCTTTAAACAAAATAGAAAAGCATAATAAGGAACTCCAGTGAAAAATATTATGGTTTTTTAAAATATGCTCATAAAGACAATTAAACGCTGATTCTGAATATATAAGTTTTATTTTATAATATTACTAGCAGACCCGGCCACACGTTGCTGTGGCTAACGAAACACAACGCCATTACCCAACCTTCATAAAATCAACACCACCCGCTTACCAGCTGCCCGCTGCCTGAATTGAATATTTGAATTTCTCGGTTTTTCTCTACTAAAATAAGCAAGTATTATACATATAAACCTTCCTCTTGGATCACTCTGTATATTGGTAAAAACCACATGAAAATCCGTTGCGTAATTAAAAAGATCTACGCGCACGTACATTTTGAGCGACTTCATATTATACTATGTAATGATAATGATAATGAAACGCAGAGTTTTTAAAAAAATATTAAAAAGTCCATTTTTAATCGGGTCGTAAAAACACGCCGTCAAGTTGGCATTATTGAAATGATTAGTGGTGACGTCATTGTCCGTCGTGTCGTGACTTAGCCGCAAAGTCATTGTATGGGAATGTAGGTATGTCACAAGCCATCGTATTAATTTATTCGTTTATTACGTACTTAGGACTAAATAATGTTTCAAAAATAAAGTATCTCTTATTAGTTTATCTCTATTATTGAATATATTCAAAAACTACTGCACGAAAAAAATAGTAATGCTACTTCTAGGGAGAATACTTCGAACAACGAAATTCAAAATGGCGGCGGTTGATCAGCTTATTGGCCAACCTATAGTAACTTTTCAGGAGTGATGGTCACACTATTCACCATACATACGGTGGTTTTCGGGATCTTGAAAAATTAAAACTTTGACAATTATTTTAACTATGAAAACTAACGACGGCCGGCATAGTCCAGCGGTAAGGGGCTTGACTCGTACACCGAAGGTCGCGGGATCGAATCCCGGAGTGGCAAATAAATTTTATTTGATTAATTTGTGTTATTTCACAATTTATTAATTTAAAATAATATATAGTATATTTGCGGCACGTTCCAGAGTCGAAGATACTCTCAGTATCGCCCTAGTGTAAGACCACCATTCAGAATTGAAACGTTGCTTGAAATAGCTTTAGCCGTGTTTGGGGACCAGATCTGAATAGCCAGGTACTCCCCCACCTTCCTCTTTCTTATCTCCTTCCCCTCCCTACTACCTTCAGCCTCACAACATACCCCAATTGGGGATGCCATAGTCTCACTGCCAGACGGGAGAAGTTGGGACTCTTGTGCGGTATTCGTATAAAAAAATAAAAATAACTCTAAAAAAATGCAGTTATTAAAGTTTGAAGGTCATTATTAATTAAAAAAAAATTGGACTAGAGTTCTCTATTTACTAAACCTTCCATCTACCGTATTGCCACTGGCATATTATAATATCTTGAATTAGGTGTTTTACGATTAAAATT
This sequence comes from Limnephilus marmoratus, assembly GCA_917880885.1. Lineage (NCBI taxonomy): Eukaryota > Metazoa > Arthropoda > Insecta > Trichoptera > Limnephilidae > Limnephilus > Limnephilus marmoratus. Next base: position 13,644,609 of record OU862922.1, read on the forward strand.
GCCAAAAAAATAGATATAAAATTATGTATTGTACTAGCAGACACGGCCACACGTTGCTGTGGCTAATGAAACATATCGCCATCTACTGACAACGACATTACCCAACCTTTATAACCAACGCCATCGTTAATTTGCATACATATCAAATCCACACCGCCCATTTGCCAGCCCGCTGCCTCAATTTATTTTATATTTCGACCAATTTAAACAAACCCTTGACAATTTTCTTAAACCTTTCTCATGAATCACTCTATCTTTTGGTGAAAATCGCATGAAAATCCGTTGCGTAGTTTAAAAGATCTAAGCATACAGACAGCGGGAGCGACTTTGCTATACTATGTAAAGATGCTTTAAAATATATATGTTTGCGCTGTATAAACGCTTAAGAATATGAGCACATAGTTTTGTTCTTATACAAAATGTGTAACTGTGATTCAATCTAATATTTTATTTATTTATATAATGGCTTTTATATTTAAGTGATACATGAGATTATTAGTAAACAGTGGTATACAGAAGGGTATAAGTATTGCTTTGAACTAAATAAGAATGTATGAAGACACAAAAATAATATCGTTGAAGTGAAACAGTTGTTATTAGAAGTACCAACAATGAGATATTATTGAAAATAAGTATGTGCTAGTGTAATAGATAAAAATTATACTAAGTTTATGTAAGACCTGACGTTAAACAAAATATGATATATGTATGATAAAAGCTAATATTTTGGTATAAGATAAGATACGATTATTTAATGTGTGTTACATCTTAAAAATTGCAAAAGAAATTAAAAAATGTGGTTTAAATATAGCTTTTAGAACCAATAATAATATGGGAACAAGCCTTAAAAACTCAAAAAGTAAAAATCCTTAACTCAATAACGGTGGCATATATGAATTAAAATGTGACCACGCCGACTGTAACGCTACGTACATCGGACAAACAGGTAGGGCATTCTCAACTAGATTCAAAGAACATATAAATTGTTATAAAAATAAAAACACCTCTTCAAAATTCACCGAACATCTCTTAGTGAATAATCACGTTCCACTTAAAAATAACCAGCCAAAACCATTACATATTGAACGAAAGGGTCTTAGATTAAATTTGCTTGAACAATTAGAAATCAATAAACGAACGAATGACCCCAACATAACGTTAATTAATAAAGTAAGGAAAATTATTTATTCCCCACTACTTAGTATGTTTACCAAACCTAAGAAATATAATGCACTTAAATGAGTCATAGCAATAACGTCATTCTAAATCAATTAAGAAAACCCTTACACTTAGTGCAAGGCAAACCAAAGGGAAATACTCCGAATCCCACATTAGCACTCTCTCAATTAGTGTCTCTACAAATTGGTTTAACCGGTAATAAATCAACTTAGACAGTAAAAATTGACATTTAAAATCTTATAAATAAGTCGTCCGTACGTGGCTTCACCACAGTTTGAAAATGACCTTACAAGTCGAAACAGCTGTAACTAAAACACTAACCAAAAAACTTGCAGAACTCGATAATAACATTATCGAATTTAATTTTAATTATATTTCTAAAAATTAAAATGGAGTTCTACGAATTAAACACAAAAACAATTAATAACAAAAAGAAAGTTAAGTACTCGTCAGGTATAGAATGTTATGAAATTTTATAATAACAGAGAACATTTTATTTAAACAGAATAAAAATATATCTTTGAAAAAGAAGATATACCTATTATTATTCTTCTTTGATGATAAATTACATTGATGGGATGGGAATAACCTTCAAAATTTATAAAAAGTGAGTTGTTCTTATAAAAAAATATGTAAAAAGGGTGACTTGTTAGCAAGTAGATCGAGCAAAATTGTCATCCTGTAGGACTGTAGGGTATTTCCATATCTTTCTTACAATAATTGAGTTTATATACGGACAAAATAATTTATTCATATAGAGATTATAGAGTATGTACGGGAGAAAAAATTATTCATCTCAAAATAGCATAACTTTTGTTTTTTTTTTTCATTTTATTGATATGAACTTTAAATACAGCAAGTGAATAATATTGCATAATTTAAGTATATGTATATGCGGGGCTCCATATAAATATTTATACATATACAATTCCCTAGCGGATTTCAATGTACTCCGCTCTTGCAGAGCATCACCAACAACATGGGAACTCGTATCCGTGTAAAATAATCAATTTGACAACCTTTATTTCATAGTTTGCCTAGTTGCAGTAAAATGAAGATTGTGTTCATTTTTATTGGAACTTAGTCAGTAAACTTCAAATTGTAATTTTTAATCACTGAAGACAATATTAGCGACTCTGTATCGAAAATTTAAAACAGAAAGAGCAGAAAAATATACAGTCACATCTAGGAATTGAACCAAGGCCCTAGCCTTGCCGGGCGCAGCAGGGTCGGTAGTATCGATTAAATAAAATTATGTGTTTGAAGTTAAGTAATATTAATATACAAACAATAATGTTTCTTGTTTGTCTCTTATGCGTTCCTAACCATTCATCTGATTGTGATGAAACTTTGGTGATTTGATGATGCCTGCAATGGTTTCTATATACAATATTGAGCTCTGGCGTTATGAAATTATTTCGTATACTATTCGTCCGATTGCGATGAAACTTTGGTGAGTTATTGTGTGTACGTCCGCGAGTATTTCTATACACTACTACACTGGTGTGGTGAGCTCTGTCGTTATGAAATTTGGAAAAAAAAAATTACAATGGGTGATGCGCGAATAGTTTGAAAAATGGGTGTATTTCATGTAGTTAAGCTGCAGGGACGCTAGGTGGGAGAGAGTGAAAATCTGTAAGGGGCGGAGGGGAATGAATGAAGGGAATGAATGGGTGGTTAGCGGAGGGGGGTTGAGGGAGGGATGGGTGGTAGAAGAAAAGGGGATGGGGAAAGGCAAAGAAGATGGAGGGGAAAATCGGGAGGGGAAGAGAAAGCAGCAGATGAACGGAGACGAATGGGAAAGGACACTCAGGTAGAAGCAATATCTTCATTTAAGTGGCATTGCATCGCATGCCTGGAACTCGCTAGTTTGAAATACAATAATGTTTAATTTTTTGCACTTTAGTGGAAACTAGGTCTTTTTCGAATATTTTTTGTCTATAAAATTTTTATTTCATTCGTCACACTAAGTTCATCCCATAAATTATTTATATCCTCAATTTCACAGCATTTGTAAAGATGTGTATTCGAATTTTCTTTGTGAAAGTCAATATACAACGTTTTATTTTTCAAATATTTCTGGTTTTCACACTTCAAAGGTGTTCTAGGCCATCATGTAACATTACAATAAAAAAGGGAGGTGAATTTATATATAATTTTATTTAAGTGTGCAAATTGCAGAATTATATGGAAGATTCGAGTCAAGTTTAGACTTAGAAGAGATGAGATGTTGAATGGAAGGGAGGCAATTTTAGATAACGCTTGATAGAATCAAAGTTATTTAACACACATTTCTGATATTAGATTTTAATATTATTATCACTAACTTAAAAGCATTATTCTTAACAAAATTTACACCAATGAGTGCAACACTTTCCAAATACCATGAAAATATGGATTATTGGACTGCAAATAAACTTAGGCAATTAAAGGCAACCGCTTAAATTCATCAATAACAAAACAGCTCGTTTCCCACCTGACCCCGGTCAGCGATAAAATTGGCAATTTCCTTTTTAAATCATACAGCCTATTTGGCATTCATGCTTTCATCTCCCAGGGATGTTCTCTCTCTGCGGCTAATCCTACAGGATTACACTTCGCTTTGTGCCTCGATTCGCGAGGAATAACTATGTTTAACATTCTCATAATAATTACAACAGGAACCAGAAGGTGTTTGCTAACGCAGTACGGGATAGAGATAATACGGAATACAGAGGGGTAATATGGAATATGAAATACGGGTCGTTTGTACGATGTACGATGTATGAGGCACAATTAAAAAGTGATGCTTTTGTCTATTGTTTTATTCTTTGAATTTATTTGCTGATAACTCCATTTTATGTCGATTTTCCCGGAAAACTAATACTATACATTTTAAGTTTAATTAAAATCTTTAATCATAGAAATATGTTAAAGAACATTATAATGTTTGTACAGGCTTTGGCTTGGCTCACAGGATGATGTATTTGAAGGGAGAAAGCCCTACCTTTCCTGAAATCATATGCTGCTTGGATCCAATGATGATGATGGCTGATCTTCCAGGATGAATGGCACAAGGGTTTGATAAACTTCATCGTCACTTTAGATGTTCTCAGTAGTATTTTTATATAAATTTCAAGCGAGAGTTTAATAGATGTGAACCATTTCACGACAATTTTACGACTGATAAAAATGTAGGTATTTTCAATTTTGTGTAATAATTGTGCATTAGCCAAGTAGATAGTCATCTTCTTCCTTTTCGTTTCTTATACTAAGTAGGGCCTTGTAGGAAGGAAAAGGACAATAATTGGAGATTAAAAATGAGAGGACTTTGGGAAATGGGTTTCAGTTCATAAGCTTGTTTAGTTCAGAAGTCTTTATGAAATATCTGGAATGATTTTACTTGTACACCTACATTATTATGAATGTATGTGACAAGTTCCTATAGGAGTGTTAGGGACGTAATTGACTTAGTGACTCCGAACATTGTTTTCAGTACAAAATATAACGAAATTTAGGTTTTTTGGTGATTTTTTTTTACCACAATTCATCACACAAATTCTACCACATGTCATCTCTGGTCACTCAAACCAAACAAGCCCTCACCCCGTCCTTAACCATCCAATAGCTACTGATATTTTATGTTTAAAGTTGGAAAAAAATATAAAAAATGCCACTGGAGGCTCAATTAGTCCTTTAACATCATGTTGTATACTTAAAATATTATTTTTGGGTCGCTGTTGATTTCTAAAATAGTTATGCACTCTATAAAGTAAGAGTGGAAAGAATCCTTTTTTATATTTTTTCATCTTTTGGTTTAATGGCCCTTTTTACTAGCAACCATCATAGATATTTTTATGTCGATTTCAACCTTAGCCACCTGAATTTGGTATCAAAATGTTAAGATGACATAGGCCATGTAATGTGGCCTAAATGTTAATTCATTAATTTAATTAAAGGTTCCCAGATGCAGGATTTTTTATTGCGATTTAAAGCGACGATCTGTGAATTAGTGGTTTTATGCCAAAAAAAATAAGTGCAAAGAAGAATAAGTGCGGCAAGCAGTGTATTGCGTCCTCTCTACAGCTCAGTGATAAGGAAAGCCGAGCTGAGCATCAAAACAAAGATGGCAGTGTTTAAAACGGTATACCGCCCGACGCTCGCTTACGGCCACCAGACATGGATGCTAAATGAACGAACACGATGTAGAGTCCAAGCTGCCGAAATGAGGTACTTGAGAGGAGTGGCAGGGGTTACGAAATGGGATCATATAAGAAACTCCACGATCCGAGATGATCTAAACATTGAACCACTGTTACTCTTCGTAGAAAAATCGCAACTGAGATGGCTTGGGCATGTACTAAGAATGTCCGAATTCCAAGGAAGATACTGAGTGCGATTCCAGAGGGTAGACGTCCAGTGGGCCGCCCCAGACACAGTTGGGCGAGGCAACTCCAGAAACTGTGTGAGGAGAGGATGGGGCTACCATGGACAGAGGCCGAACAATCAGCACAAGACAGGGACATATGGAGGAGCCTTGTCGATGCAATGGGTCCCCGACCCGAATAGGATAAGGGGAAGAAGATGATGATGATGATGCCAAAAATTTTCAGGAATTCGCTTTTTAGTGTGGAATGCCATCAAAGTCGACTTGAAATCTTGATCATAGATTTTCCGACCTTCTTCGTTTGCTCCATTAATTTTTTCACATTCTATCCAAATTTTTGTAGATATGCTTACAAAACAATATAAAAATAATAAGAATTGGATTATAATGAACGCTTATAATAAATGGTGATGTTTCGAAATAATTAGCAAAGAGTTTGCTATTTTCTTTCTTTGATTCTTCTTATTCTGAGTTAGAAACCGAGCGGTCAGTAAATTATTCTGGTAAAATGTTATAATAAATTAAACATATCTAATATTTTGATTGTCGGTGCATGGGTGGATGCGTACACAATTTGGGTGACAATAAGTCACCCCAACTCGTTCGTTACTTAGACGGGGTACCCGGTGACTTAGACTTGGTACCCGGGTTCATGGGGTGAGGTCTCTCTAGGTCCAGACATTTCGACCTCTCCATCCGGACTCCATACAGCATCCCCAAAGATGACACAGTCCTCGATGGAAATAGTTTTCCTCACGGTTGTGGAGCTAATGTTAAAAAAAATGCATGATTATCTTTAATGAACTTTGGGCATTAAAAAATCGAAGAAGTTAATAATAAAATTACTGCATGTTCCATGAATTATGGTTGCTATTTTATTCTTCGTTACTATACAACTTGGGAGGCGGGAACGGGTACCGCCGCCCCGGGAATCTTTATAACCAACACCTCTGCCATAGGTCACCCCAAGTGGTACGCTACGTTTGGTGATTTAGCAGGGGTGCCCGGGTTCATGGGATGAGGTTTGTCTAGGTCTTGGATGACCAGGACACACTGAATATTAAACATTCAACCATTACATTACATGATTCCATTAAATATTAATTTATTCGACCACTGGAAGTCTCAAACCTCGAACCTCATCCAACCTAACCGCTGTAGAGAAAAATCTAATTCCCATAACTTATTAACTGCCCCCTGTGTGAAGCTAGATGGGTGAGTGGGAGGTAGGTCCCCCGCGATGGACAGACAAATGTAAACCCTTCCATATACCATCAGTTTACCATGAAAATAATTCACAATGCCGGGATGAAATTTAATTCAATATTGTATGTTGAAAGTTTTTAAAGGCCAACTTTCTACCTGGTAAATAAGTTTTTTTACCAATGAAAAATGCATCTACATACACGTAAATATTTATTTGATTTGATACAATCACTTTACATATTTTAAAACATTATTTGATAATTGGGTATTTTACGCACTCATCCCTTTCCTTCCCAGAACTCTCCTCTTCTTCCTTTAATTAAAAAAACCCTCACAACAGCATCCCCAAAGATGACATAGGCCCTGAGGGAAACTATTTTCCTCAGGGCCTACTGTTTGGAGCTCATGTAAAAAAATGATGAGTAAACCATTTCTCAATTAAATGAAATTCAATAAAAAGAAAACATGAAATAATAAGATATGATTTTAGACTTTCACTGCCAAAAGTATTTTCATGAGTCTAGTTTTTGAACTGTTAATTCGTGGTGGAATTCCATTGTATTAGAATTTGAAATTAAAACACTTTTTGTCGCCCCAGTTCTTGTGTGTTCAATAGAACATTTTAGTTTTTGTTCAATCTCCACTTTAAAATGAAAAATAAAGTATTAAAGAAAGTAGTAACTAAGAATTATTTAAACTAATGAGGCCTTTACTTTTACGGAAATAGCTTTATCTTAAACACCTTTCATAATGTTTTATCGAAATAAAGAAAGAAAACCATCTCCTCCCGTAAAATTTTCTAATGGTCTATTGAACATACAAGAACTAACGCGAAATAATTGTACTTTGACGGCCGGCGTAGTCCAGTGGTAAGGTTCTTGACTGGCACTCCGAAGGTCGCGGGATTGAATCCCGGCGTGGCAAATAAATTTTATTTGATTAATTTGTGTTATTTCACAATTATTAATCTAAAAAATAATATAGTATATTTGCTGCACGTTCCAGAGTGGAAGATACTCTCAGTATCGCCCTGGTGTGAGACCACCACTCAGAATTGAAACGTTGCTTGAAATGGCTTTAGCCGTGTTTGGTGACCAGATCTGAATAGCCAGGTACTTCCTCACCATCCTCTTCCCTATCTCCTTCCCCTCCCCACTACCTCACAACATACCCCAATTGGGGATGCCATAGTCCCACTTGGTCCAGACGGGAGCAGTTGGGACTCTTGCGCGTTATTCATGTAAAAAAAAAAACTTTATTCCACTTATTTATATTTCTCCAGGACCGGTTTCATTCTATTACGGACATTTTCAGACTGATAGTTGAAATTCTTATGTTACGGTACTTATACACACTTAGGCAGGGGTACACAACATTGTCTCTATATAATTAATGTTTCTATTTTGTTAATTTTGAGGTATTATAAGTTATTTTGTTCATTTATGGTACATATGGGTAATTATAAAGTTTATTTTTAAAATAATATCCGTAATAGGATGAAACCGGTCCTGGTGAAACATAAATAAGTGGCAGAAAGTAAAAAAGTGTTTTAATTTCAAATTCTAAAAGCATTTTCGTTATTTTGCCGTCTTGCGCTACCTCCTTCGTTGGCTAAAAAAGGAGGTAGCGCAACACGGCATAACACCCCAAAAAAATAAAGATAATTTCGTGGATTTTTAATCACCTTTTGTTCTTTTACTTAAGTTTTAATTTTTTTTAATTACTTTTGAATATATTTTACTGTAATATTGCCTTTTTTGGTCTTTAATCCATCTTCTAATTTTGTATTTGAAATGGTGTTTTGTTCCCTCATTAGTTGAATCAAGTAAAATATCGTTGAATGCCTTTATTATCTAATTTTTATGATGTATTGGTCCAAAGCAGGCAATTAAAATAAGCGTATATTAGCCATCAATGTAAAAGCAAGGTGTTGTAAGGGTGTTTTTTCTTCGCGGTTTTGATTTTCACTTTACTTCTGATAGATGTCAATAGCTACGGGCGGTTGATCTTCCTTTTTGAAGTCAGGAAGCACTTTTGATAATAAAAAATATTGCGGAGCACCCACATCAAAGAGAAAATTTCCCTACCCGGCGAGGGGGGAGGGTGTAGGGGATTTCTGAGAAAAAAGTGACCGATTCCACGGAATATTTTCATATCCTAGGGTTTCGATATAATAAACAAACGAGTTCTATAATTTAAAAAAATAAAATATCTGTTTTTTTTTTGCAATAGCTCTATACAAGAGGCCCTGAAGAAAATATTTTTCCTCAGGGCCTACGTCATATTTGGGGATGCTATGTGGAGGGTCCGGAGTTCAGAAGCTTAACCACTGCTTTTGGAGTTGATGACCTCGATCAGTAGCTAAATCCAGCTCTAAAAGAGTTACAATTCTTATTAGTTCTTATAGTCAGCCTGAAACACTCATTTACATTGAAAAATCTTCCGAGAAAAGATACTTGCCGCCAACGGGACTTGAACCCGTGTCCTTCTGATTGCCGGTCGGATGCTCTGACCACTGAGCTATTGCGGCTTATCTAATACCCGCCAAATGATTGAATATATACTGGTGTTTCATTCAACAATTACTGATTACTACATTTTTCCACCTGAAAACAACCAACTTTATTTTTGTGATGGAGGTATTGTTAGTACTAAATCTCTCGCTAAAAGAGTTATATTGGCAATACTGTTACCCATGGACATTATTTTTTTGGTTCCATGACAACTCAGAATCATGCAATTTCAACACCCATTTAAAAAGTTATTAAGATGAAAAAATAAAAATTGAAAAATAGACTGTAACCTCACCTAACGTAACCTATTTAACCAATCATTTTAATGATCTTTCAAAGAAGATAATGAAGTTGCACGATTCTGAGTTGTCCGGTCACCATTTTTTAAATTAAACAACTTACAAAATAAACACCAAAAAAGTGATGAGGATATTTTTGATGTAATGAAATTTATCTGAAGTGATAATCATGTAAGGGAACGTCCCCAAACTACGTGACCAACTTTTTGCAATTTTTAACCCCCCCCCCCCCCCCCGGTGACCAAAATCCTAAGGAACCCGCCGCTCATTTGTATGGAGCGTGACCTTTTGAAGACCCCCCCCCCCCCTAAAAGTGTCACGTAGTATGGGTACGTTCCCTAATGTGCTTCCTGAACTTATCGGTGTTGTAGATTTCAGTGATGGTACTCGTAGGTCTAATATCGGTGAAAAGTAAAATAAAATCAAATAATATTAAATAAAAAAAATGCATTTTGTATTCCTGGAGAATGCATGGATTACGACTGTTGGATTTTGTGTGTTGTGATTGTCCTATTTTATATTTAAATTCATGTAACACTGAACACTTACTTATCATTTATTCTAATCTCGATGTGTAGAGCCTTTTATCTTAAACTTTCGCGTCTATGCCACCTCTTACTAAAATATCGCCATAAAATGTCTTGTCTTAAATCTCTTTTGTCTGTGGCGCATCAAACTTTCTTTTTCTGTGTCTATAAAATGGAGTGTTTTGTTTTCGGTTGTCATTCTACTTTCTCAATCTTATAAACAGTCTCTCTATTGTTATCATTCTCGATTTGCTTAAACTCTGCTTGTTTAGCATTAAATCAAACCGTCTTTCGCTTCTGCTAACATTATTTAGTCTAAATTATTGTCGCCAGTCAAGTGTTCAGACCAGAATCTCGCTGTAAAAATTATTCACAAGAATAAACACTTACAAACATCCAGTATCACAACACAAGTGTTTTTTACTACAAAGGATTACCTCAAACTACCTCTCTCTATCACTCATTGTACCGTTCCCTGGTGTGGAACTGAAGGAAGCTAACAAAAGCAGCTCAGCCTTACAACCTGACTGCAGCTATCTGGAGAGAACTACACCTGGGATCTGCGCAACGACTAATCATTAAATTATTAAAATTATTTAATGTGTTTGTTTAAAATATCAGAATCAAGTTGAATACTCCTGAGTCGCCGTATTTAATTTTGTTCCAGGCTTCTGGTACGATAGTTACAAGACTACATATATATTATTACTATATTAATGTAGTCTTGTAACTATCGTAGGAGGAAATCCATAATTGGTTTTATTTTGGCTATTAATACCATGTACAAACTGAAATAAATGTAAACCGTCGATTTCCCGAAAATTGATAAATAAATAAAGTATTGTAACAATTCTTCTTCAACTCCGCAATATTATACGCCTTTGAGACGAATCCAAAATTTGGGAAACATGATTAAGACCTCCTGTGTGGAGTCTAATCGAATTGAATATTTTATAAAATAATAATTATTTATTTAATTAAATGAAGACAATATTAGCGAAACTCAATCGAAATCTGGAGACAGAAAAATCAGAAAAGATATTGGCTCCGCTGGGACTCGAACCCAGAACCCTTTTCTTACATGGAAACAGCTCTACCGATTAAGCTACGGAACCCATATTAATTCGGTCACTTTTAACTGTATCATACTTCGACTAAGTACTACCAACATTATCTTCACTTACTTAACGCACATATTATTGGCTGCTATCTTTATATATGATATCTTTATTTCATTATTTTTAAATTATGATATCTTTATTTCATTATTTTTAAAGCACCAATTTTGTGAAAAATCACCTCTAGGGTGTCGTACATAGCAGTAGCGGTCCCTGAGTTTTCAGTGAGCTAGAGTGCTAAGATTGGAAAATAAAACGTTATTGATGTTGTTGTAGCTCAAAACTAATTTTATTTTTTTTCGAAAATTTCAATTTTTTGTACGAAGCTATACTGAAATGTGGATGAGGCGCATCCCCAAATTGAAAGAATCCTGAAAATCTTCAAACAAAATATTGAAATTTAAAAAATAAAAATAAAATTCATTTTCAGCTACAACAACATCAATATCGTCGTATTTTTCAATCTTAGCACTCTAACTCACTGAAAACTCACCAACCGCTACTAGTATTTAGGCACATGAAAATCATGTTGTTATTATTTTAAATTTTCAGTAAATAAAATGCGTGTACTAAAAAGTTAATTGTATCATTTTTTAGATACCTTACTACCTACTCTTTAAGTAGGTGCCAAACATTACAGCAAACCATTAAGGAAACCGATATTTTGGACCTTAGACAGACCTATGGTCTTCAATGTCTTAAATTTATTTACATGCGTCCAAATAACTTTCTAAAAAATTCAAATCGTACCAGCCAAAGACGTGGCGCCTGTGAGTATGCTGTACGCTGTACCCCACTGCAAAACTGGGTTGTCCCAAAGGCATATAAGTTCTATAGCTCCAAAAATGTATAACTTACAACCTTTTAGCCGGCGTAGTCCAGCGGTAAGGCTCTTGACTACCATTCTGAAGGTCGCAATAAATTTTATTTGATTAATTTGTGTTATTTCACAATTTATTTATTAAAAATAATATATAGTATATTTGCGGCACGTTCCAGAGTGGAAGATACTCTCAGTATCGCCCTGGTGTAAGACCACCATTCAGAATTGAAACGTTACTTGAAATGGCATTGGCCGTGTTTGGTGACCAGATCTGAATAGTCAGGCACTTTCCCACCTTCCTCTTCCCTATATCCTTCCCCTCCCCACTACCTTCAGTCCCACAACATACCCCAATTGGGGATGCCATAGCCTCACTGGCTCCAGACGGGAGCAGCTGAGACTTTTGTGAGGTATCACTAAAAAAAAAAGAAAAAAAGAGAACACATGTCAAAATCTTCAATCTCATAAAAAATACACCAAAATTTGGCTAAAAAACACTGAAACAGATATTTTTTCCTATAAGTTTAAACAAAGCCGTTAAATATATCTATCATTAGACAGTTTTTAGAGTAGATATTAATATTGTTTGCTATGTTTTTTTGTTTGTTTTTTTTGTCTTTAAATTGCACTTGTGATATCTATTCTTATAAAACTTTCGCAAATGCGATAATAACAGTGCAGACTGTTATTGTTTTTAATTGCATATATTCAGTTACTCTTTTTAAATCCCTAATTTATATACACTTAAAATATTCACTATAACAATAGAAATAAAAATAAAAGTAAAAGATAAATATTATACCCACGCACAGGCTATATTAAGCTGTTTTATATACTCGTACTTTTCATTATTTTATGCATCTATTATATATATTGTATAAATAAAAAAAACAAAATCTATTTTCGCTCACGAAGTAAATAATTTAATGTCAGAATAACTGAAATATTGAAATATCGAAATCAGTGAAAAATTAGCTTTATCAAAGCATTTGCTTTATATTATGTTCGTAATATAAAGAAAGTAAATCGTTGGAAGAAAATGAAAAACACAAACACTGTGTATACATATATTCATATAGGTGTGTAGTGTACCTATAATATACCTTTTTACAATAGAAAGAAGATGTTCTAGTTTGTCTACAACAAATTCCCCCATTCCAACAATTCAAAATTATCACGTATGACAACCACTTCACCAAAAAGTCGGATTTGCAAATGCATTATTTTGCTTAAAATCAGTAAATTCGTAAAATTTTTGTTGAGGTGCCCGGAAGTAAGCCTCTGATATGAAGGTTGAAAGTTAAATATCCGGTTATGGATGGATTTGTAAAGAAGAGACAGGAAATTATTTCCACGTTGTCCCTTCCTTTTCCTCGCCCTGTCGTATGATTTATCATGTCCCTTTTTATACGTGGGCAGACAATAAGATATCCGCTCGAACGTAAGCAATATAGAACCTTTACGTGAACGTATAAATATTATGAGCAGATTATATTGGTAGTGTCGCGGAAATACGATAAGGTATAGAAATAATAATATTATATGTTTTAAAAAAACTGTGAAAATGTCAAAATTAAAAAAAAAATATTACTTCAAAATTAAAAGAATACTTAGTTTTAACCACGTTCATCGTAAAGTAAAACCAACGTGTTTCGTTAGCAATGCTTACTAAGGTGGGTCACGACTGTATGGGAAAAAATCTTGTTTTGATTTGTCTAATAGTGATAGAAGGGTGTTAATGAAGATATAAAATCACGTAATTTTTTTTTAATAATGTTTGGATATCATCTTAATAAATAGATTTTGTTTGAGTTCCATTTGCCAAAATTGGAGTGTCACCCTAGATGTTTTGAACTAGCTTTGTTTCTTGGTGGGTATAGTAATTCAAGATTTATTTATGGTCTATATTGTTACAAATCATACTTAAATTACCCATCTGGTCACTAATATGTTTATTTCTTACTTTATTATAATATTTTAGTCTTTTAAATGTAGTGTATTTTAGTATTTTGTGTGTGTAAAATCTCTCAAATTTATAAATGTTAACCTCAACACAGGCTGTAAGTCCTAGGTAGGTTAATTTTTTTTGTATGTAAAAATAAAAAATAAGAATGTATGGTGAGAAGTTATAAATAATTAAAAATAAATCTTCTTCCTCTGGATTGACTTTGAAATTTCACATAATAGAGAAAAACCCACCCTTGTTAAATCTTTAAAAAATGTTAGATGACCCATTAAAAATGAACTACGTTTCAATAAAACCAAAATAGAGGGAATATTTCGATTTATTTATTTAAAAAATATATGAATAAAATTATCTCAAGACAGTGTATTCAAATACCAGCAAAATCCTTCTTACTCTAAAATTTCGGTATTATTTTCCGAAACTCAATCTTAGGACTTTTTGTAAATGATTTCGTAAATATATACTACATTTGCTGTGGAAGATTGCAAATAATATGGTTTAAAGTATTTGTAGTCACTTTTATATTCACTAGAAATAACCCCTTAACATGAAAATTTTCAAAACTTTTAAGTGAATCCAGAGGAAGAAGATCGTATCAGAAATTTAAAAAATTTCGAACGCGTAGGTTTGAACCCATTTGGCAACTTTTTATCGCTCGTAGAATTTAAAAATAACATTTTTTTAAATGACCCACCTTAATGCTTACCAGGGTTTAATTAAAATGAATTTTTTTTTTTTTTTTTTATTGTTGATACAGTATTATTTTACAAATTTTTATAGTACAAACCAGTAATGTTGGCCTCACTGGGTTGTTTACCCGTGCTGAGGCCCCCATTTTATAATATAATAGTTTATACATTATAGTTTGAAAAAAAAGAAATATACAAAGTTGGTGATAAAACAAACAAAAAAATCATTTAAAATAAAGATAATTTTAAACTAAAAATAGAGATCAAAAATTAAAATTATTTTAAATTAATAAACTAAAGAAATAAAGTAATTAAATGAAAATCGGCGTATATTATGTTTTATGTGTTTGTGAGTGTTACGTGTTTTATATTGGTTTTGTGTGTTGGGAGAATACGTTTTATTCTTTTATGTTATGAAATTTTGGTAAAATTGTCTATTTTGTTCGTTAATCCATTTTTTTATTTTGTGTCTGAAATTATTTTTATTTTCCTCAATTTTTGTTTCAAGTGAAAGACTGTTGAATGCTTTTATAGCTTGGTATTTATGGTGTCTTTTTCCAAAGGTAGTGTTTACCGTCGGAGTTTTTATGTTTTCTTTGTACGCTTGTCTAACTGGTCTATTAGTGATATTTGGGGTTTGTTGGAGTGTGTTTTTTTGGTCAAAAATGTAGTTCAGTAGTGTTTTTACATATAATTGGCGTATATCTAGTACGTCACAACTTTTATATATTTGATCTGTATCGGTTAGTCTATGTTTTTTAAGTATTACTTTTAAGATCGTTTTCTGTGCGATTTCTATTTGAGCGATAGCTGCGTTTGTTGCTCCTCCCCAAGCAATTAATCCATATTCTATTATTGATTGACAAAGTGCGAAATATATTGTTTTCATTTGTTTTATTTTATATATGTTTCTTATGTTTAGGAAAATGTGTATTGTTCTGAGGAGTTTATTTGTGATTTGTTTAATATGATGTGTCCATCTAAGGTTATGGTCAATTACGATACCTAGATACTTTATTTGTTCCGTTTTTTCTAGAGGAGGGCAATCGCAGATGTTTGTGTTAATGCATTCGTGTATTTTTATGGTATTTGTATCGTTTTTTGGCTGTCCCGTGTTAGTTATACTGTACGTTGAGTATTTTGTTTTAGATATGTTTAGTGTAAGTGTGTTAGAGTCCAGCCATGTTTTCACTTGCGTGATTCCTAGATTTGCTTTGTTATATACATTTTTCCAATCCTTAGCTTTAAAGAGTAAAACTGTGTCGTCTGCGTAACTGATTATTTCACCGTCTATTTCCATGCTGCAAAGTTCATTTATATAAATGGTGAAAAGAATGGGCCCTAGTATGCTTCCTTGTGGAACTCCGTATGTAATCGGCAGTGGTTTGCTAGTATGGTTATTAATTTTGACTTGTTGTGTTCTGTCACTCATATAACTTTTCAATAGTTGGAGTTCTTTATCTTTGATACCCATATTTTCTAATTTTTTAAAAAGTGTTTTGTGGCAGATTGAATCAAACGCTTTAGCTAAATCTAGATATATCGCTAAGCATTTATACCCTTGATCTAAGTTGCTATGTATATAATCTATTGTACTTGCCAAAGCTTCTTTTGTGCTTCTTTTTTCTCTAAATCCATATTGTTTATCCGAGATTAATTTGTTTTCTTCCAGGTATTTTATAATTTGGATTTTTAATACTCTTTCGTAAATCTTTGATAGCGAGTTTAACAATGTGATTGGCCTATAGTTAGTTATTTCCATTTTGTCTCCGGATTTATAAATAGGTATCACCAGTCCTTTTTTAAGAGTACTAGGAAAGAAGGCGTGTGTTATGCTAAGGTTGATTAAGTGTGTTATAGGTTTTAATATTTCATTTTTTATTATTTTAATGCAATCCGTTGTTATCTCATCTAATCCAGGAGCAATCCGGTTTTTTAATGTGTTTATTATTTTGTCAATTTCCTTTTCCGAAGTTGTTTTTATTATAAATCTGTGTTGTGTCGGTTGAGAATTGATGTTTGAAATGTTTGTTTGTGTTATTTTGTTTGTGCTATGTTTTTTACGGTTCGCTAAAACTTTCCCTATAGTTGCGAAGAAGTTATTGACATGGTTTGCCATAAATTCTGTATTTGTTTTGGCATCAATTTTGTTTGAGTTAATATTTAGATGTTCAATAGTATTTTTCTGTTTGTATTTTTGTGTGTATGTAACTTCTTTTAAAATTCTCCATATTTCCTTCGGGTTATTATTTTCTTTAAGTTTTTCTCTGTAGTATAACTCCTTAGCTACTCTAATAATTTTCGTGCAGATGTTTCTATATCTTTTATAGTAATTAAGTTGTTCCATGTCATACGGTGTGTGTTTAATTTGTTTGTGAATTTTGTCTCGTTTACGAATACAGTTTAATATTCCTTGTGTTATCCATAGTTTAATTTTTTTTGCTTTGTGTGTAAGTTTTATGTGTTTTATTGAAGTGTAATTTTTTATTTCTTGCGTTAACGTATTTGTAAATTTATTCCAGGCCTCTTCGACATTATCTATTTGGTATATTGTATTCCAGTTTATTTTTTGTAATTTTTCTTTTAAGTTTGAGTAGTCAATTATTTTTTTTGTAAATATTTTATGTTGGTTCGAATTAGTGTTTTCGGTGTCTATTGCTATCATATTCATGTAGTGATCTGTAATTGTGCTTTCAAGTACTACTGTTTTGGTTTTTAGTTTTGTCTTGATCATTATATGATCTATACAGCTTTTAGTGTTTTGTGTTACTCGTGTTGGGACATTTATCGTTGGCTCCAGTCCATGCTGTGCTAGTATTGTTAGGTATTCTATGTTTTGTGGGTGTCCGTTTTGTAGAATGTTTATGTTAAGGTCTCCTATGATGATGATATTTTTGTATTTGTTGAGGTCATTTAATGTATTGTTAAGTTCTGTTAGGAAGTTTGTAATGTTGTTTTTGGATGGAGATCTGTACATAGCTAGGATACATGTTTCTTTTTCATATGTAATCTGTAAGCAGTTGGAGTCTATGATGTTTATTTCCTGAACGCTTATGTTATTTTTATCACTGATGTACGTAACTATACCATCATTTTGGTTTTTGTGTATATTTGTGTGGTGTGTATGATAGTTTTTGATTGTTTTTGGGATATAGTTTTCATTCAACCAGCATTCTGTCAGCACAATGACATCAAAATTATTGTCAATCTGTTGGAGGTATATTATAAATTCGTCAAAATTTTTATTGATCGATCTAATGTTTTGGTGCAATATTTTGATTCTATTTTTTTCTTTTGTGATGTTGGTCCATAGATTAAAATCATTTGTACTTATACAGTAGTGTTGATTGTTCGAGTCTATATATTTCATGTAATCAGCCATGTTGGTGTGTATTTGTGTAAGTATATGATGTGAGGTTGTGTTTGGTGTACAGTAGTTTTTATGTCAGTTTATTAGTTATGTCGTTCAAGTGTTTTATTTCTATAACTTTTGAGTCCTTAGTTTTTCTTACAAGTATTTTTCCGGATTTTATCCATACATATTTATAGTCTTTTTCTTGGGCTCTTTTTCTGGTGTTCCAGTGTAGATTTTTATAGTATTGCGTTAGAGTCGCATTTACGTAAACATATTGGGCTCCTTCCCCGTTGAATTTTTTTATCGCGTCACTGTGTTTGGCTGCTAATATGGTATCCGCTTTTGTTATATCCGCAAAATTAATTGTAATTTTTTTCTGATCATTTGGTCTGTGTTTTGTGATTTTGTAGGTATCCTCTGGGGTAATCGTAACGCCTGCGAGTTCAGCGATCCGCGCAACAGCATGAGCTAGGGATGTGTCGTCCTGTAGTTTTAGACCGCTTATTTCTATACTTTTCAAAAGGGCCGATTGTTCTATATCTATAATTACAACAATTGTTACATGTGTCAATGGATAAGCAGGAGAGAGAAAGGAGAGGGGGTAATAGGGCATTATTTACAAAGGGAACAAGTTTAATAATGGGTCATTTAAAAATATTTTTCGATTATTTGCAATATTTAAGTTCATCATAATGCTCTGTCTAATTTCCAACGTATCTAGTTTGTCCAAATGAATACCATTCACATTACAAGTAGTAACTCTATTCATTTATTAAAATCAAAAGTATGATTTGTCTTCAATAAATGATTGGCAATCTCCGAGAAACTTTTATTGTTTAAGCATGTCATATGTTCCTTTATCCTAATTTTAAAGTTAATCGAAGTTTCACCAATTTAAAATAATCCATAAACATTACAATTTAATATTTAGACTTCAGATTTTTTCATCTGTTGCCTCTATACTTATTATTTAAAATGTAATTTTTTAGTTTATTATTTCAATAAAATACAGGAAGAATTCACAATACAGGTACATTCCTTTAAGTCTATGTATGTCTATTGCTGTAACTAGTTTTAAGTAAACCCTGATGAAGTAAACATTGCTTACGAAACATGCTGGATTTTTAAACAATAAACGTGGTTGAAACTAAGTTTTCTATTAATTTCGAATTAAAATGTCGCCACAAAATAAGATTGCTATGTTTGAAGAAGGAATTTATATTAAACTTGTCTTATTCCGCATCTCGGTAAATACGGAATATTCCTTATTCAAACAGTTAGATTTAGCTTCAATAATACGGAAAGTATTTACGTCGGGGGAGACGAAATAATTTGCTAAAATATGCATTTTACATTTTAATATTGTTAAAATTAATTCACTTACGCGATGTATTATTATGATCTGTACTACGCCATATTGTTGTTTATATTGCATTTCATAGACTGCATATAAATGCTGCCAATCATACAAAAATTATTATTGCCATATAAAAAAACAATTTTTTAATGTTATGAAATGAATGCGTGACAAGTTTGAATCTATTATACAAGTTATTTATAACAGAAAAACATTGAAAGAGAGGTATTAGAATAATTACACACATCGATTAGACAAACCCTGTTTGCCGTATAACCCATTTAAGACTTGGGATGCATATATAAAGAAGCTTTCAAAATTTAGCAGTACATATAATCCATAATATGATGATGACAAGTAGCTTTCGCAGGTTTAACCTCAACCCGAAATCAGTAGTATGTGCATGGAATAATTCGAATTAGGTACTTTTGTTTTTATTTTGACAAGAATTTATTTTATAAGGTTGGTACTTACGACAAATGTCGTATTTGATGGTCTATTAATTAAAGAAAGAAATATTCCGTTTTATCCGTGTAGCAGACATAAACATTTTTACCTAAACTATTGCAAACAAATACTTTTAAGGTTAGAAGAAATCATCCCAAAAGTCCTAAGAAAAGGTTTCTTGTTCTACGATTTTCTATAAATCCAACTAACCTATTGAGTTTATTTCAGTGCAGAAATTCTGGGACTAACTACCATATGTATTCCTCTTTGCCAAGAATACTAATGGAGGGAAACAATTATACCAAGTCAGTGGACATCTTCAATTTATGTTTAAATAAATATAAAATATTGTTACTGAGACAGTTCAGTTATGTACAATGAATTCTGTATATTTCTTATTAGTCATATGTAATGTTTGCAAAAGCCCCGAAAAAGGGCGTAAATAAATAAATAAATAAATAAATAATTATTGCATCCGTGTTCTAATTTTTTTTTAAACATTAACTTCACACAGGAGGCCCTGAGGAAAATCACTTTCCTCAGGGCCTATGTCATCTGGGATGCTGTGTGGAGGGTCTTTTTGAGGAGAGGAAAGAAAGGTTTTGAAGAGACCCATGTTGTAGGAAGGAGGAAACATAGAGGCCGGAAAATCATTCCACAGTCGAGCTGTTGAACACAAGAACGAGTCAAAGAAACGACCCGTTCTCGTGTGACAAATGTCAACCGTGCACAAATGTTGGGCACACGTTTAGCGTGTTTCCCGACTATGCACCGGTGCCGAAGGGATCAATGATGCTAGTTCGTCGGAGCATCTTCCATTGTAATACCGGTAAAACATGGATAGCATTCCCACCCGACGCCTGCGCTCTAAAGATTGCAATCCGTCTGTTAAGATGGGAGAATGTAATATTACATAAGATGATAATAAAAATGCAACCCACAAGCATTTTAAAATGTTTATAAAGTACATGCCTACAATATTAGATTCGAATTTTTGCGGAACAACAGGTAATATTTATTTATATCTGTGATTTTTATTTTTCAAAATGCCCTGAAGACGTAGTATAAACAAGATATAGTAGAAAATATACATAAATATAAAAAATATAGTAATATAGAATAAGATAAGTCAATAATAGTGACTATAGCGGTGGTTCTTAACCGTGTTGGAGATTCTGACCCCTACCAGTTTCATATGGCCATTCACTGGACCTTCCTAATTGGAAATCGAACCGAATCATATGAATCGGTGGTGTGTCTTGACCTCCGCCGAACCCGTGAGACCGACTCACCGAACCCCTGGGGTTTGATCGAACCCAGGTTAAAAACAACTGGACTGGAGGATAAAAATGAAACTAGTAATATATAAAATTAAAATAAAATATTAAACAATGCAAATTATTTGTCAATAATATGATCTCTCACAAAGAATATACTAGTATTTATGTTTATGAAACTTTTTTTTTTTGTATTTGTGGTTTTGTTTTAAAACAACTCTCTTTGGTAAGCAATAAATCTAACGTGGGTTAGAAGTTATGAGCAAGTTATTTGAATAAGGCAGTCAATTAATGAAGTTCTACGAAACTGAAAATGCTGCAAAGTAAGTCGGGTGGTGTTTAAAGAGCAGAGGAGCAAAGTTATACACATTGCCCGAAGTCTAAAATCTCAATGCCCTTTTTCCTTTTGTAACTTGTTTCGAATCTTGTTGGTCAATAATTGGAGTAGAGTTTAATTAGCCACTTGCATTTTTAATTAACCAAGAAAAAAAAATGTACTTAGAAATTTCTTCTATGAATACGAAAAGCTACATTAAAACAAAGTTTTTTAAGAGGGCATTACCAGAGAAAACCAGAAATATGTCATGTTCAAATCAGATTTTAGACGTATTGACTCTTTTCCACAAAAAAATTATAAATGGATTTCAAAAGATTGTTCTTTTATCTAGTATTCGCATGTAATAAATTTTGAGAAAATTTTTTAATTTTTAATATAATAAGGTTATTCCATAGGTCGTTGGCAGATTTGTTAAATTTTCAAAAAAGATTTTATATTATACCACACCCATTTCAAATAATATAATCATGCAGTAAAATAAATCAATACATTATCTAGCAAACGCATGTTTTAGAATTTTAATTTTAGTTTCAATAAAATCATTAAAAAATATGTACGTACATGTGTTTCTTGACGAAAATTGGTCCATTTGTGTATTTATTTGCGCACTTACAAACTAATATATTTCAGATTTTTTAACATTCTTATTAAATTTAGACATTATTGAAAAATGATAAATACTTATAATCAAAAAATAATTACAAAAAATACATTATTTCAATAGTTTTATCATCATGCCTTTCAGCATTTTTGGATGAAGGTATAAATTAAAGCTAATTTGGATTGAAATAAATTCGATATTGAGTTATAATTTTAAAAAGCTGGTACGGAGAATAATTAATATTTCTCATTGTAACCGCCCTGCACGATCGTAAGAACAACTTTCGATGAAATGTGGATTTTCATCCGCTGGCTGGTTAAACGCTCTTAAGAGCTCCGTAGTGAGCGTTCAGAAAGAAAAATAGGTGTATCTGAGTTATCAAATTATAAATTACAGGGATTTAAAAAAAAAATATTTTTCAAGATGATAGAAGCAACTTTGATAATTATTTATGAGTTTAATATTTTAAATAACATTGTTGCTCCATTTTCTATTCAAATATAATAATGAAATATAAAACTAAATAAAAAAAAATTATAGAGAAGCATTTTGACTAAATTAAATTTAAGTTACAAATGACCGTTTTTCTTTGGTATACAAATTTGTCGTATAAAAACTGCGGGCTTCATGTGAACGGAACCATTAAGACCTGCGCGCAAATACCCACTATATACCTATCTAATTTTTATTTTATTTTTTTAAATTAATTGATCTTATTATTTCCAGACTTACAATTTATGATGTCCTATGTCTGTCCCCATAGAAAAACCCGTGTTGAGAGAAGACGCTTTAAAACATTAGCATTTTATAATAAAAATAATAACATGTATAATAAAAATACAATTTTTTAAATATTTTTATTGAGGGATCAGTAGGGATTAGAGGTTCAATTAGGAATTCCACAGAGCCGAGCCCTCTGATATGAAAATATCTGGAGTCGGTGAATTATTTTCCCATTTGGTCTCTGGTAGGTTGACATGTTGTTCTTGTATTGTTTTGTATTTATAATACTTATATAGTGCAATTGCATAGCGTGGATTCACTAGATGATCATTTGGGAAGTGTGTGAAAGGGTTTAGTTTTTCCTGTGGGGAAAATTTAACCCGGACATTTAAATCTGGTGCGTAAAACACAATATTACATTTAAGGTAACAGACAATCATAAACGTAGGTACCATTGAAAAAATACATGCTTACTATTTAGTTTTGATAATACTCGTATCTTTGATGTTGGATCTGTTTTGGCTAGTAATCCAAGACTTGTTGTCAGATAAATATTTAAGATACGTGGTGTTTTGTCTAATTGCCAGTGGAAGTGCATTGTATAGTTTTGTTGCAAAGTATCTAAAAAATTTTTGGCCAAGAGTTGTTTTAGCAAAAGCGATAAGTAAGAGATTAGGCCCTTTGTTTCTAGTATTTAATAGATATTTTCAAATATACTTCTGTATTTGAAAAGGTATGCTAGTATGTTTTTGGCATAAAGTTGCCTAATGTCCAAGACATAGATTCTCCTGAAGATTTCATCCAATATATAATACATTAGAATATTAAATTACTTCACACGAAAATGATCTTAATGTAATCGAACCTAAAGAAAATAATCCTGCAAACTATTTTATGCATCAAGACCATAAAGTTTTAGTTATTCTGCTCTTCCAAGTTTGATAGATTGGTGAAATTTTCCACTTTATAATGCAAATAATGCATCTAATATGAGTTGAAAAGTTTCCTGAAAATCTTTAAGAATCCAAGTTCTCCAAGCAACTAAAGATTTCTTCAAAGAGTTAATTAAAAGATTTTAACATTGTATTAAAGTTCAACTTACTTTATATTATTACTAGCCTGTATGTTAGAAAGTTTTCCGTGGTTGTTTTGTAAAAACTAGGTAAGATTTTTTAATGCAATTCATGGGTATAATTGCCTGAAGCCAGAATCCCGACTGAGCGATACTGAAAGTATATTCCACTTTCAAATATGCAAGGTCGGAATATGTGAGGGAAGGCCGGAGGGGGAGGGGAATCCAAAAGGGGCGAAGGGGAACAACGGGGGAAGCCGAGGAAAGTGGAGCACCCGCTAGTTTCATTATAAAATGAATGTTGCAAACCGTTGTATCTATTAAAAAAATAAACACTCTATCCATTACAATACAATAAAGCCTATCTAATAATATTATCTTATAGATATATAAAAATCTCGTGTCACGGTGTTTGTGGTCGCACTCCTCCGAAACCGCTTGACCGATTTTTATGATTTTTTTAATGCATATTTGGTAGGTATAAGAATAGGTTTTAAAGTATATTTTATACCGCTAGGTGATAAGGGTGTCCCTATCCAGAAAAAATCAATTTATTTGACAAATTCATCAAATACCTAAAACCCCAAATTTTAACCCTCCTACCCCCACCCTCCCATTTTTTAATCGCGATTTTAGTATTTTTCATATGAACAAATTTAACCATCTTTCGTATTTCAAACAGAACGAAATTATTTATGTTGTTGAATGACAGATGGCGCTACGTCCGCCTCATCGAACTTTTAACCACGCATGCCCAAGACATTCACGAGAAGCGTCACGTCATTTTGATATTACATTTGGCATCATGTTCTCGCGTGGGCAAACCACCGAGCTTATTTGTGTTGGCTAAAGACGGACTGACAAAAAATATCTACACTCATGACTCAATTGCTCTTCGAAATTAATATTGATTTTCTTTATTTCATTTTCGTACTTTAGTTGGTGTTTTTTGTTTTTATCGGCGATCATCGTATACAGCGCTCCATTCCTCTTTCTGTCATAGATCCCATCCCCACTCACTTACAATACATTCGTTATTTTTTTTATTTAACTACCAAAACATTCACTAGAAATAATTTATACGGCAGAATAACGTTTGTCAGGTCAGCTAGTTATTATATAATTAGTTTTGAAAATAATTTCATTAAAAGACATTTTACAGAAGGAAAAACATCGAATTTTCATGTCACAAAAACCCGTAAAATTCATTTTACCTCAAGAGCGTAATTCTTTTTTTTTTCAAATTAAAACTTTTGATCCATTTCCGAGGTCAAAAATGTAATTACAAATTCAGTAATACGAATTGCAAGGCTCAAATATTTGGAGTGATAAACATTTCATTCGGTCTGCGGTTCTTTTGCAATAAGAGGGGCAGACCTAATAATATATTTCAATCTCTTTGAAGAATGGAAAATTTCTTTCAAATTATACAGATTTTTGACATTATTAAGCTTCTGCATTCTTCTAGACTTTTATATTGAAATCAAATGACATTGTTTTGTACAGATTTATATGTAAGAGTTCCTACCTATTAAAGGACCAAATTAGAGGTCCTTAAAAATGATTTCGGCGAAAAGGGAGCTGAGGCTGGAGACTTTTTGAATAATGAGAATTTTTGGAATAATACAAATCTCGCATCAGTATCTACCTTATATTTCAATATCTTTGGTATCTACACAGTTTGCAGAAGTAAGCGTTCAAAAAGCATAAAAACATGGTTTGAACGTGAGGTACAGTCTGCCGAATAAGAGTAGAAAACATAGGAGGGCGCCACTGTTGATGAAATGGCAATACTAAAAACACAACACATGGTGGCAAGCTGTGTAACCTACAATTTTTGTAAAAAATCAAAAACCACATAAAAGTGGGAAAAATATTTTTTTATTGCAATTTCGAAACCTACTGATCTAAAAATTAGAATTGCACATGGATATATTATACGTTTGTAATTTTTGTTAATACAATGAAGAATAACGATATTATAGTAAAATAAAAAGCACATTTAGAAATTGCTCACCTTTATTTAATACTAGCGTAGGTACCCAGCGTTGCTCGGGTTTTAGATCAAGTCTTTAATTTTAGACCTGAATATATTTAACTCACTCAGACCCTAAAAGTAGTGTAACTAAACTCACCATTAGTGATTCTTCCTTTCTACCTACTGTTAAATTCAAATTTTGGTTAAATTAAAATAAAGCAAATCACTTTATAAAACACCACTTAATCAAATTTATGACGTACCTTAACAACAGTGCTTCTTTGAATTAATATTAATTTTAAATGTGATTTACAGTGTTTTATACATTCAGTGTCATAGCAATTTGAAATAATATTTGACATTTAATTTGGTGTTGCCAGCCTACAAATTTTGTAGTTTCATTTTTTATATATTCTACTCTTATTTGACAGACTCTATGTAATACAATACGAATGTTACAGGAGAGCTCTAATATTAGAAAAAACAAACGATTATAGTTAGAAAATACTAGCGAGTACCCGTTGTATTTTTAAACGACTTCAAAAAGGAGGAGGTTCTCAATTCGACTGTATTTTTTATTATTTTTTTTATGTTTGTTACCTCAGAACTTTCGACTGGGTGAACCGTTTTTGATGATTCTTTTTTTATTTGAAAGCTGGTGCTTCCCATGTAGTCCCATTTTAATTTGGTCTAGTTCTGACAATGACATCCATGAGAAAACCATATAAGTCTTAAATTTGCATAAAGTATGTGCGCGACAAATGGACGAATAACTCAATATCACGCCAACCGATTTCAATGATTCTTTTTTTATTGGAAAGGATGTACTTCAAGGATAAATTGATGAGAGTTTGGTTAGGTTCTGATTATCGGATTCATGACAAAGTAACGGAACTCTTCAATTCTTAGGAGCAAATTAACGAAACTCGGCCGAATCTCTTAATTTGACCCTAATGTCGTTATGGTCAAATTATGTCTGTCTCATATGAGCAGCACGTTTAGTAGATCTACCCATATTCAAACAAATTAGTGTGCTTCGGATTCACTAAAAATCAAAAAATAAACAAAAATTTTAACAAAACAAAAAACGACTTCAAAAAATGCACTAAAAAGTAAAAAAAATAATTTCGTATTCTTCTACAACTTCATAATCGACTTACTTTTTCTACTCATCAATATGTAGGTACGATTGTTATTTTTGGAGTCGGTGTCAGACAAAAGGTACCCGGCCCGGCGCGACGTGTTTACTTGAGAGCTCCCCTCACGCCGCGGCCCCGCTCTCGCCTCGTCAAGTCGCTTGTGCGACACAAGCACATCTCACCTATAACTATGTATGTAGTTACAAACCTACCATGACTGACACCGATTCCAAAAATGACAATCGTACCTACATATTGATGAGTAGAAAAAGTAAGTCGATTATGAAGTTGTAGAAGAATACGAAATTATTTTTTTACTTTTTAGTGCATTTTTTAAAGTAGTTTTTTGTTTTGTTAAAATTTTTGTTTATCTAATTATAAGTGCGTTGCTATGTCACTCAAAGAAAGTGTTTGTATTTTAATTCTGTAATATTTTTTGTTTTTCTGTCGGGTGCGTATACGAATAAATCATAAGGTTTTCTGACCCATAAATAGGCCACTTATAGCTCTCTCAGTGTGAGACGCATGCATTTCTCAAATTTAGTCCCCTGTTACTACTATTTCTCCTTTGTAATCCTTCTCTCTGCATCTCCCTCGTCCCCCACCCCTCCGTCACTCCTCTTCAGCGCGTCCTTTCTCATGCGCCTCCGTTCCCCTCTTGCGTCCGCTTTCCCTTTCGCGGTCCACTTCAACCTTCCCCGCCTTCCCCCCTATCCGTATCCCCTTTCCCACAATTACAACTCCAACTTTTTCACCTTCCCCTCTCCCTCCTTCCCCTTCCCATGAACCTCCCCTCCTTTATTCCCCTTTACCCTCCCGAAACACCACTCGTCCTCATTCCATCCTTTCCTATCGCCAAACGAAATGATATACGTACATTTTTCAAAATTATCTTAATTTTTAATACAAATTTTATTATGCCAGAGCTCGCCATTATACATAGAAACATTTGCAGGTTTGCGCATAACAACTCACCAAAGTTTCATCGCAATTGGATGAATAATAAAGGAAATAATTTCATTACGCTAGTGCTCATCATTACAGAAATCATCGCGAGCATGTGCACAAAAATCAACAAAGTTTAATTGCAATCGAATGAATGCTTTAGGTACCGCATAAGGGACAAACAAGGAAACATTATTTTTTATATACTAAGATTACCCGTAAGCAAAAAGAATAATTAAGGCACAACTTATTTAAATTAGAAAAAAAATCTCTTGACAAATGTTGTACTTAGCATTTTGTATGAATTTTTTCATGCGTATAAGGTGTTAAATACCAGACTACGTGTTTTAAGTAATTTTCGGAGCAGACTTCGCGATTTTTATGTCAATGGAGTTGCAAATAAGGACTTTTTCGGCTTGGCTTGGGGATCATCTTAAAAAATAACATACTTTTTTAAGAGCTTAAACACGTAAAGGGTTCCAGGGAAAAATGTTACAAATCGGTGGAAATTCAGAGAACAAGGTATTATTAATGTTGACGAACCTTTTTTTTCCCATTCTTATGTTTATCAGCTCAATTCTGCAGTTTCACTAAATCCGGTGTGAGTCTATATAAATAGACTTTCTTTATAAGTATATTTTCTTTATAAATTGACTTTGTTTATAAATAGACTCTCTCTAAAATAGTAGTTAATTTTTTCCTTGATAAAGGTTTGATTTTATTGGTTAATAAAGCCAAACTAGGCAATAATTGCGGTAAATAACGGATATGTAGTATAGTTTAATTGATAACATCTTAAATAAAAATCTATAAAATTCTGATGAAGAATGGCGTAAAATTTTGTATATTAATAATTTTTCAGTTCAATGTTGCAAAAGTCTCCCTTCTAATAATAAACCAGCTTTTAATTCAAGAAATAATATCGGTAATTTTTTGAGAAATGCTAAAGATAAAGACCATAAATTGACTAATTCCGAAATATATAAACTCAAATGTAATGACTGTCCCTCATTTAATATTGGAAAAACAACTCGTAATTTTGAAATCAGAATCAAAGAACTTAAGGTGTCTTAAAATTAATAATTTCTATGATACCATAGTTTTGAAAAAAAAATACGGGGATAAATAATATGCTTCATATCATCATTACATAGTATAAAATGAAGTCGCTCAAAATGTATGTACCAATTTCGGAGACCGGGCTTTTGCCGTTGCAGGCCCAACAGCTTGGAACAAACTCCCTTCACATTTGCGAAAGATCGACAGCACATCTGAGTTCAGAGCAAAGCTCAAAACTCATCTTTTCGCATTATCATATCCAGAAAAATAATTGCACTTTTTCAGTAGTATTTCATTACTCGGTCCATGGGATTTACCTAGGAGTTTTTTTTTTTTGTAATATTTTTCATGACTTATACTGACAGCACCGGCAGTAATCATTACAATAGATGTTTATAAATGTAATAAGTATGTTAGTCGTAAATAACTAATTGTAAGACTGTAAGTTGCAAGTCGTGACAAGATTAGAGCAGTAACAATACTGCTCTTTTCGTATTATGACTTCCAAGTGCAAACTTGGTTATAAAAATAGGTATAGTTCTAAGTCACTAGTGATGGTAAGTCTTACTTGTAAGTCATTAGTTATCACTCTTAGTTGTAAGCCACTTGTAGTATATATGTAGGTATAGATTAAATGTATAAATGAATGTTTAAAGCGCCCTTGAGGTGATTTTCTCACGAAAAAGGCGCTATAGAAGTCATCCAATTATTATTATTATTATTATAACGGATTTTCATACGATTTTCACCAATAGATAGAGTGATTGAAGAGGAATGTTTATATATAATACATGTAAATTATATTAGAAAAAAGCCGAGAAATTCAAAGAAAACATATTTTTGTGCGATTTAAAACGGCTGGCGGGCCGTACTATAGTCACTTTTGAAATTCATTCTACGGAAGAAGTTGGATAATAGATGTCTTAGAGTAAGTAGGTATTTGATTTTCCCTTTTCAAATATCCAGTGTTGCATTGCAAGCATTGTATAATTAGTGGCGAGTTAATTAGTTTATATGTATAATACATGCTTATTATAGTAGCGAAAAGCCGAGAAATTCAAATATTCAATTCAGGCAGCGGGCAGCGGGCAGCTGGCAAGCGGGTGGTGTGGATTTTATAAAGGTTGGGTCATGGCGTTGTGTTTCGTTAGCCACAGCAACATGTGTCCGGGTTTGCTATTTAATCATAATGGAAAACGCTTAGATAACTTAGAAGCCTTGGAAATAAAAAAAATCCCTTAAAAACAATGAATCTATTATCAACAAACAAAAAATATTAACTTACAGCCCAATCATGGATATGTTCCCCTACCCACCCACTCTTCATTAATACCTAGCAACGGTTCCACCCCTACCACAATCCTCAGTTATAATAACATTGTTCCCATTCACTATTTTGTAACAGTCAAATCAGTATAGGTTTGCCCTGAAGGTCGTTCCGAAACCGGTCGGCTTTAAACAAATATACAAGTGGTTCAAACAAAGTAACATTGTTTTGATTTAATAATCCACCATAAAACTTTTCTACATCATCCCTAGTGATGAAGGTAACCTCAAGGTCTCACGTGCTGTCTGGAGAAAACATATTTATAAATTGGTATCACGAAATTATTGGAAGTGTTAAGTTCATTTTACTCGGAATAAACTGCTTTCATTCTAATTGGAAATAATTAAATCATTTATTGAAATATCTGCTCTTCAGAGAATTTGAATCTTCCAGAGAGCAATTGAATAACTTATCCTAAGTGACACTAGGCAGGTAGAAACAAACAAAATTAATCATCTTTATTAATTTGTCTGCCGATTATTCTCAAGAAGGCTCCCCCCCCCCCTAAAGCCCACAAGCTACAGCGAGTACAACAGGGATGCTAATCCATGAGCAAACTGAATATTGATATAAATCCTTGCTTCTTGAGCCGCTCGGGCCATTAATCAAAACATGAAATATTTCCAAAACACCACTCATCCCGTGCACCCCTTTCCACCCTTCGTCGAACAAACTGTATTTTCTTAGACACGCGAAACAATGGGGGGGGATGGCTCGATACGGTTAGATATTTTTGTCTACATTACGAAACAATACTGTAGACAGAGGTGCGGTTTTCGTAAACCACAATTCCCGCGGCTGTTATCTTCTATCTATCTATCTATCTACATAAATAGAAATGAATCGCCGAAATGTATGTACGCGCATAACTTCTGAACGACTGCACCAAATTGGATAATTCTTTTTTTGTGTTCTTAATTGTCTGGACTAGGTTTGTTGAGGTTTGTATTAAACTACTGGCGAGTTCTGGCATTATGAAATTTATATAAAAAATTGCAATAGGCACGCGAACTGTTTGAAAACTGAATGTACCGGGGCTGGATGTATGGAAAGCTGGAGGGGGAAGCGGAACTGGGGTAGGGGGTAGCGATCCGTTCTCATTGACAAATGTCAACGGTGTACATATATTGGGCACGCGTTTGGCGTGTTTCCCGACTACGCACCGGTGCCGAAGGGATCAATGACGCTACGATAAATACAAACATTTTTCAAACAAAACATTACAAATTTTGTGATGCCAGAGCTCACCAGTATATATTGAAACCTTCAAGGGCGTACTTACAATAAACCACCAAAGTTATAGAAAGGCATAAGGTACAAACAAAGAAAAAATCATTTTTATAAGTAAAGATTATGGCGCAAGAGTTGCAATCCAACTGCATAGAGTGTTATTAGTAGCCTTTTTTGAAGAATGTTGATTTAAGGCTGGGCTTCTTGATTACCTACCCGCTTTTTCAAAATATGAATTTTTTACACTTTACTGTTGACAGTACGTGTAATAATCATAACACATATTTGTAAATATTAATATATACGTTAGTCAATAGTTTTATGTCATAGTTGTAAGTCACATCGCAATATAACAGGTTCAAAAAGCAACATTGTAAATTACCGCCAAATCTCAATTTTCACAGTATTTGGTAAACTCTTTGAGAAAATTGTCTACGATCAAATTTATCCGACAATTACTCGCAATATACAAAACCAACAACACGGATTTTTACAAAAAAGATCGGTACTAACAAATTTGGTAAATTTCACGGAATATTTAACTAGTAATATGGACAAGAGAAATCAAGTAGATGTAATCTACACCGATTACTGGAAGGCCTTCGATAAGGTAAACCATTTTATTCTAATTAAAAAATTAAATCAATTAGGCATCCATGGTGACTTACTTCGGTGGCTCACTTCATACCTTCGGAGTAGACTTCAATGTGTTGCAATTGAGGGAACTAAGGCCAGCTTCTTCACCGTGCCCTCCGGCGTACCTCAAGGTTCTCATTTAGGGCCATTATTATTTAATGTATATATTTATGATATTCACAAATGTTTTTTACATGATAATTACCTAGCATATGCAGATGATAAAAAAATATACCTAATTATTAAATCAATCAATGACTGCATTAAACTTCAAGAGGACCTCAATCGTCTTTTTGTCTATTGTGAATCAAACAAACTTGTTATTAACATCTCAAAATGAAATAAATTAACGTTTACATAGAATAAAAATAAAATTTCATTTGTATATACATTGAACGGCACACATATCAATGAAGTAGACTACGTCAGGAACCTAAGAGTAACACTGGATATTAAATTAAACTTTATCCAACACACTGATGAAGTCATTAATAAAGCCAATAAAATGCTGGGATTTATAATTCGTGTAGCAAAACCCTTCCGAAACATAAACACTCTATATTCCCTTTACACTTCATATATTCGCCCGCACTTGGAACACTGTACACCGGTCTGGACTCCTTTTTACCAAGCCCATGAAAGAATTAGAAAGAATTCAAACAAATTTTTTTAAACACATAAATTATAAACTTAACTTACACTTCTCAAATTATACCGAATCTATTAAATTTAACGATTTCAACTCCCTCCAAATACGGTGTCTAATTTTCGATCAAATCCTATTGTTTAAAAATCTAAATAATGGCCTAGACTCGCCAGAGCTCACCAATTTAGTAAATTTTTCATATTCCGTCAAGATCAACCCGACAAACCGATTTATTTTATTTGCCCTCGTGTACAACAAATATTAGAATAAATTCCCTAATTCCTCGTGTATGTGCACAATATAATACAAAATTTCACAGAATTGACATTTTCAGTAATAACTTAAAGAAATACCGATATGAAGTAACGCGTACGATCGATCATTAATTCAATTCAATTCAATTTATTTATTCTTCAAAAACATTACAAAATTTATAATTTTAATGCGTTTTTAAAATATATTTGTAACAGTATTACATTAAATATTAAATTAAATATATAAATGGTAGGCAAAAAAAACAATTATATTAGCATTAATTGAGCTTGCCTTTTAAAGGCAGCTTCACTGACGCTAAATATGTCGATATCCGAATTAATTCTGTTCAACAGCAAGATTGCTCTCCCGACTGGCATAACCATTGGCAAGTTAGTTCTGCAAGCCGGAAGATAAAACAGTCTATGCTGTCGATAACGGAGATAACCATCGGGAACACAGAAACTAATGCTCTCCATGATAGCCGAGTTTTCGAACCTTCCACGAATCAGTCTGAAGAAATGTGTTACAATGAGCACATCCCTTCTGACCCGTAGAAGGTTCACACCGAGCATGCCCAAGAGAAAGTGGGTAGGGTAGAGCCACGGATAGTAGCCATATTTCCTCAGGTAAAGAAATTTCTTCTGAACTCTCTCCAACATGGGGGAATACTTCACTTGGTGTGGACTCCAAACCACCGACCCACTCACAAGCCTACTCCTTACCAAAGCATTGTATAGTACTGTGGGAACCCGGGTGTCTCTGAAGTTTCTCGCAGTGCGTAGGACGAAACCCAACATTCTCAGTGAAGTACTACACGTCATTATGATATGAGCATGAAAAGTTAACCTACTATCAAACAAAATACCAAAATCCTTCATAGTTGAGACACGTTTTAAATTTAGAGCCCTCATAGTATACCGGTAAAACCAGGTATGATACGCTCTAGTGAAAGAAATAAAATAAATTAATACGAGAGTATGGAATGTATCAGGAGCATCTCCTATCCTTTTCCTATAATCCTCTTCCTCTACCCTTCCTATAACTTAAAATTACTTTTAAGATAATAAAACTTCTTTGCCAATTAACTTTAGCATAAGAAACTTCTTTGGCTTGACTTCAGTTCACCTTATATTGTATATTTTCACTATAATTATGTAAAAGCTGTTTGTTTCTCACAATTTTTTTTTATTTTATTTTTTTTTTTTTTTTTTCATATATATTTTATTAGTAACAGATATTTGGGTTTTTTTTGGCTACCACACTAGGCTAAGCCCGTGTTGTGGTAGTCGTACATTTAATATTTTAACATTTCAAAAAATATTAAGAAATACTTAAAACTAAAGAGAAAAAAAAAAGACCATATTTTAAATAAATTAATAAATAATATAATACGCCATATTTGTAAGTCGTATAATAGCAGTAGGTATTATTATATTAAAACCCCCTTGTCATAAATTTTAAATCACTAATTATGTTATAAGTCACCACCTATTACAACTCAGATGAAAGTGACTCTAATAAATCGCAGTATTTCGTTTTGACCAGAGTTCCTACTTACTAGTCATAAATTGTTGTGGTAAGTAACTAGTGATGTATCAGTAGGTTATAATTTATAAGTAAGTGTGTAATAATTCATTGAAGAAGAAGAACACTGGAACTCTTGATGATTGAAATGGGAGAGTGAAAGGATAGGGAAGAAGAAGGTTGGGAAGTTATTGGTTATGATTTAAGATTAATAGTTTATTATGGATAGTATGTTCTACTACGAGAAGCAAACAATACCTTTTTTAAATCTTAACCCAGTGAGATGGGGGCTGGGTCAAGATTACCCGCGCCTTTTAAGTTTGCCTATAATTTTAAAACTATTTATGCGACGTTGCCGCTTTTCCAAGTAGCTGGAGTTATTGAGTGCCTCGACAAGTTTCTGGCGCGAAATCAGTCGGGCATTAGCCGCGTTGTGAGCAACACGTGCCAAAACTTGAAAAAGGTAATTATTACCCATGCCCGTATTCAATGTAACTTTTCTTTCTGTGAGGATTGTATCAATAATGATGATGTTTAATAGTGTTTTCGACTGTTTTCGTAATTGTTTATGTTAGTAGATTCATAAAAGGAACATTTAAACAATTGAAGACTGATAATTGTTATATTTAACTTTGATTTTGCTAGAAGAAGCCAAAATTTAATGCATATTTAAACATTAAGTTTCAAAGCCTTGTTTCCATGATTAAAAGATTATTTCTAAGATTTTTCGGTGTTTTATTACATTGATAACAGTAACATAATGCTCGTAATGAATAATTTCAATTTCCTTAAATAGATACTGAAATGTGTGACATCGTCTATTCCGATAACAATTACCCGGCCCCCACCTCCATGTAAAAATTTTCCACCCCCATCACTCCGGGTTAATAAAATGGAAATATCCATATTATGACGGGTCTTACCGCTCCACATGGGAGCACATTAATTCCACTCGTCAACTCTACCAAGAAATTACTAAACGTAAAAGAAATCTTTTAGCCTTTATTAGGTACGTACTTGAGAAGAATTATGAAAAGCAGAGAATGTTTGATGATAACGGCTTTTGGCGCCAACTTCGTCCAACATTTGTTTGATTTAGTCTTGCCAACTTTACCTTAGCTAAAACTAGTTTAAGCACATATCTTTCAACTTTGCCAAAAATTATATCATATAATTCGATCTCAAGCACACCGTGTTTCATTCTTATATCGCGAAACTTTCATCGGGGAAAATTAAAAAATTATGATTTTATTCTTTATCTACTGTTTTTCCATCTTGCATTGAACTTTGTTTTTTTATGTTGTTGTGCACATTTAGTTGTTCTATGTCTAAAAAAATAAACACGTTAAAGAACGGCTGGACGTAAAAAATCAAAAAAAATGAATTATATAGGAATAAATAAATAAAATTATATTATAAAACCGAAGCGTGACAAACTTCTGTTTCACGTTTGTTTAGATTTATTGGTATTATCTATTTCTTCAAGGTTTAATATTACATTTATAGTTATTCCAATAAAATGGAAAATTCTTTTAAACTTTTATAGAAAGTAAACAGGTGTCCCATATTAAAAAAAAATCGGATATGTTTATCCGAGACACTACTAAGTTACAAATTAATTCGTTGGAACTTCGTAATCGTTCAAAAATATAACAGCCAAAATATGGGAAACGTTAGTTTAAGAAAATATTTTTATTTCCGTTTTTGAAATATGAGATCGACAGAAATGACTTAAAATAATGATAATCCAATGGCCAAGTTGGGTAAGACAGATATCCTGGGTTCAATTCCGTTGCGATACCATTAATTTGCGACCGTTACTTTATATTTTTCTGTGTCTTGTTCTGTTTCATGTTTCTTTAGATTTATCAGTAATAACTTCTTCGTTAGTGATTAAATAAATATGTGTATACAGGGTGTCCGGGGGTAAAGTGCATTAACTTCGGGAGGTGATTCTACATGACGGACGGTTGGAGTAAAAAAAGATTAACAACTTTTTCCGAAATTCCTGCTTTTTTTCCCATACAAAAAGACGTACCTACTAAAAATCCTTAGTGTTGCACGACCTTACTTGCTGAGCGCCCGCCTGGCACGATTTCACAAATTCCAACATTGCATGGTTGCGACTGGCCCGTTTCGTAACAGCGGAACGTAATAAAGCTGGCGGCACACGCCGGTCTATTTTTATCTTTTTACCACAAAACATCCCCAAGTTGGAATTTCAAAAAAAGTTATTTATCTTTTTTACTTATAATATCATGTAGAATCACCTCCCGACGTTAATGCACCTTACCCCGGACACCATTTATTTATATTTTTAATTTTTTTAAAAATAACTTATCCCTGAAGTTTCGCGGTTATCAGCATAAAACACTGTTAATATATTTCTTACACGTGGTTTCGTATATCGTCGCTCACATCATAACACCGCGTAAGTATCTCATTTTGCTCAGGTTTTCAGGAGGAATGAAAAAAGCGCATTGGTAAAATAAAAAAATCACAACTTAGAAATAAAATGAGTCGACTAAAATAAATGCATCAGTTATTTGGAGAAGTATTTTTTTCTTTCATTAAAGCATATTGTTAGGTATTTTAATCCTGGAAAGATAGTCTTCGTAAAAATTTACGCACGCGTATTAGAATTATTGCTCTTTCGTTCTAATTAGCACGAATCCGTCGCTGTGCTTATCAGACATCTCACTCGCTGCTTGGACCTTCCGTGGGACGCGCGCGTCGCTGAGGTGGGTGTCACCAGTTTTGAGACGTAACGACCGCATGAGTCAAAAAGCATAATAGTGATACGTTCCAAAGCTGTATCTGATTGATTTTTGTATAACTATATGTTATTAATTGCTTTTGTTCTTAAACATAAAATGCTGCAGCTCTATCTTACACACTAAATAACAAGTCAAAAATGAGATGGTGAACGTATTTTTGCACCCCCCCAAAGGAAACAAATAATTATTATATATCTCCCTCACACGTATTAAGAAAATGAAAAGCAATCCCCATCACGTTGCTAAGCCGTAATAATATATATTGGACACACGTATTTTGTATGTCTCGCCTATTGTTTCGCCATTATTTAATGTGTAAGAAGTTGCAGCATTATAGCGATAAGAAACGTATATTTAGGTAGGTACTACCTTTTTTGCCGTTGCGGTACCGTAAACGTAGGTCATCACGGTAATAATAAAAGCGCTCATACGCGGTATTATAATGTAAGCGACGATATCCTATTCGTACACAGGGTGTAACAGCACGTACCAGGGGAATTTTAACCAGCGATTCCTGAGCATATTTGGAGTAAAAATGTACATGTCATTTTGCTGTCCGATGACAATTTTTGAAGTGAAACTTGCTTAGCCCCGTTAGAGTGATTTGAAATTCGGATGAAACTACAAAACCTGCGAAGCATCAAACTGCGCTCAAGGCTCCTATTGGTTGAGATATAAAACGGAAACGACGATAGGTCTGCGCTCATTGGCCGCTTTATTTTTTTACGGGTCGTCGGAATATAATGCGGAAATTTGCACCTCGCCGAGCGCGTTCCATAGCGCAGCGGTATAGTGCGTCGCAAATCTCAGCGGCCAGAGAAACCGAGCGGACAGAGGTTCGAATCCTACGAAGTCCAAAAAAAATAAACATTTTTACTCCAATTTTTTTTCTGTTAAAAACATTAACATGGCTAGTTAGGAGAGTGGCGGGTATATAGTCTATCGGCCATTTGATAAGCGTGGCGTCTCATTCTAACAGCATGATAATACACGAAACAGCTCGCGTATCGCTCAAACCCATCGCGACGGGATATATCCCATAGCTATAGGAACAGTAGCGATATGTAATTGAAACATATATTTTTTGTTTTTAATAGAAAAAATATATGACAAGTACCTACGTACATTTTTTACAAGTACCTACAATCCTTTTTACTCCAAATGTGCTCAGGAATCGCTGGTTAAAATCCCTAAAAATAATAGCTGTTAGACCCTGTATACGTGTACATTTTCTAAAGTAATGAGATCGTCTTACGATTTTCACTGAAGACACAAAAGAAACAGCACAGAGCCGTTATCTCGAAAACGCTCACACCAGCGCTTGTTAAGTGACTAGAGTACAGCGAAATGTAGAGCAGAGAGCGTCGTTCCCCATTGAGAGTAGTTGTTCTCGCAGGATCTTCTCCTCTCGCAGATGCAAATGTGATGAACTGTACCATTCTGCACAAACAAGCGGGATATTGTTGCCTTTGCCGGGTGCCGAATTGTTTCAAGAGAACTCCAAAACTGTACTCAACTTTCGCCAGTGAAGGTGCAACCACTGACATCAGAATAAACAGACTTGACCTAACTCTTCAAAATTCGGAGAAATTTTGTCAGTAGGTAAAAATACCGCTTAGCAATAAAATCCAAATAAATGGAATATTTGTAAACGTATCCAAAAACTAAAAACTGTTTTCGAAAGGTGATTTTTGAAGTAAAACTAATTTACGCACGCTCGACTTGGGGGGAAAGCCGATGAATGCGTTACGAAAAGTGGTGATGTGTTACAAAAAGTGGTGATGTGTTACGAAAAGTGTGATGCGAACGGTGATCGATGGCGAGGTGAACGGTCGGGCCTTTACGCACGCTTGACTTGGGAAGTGATAAGGACAAGGATAAGGATAAGGATGGTCACCCCAAGGTCGTACGTCACCCCAAGGTCGTAGGTCACCCCAATATCAATGTCAATGTCAATTTCAATGTCAATGTCAATGTCAATGTCAATGTCAATGTCAATGTCAATGTCAATGTAAATGTAAATGTCAATGTCAATGTCAATGTCAATATCAATGTCAATGTCAATGTCAATGTCAATGTCAATGTCAATGTCAATGCCAATGTCAATGTCAATGTCAATGTCAATGTCAATGTCAATGCCAATGCCAATGTCAATGTCAGTGTCGATGACGATTATTCATTATCCCCTCAGGACCTATGTCATCTTTGGGGATGCTGTGTGGAGGGTATTTATAGGAAAGAAAGGAGAGGAAGTTCTGGGAAGGAAAAGGGTATGAGGGGTGGGTCGTTGTGCCCAGGAGAGACGGACTTATAAATCCATCCCAATGCGGAGCTAGGTGATATTCCGAGAGTGCGGCTGGAGAAGTTAAAGGGACTCCCTCAACCATTCTCTCTTGGTCTAGCCTGCCGTGCAGCTGGCGGACAGACGAATCCGCCACCAAGACCCGGACAAACCTCACCCCGTGAACCTGGGCACCCTTCAAAGTCACCAAACGTAGCGAACCACTTGGGATGACCTATGGCAGAGGTGTTGGTTATCCAATAAATGGTTACAGGGGCGGCGGTACCCATACCCGCCTCCCAAATTGAAATACACTTTCAAATTGTATTATTAGAAATAACCATGTGTTTTTTTTAACATAAAATTTTGAGTGCAAACTCTTAAAAGATTTCAATATGGCTCACTTTACATTTTGTCCAACTAAAATTTCTGATAAAGAAAAAAAATAAAAACACACGCATATTTTATTAGACGAATGAATTATAAACGTTGTTTTCACCTCGCTTTTTTGTCGTTTTATGTAAAAAAATCTTTAAAAAATTTGGTTTCATAAAAGTTTTCATTTAAGTCTGGTCGTTTCGTGATGGTTTCTACTAACATTTTGTCGATAATAATTAGTGGTTATGCAAGGTTCGTAGAAAATGCAGTTAACATGCCGAATAACAATATAACAGTATAAAACCTATTTAATTGCATCAAGGGTAAAACTATATAATGCTCAAAAATGATAATGTTATAGTAAATAATATCATTTCGAGGGGCCAATTGTCTTCCGATCAATTGTGGAGTTACCGTCAGAACAAACTATTTTCATCCTAAATGAGGAAAATATTTGATATTTTGTATACGATCACTATCTTTGCAATTCGAGCACGTAGGCACTATGAAACTCATTGAAATAGAAAATCGGTGTTACAATACCTACAGTCCCCTGACAATTTATTGTGGCCACGGCCAAAAATGATTTTTTTAACCCTAGAAAGATAATCTACGCCTCAGAGACGTAAGCGATACAAAAGAAATGGTTTCTTGTTTTATTTCGCAACGTAGCGCGCTGTCTATCTCAGTTAGCTCTTAGCCGGGCTGCTTTATCACCACGGTAAGTACAATAATTGCGGAGAAATACATACACCATATATCCGAAAGACGTATGATTACTTTTTGTGTAATTTTCAGACTTGTTCTTATAAATTTGTTTTAGCGAAATAATAATAAAAAAGTTAAAAAAAATATTTAAAACGAATAATTAACATTTAAACTGTCATAACATATAAAAAAATACGATTTAGTCATAAAATGAAAAACCTATTTTTCATTTAAAAAAATGACTTAATATTTTGTAATTAATTTCTAAAAGGTTTACAGAATTTTGTTCTTTTTGTTAATTACCATATTTTTTTGATTTTATTCATAGTACAAAACCCCAAACTAATTATTCACTACCTTTAAACCGT
This sequence comes from Limnephilus marmoratus, assembly GCA_917880885.1. Lineage (NCBI taxonomy): Eukaryota > Metazoa > Arthropoda > Insecta > Trichoptera > Limnephilidae > Limnephilus > Limnephilus marmoratus. Next base: position 13,685,715 of record OU862922.1, read on the forward strand.
GAAATATAATAACATGTCAAATATACACTTTTACACTTCAGTACGTCTCTAGGACATTTTTGTAACTTTCAAACTTGTTGGTATAAGCGTTATTTAGCTAGATAAAAAAGTGTGTTCTTAAGTGTAACGACTGATTAGCATTTAAACTTTCATAGCTTATTAAAAAAATACGATTTAGACATAAAATGAAACATTATTTTTTTATTTTAAAAATGACTAAATATTTTGTAATTGATTTATAGGGGTTTTACAGAATTTTGTTCTTTTTGTTAATTACAATATATTTTTTATAATTTTTTAAGTTCAAAACTCTAAACTAATTATTTAATTATCTTCAAACTGTGTAAGTATGATAAAATGTAAAATATTCACTTTTAAACTTCAGTACATCTCTAAGACGTATGATTATTCTTAAGGTAGGTAAAAATAAGATTATCTTTCTAGGGTTACAAATTTTTTATCTTATGCAATGACGTTGTAAAACGTATGCTCTGTAAAAATCAGAAAGTGGCAAGCCAAAAGCAAGTCAATTGTAATGTTTGTTTAGTACTAAACTGCCAAGCATCGCGTAAGGGTTCTACCTCTAAGTAAATTGCCTTTAAAAAGTTTCAAAATGCTCTCGTGTGTAATGTGAAAGTGTTTTGTTAAAAACAGTAAAAGTATGTGGTAAAACGATCGTGTGAGAAACGTGGAGATCCGCAAAGAATGCAAGGCTGATGTAAGCCTAATGACTAAGATTAAGAAAGGAACGCTCCGATGGTTTGGGCATGTAGATCAAATGAACGAGGGAAGGAGTGTAAGGAGAATATATGACGCAAATGTGAATGGTAGAAGAAGTCGGGGACGCCCCAGATGGCACGACCAATTGAATCAGATACTTGAGTTGGGCCATGTCAAGAGTCAGAATAATACAAGAGCATGTATGAGACAATGTATGATGGTGAACGAGGCAATATGTGTGCCAAGACCGATTGTTTGGCGGTCCGTCCTCTCTGCCTACCCCTGCGGAGAAACAGTGTGATGGTTAGTTAGTTTTACTAACGGCATCTGTTGAGGGATGTTGAAACTAGATGTGTTATCCTATAACCATAGTGGTCACAGTAAATTGTCAGGGTACTGTATCTGAATAAATATATTACTAACTAGGAGCTAGATAGGTTGGTTTCTACTGCTGTTGATTCGGGCGTTTCATAATATTAATTTAGTTGAAACAATAGTGGCGATGGGACTGGCCGGTGCATGTTAGCGCTTTGTCAGCAGTTTGTTTACCTAGTATTAGAATGCCTAATTAAATACTGAATTTTAGAGGTGTTGTCTGTCTATCCTACGGTGCAATTTAGTAAAAGGATTATTTAAAAACCAGCTGTTATCAAAAAACTTACCACGAAATAAAGTAATGTGTAGCAGGTATAGGACGTCCCATTAATTTCACGTGTATCATACCATTGATATACTTATATCATATACGAATACTTATCGACGAAAAAGATTTTCAAAAATAATTAAAATGTTAAAGGAACTAAATTGGTTGATCGAGAAACAGATGCTGACCTTGAACACGATGGTATTTATCCACAAAATATTGAACAACACGTTACCAAAATACTTCTCAAATAAAATTGTATACAATAAAGACATTCACAGATATAACACGAGGACGAGCAAGGAAATTAGGCTACAAAAAAAGGACAAAGCGAATACGCAGAACAGTCCACTGTACAAGGGAATGAAGTTGTATAACACACTACCAGAAACTTTAAAGTCCACACCAATTGGAAAGTTCAAGATGTATTGTAGGAGCTACATAAAACTTGAAAAAATATAGTGAATATGAAATATTCAATTAGAAATGTACAAATTAGTAAAATAAAAATTATTATTATTAGTATACAGCTGGTTCCCGCATGCGTTGCAATGCCATATTCAAAGAAATAAATTGTTTCTCCCTGCGTGTCCTTTCCCGTGCAATTTTTTAACAGAGCTTAAAATATAACAATTAGTAGATCATTTGTTTTATCGATGTTTTTTCTCGAGTAAAACTGGATACATAACTTAATTTAAAATTCAAATATCCGGAAAAAATCTTCTGAATATGACAAATTGTTTACTTTTTAATGAAAAATATTGAAGATCGATCAAGCGTTATATGTATTGATAGAAATTAAATAGAGTTAGTGTTGCCGTAAGACAAAATTTCAAAAGTCATGTAAAAGAAATATAAAAGCATAAAAAAGAATAAAGTTACCTATATAAAAATCATACAACGTAAATAAAATCAGCAAAGGTACTTATAAAAAAGTTTCATGACTTTGTGTCGTAACACCTTTTTTTTAAAATGGGTAGGTAACGGTTCCATGCCAACTCAGAATGAAACCAACTCAGAAACACTACAGAAAGGTCATTAAAAGCTATGAAAAAATAATTTTAAAATGATCGGTAACCCTAACCTAACTTAACTTATTTATAATTTTTTATATTTTTTTATCATCACTCTTAATGACCTTTCTGAGGTGCTTCTGAGTTGGTTTCATTCCGAGTTGTTCGGTCACCGTAGGTTACATACCATAAAATAGCATTGTGACTTATGACTGGTCAAGAACAAAAAGCAATAAACAGGCTTCAGACTGGAATGCAGTATTGAATAAATACATTAACATTACTTACACAATTACACAGATTACTGCTTACCTAGCAGCGACCCACAATGCGCACGAGACGAGCGGAAACTGGCCCTGTTTAAAGTGCGCCTTCCACTACGAGCGGAAAAGAGTTGAGCGGAGCGGGGTGGGAGCCGAGCGAAATAGTTTTGACCTTCCATCAAACAAGAGTCGCTTAGAAGATAGGTATTTGCCTTCCACTGCCCGTGCGAGAAATGAGCGAGGTGAGGAGCGAGGAGCGAGGTCAATGAAAAATTGAAGACGAGTCAGTTTCGCTTTATCGTTTGAAGTGAACGGAATAATTTTTGTGATGTCAAGTACTGATTCTAGTGAAGATGATTCTGACAGCATGTATGCAATGAAAAAAATGTTTGCAAATGTACATTTATAAAAAGAATCTCATCTTAATCTTGCGACAATCTTTGCTAGTCGTATCCTATAAACAAAATTGACAAACCTCTTCAATAAACACCTCCGTCTCGATAAAAATGCAGTCGAGGCAACTGAATTGACAACAGTTTTTGAGCGCAGTCCGCTAGAAACTAGTCGGCGATGGTGTGCGCGAGCGGACTCGTTTGGACCTATAGTCCAGTCAGCCTGTGTCGTAGAACACCAGTTGAAGGAACTAAATAGTATAAAGCTAATTTTTTCCCCATCGACTACTACCATTTAGACAAGTGTTTAGCAAAAAGTCCCCGCCCCTACCCCTCTTGCTTCCCCCCCTGTGCCCCCCCAAACATGAAAAGTGTAAGGGTTTCGTAAATCGCTTCTATCTCGATTACTAAACAACATATCGGATTGAATTTTTTTTTATTCTCTTTGCTGTAACATTGTCTATAATTAATGTCCAGTTAACTTTCGTCGTAACTTTTACCGTTTGTTTGTAATTCGTATGATAAGGTAAAAATTTGCATATTTTTTGGCAAGTAATTTTACTTTTTGTCACATAACTTTTTACGCCGACATTTTATGAAAAAATATTTCCCACAAAAGTTGTAGTCCCTATTATTACCTTTAAAATGATATATTTTAATGTGTACTTTATGTACTAGTAAACGCCAGATATCAACCGTGAATGCTTGGTGCGCATCATCCCTGCGTCGCTCCGCGACACTGATGTCGGAACTTGTTCCCTCACATCCCAACGTATCCTAGCCTGTCCTGTGCCCTTTGTAGTACTAGTGGAAATCGTGAACGTGAAATAATAGTTATTCACTTTGCTGCTAGGCCCTGCGGGCGGCTTTTAGTTCGGCTTCGCCCGGTTTGAGTGTTTGTGACCATTTTGTAAATCCAACAGGAACTGGCTCCTAAAATAGCCAGTTCCTCGGATCTACTGTAATCCTGTGACTCCAAAAACACCTGTGTCGAGTGATGTCCGAGTTCCACGTGTCAAGACATGCGACTTTGAAGGTAAATTCAATGTCCCAGTTTTAATGTATACTAAAATGGAGAAAAGCGGCTTAAAGTCCTTAACAATAGAAAACATTTCTGAAAATATGCCCACTCAATGCTTAGTCTCAGCTCGTAACATGCTTTGGTTGTGTAGTTTTGCTTTTGTGCCAATTTCACTACCTGGATGGTCTGGATACATGCGAAACTGTTACGATGATAGACAAAACTTTGAACCATCTTATGTACAGGCTTTGCCTTTTATAAGCATAGATCCAGAAAATCCGACTGCTATTTACTCTGCCCTTAGTTACGCTTCTAAAGAAAGCAAGTTAGCTGGCCAGCCGTGTATTGTGACAATTGACCAACCACTTTTCCTGAAAGCAGTAGACATTGTTGCAAGTTCTTCTATAGAAAGTGAAATATCTGGAGTAATCGTCAGACTAGGCGGATTCCATCTTCTAATGAGTTTCCTTAGTTGCTTAGGAAAGTTTATGGAAGGTAGTGGAATCGAAGAAATGTGTACCTCTGTTTATGGAAAACCAACGATGTCAGGACATGCTTAGGCAAGGTCTTATAGAGTTCACATGATGACCCAGGCAGCTTTGATATTACTGCTATTCGAGAAATGTTCATCTATTAAAGAAATGATTACAAACGACTTTAAGGATATTAATAACCAAACAATAAACAAACAAACAACTGTTGAAGACGCCATGAGAGATTGTAAAACAAATGAAATAATGAAAAGACTAGAAGAAGTGTATGAAGATTTGGTTAAAACTAGTAGAACTTCAAAACCGTGGCTACAAGAGTTTAAATTGGTGAATTTGGTTCTAGACTTTATTCTAGCAGAGAGAATCGGCGATTGGAATTTGCACATTAATACAGTCAAGCAAATGATACCGTATTTCCATGTTGCTGGACATTTGCTCTACGCCAAATCCGCACAAATATACTTACAACAAATGTTGAGTGTACAAACGAAAATGTCAAATGAAGACTTCGAAAGGTTCGTCAATAAAGGTTTCTTTACAGTTCGGCGTACAGATGGATTTTTTACCGGTATCTGGACGGACATGACCATAGAGCAGACATTAATGCGATCATCAAAATCCATAGGTGGGCTTACTCATGGACGAGGATTAAGCGAGAGGACGCTAACCAAATTCATTGCTTGTGCTCCTGGATCCCTACAAATTTGTGAGGCTTTCGAGAAGTTCTCTGCTGCTTGACTCAGTTTAATGAACAGCACACTGAACTAAGATGCAGTAGAAGAGAAAGGGACTTGCAAGATATTAGTAAATTTCTCGGATGGCTGCGTATTCATAATCCTTTCCGACAGAGCAAAGATTTAATGTCTTTATCCTCTGGTCTAGTAGTGATAAGTTCGGGTGTAAACTGCGATGAAGCGTATGATATAGGAATGAACTGCTTGAAAGACATCGAAGGAAATAATTTTGCAGATGTTAAATTGAAAAGAAAAAATAAAGTTAAAACTATAGGCTCCGTAGTAAGTGGCATAAATGTGAGATCTGAAAAAGTGCCAATTAATCCTGATCAGCTGTTTAATAGGTTTATTTGTATGTCTCAAGGAACAAATAATCTCAAACAATACTTCAACTATGAACTCAGCCCATACCCTTTGTCTTCATTTGAAAACAATAAAATGATAAGAAAGGGAACTAAATCAAGTCTTATGAAAATATTTGAAAAATGGACAGTTAGCAACGAAGTTTTTGAGAATTTGCCCCCAAAAATATATGTAGTAGATGGAGGGTATCTTTTGTGTTATTTGGCCTGACAAAGTAACATATAGCAGCATCATAGAGAAGTATGTTGACACTGTAATGAAACGGTATGGGAAAGATTGTCATGTTGTGTTCGATGGGTATCCTGACTATCCCACCACAAATGGGGTCGAACATATGCGGAGAAGTAAAAAAATATCTCTAGAAATGAAATTCAACGTTAATATGGAGTGCTCTGTGAAGGAAAATGAATTTTTGGCAAATCCAAAAAACAAAAGCCAGCTTATTGAACAGCTCTCTCAAAAGCTTAATGAAGCAAACATTCCAACCATTGTGGCGGAGGAAGATGCAGATACTGAAGTGGTCGGAAGAGCAATAGATGTTTCCCAGATTCAAAGTGGGAGGCCTGTAGTTGTTGTCGGACAGGATACTGATCTTTTCGTTCTATTGATAGGGCTACCACAGTGTCAAAATGTGCGACTATTCTTTCACAAACCCTCTGGCACACCATCAACGTATGACATCAGCAAGATTCGTGAAGAGATTGGTGATATGAGGATGTGATACCACGTCTTATTTATTTGGCAAATTGCTAAGTTCATCAAATGATCTCCGCACAAAAGTTTTACAGTTTTATGAAAAACAGGCAGACAAAAATATTCTCAAAGAGGTAGGAGAGGCTTTTGTCTTGAAACTATATGGATGCACAAGGTCTGCATGTCTGAATGACAGTAGATTTTCAATGTACCTTAAAGCTGTTGCAAAAATGTCATTAAAATCCAAATTTAATATGGCATCCCTCCCTCCAACATCTGGTGCTGCTTCAAAAATGGATCGGAGATAAGGAAATCACCGCTACGGACTGGAGATGGATTTTAACTGACAACATGCTGTACCCAGTGCACTCAAAAAAACCACCGGCAGCTGAATAAGTTATAAACTTAGTTTCCTGCAACTGCAAAAAGGCTTACAAAAATAATTGTAGCTGCTTTAAAGCATCACTTGATTGCACAGAAATGTGCGGGAGCTGTGGCGGATCATGCAGCAATTTAACTTTGGTTGAAGTCGAGGAAAATGAAGAACTTCTCATGGAAGTTTAAGATATCATAAAATTAAGATACCGCAATTATTTTGATAAGTTTTAAGATTTTCACGGCCAGAAGCATTTTCGTTATATGTTTTTGGGGTGTTGTGCCGTGTTGCGCTACCTCCTTCTTTAGCCAACGTTTCGGACATCGTTGCAGTGTCCATCATCAGGGCAGATCCGGCAGATCCGGTAGATGTGTAATTTTTAGTCGTGAAGTGTGTGCTTATTTACTTCGAAGCGATACCGTGTCGCCAGCAGCACTAGCTTTCACCAGTACAAAATACTCGTGACAAGCAGTGGCGTCATCGCCGCGGAACGGAATAGAAAGTTCATTAAAACGTGGTATTTATGCTAGCCAGGGGCAAGTCCGTTTGCGAGATGCCGACGGAAGTGGCTCCATCTCATAATGAAATCTAAAATTAGAAATCACAGTGGTAAGAATTTAGGAAAAAATAAAATAAAATAAAAAAATAAAATTACAATTGTTAACTTTCACCAGTACAAAATAATCGTGACAAGCAGTGGCGTCGTCGCCGCGGAACGGAATAGAAAGTTCATTAAAACGTGGTATTTATGCTAGTCAGGGGCAAGTCCGTTTGCGAGATGCCGACCGAAGTGGCTCCATCTCTTAATGAATTCTAAAATTAGAAATCATGATGGTAAGAATTTAAGAAATAGAATTACAATGGTTAAAGCGAATTTAGTCAATATAAATCAAAATGGTTTACCACGAGCTCGCATTACTATATACTTAGACATGGTTTTTTAGCTCTATTAATAATAAATTAATTTTACTAGAATTAGAATTACACTGGTTAAAGCGAATTTAGTCAATATAAAGTTATAACACAAAAAAAAAAAATGGTTTACCACGAGCTGGCCTTACTGTATACTTAGACATGTTTTTTGCGTTTAGCTTTGGTGTAGCCGTCAATCACCGGATACCAAGAGCTATTGAGCTTAGCTCCGTCGTCTCTATTAATATTGAAAGGATTTTTGTAGATTTCAATTGCCTCCGTAATTAGGCGTGCTCTATAAGTTTTAGGTCTTCCCAAGACCTCAGGAACAAATCCAAAGTAATGGCCGGTTTCGATTAAGTGCTCAGCGATTGCCGATTTATCAGGGTGGCCGAGTTTGCAAGCACGAAAGTGTTCTGCTATCCTTTTGGAGATCGTCCTCTCTGTTTGGCCTACATAAACCTTGTCACATCCGGAACAGCTGAGTTTATACACTCCATCTGCTTCCAGATGAAACTTAGTCTTGGCAGACCTCAGTAGGTTTTGAATTTTAGTTGTGGCACCGAAGACAGTCTTGATGCTATCTTTTCTCAACAGCCTGGCGATTCTGTCTGTCACATTGTGAACGTAAGGCAGGAAAGCGCAGCCTTTTAACTCTTGTTTAGCTCTGTCTTCATTTGGTGTAGATTTGGCTCTTATGATTTGCCTTGTCTGACTAGCTGGGTAACCGTTGCGTTCCAGTGCATCGGTCAGCTTTGTAAGTTCTGCTCCAATTTTAGTTTCTTCACATATTCTGGTCGCTCGCGTCACCAACGTATGGATAAGTCCTCTCTTCTGCGCTGGGTGGTGATGCGAATCGGCATGTAGATACCGATTTGTGTGCGTTGGTTTTCTATATACAGTGTGTCCTAGATTACCATCTTCTTTTCGCATCACCTCCACATCTAGAAAAGGCAGGACTTTCGCATCGTTTTCTACTTCCATTGTGAACTTGATTTTACTGTGGAGTGAATTAAGATGATTCAGAAATTCATTCAGTTTCTCTGCTCCATGAGGCCAGATGGCGAAGACATCGTCAACATAACGCCACCATACCTTGGGAACAGCTGAAGCTGTGTCGAGTGCCACTTCTTCAAACTTCTCCATAAAAAAGTTGGCAAGTACTGGCGACAATGGACTGCCCATCGCAACTCCTTCCACTTGCTCAAAAAGTTCACCCTGGAATGCAAAATATCCCGTTTTGAGACAGTGTTCAAAAAGTTTGCAAATGTCGTCCTCATAGATCTCCCTGAGCATTGTCATGGAGTCTTCTAGAGGCACATTTGTAAAAAGGGACACTACATCAAAACTGACCAGGATATCGCCTTCCTCAGTCTTGACCTTTTTTAGCTTACTGATCAGATCTGTGGAGTCCTTGATCCAAGATTCAGTTTTACCAGTCTTCCGAAAATACACAAAAAGGATATCCCAATGAGACCGATTGTCAGTGCTATTGGTGCACCTACTTACAAACTGTCCCAATACCTCTCCAGACTACTACAGATGTAAACTGGTAAAACTGAATCTTGGATCAAGGACTCCACAGATCTGATCAGTAAGCTAAAAAAGGTCAAGACTGAGGAAGGCGATATCCTGGTCAGTTTTGATGTAGTGTCCCTTTTTACAAATGTGCCTCTAGAAGACTCCATGACAATGCTCAGGGAGATCTATGAGGACGACATTTGCAAACTTTTTGAACACTGTCTCAAAACGGGATATTTTGCATTCCAGGGTGAACTTTTTGAGCAAGTGGAAGGAGTTGCGATGGGCAGTCCATTGTCGCCAGTACTTGCCAACTTTTTTATGGAGAAGTTTGAAGAAGTGGCACTCGACACAGCTTCAGCTGTTCCCAAGGTATGGTGGCGTTATGTTGACGATGTCTTCGCCATCTGGCCTCATGGAGCAGAGAAACTGAATGAATTTCTGAATCATCTTAATTCACTCCACAGTAAAATCAAGTTCACAATGGAAGTAGAAAACGATGCGAAAGTCCTGCCTTTTCTAGATGTGGAGGTGATGCGAAAAGAAGATGGTAATCTAGGACACACTGTATATAGAAAACCAACGCACACAAATCGGTATCTACATGCCGATTCGCATCACCACCCAGCGCAGAAGAGAGGACTTATCCATACGTTGGTGACGCGAGCGACCAGAATATGTGAAGAAACTAAAATTGGAGCAGAACTTACAAAGCTGACCGATGCACTGGAACGCAACGGTTACCCAGCTAGTCAGACAAGGCAAATCATAAGAGCCAAATCTACACCAAATGAAGACAGAGCTAAACAAGAGTTAAAAGGCTGCGCTTTCCTGCCTTACGTTCACAATGTGACAGACAGAATCGCCAGGCTGTTGAGAAAAGATAGCATCAAGACTGTCTTCGGTGCCACAACTAAAATTCAAAACCTACTGAGGTCTGCCAAGACTAAGTTTCATCTGGAAGCAGATGGAGTGTATAAACTCAGCTGTTCCGGATGTGACAAGGTTTATGTAGGCCAAACAGAGAGGACGATCTCCAAAAGGATAGCAGAACACTTTCGTGCTTGCAAACTCGGCCACCCTGATAAATCGGCAATCGCTGAGCACTTAATCGAAACCGGCCATTACTTTGGATTTGTTCCTGAGGTCTTGGGAAGACCTAAAACTTATAGAGCACGCCTAATTACGGAGGCAATTGAAATCTACAAAAATCCTTTCAATATTAATAGAGACGACGGAGCTAAGCTCAATAGCTCTTGGTATCCGGTGATTGACGGCTACACCAAAGCTAAACGCAAAAAACATGTCTAAGTATACAGTAAGGCCAGCTCGTGGTAAACCATTTTTTTTTTTGTGTTATAACTTTATATTGACTAAATTCGCTTTAACCAGTGTAATTCTAATTCTAGTAAAATTAATTTATTATTAATAGAGCTAAAAAACCATGTCTAAGTATATAGTAATGCGAGCTCGTGGTAAACCATTTTGATTTATATTGACTAAATTCGCTTTAACCATTGTAATTCTATTTCTTAAATTCTTACCATCATGATTTCTAATTTTAGAATTCATTAAGAGATGGAGCCACTTCGGTCGGCATCTCGCAAACGGACTTGCCCCTGACTAGCATAAATACCACGTTTTAATGAACTTTCTATTCCGTTCCGCGGCGACGACGCCACTGCTTGTCACGATTATTTTGTACTGGTGAAAGTTAACAATTGTAATTTTATTTTTTTATTTTATTTTATTTTTTCCTAAATTCTTACCACTGTGATTTCTAATTTTAGATTTCATTATGAGATGGAGCCACTTCCGTCGGCATCTCGCAAACGGACTTGCCCCTGGCTAGCATAAATACCACGTTTTAATGAACTTTCTATTCCGTTCCGCGGCGATGACGCCACTGCTTGTCACGAGTATTTTGTACTGGTGAAAGCTAGTGCTGCTGGCGACACGGTATCGCTTCGAAGTAAATAAGCACACACTTCACGACTAAAAATTACACATCTACCGGATCTGCCGGATCTGCCCTGATGATGGACACTGCAACGATGTCCGAAACGTTGGCTAAAGAAGGAGGTAGCGCAACACGGCACAACACCCCAAAAACATATTACGCAATTATTTTGTTCTAAAATAACATCTTTAAAAATATTACATGCATTTTCAAACCAAAAACTATTTAAAATACCTATTTTCGCTGAATACTTATTATTATTTGAAACAAATTTAAAAAGTGAGGAATTTAGGTTTCACCGAGACTCGATTAGTTTTATTTATAGAAAATGCAATAGTGTAACTTAAAGATAAAAAACACTCTCACTATACAACAATATTTGCATTGCAACGCCGCGCCGGCCGGCCTCACCTCGACCGAACCCGCCATGATAATTTCACTGGATCTCCAACAAAGTAAGTACTATTTTATATCATTTTAAAGGTAATAATAGGGACTACAACTTTTGTGGGAAATATTTTTTCATAAAATGTCGTCGTAAAAAGTTATATGACAAAAAGTAAAATTACTTGCCAAAAAATATACAAATTTTTACCTTATCATACGAATTACAAACAAACGGTAAAAGTTACGACGAAAATTAACTGGACATTAATTGTAGACAATATTATAGCAAAGAGAATAAAAAAAATTTCAATCCGATGTGTTGTTTAATAATCGAGATAGAAGCGATTTACGAAACCCTTACACTTTTCATGTTTGGGGGGGCACAGGGGGGGAAGCAAGAGGGGTAGGGGCGGGGACTTTTTGCTAAACACTTGTCTAAATGGTGGTAGTCGATGGGGAAAAAATTAGCTTTATACTATTTAGTTCCATCTAAAAACACAGGCTGACTGGGCTACTAGTTTAACTTGTTCGGTTCGTTCCGCTCACTTCGTTCTTGATGAAAGCACTTGTATGCAGTTTACGTTTGCGAGTCGAGCGGAGTTCGTACGGAGTCCGCTCCGCTTGCATTAGCGGAGCGTACTCGTTCGAACCTATTTAACTCGTTTAGTCCGCTCCGCTCACCTCGTTCTTGATGGAAGCACTTGTATGCAGCTTACATTTGCTAGTCGAGCGGATTCCGTAATGAGTCCGCTCCGCTCGCAGTGGAAGGCGCCCTTAAGTGGTGGGGAAGGTTATGAAACTTGTAAATATTAATATGGTTTTTCTTTCTCATGCGACTATTATGAAGTAATGGGCAAAATTTAGAAGAACGGAGTTTAGGTAACAGTCGAAACTTTCCAAAATAAAATGTTGTAAGAGAACTTACACCATATTACATGATAAGGCGGCGAGTCTCTCTATAAGAGAGGCTCTCAAGACATTAAGAATGCATACAGTAATGTCGTTTCGCTTGGGGATAGCCGATAAAACCGCCGCATAGTCTACCTGTCTTGGCAAAGGTAGATATCATGTAATATGGACTTCAAACTCATTTTTCTTCAACCGTGCATTAGATAAAGAGGGTCTGGTGGAGTCAGGTAATTCAAAAATAAATTTTTGAATTGTGGTTATATTGATGCTATCCGAATTCAAAAATAATTTTTTTAAATAAATCTTTAAAATAATTCGGTTGTAATTTCACTATCAATGAGTAGTGACTTCTCATATTATCTTCTTAAAAACAGGGTTTATTTCGAAATAATTTTACCGAAGTACTAGCTTCTCTATCCGGTTTCGACCTAGACATGGATTGAAAAAATGTGTATGGCTAATAACAAGATAGAATATCTGACAATTACCAAGATTATTTGGTGACCAGAGCTGAAAAGCTGGTACTCTTTCCCACTTCCTTCTCTTCCCCATAGCTTTCAGCCGAGCAACATACCCCAATTATTGGGTATGCCTTAAGGCGCCGCTACCGCATTTCAAACATTTGAAGTTTTTAAGCGCTTAAAAAATATATGTTATTTTTGAAGATAATGTCTAAATGCTACCCACGCCGAAACCCAAATTATATGAAATTCCCTCGATAGAAAAAAATCGCAAAGTATGCTCCGAAAATGATTATAAAAATGTTTGTTTCAGTTATATTACAAGTTATAATTGTGAAAAAATTCACAATGTTTCTTTAAATGATACTTAAGATACATTCCACGAGATTTTTGCTGTATTTTAAACGAGTCGAGTTTTATTACAATTTTCGCGTCGATTTTGACGCTTTAAGTGTTAGCGCTCTCCTCTAACATTCGTAATTTCATATCTCTGTCTTTTTCTTTTTGAGCCCGGTTGCGGGCCCTTAATCTCCCGGCTTCAGTTATTGGGTAGCAGTTGGAACTTTTATGCGGTATTAACATTAAAAAACAGATTTTCTACTTAAAAGTAAAAAAAAAATATTTTAAATTTCACCAATCGCGATATGTTTTGGTCATCGATTTAAGAGGGCACTACCAGAGAAAGCCGGAAATACGTCATTTTCAAAAAAGTTTTTAGACGTATTGACTCTTTTCCACAAAAAATTATAAATGGATTTCGAAAGATTGTTCTTTTATCTAGCATTCGTATGTAATACATTTTTAGATTTTTTTTTAATTTTTAGTATAATAAGGTTATTCCATAGGTCGTTGGCAGATTTGTTAAATTTTCAAAAAAGTTTTTGTATTATACCACACCCATTTCAAATAATGTAATCATGCAGTAAAATAAATCAATACATTATCTAGCAGAGTTATGTATTAGAATTTTAATTTTAGTTTCAATAAAATCATTAAAAAATATGTACGTACATGTGTTTCTTGACGAAAATTGGTCCATTTGTGTATTTATTTGCGCACTTACAAACTAATATATTTCAGATTTTTTTAACATTCTTATTAAATTTAGAGATTATTGAAAAATGATAAATACTAATAATCAAAAAATAACTACAAAAAGTACACTATTTTAATAGTTTTATCATCACGCCTTTCAGCATTTTTGGATGAAGGTATAAATTAAAGCTAATTTGGATTGAAATAAATTCGATATTGAGTTATAATTTAAAAAAGCTGGTACGGAGAATAATTAATCTTTCTCATTGTAACCGCCCTGCACGATCGGAAGAACAACTTTCGACGAAATGTGGATTTTCGTCCGCTGGCTGGTTAAACGCTCTTAATATACTAATAAAGGGAGGGCGAGTTTTCACGTTATTTTTTTTTCTACACATTTTGTTCCTATTTTATTTAATTGATATAGACAGACCCAATGCACAAAATGAGAAAGCGCATATATGTGTTTGTTACTCTTTCACGCAAAAACTACTGAATGGATTTTAATGAAACTCTAAAATAATATGCTCATACATCAGAATAACATATAGGCTATAATTGATAAAGCTAGCTAGGAAGGGGACGCGGGAGGGGAACGGGGACGCACGGGAAAGGTGATTGAGGGAGAAACCATGTTTTTCTTTGAATATGGCTTTGCAAAGCATGCCGGGAACCAGCTAGTGAATTATAATTTTTTTTTAAATATGGAGAAAATATTGTGTAATCCTTAGGTCCACCAATAGAATAAAGAAAACAATTTCAAATATTTTGTCAACCGGGCCTTAAATTTCCAATGCTGTGTTTACGAAATTCAAATGGGATGGAGATTTATGATGTTATGCGAGTGTAAATGAAATAGAGCGCTTGCTAAATGGGGCTAAATGGAACATTTGTTTCAATTCAAATTTGCGTAGAAGACTTTCTAGTTTTCTCCTTTATTCGGTGGTACCAAGGTTTGTGGAAAATACATTTAACAACGTTAGCTCGTACGGGCCTTTTTTCGAAAAAAAAAAACTCGTCGGGCCGCATTCGAAATTTTGAATGTGTGACACAGCTTGAAGTAAACACTGCCACCTGTATTGCAGTTAATTCGAATCTCCCAGTGGAACATGGACTTCAAGATACGTCACGAATTTTATCCAATCACCGCTCTACCCCCTTGACGAGCTAACCTTGATAAGGGCATTTTCTACTAACCTTATTGTGGTACTACCTATTATAGGTCATAACGAGTGGGTGAAATTTATGTACAGGGAGTTAAGAAAATATTTTTTAAACGGTAGGAAGGAATCAAATAAATTCGCGTAAGATTTTTTCCAAATTGCTTAGGTACCTACTTATCGTTAAAAAATGTTTACTTCCGACCTAATGCAAAAAAAATTGTTTGAAAGACGAAGAAGATTTGTATTTTTTTATTTGAATTGGTGTTCCCGGGTGCTCCCAACGGCCTGGAGCTAGTGAGACTATGGCATCCAATTGGGTATTTCGTGTGGCTGAATACAGAGGTGAGGGGGAGGAGACGGGGGAGAGGAAGGCCGGGAAGTACCTGGCTTTCCAGATCTGGTCAAGCAACGTTTCAATTCTAAATGGTGGTGTTGGCCGGGACGATACTGAGATTATATTGCACTCTGAAACGTTCCGTAAATATGCCTCAAATTATTTGAAACTAGCAGATCCGGACACACGTTGCTGTGGCTAACGAAACACAACGCCTGTACCCAACCTTTATAGCCTACAACCAACGCCATCTGTTAATTTGCATAGATATCAAATCCACACCGCCCGCTTGCCAGCCCCCTCCCTTTATATATTATATATTTCAACCAGTTTACACAAAACCTTGACAAATTATATACCTAAACCTTCCTCGTGAATCACTCTACCTGTTGGTGGTAGTTTAAAATATCTAAGCGTACATACAACGGGAGCGACTTTGCTTTATACTATGTGAAGAAGACGATGAAGTAACACAAATCAATCAAATAAGATTTGCTAGTCCAAAACTAGACCCCGTCACCACAGGCCGTCAAATTAATGTACGCATAAAAACAAACTGTTTGGATAACAAGTGGGTAAGTTTCTCTACTATTTTTAATTGCTAAACTAATGTTTAAGACAAGATTTTTATGCATAGCACCAAGAGTTATGATTATTATAAGTAATAATTATTACCCTGAAACACTCAAATGGAAAAATGTAATATGCAGTAATTGTTAAATGAAACACTAGTATATATGGTGCTAAGTACACCTACCTGAGGTGCCTACCTTCTGACGACAGACTAGCTCAGAATGGTCAGCATAGCGGGGGAGACTATCATCAGGGTGGTAGGATCTCTGAGGCGTTTGTGTGGCATCCCTGAAATAAGCTCAAATCCTACGGGCTGGGGGAGACAGTGAAACAAGTGGCTACGGTAAATAACAGTTGTATTGGGTAGAATTCTTTCGTAAACACAATGATACAATAATGCAAGCAGAGTAGTACAGGGTAGCAACAGTAATTCTATCTAAATCGGGTAAATTTGGCCCTAAAATCTCTCTGGGGGCGGTCATTTATCTTCGCGTTGAATTTACAAGGAACACACGCAATAAAGAGGGGTTAAATAGCTCATGGTACTCACAGCAGCAGGCTGGTGTCTTGGAGATTCGGTTATGTGGAGGGGAAATTAGCCGTTCTTGGCATTCCCGCCAGTCACTAGGCAAAATAACAACCGCCATAGCGGCGTTGTGGAATGTTCCGGAACAGTGCAGCGTGGTTCACGATACACGTGCGCCCAGAGCGGGCTCGGGAGGAGAATGGCGGGCTCGCTAGTCGGCCGACCGAGGCTGGCGTTCCGCCGCCATCAGCGCGCGGCACACTTGCGGCGAAGGAGTTAAACTGTTTGTCTGTACAGTGGCGTGCGCTCCAATTTGAGAGGAGGCGTTTCGTATATCATAACAATGGAATTATTTGGCGGGTAGGAGATAAGCCGACGTAGCTCAGTGGTCAGAGCATTTGACCGGAAATTAGAAGGATACGGGTTCGAGACCCGTCGGCGCCATGTATCTTTTATCGAGAGATTTTTCAATGTACATAGATGAGTGTTTCAAGCTAATAATTATTACTTACATTAAGTTTCTCTACTATCACCATAAAAAAATCTAATCTTATAGATTCGAAATTCCTCATTCCGCTATTTTCTATGTACTAAATCTTGTCTTACATTTAACCTCTCCTCCGTTTTTTTTATTTTCCCTTACATTTTGAAACCGTATTGCGCTACTTGTAGTAATATCTACAAATTATTATTGACATACTCGTAGTAGTTGTTATTAGATGGTAGATATTTACATCTTATAACACAGCCGAAGAGTAAGTGTAACCGACGTGTTGCTCTCCCTCATTTCTTAATTTTATATGTTTGCTTATGTACAATGCCCCGGTGCAACCAAATAAAGCTTGTGTGCCAAGTTTGCACCGGGAGACATTCTAGAATCCTATAATTTTAATAATTTTAACAATTAATACTTTATTATGCTTATTTACGCCTCCAAAGGCAACCAGGCTGACTAGCCTCCTTTTTAGTTATGTCCCTGAGAAGGGCCGTTTTTTCGGCTCCGAAGGAAGCAGCTACTCCGCTAAGCGGACTGCCTTCCCTCCCTTGCCGTTCTGCCGTTATGGCTCAGCAGGAAGCGGCTGCTCTACCAAGCAGGCTGCTTTACCTCCCTTTTATGGCGGCCCCCACAAGGGCCGTTTTGGGCTCTCAGTCGGCTTTACCGTGCCGCCAGCAACGATCTTTTTTAAAACACATTTTATCAATTTTAAATGTCCTTTTTCTTAATACACAGATGCCCTGGTGACACAAATAAAACTTGGATACCAAGTTGCCACCAGGAGACATCCTAAACTTATTATTTTATCGCCTTCAGGGCTATTTCTCCGGCTACAAAGCCAAAAAACCAGTTTGGGCGTCCCTATTAAGGGCCGTCATATTGGTCAAAAATACACCATATTTTAATATAACTTCGTTTAAACACCCCGTAGGACGCTGAAACTAAGACGTTTCAGTGCAGAGTCCTACGGGGCATCCATAGAGCCATAAATCAACCTTGTAACTCTTAAACTGCCAACGCTATATGCCTTTGCGCACAAATTTTGTACTTAGAAAATTTCCGATCAAAAAACAGTCTTTTTCCATTTTAAAAATCCAGGAACCTCGTAAGACGACGAGACAAACCGGTTTCGGTAGCCAGTCTTACGAGGAACCTGGGGAAAATACTAACTTCTTCTTAAATTAAACTCAAATACCTACCAACAAATGGTAAACATTTCCAAAATTGTTCCTAAATTCATTAAACTAAAAATCTACGGGTAAAGAATACCCGTACATACATGTTAGAATTAAGAAATACTTTATAAAAACTATGTTATAACCTGTAGAATTATTATTAAATAATGATTTTAATCGACCACTTTCTTGAGCGACACAAGCAAAATGAAGTGCGACAAGAAAGTCGGCGTATTTATACTTACGGGCGAGGTCCAACCCCCCACCCCATAAATGTACCATGTGATCACCTTTTTGCCCAGATTAGGGTATAAAAGGGCGCGTATTTTCCAAATAAAGTTAGTTCTTCTCTACAGTCAACTCGTGTTATTATTCCTACTGGGAAGTTTATTATCACTCAGCTGCCTCCCCCGCCGACCTCTGCCTGTCTTCAGTCCTGGTGCCAACACTCCTCCAGAAGAGCCGGCCCTACTTTGGCAACCGCCAGGCGCCAGGATCAGGCAGTGGATTAAGCACATCCAGTGTCCTTCACGCATCAGGCACTGGTTGACGGGAGGTCAGTTTAATTATTTGTTCCATCACCACCATCCTGTTCGTGCACTAAAAACCCGGTACTTTTTTATAGTCTTGTGGCGACGCTGATACGTCCGTTACAGTAAGTTTATAATTCAAAATTGAAGCCTTGCTTAAAATGGCTAAAGTAATGTTTAGCGACTTGATCGAAATTGAGAGATTCTCCCAGCCTCCCTCTTTTCCATTTCCCATCCCCATATTCTACTCAGCCCTTGTCTTACGCTTCTACGTTTTGTCAGAATAAACAGATAGTGCCATTGAACCGGCACTTGTTCAGAATAGGTCTTTGATTCTTTGCGAGGAATGAAGCGATGTCGAAAGTCTGAAAAAGTTTATTGTGAAAATGTGACGGGTGTAACAATAACTGTAGTGTTTTGTAATAGGCAACTTGCATGGATTTCATAACGACTTGGAAAAAGTCAAGTGGATAGATCTTTTTACTAAGATTAAGAAAATGTTAGTAAAATTGTTTAGAAATGTACTGTTGTTTTTATTTTTAAATAAATAAATCCATTATTTGGGCTCATGACGTCACTACATGAAAATGTCCCGTCTCCGAAAATGTTCCTATTAATTTTAAAAAATTCCACACTGATTTTTTTTTTATATACCTTCACTTTGATTTCAGGCGAATTTTTGAAGTCGTTCACTAGATTTATTGTTTGTTCTCTGCGAACTTATCATTTGATTTCACTTTTTGACAGATGTTCTGAAGATGTTGGTACGTGTTTTAGAGGTATAATGATTATGGTGCTGATTTTAACAAAATAAAATTTTATAATATTCTTATTATTATTATAATTTACAAGCACAAGTATATTACATTGAATTTAGTAATATATACGCTGTACAATATAATGATTTATGATCAACAAGATGGATCAAGGAAAAAAATATTTATGAGATGTAATATTTTTGGTATGCCTCGTTATTCTCCTGTGCCATTCGTGTGGAAAACGTTCTTTTTTTTAAAATGATTTTCGGCTATGTAATTATCGTTTTTTCACACCTATAAAATTATGTCCCGTATTTCCGGTTTATAAAAAATGGTCTGATTTTTCGGATTGAAATTTTCAAAAAATCCCCAGGGGTTCAAAAATACGATTAAAAAATAAATAAAAAATACAGAATGTCTTAGAATATTTGCCTGAACCGGAAAAAAAATTTAAAAAATGTGATGCAAGTGGCCTATTTGGTAGAAACACTAACAGATTCTCCGATTCACCTTGGATGGAGATTTCTTTTAGGATTGATAGATTCTTGACGTTAATCTGGTTTTATTCAATACTTAACGTATTACAATGTTGACCTCATTAATCGACCTAACTAGGAGCTGGCTAAATTGAATCTAATGAGGGCGTTTTACACAACACTCTCTCTGAGCTCCCCGTCCCTCCGTTGTTCATCTTAAGATACTAAGCTACCGCCATCTAGCGGAACCTAAGGACAGTTCTTATCACTGCCATCTATGTCTAAAAGCCGGAAGCTTTTTAGATATACTATAATAACAAACAACGATTATTTTTTGAAGTGAAATATCTTTAGCCCCGTTAGTGATTTGAAATTTGGACTAAACGAAAGTGCGTCTGTAAAATTAATTATTTGACGGGTCGTCGATTCTAATATAATGCGGTAAATTCACGCCTCGCCGCGAGCCTCCCATAGTGCAGCGGGTAAGGTGTTTGACAAGTCTCAGCGGCCAGAGAGACAGACATCTAGCGAACGGAGGTTCAAATCCTACGACATCCAAAAAAAATAAACATTTTTATTTTTAAACCACTTTAAGATAAACAGGCAAAAGAAAAGAAGGCGACATCTAGTGACTTTCTAGTTTCACTTCTACTTTTTTGTGTTTATTACACTGTCAATCTTTCCCGTACGGCTACATATGGTTCATGGAAACAACACTTCATGGCTTACGACAACAGACACAGTTGCGAATCACTACTATTTCTTAAAATTATTTTCCTCGGGCCACCTGTTCAAAGTTAAAGAAAAAAATAATCCACAAAACTTACTCATAAGCATTTACACTTGTGTAGTGGCATCGAAGTGTAGGTAAATGAAAACGCCACCTCCCGAATCAAGACGAACTCCTCTGATAAAGGTCACCTAAAGTGGTTCGCTAGGTTTAGTGACTTAATAGAGGTGCCAGGGTTATTTCGGGTCTTTACGGCGGATGCGTCTGCCCATATATTGTGCGGCTGGCCGAATCGGAAGAGAATGATTGAGAACCTTTTGATCTCTCCAGCAGGAGTCTCTCGAAACATGCCCTCTCAATACGGCATTTCCACCGATGGCATAGGCCCAGAGGGGTTTATTTTCTTCAGGGCGTCCTGTGTGGAGCTAATGTAAAAAAGGCCAAATGTGTTTAACAATTTTAGGATCAAAATAAATATCAAAAATACGTAAATGAGATTATGTAGGTACTGCGTTGAGAGAGTAAAATTATCCGAATGTTTACTTCTAAATACAGTCACAAAGTGTTTGATTTCATCCGAATCTCACATCGCACCCATTTTCCGCTAAATCTTTCAATTTATATTTCTCCTCTGCAAATCTCTCTGCTTCTTATTCCTCCCCCCCTTCACCTTTCTTCTCTTTCCCACTCTCCACTTCGTCTTTCTCCCCCTCTCAGAGTCGAGAAACGAAGTTATTAGGGAATCCTCTTAGCAAATATACCAGAGTACAGCCGAATCTTGTATGTAAATATTCTTAAATCAAATTGGGAGACATGAACAGTTTAATGCTGAAAAGTTTCGAAAATATGTACCTAAATAATTTATTTTATATGATTTGGCGACGTGCGTCATCTGTTTGTGAGAACTCGAGAGTCGTTAGAGACGAAATAATCTCAAGCGGTGAATCAAATTATCTTTTAAGCCAATACAAAAAAAAAAACACCCATTCTCACTCTTTCAGTACTCAAATATATCCTGAAGGCAAAATACTCCAATAATGGGTTTGCTTAAGGTTAACATTTTAATTAATTCCGACGAATTCGTAACTGTAATACTTGTTTTTTTTTCAAACCGATCCCCACGGATGTAAGCTATTTTTATTTAAAACTAGGTCCCGGCATGCGTTGCTATGCCATTTAATAAAGAAATTGTTTCTCCCTGAGTGTCCTTTCCCATTCGTTCCGTTCTCCTTCCTCCTCCCCTTTCTCTCCCGCGTCCCCTTCCCCTCTCGCGTTCCCACTCCTCCATCTTCTCTCTCCTCACTCTACTCCTCCCTCTTCCCCCGTACCGCGAACCCCCCTCCCGAAATCCCCTCCACCCTCCCGAATTCGCCTCCCCCCTCCCGCGGATCCTATGTTGTCGATTCAAAACCCTTAATTTTATGCGTGCTTCAATTCGAGTGGACCCGAGGAAAGTAGGTAGAACATATGGTAAAATGAAATTGTTGTTTTAACTATCTTCCTCGCAAATTTTCGATATTTTCTCACCGTTTAAACCTTTCCTGGACTACGACAAACATTTCAAAACCAAAATCAGCTAAATCGGCCCAGCCGTGCTCGAGTTTTAGCGAGACAAACGAACAGCAATTTATTTTTATATATATAGATTAATTAAAACAGTACATTTTACAAAATATTTTACGTGAAACGGTTTCAAAATTTTGTAAAACGTTTTTCAACTATAAATTTAGCGAAAAGCATCAGAATTAATTTTTCTAGACGATGAATTAATAAATTTTGGATCTTACTCCTTTTAGACCTTACTACAGTACTCGGGGCTCTGCTGGAGTGGACCATTCGAAAACTAGTGACCTTTTGGAAACCTTGGAGTGCTGAGGCCTCCTCTGTAGACTTCCTTTCTGTGGCCTGTAGGAGAAAACAAGAGGAGAAGCCGTGGGGAGGAGAGTTGAGGCCACCTCCAAGAACTCTTTCCTTGTGGGGCCTTCAGGGAACCAACGGGAAGGGCACTTTTCCAGCGTGGGGCCTTTGGGGAACCAAGGAGGAGTGAAGTGGAGAGATGAAGTCCTCTTCCTATGTGGGGCCTTCAGGGAACCAAGGAGGAGTGAAGAGGAGAGGTGAAGTCCTCTTTCTTCCTTGGGCCCTCGGGAAACAAGGTGGAATGGACTCTTCCCTTGTGGGGCCTATAGAGAACCGAGGGGAGGTGAACTTTCCGTCGTGGAGCCTTCAGGGAACTAAGGAGTGGTGAGGAGAGATACAGCCATCTTTCCTCGTTGGGCGTTCAGGAAACCAAGGAGGAGTGAAGAGGAGAAATGAGACCTGGGATGACACATTGTCGAACCAGAAGATATAGCTTCATTTCCAATGACAATCCTGGTGAACTTTATAAAAGGGACCGGGTTACTGTCAAAGGAAGGAGGAAAAATAGGAGATAGCACAATGGGCCTATGGCCTAAGTGCTCACGGGAACTATATATATGTAAACCGTCTTCGCTCTTAGAAAAAAAAACTTCTGAAGGGATTCGTATTAGAAACATTTTAAAATTTTAGTAATACTTTTGTCAGAATTAATGAAAATAAACCTCGTGGAAAGATCAAATTTTGTGGCCTGCTAGGGCGAATTCAGCAGTAGGATAGTCCAATACGGCCTACACAGTATATTTGTATGCACGCTTTTTATTTACGTCGTTAAGATTCCCAAATTATTTTCTAGTATTTTCAGCAGTACGGTCCGTCCAATATACCGGAGTCTGTCGTCGCATAAATGTGTGCACGTCTTCTTCACTCTTGATTCTGACTATGGGTATTTTGTCGTGATATATTATTTGACACTTGAAACATATGGCAAAATCACCCAATGTGCGTTATATTGCCATATGTTGCGAAAACTGCTGTGTCCACATCTCTTATTATCGAGTTATAAATAAATGTTTAGTGCACACATTTTAACTACCTATATTAGTTAGATCCGAATCGAGTGTTATTTGAATTTCAATTTTGTTTTCGTGAATGAATGAATGCAAATCTTGGAAGAAGAAATTAACCCACATCCCAGCATCCGATTGAGCTAAAACTCGGCAGGTTGTCGATGACAGTGCATTCTTTAAACGCATTTTACTGAAATTGGATGACATTTTATTTAAAAATTTACTGTATTTGATATACAGTAAATTTCGGTATAAGGTAAATGTCGATACCATTCAATTAGGACTTGGTTTAGGTTAGGCTTAGCCTTGGACTTAGGTAGTTTTAACGAATATTAATCAGTCCCTGTGGAGAAAGATTCAATCTTCACTCAAATAAAAGAATAACTTGATGGGTGAATACTAGGCTGAACTGTATTGCTAGCACGACGCCCGGCATAGGCCGATGAAGTGTTGTTAGACGCAAGAGTGGACAAGTATTAGAATAACTATGAGCGCAGCGGCAGCGTTTATACATATGCGCACCTTAGTGGAGCCGCCCGGAATGGCTCGTATTATAGTAGAAACATATCGCTGCAAATATTTAAAAGGGGACAAGTAAGTTCCACTTATGATGACTGAAATAACCACTAACCATTTTAGGTTTCATCGCTGTAATTGAAAAACCAGTGAACCTTCAGTTATTTCCTGAGAAATTACTTTTCTGTATTTATCCTCCTCACTTACCTAAAGACCAACAACTCTAAACAGAACTCCTTTATCTACAAATTCACACACACATTTAATACAAATTATTACCACATCGGCTTTTTTAACTCGACTTTAAGGGACATAAAATGAAAACTAAACAAAAAACACGACTCAAAATATGGATCATTCAATCTAACCTCCAATATATTAGAATCCATCTTTTCCCAATTCCATGTTCATCTTCTCTACCCCCCTTTCCCCCAAATAAATTAATAATAAAAAACACACTTAAACTGTCATAATTTATCATTCACTATCATCAATGGAAAGTTCATTGGCAGAATTAACACTTTCGTTATTGTATAGTATATGTATAATTTAAGATTTGCTGTCAACTTTCTTATAAAATCAAAATTAAAAGACTAAGATTATCCTTCCAAACTAACTACACAAAGTCGTCCTGAAACAGTTAAGCGCCAGTCCCTGTGGAGGATCAATCCAATTCAAACCAAAAACAAAATAAGAACTTTTAAATTCGCTATTAGCCGGCCCAAAAGATGGCGCAACCAGGTCGAAAATTGAAAATAGACGTATTATAGAAAAGAAAAAAAAAGGGTTGATTTTTTATCCTAAATTTGACAACTTCACCCAATATTATATGATTATTTTTATGACTAAAGATACTCCGCTATAGCCACCACACTGACCTAAATGGTAAAGGTTTTGTAAAAACACCTCCCGTCGAGCCAACACATCAGATTTTGAGGTAAAACATAGCCTCCAACTATTTCCAATTATCGACCCATTTCACTCTTATCTAATATTTCAAAAATTTTTGAAAAAATTGCTAAAAAAAGACTAACTGCATTCATAAAAAAAAATTCAACCATCAGTAAAAATCAATATGGATTCACAGAGGGAAAAAGTACCCAAGACGCCATCGCTAAAATTTCATCTAGTATTCAAAGTACCCTGGACAAATCAAATAAATGTATAGGGATTTTCATCGACTTAAAGAAAGCATTTGACAGCATTTCCCATGAAAAACTTGCTTTAAAATTAAAAGATAACGGCATTGACCACATTGCCCTCAAATGGATAGTAAGCTACTTAACAGAGAGACCTCAAATAGTAAAATTAAATCGGTCGTTTAGTACACCTCTCACAAGTACATTTGGCATCCCTCAAGGTACCGTCCTCGGACCATTATTATTTCTAGTATACGTGAATGACATTTTCCGACAGGAAATTAAAGGTGAATTAATCTCTTATGCTGATGACACGGTATTGTTAATAAATGGTCAAACATGAGAACTAGTTAACGAAATTGCAAATGAAGATATTAATATCTTAAAATCATGGTTTGATGGTAACTTACTCACACTTAATGCTAAAAAAACAACATAATATGTCTTATTTTCCTTGCAGAAAATACCTGATCATAAAGTTAATATTGTAATCCATGACGAAAAATGTGATCATGTAATCTGTAAACAACATAATCCTATTTGTACTGTAATTAACTCTTCCTCCGAAATTAAATATCTCGGTGTGATCATTGATCAAAACCTGAAATGGAATAATCACATTTTAGAGCTAGTGAAAAGAATGAGGAAATGTTTATATATATATTTATTAGGTTAAGAAATATTTTAAATGTAAAAATAATGAAAAATGTGTACTATGCCCTTGTTCATTCTTTGCTCATCTACGGAATTATAGGTTGGGGAGGATCTTACAAAAAAAATCTAAACTCGGTAAAAGTTACGCAAAGAATCATCATTAAAGTAATATTAAAAAAAAATCTACCTTCTCAACTGAATCACTTTTTAAATTGTTTCTAGTACCAAATGTTGATGACATTTTCAAGCAAGCTTCCATTATAAAAATGTGTAAAGAAAAAAATAACACAGAATATCAAGAATTTTACAAACTAATGAGAAACGGAAACCAATTTATTGCACCTAATTTTAAAACAACTCAAATGCAAAATCATTATATTTTCCAAGCCATAAAAAACTATAATGACCTCCCTTCTGAATTGCGCTGCATCATCAACCAATCAGAACAAATAAATAAAATAAAACAATTTTTCAAAAAAAACTTACAATAAAAAGTAAATATTTTATACAAAACAGATTATAACTTACAACTCAAGTAAGAATCGTGGCTCCCTTATCAGGCACAAGAGCCCCTCTTTTCTGATAAGGTATACATGACCAGAAACGACCTCTAATTTAATATTTTGTAAAAAAAAAGTGTATATTATGTAACTCATATTTTTTTATATTACAATAAAAAAAAAATTAAAAAAATAAAAAAAAACTAATTATCGTTCTAAAATCGGTGTTTTTTTATTTTTTCTAATGAATACCTCACAAGAGTCCCAGCTGCTCCCGTCTGGAGCCAGTGAGTATTTTGGATTCACAATTAGGGTATGTTTTGAGGCTGAATGTAGTGGGGAAGGGAAGGAGATGGGGAAGAGGAAGGAGATGGGGAATAGGAAGAAAATGGGGAGGAAGAAGATGGGGAAATACCTGGCTATTCAGATCTGGTCACCAAACGCGGCAAAAGCTATTTCAAGCAAAGTTTCAATTCTAATTGGTGGTCTTTTACCAGGGCGGTACTAAGAGTATCTTCCACTCTGGAACGCGCCGCAAATATACTATATATTATTTTTAATGAATTAATCGTGAAAAAACACAAATTAATCAAATAAAATTTATTTGTCCACGCCGGGATTCGATCCCGCGACCTTCGAATTGCGAATTAAAAGCATTACCGCTAGACCATTCCGGCCGTGTTGCCGTAGTAATGAAAGATTTTTTAAATTTCTCGATTATATTTTGTCACTCCATTTTGACAACCTGTCGTGCTTTCCGCTACGTTATGATATCAATACTTTACGTACGCTCATTACTTATTCTAGCTGTAGATTCTACATAACATTCAAACTTCAAAGTAGGCTCCTACTTTATGGAACCGTAATGTGAAAATTCATAAACAATAGTGTAATGAGGGTAGAAACAATATATCCTTTCACATAAAATTCTCCAGACGAAGCTGATGCTACGTCGATACGCCAAGCTTAGCGAGTAAAGTTTGTATGTCAAAGAAGATCGGCGGTATATTTTACGTCAGGTGTGGCTATAGCCTTAATGTTTGTGATTACTTAAGATTGTGGTTTTTTAGGTTATGTCTTACGTCAAATTTAATGTCACGATAAAACATAATATAAGTTTACGGGTAAAGATATACGTTAAACAAAAACATTTTTACGAAGGAGCGCACGTCGCACATCGAATATGGAGAGGAAGAATAATTAATAGATTAAATTTTTATTGGAATAACTCTTGTTATTACTTTACTTTTGAAGCTTATATCCGTCAATGTAATACATCACTGAAGAAGAAGATAATATTAACAAAACGATTTGTTTTTAATATGAATACCTCACAAGAGAAAGTGAGACCATGGCTTCCCCAATTGGGTTATGTTGTGAGGCTGAAGGTAGTAGGGAGGGGAAGAAGATGGTGGAGAGGAAGGTGGGGAAGTACCTGGCTATTCAGATATGGTCACCAAACACGGCTTAAGTCATTTCAAGAAATGTAATTCTGAGTGGTGGTCTTACACCAGGGCGATACTGAGAGTTTCTTCCACCCTCGAACGTGCCGCAAATGTACTATATATTATTTTTAATGAATTAATTGTATTAAAAATTATATAAATCTAATCAAATCAAATTTATTTTCGCACGCCGGGATTCGATCCCGCGACCTTCGAATTGCGAGTCAAGAGCTTTACCCACCGGTCACTGAGACCGTCAGAAAATATGAATAAGAAATAGACACAGAAAAATAAAAGAAAACAGTCGTAACTGGGACTCGAGACCAATATCTTGCCTTACCGGGACAAACACCTTAACCAACCCGGCCACTGTGACCTCTTATTTTTATGTAATTTTTTGTCGATCTCATATTACACATTCAGAATTAACAATTTTTTTTTCGATGAATGTAAATATTATTATATATATATATTTTGCTACTACTCGGACAAAAAAATCCGATTTTATTTACGAGTATATATGGGATACCTAATGACAATGACATTTTCTAAAAGTCTAAATGAATAACCCATTTTTATCGGAATAAATCTATAATAACTTAGACCGTTACATTATTATTTTTCTGTGTCAAGTTGTTTTTTCATATTATTTCGTTTAGATTTATTAATAGTAAATTTTGTAACTTTGAAGTCATAGATATGAACACTGTGTCTTTTTTAGTGGTATTTAATTGAAGGTGCTCCGAAGAACTAACATCCTTGTTCACTTCGATACCTCAGTGTAGAGTCGACACGCACGCCAAATATTCATGTGAAGTATGCATTTACCGTATGCGAACGGGTTGATTTAACAAATCAACTAACAATGAACTTTTTTCAAGATTTTCTGTGTATCTTTCTACCTAAGCAACGCATCTTTGAAAGATGATTAACAATGTCGTAAAAGTATTACTAACGTAATATGGTGACTTTTAAAATCTGCCACAAATCTCGCTACCACTCAGAAATCAGTGTCTTCTTTTTAGTAATTTTTTCGTGCAACGTTGAAACAATGACGCTTCGAAAATAAAAAGGGGCGAGAAGATAAAAAAGGCAAGAAGGGGCGAGAAGAGGCAAGAAGATTCAAGAAGAAGCAAGATGAGCCAAGAAGAAACAATAAGAATCCAGAAGAGACTTGAAGAAGCAAGAAGAGAGTTGAAATGGCAAGAAAGACAAAGAAGATCCATAAAGAGACGAGAAGATCCAAGAAGAGACAAGAAGCAAGAGAAAGAAAGGCTAAGAAGAACCGTATAAAGAAAGGCTAAGAAGATCCAAGAAGAGACAAGAAGCGACAGACAAGAAAGGCTAAGAAGAACCGTGAAGAGACGAGAAACCAAGAAGAACAAAGAAGAGACAAGAAAAGCCGAGAAGAGACAAGAAGAAGGAAGGCATGAATTAGATGATTTCTAATTATTTTTAAACTTCGACGGTTGAATAGTGAGAACGTTTTTTTTAAGATGCATTCAAAGAATGTGATAAACGAAACTAAGTTTTAAAAATTCATCAACTATTATATTCGTTTAGTGTCATTCATAGCGTAAAGTATAACACATCTACTAGTGTGACCAGCATGGTGGTCGAAAAATCCTCAATTCATGTAACAAACAATTCAATGAATAAAGAAAACTTTAAAAAAGTTGAATATTCAAATTCGTATTTATTTTTTTGTTTTTTTTTTTTTTATTGGTATATCTACATCTATAATACTTCTCTTTAAAGTTACACAAAAAGTGAGGTCTGAACTACAATAGGAAATATAAACTAAGCATTCCATGAAAGTAGATTGAAAATTTACCATTAAACTATTCAAATTATCATACTGTTATTGTTGACTTCTGTTATTATGTTAAGCATTATTAAATATTATTTCTAAATCAATGTTTACTATTTATTGAAGAGATTAATTAAAACTATGTTATGAAACGGTCTACATAGTTTAAGATAGAGCGAAGTAAAACAAAGGTTCCGGGCAAAAAGAAAAATATGTAAAACAGGGGCTAAATAATAATATATCTTAGAAGCTCTATCATAACTCTGTTACTCGCAGAGCGGACCCTAGTTAGTTTCCTTGCATATTAAGTGAATGGCATGATCGCAGTTTAATGTGTTTTTAATTACGTTGTTCCGTAACGTTTACATAAATTTATTAAATCAAATACGATAACTCGAATGTATACATTGTATAATTGTGTGAAAATGAATCACTTTGTACGCATCAATTGTTTAATCAAAACTAAACTTGTTTTAAAACCAATGATTTCTTCGTCAGGATAAAACCAAAATTATCAAAAATAACAAAAGAAACAAATTTAGACAAATAAGTTCCTTTTGACAAAGCAACATTACAAATAGTGGTGTATGAGTAAGTAAAGTTGTCACAATAAACAGTTATATAACAACTATTTTCGAAAACATAATAATTACATTTAAATATTCAAAACGTTTATAAATTAACACTAAATAATCTCAAGTTTTCAAAAACGAAAATAAATTATTACA
Organism: Limnephilus marmoratus; assembly: GCA_917880885.1. Classification (NCBI taxonomy): domain Eukaryota; kingdom Metazoa; phylum Arthropoda; class Insecta; order Trichoptera; family Limnephilidae; genus Limnephilus; species Limnephilus marmoratus. The sequence goes on from OU862922.1 coordinate 13,716,086, forward strand.
AATATAAGCAATAATATGAAAATAAATTAAAGAGGTGGCTATTTTTTGGCTTACCTAGAATGTAATGGGAAAAATGAGTGTATTTGTCGACAAATTTTATTTGTATAATGTATGCCGTTAGTTAAAAGAGGATTGAGTTTAGCGCAAATAACAAATTAATTTAAACAATTAATAAAACAGGATCATCTCCAAAATGAATAAATAGGTTAAGACAACACTTCATGGGCGAAAAATAAACAAAATCAAACAGCACAAACCCTCAGCCCTGCAGCTAATATCGTTTCATTGTCTTCCTCCTAACCCCTTCCCTCATCGAACTTCTGTCAAGTGACATTAAATATTCAAATTAAATGTTTACCTAACTAGGCAAATACGGGTCCTGTGTAGTACTACAGGCATGGACAACCTTTATTCAACGTCCACGAGAGGGATTACTAGAGGTAGCAGATATATAGCCGTAAAAAGACTAGTTAAAATCTACTTTTCTTGAGATATTTGGATAATTTATAATCAATGCATTATCCTCACAAACTAAAGGTTATTATTTAAATGAAAATAAGTAATATATCAATTTAACGGGAATAACCTTCAATAGCTATAGTTTTTCAAATAAAAATTGAAAGTAAATAAGTTTATAGGAACAACTTTAAGTACAAAAATTAGTTGAAGAGAATATTATTAATTCTGAATTTTAAAATATGAGATCGACTAAAGTGACATAAAAAATTATGTCCCACTGGTTGATTAAGGCGTTTTCCCGGTAAGACATAGATCCTGGGTTTGATTCCCAGTTGCGACTGGGAAGTTATTGTATATTTCATGTTTCATTTAGATTTATTAGTTTTATAGTCTTCATCAAGGATATGAAAATAATTAACTTCGTTTACCATAATTTTAATTAAAAAAAATATCTACTCGTTCCGTAAAGTTTAGTGCATTTAAACAAAGTTAATTTTTTTTTAATTTAATCAAAATAATGCTACAAAGCAATTTAAGAATAATTATTGGAGAATAATTAATAAAGAATAATTGTAACAACCATTAAAAGGCAATAAAATAGATAGCGCCAGTAATATTTAGCGATATGTTAAGAGGAACGGCTGAGTTGCCTTTTCATACACTACTTAAATTTAGATTTGAGGCCAACATACCCAACCAAACTGGATGATTTTTTTAAATCAGTAGTTTTATCAAATTTCTAGTAAGGCTTGCTATTTTATTTATTTTTTGTTTTAAATTATGTTATACAGGATATCCGGGGGTAAAGTGCACTAACTCCGGGAATATTATAAGTAATAAAGATAAATAACTTTTTTAGAAATTCCAACTTTTAGGGGTAGTTTTGTGATAAAAAGATAAAATTAGACCGGCGTGTGCGGCCAGCTTTATTTTTTCCGCTGTTACAATACGGATCAATCACAATCACATTGTTGTCACAATCGTGCCCGGCAGGCTCTCAGCAAGTATCGTACCTCACACTAAGAATTTTTGGTAGGTACTTACGTCTCTTTGCCTGGGAAAAAAATTTTGGAATTTCGGAATACGTTGTTAATCTTTTTTACCCCTACCGTCAAATAGAATCACATAGGTAAATAAAGAAATCAATTTTGCTTGATTTTGGAGACAATTTTTATGTTAGTTAATTTAAATTTACATTCTACATATGTATTATTTTCCTACGTAAATCGTCATTTGTTATTTAAATTTACGCAAGTCAAAATGCTATTTTCAATCATCTCATTTTTTTATTTATTTTATGTAATATCGTTGTATTTTTATAGTAAAGAATTTTTATTTTATTTTTACACAATATACCTCTAAAATTAAGGAAAAAATAATTCTGATCTTTATTATATAATTTAAAATACATTTTAATAAAATTAGTAGTAGATATTTGACATAACTTTAGATTACAAACATTATCTTTCAGTTTGACTGGATATTGCGCTCTCAAATTCTAATTCAAGATTTTTATGAAACGGGTCGGGCAGCTGTTCCTTTTAAGATATCTCTAAAAGTCTCTCTCTACCAGGCTCTCCAAATCCTGCCCTCCATAAGTGGGTCGGCAGACGCATCCGCCGCAAAGACCTTAACAGTTCTTACTCCGTGTATTCGGGCATTGGAGGTAATCCACCAGTTACCCGCCCTGGTATAAATAACAGGTGGTTACTCCTTCAAGTCTCCCTAATTTTTTTGTTAAACAAAGCTATATTTATTTATTTTGAACGAATCTAGTCCCCCAGTATTCCTGCATACGTTGTTACAAAGCAGTATGCAAGTGCTTAACGGAAAAAAAACATAATACAATAAATCAGGTTAGTAATACAAATTCACGTACTCGGGCACCCTTACTAAGTCACCTAACGTAGCGAACCACTTGGGGTGACCTATGGCAGAGGTGTTGATTATTCAATGAATGGTTCCCTGGCAGCCTCCCAAGTGATTAATTTCGGTACATATTTCTAATGTTATAAATACCTATATATTAAACTATCGACATGTTTCGATTATTCTTATCGCTAATTTATACAGAAATAACGATGAATTTTAACCATTATTGTTGGGGCTGGGGATTCAATCGATCCGGTTTCATAAAACTTGTCTTAGAGCTTAGGTTGTTTACCTACTAATATTTGCCTTTTTCTATGGATTATGAACCCTCATCTGCCGAACGATCGGCTCAACCCTCCTTGTGAATAACCCCCATTAAGTTTAAGTGAGAAACATCAACACAGCATCCTTTGTTAACTGTTATTAAAATTTTCGGCCCTTTAAGCCCTGAAACGAAAGTTGCGTACCCCTGCCGCACGGTATTTGCACATCTCGGCAATAGAAAATAATAGTGACGTGCTCTAGCTTTTCACTAGATTTTCATCAATTTTAAGAATAAAGCGTTTTTTTGAAGAATTTTTATACCATCTTAATCTTTAATATTTTTTCCGAATTAGCAGTAGACATTTCCGTCACTATAGTTTTAGAGATCGGTTTTGTCGTATTATGTAAATATTTTTGAATTTTCCCAAAAGCACTTCATTAGTAAAGCGTCGATGACACAGGGCGAGTTTACAAGCTACTATCTACTAAGTTTAAAAGCGGGTAAATCGGCGAATGAGATTTTCATGATGACACACAAAACTGTCCACTCGCTCAGAAGCGTAGGAAACTGAAGTCGCTACTGGCGCCAGTAACAAGAATAACGACGCCTGCGTGAACTAATTCTTCAGATGTTTGACAGTCGAAATCAGCTGTTTATCGGAAGCCATGGTTGGAAACATAAATAAACCAATCACGAGCAAGCGGAGCAAGCGTATAGGCTAGTAAAGTTGACGACCTTCCAACTTTTTTTCGTAGATTGTCAACAATCTGCTAATCGCTGCTAGTTAGCAAGTAACACGATGACACTGGGCGAGTTTACTAACAGGTAGTGAATTTCCCAGACAGTAGCTTGTAAACTCGCCCTGTGTCACCGACGCTTAAGACTACTTAAATACAAGGTTAGGCCTTTTTAACGTCCATACTCGTGGAATCATTGTGATACTAAAAAAATACTTGAAAAAACGGAAGGAAGACTATTTTAAAGATTTAAAGTGTGTTTCCATATGTACTCGTGTCTCTGCTCACTCAACTAAAATAAACAAACTTATAATTATTATCATTATTAACCACTGGAGCGCTTTTTGCCACAATATGGCACTATTGAAAATACCTCGGATTGCTTTGCTGCCAATTTTGGAAATTTTCCATTATTTGTAACTAGCTGGTCCCGGCATGCGTTGCTATGCCATTTAATAAAGAAATTGTTTCCCCCTGAGTGTCCCTTCCCATTTGTCCCGTTCCCCTTCCGCCTCCCCTTCTTCCCTGCATCCTCTTCCCCTCTCGCGTTCCCACTTTTTCACCTCCACCTTCCCTCTCCCCACATCAATTCCCCCCCCCCTTTCCCCATCCCGCGAACCCCCCTTTCGAGTTCCCCTCCACCCTCAAACGTCCCCTTCCCCTCCCGCGTTCCCCTTCCACTTTCCCCGCCTTCCCTCTCCCCTTTCCCGCTCCCTCGTCCCGCCAACCATCCTCCCGCGTTTCATATATTCAATCCCAGTACATTCAGTTTTTAAACAGCCCGCGTGCCACCTTTTACAATTTTTATTCCATTTTATATATATATTAAATTTGGTACCTAACATAGGTACCTATTTAAAATTTCTAAAATTCTTGATTCGATTCAGACTATTAGGGGAGTACCTACTTTAAATAAATTTATGAACTTTTTAAAAATAGAATCCTGATTTAATTCTATCATTGTTTTGCAAAATGTCATTCTCAATTACGCGAACTGTCAAACGTGCGATGTTTTCTGAAATTATCCAATTTTCTGCGCAATTTTTTAAATTTTTCTCTCCGTAAGAACCATCCTCGTACTTCAAGGAATATTCTAAAAAAAGAATTAGCGAAATCGGTTCAGCTGATCTCGAGATTTGCGCTTACCAACACATTTAGCGATTCATTTTTATATTATAGATAATTAGGTAGAAGTTTACGATTTTATACATTTTTTTGTAAATTCTACGAATATGTGATAATCGACAAAAGATAGATGAATGCATTGGATATATAGAACTATAATCAGTTTGTATGTCAATAGAATTCGGAGGTATATTTTTTTTAATGTGGGCGGAAAATATTCAAAATGAAAAAATCTCGAGCAATCGAAGAATTAAATTGCGCTGTCACTCCAGTGGCTATAATTACCATAAATATTTACTTCCTCTGTATTTTCAATAATATCTACTACATGTAACCACTCAGGATTCGGGCCAATTTTGTGGGAAGGTCACAATATTTCGGCTTTGCAATAAAATCCAAATAAAGGAAGTATTTCAGAACGCATCCAAAAACTATTTTTTTTAGAAAGACTGTGAATTACTATATAAATTTTTTTAATTCGATATAAATGTAGATATAATTTTTAAAATATAATTTTTTTTAATGCAAACATAAAAAGTTTTAAAAATGGCTCTCCTTACTTTTTTCTAACTAAAATTACTGATAACAAAAAAAAATCGCATACATATTTTATTGCTCAAATGTATTTTAGACGTTACCGTCACCTCACTTTTTTGTCGTTTCATGTAAAAATAATTAGTAAAAAATTCCGAACGTTTCTTTTTTTTTCAAATTTGTGACCAGCTCAGGTATGGGGGCTCCATCGAAGCCAGAGTAAAGTTAGCCTCCCAAAAACTGGGCGTACTGTACAGGGCCCGCAGATACTTTAATAGTAAACAACTGCTAACCCTGTACAAATCGCAAGTGCGCCCCACGGTTGAATTTGGCAGCCACCTCTGGTCTGGAGCTCCAAAATACCTGAAAAATACCCTCGACTCTGTGCAGAAACGGGCGGTCCGTTTGATAGATTCTCCCATCTTAACAGACGGATTGCAATCTTTAGAGCACAGACGTCGGGTGGGAATGCTATTCTTGTTCTACCGGTATTACAATGGAAGATGCTCCGAGGAACTAGCATCATTGATCCCTTCGGCACCGGTGCATAGTCGGGAAACACGCCAAACGCGTGCCCAACATTTGTACACAGTTGACATATGTCACATGAGAACGGGTCGTTTCTTCGACTCGTTCTTGTGTTCAACAGCTCGGCTGTGGAATGATTTGCCGGCCTCTGTGTTTCCTCCTTCCTACAACATGGGTCTCTTCAAGACCAATGTTCATTCCTTCCTCTCCTCAAAAAGACCCTCCACACAGCATCCCAGATGACATAGACCCTGAGGGAAATTATTTTCCTCAGGGCCTCCTGTGTGGAGTTAATGTAAAAAAAAAAAAAAAAAAAAAATCGGGAAATTTTAGATTCATAAAGCGATACTTTTGAATTATTTTGTGGAAACTTTTTAAATTTGAACATAAAGCGTGGTGTGTTTTCTTTCTAACACAGTTTAGATCATATTTCTAACCATTATAAATATTAAGGATACAACACGATTTCTGTGAGATCTATATGAGTTGTTCCCAAAGCCGAACAAATTAGCCTGAGGTATTAAAATAACGACAGTCGGCGGTTGTAATTAAAATCTGCTGTTAAAATACCTGGCTTTGGGCTTTTCTTAAAAAGTGTTCAATTCACACGCGGTAGAAGTGAAACTTTCAGAAAACTAAAGAAGACAAGAGTGAGGAGGCTACGAAGCACATTTTTATCAATGTGAAGGACGATTTTTTTCATATTTTTGTCGTCGAATTCCAGTGCACCTTTTCCTTATACATCTTATTAGTATTTGTGTTTTCTTTTTCGGAGTCGAGATGTAGCTTTATTTTGTGTTTTCTTTTGCCCGTGCATTTTGGAGTGGTTTGAAGATTATATATTGATTTTACAATTTTATTTTTTGATTTCGTAGGATTCGATCCTTGGTTCGCTGAATGTCTGCAGAGTGCAGACGCAGAGGTTCGTCAGGCGCTCTTACCACTACACCAAAGGAGACTTGCGTGGGACTGTGGATTATTGTATTATATTAAAACCGAGTACCCGTGAATCAAATAATTTTTTTTTTTTAAATATCACCCGCCTCTTTCACTGTTCCTTTGTATTATGTTTTGTCTCTTTCTTTATCTATAAGCTCACACTATGTGTATTTTTGATCAGTTTAATTTTATACCCTAAAAATGCTTGACTAAAGCGAAACCGATCGGTATTACAAAAATGAAATAAATCGTCGTTAAAAAACAAAGTAAATGTTTTATTTTTTTATTTATTTATTTCATTAAAAAGAAAGACAAACATTCCCGGGTTACGAATAACCCAACAATGTTTGAAAATCTCCTACTACCACCACAGAAAGCCGAAAATTTTGCTTGTGTTGTGATGCCGAGGAATCGAACACGCGACGCTCGGGACACTCAACCACTGACCAGACAAATATTATTATTTATTATTATTTATTTCATTAAATATTTTATTGCCATCTCATTCCCTCGCAGGCTAAATCCTAAAGACGTATGGGTTTGATATGATTTTAGATTTTCACGGCCAAAAATTTTATGGTTATTTCCTTTTGGGGTATTATGCCGTGTTGCGCTACCTCCTCCTTTAGCCAACGTTTCGGACAGCGCCACAATGTGACAGACAGAATTGCCAGACTGTTGAGGAAAGAAAGCATCAAGACTGTCTTCGGAACCACGACCAAAATACAAGACCTACTGAGGTCTGCAAAGACCAAGTTTCCTCTGGAAACAGATGGAGTATATAAACTCAGCTGTTCCGGATGTGATAAGGTCTATGTTGGCCAGAGAGAGCGGACGATCTCCAAAAGGATATCGGAACACTTTCGAGCATGTAAACTTGGCCACCCTGACAAATCGGCAATCGCCGAGCATTTAAGTCCTGGGAAGACCCAAAACCTATAGAGCATGCTTAATTACAGAGGCAATTGAAATTCATAAAAATCCGATTAACATTAATAGAGACGACGGAGCTAAGCTCAATAGTTCTCGGTATTCGGTAATTGACGGCTACACCAAAGCTAAATGCAAAAAACCATCTTGAAGTATACTGTAATGCCAGCCCGCAGTGGATTGGTGCTGGCAACACGGTATTGCTTCGAAGTACTTAAGCACACATTTCATCTCTAACATTTACACATCTGCCCTGATGATGGACACTGTAACGCTGTCCGAAACGTTGGCTAAAGGAGGAGGTAGCGCAACACGGCATAATACCCCAAAAGGAAATAACCATAAAACGTATGGTTTTGTCTCTTTTTAGTGTCGCTCGTTTCCGTTTCCGGTGCTAAAGAAGTTTTCAGTTCAAAAATGCGAAAACCATTCATAATTGCTGCTTCCCTCATCACCACATGAATGTCACACTCAAAATTATACCTATTTTACTTATTACTGAATACATGTAGATGATTTTATCTTTTAGTTAAAGAATCTTGAACTGTGTTTTAACGATGTATTAACAGTATAGATATTAACTGTGAATCTGTGCATATATTATGTGAAACACCTGACTGTATAAATTGTACATATTTAAAATGTATCCACAAGCTCCTTAATCCACAAGCAAATGCTTTTAATGGAGGAAAAGTAACATTGTAACATGTTCCATTTTTAAAGATAAATAAAATTATAAAAAAAAAAAAAAAAATGTTCCGGCACGTCCCTGTTTCGTAGGCACTTTAAACTGTAGTACGCTTCTCCGTTTGATATACTCGTAGTCTAGTACGCAAAAGCCATTTGATACATACGGTAGACATTAACGTGCATACAGATTGATATCATCCACGTTGCCTACGGTTGCAATCTCACTAAGTGCGTTAATCTGCATACATGAGATCAATCAATTCCAATTACGGCCGGTGTTTGATTCTACGGATAAATAATTCAATACAGGGGCATAATTAAAAGACTTGTAATTGATTATGATAACGAGTTGGTTGTGATCAACCAAGTGACACATTTGCTGGCAAGTGAAACAAGATTGGTAGCCACCTCTGGTCTGGAGCTCCAAAATACCTGAAAAATACGCTCGACTCTGTGCAGAAACGGGCGGTCCGTTTATTAGATTCTCCCATCTTAACAGACGGATTTTTTTTTACATGAGCTCCACACAGGAGTCATGTTTATGATCACCTATGATGCTGTGTTAAGGGTTTTTTAAGGAAAGGAAGGAGAGGAGAGTTCTGGGAAGGAAAAGGGTTTAAGGGGTGGGTAGGAATCTTGGGTTCAGTATGTCCTGGTTATCCGCCTCCAAGACCTAGACAAACCTCACCCCATGAACCCGGGCACCCCTGCAAAATCACCAAACGTAGCGAACCACTTGGGGTGACCTATGGCAGAGGTGTTGGTTATCCAATAAAGGTTCCCGGGGCGGCGGTACCCGTTCCCGCCTCCCAAATTAAATTGCAATCTTTAGAGCACAGGCGTCGGGTGGGAATGCCATCTTTGTTCTAACGGTATTACAACGGAAGATGCTCCGAGGAACTAGCATCATCGATCCCCTCGGCACCGGTGCATAGTCGCGAAACACGCCAAACGCGTGCCCAACATTTGTACACTTTTGACATTTGTCACAAACGGGTCGTTTCTTCGACTAGTTCTCGTGTTCAACTGCTCGGCTGTGGAATGATTTGGGGCCTCTGTTTTTCCTCCTTCCTACAACATGGGTCTCTTCAAGAACAATGTTCATTCTTTCTTCTCCTCAAAAAGACCCTTCACACAGCATCCCAGATGACATAGGCCCTGAGGGAAATTATTTTCCTCAAGGCCTCCTGTGTGGAGTTAATGGTAAAAAAAAAAGATGCCGTGGTCTAATTACTGTATCTGCAAGTATGTCAAATAGTCTTAGGTCTTGGCGGCGGATGCGTCTGCTCACCTACTGCATGGCGGGCCGGATTTGGATAGACATTTTGACCTGTCTTGCCGGACTCTCTCGATTCATCACCTTGCTTTGCAGTGGGAGGAACGGATTCATACGTCCTTCACTCTTAGACACACTGACCCCCAGATTTCTACCTTTTTGCGTCCCAGAATTTCCTCTCCTTCATTTCACTTAGTATCTTGAAAGATGACAAAGGTCCCAAGGGAAATTATTTTCGTCAAAGCCCTCCTGTTTCGGTATATGTAAAAAAAAAGTCATCCAAAGTTTCAAATAAGTTAGAGTACTGAATATATTATGCCACACCGAATTAAAGACTATGACAAGCAAAAATAAGAGTTTTTGGTTAACTGTAGTGTCAAGTCACTTCATTTCATCTGGGGTGGTGGACTTTTTTTTATTGTAAAACACCTTTTTAATGAAGAGTCGTTTTATTTACAAACACTTTTGAGTAACAATGAAATCAACACTTTTTGTAACTAATTTTGGCCCGGACCTCGCCTGGGCAGTACAGGGACTGTACTCTAAATATCGATTAATGCGAGAGAGTGAAATATTTAAAATAGCATCTCATTTATACTGCTAAAAACTGTAAAAATACCGTCTTTCAGACTATTAAAAATACGATAATAACAATAACACTGGTACTAGACACCTACTGGGTCACGTGGTCTATTTTAATTAGTCGGTTACAATAGCTTCCATAAAATTCATCCAGAGGTCTCTAGCATTCATACTCTCTTAATAAGCTAATCAAGATTAAATCAATGTGATTAACTACAGTATTTATCTCATAGATGTCACTATTCTTAACACCTAGGAAGATAAACTCTCGAATTCATAATAGTATGAGTAAAAATATAACATTACGAGAAATGTAGCATTTTTTATTTGTTAACATACAAACCTGTTAAACCACTTATGAAGTTTGTCAGCAGGTACATAATGACAACATTTTTGCAATAACATGGTACAATGGTAAACAATATGTATAATGTTGATAAGAAATCTATCTATCTATACTATCTATATAAATAAAAATGAATCGCCGAAATGCATGTACGCGCATAACTTTCGAACGACTGCACCAAATTGGATAATTCTTTTTTTTGTGTGTTCGTTATTGTCAGGACAAGGTTTGTATAAAACTTTTGGCGAGCTTTGGCGTTATGAAATTTGTATAAAAAAATTGCTATAGGTGGCACGCGAGCTGTTTGAAAACTGAATATATGGAATGTGGGTGGGGGGATGGGGGAGGGGAACTCGGGTAGGGGGTTCGCGAGACGGGGGAAGAGGGGGAGTGGAGTGCGGAGAGGGAGGGAGGCGTCTACTAATATCTACAGGAATTCCAAAAACTGAAAAAATCGAACTAATATCCACGAGAATCAAAGTGTTGACGAATATCTACAGCTCAAACTGTTAACTAATATCTATGAGGACCAAAGTGTTGACGAATATCTACAGTACTGGCAGAGGTTGGATTTGCAATTATGTATAGCATATTGGAATAACGTAATATTGCGTATGCAGTTTAAAAAACTTAATTTATGTAAGTATGTATGTAAAAATCCCTGATATCGGACTATTGGACACATCTAGCTGATTAGTCCAACCTACGCTCTGTAGATATTAGTTCAACCTACGCTCTGTAGATATTAGTCAACACTCTAAAGTTCGTAGATATTAGTTCAACATATGAGCTGTAGATATTCGTCCGACATACAGGCTGTAGATATTAGTAACTGGAGTCAGGTGGAGGAGACGAAGTGGGAACGCGAAAGGGGAAGGGGACGCAGGAGATGAAGGGGAGGCGGAGGGAGAACGGGACGAATGGGAAAGGACACGCAGGGAGAAACAATTTCTTTATTAAATGGCATAGCAACGCATGCCGGGTACCAACTCGTTAACAATAAAGATAGTCATAAGTTGGTCAAATTACAGAATAATAGTATAATTACAAAAGATTTTTTAAATATTTATATTGAGGGGTCAGTAGGATTTAAAGGTCAAATAAGAAATCCCTCTGATATGAAAATATCTGGATTCGGTGAATTATTTTCCCATTTGGTCTCTAGTAGGTTGACATGTTGTTCTTGTATTGTTTTGTATTTATAATACTTATATAGTGCAATTGCATAGCGTGGACTCACTAGATGATCATTTGGGGAAGTGTGTGAAAGGGTTTAGTTTTCCTGTGGGGAATATTTAACCCGGACATTTAAATCTGGTGCGTAAACATGTAAAAAGCAGTATAAGCCTTATACACGGTGTCCGGAAACTCGTAGTACAAGCGGAAAACTGGTAAATCTACATCACATTCAGAGTCGATTTGTGATATAACTTTTTTGATTTGAGCTTTCGTTTTCGAGTAAATCGGGTCCGAAGTTGGAATTTTTATGGTTAAATTTGAAAAAAATTTTCACTAGGTGGTTGATTTCAACTGTGTAATTATCTTATAAAATGCATCGAAGGGTAAACCGGGCTCAAAATTTTTTTTAACCCTTTGTTGCCGAAAAAATGGAAAAATAGAAAAAAAAACAATATTAAAATCGAAATGCTCAGATCGAAAAAAATTATTTTTTATGTTCTCTACGTGATGTAGATTCACCAGTTGCCCGCTTGTACTACGAGTTTCCGGACACGTTGTATAACAAACAAGTATACATGAATTTAGATTCCATTCTATTCTGAATTCCATTATATTCTGTTCTACAGATATTCATTTTTTTATATTATGTAGGAGGGTGTACTATTTACCAATGATCTTAATTCTTTTTGGGTACTTTTAGTTTATAAGTGCAATGGTTAGACAGGACGCTCTTGCTGTTAGTTAGATTGAAGCAGCATTAGCAGCTAGTGACGACAAGATACCTTAGGAGAGCGGCAGTGAAATAGAAGACGACTTATTAAAAGCAATAATTATTAGCCCGAAACACTCATCTACATTGAAAAATCTCCCGAGAAAAGATACATGCCGCCAACGGGACTCGAACCCGCATCCTTTTGATATCCGGTCAACTGCTCTTTAACCACTGAGCTACGTCGGCTTATCTCCTACCCGCCAAAAATTCTATATATACTTTTTTCATTCAACAATTACTGCTTATTACATATTTCCACCTGCAAACAGCCAACTTTATTTTTATAAGGGAAAGGCATTGAAGTGCTAAATTTCCCACTAGGTGGCGTCGAGACAAATTATGTCTACATTGAAGAAGAAGACGACTTGTTAAGGCGGTACACAACCCTTATAATTTTTGTTTGCTCAAAACTCACATTTTAATCATTTCCAGCGAATCCATAACTATAGTAACTTTTTAATTTCCATATCGCACAAGAAATGCGAGTAATTTATATGTTAGAGTAATAAAAACAGTACGTTACCGTTAATATAATTTACGTACAACGATTCCAAAACTGTATAACCCGTTTTTCAACTATAAAGTTTGCGGTAGGTACCAGATTTTATTTTTCTTGACGATGAAATAATAACTTCGGGAGGACAACATGGAGACACATTTCAAATATTTGTAACACGTTATTCAGAATTAATTAAAATGAACGCGGCAGAAAGGTCGAATCTCCAGGCCTGCTAGGGTGAATTCGACCGTTCGTTCGTACAATCCGCCGTGCGGCGGCGTATATTTGTTTGCTTGCTTCACTTACGTCGTTAAGATTCCCATATTATTTATCTTTTTCTTCTTTTCTTTGATCCGGCAAATTCGACAGTAGGTCCGTCCAGTGCACGGGTCGCGAGTCGCAATTTGTATACACGGCTTCTTTACTTACGTCGTTAAGATTCTGAATACATTTTAGGCTTAAAGGGTCTTAAATGCCGGTTCTAAGACCGTTTTAGCTTTTGAATTTGTGATCAGCAGAAGAGGGCATTTATCATGTTTATAAGCTAATCTACTTTTATAGAAAGCTGAAACGCACATTTCAAATGACAAAAGAGATAAAACGGCGCTGAATGGCAATATGATGACTTTTTCACATGTGCTTTTCTAGGCCTATGATTTCCATGCCGTTGTAAAAATCACGTCTTGTTTGGTGGGTGAATTCGTTCAGATTCATTATTCGTTCATACATTTTCCATAGAGATAAGCCTCTAAAACTATCGGAATTCAGGTTTCAACCAATAAACTATCTGTGTTATTGTGTTTTTCCTACCTTTTGTAGGAAAACAGGAAAGACAAGAAACTTCCCTCCCCTTCTTTTTCTTGTTTGCTCCTCCGGGGATATTCTTTAGCCCCAGAGTGGACCTGAATAATTGATTATTTTCACTTACAAAGCATCTTCTTCACTTAATACTTTATAAGATTACTTACTTACAAAATATTTACGTAAATGTATTTTTGGGTATACTGGCAAAAAACGTGTTTATTTATTTATTTTATTTTGAATGCACATTTACAGTTATACATAACCAATAATAAACATACATTTTATTTTATTAAGTAATACGGTTGACTCTCGATAATTCGAAACTCGAGGGACTCTTAAAATATTACGAATTATCGAGTGCTTGAAATATCAAATGGTTCGAAATTTGTGAGAGTAAATAAATAAAACTTCGAATTCTTAAGTGTTGATCAATTATTATTTATTAACTCCTATTCTATAACAATGACAAAAGTTTATAGGTACATTCGTGTACATACATGTAATCATAATGTGAATTAATTAATCTTTCGAAAGAAAGAACTCTGTTATACTGGTTTGGTTCAAAGCACATTGCTGCTGCTCAGACTTCTCAATAATTTTTTTTAAGAAAAAAAGTGCCTGAAATGCTTTTTCATCACTTTCGTTTTGTAGACAGAAGGTTTGTAAGGTATCAAATGAGGATCTTGCTTCCTTAACTGACACTTCTGCCAAAGGTTCTGATGTATCGTCCTCATCTTCATCGTTACTTTTTTCATAGCTTTTGTAATAGCTTTTTTGAAATGATGAATATTTATATATCTATATCAGGGGACAGGTAATTTAGTAACACAATCATTTTTCCGAGCGGCATTACTAATGGTAAGTTAGTTCAGCATCTCGAAACAACAAAAGTTCTGTGTCTGCGCGCTCTTGTGAAGTTGTCGGGGACATAAAACTCAAATTTTTGTATTATATCGGGAATACAGATGTAACCGTTTAAAAGTTTATATGCTGTTGTCAGCAAGGCAGTTTTCCTTCTTTCGGCGAGGCTATTAATACCCAGTATGTCAGACAAAAAGGCTGATGAATATAACCAGGGATAACATCCGAAGTCTCTTAGATATAAATATCTCAGAAACTTCTTTTGCACTTTCTCAATCATTTGAGTATGTTAAATCCACTGGTCCCATATTACTGAACCACTTTCCAAAATGCCACGTACTAAACTATAATATAGCAAACGAATCGCGGCCGAGCTGCAAAAGCGTCTGGAGTTGCTTAAGCTGAAGTCACAAGGTTCACTCGGATGAAGGTTTACTCGATGAAATGTTCCATTCTCGTTTCATCGAGTGTTCAGACGGTTCCTTCGAAGGAAGAGTTCACTCGACATTCTCGCTACGAAGTCGTCGAGAGTAGTCGCGGCCGCATTGGAATTCGTCCGGCGCTGACGGCCAAGTTCGGGAATATTTACGATTTCAATTGACATTTCCGATAACGTCGAACTAAATTACGAGAAATTGGCGATTCTTGTAAACAGTAAATAAATTTCAGCACCATAAAATGAACATATGGTTAAATAATAACCTGAAAACTGATATCTACCAGTATTTTTGCACCATGAAAATATTTTTATTCCAAAATAGGCCTCGGCTTGCAATAAAATCCATATAAATGGAATATTTATTAACGTATCCAAAAACTAAAAACTGTTTTGGAAAGGTGATGAAATATGCTTTCAAAATTTATTATTAGAAATAATCACGTAATTTTTTAAATACAATAATTTTTAATGTAAACTTTTAAAAGTTTAAAAAATGGCTCTACTTGCTTTTATTACTAATATTATTACTAATAATACTGGTAACAAAAAAAAATATAAAAACACGCACTTATTTTGTTAGACAAATAAATTATAAACGTTTCTCTCACCTCACTTTTTGTCGTTTCATATAAAAATAATTCATAAAAAATTCACAATGTTTCATTTTTTTTTTTTCAAATTCGATCAGAAACTTTGGTTCCATAGAAGTGTACATTCGTATTATTTTGTGGTTAATTGTTATATTAAATATATAGAGCATTATTTTCTCTTTCCAATACCGTTTGATCATATTTTTCACTATGATAGTAAGGGAGAAACAACGATTTCTATGAGACGTGTAGGAGTTATTTCGAATAGCGAACTAAACGGAGCATTTTGACGTTTAAGCCGCTCCGGCTACTCGTCCTCACGCCAGAACATTTCGGCCGACTGATTTGCGAGTGAAAGACTGTTCACTTGAGTGTTCACACACATCATTCGCGTCACGTGGTGTTAAATTCCGGTTGCGAGTGAACAGTGCCGAAGGAAGCATTCCAACATTGTTGGAATGCTTCATTCGGCACTGTCTCTATTCACTTTCGTGTTCACACGGTTCATTTCGAGGGAAAGAGGCGGAATGAAATCACGAAATGAACGATAAATGAATCATGTGAATGGGCTATTAGCACAAATCCTGTGTTATCGTGGGATTATTTGTCAACAATGTACATTATTGAAATGCTGATTATAATGAGCAATGTGGACCCAACATTGCAGACGCAAGGATTAGGGAACGTACCCATACTACGTGACCAACTTTTTGCAATTTTTAACCCCCCCCCGGTGACCAAAATCCTAAGCAACCCGCCGCTCATTTGTATGGAGCGTGACATTTTGAAGACCCCCCCCCCCTAAACGTGTCACGTAGTATGGGTACGTTCCCTTAGGTTTTAGTTTAAAATGAAAAGAACATATTCGAATTACAAAAGTACGTACATATATTTTTTTTTTACATGAGCTCCACACAGGAGGCCGCGAGGAACATAATTTCTCTCAGGGCCTATGCCATCTTTGGGGATGCTGTGTGGTGGGTTTTTTTTTAAGGAAAGGAAGGAGAGGAGAGTTCTGGGAAGGAAAAGGGTTTTAGGGTTGGGTAGGAATTTGGGGTTCAACCTCACTCCATGAACCCGGGCACCCCTGCTAAATATATTAACCTACAACTTAAGTAAGAATCGTGGCTCCCTTATCAGACACAAGAGATATTCTTTTCTGATAAGGTATACATGACCAAACACGACCTTTATTATAATATTTTGTAAAATATATATAATAATAATAATAATAATTTTTGTGAGCAATCATCTCAAGGGCGCTGTACAGTGTACAGTACAAGAAAATATATAATAAAATTGCTTTAAAATTGGCATTCTCAGACTATAAAAATATTACCATTTGTTATTTCGGCTACTGGCATTATACCTAGGTCTCTCATTCAAAATTTAAACATATTAGATTTGACAAAGAATTTATATATAAAAATGCAAAAATCAGTCATTTTAAATACATGTAGGATTACAAAAGATTTTTTAAATATTATATTGAGGGATCAGTAGGATTTATTGGTTCAATTAGGAGTTCCACAGAGCCGAACCCTCTGATATAAAATATCTGGAGTCGGTGATTTTTTTTTTACCATTTGGTCTCTGGTAGGTTGACATATCGTTCTTGTATTGTTTTGTATTTATAATACTTATATAGTGCAATTGCATAGCGTGGATTGATTAGATGATCATTTGGGAAGTATGTGAAAGGGTTTAGTTTTTCCTGTGGGGAAAATTTAACCCGGACATTTAAATCTGGTGCGTGTAAAAAAAAACTAATAGCGCCGTTTTTGTGAGCAATCATCTCAAGGGCGCTGTACAGTGTACAGTACAAGAAAATATATAATAAAATTGCTTTAACTAAGATTTGTAATTAATATCTAGTGACTTATATCTAAGACTAATAACGACTCCAGATACTAATATCTACAGCCCGTAGGTTTGACGAATATCTACAGCTCATATGTTGAACTAATATCTACGAACTTCAGAGTGTTGATTAATATCTACAGAGCGTAGGCTGAACTAATATCTACAGAGCGTAGGTTGGACTAATCAGCTAAATGTGTCCAATAGTCCGATATTAGGGATTTTTACATACATACTTACATAAATTAAGTTTTTTAAACTGCATACGCAATATTACGTTATTCCAATATGCTATACATAATTGCAAATCCAACCTCTGCCAGTACTGTAGATATTCGTCAACACTTTGGTTCTCATAGATATTAATCAACAGTTTGAGCTGTAGATATTCGTCAACACTTTGATTCCCATAGATATTAGTTCGATTTTTTCAGTTTTTGGAATTCCTGTAGATATTAGTAGACGCCTCCCTAATAACTAGTGGCTTAATCTAAGACTTACATATCGCTAGTGACTTATGACTAAGACTTATGATAGTTGACTTAAAAGTAGTGGCTTAATGACATACATATTTATAACTGTGACTTAAAGTTAGAGACTTAAAACTAACATAAGTACCAACATTTCAAAATACTTGATTTGCCATTGTTGTCAGTGATAATGATAACATTAAAAACCAAACGACAAACAAGTTCAGTAGGTATACGTACAAACTCGTAACATAGATAAGTTATTGCTGCGAATCGAAGCAGTTTGAGGATTTATAAATTTTATACATAGGTACATACACATTTTATACATATTATATTATAATTTTTAGTGTTATTAACGCCAAAAGAAGAAGGTAGTTGTAGTTGAAGGAGGTAATATGTATATATGTATCTCATATTTTTTTAATATTAGATACAATAAAACATAAAAAAATATATTGTAAATTAAAAGGACTCCTGATTTTAATGCTGTCTGCCATAAAGGGTTTGCTTAGGTTAATAGGTTGATGGTGATTCCGTGATAAGTCGTAACGTGGCTGAAGCGTGACTTGTCGAAAACTCCTCGATTTGAAAAATAATCTCACGTCGTGAGCAAGGGCGGCTGGTTGAACGGTGTGTTTGTGTGCAGCACTGGTAAATTATATCGTCTAAAATTAGTTTATAATATCTTACCGAAAAATATAAAATCTATGAATTTCATTAAAAATATCACCTACCAATATAATGCATAATATAATATGAATCAGGGAGAGGAAATTCTCAAAGTTCCGCGCGAATTTACCCTGTCCGGTGTGTAGGCCCATTGCAAGCGGAACGAATTATGTTTTTGTATCGAATATCCCAAACATCGCCAGCGCGCAACACCGGCCATATGTATGAAAAATTAAGATATTTTGGTGTGCCACCCAGCGGCCTTTATCATACAAACTTAAATTCTGATTTAAGGCCAAAATACTTAATCAAACTGAATAATTCTTTTTTAATCAAAAGGTACAGCAAATACCTAAATTTTACATATATTTGCTTTTTTATTGATTGGTGTTTTAAATTATAAAACGCAGATCATTAAGGAATACAATTTTTTCATAGGTAACTTTGAAAATTTTGCCCTCCTGTTGTTTATACATTGTTTATAAATACTGTTTGTATCCTGTTTAAAATGAAAAATAAAACTAACTAACCAACCATCACGCCGTTTCCCCACAGGGGTAGGCAGAGAGGACGGACCGCCAAATAACTCGGTCTTGGCTCACACTCTTTGCCTCACTCACATTCATACATCGTCTCATATATTCTCTTCTATTATTCCGACTTTCGACATGGCCCGACTCAAGTATCTGATTCACTTGCTCGTGCCATGTCTTCCTCGGGCGTCCCCGACTTCTTCTACCATTCACATTTGCGTCGTATATTCTTCTTACACTACATTGTAAACATTGTAAAAAAAAGAGTTTTTTGGGTTGAAATTTAAGATTTACTCACGAAAAAATAGTATTGTGTTTTTATTTTCTTAGTACCGAAAAATAAAAATTTTAATTAAAAAGCGATATGTACAAGTTTTCGCACTTCGAAAACAGCTTAAAATAGATCTTCGCTTCAAATAAGATTAGTGGGATTATTTTTACCTAATGTTGCTTAGTAATCGTTATCTCATAGTTACGGATTATCAGTGAACCACCACGTTTTCAGGGCAGCGGCCGCCACTGGTCGAGAGAATGGAAGATCTGCAGAACGTTAGCTACCAGGTAAAAGGCCTTCCAGAAGCAGGACAGGCAGATGTCTTCAGATGCCAATCATCCTCCCAGGATGATTTCCAGTCAGCCTCAGAGATGGCGAGAGTCACTTCCAGGATGTATGATCACAAGCAGAGCGATTTTAAGTCGGTCCGTCATATTTCAGTCCAGAGGATCGCCCAATGCTCTGAGCTACAGCACAAAAATAAGGAAGCTTCATTTTCAATTCTACTGATTTGAATCCTGCCCGCAGGTTTAACAACAGTTCAACTCCAAAATATTCCAGGGCTGGCAATCTGACTAATTTCCAATTATCAATGCCTAAGTACCTACCGGAGGTGCTACACACTGAGACCATAAATATGGTGTTTTAAAAGGGTGAACACATCTTGTTACAAATGCTTTTATTATGTAAAAAACGTTAAGTCGGAAATTTGACATTTTGACTTTTTGACTTAATAACGTATTATTTTGAAATCGTTAATGTTTTACAAATGAAAAATAAAGTAAATCGAGTTAAATTTAAACTCCTATAAAAGCCCATTAGGGCATTTATAATCATCATTATCATTATCATCATCATCATTATCATTATCATTACATATTATAAAATGAAGTCGCTCAAAATGTATGTGCGCGTTAATCTTTTAAACTACGCAACGGATTTTCATACGGTTTTCACCAATAGATAGAGTGATTCAAGAGGAATGTTTAAATGTATAATACATGTAAATTATATTAGAGAAAAGCCGAGAAATTCAAAGAAAACAAATTTTTGTGCGATTTAAAACGGCTGGCGGGCCTTACTATAGTCACTTTTGAAATTCGTTCTACGGAAGAAATTGGAAAATAGATGTCCTAGAATAAGTAGGTATTTGATTTTCCCTTTTCAAATATCCAGTGTTGCATTGCAAGCTTTGTATAATTAGTGGCGAGTTAATTAGTTTATATGTATAATACATGCTAATTCAGGCAACGGGCAGCGGGCAGCTGGCAAGCGGGTGGTGTGGATTTTATAAAGGTTGGGTAATGGCGTTGTGTTTCGTTAGCCACAGCAACGTGTGGCCGGGTCTGCTAGTTAATATATAAAATAAATCAACACAAACTGCAATAAAATTTGATAAAAAAAAGTTTTGTGTTGGACTTTTTTTTCTCAATGATGGATTCTTCAATTCTCAAGATTTTAGAATAAAAGTTTTTGCCAGGTTTGTACCTAAGCTACATTTATTCATAAAACTGATTCGTTTTTAAATAATTCAACAATTTGATTACGAATTAATCCACAACATCTATGTATACGAGATAGTATATGTATACAATGTTACTGCTTCGTCATCGAAAAAACACAAAACATAAAATATCTCGGAGTAATAATTGACCAAAATCTTAGATGGGACCTACACATCAAAGGTATTACGGAAAAACTCACAAGCCTTATATATTTCTTTAAAAATCTAATGCTACGCCCAAATGCTTGCGACAAGCAGCTTGCCGCAAGCTCAGGCAAGCTTTGACAAACGAATGGCTGGCTTCCACACACTTGCGAGCGCGCCAGTGTGTTCGGAGCATCCAAGCGCGGCGGACGTCTACCTTAGAGTATATATTGTTACTCTAAGGCTATACTATGTTTGCGTTAATCTATTTTTATTTTGGTTCCATGCCAACTCAGAATGAAACCAACTGAGAAACACCTCAGAAAGATCTTTAAAAGCTATGAAAAAATAATTTTAAAATTGCCGGTAACCCTAACCTAACTTAATCATTTTTTTTATCGTGACCTTTCTGAGTTGGCCGGTCACCTTTATTTTAACGCGAAATAAAAGACAAGGGGATAATATATTTTTAATACCATTGAACCATTGAAGTTGATAATAGTAATAAAAATATGAAAAAGAACAAGACACAGAAAAATACAATGTCTAGTTCACACGCGGTAAAAGTGAAACCTTCAGAAAACTAAGGTAGAAAAGAGTGGGGAAGCTACGAAGCACTGCACAAAGAGGAGACATTATCTTGCAGGCTAAATCCTATAGATTTTTGTCTCTTTTTAGTGCCACTTTTTCGTTTCATCGAGTTTCAAATCACAACGGTGCCAGTTCGAACTCGAAGATCACTTGTCTTTATATAATATTGCCTTGTATTATAAAAAAAAGTTATTCTAACAAAAATCATGTTTTTTTTGTAATAATACTGTATAAATCATCAATAAAATATTATTTATTTATTTTGACTCTTTAGGTAAATCCAGTCGCAATAAATTACGTTAGTGCATTAAATTTATGTACTTAAAAGAATAATAAGTCAGGCTCGCCTCATACGCCATTCATATTCATATGTCTCGTAATATTATCATAGACCGCACGGAGCAAAAAAGGCGTGCATTCGCCACCAGCTCCGAAGTTCCACTGAGCGCGACCGAGCGCTTGCCGCTTGTGGCCAAAATATCCGACCTCGATCGGATCGGCGGCAAGCTCTCGCAAGCTCTTGCAAGCCTACGCAAGCCAAGCCACACGCGCGGCACCAGACGCTGGGGCTTGTGGACGCTTGCAGAGGCTTGCCACGTATTTGGACGCGGCTTAAGAAACGTGTTAAATAAAAAGGATATGAAAAAGGTCTACTACGCGTTATGTCATTCTCGAATTGAATATGGAATCATAGGATTAAGATCTGCTGCACATACGTACCTACACAGCCTGAACACGATTCAAAAAGGAATCATAAAGACCATATTGAAAGTACCAATTAGAACGCTTTCAAATGAAATTTTCAATAACTTTGAAGTACTAAATGTACAACAAATATATGCCAAAAATATATTATTGAAGCTCTTCAAAAATAATGAATCCTCTACTAGACCGTGTATGCATAACACTAGATCGAATAAAAATGATATAAAAAATATTCCAAGTTATAAAACCACTTTTGGACAAAGAAACTGTACATACTTTGCAACAAAACTCCATAACATCCTTCTCCAAGACATAAAACTAATAAAAAATCCAATTGAATACAAATCAAGAATAAAAATATGGCTTAAAGAGGTCAATGAGAAAACCCTAGCGAAGACGCTAAAAACGACATAGAAGACAAATGAACTATATTTAAATAATTTTAGTCCGCCTCGGCACAGGACCCCCTAGTGAGGAGGACTAAGAAATACAATATTTTATACTTCACATTACATTTTGTTTGTAAAATGTTTTCTATATAGTCGCTATAATAAAAAAATAAATAAAAAAGTAATAATTCATAACGAAAAATAATAAATTTACCCATGCGGTCTGTGTTCCTTTACAAATAAAATAAATATCACTCCGTACAAAAGGAAAAAAAAACGCCAGGTGCTAGGATACTTAGGACAATTGTTCACTGGATTAAATGGGATACAATAAATTATTGCCCGGACAAAAATATTCTCCCGTTGAGTACGATAATATACTCACACGAGGACATGCTGAGTATTCGTTCATATTTTTTATGAAGGGTAATACCTACATATTACACACTTTATAATAAATTGAATCGAATAATCAAGGTGCCCAAATCGTTACTGCTTTTGCCATGTGTAATATTATGGAGGTACTACTGAGTACAGTAGTAATAACAATAAGGATTCGGAGTTTACAATTTTTATTGAAAAGGTACCAATATATTTATATAGACACGTACGAAATAATTATTTTTAATATTTTTTGCCTACCCAATTTTATAATAAATGTATTTTTGGCTAACAGTGCCCTTCAAATAAGATTTCACTTCAAGGACTAAAACTTCAAGTAATAAGGTGTTAAAATACTGACCGATTATTAACAACATTTTTTTTTCAAATATCTATTCTACCCTGGGACATCTGAAAAACAATGACTAACTAAAATACCTAAGAGAGGACCTAGCTACCAATAAAACATTTTGCCTAAAAATTAGTACAAAATTGCACAGTTTACCCCTGTGGAATTTGCCGCAAGTACAATACTACACGTTCTTATGATTAAGAAAAACTACCTATTTCTTTAAATAAGATAAATGGATCCTTTAAACTCAAAATTAATGCATTTAGAAAAATTATATTACGCATTAAATATTAAGACATTAAAAATAAACTCTACTAGCAAACCTGATAAATAGTGATTGTCGATGGTTCAGATATGGGCTTCTGAAAATTAGATAAGCCCAGATTGGGTAAAGGAAAATATGTAGTAGGCTTGTTGAAAAAGTATCGATATATCGATATTTTTAATTCAATATATCGATATTTTTAGCCGATATATTTTGATCCGATATATCGATATATCGATACAAAATATCCATTATCGAAAATTGTATCAAAAACGGTATTTTTTAAAATTTATGTTTTTAAAGTCACTAGAATCCAAAACCGTATAGGAACGAACGGAAAAAGTAACTGTATTGGGTCATGACATCTGGCGGTTGAAATTTTAACTATTTAGCTTACAAATCTATTGTCTTTGCAATAGTATTTATGATCACTAATACTATCTCATGTATTTAGGTACGTACATAGAAATGTATGCTATTTTTCACCATTTTTTTCTAAGCCACTCCTATGTGTTGGTTCCCAATTGTCTATGATTATTGATTATTCCTTGTTCCAAACACGAAGTCCTTTTTGACAGATTAATATGCCAATAGAATGTTACTGAGACGCATACAAACTTTGTATGCGCCTCAGTTTACATATAAGTTAGAAGACAGCTTTTTAGTTTTTGATATTTTTGTAATTATTACCTAATAAAAATGAGTACTGATAAAAATACCTTCATTTTTATTGAGATTTTTGTACATCAAAAAAAGCACATTAGGTGTAAAAATTACTATTGATAATATTGAGCTGAATATACTATTATTTTAAAAACGCAAAATCTTGAAAATTTGA
Source organism: Limnephilus marmoratus (assembly GCA_917880885.1). Lineage (NCBI taxonomy): Eukaryota > Metazoa > Arthropoda > Insecta > Trichoptera > Limnephilidae > Limnephilus > Limnephilus marmoratus. The sequence goes on from OU862922.1 coordinate 13,740,491, forward strand.
CCGATATTTTTTCCTCGATATATCGACGTCAATATTGATATTTTAATAAATATCGATACATCGATATATCGATATTTTTTTCACTTTCGACATTTTTATTTTTTTTTTACAGTGAATACCGCACAAGAATCTCAACTGCTCCCGTCTGGAGCCAGTGAGACTATGGCATCCCCAATTGGGGTATGTTGTGAGGGTAAAGGTAGTGGGGAGGGGAAGGAGGTGGGGAAGAGGAAGGTTGGGAAGTACCTGGCTATTCAGATCTGGTTACCAAACACGGCTAAAGCCATTTTCAAGCAACGTTTCAATTCTGAATGGTGATCTTACACCAAGGCGATACTGAGAGTATCTTCCACTCTGGAACATGCCGCAAATATACTATATATTATTTTAAATGAATTAATTGTGAAATAACACTAATTTATTTGCGCATGCCGGGTTCGAACCCGCGACCTCCGGATTGTGAGTCAAGAACATACCTAATATGTAGGACTCACCGTTGCAGAGGGGACCTCACTGGTCTCCAGGTTTTGGTGTACACTTCACAAATTAAATTTAAATTTTGAATTCGTAATATTTCTTATAGAAAGATGTAATGATACATGCGCCCTGTCTGATATGTTAATTTACACTGAGCTTCAATAAGCACCCTACCAACTCTCCAAAGTTGGGTACTTTTTCTTGCAACAATTGCCTTTTTTCATGGTGTCATTTGGGATGGGAAGATTAGGAAGATGGGATAATTTTAGGATTTTGATATTTGCTACCCACCAAGTCTGTGAATGCATATCTAATCAATCCCAATATACATATAATGCGCGAACAAAAACTATTATTCTTTTAAGTTTATTCCGCTCTAACCACGAAGTGTTGGAATGCTCTGAAGTGTGAGAACACAACAATTTGGAAAAACCTACTAACAAAAACAAGCTGTCTTGTGATAGCTTTGTTAGATTATCTACAACTCGTAATAAATAATATTCATCTTAATATATAAAACAAAGTCGGGTTAGTTACACTATTAATAACTCGAGATCGGCTGGACCGATTTTGATGATCTTTGATTTGTTGGATTTGTCTCCGCCCCGGATAACAGAATAACTATTAAAACATCGCTAAATTCACGACAAAGAAAGTTATGAAGAAAAATATCTTTTTCATACATTTTCTATGGAACGAATTCTCATATTTTGAAAGAACTGTCTTTTAAGGGAGGGTAGGATAGGAAAAAGTCATGAGGGGTGGGTAGGAATCTAGAGGTCAATGTATCCGGGAGTGAATCCATCCCTCCAACTGCGGTGCAAGGCTATTGATTTTACCGGAATTGACCTTTTACCTAGACCTTTCGACCCATTGGTTGAGAGAATCCGGCTGGAAAGGTCAAAAGGTCTCCCTCAACCAATCTATCTCGATCCGGCCCGCCATGCAGCATGTGGGCAGACGCATCCGCCACCAAGCCCCGCACAAAAGTCACCCCATGAACGCGGGCCCCCTGCTAAATCACCAAACATAGCGAACCACTTGGGGAACACGGACAGTTGGGCATCAATAGATGCTTCATTGTGTAATTTTTAACTTAATAAAAAAACTTAATTTAATTCATCGGTTATTGATTCTGAGGCGGTACGAAGTTCGTCGGGTCAGCTAGTTTATGAATAAATAAAAAATAAACTTAATGTTTTATTTCAAAGCGAATAGGCCACTTGCATCACATTTAAAAAAAATCCGGTTTAAGGCAAATATTCTAATATGTCTAAGAAAGACATTCTGTATTTTTTTTATTCGTGTTTTTGAAACTCTGGCGATTTTTTGAAAATTTCAATCCTAAAAATCAGACCATTTTTTATAAACCGGAAAGACGGGGCATAATTTTATGGGTGCGAAAAAACGATAATTACACGCTGAAAATCATTTTAAAAAAAGAACGTTTTTTACAAGAAAGGGCACAGGAGAAGAACGAGGCATACCAAAAATAATACACTCATAAATATTTGTTTCCTTGATCCATCTTATTGATCATAAATCATTATAATGTTCAACGTCTATATTACTAAATTCAATGTATTATACTAGTACTTGTAAATTATAATAATTATAAGATTATTATAAAATTTGATTTTGTTAAAATCAGCACCACTGCATTATACCTCTAAAACACGTACAGACAGCGTAAAATGTACGGGGTTCTCTTCATAACATCTGTCAAAAAGTCAAACCAAATGATAAGTTCGCAGAGAACAAACAATAAATCTAATGAACGTTAAATGTCAAATTCAAAAATTCGCCTGAAATCAAAGTGTTGACATATAATTAATCAGTGTGGAATTTTACAAAATTTATAGGAACATTTTCGGAGACGGGACTTTTTCATGTAGTGTCGTCACGGGCCCAAATAATGGATTTATTTATTTAAAAAAAAAAAAAAAACTGTACATTTCTAAAAAATTTTACTAACATTTTCGTTATCTTAGTAAAAAAATTTATTCCCACGATTTTTTCCAAGTCGTTATGAAATCCATGCAAGTGGCCTATGAAATGTGAATTAACTGGTAGAATAACTTTTGGATCCCATTTTGATCTCAGCCAATAATAATTCTTTTCCGCCATCCAAAGAAGAAAAGGAGAAGTTTACTCAAGTGCATATTATTGTTTTATGAAGTTCTCTTGATGCTAACTTGAAATTTAAAAACCGAAAGAAAATCTCGTAGAGTACCTCCGTGTATTATTTTTTACAGTTTTCCACTTTGGCTTTACGTGAGTGGGAAGGTACCTTTTTTTTACTTTTGACGCTGAAATGAGCAAGGTATTATGATAATACGCGGCGGGAAGGCGAGGACTATAATGTATTGCACAAAGTAAATAATAAATGGAGGCGATACATCAGGAGCTTCTACACTCTCCACCCTCACTGCATGTCGGATTAGCGCGATGACAAATGCACGCACTTTTTCAGGCACTTTTGCCAAGACTCACGCCAAAATGGGCGCCCGTTCACTCATCGAAATGGGTAGTGTTGAGATAAAACTAAACATTATTACAAGTTGTTTTTTTATTATTTATGCATTAAACCGCTTACTCGTTAATACGGAATATTTTTTATTCAAACTGTTGTATTTAGCTTTATTATCACGAAAAATGAGTATTTAAGTCGGGGGAGACCTAAAAACATGCAAAAAATATGCATTTAATATTTTAATTTTGTTTAAATTAATTCACTTACGTGATTACAAATTCTTCGCCATATTATATTTATGTCAACAACTTATATGTTCATAGATAATCAATCCTTCACATTTTCCAAGGTACCAATAGCTAGAATATTAAAAAAGATTGCCATAGCGGAAAAATTGATTCTCAAATATTTTAGGATGGTACACCAACTTGTGGAGTTTTTATGCCTTGACGCGAGTAGGCGTTATAAAGGGGCACTTTCTTTTGTATCACAAACCATGTTACACAAACCTAGCGTAGCCGCTAAAATACTTGAAAACTGGGATGTTTTTCTTGCCTTGACGCGAGTAGGCGTTATGAAGGGGCACTTTCTTTTGTATCACAAACCATGTTACACAAACCTAGCGTAGCCGCTAAACTACTTGAAAACTGGGATGTTTTTCTTGCCTTGACGCGAGTAGGCGTTATAAAGGGGCACTTTCTTTTGTATCACAAACCATGTTACACAAACCTAGCGTAGCCGCTAAACTACTTGAAAACTGGGATGTTTTTCTTGCCTTGACGCGAGCAGGCGGTATAAAGGGGCACTTTCTTTTGTACCATAAACCATATCACACAAACTTATACCAACATAACAAAATGACATTTGAAAATAATGTTTGAAAATGGACGGTCTCGTTTCACAGAATGAAATCTAATTTTAATTTTACGTAATCGAAATTTAGAATGAAATATTTTCCACTTCCCCCAATGCAAATAGTTGTCTTTTAATATAAGGTGAATCAAAAGATTTTTTCAAAAAAAAGTGCCAGCAATCTAAAAAATTTACCGTATTTTAGCTCAACCAGTGAGTAGGTAGGTACTGTACGTCATTAATTCCTGGCTAGGAAAATATAACTAGTTGAATCAAGAATATACAAGAATTTATTTTATGATGTTGGTCTATTATCTATTTGTTAAAAAAGGAATATTCCGTATTATCTGTGCATCAAACTTCGACAACACAAACGTACCGTATTATTCGTGAGGTGGACTAACTGCATATTTACCGTTTTTTTTGTAATCGTTTTATGTTGCGTCAAAAAAGGAGTTGTTTGAGGCCTGATTGGTGGACACTTGGCCAGCATTCTTATAGATTGAGTTCGAGATTTTCAACTGGTTAGTGACTTTTTTCCTCCGATTAATTACACAGCTCAACAAAAAATGATTTTTTTTGTTGCCCTGGATATCTCTGCGGATTTTTTATATTTTCAAGCACCCAGTTTACGGATATATTCATGAAAGTACTGAATTGGCTCTAGATTTTAAGATTTAGGCATATCTTATATCATCATTAAGAGCGTTTAACCAGCCAGCGGACGAAAATCCACATTTGGTCGAAAGTTGTTCTTCCGATCGTGCAGGGCGGTTACAATGAGAAAGATTAATTATTCTCCGTACCAGCTTTTTTAAATAAAACTAAATATCGAATTTATTTCAATCCAAATAAGCTTTAATTTATAACTTCTTCCAAAAATGCTGAAAGGCGTGATGATAAAACTATTAAAATAGTGTACTTTTTGTAGTTATTTTTTGATTATAAGTATTTATCATTTTTTAATAATGTCTAAATTAATTAAGAATGTTAAAAAAATCTGAAATATATTAGTTTGTAAGTGCGCAAATAAATACACAAATGGACCAATTTTCGTCAAGAAACACATGTACGTACATATTTTTTAATGATTTTATTGAAACTAAAATTAAAATTCTAATACATAACTCTGCTAGATAATGTATTGATTTATTTTACTGCATGATTACATTATTTGAAATGGGTGTGGTATAATACAAAAACTTTTTTGAAAAATTAACAAATCTGCCAACGTCCTATGGAATAACCTTATTATTCTAAAAATTAAAAAAAATTCTAAAAATTTATTACATACGAATGCTAGATAAAAGAACAATCTTTCGAAATTCATTTATAATTTTTTGTGGAAAAGAGTCAATACGTCTAAAAACTTTTTTGAAAATGACGTATTTCCGGCTTTCTCTTGTAATGCCCTCTTAATTGTATAAAGTAAAGACTTTCCCGTTGTCTGTACGCTTAGATCTTTTAAACTATGGAACGGATTTTCATGCGGTTTTCACCAATAGATAGAGTGATTCCTGAGGAAGGTTTTAAGGCATACACTTTGTCAAAGTTTTGTGTAAATTGGTTGAAATATACAGTATATGCGGCAGCGGCAGCGGCAGCGGGCTGCGGGCGTTAGGCAGCGGGCTGGCAAGCGGGTGATCTGGATTTGAAATGTATGCCTCATGTGAGGGGTGTCACGTGATGTCGCAGAAAGCGAATTTCACCAAAAAACTAAACATCTATTAATAACTTACACTGCTAATTATTTTAACCTAGCAGACCCAACCACACGTTGCTGTGACTAACGAAACACAATGTCATCTACTTACAACGCAATTACCCAACCTTTAAGTATAAATCGCCCGCTTGCCAGCCCGCTGCCTATCGCCCGCAGCCCGCTGCCGGTGCCACATATATTATATATTTCAACCAATTTACACAAAACCTTGACAAATTATATGGTTAAAAACCTTCCTCATGAATTACTCTATCTATTGGTGAAAACCGCATGAAAATCCGTTGCGTAGTTAAATTGTAGGCATAAAATGATTCACACCACTTTCATATCAAGGGCAACAAAACCATTGTTGACCAGTGTTATCTTTTGACAGCCTCCGTGGTAGAGGGGTAAGGCTCTTGAGGGTTTGAACCCCGGCGTGCTCATGTGAATTTTGTTTGATTAACTTGTGTTGTATCATTTAAAATAATATAAGATATATTTGCTTCACGTTCCAGAGTGCAAGATACTCCTAGTATTGCCCTGGTGTAGGGCCACCATTCAAATTGTAAGTTGCTTGAAATCGCTTTAGCCGTGTTTGGTGACCAGATCTGAATAGCCACCTTCCCCACATTCCTCTTCACCATCTTCTTCTCCTCCCCACTACCTTCAGCCTCACAACCTACTCCAATTTGGGGATGCCATAGTCTCACTGGCTCCAGACAGGAGCAGTTGGGACTCTTGTACGGTAACAACATTAAAAAAAAATTTAAAAACATTCCAGAGTGCAAGATACTCCTAGTATCGCCCTGGTGTAAGAATACCAATCAAAATTGTAAGTTGCTTGAAATGGCTTTAGCCGTGTTTGGTGACTAGATATTAATAACCAGATAGTTTTCAACCTTCCTTTCCCCCGTCTTCTTCTCCACTCTTCCCCAATTGGGGGAATGTTGTGAGGCTGATGGGAGATGTTGGAACTCTTGTGGGGTATTCACAATAAAAAAACTGCTAGAAGCAACATAGTTGAATATGTAACTAAGCACCGCACAAAGAGGAGACCGATTAGTCTATCCGGTTCTCTCACAGGCTAAATCCTATAAATGTATTTCTTTGTCCCTTTTTAGTGTCGCTATTTTTCGTTTCATCGAGTTTAAAATCGTATTAAAGAAGTTTACACTTCAAAAAACATCATTCTTATTAAATCGTTCGCTGGGAGGTTTCGAAATTTATTAATAAACTAAGAGTTAAATCACAAATATTCGCGTGCGGATGTTGCACGTTTCTATTTTCCGTTTTACAAATCAGTGTACAATTTTTTACATATGCAAAATTTTCGATTGTGAATTCTGATTTTTAACGGTTCGATGTTTGAATCTGACATGTTACGTGCATCGCGTTTTGTTACGCACAACGAACATGGATTACTTACTCCACTGTAGCGGACAGTTTTGTCATTGACATGTCGATGGAAATGTTTTAAAGCCATAATATGCCTAAAAATTGCCTTAACTTCAAACGTCTTCTTGTTCTATCTGATATTGATGTACTGTTTATCTTAATCTGAATAGCCAGGTAAATCTCAGTCTTACTGATTGAAAAAATAAATATCTATACAATTCTAGTAAAAATAATGATAAAGAATGGCGTAAAATTTTGTACATTAATAATTTTTCAGTTCAATGTTGCAATAATCTCCATTCTAATAAAACCAGCTTTTTATACAAGAAATAATGTCGGTAATTTTTAGAGGAACGCTAAAGATAAAGACCAGTCCCTCATTTTATATTGAAAAAACAAATCAAAGGAAAACATTTAAGGGAAGGTACCCATGCTACGTGACCCAATTTTTGCAATTTTTAACCCCCACCCCCCCCCCCCCCCTCGGTGACTAAAAACCTAAGCACCCCGCCGCTCATTGTGACCAAGCGTGGTATTTTGAAGATCCCCCCCCCTGAACGGGTGACGTAGTATGGGTACGTTCCCTAAGGTGTCTTAATAATAATAATTTTTCTGATTTCGCTAACAATATCATCGAAAATCACCATAGTTTTGAAAAAAATACTGGGATAAATACCTATTCTTCATATTAACCATAAAGGAAAACGCTTAGGTAACTTAGAAGCCTTGGAAATAAAATAAAAAATCCTTAAAAATAAATAATCTATTATCAACAAACAAAAAATATTATCTTATAGCCCAATCATGGATATGTTCCCCCACCCACTCTTCATTAATCCCTAGCAACGGCTCCACCCCTACCACAATCCTTAGTAATAATACATTGCTCCCATCCACTATTTTGTAACTGTAAAATCAGTATACGTTTGCCCTGAGGAAGGAACGGTCATTCCTAAACGTTCATTCCGGGCTTTAAACAAATATACAAGTGGACCAAACAAAGTAACATTGTTTCATTTATCTTACTGATTTCTTTCTTCTCCCCCTTCCGATTCTGATAGAGCGTAGCTAAGTCCTGGTTTTACCCGACCGTTTGAAATTTCATCTGTCCATTCACTTATTATTCATAAAATCCACACTTTTTGTGAAGTTCTTCAAGTCCAGTAATTGATTTTTCTTGAAATATGTTCGGGAAAACTCCAATAATGATCGAAGTTCGTCGAGATTATAAGTTGCTTTATTTACATTAAGGTTTACCATGAATATTTAACTGGACTAGCTAAAGTTGGTTCTATTGCATGCTCGAAGTTATTCTGAAATCAGAGAACCCGGCACTGCGGGAGCCCAGCGGTCTATCGTGTATCATCGGCTATTTCCGTAACTATTCGTGCGTTAGATGATCGTCGACACTCTTCTTAGGTACTATTTAACTGGCATCTATAATAACAACAACTATTGGGAAATGTTGAATCTACTTGTGTACATATATTATCGTATATATTATACATTGATTTGCTTTTTCGAAAATCTGCTTCAGCTACTCTTTTATTCAAGTGTAAGTAAGGCTTTACTTTGAATAGGTGACGTACTTTGACTATTTTGGCTATTTTTTTACTGAGATATTATGCTATCTACTTGAAGAAAGTTTAAAAAAGTCATTGAGATTTCGTCGTTTCTTTGAACTCATTATCTAATTCCTCATTGGAATTTTTTAAATGTCACATAAAATATAAAAAAATACATTAATTTTTTACAAAACCGGGACCAGCTCATTTTACACTAAAAAAAATAAATTTTTACTCCAGTAGATAGGTAATAATTAGATGTAATTAATTCCGTGAGCGGAAATTAAAAACAATGTATATAATCGTTAATTTCTTAAATTTAAAAATACGAAAATGTCATTTTTCAATGACCTCCATGTTGTAAATTACAGCGATAAATATGCACTTTTTCACGGAAAAACACTTTGCAGAAGTTGAATAATTGTTAGAATTACGTATTTCGGAAACTTTTTGCATCGGGGGAGGCGGAAAATGATGCATTTTAAATTTCAATTGCGTAAAATCAAAATTCACTTCGCGTCTTCGCGAACTGACACGGCGCGGCCAATCTTTCACACAAGCCCACTAGACAAACTATGCTTTGCCAGACAAACCATTTAAAAACGTAGGCTGTTTTTTAAAATAAAGATAATATTCACAAGCCCGCTAGACAAACCCTGCTTTGCCAGACAAACCATTTAAAAACGTAGGCTGTTTTTTAAAATAAAGATAACAACATGGAGGTCATTGAAAAATGACATTTTCGTATTTTTAAATTTAAGAAATTGACGATAATATACATTATTTTCAATTTCCGCTCACGGAATTAATTACATCTAATTATTACCTATCTACTGGGGTATATATTTATTTTGTCCAAAATGAGCTGGTCCCGGCTTTGTAAAAATTTACCAAAAATACTTACAAATCTTATGATTTCAAAGGATATTAGAAACGTACTTTTTTCATGCAAAGTCTACCGTTCACAAAACTACACAAGTTTTACCGTTTAAGAACTACAGTAGTTTGTGTAATACAACAAACCCCAAATTGGGGAAGCCAACGTTCCGGACTTTTTAAAATTCTTGCATGATATCGCAGATAATAAAACAAAATAAATAAAAAAGGTTCCTAAACTAAGGCACACGAAAAAATACATTCATTACACATTCGTAGAAATAGCTGTCCAAAAAATTTGAAAAAGGTAGACAGATTCCATTAGTCGTCTCAGCTTTGAATCCAAAAGTAAGTGCTGATCGGCCCAGGCAAAAACAGGCATTTGTTTTCATTTATTTATATGCCAACAGAACGCTGGTTGTCCTGTAGATTCGGGAATAGGGATTTATAAGTCCCGAAGGATGGCTTCTTGGGTGACATATTTGTTGTTTCGCCAGTATTGCCAAGCCGGGAGATCCTTTAATAATAGTTAGTTACTACAGCTCAGGATGAATTTTTAAACCTCCAAAGACGTTATTTGTACCTGGGCTGAGGTAAACGATGATTTAGTGAGGGGAAGTTCTGACCGAAACACCTTCAAAGTAAATATTAATGTGCTGGCAAATATTGAATCCGACGCCTTTCAAGGCTGACATGGAAAAAACAGCTTTCTCTGTTCATTTATTTTTATTAGTCAAGTTAAATATTTTATAAGTCAGTAGGTTCCTGTTTTTTTATTAAAACTCGGTTGAAATGTGAAAAACGTACTTAATGGATGCAACATACACAGACAGTGGAGTTGTTGAGAGTGGTTAGGCGCCAGAAAAAGGGAGGATGGAGTATAAAGATACCGTGTAAAGTTGAAAAGTACCAGAAGACCTAGACCCAGGTACTATCAATCCCGAAATACTACATTTCTTAAAGAAATGTTTCAGATTAATGAAACAAGGAGGATGGGTCGAGAAAGTCCTGCAGGAGAGGTTACAGAAAAAATCTAGACAAACCTCGTCTCTATGAACCCGGGCACCTCTGCCAAGTCAGCAAACATAGCGAACCACTTTGGTGACCTACGAAAGAGGTGTTAATTATCAATTAAGGGCCCGCAACCCGAATTTGTACCGATTTATTACATATTTCCCTTAAACCCCCTAAGTTTTAAAGCTCTTAAAAAATATGTGTTATTCTTGAAGATAATATCTAGACTTTGCCCGCGCCGAAACGCAAATTATATAAAATGTATGCTCCAAAAATTATTATTAACACGTTTGTTTCAGTTATTTTACAAGTTATATGTATGAAAATATTCAGTGGTTCTTTAAATGCTGTTTAAGATAATGCCCTCGAAATTTTTGCTAAATTTTAAACGAGTCGTGTTTTATTAAACATTTTCGCAATTTTCGCATCGATTTTGTCGCTGTAAATGTTAGCGCTCTCCTCTAACATTCGTAATATCGTATCTCTCCATCTTCTTCTTTTCGGGCCCGGTTATAGAGCCTTAAAGATTCCCGGGGCGGCGGTAGCTGTACACGGCGGAGTCTTTATGTTTCAGATGACCATCTTAGACAGCGTCATCATAGATTATTCTATCTTCCTAGGGCTAACCTGCCAAAGGTTCTCCCGGTAGGGAGGAGTATATTGCTCCTGAACCAAACCTCCTCCGAGATTGATATATTTGGCGTCGGTGAGGAGAGATTCAAAAGGGAAATTCTTTCGATTCTTGAAAGAGTCTCTCCACATTGACGAATTTTTCATCACTGCATGAAATTTTTATTATTTTTTAAAATTGCTATATGAATAAGATTAGCGCGTTGATGGCACTACCTTACAAGGGTTAAAGTGAAGCTGAATGTTCACTCTACACGAGTTATGCCTTTGGATCTCGATATGATACGTTTACTGAAACAAATAGCAAAGGTATTTCACAGAGAAACTTGATGACGATAATTTGATGGCAATCTTGCCCGGTTTGTGGATCCCTCGTGGTCGATTGGTTGTTACTATATGGTCTACAGGCAGTTGATAGTTAGTTTTTATACCATGGGGGTGAATTACCGGCGGTAAATTCAGTATGCGAGTCACGATATAAACGGTAATGTTGACAGCTGCGTTACGATGGGAAGACTGAAGAAAAACAAACGCTTGTTTTGGCTCCTTAACAACGGTTGACCACCGGCAATTATCGGCCAATGTTAGTGCGAAATTCACTAATAGGTTTGAATCCTGGCCTTTGTACGTGAATCAGAACAAACCTATAGAGATCTTATTAAGCGTTATGAAACACTATATTTCTTAAAATTTCTTTTACGAATAAATATTTATAAACATTTTTGTCATAAATTATTTTGTGTAATAAATTCATTTATTAACTTATTTCTTGTCTAAGAAATTAATAAAAAAAATATTATTATTATTATTACACGTCTCCAAAATTGTTGTTTGTACTCGCACACAGAGCCCTTTGACAAAAGTGGTAATAAATCTGATGCAATTTTATTTTTAACATTTTTATTAATTCACTGTCTTTGTGCTTTTTAAGCATGTAAATTATGAATCCTTGGCAACTAATTATAAGGGGCTAATTCAGTCGTTTAATTATAGGTAACGAGTAGTTCCTGTGACACATCTGTCAATTTTGACAGTTACATAAATAATTCTACACTTTCGTGACGCCAAAATAATTTTGACAGTTACATAAATAATTCTACAATTTCGTGACGCCAGGTTAATTGCCTATTTTCTCAATACCGACATCGATGAGGAATGTCGATGATATTTATTGAAAAACGAAGATAAAATAAATTGAGTATATCTAAGAAATATTTTCCAAAGTTCCAATTTAAGACAATTTTGTTTTCTTTTTTGAAGTGAAAACTTCTTTAACACCGTTGTGATTTGAAACTAGATGAAACGAAAAAGCATTACTAAAAAGAGGCAAACATTAGGATTTAGCCTGCGAGAAAATGAGATAGAATAATCGGTGCTTCGTAGCCTCCCCACTCTCGTCTACTTTAGTTTTCTGAAGGTTTCACTTCTACCGCGTGTGAACTGCATACTTGTATTTTTTTAATATGAATACCTCACAAAAGTCCCAGCTGAGACTTTGGCATATTATAGGATATTGGGGTTTGTTTTGGGGCCGAAGGTAGTGGGGAGGGGAAGGAGATGGGGAAAAGTAAGGTGCGGAAGTGCCTGGCTATTCAGATCTGGTCACCAAACAAAGCTAAAGCCATTTCAAGCAACGTTTCAATTCTGAACAGTGGTCTTGCACCAAGGCGATACTGAGACTATCTTCCACTCTGGAATGTGCCGCTAATATACTATAAATGAAGTAATTGTGAAATATCACAACAAAAATAAAATTTATTTTCCCACGCCGGGATTCAATCCCGCGACCTTTGGATTGCGAGTCAGGAGTCTTACTCCATGACCACGAAAGACGTAGGTTACCCGCATCGCACCGTGCTGATGGTATGGGGGACTTTCAAAATTCGATTCGTAAATTTAAAAAAAAAACGTTAAGTTAAAAAAACGATCGTTAACATTTTGAAAAATTATGATAACAATTAGGTTTTGCAAAAAGTTTTCCCATATTAAAATCATTGGCTTAGGACGGGTTGTTGAATATTTGAAATTAATTTTCACGTTTCATGAAGTAACTGGCCTATAATGATACCTATAATAACAGAAATTGAATGGAACTTACACAAAACGTAAAATAGTCCTTATAAAATAGTTTTAATAATACTCTAAATTCTAATTGACGTAATAATAGTTGTCCTCTCCTTAGCACAAGCATCTGCTTTCTTAGGAGAGTGTTTGAAATATTAGGTTATGTTATGTAAAATTGTAAACACTTTAAATGTTTCAAAAATTAAAAATATATCTTATATGCTACAAAGAGAAACTTTATAATATGAGCCCACAGGCATCTGAATTATAATACATAATATTCTGTTCATATCGAATAATGTATTCTATTTTCGTAAGCAATTTTCATTTTCTTTGACGGAACATTGAACTCGAGGGTCAAAAACTTTCCCAGCGCTAACGAAGAAAAGCTAAGTCTTCAAATAAAATAATAATATCCTTGATCTCTCTCCGAATTATACGCGCGCAAACAAAGGCTCTTCTTTCAACATGAAACTGTAGTAGATGACTTTCTAAGTGGGTTTTTGATATTTTCTTAATTAATACCTAGCTCACCAAGTTCCCAGCGGGACTGAGTCTAATTTCTGGAACATTCGACCTCTGACCTCCCTCTGCGCTCCCAGCCCCGGATGCTTCATAATCTCTTGGTGGGGTGTATGAAACCAGAGCTCAACATTGAAACATTGTGGGACGTCCTTGAAACAATTACTTGAGCCATTACTTTGGTCTCTGGGAGCCTTTTATTTATTTTGGTTTGGTGGGGAAATTATGCGAATCGGAAAAGCAGAAATCAAGCGATCGTGATTTGTATGAAATTTATAATGAAGGAACTTTTATAATAACAAGTATTATTACATAATTATCATTCTACGTGTATTTGTACATTTTATGTATTTTAAAATAACATTATTTTTTTTCGTTATTTGTTTTTGGGGTGTTATGCCGTGTTGCGCTACCTCCTTCTTTAGCCTAAACCTCCTTCTTTAGGCTAAAGAAGGAGGTAGCGCAACACGGCATAACACCCCAAAAAAAAATAACGAAAATGCTTTTGGCCGTGAAAATCTTAAAACTTATCTGACTAACATTCTTTTTATATTATTTCATTCACTATAGGTCCTTTTTTTCCTTTCACATACCTACGATACTTTTTATAGTATTTTATCTCCTCTATATTCTTTCATTTCCTTTTATATTATTTTATGTTCATTTACATTCCTTTAATATTATATTATTTTATATTACATATCTACCATATATTTTCCTTTTTTGTATTCTGTAACGTGCTTTTATATTCTTTTATATAATATCATTATATTTTATTTTCTTTTGCATTCTTTTATATTGTTTTACATTATTTTATATTATTTTATTTTTCTTATGTTAATGCAATGTACATAATATCGACCACCACAACACGGGCATGTGCCTAGCATGGTGGTCAAAAATTCCTCAAATAATGTAGTAATAATTAACAAAGCAATGAATAAAGTTTTTTTTTAAGTTCTGTTTTTTATGCCATTTTTTTAAGCAGGGCCGACGGACTCCGTGGCCTAGGGATAAGGCCCTTGTTGTAATTAAAAAATAATGACAAAATTAGTACTGCGTCATTCTACGATGCACCCGCCTAATGCGCAGTTTGTGTAGTTTTGCATTTTCTCCATTGAATCTTTTTTTATTGTGAAAAATCCTTATTTAGCCTTCAATGCTGATAGATGTCGCTTTCTTTTAATTTGCCTGTTTATTTTAAAGTGGTTAAAAGATTGGTTATTGATTTCTCAAAAATGAAAATGTTCGTTTTTTTGGATTTCGTAAGATTTGAACCTCCATTCGCTGGACTGGATGCCTGTCTCTCTGGCCGCTGAGACTTGTTAAGCGCCTTAACCGGTACGTCGAGGAGCGAATTTACCGCATAAAATAGAGTTCGCACGGCTAACTGTGCGAAATTCTGGGTCGGCGCACTACGCACGGGCACGTACTGACGCACACGGACGCGGAAACTCGGTCCTCCCGAGGTTAATGTTTGTTTTCCGTTCAGTGAGGCAGATCGCTTCACCCGAACCACTCGCAAAAGTAGGCGAGCAACTCAAGGGACGACCTGTACCTCTTCAAAAATACGTGCGCTTATAGAAGCATAGCCAAGCGTCACCAAGGCTTAATATTTTCCTTACTCATTAGTTTAAGGCACACCGAATTCACTACAACCGGAGTATTTACGTTCCCCATACTTCGCTTTGTGTGTAGAGCAAATGAAGCGGTGGCGCCATCTTTTCTTAGGAACTAAAAGGAACGATTGAAAGTTATCAAAATGATTTCCATGAAAATGTAAATTTTTATGGAAATCATTAGTTGTTTCAAATATCAGCCTGTACGCTTACGTAGATGATATTCAAATAATACAATTAAATATTAAAATATAGCACAATATGTTTTTTATAAGATAATGCCTTTGATAAAATTAAAGATTGAAAAATATATATTTAAAATTAAGGATTGAAAATTTAAATTTAAAGATGGAAATTTAAATATTGAAAATTTAAATTAAAGATTAAAATTAAAACTTTAAATTTTAAATTTAATGTTTAAATTTTAAATTTTAAACAAAAATTTTACCTACAAATTGAAAGATTGAAAATTTTACTTTTAAATTTAAAGTTTGATAATTTTTAATTTAAAGATTGACATTTAAATATTTTATTTAGTATTGAAAAATTTTAAGGTGTAAATGTCGACTAGCAATCCCAAGGTCGCGGGTTCAAATCCCTGCTTGCGCAAATGTGCTAATTTACAATTAATTCATCAAAAATTATACATAGAATATTTGTGGCACATTCCAGAGTGGAAGATACTCTCAGTGTTGCCGTGGTGTAATACCAACATTTAGAATTTAAAAATAATGCTTGAAATGGCTTTAGCCGTGTTTGGTGATTAGATCTAAAAAGCGGGGTATTTCCCAATTTTCTTCTTCCTCACCTTCTTCCCCTTCCTGCTCCTTTCAGCCTTCCAATAAATCCCAACTGAGGATGCCATAGTCTCACTGGCGGTAGACGGGAGCAGTTGGGACTTTTGTGCGGTATTCACTTTTTTTTACATTAACCCACACAGAAGGCTCTGGGGAAAATAATTTCCCTCAGTGCCTATGTCATCTTTGGGGATGCTGTGGGGAGGGTCTTTTTAAGGAAAGGAAGCACAGGATGTTCTGAGAAGGAAAAAGGTTTGGGTAGGAATCTAGAGTTACGTGCGTCCTAGTCATCCGCCTCCAACACCAAGAAAAACCTTACCCCATGAACCTGGTCACCCCTGCTAAGTCACCAAACTTAGCAAACCACTTGGGGTGACCTATGGCAGAGGTGTTGGTTATCCAATAAATGGTTCCCGGGGCGGCGGTACCCAATGGGTTGTAATTGTCGGAAATTGTAATTGTGAGATTTTGACCACCCGGCAACAGCAACGGAAAGGTTAATAAATAACAATAAAAATGGTTCAACCTCCCTTCATCCCAAATTCAAATCCCTTATCAGTCTTATCACTAAATATCATGTTAACAAAGTGTTCCAGTTTTCAGCAGGGTGGAAACATATTAGGGTCGTTCCCTGGACAGCTACGTCATTCTAAATTTTAATTTTTGTGTCAATATTACAGAGCAAAGGCTTCGACGCTAATTTATAATAGATATATGAATATTAGATATACGAAGTTGACCCAAGACCCAAATATGTTTGCTCTTCAAACAACGATGCTGGTTCACATGGGTGACCTCGTGATTACGAAAATTCTGCTGTCTTTTTCTTTCTTTTTTTTTATTTTCTTAATAATAATTTATTCTTTTTGTTTTTCTGTTATCTTAACTTATACTTCGTAAATGCGTTAAAAATGAGGATAATAAGTTGGTAGTTATTAAGGCGCCACAACCGGGCTCAAAAAGAAGAAGATGGAAAGATATGAAATTACGTATGTTAGAGGAACGCGCTAATATTTAAAGCGACAAAAATCGATGCGAAAATTGTGAAAATGTTTAATAATACACGCTCGTTTAAAATTGATCAAAAATCTTGCGGGGGTTATTTTAAACAGCATTTAAAGAAACACTGTGATTTTTTTCATATTTTTTTCATATTCATTTTTCATACATAACTTTTAAAATAACCGAAAAAACGGGTTTATAATAATTTTTGGAGCATACTTTGCACCACGACGATTTTTTTCTATTGAGGGAATTTGATATAATTTGCGTTTCGGCCCAGAGAATTTTTAGATATTATCTTCAAGAATAACATATATTTTTTTAAAAGCTTTAAAACTTAACTGTGTTTAAGGGAGATTTGTAAGAAATCGGTAGACATTCGGGTAGTGGCGGTCGAAGTATGATACAGTTAAATATGACCGGGATAGGGTCGACTTAGCTCAGTGGTAGAGCACAGCCCAGGCAAGACTAAGGATCAAGAATCAATTCCTGGATGTGACTGAATCTTTTTCCTTTTTTCTGTTTCGAATTTTCGATTAAGAGTAGCCAATATTGCCTTAGGGTGATTAAATAAAACAAAAATGTTCAAAAGTTTTGCCGTCGTGGTTCAAAAAGAAATTGATCAGAAAGAAGAAAACGTTTTAAACAAAACATTGGTAGTTCTGTGAATAATTGACTTTGCGTAATCTCTACATATTATAGATAAAAGTCCTCCGCCGCGTCTGTCTGACTGTCTTTTCGCGATAAACTCAAAAACTACAGAACGGATTTTAACGCGGTTTTCACCAATTTATAGAGTGATTCGTGAGGAAGGTTTAAGTATATAATTTGTCAAGGTTTTGTGAAAATTGGTTGAAAAATATAATACTAGCTCTCCCGGCAAACTTCGTACCGTCTCAGAACGAATAACTTTTATGTTAACTTATTAGCTTTGGTGACATAGCAGGGGCGCCCGTATTGATGTGGTGAGGTTTGTCCAGGTCTTGACGGCGGATGCGTCTGCATCTGCTGCGTGTCGGGCCGGATCGAGAGTCTGGTTGAGGAAGGCCTTTTAACCTTTCCCGCCGGACTCTCTCGACCCTTCGCCTTGCACCGCAGTTGGAGGGATGGATTAGTACATTATTCCTGGACACACTGACCTCCCCAGATTCGTACCCACCCCTCATACCTTTAGCCTTTACAGAACTTCCTATACTTCCCTTCCTTAAAAGAACCTCCACATAGCGTACTCTAAGATGACATAGGCCTGGAGAGAAAGTATTTTCCTCGGGGCCTCCTTTGTTTTAGGTGATGTAAAAAAAACTTAATTAAATTCAGTTTTTTGTATAAATATATGTATAATTTCATATATTAAATGTATAATTTTAATTTACGTATGCAATCTTTTTACAAAAAACATGTCAAATTACAAAAACAAAAACAAAATTTATACGTAAATATTTAATATAACAACATTACGTATGTATGCATGTTTGTGTTTGTATATATATATGTATGCATGTATGCATCTGTATGTGTGTTTGTATATATATATACATATATAGATATATGGAAAAGAAAATGTACATATATGAATGTTCATGTATGTACATATAGGTATATATTTTCATAGTTTTTATTTTTATCTTTCATATATATTTTTTATCGTATAAGCATAGTAGGCATAGGAATAGGCAAAGTGCACATAGGCATATAATTTCACATTATTTTTTTATCTTTTTATACTTCTTTTTAATCATTATTATTTTTTATCATTTTTATTATCACATCATTTTTTATCTTTTTATACTACTTTTTTATCTTTTTATAATATTACTAGCTGATCCGGCGAACTTCGTACCGCCTCAGAATCAAAAACTGTTGTCAACTTATTAGCTGAATTGATCTAAATTGTTTCTCCCTGCGTATACCATACCTTGATCTAAATTGTTTCTCCCTGCGTATCCTTTCCCCCCTCGCGTTCCCCCTCCCCCTCCCCCTCCCCCTCCCCCTCCCCCTCCCCCTCCCCCTCCCCCTCCCCCTCCCCCTCCCCCTCACCCTCCCCCCCCCCCTCCCCCCCCCCCGCCCCCCCCCCCTCCCCCTCACCCTCCCCCTCCCCCTCCCCCTCCCCCTCCCCCTCACCCTCACCCTCACCCTCACCCTCACCCTCACCCTCACCCTCCCCCTCCCCCTCCCCCTCCCCTCTCCCTCCCCCTCCCCCCCCCCCCCTCCCCCCCTCCCCCTCCCCCTCCCCCTTCCCCTCCCCCTCCCCCTCCCCCTCCCCCTCCCCCTCCCCCTCCCCCTCCCCCGGTTCACAGTTCAATATTATACCCCTTACAATATTGCTGCAGTTCTTTCAAAATAGGAGAATTCGTTCCATACAAAATGTATGGGAAAATAATTTTTCTTCGGAGTGGAACACCCTTTACTTTTAGGGGGATTAAAAATAGATGTTGGTCGATTCTCAGACCTAACATATAAGCATAAAAAATTTCATCAAAATTGGTCCAGCCGTTTCGGAGGAGTATGGCAACAAACACCGTGACACGAGAATTTTATATATTAGAAGATATCTACTCTGATTCATATCCTTTTTAATAAATAAAAAATGTAATTTACCTACCTCGGAACAGACTATGTCTAGTGAGGTGGGTAAAATAAAACTATGTAAATAAATGAAAAATAAATAAACGCCCGGGTTGCCGGCACTGAAACTGAAACTGATAGCCAACATGTGGCGTCAGGTACAGAACAAAAATGACGTTTTGATAGAGGTAGAAATTTAAATAATTTTATGGCGATTGTTAAATAAATTGTACCTACCTATTCAACAAATTGACTTAAAACCATCAGCATTAATGTTTTTTCCACCAATAAACATGTTTTTTGTAATCCGCTTCAACTGAGAAAAAAATTCTCGTTCACATTGTCGACAAACTAAGCGCTGAAAACTTTTATGAATCCTGAATTAAATCGGTAACTACTCATTCATCTGCTTTTATGAATGTTAGGTTCAAAACTTTGGCCTTGCTTTATCGTTTGAACAGGATTATAAATTCGAACTTTGTTAATTCGTGTAATTGTAAAGCAATGACTACTGCATAATTTTATTATCAAAAAAATAAATTAAGCTTATTTTTAACTCAGCAAAGTGTGGATGGATTAAATTTTGTGTTTGTACAAAGTGGTTGCTTCCTTTGAAAAAAATCTATTATAAAACATATATCTATTATAAAACAAAGTCCTCCGCCGCGTCTGTCTTTCTGTCTGTACGCGATAAACTCAAAACTACTGAACGGATTTTCATGCGGTTTTCACCAATACATAGAGTGATTCATGAGGAAGTTTTAGGTATATAATTTGTCAAGGAATTGTGTAAATTGGTTTGAAGTATTTATTTATTCATTTATTTATTAATTTACGGACAACAGTCCATTAAAAACATAATAATAACACGAATAAAAAAACAGAGATGACAGTGAAGGGAGAGCACATAAAAATTAATAGCAATGAGAATATAAAATATAAAAAGTACATATAGAGACACTACAAGTCAAAGCATGAAGAAGCATTTAAATATTGCGTATCGATTGCCGAAAGTCATTTAGTTTTATACCAAAAAAATCAATGCTATGACTTGCGTTGACAAATCTCGACATTCTGGATAAGGGAGAATGGTAACCGTAATTAGTAGAATGTTGATTGAGGAACAGCAATTCATTATTTCGAAGCCTACGGGAAGGGATGTTAAACTGGATGAGTTGTAACAATGCAGGTGTATCAGTAAGCAGGTGTATACGTATATAATATATAAAGGAAAATGTCTGCATGTGGTGAACGAGCGGGCTGGCAAGCGGGCGGTGTGGATTTGATTTGTATGCAAATCTACAGTTTTATGCCGAGGTTGATGAAATTTTGCACATTTGACCTTCAAAACAAGTGTCTACATTTGATTTCGAAAACTATGAGTAAAGCCCGGGATTCGCCAGCTAGTGGGTGAATATACAAAAGTTGTCCAACTCGCTGTCATCGGACAATAAATATAACAATTTTTATACGTGATAATCTTATATATAAAAATCTCGTGTCACGGTGTTTGTGGTCGCACTCCTCCGAAACAGTTAGGTATGAGAATAGGTTTTAAAGTAGGTATATTTCATACCGCTAGGTGATTAGGGTGTCCCTATCCAGAAAAAAATCAGTATTTTTGACAATACTTTTTTTGTATTTTTTTTATTTGTCATCAAAAAATACCTACAATCACAAATTTTTATCCTCCCGCCTCCACCCTCCCATTTTTTAATCGCGATTTTAGTATTTTGGTATGAAAAAATTTAACCGTCTTTCGTATTTCAAACAGAACAAAATTATTTATGTAGTTGACAGATGACGCTACGTCCGCCTCATCGAACTTTCATCCACACATGCGCAAGACATTCACGAGAAGCGTCGCGTCATTTTGATATTTCATTCGGCATCATGTTCTTGCGTGGGCAAACCATCGAGCTTATTTGTGTTGGCTAAAGGCGGACTGACAAAAATATCGTGCACTCAATTGCTCTTCGAAATTCATATTGATTTTCATTATTTCAATTTCTTACTTCACTTGGTGTTTTTTTGCTTTTATCGGCGGTAATCGTCTACAGCGCTCTATTTCTTTTTCTGTAATAGATCCCATCCCCACACACTTACAATACATTCTTTATTTTTTATTTAACAATCAAAATATTCACTAGAAATAATTTATATGGCAGAACAACGTTTGTCGGGTCTGCTAGTATATTATGAAATTCCTAATTCCTTTTTATGTGTCCACTCAATTTAAATTACATACTCCAAAAGCGAATAAATATGTAAAATAACTATTACCTATATTTTTTAAATTTATGCATGATTGCATGTGATTTGTAAAAATATGTCATTTTAATAATTAAAACTAAGATAAAAATATTAATTTCAAGTGTAACCTCAAATTAATGTCCGTTTTTTTTTAAAAAAAAAAAAGACAAACATTCCCTGGTTACGAATGACAATTTTTTCAATAGTGTTTGAAAATCTCCTACTACCACCACAGAAAGCCGAAAAATTTTGCTTGTGTTGTGATGGAGGACTTAGCCAGCCGAGGAATCGAACACACAACGCCCGGGTGGGATCAGCCGAAATATAAAGTATGGTGTTTTCCCTTTCTAACACCGGATAGATCACATTTCTCACCACGTAAGGGAGACAAAACGATTTCTGACCATATTGCGAGCTGTTCCCAAAACCTAACAATTTAGCCTGATGGGAAGGGTAGTATTTTCCGTTTTCCGGAATGTGAGGTGGTCAATGATCACATATATATAATGTACACCTACGTACATACAGAAAAGAGTCTACAATATTCAGGACAGTCAACCCTTAAGTTCACGTGGTGCATAGGTACTTAATCATTCATACTTGCAAGAATTTTGAAAATTTTTCAAATATTTTAAATATTATATGTTACACATCCCCTATTTGAATTCAATGGTGTTTTAAAAATAGACTTGCCATTGTATCACAAACTGAAGATATAAAGTGGCATTGAAGTACCCACCACTGTCCCACCCCGGTATAGGCGACTTATGGTCGCCCCTTCGGAGTTCTCGCAAGAATCTAATTTTTTTGAATAAACGACTCTACATTTAATAAAACGAATCTAGACCTTCAATGCCCCTACATACTTTGTTAGGTGGCGGAAATATAGGATCGCCTACAGTCTGTACTGTAATGGTCAAAAAGGACTAATCTACAGGTGTTAGTGAGCATAAAAAATGTAATAAAGAAAAAAAAAACCAAAAAGTAGTTATTATATAATAATCAGAGGGAGACCACACACTCCAGGACTGCAGGCAACTGCGTATAAATAAGAAAAGGATAAGTTGTAAACAAAGCAATAACATTTAGTAAAGGCGAAAAAAAATAGTGATGACCGTCATGACCATCCTGTGCCCGGCAGTCCCCCAGAGAATGTGTAAGGTTATTAGTCCGACGTCATGGCACCCAGTGGAGTCATCCTTTAGCCAGCTATCCGGTGGTGCCTAGAAGAAGTAAATGGACTACGATACGAAGACCCTAGGGAAAAAGAGCGTCGGGTAGCTGGAGGAGGGACGGACAAACCTCCGGATGCCACTCTATCTTTCCTCTAACCTTATCATGTCAGGTGGGGTGGCGCGGGCACTGGAAGGAGATAACAGAGGTAAGTTACAAAAAAAAGGTAGACCTATAAAAAATATGACAGGGACAAGGCCCAAAGTCCAACCCCTTTAATGGGGAAGTGGACAAGACATAACAAACAACGGAGTTCTGTTCTAGTTGTTATCAGGAACTGAAAAGAACATGGAAAACAAAATAAACAAACTAAAAAAATGCAAAAACATGAGAGAGTAGAGGAAAAAAAATATATATATATATATAAAATGATAATGCACGCAGGCGTGTCAATTCACGCATTATGTTACATTGTAAATGAAAAAGAAAAACACAAAGCCGTGTAAAAGTGTAAATAACAAGTAAGTGTAAATAAACAACAGAAAATAATTAGAAAAAGAAAGAAACAGAAAATGTAAAAAAAAAACCAGGCAGATAGGGTTGAAAGAGTAAATGTGGGGTAATCCGTGGATATCAGGAGACAAGTACACCTGGTCACTAAATCTTCTAATCAGCGACTCTAAGATCAGGCCATCTCTCCACCCAGATTCTTGTAAACTTCTTCAAGCACTCGAAATTCGTCTTATTCGAAACCAGATCAGTGTTCCACACTGGTCTGATGGGTACGTCCAAACCATCTAGCATTTGACCTCTGGCATCCGTCATTATTTCACACTGCCACAGGATATGCTCAGCCGACTGGTTCGTGCTCCCACAGGCACAATTGGGGTGAGGGGACAGGGAGAGGGTGTGAAGTCTCGCCCTGAATTCCCCATGGCCAGATAATAATTGAGTGATGTGGTGGTCTAACTTGAGGAAGACCGCTTCCATTCTGAGTTTAACTGATGGGAAGAAGGAGAAAGTCCATCTTCCCAAATTCGATCTATCCCACCGGGCCTGCCACTCTTGGAGTGACAGGTCTCTCATTTGTCGAAGCAGCCCAGGGAGAGTCCCCGGCCCGCCCGGAGTTAGAGTGACTCCTAGGTGAGTGGCAGGGGTTCCTCTGGTTAACCTCTGCTTAGTAAGCACTTCCCTGATTTCCAGATCGATTGGCAAAATGCCAGCCAAAACAGGCAAAGCGTCCGAAGCCACGGTTCTATACGCCCCGGATAGTGCCAACAAGGGAGTTCGTTGGCCCCGCTTGAGAGCCAAGAGTATAAGCGAGTTACCCAAGCGATGCTCCCAGACAGACGCAGCATACGAAACTTGCGCCACATATACGCATCTGTACAGAGTGCGCATGGCTGGGCTACGCAAACCCCACTCAGCTGTGGAGAGTCTCCTAAGCTTCAAGAAGAGGGCCTGAGCCTTGCCGGATACATCCTTGACGTGAGCCAGAAAAGAGGACGATCGATCTAGTGTGACGCCTAAGTATTTCACCGTTTCACGAAATTTGACACTAGAGTCCCCCATTTTGATGACGGGATTTCTTTCTCTACTGAGAAAGCCCTTCATCAGGAGGCCCTGGGTCTTGTGGGGAGCGAATGTCATCTTGTTTCTCTTACCCCAATCGAGGAACATGTTCAAACCTTCACTGCCTTTGTTCTCAACTTCCTTTCTACTGTCCCCAGCGACCAAATACGTCTTGTCATCAGCGTAGTCGACAGAGATGCATCCTTCAGGCAAGGGTAACCTGGAGGAGTCGTCAAAGTTGATATTCCACAGGTCAGGTCCGAGAATGGAGCCCTGCGGGCATCCAATGTCAGCTTCCCTCTCGATCAAAAAATCTCCAAAGCTGATCGTGATCGTGCGATCAGAAAGGTAGTCGTCGATTGACTGGAACAGAAGTTTGGAGCACTGCCTGGTTTTCACCTTTGTACGCATCATTGCCCACCACGCGTGATCGAAGGCACCAGTTATATCGAGGAAGATCGCTACTACATACCTCTTTGGACAAGCCTTCACCCAATCAAGCACATACGACAGGGCATGCACCGTAGATCTACCGGGGACGAAGCCGAACTGCAGGTCACTGGCCGGTGACAGGGTTTGCCGAAGTCGCTCTCGTAGCAGTTTCTCCAAGATTTTGCCAAGTACAGGGAGGAGGGTTATTGGCCGATACGCCTTAATGTCGGTCAGTGGTTTTCCGTTCCCCTTTGGTATGATCCGGAGCACGCCACGCTTCCACTCGGAGGGGAAGACTCCCCTCCTCAGGCAAGTGTCCATCACCTGGAAGAGCTCTTCCTTGGCGTGGACCCAGACTTGCTTCGCAATCACGCCATTGAGCCTATCATGCCCTGGTGCCTTCTTAGGACCCAATCCCTTTATTATAACATCAATTTCCGCTTTAGTGACTCTAATGAAGTTATCCTCTTGGGCAAGGTCCCTAGGTGGTAGCCGTGACAGATTTCTAATCTGTTTGTGGTGGTCATTCTCCCCAATTACTGATTCTAAAGGAACTAACTCGCCCAGAAGTGTCTTGAGAGTGGAGGCCACGTCCACAGTCTCAGCGTTCCTCCCATCTGTTAACCCAATTACTGTAGACAAATACCGGTCAGATCCTTTCCCGGATTTTTCAATAGCGCTGTGGATTTCCCACGGGTTGGCGTTACCCACATCTTTGACCCAATTATGCCAAGCAGCTCGTTTCGCTCGAAGAACGGCCCGTTTGAAGGCCGACCTGGCGGACCTCAAGCTCGCCTGAAGCGCAGCTGTCTCCTCCTCCGTACAGCTGCCACTCCTGGACAACCCAAGCGCCCTGTAGGCCCTCTTGAAGGCCCCCTTGAGCGAAGTCAGCTCAGGTGACCACCACGGCGTTCTAATATTCGTCTTCGGGTTTGATCTTCCCAAAGACGAGTTGGCAGCAGATACAACCGCCCTATTGAAAAAATTCCCCAAATTATCCGGATCAGTAGCAGCTACGTGGTGAAAATCCCTTAACGTATCTCGTAGCAATTCCCCAAAGTGATCCCAATTCGCCCTAGAGGTGTTGAAGTTCCAGGAGGATCTTGGAGCTTCTATTTTCCTAACACCCACCGTATAAGTAATCAATCTATGATCCGAATTTATTGCGCACTCATGGACTACCCACTTTGAAATCCTGGTCGCAACAGATCCAGAGCAGAGAGTTAGATCAATGTTGCTCTCACCATGTATGTTCGAGAAAGTACAAAAGGAACTCTGTTCGTTGATGATACTAAGACCTTGCGCAGCAATCAGGTCCTCAACGGCGTCTGATCGCTCCGTTCTACAGTCGCTAGTGTCGAACCATAATGGTGAGCGTGCATTAAAGTCACCTCCGATAACTATGTTACGGCCTTTAAGCGCGTTGAGCGCGCGCGTCAGTCTCAGGATGTGGGGTCCTACCGGATTCCCAAATTTAAAGTAAACTGAGATCAGGAAGATCTCAGTGTCGCCAAATCTAATACATACACAGGTTTGGTATTCATCAGAAAGACCAGCCAGAAGGAGGGGACTG
Source organism: Limnephilus marmoratus (assembly GCA_917880885.1). NCBI lineage: Eukaryota > Metazoa > Arthropoda > Insecta > Trichoptera > Limnephilidae > Limnephilus > Limnephilus marmoratus. The sequence goes on from OU862922.1 coordinate 13,767,050, forward strand.
ATCAATGAAGTGTTGACCAGGACTCCCGCCCCTGGTGAGCGGCCGACTTCGAGTACCGCACCCGGAAAATTAATGGGGGTCTTACCTTCCCAGGTGTACTGCTCCTGAATAAGCATAATGTCGATGTTGAGGTCAGTCATGACCTTCAGTACTTCCAGTGTGGCCATCCGGGATCGCTGAAGGTTGACCTGACCTAGGGAGAGGAGATTATGAGGAGCCATAGTCCGTCATCCGGAAGGCTGCCTCCACCGCTGCTTTTTGGGCCGGACAGTCCCTATCACCCGTCGGGTGATCCGCCGGCTTCTTAAAGCGCGAACATGTGGCGCAGACAGCAGGCTATGCCCTCTTGGGGCAATCTTCAAAGCCATGACCCACAGCGGCGCAGTGGCGGCAGGTTTCTTTTTCTTGAGAACAACTCTTAGAAATATGGCCGTATAAATGGCATTTAAAACACCTGGTGGCGCCAGTGTAATCGCGGGTCCGACAAGCGTTCCACCCAAGATAGCACAGCCCGCTGTCAATAAGAACCTTCCTGGCGGCCGGGTGGCACGTCAGGACCATATTCATAAAACCACCATCACGCTTCCCAAAGAGGGAAACTCTCCTCATGGTGCGGAGGTGGTCTTCCAGGGATAGCGTGGTTCGTCCCTCCAGGTTGTTAGTGTAGATTTCACCAAAGAGGGCCTGGTCACCAGAGGGATCGCCTTTAGGAACGTTGTACACTACGATTTTGGGCAAACGACCCAGGGGGTTCACAAGTTTAAGCCCACTTGCTGCCAGCTTGGTACCCGCCTTGAGAATATTTTCAAGGTCCTTTTTCCCCTTAGCTTGCAGGGCCATACCAGCGCCTTTAATCTTTCGTACGCGAACGACCTGGAAGTCGTCGCTCCTAGGGTTAATTAGCTTCTCCAAGTCTTTCTGTGTACCCTCCGAAGTTTTCCCCTCGGGAATCTCCGGGTACACTAGAACCGTGAGCGGTTTGGGGGGCAAGGGTCGCTCGAAGCCATTCACCAACACCTTCTTGGAGGAGGGCAAGCCAGCCGCTGCTGAAGCGTAGGACAATGGAGCAGAGTTCAGGGTTGGGCGTGCCTTGATGGCCGTGTCCAGCTTCTGTGTCATGGAGGCTTGGATGTTCAACACCTGTTCGATTGTTGCGCTCCTGGTCGATAAAGTATTAATTTCTAGCATTAAATGGGTTATGTCGTTCATCAAGTCATCAAGGAGTCGGTTGAGAGCACCCTTGTCAGACTTATTTAGTTTGTTCGACCCATCAGTGACGATGCCTCTAATTTTTTGGCACTTCTCCATTGCCGGGATAGCCTTTTTGGTAGACTCCGCGAGGGTCAGTTGGCTATTAGGAGAATCACTTATTCTCGCGCGCTTTTTATTGCCAGCAATGGGTGTTGGGGGGAGGATTCCAACAATTGAGGCCCCACTGGGTCCAGGAAGGGGGTTAATAGTCTCCGTATCCATGTCGGAATCTGAGTCCGTGCCAATGTCAGTAATCTTAACCGCCTTTTTCGGTCGCCTTTTACCCTTTGGACGCGGGCCTAGGGTTAGGGATTTGTTTAGTTCGTCGATCTGTGTTTGGATCGAATTTCTCCAAAGTTCTGCCTGTTTTTCGAGGTCGGGACCCGCACCATCCGACTCGCAAGAAAGAATAACGTCCGAAACCATTGTTACTTTATTGGGGGGGGGTTGGGGGGGGTTGGGGGGGGTTGGGGGGGGTCGGGGGGGTGGGGGGTCGGGGGGAGGGTTGGGGGGGGTTGGGGGGTTCTGAGCTGAAGGGGGGGGGGGGAATGTCACCACACAAGTTCAAAACACCACAGTCGCCTTAGGGATCGGAAAAAAAGTTGCAGGAGGTAAGTACATGAACCAAATGGAACCTTCTAGATTGTTCCAGAAGGAATCAAGATGGCCGCCGTACCTACTACCAAACAAAAACTGGCTCTCCGCCACGTGTTTTTTTGCGCAAGTCGATAAAAAGGTCGCTTAACTAGCACAGAACTGGGCGAACCCGGTGTCAATCGACGCAGAATTTTGTTGTCTGTCGAATGACGTTAGTTTTTTAGCAGAAATGTAAAGTTTGAACACAAATATTACGGAAAAACACAGTTTTTTCACTAATCACTAAAAAATAAGCACTAAAAAATCGTTTATTCGAAAAGATTGTTATATAGTTTTAAGGGGGACACTAGAAACTACACGATGAGAGTATTTGTTTTTGGGGGATGTATAAACATCCGCCCCTAGCGGTAAAAGTTTGATTTTTTTCACTTTTTCACTAAAAAAGTTATGAAAAGTCACTTAAATTATAGAACAAAAACAGAGGGCAGGTAGCCCTTTGCGAGACACACCTGATGGTGCAAAATTTACACTTGTAGGACACCGGGAAGTATTTTTAAAATGAGAAATAGCGGGAACGATTTTAATGCGACTGCTCTGGCTGGGAGCTAGAACAGAACGTGAAACATATAAAGTGGCAAGTAAACAACACTCTTTTGTTTTCAGCGATTTTCAGTAATTTCTGTTATTCAAGCATTAAAAATATATGCTACTTCCACACCGAAGCCAACCTTCCAACTCTACTTCCAACTCACTAACTACCCCTCTACACAATCTTCTGAACGTTAAAGTTGGATGTGGGCCTCAGTGTGGCCGTACCGTAAGACAATCAAAGAATGTGTGTGTATTTTCTCTAATGACATATAAAATCGTCGGGCAGGAAATATGAAAATTAATTGTATTGTTTATAATAATCGATAATAATAATTAATTTGCGTGTACTTATAAATTAAATGTTATTTCTTCGCTTTTACTACTGTTTGCCGTGTAATGGAAACATTTTTTCATCACACAGGAGGGCATTTTGGCGCTTTCTAAATGCAATTTACCTACTGGTAAGACACGGTCGATCTAAGAGCGAGGTCGACAGCCGTATACACCAGGCTAGGCTTGCATTCAATAAAAGGTCGAAAATAATAGAATCGAATAATATAGACCTGAAACTGAAAAAACTCCTCATCAAGACCTATGTATGGAGTATCTCGATGTACGGCTGCGAAACATGGTGCCTATCCGAAAGAGATAAACGGAGACTAGAGGCTTTTGAGATGTGGTCCTATAGAAGACTACTAGGAATTTCCTGGAGAGACCACATCACAAATGAGGAGGTTCTTCAAAGAATCGAAGGAGGAAGGCACCTGCTCAGGACCTTGTCCGAAAGGCGCGCAAAATGGATCGGCCATGCAATAAGACAAGAAGGCCTCTTGCATGCCATAATGGAGGGTATGACCGAGGGGACAAACGCTAGGGGACGCCCACGCCGAGAGTACCTGGAGGACCTGCTGGTGGACGTGCGCTGCTTATCATATGCAGACTTCAAAAGAGCCGCACAAGACAGGGAAGAGTGGAAGAAACGAATAGATGAAATCGCTGCAAACCAATCCCAGGATTGAAACCAGAGAGAGAGAAGACACGACCTTACTCGACGAGTGGCAGTTTAGTACTACAGTACTAGAAACCGAGACTAGTGCAATTGCCTTACTTTTGGCTTCCCACTTTGAGATTTCTACCACGCGTCTCCAGTATACAGGTTGTTAAGAGACGTACTTTACTTACTTTAACCAGTGATTCCTGACATATTTGGAGTAAAAAATGTAAATGAAATTTTGGTCTCCGGTGACATTTTTGATGTTTTGTTTTCTACAAAAACTTAAAAAAATGGTAGTTGTTGAACAGTTGGAGGCGGGGTAAGGGGTTCGTCGGACACCCGGCTGAGTGACCAGTAACGACATGCGGAAGAATTTTTTTTTGTTTGATTTTGAAGAAAAAAATTTTGTAAAAAAAAAAGTCGTCAGATAAAGTCACCGGAGACCAAAATTTCATTTACATTTTTTACTCCAAATAATGTCAGGAATCACTGGTTATAAGTCAAGTGCGTCCCTTAACATCCTGTATAACGTCTTTGTTTGAATTAAGAATTTTTTAAACTATTTTAAAACAATGATACTAGCTGCATTAAAGAGATAATTATTTAGAAATAAATACCCACCCGTGACTCCGCCTCCTACCCTTCCACCAACCAGTATCTGATGTTCTCTCCCTCTCTTATATGCTCTCTCTCTTTCTTTTGTCTTAATCTTAGAATCTTAACTCTGTACTGTAATTTAGTTTATAAGTTTATTGTCCTGAAGAAGGTTGAGTTCAACCGAAACCGGTCGACGAATATAAATAAAAATAAGTGGTTTTTAAACAAAGTACTTGTTTCATTCTATATAATGTCAAGCCACAAAGTGTTTGCTATCTACGATAAGATAATTATTTAATAGTTTTATATTGCATTTTGTATAAGGTCCTTTTTCGAGAACGGTCGAATTGGGGCACTCGAGCTTATACTGACTTCAAAAGAAAATGACTGCACGACATATTTATTGGAAACAACTCGACAAAGTCCAGCGCATACCAATGCACCCCAAACTGCATCTCTGCAATTTGTTTATTGAATCGAATCACTGCATTTTATGCAGCGAGTCGTGATTATATACTAAACCTTGTTGGATTGAAATCCCTTTTGTGGGTTAAATTCGTCATCGAAAAGACTTGGTTTCAATCTATCGTATTCCTAACCTTATGCACATCTTTTCCATTATTTGTAATGTGTTTTTATTTGCGATAGATAAATAGTAAGTACGTACCTCTAAAAGCAGATACACAAATTGTCTCTACTTTTTTTTTCTTTACATACTTTATATTACAATATGCTATCATTAGCTGGGGATCCGCATACAAAACTCATCTTTCCCCTATTGAAGTTGTACAGAGGCTAATAATTAAAATCATATTAAAAAAACCTTCTGACTACCCAACGGATCGATTATTTAAAGAATTCCAAGTAACTTCATTCAAAGATCTGTACAAAATGCATTGATTCAAATTATAAAAGAAAAAGATAAGTATCTATTTACAATTGAAAACCGTACTAGATATAAATATATTTATTCATTCCCAAAATTAAACACTTATTTTCGCAAAATTATTATACTTACCAAGGAAGACTTATTTTCAATCGGCAACCGGAAGAAATTTTGAAACATTAACGATAAAATCTAATTAATAAACACTGTTAAAAAATATTTTAAAGATTATCTCAAAAAAAAAAGTTTCCGACTAATTTAATCTCAAGAATAACTAATAACTCAGTTTTACATACTCCATTATTCAAATAAGTTAAATTTTTATTAAATGATTTCATGTTTAATTCGTAGAACTCCAGTTTAATTTTTAGAAATTTAATTAAAATTAAATTTGATAATATTATAATCGATTTCTGCAAGTATTTTAGAATGTATTTTAGTTGCAGCTGTTTCGACTTGTAAGGTCAATTCCAAACTGTGGTAAAAAAAAGTTTAATTTTGTTTTGTTTTTAACAACTAATTACAATATTTCTAGATACTTTATTCGAATAGTAAAATTGTTTGATAGTAGATAAATACTTATAATTATATAACACCGAACTTAAAACTAATGGTTTTTTACCTTCACATTGTTATTTACTTATAATACAGCGACGACCTCCGTAGTCCAGTGGCTAAGACTCTTGACTCACATTCCGGAGGTCGCGGGTTCGAACCCGGCATGCGCAAATAAATTTTATTTGATTAATTTGTGTTATTTCACAATTAATTCATTTAAAATAATATATAGTATATTTGCGGCATGTTCCAGAGTGGAAGATACTATCAGTATCGCCCTGGTGTAAGACCCACCATTCAGAAGTGAAACGTTGCTTGAAAATGGCTTTAGCCGTGTTTAGTGACCAGATCTGAATAGCCAGGTACTTCCCAACCTTCCTCTTCCCCACCTCCTTCCCCTCCCCACTACCTTCAGCCTCACAACATACCCCAATTGTCCAACATTGCCATAGTCTCACTGGCTCCAGACGGGAGCAGTTGAGATTCTTGTGCGGTATTCACTGTAAAAAAAAAAAAAAAAAGAATTAAATAATGTACACTACTCTTCCAGACACAAGCTAATCCTTCCATGGAAGAGTGGTGTTAATATATTTGAACATGATCATATACGTAAATTATTATATCATGTAAATTTACATTATGTAACCAGTAAAAATATGATTAAAAAAAAACAATTTTTATAAGAAAAACTCTATTTTTATAACTTTTGAAGGTTTTCTTCGTCAATGATATATTACATTGATGGAATAACCTTCAAAAGTTATAAAAAGAGAGTGTTTCTCATAAAAATTGCATTTTTAGACTTTTATAAAAAGTCAACAGTTCCATATAAATAAAATCGGATAAATTTATCCGTGACGCTATCCAGGTTACAAACCAATTCTTAGAATGATTGTTTCCAATAAAAAGGGTAGTTGCATATGATATGGAAAATAAATTAGTTGAAGTTAATATTGTTAATTCTAAAATTTTAAATATGAGATTGGCTTTATGACGGTTTGACAGTAGGCCCCAATGGCGAAATTGGTAAACACACGTCCCAGATAGACGAGAGGTTCTAGGTTCATGTCCCAGTTGCGACCATTATTTTTTCTGTTTTTCTGTGTCTTGTTTTCTTTCATATTTTCGTTTAGATTATTGTTATTATCTTCTACAATGATAAAAAAATCAACTATATAATTATATCCTCAAGGAGGATTCTGTGTTCTTACTTATGACGGTGGAATAAGATTTATCTAAAACATGCGAACACATCACAGGTTCTCCCAGTGATGTGTTCACAAAATACAACTACTAACATATTTACATACAGTTACTAAATATTACTATATTTTTTATAACATAATTATTTTCTCAAACTTATTATCCATATAATTTTTGCAATTTGGGAGGCGGAGATGGGAGTCTGTATTCAAAGTGTAACTAAAACTCAGTTTAAGAGGGCATTACCAGAGAAAACCAGAAATACGTAATTTTTAAATCAGAATTTAGACGTATTGACTCTTTTCCACAAAAAAATATAAATGGATTTCGAAAGATTGTTCTTTTATCTAGCATTCGAATGTTTTAAATTTTGAGAAAAAATTTATACCATAAGTCGTTGGCAGATTTGTTAAATTTTCAAAAAAGATTTTGTTTTATACCACACCCATTTCAAATCATATAATCATGCAGTAAAATAGATCAATACATTATCTGGGTATCGCATGTTTTAGAATTTTAATTTTAGTTCAAACAAATTCATTAAAAAATATATACGTACATGTGTTTCTTGACGAAAATTGGTCCGTTTGTGTATTTATTATCTAATATATAAAATTCTCGTGTCACGGTGTTTGTTACCATACTCCTCCGAAACGGCTGGACCAATTTTGATGAAATTTTGTGTGCTTATCGGGTAGGTCTGAGAATCGACCAACATCTATTTTTCATACCCCTAAAAGTAAAGGGTGTTCCACTCCGAAGAAAATTATTTTCCCCATACATTTTGTATGGAACGAATTCTCCTATTTTGAAAGAACTGCAGCAATATTGTAAGGGGTGTAATATTGAACTGTGAACCGGGGGAGGGGGGAGGGGGGAAAGGAACTCAGGAAGGGGGGTTAGCGGGACGGGGGAAGGAGAGAAGTGGAGTGGGGAGAGGGAGAGGGAACGCGAGAGGGGAAAGGATACGCAGGGAGAAACAATTTAGATCAATTCAGCTAATAAGTTGACAACAGTTTTTGATTCTGAGGCGATACGAAGTTCGCCAGATCAGCTAGTAAACTAATAAATTTAAAATTTTTTTAACATTCTTATTTAACTTTGACATTGTTGAAAAATGATAAATACTTATAATCACAAAATAATTACTAAAAGCACATTATTTTAATAGTTTTATCATCACGCCTTTCAGCATTTTTGGATGTAGGTCTAAACTAAAGCAAATTTGGAATGAAATAAAACGTATCGAATATCTAATCTTTCTCATTGTAACCGTCCTGCACGATTGTAAAAACAACTTTCGACGAAATGTGGATTTTCGGCCGCTGGCTGGTTTAACGCTCTTAACGGTTGGGAAGTGTTTTTTTTATAAGTAAGGCTGCATGTATTAAAAAAAACAAATCAGCAATTATGAAAATAAAATGAATGTTAGAACATTAACGTGATAATTACTTACCGAAATCATAGTTTCTCACACTCATCCGAGGTAAGTACCATCATTTATCTTTTAATATTGTGCTTAGAGGTTAATCGGGAAATATATATTTCTTATCTAATTCGAGCACATTGCAAAGCGCTAATTATTTACGAGTCTCATTGCCGACGAAGGCAGACTTCTTACCCTTTAAACAAAAACAATTATCACAAAGTCAAAAATTTCAGATTCGCCATTGTTACCCGAGGCGGGAACCGCCGGCATTATCCGTATTTCCGGAAAAGCGGGATTTAGGAAAAAAAGCGCTTCGGAAATTCCATTTAAACTAGTGACTACAGACTGACAATTTCGGAGAAAAGGTGCCTTGGAGGAATTTAAAACAAAAAGTACCTACTCAACTTGGCAGATTTGGAAATAATGTTTTAATTTGCATTTTTATACTGGATTGCCGGGACAATAAGGCCCGTTTGTAGCGCGTGGGGTTAACTGAAATTAGATTTTATAAAAATTACGATTATTCGAAATTATTATTTAAATCGCACAAGATTTTCAACCACATTGAGCCAGTCGAAATATGGCATCCTCTTTTTTAAGTAAAACTTTTTTACGCACGCTTTACTTGGGGGTAAGCTGGTAAATGCGTTACGAAAAGTGGTGATTGTTACGAAAAATTTCAAGGTCGTAGGTCACCCCAAGGTCGTAGGTTACCCCAAGGTCGTAGGTCACCCCAAGGTCGTAGGTCACCCCAAGGTCGTAGGTCACCCCAAGGTCATAAGTCATCCCAAGGTCATAGGTCACCACATCGTCGCAGGTCACCCCAAGGTCATAAGTCACCCCAAAGTCGTAGATCACCCCATTTTCATATTTCGCCCCAATATCATATGTCACCCCTAGGTCATAGGTCACCCCGTTTGTTACGTTTGGTAACTTAGCATTGATATCTGGGTTCATTGGGCGAGGTTTGTCTTGTAGTTTTACTTCAGTCGTGTGGTCTAAAGCACACTCAATATTTTGGATCATAGGGAGTTCGGGGAAAATGAAGTCTAGAATGGTTGCAAAGTACCTACAATGATATTCAGAAAGTTTCTAAATGTAAATTGAACCATTTATAACACCGAGCCAACTTCTGTTTGTTAATTGGTAACCAACAATCTCAAGAAGCCTGTATTGAATGCGCTTTTTACTCTCCAACGAGGTGTGAATACGAGTGCTTGGGAAGATTCAAAAAGCATCGAGCACGTCTAATTACGGAGCCAATGGAATTCCACGAAAACCCCAGTCGTCTCCTCAGTTCTTGTATGTTCAATAGACCATTTTAGTTTTTGTTCAATCTCCATTTTAAAATTAAAAATAAAGTTTTTAAAAATGATAGTTAATCACTTAACCAAGAATTATTTAAAATAATGAGACGTTTACCTTTACGGAAATAGCTTTATCTTAAACACCTATATAATGTTTCATTGAAATAATGAAATAAAACCTTCTCCTCCGTAAAATTTTCTGATGGTCTATTGAACATACAAGAACTAAGGCGACTTTCGTACGTAGAGTTTGTATAGAAATCTACTTTTGTAATTTAACTGAATTAAAGGATTGCCAAAATATGGCGTCACTTACGTTGATAGCCAGCACGAATAGCATCGCCTGGCAGGCGTAAGAACTATTGGATTTGTAATCTCGTGAATAATACCACCATATATTATATATGACGTCGTTGCTTCTACGCGGTTATTTTTTCCCGCTGACTAGCTGCCACTAAATTCCAGTGGATCCGAGGAACCGACTATTTTTTTAACCAGTTCCTATCGGATTTATATTTTTATGGTCACCAACACTCAAACTGGGCGAAGCCGTACCAAAAGCCGCCCGGGGAGCGGGTTTGTAACTGCTAGTATTAGGTCCTTACACATGAAATTGGCGTTTTGCCGTACTGGCAACTTTGATCTCAAATATCTTCTCTTTGGTTAGGAATTCCAAAATCAAACTTATACTCATGTATTTGTGTTTCGAAAATTATAAATAATTTTTTTTTCCTTAATTGTTTGTTTTCTTTGGGTCACTTAGTTTACAAAATGGAAAACTTAAAATAATAATAATAAAAAAAAAAATTAAAAAAAATAAATAAAAAATAAATAAAATAAAATAAAAAATGATTTTAAAATGTGCGTAAAATGATTTATTGTCTTCATTTCTTAGTAACAGTAGGGATAATGATATCCTCACTGGGATCTCCCGTGCTGAGGATTTCATTTACATATTATAATTTAATTATAAGAAATTAATATGAATTAGACATAATATATATCACGTAGTATTTTTTTTTAAATAATCACAAAATACAAATAAGATAGTGGTTTTTTTATAATTCAGTTTACTAGATTTGGTTTTAGTCTGTATTTGATATCAGTATATTTTCTATTTCTGACCTCCCTATATTAAGTATCCAGCTTTTAATTTGAAATTTAAATGTTATAATGTTGAGGTTTTTGAGTGAGAGTGGTATTTTATTGTAGAGTTTAATGCCATAATATAAGAAGCTTTTTTGCTCAAATGTTGTGTTGCCACCGTGGCACCAGCGCTGCAGAAACGGCTCGAAGGATTAATGATATGTATGGCGACGGTGCCGCAAAAGAAGTTTTTGGTTCCAACGTTTTCGTTCTGGAAATTTCGACCTGCAGAACAAGCCCCGTGGACGGCCGGAGACCAAAGTTGATAATGAAGAATTGAAGGCTATTGTGGAAGCGGATCCATCGCAAACCACTTCCGAGTTAGCTGCAGGCTGCGGTGTTAGTGATAAAATTGTTTTAATCCACTTGAAGCAAACTGGGAAGGTGAAAAAACTTGAATGGTGGGTACCTCACAAATTGAGTGAAGCAAATCAACACACGCGCGTTAGAACGCTAGACCACACACTGCACAACAGACGGCTACGAGCTTTAATTGGAATTTCTAAGACATCCTCCGTACCCTCCGGACCTTGCCCCAACAGATTACCATTTTTTTCGAAATTTGGATAACTTCTTGCAAGGGAAAAAATTCAACTCCGATGGGGCAGTCCAAACCGCCTTCAAAGATTTTAGTGATTTCCGTCCGAATGGTTTTTTTAGTAAAGGGATCGATGAACTACCTATGAGGTGGCAAAAGTGCATAGATAGCAATGGTACATACTTTGATTAAATAAATATATTATATTTAAAAAAAATCGACTTTATATTACTCCCATACAAAACGCCAATTTCATATGTAAGGACCTAATATATGTTTATAAGACTGAACAATTAAAATGATCATCATATCTTATCAAAAACACTAAATAAATTGGAAGACATTACTGTGAAAAATATGAAAAACAGTTTCAGCTACCTACAAGAATTTTACAGTCCACAAATGTATTGTAATATCTACACTAAGCCAGAATCGTTTTTCGTAAAAAATAATGCTGGCGAACTATTGTTGGCTTAATTTCCCCGAGAGAAAAGTTAACTGACAGTTATAACTGGAAATGCCTTTAGCCTCAGAGAAAGGTAGTAAGCAGCAAGTACCTACAGGTTTTAACTGGTGTTCGGTGTACGTAGAATCGCACTGGTAATAGCGGGTTAGCTTCTCATTGAAAGCCCGGACAGAATGGTTTTATGCCTTTTATACTCTTACAAAAGTGACCCTACCCTGGTTTTATAGAGATGTTAATCTCTTTTATATTATATTAGAATACGTAGAGTGCAGCTTACAGTAATGGTGTCGAAAAGACATTTAGAGTGCTCGTAAAAAGTTGCTACGCACTGTATAAAAGTTTTGTAAGTTTATATCTTAGTGTCTTTATCCGTCAAATAGTGGATTGAACGCATTATAACCATGGAAATACTGCCTTTATTAATTTGAGAACACTGCACATTGGAGGTTATCCTCCACTTACCCGCCCTGGTATGAGTAACATATTATGGTTACTCCTTCAAGGCTCTCGCAAGGACTCTAATTTTTGTGAATGAACAAATCTACATTTAATTTTGAACGAATCTAGACCTCCAGTGTCCCTGCATATGTAGTTAGTAAGCAGTGTGCAAGTGCTTAGCGGGAAATCAAGATGCAATAATTTAGAACACTGAACAATTTAAGTAAGGCTTTCACATGTTTTTAGTATGCCTATCTTACTAGAGATATCCTGGGTCGACATATATGACCCGACAATTGGTCCGCCGACAATAAAATTGGCCCCTCGAAATGATATCTTTACATAGTAGGTATAAAACAAAGTCGCTCCCGCCGTCTGTACGCTTAGATCTTTTAAACTACGCAGCGGATTTTCATACTGGTTTCACCAATAGATAGAGTGATTCATGAGGAAGGTTTAGGTATATAATTGGTCAAGATTTTGTGTAAATTGGTTGAAACATATAATACATAAAGGGAGCGGGCTGGCAAGCGGGCAACGGGCAACGGGCTGGCAAGCGAGCGGTGTGGATTTGATATGTATCCAAATTAACAGATGGCGTTGGTTATAAAGGTTGGGTAATGGCGTTGTGTTTCGTTAGCCACAGCAACGTGTGACCGAGTCTCCTAATTTACTTTAAAAATATAGTTTTTTGTGCTTTATTTATCAATTTCAAATGTAAAATCGACTTCAAAAACACTATTGATAATAAGTATGAAGTTGGGTAGATATGAATTTGACAAGTGTCGATTTTTTTAACTTATGTGTTGTTTTACACAGTATACGGACAAGGAGATTTTTCCTTGATGCATTTGAATGAAAATATATTTAATACTTTGATCTTCGGCGGTACATCCTCTCTGCACATCCCTTCGGGGTCACTTAGTTATATTTTGTGTAATTACATATACCGTGTTTTACCTAAACGGACTACTAATATAAATATATAAGCCGGGGGGGGGGGGGGGGGGTCAATTGTCGGCGGTTCAACAGTCATGGAACCGTCGACATAGAATAGTTCACAAATATTTTAACAATAGTAACATTTTTAGTTAAGCTCAAATCTGATTAGACATTTTTGATAAGTTGGAAACAAAAATATTTGACCTAATTAAATCAGTTTAGTACTGGTAACATTAATGAGATTAGAGAACTTTTAATTAATTAAATGCTTTTCTTTATAATTCGTGGAACTCGCATTTTTTAAAAATTTAATATAAATCAAAATTGATAATGTTATTATTAAATTCTGCTAGTATTTTTGTATTTTTTTATTATCGTTACAGCTGTTTCGGCATACAATGCCATTTTCAAACTGTGATTAGACCACTTCGAGATGACTTATTTATATTACCTATTTACCCCTGCCCAATTTAAAATTCTAAAACGATTTATTACCTGTAAAACCGATTTAGTGAGAAATTATTTGTGACAATAATACAACTGAAACGGATATAAACATTATAAAAAGTGGTTAGATACAAATTTGCTCACTTTGAACACCGAGAAAACTAAATATGTCACATCAAGCATAAATATAACAGGTCAGCCTCATGATGATGCCTCCATTAGAATACACAAATGTTTTAATTCCGATGAATCTTGTCAGTGTCCCTACATTGAGCGCACTACACAGATGAAGTATCTCGGCCTCACAATTGATCCATATCTCAAATGGAATATTCATACTCAAATAATTGCAAACAAAATAAGAAAAACCATGCACTTTTTCAGAACGATAAGAAACTTTCTCGACTTACAACACTTGAAAATGATTTATTTTGCAGTCTGTCAATCTATTATTGAGTATGGTATCATTGCACGGGGAGGCGGTACTGCATCAGCACTAGACCCAATCATAAAGGCACAGAAAACTATTATAAAATTGATTCTTAGACTACCTCTAATTACAGACTCGAACTTAATCTTCAATATTATGAATGTGTTTGACGTTCGGCAGATATATGCAAAAACAATCCTTACTAATCTATACACAAATATACCTAAATACTATGAAAAAAGATTAAATACTCGCTGTACTCGAAACAATAGATTTTCTATTTTGTGGGGTACTTTGAAATCTGATTTCCCCACAATGAAAGTTAATGTGTTCTTAATTGTTTAATTATGATGCTATTGATTTATTTAAAAGCGCTGTATTGTTTAGGTCTTGTAAACATACTGAGAAGTTCGTTTACAAATAATGAAAGTAATTTTCCTTACTTACTTAATTAATTAGGTTATTTTATATTAGGGTCATTCGTTCGTTTATTTATGTTTAATTGATCGCAAAAGATATTTTTAGAGATAATTTTTTTTTCGTTTTATCTAGAATCGATTAAGAGCAATGCCCACGAATATACTGCACCGTACAGAGTCACGGCAAGAAATGACAACGTATGTGATCTGAACTTAATATTTTTTTCGTAACCCATATTCTTAATACATTGATCGTCTACATAAAAGACCACCTATCTTAAACGAAGTCTATCTAAATAGGCTGGGAATGTTAAATATTTACCTAACTGGTAAAATAACAGCTGCGAAAAAAGTCGATCTAAACAAAAAAAAAATTGAACAAGGGATCACGTACAAAAAAAAAGATTATTTTTTCGACCGTGACAGGACTCGAACCTGCAATCTTCGGATTCGAAGTCCGACGCCTTATCCATTAGGCCACACGGTCTTGTGCAAGAAGAGCCTCCACAAGAGTTTAATACATTTTACAAGGTATTAATTTTGACCCCTGTTTTGCCTATCATTATCGTTTAAGTAATACAACGAGGCCGCAAATGAGGCTGCAAATGAGCGTGCAAAACTACGAGTATAATCTAAAATTCTGCAGTAGTTCTTAAAATTACCTGTCAGGTAAATATTTTTTTTACATTTGCTCCACACAGAAGCTCAGAGCTTATGTCATCTTTGAGGATGCTGTGTTGAGGGTCTTTTTGAGAAAATACAGGAGTAAACCTGGGTCTTGAAGTTTTTCGATAATGGAATGCGAGGAATTTCTGGGAAGGAGAAAAAGGTATTTAGAGTGGGCAGGAATCTGGAGTCAATTTATTCAGGAGTGCCGGTCTAATGAATTCATCCCTACAAGGTGATGAATCGAGAGAGTCCAGCTTGAGTTTCCCTCAACCAGTCTCTCCCGATCCGGCCCACACAGCAAAGGTGTCAGTTGATCAAACAAACGCATTCGCCGCCAAGACTTAGAAAAACCTCACCCTATGAACCTGGGCATCCCTTCTAAGTCACCAAACGTAGTAAACCACTTAGGGTGACCTATGGCAAGGAGTTGCTTTTCAAACCCGCCTCCCAAACTACGTCTACGTACGTCCAGTTCCAGCATACTTCTGTATATATCGATCGTCCAGTTGATTAGTCATACATCTCCAAATACTAAGTTTTAAGATAATGAAGTAAGCACCACTACACTAATCAAATATTATTTACATATTAAACATTCTATAAAATAATACCGGAAGGCAAAACGGTTCGATACATGAGTATGACATTTTGAAATATCCTACTAGTGATCCAGACAACTTCAACATTTGGTTTAATTCACTACAAGTTTTTGTGCATTGTAATTGGTTTGTGGTGTTAATGAGTAATCTTAGTATTGTACCAGATGGAGAGTACACTTTTGCACGCCCAACTCAAATGTCGATTTTACGGAGATGTCTGACTAATCAACTGGACTATCGATACACAGAATTAAAATAATTTAAATTTTATTCAAATAATTTGCACATATTTTGTGTAGCATTGAGCTCATTCGTGAAAAGAATTGAATATATTATTGTATAGTTTTGTAATATTGATTTACGTGCTTAAGGTTGCAATACGTTTTAAATGGGCCACTTGCATCACATTTAAAAAAAAAATTCCGGCTTAGGCAATATTCTAAGACATTCTGTGTATTTTTTCATATTTTTGAAACCCTGGCGATTTTTTTAAAAATTCAATAGGAAAAATCTTTTTTTTTAAACAACGCTTGGCACAGAAGAATAACGAGGCATACCAAAAATATTACATCTCATAAATATTTTTTTCCTTGATCCATCTTATTGATCATAAATCATTATAATGTTCAACGTCTTTATTACTAAATCCAATGTAATATACTTGTACTTGTAAATTATAATAATAATAAGAATATTATAATTAGACCAATAAAACACATACAGACAGCATAAAATGTATGGGGTTCTCTTCATAACATCTGCCAAAAAGTCAAACCACATGATAAGTTCGCAGAGAACAAACAATAAATCTAGTGAACCTTAAATGTCAAATTCAAAAATTCGCCTGAAATCAAAGTATTGCCGTATGAAAAAAATAAATCAGTGTGGAATTTTACAAAATTAATTGGAACATTTTCATGTAGTGACATCACGAGCCCAAATAATGGATTTATTTATTTAAATAAAAAAAAAATATAAGTGTTTTTTTCTAAAAAATTTTACTAACATTTTCGTAATCTTAGTAAAAAAAAATTATCCAGATGATTTTTTCCAAGTCGCTATGAAATCCATGCAAGTGGCCTATTATGCTATACATATAATGCATTGTCTGTCATAAGAATAACAATAATTAAACAATTTTGAGAGCAAATTAGCTTTAATTTATACCTTCATCCAAAAAAGCTGAAAGGCGTGATGATAAAACTATTAAAATAATGTACTTTTTGTAGTTATTTTTTGATTATAAGTATTTGTCATTTTTCAATAATGTCTAAATTTAATAAGAATGTTAAAAAAAAACTGAAATATATTAGTTTGTAAGTGCGCAAATAAATACACAAATGGACCAATTTTCGTCAAGAAACACATGTACGTACATATTTTTTAATGATTTTATTGAAACTAAAATTAAAATTCTAAAACATGCGTTTCCTAGATAATGTATTGAGTTATTTTACTGCATGATTATATTATTTGAAATGGGTGTGGTATAAACAAAATCTTTTTTTTAAATTTAACAAATCTGCCAACGACCTATGGAATAACCTTATTATACGAAATGAAAATCTAGTCTCCTTCAACGGAAGCAATCTTCCGAACAGGACCTCCATCGATATGCTTGGTGTAACCCTAAGTGACCAGCTCAGGTATGGGGGCTCCATCGAAACCAGAGTTAAGTTAGCCTCTCAGAAACTGGGCGTACTGTACAAGGCCCGCAGATACTTTAACAGTACACAACTGCTAACCCTGTACAAATCGCAAGTGCGCCCCACGGTTGAATTTGGCAGCCACCTCTGGTCTGGAGCTCCAAAATACCTAAAAAAAAATCCTTGACTCTGTGCAGAAACGGGCGGTCCGTTTGATAGATTCTCCCATCTTAACAGATGGACTGCAATCTTTAGAGCACAGGCGTCAGGTCACATGAGAACGGGTCATTTCCATGACTCGTTCTTGAGTTCAACGGCTCGGCTGTGGAACGATTTGCCGGCCTCTGTGTTTTCTCCCTCCTAGAACATGGGTCTCTTCAAGACCCGTGTTCACTCCTTCCTTTCCTCAAAAAGACCCTCCACACAGCATCTTCAAAGATGACATAGGCCCTGAGGGAAGTTATTTTCCTCAGAGCCTCCTGTGTGGAGTTAATGTAAAAAATACTAAAAATTAAAAAAAATTCTAAAAATTTATTACATGCGAATGCTAGATAAAAGAACAATCTTTCGAAATCCATTTATAATTTTTTTGTGGAAAAGAGTCTAAAATCTGACGTCTAAAACTGACTTTATTATCCGGACAAGTTCTCAGAAACTGCCTACATTTTCCTGTTTTACGATTTCCGGTAACAAATACCTCTCGCAAATATTAATTAGCACATGTAAAACTTTATGACATCTCTTTTCCGACGTTATGTTGTATTAGTTTTTGATGTTGGGTACGTTTTCATTAATTATCTAGGTATGTCAAATCTATTAGTTCCCAGAAAGGCAGAAGAAAGAAAATGTTTTAAGAACATGTACAAGGTGTTAAGGGACGTACTTGACTTACTTTAACCAGTGATTCCTTGCATTATTTAGAGTAAAAAGTGGCAATGAAATTTTGGTCATCAGTGACTTTTTTTTAATATAAAAACATTTTAAAAAAATTAAGGTACTGGACAATTATAGGCGGGGTGAGGTGTTGGGTGGTTACTCGGCTTAGTGACCAGAGACGACATTTTTTTTTACCTTAGCTCCACACAGGAGGCCACGAGGAAAATAATTTCCCTCAAGGCCTATGACATCTTTGGGGATTCTGTGTGGAAGGTCTTTTGAGAAAAGGAAGGAAACGATGTTCTGGGAAGGAATAAGGTATGAGAGATGGGAAGGAATCTGGGGATTAGTGTCTCCAGGAGTGACGGACGTATGAATATAGCCCTCCTATTGCGGTCCAAGGCAGAATTTCGAGAAAGTTCTGTTGGAGAAATCAAAAGGTTTCCCTCAACCAGTCTCTCCCGATCCGGCATGTCACGAAGCTAGCGTGCAGATGCATACACCGATCCAGATAAACCTCACCCCATGAACCAGGTTATACTTCTAAAGCAACAAACGTAGGTGACCTATAGAAGAGGTGTTAGTTATCCGTACGGTGCGGTATCCGTACCCGCCTCCCAAATTGCATGTGTTAAAAATAATTTTTGATTGAATTTGAAGAAAAAAAAATTAAAATAGACCTCAAAAAAGTTACCCGGCGCCAAAAATTGATTTACATAATTTATTACATCAAATTCACGAATAATGAGTTAATAAGTCAAGTACGTCCCTTAGAAAAGCCTTTTAGATGTAAAAACGACTTAACTGAATTGAGGGGAAGGGGACGCGGGAGAAGAAAGGGAGGCGGAAGGGGAACTGGACGAATGGGAAAGGACACGCAGGGATAAACAATTTCTTTATTAAATGGCTTAGCAACGCATGCCGGGTACCAGCTAGTCAAGAATAAAAATATGGCTGAAAGAGGTCAACGAAAAAATCCTAATGAAGATACTATCAACGATATAGAGGACAAATGAATTATATTTAAAGAACTTTAGTCCACCTTGGCACAGGACCCCCTAGTGAGGAGGACTAAGTAATACATTATCTATATTTACTTAAATTCTCCATTATATTTTGTTAATACAATTATTTTATAAAGTCGCTAAAATAAAATAAAAAAATGCCGATTTGTCAGGGTTGCTGAATTTACATTGCCAAAAGTGTTCTGATATTACTTTGGAGATCGTCCGTTCTGTCTGGTCAACATAAACCCTGTCACGGCCGGAATAGCCGAGTTTGTAAACTCCATCTGTTTCCAGAGGAAACTTGGTTTTTGCAGGCCGCAGTAGGTCTTGTATTTTTGTGGTAGTTTCGAAGACAGTCTTGATATTTCTTTTCTCAGTATCTTGGCAATTCTGTCCAGTTAAATTGTATATTTTACATGAACCAGAAATAGATTAATCCACGATATATAGCAATGCCAACGGATGTCGCCAATTTACATGAGACAGCTCAACTCCAAGGCTCAGAACAACCAATCAAATTGATTTCCTGTTCAAAGAAGTATTTATATATTTGAAAATGTTTAATTAATTTTTCGAAAAGTAAAGAAAAATATTGAAGCCTACTTTGCGTAAACGGACTAATCCACGGCACAAATCAAACAACCGTTTTTTAAATTATGTTCAACTTTAATAAAAAAATATTTGATTACCAACACCCCTGCAATAGGTCACCCAAGTACATCTCTACGCTTGGTGACTGGTGACTTAGCAGAGATTCCTACCAACTGTGTGGCAGACCGAAACGGGAGAGATTGGTTGAGGGAGACCTTTTGACCTCTCCAACAGAACTACCTAATACGTACATCACTCCTGGACACGCTGACCCCCAGATTCCTACCCACCCCTCATAAATTTCTCTTATTTATTTATTTTATTTTTTTATTTATTTGAAAAACATTACATATTACATTGTTATAATGATCTTTTGGCTGTCCAACTAGGCAATTTGCCCGTTTTAGAACAGTAAAAATGAACAGATTTTTTACATATTATTAGTGTGTTGACTATAATATTGTCTTATACTTAAATATAACACTAGATAAATAATATTAAGGTTTTGATGGTAGATACAAGAAGTTGCTTATATAAGTGTAAATTTTACTCATTTAACAATAAAAAATATAATTCAAATTAATAAATAACTTTGTATTAACCACTTAATTATTTACAAAAACCGACATGTTTCATCAGCAAAGCTGACTTCCTCAGGGTTTAGACAGAACTAATTTTAAAAATAGACATACATAGGTAATAGAGAAAAATAATATACATAAACAATAATAAAATTTTAAAGAAAATAATGTGTAAGAGACGAGGGGCAATATAGAACAATTAAAAATTTTAAAGGTAAATAGATTTAATAATGGGTCATTTAAAAACAATTTTTGATTATTAATAATACTTAAATTTGCATTAACACCCTTTCTTATCTCTAAAATTTCTAATTTATCCAATTGAAAGCCATTGACATTACAATGTATTAAATCTATTCCACTGTTAAAATTAAAGGTATGAGTAGTTTCTATTAAATGGTTGGCAAACTCCGAGAAACTGTTATTATTTAAAGCTTTCATATGCTCTTTAATCCTTATTTCAAAGTTTCTCGAAGTTTTACCTATATACAAGAAATCACAATCATTACATTTCAATTTATAAATTCCAGATTTTTTCATTTTTGATTCTCTATCTTTATTATTTACTACGTAATTTTTAAGTCTATTGTTTGCATAAAATACAGGAATAATTTCATTAGGGGCCGTTCAAGTATTACGTAACGCACTTGGGGGGGGAGGGGGGGTCTGGTGAAACGTTACGGCGCGTTACGGGGGGGGGGGGGGGGGGTCGAAGGACGCGTTACGTAACATGTTTTTCTTTATTTAAATAAAAAACTAAGGAATTGAAATCTTCCAAGTTGGCAAGCCTTTTAGTTTATGTTGTACGGGGAGTTTTCAGTATTCGTTAGTGTTTTAAACACGAAATACGCACAATTTGCTGTAGTCAGTGTTGTTAATGTGAGTTTTTAGCAATTATAATGTCCTCCAAACAGCAAAAGAAAAATTAAAAAAAAAAAAAAAATTATGCAACATATGAATGATGTTATACGAGAGTTTTTATTAAGAACAACGCTTTTTAGTTATTACACACAGGTTAGTTTACTGCTAAAATTTAATAATATTACCTAAAGCTAGGTTTCGTAGTAAATACATAGTTACACTCAGAACATGAAAAAGGTTTTCTTCACTTTGAATCGTTCTGTGGATTTTTAATCTCCCTTTCGAGAACTTGAAAAACCACGCTGGGACAAAAAAATAGTTTTGTTTGCTGAAGGTAAACATGTGATTTTTCATGCCTCTTTGTAGAACACGAATAGTTGCAGTAGAAAAATGTAAGTGGTTTTGTAGCACTGAGTCAGCAAATGATTTCTAAGAAGTTCCTTTGTACAACATGAATAATTGCAGTCGGGACACGAAAAAGGTTTTGGTCCAGTGTGGGTAAACATGTGAATTTTAAGATACCGTTTTGTAGCGCCTGAATAGTCGCACTCGGAACAAGTAAAAGGTTTTTCATCACTGTGAATTAGCAAGTGCCGTTTTAGTTTTTTTTTCGAGAAGAAGAATAGTTGCAGTCAGGGCATGAAATGGGTTTTTCACCACTGTGAGTAAACATGTGATTTTTTTATTTCTCTGAATTGTTAAGGAACATGAAAAATGCTTTTCTCCACAATGAGTAGAGTCAGCAAAAGAATTCTTGGATATCCCTTTTAAGAACACAAATAGTTGCAGTCAGGACATGTAAAAAGTTTTCTCTTCTGTAAATCGCACGGTGGATTTATAAATTGTCCTTTTGAGAACTTGTATATCTGCATTCTTGACAGGAAAATGGTTTTTGCCCACTGTGCGTTAACATGTGATTTTTGGTGACTCTTTGTAGAACATGATTAGTGCAGTAGAAACATGTAAAAGGTTTTGTATCACTTTGAGTAAGCAAATGATTTCGAAAAAGTTTCTTTGCACTACATGAATAATTGCAGTCGGGACATGAAAAAGGTTTTTGTCCAGTGTGGTTCAACACGTGAACTTTTGGATACCATTGTGTAGCGCATGAATATTCGCAATCGGGACAAGAAAAAGGTTTGTCGTCACTGTGAGTTAGCAAGTGCCGTTTTCGTTATATTTTTTCGAGAAGTAGAATAGTTGCAGTCAGGACATGAAATGGATTTTTCTCCACTGTGGTAATGGTACCACATGGGTAATTTTTAGATTTCTCTTCGTAGTACATAAATAGTTGCAGTCGGAACATGAAAATGGTTTTTCTACACCGTGAGTCAGCAAGTGACTTCTTAGATATCTCCTTAGAGGACTCGAATAGTTGCAGTCAGGACATGAAAATGGTTTTTTTCTTCTGTGAATTATACTGTTGATTTTTAAATCTTCCCTTTGTGAACTTGCATAACTGCATTCGGGACGTGGAAAAGGTTTAACTCCACTATGAGTCAGCTTGTGAATCATAGTGGAGTAAAGTGTTGCTCCACCGGGAAAACTTAGGGAAATTACTTTCCTCAGGGCCTCAAGCTAATGTAAAAGAAAGTATGTGTTGTAAAACCATGTAGGTTTATTCTAGGTCAGACGGAGATCTGGAAGGAATACAAGGCCGATAAAAATAATAATATTCTCATTTTTTTTTTCAAAACGACAATATGAATATAAAAAATGTATATAATGTATCGCGAGTTAGAAATCTCTTGTTTTATTTATTACCGCGAAGATAAAATCAAGAAAAAGGGTATTTAAGCGACATTTCAGTACGTTGCGCAACTTAATTGTGACTTTCGGGTAAAAATTGTTACTTGGGTGTTACGTAACGCTTAGGGGGGGGGGGAGGGTTGAACAGGAAAACGTTACGGCGCGTTACATGGGGGGGAGGGGGGGTCAAAAATCTTCAAAAATTGCGTTACGTAATACTTGAACGCTATTAGGTACATTCTTTTTTATTGAATTAGAAATTTTATTATTAAAATACATAATTTTCCTCCATTTTTTCTCTTCTTTATCCTTTTGTACAGGGTAGATGTATGATCTAAGGAAATTATTCTTGTATTTTTTATTAAGAATTTTTTTCAATTACATTGGAATTATAACCATTATTGATTGGAATTTGTTTAATAATATTGAGTTCTTTTGAAAAATTATTAAGAGATAAAGGTACATTAAAAAAATATAATATAGAGGAGAGAAATAAAAAGAACATTCCAAATAAAAAAAAAAAAGTTTTATTTTTATTTTTTTGTTAGCACTTATGCTTTTCAACCATTTAAAGAAATTTTAGTATTGATTTTGATGAATTAATCAACTCGAGAATCAAAAAATGCATAAGAAAAAAATAATGGATTAAAAAAGAAAAAAGAAAGTAGAGAAAAGAAAATGCAAAGAAAAAAAAATTTAAGCAGTTTTGAACTTAAATTGTAAAATTGTATAAAAATAATATTGAGGTAATACCAATATAATAATACCAGTATATCAGTATATATGAATGTCAACAAAAAAGAAAATTTAACGGCTGTTGTTTAACATATTTTCGCATTCAGCTCTCCCCAAGACCAGAAGCCAATAATTTACCAGATTACGCAGAATGCTATCACTTTTTGATTTCCAAGCATCGGGTATGTGTTGCAATATGTTATGTAATTTTTAAAAACTACGGTATTTTACATATTTTTGGGTGTCGGGAGTGGTTAACGTTGAACTTACATACATTTCAGCCGATAGTATGCATGCAAAGTCAGCCGACATGAAGTTCAAGCAAGGAGCTTATCTCTTGTTAGCAATCACTGCACAAACATTAATGGTTGATTGGGTGGTTATGTTTCCGGGTGACCCATTTCCCGGGTAAGTACCGCATAAGACGGTGCTGCAGCGCTCTGAAACTTCAGCATTTAAAGTGACTATAAAATAGCGTCGCCTTCCCTCGGATGGTCATTAAAACACGGAAACTTTACGAGGTCTTCGATTATTTTCATTTCTTCATTCCCCGTTAAAATCTGCTCGAGTTGACCGTTGACCGTTTGAGAATGCCAATTTCGAGATCAACTGCTTTCTTATTTTACGATTCTCATCATCGCAGAGCAGAATCTACTTCATCTAGTGATTGTGGGTTTGAAACCAGGCGTAAGCATTACTTTTATAAGAAATGTTTTAGAATTAAAATAGATACATTAACCAACGGCCGAGAATTCAAATTTCGTCGACAGATAGTCTTGCGATCGTACCCTTGCAACTATACAGGGTGGTTCCGAATAAAAAAAACGATTATTTTTTATAATTTATCGATAACTTTTTTTTAACTTATAACTAAATATCGATTTTATTTCATAATTTTTTATTATTATTCAAGTAAAAAGAAAATTACGTTTTAAATCATTGAACTAGAAAACATTAAACATAATAAAATATTACAATACAACGCCATTTTATTTCATTAGTATCTACTTTGTTTATCAAGAATTAAAAATTTATAATTTTTTTTTTTAAATTTACCATAGACATCAGAATTCAATAGACCAGAAGATACAGACGAGGGGGTAAAACCAAACTATGGGGGGCGAAGAGAGGAAGATGACTGTGATTCGTTAAAAAATAAATCTGACAATATATAGGCATCTCGCATTCAATATCACCATTTAGTTCTTAAAAGCAAAATCTGCTTTGAATGTATAGACCTTTTTACATGGGAGCGCGAATTGCTTGCCACGTTAATAACATATTTGCTAAGGTCAAATGCTCGCCCCAAAAAGATTCGCCCCAATACACATTGCAATATTTTGTTACCGTGTTTAGTTAAAACACTTTTACAAATGTTTCATAATTTACTTACCCCTGTAACCAGCGACGAGCACACTGGAGAACCGCCCACATTCGCTATGTGCACATTGATATGTAGGTATATTTTATAGCACAAGCTACCGTTTTGGCGTGTTATTTCGTTAAATGTATGGACGTTAGCTTCGCGCTGCTTACGGCAAGACTGATGACGTCACACATTTTAGATTCAAGCGAGGCTCTATCCCCTCCCCATGGAGCGAGCCGGTTCCAAGGACGAGCTCCAGCCGGCTCCATGGGGAGGGGGGAATAATACGTTTTTATCACTTAGGGCAGGTCCAGATATATTCATATGCCCGTGAAATTTACCCATTTTTTTTTTTAAATTTTTAATGTCATTACGTATGTTGCCCCCCTCGTAACTAATGGATTGTTTACCTTATTGTGGATGGTTTTTAAATGTATGTTATCGTGTAAAGTGTACCTGGGAAGTTTTAATGAATTCTGTGTTTGCAGGAGTTTCTTGTTTATTTTGTATGTACGGAGACATGTATTATATTTATATAGTTTTCCTAATATTAATAATTTTTTTCCATATATATTTTTGTATTGGTGTTCTGGGTCCATAGTGAAATACTTTATTGATTACCTTGTTTTGTATTGCCTGTAATTCATTTACGTATGTTTCATATGCGTTTCCCCAGATTTCAATCAAGTAATTTAAATGTGGATGTACGAAACTCTAATATAAAGCTTTTTTAAATTTATTTGGTAACAGATATGATAACTGGCTAAATACGCTCATAAAGGGGGTGATTTTGTCTTTAATATCTTGTTTATGATGTTTAAATGGTAAATGCTGATCACTGCACAACCCGAGATATTTTTCCTGGATCAGGATTTGCAAGTCGTTCTTTTCAAATTTTAAAGGTACGCGAGGAGGGATTATTTTACGGGTTGAGCTTAAAATCACGTACCCTGTTTTTTAAGACACAAAAGTTAAGGGATAAATAATTTTACGTTATAGATAAATATTTTCAATCAAATTTTAATACTGCTTGAAACTTTGTATGATTGATACGTGATAAAAAAATAGATATGTCGAAAAATAGATAGTTTGAATTAATTGAAAAAAAAAATCATACTTATGTGTAAAAAGTATAGGACAGGAATTCGCTCGCTTATTTATTCAGTTGGCTACAACATTCAGAGGAAGATTAAAATAAAAATAAAAATTAATTTCAAACATTCAACGAACATTACTTAAATAATATTTATAGACCTGAAAAAAGCTTTCGACAGCATATCACATAAAAAATTAATAAATAAATTAAAATCGATAGGCATTAATGGGAAAGTCTTAGCATGGATAACTAGTTATTTACATAAAAGACCTCAACAAGTAAAATTACTCAATCAAGTCAGCGATTCAAAATATAGCGACTTTTCAATACCCCAAGGTACAGTTTTAGGACCACTGTTATTTATTATATATGTCAATGATATATTCCATATTTCCAAATATGGAGACATTGTCTCCTACGCTGCCGATTCAGTCCTACTACTAAAAGCAAACACATGGTCTGAACTAAATAAAATGGCAAACACAGATATCAATGCACTAAAATTATGGTTTGATAAAAACCTGTTGACTTTAAATTCTAAAAAAACCTATTATATACCAATTTCCATTAAAAAACAAGAAACACCTAAAGAATTAAACATAATAATCCACTCTGTGACAAATACAGAAAACCACAAATGTAATATATTATGTACAAACATAGAAAGCAAGACCGATTTTAAGTACCTGGGCATAATAATAGACCAGCGTTTAAAATGGTCCCCACACATAAATATTCTGAACAACAGAATAAGGAAACTAACATATATATTTAGATGCTTAAGAGATATTTTAAACGAAAAATTACTTAGAACAACATACTTCGCTTTCTGTCAATCAATTATACAATACGGCATTATAGGATGGGGCGGTACATATACAAATCAAACACAAACAATTTACATATCACAAAAACTAATAATAAAAACCATTTAAAAAAAAAACCTACTCATATTCATCAGAACTGTTATTCAAACAATTTAAGGTCCGAAAATTAAGTGCGTTATACTTTTATCACGCAACATTACAAATTTATAAAGATAATATTGCACCCTTCAAAAATAAAGTTGCACCCTTCAAAAATAACGGAAATCTTAGACAAACATCAATACTTCCTATTCCAAAATGTAAAAAAACAATAGGACAGTTAAATCATAAATATCTCGGAGTTAAATTTTTTAATTCACTACCTGAAAAAATCAGAAATATGAACAGTAACATAAAAAAATTTAAAACTCAGCTTAAAACTTATACTGAAAATTTGAACTGA
This sequence comes from Limnephilus marmoratus, assembly GCA_917880885.1. Classification (NCBI taxonomy): domain Eukaryota; kingdom Metazoa; phylum Arthropoda; class Insecta; order Trichoptera; family Limnephilidae; genus Limnephilus; species Limnephilus marmoratus. Next base: position 13,794,334 of record OU862922.1, read on the forward strand.
ATAAAAAATAATAAATTGAACCAATATAATAACACCCCTCATACACACAAGCCCTGCTTATTTATGGGGTTACATCAAAAACATGTATTATGTAATTAATTATTGTAAAAAATATATTATAATTTATGTATCTTGTTGTACAAAAAAAAATTAATAAATAAAAAAAAAATAAAAATAAAAAATTTAAAAAAATAAATAAAAAATTAAAAAATAAATAAAAAAAATAAACTGTTTTTGTATAATCAATCTGTTAAATTGACGTTTGAGAGTTATTATTTAATTGATGAAATAGCAACGTGGTTTTACTTTTTGTGAACGAAAAGTATTGATTAAAATAAGCTAATTCGTGAAACATGGACCAGTTGTTTCGCAAAACTTAATTAAACAATGCATTAAAGTTCTGTGAAATTTGCATTCATGCTCTGTTATTATTCAAGTTACGTGAAATAACTGACCTCCCACAATGAAGTAATAATGGAACTTGAATACCATTTTAACTTCGAAATTTTATTAAATTTCAATTTCAATTAAATTTCTTCGAAATCATGAAACAACTGACCCTTGGTGAATCACTATAAATATTATCTATTACAGATCACACCTAAGTAGGCAGGTATATACCGGGAATGTAAATATTCTTTCCACCACTAAATCTTTAGTAACAATTTTCTCGGGAAAATGGTTGTTGAGGAAAACATATACAAATCTAAGAATGTAAATACTTGGGGCACAACATTACTGAAGACCTCTCGGATGATGGCGATATTGAACGACAGAAAAGAAGTATCAGAATACTGTCTCCCTTTTTCAACATTCATTCAGACCACATTGAAAAGATTCAAGGAAGTTTCTAAGGTTTATAAACTATAAATTGTATATTCCTATACTAAACGTTGATTACAATTACCTAGATAAAATATTTCTATTGAAGCTTTCAGAAAGAAAAATAAGTTCAGATTTAATACTATTACTTAAAAATACTGCATTACAAAAATTGACTGTCCTGAATTACTTTAATTAATCAATATCAATGCTCCCAAAAATCATGTCGACATATTTGAGGGAGCGCGAAGTGATCACGTCGGGGTCACCAGTTGAGGGAGCGAGGGAGACAGAAATGAAAGGCGTCGGTCGATGTATGAGTCTGTCGTTTATTGGGCTACGTAGCGAGGTCGGTGAAGCGGTAACAAGATGTATGCAGGGTGCCGTAGATGAAATGCTGCAGGCGTACAGAGGTGATGGAGATGGTGTGGTGATGGTCAGCGAGTTGCTCAACACCTTGGCGGTGGAGATGACCTATCTTTCAGGCCGTTGCTCGACGCTTTAAGTCGCGGAGATGAACGGTGTGTGGCTCGGTGAGCTGAGCCACCAGCAGGTAGTCCTGGCGAGGCGGAACGTGTTTCCATGGCAGCGAAGCACGGTGGGGCTTCGGGGTGCCATGAAGTGGTGAGCTGATCCCTGGACTGAAGGTGACGCAAGCCTTGTAAGTCGCGGGATGGAGCTGATCTCAGGAGCTGAAAACACGATGGGCCTTATAGCTGAGCATGGTGATGGACCTCGGGAAGCTGCCCTGGAAGTGTAGAGATGCCTGCAGGAGCACTTGTGCGGAGATCTGTTACATGACGAGCTGTTGACCGACGGTTAGTGTGAGACTGACTGCAGCGGGCGAGCGATCGGCTGCTTATATAGCCGTGGCGAGTAATTACCCACACGGTAGGTAATACGCGCCACTTCGGCAGTTGACGAGAATGTTCGGCGCTGTACAGATATTGTACGGTGCTATCTCGAGACCTTTCTAGGCGGTGGCGATATTATTATCGTCAACGGCAGCAGCAGTAGGTAGGTATGTACTCAGGTAAGTAGCTTGCCCGTATCGCGCGAATATTAGATATTTCTCGTTCGTTCTTTCTGAAGGCGAAAAGATTATGATGTGTCGCCACATATTTATTACCATTTTACTTCAAAAACACCAGGACACTACCTTATCAAAATTCTCGTTTCCGAGACTTTACAGTCTCGAAAATGAATATTCTAATCTAGATGATATATTTCATCTTAAATCTAATCAGTATAAATGTTGTATATTCTATCACTTTTATTCTTCTAGAAAATAGATTTACATAATTTCTGCAATTTTTGTTTATATTGAATGTGAGACTTCTTATCATTTTTACATACTTCGTATTTTTATTTTATTATATGCTTTTGTTGTTATATTGTATTATGTATTTTCTTTTCTTATTGTAATATATTTTTTTCATTGTTTGATACTCAACTTATAAACTATGACGCAAAAGACCATCAGGGCGAGTAATAAATAAATAATTAAGTATTAAGGGAGCGGGAGACGGAACGAGAAATAAAAGGCGTCAAGTCGAAGTATGAGTCAGTCGTTTATTGGGCTACGTAGCGAGGTCGGTAAAGCGGTAACAAGATGTAAGGCAGAGTGCCGTAGATGAGATGCTGCAGGCGTGCGGTGTGATGGAGATGGTGCGGTGAAGGTCAGCGAGTTGCTCGACACCATGGCGGTGGAGATGACCTATCTTCCAGGCCGTTGCTCGACGCTTTGAATCGCGGAGATGAACGGTGAGTGGCTCGGTGTGCTGAGCCACCAGCAGGTAGTCCTGGCGAGGCGGAGCGTGTTTCCATGGCAGCGAAGCACAGTGGGCTTCAGGGTGCCATGAAGTGGTGAGCTGATCCCTGGACTGAAGGTGACGCAAGCCTTGTAAGTCGCGGGATGTAGCTGATCTCAGGAGCTGAAGACACGATCGGCCTTGTAGCTGAGACGTGGTGATGAACCTCGGGAAGCTGCCCTGGATGTGTAGAGCACTGCAGGAGCACTTGTGCGGAGATCTGTTACGACGAGCTGTTGACCGACTGTAAGTGTGAGACTGACTGACTTAGCGCCAAGTTTAGTCGCTTTATATATGCCAGCGCGGCCGGTGGGAGTAATGTTCCATTCGCCGGCAATGTGCACACTGGAAGGTACTCGATCATACCCGGTGCCGAATATTCAGGCGGCTTGTAAACTCTAGACCTTTCTAGGCGGTGGCGATATTATTATCGTCCAGCCGGCACGGCAGGCGAGAAAGTACATCGCGACCCGTATAGGTAGGAAGGTACCTAGGCAAGTAGGTTTGCCGATGCGCGCGAATATTAGGAGATGTTTCTCGTATCTTCTTTTGATGGCAAAGTTTATGATGTGCCGCCACAGTATTAATTAAATGATTGCCCGAAGATTCTTCCAATGCAGCAAAAATGTAAAAATATCATTTTCAATGCATTTTGCACTAATGTGAAACATGCCGAATCAGCTCTATGGAACGACTCCGGATCCAATAAAATAATGTATGATCAATTATATTGAAATACAGAAGGTATAGCAGCGCATCGACAATATTTACGGAGCTAGGATTGCATGGATTCACCGGTCTGATGAGACACCGGGTCCTGGAGCCAGCAACCAGCGGCAAAACGGTGATGACCGCAACCTTCCAGCTCCAAGCGCCACTCCTGAGTGCCGGAGCTCACCCCAAACCACGCCGTACACAATAATTGATAATTATTTTTTTTAATCTATTTTATTTTTTTAAATTTCTATGTGCTTGTTTCTTTAAAATCTATTGTGTAAAAGTTATAAATATATGGGATGTGTGGTACTGCACTATCCTCCCAATATCCTGGAATAAACAATATTATTATTTAATTAAATGAAGACAATATAAGAGAAACTCAATCAAAAATCTGGAAATAGAAAAATCAGGAAAGATATTGACACCTCTGGGACTCGAACCCAGGACCTCTCGCTTTCCGGGCAAACGCGCTAACCACTGCGCCAAAATAACCTTGCACGAGATCGATACTTTTGAGGTAAGTGTATTTTATACCTAGCAAACTATTGTTACTATTGTTGTGACAAGAGAAATGTGAGCTCGCCATCTCTCTAAAACAGTGGTTCCCAACCTTTCTCTAACCCGGGACCACTTGTACGTTTATTTTGTCTGTCGACAGCGCCCCGAGTTCACAATTCTCTAGCCACCCCCCCCCCCCCCAGGACGGACCAATTTTTAAGTCGATATTTGTAGGGGTAGTCAACTTTAATAGGGGGAGGGGGGGGATGGGGGATGGGGGAGGGGGGAGGGGGGGAGGGGGGGGGAGGGGGGATTGGGGAGGGGGGAGTGGGGAGGGGGGAGGGGGGAGGGGGGAGGGGGGAGGGGAGAGGGGGGAGGGGGGAGGGGGGAGGGGGGAGGGGGGAGGGGGGAGGGGGGAGGGGGGAGGGGGGAGGGGGGAGGGGGGAGGGGGGAGGGGGGGAGGGGGGAGGGGGGAGGGGGGAGGGGGGGAGGGGGGAGGGGGGGGTGACACGACGTTGTCCGTTGTGGCGTAGCACGGATAGCACAACAGGAGGGACGTAATGGGATAGGGTAGGACGGGTTCTAGCAGAATATTTACCACAATAGAGGGGACGAATGGGATAGGGTGGGATGGGTTCTAGCAGAATATTTACCACAATAGAAGGGATGAATGGGATAGGGTGGGACGGATTCTAGCAGAATATTTACCACAAAGGAGGGGGTAGAATGGTGTAGGATGAGATGGGGCGAAACGGAATATCATAATGGCCACTGACCACAAGGTACAATAGTGATAAACGTAATATTGTCCCGATTTTTTTTTCAGACTTCTCGACCAGGGACCGCCCCCGCGCTTGCTCGTTTATTGACCGGCGGACCATCGCTAGCCTCTTGCGGACCACTGGTTGGGAAACCTAAAAGGTTCAAACAATGCGCTTGTGACGACTGCATACAGCGTTTTGATCTACACTTGAATGATGATGCACTTGAAACATATTTTAAGCTGTGTGAATGCACACTGTTCGTAGGTACTATCTTATTGATATACTATGGGTAGATTCCCAACCCTATAGATAAAATTGATAAAAAAATTATGGTAGCATTCATATGCAAAACACAGGGTTAAATTTGACAAGTAATGATGAAAAAATTGATAAAGTAAATGAAATCAAATACCTGGGTGTAATACTGGATTCAAAACTAACTTCCACTGCGAATTTTGAATATGTACTAAGAAGGAATCAAAAAAGGCAATTTTCTTTGAAAACCGGGAAATAAACTAAATGGAAACGCACATAAACACAGAGTTCATTTTTAAAACTACGAGTATAGTTGCTCCACATTAAGATTACTGGTCTGCGATGTTATATTTGGCCAATGAAGGAAACTTGAGCAAGCTATAAGTTATATAGAACAGAGCTATGAGATGTATACCGGGGAAAGGAAAATGGGTTTATCAAATGAGAGAGGAGCTAAATTGGATTTCAGTGAAAAAAGACTTTTATTTAATATGTTAATTTTTGTGCAAAAGTTATGAACAACCAAATGCCAAAATACTAATGCGATATACATAATTACGAAACCAAAAATATAAGTAGAGTTAGATTGCCGCCTATGAGAAAATCAGAGTCACAGAACTACCAAATGTGTAGAGTGTAGAGGACTAAAAATGTGTTCTGAAATACCTGAAAGTCTAAAGAAAGATTGTTTTTAAAAATGGTGGTTGTGCTCACCGTAAAAATACAATTTTGGTAAATGAAATGCTACCTAATGCAAATTTGTTTATACACGAATTTAGTACTTATAAATTAGTTCTATAAATAATAAAAAACATGTATTTATATGTAAAAATGTCGTTACTGAGGATATCGGAAAAGAGCACAAAAAAGTCGTTCATTATAAATCATAACCTTTTCGGCTGTCTTATATATTCGTTAGTTCCTCCTTTGGCCGCTCGCGGCGATACATTAATTTGTTGATCTGTTCAGGGTGTGCTTTGTTTTGTCGGGTCGATATTAGTTCCTAACTAGGCAAATTGCCTGTTCCAAGGAACTAAATACTGCAGCGTCCTAACATATAACTTAATTTCAAACTATCCAGTGCGAAGGTTATTTATGCAAACGGTACAAATTGAGCAAACGATGCAAATTTTACAATAATACAACATGGATTATTCAAGTCCCACTGTCTTTATTATCTATATCATCATTTCTCTATTATACGACACACATTTCAAATCATACAGATAAAATAAAAATAGAATGTGTTATTCACACGCGGTAGAAGTGAAACTAGAAAGTCGCTAGATGTCTCTTTCTTTCGCATGTTGTGATTGTTTTTTTAAACCTCCGCTTGATGTCTGTCTCTCTGGCCGCTGAGACTTGTCAGGCGTCTTGCCCTGTGGGAGGCACGCGCCGAGGTGCAAATTTACCGCATTATATTAGAACTGATTATTTGTGTAGAACTAAGTTGTGACGCATTTCAAAACTTCACTTGAATGAATTATCTAGAAAAGCTACTAGTACTTTCACAATTTTAATATTAGTTCAAATAAATTGATTTAAAAAATCCGCGCACATGTTTTGTGATGAAAATACTTCACTTTTTATTAAATTCAACGAGATTATTTTTACCCCAAGAGAAAACACTCTCGAGGTAACCGTCCATTCTTTGCTTCAAAGCCTTACGAGCTGTTGGAGTTTGTGAGCCCTTTGGGGGCTTGTCAAACAAAAAGCTATCATGAACTGTACTGTCATCCGCGTAACAATGAATTGGTGCACATGACAAAAGGTCGTTGATGTGCAACAAAAACAAAGTCGGAGACAGAACCGATCCCTGTGGGACGCCAGCATTTATTGAGTGTGAGGAAGAGGTGAAACCATCGACTACCGTCTGAATCGACCTCTCCCTCAAGAAGTCGGCAATCCACGTACACAAGGATGCGGGAAGTCCGTAAGAATGCAGTTTGTTGACAAGTCCTCGGTGCCAAATGTTTCAAAGACCTAATCTTGTCTGATTACGTCTAAAAGGGATCGAAATGAAAATCTAGTCGCTTTCAACGGACGCAATCTTCCGAACAGGCCCTCCATTGATATGCTTGGTCACCAAGCCTTGGTGTAACCCTAAGTGACCAGGTTGAATTTGGCAGCCACCTCTGGTCTGGAGCTCCAAAATACCTCAAAAATACCCTCGACTCTGTGCAGAAACGGGCGGTCCGTTTGATAGATTCTCCCATCTTAACAGACGGATTGCAATCTTTAGAGCACAGGCGTCGGGTGGGAATGCTATCCTTGTTCTACCGGTATTACAATGGAAGATGCTCCGAGGAACTAGCATCATTGATCCCTTCGGCACCGGTGCATAGTCGGGAAACACGCCAAACGCGTGCCCAACATTTGTACACAGTTGACATTTGTCACATGAGAACGGGTCGTTTCTTCGACTCGTTCTTGTGTTCAACAGCTCGGCTGTGGAATGATTTGCCGGCCTCTGTGTTTCCTCCTTCTTACAACATGGGTCTCTTCAAGACCAATGTTCATTCCTTCCTCTCCTCAAAAAGTCCCTCCACACAGCATCCTAGATGACATAGGCCCTGAGGGAAATTATTTTCCTCAGGGCCTCCTGTGTGGAGTTAATGTAAAAAAAAAACTTTGCCCATTTATTTACGGTCTTACAAACCAAATTTATACAAAATCTTACAAACAAGATTTTTTTTCTTATTTTGCTTAGACCCACTTATTTCGCTTAGATATTATTGTAAATTATAAATATTTATGATTAAAAAATAATTATAAAAAGTACATTATTTTATTATTACGCGTTTGAGTATTTTCATTGCTAACTTGAGTGTAGGTATATATTAGCAATTTTGAAAGAAATAAAATCGATATTGAGTTATAAGTTTAAAATACTCGTACGGAGAATTATCAATCTTTGTCATAGGGACCATCTTGTATAGTTGCAAGGATACGATCGCAAGACCATCTTTCGACAAAATTTGAATTCTCGGCCGCCGGGTACTTAAGTTTTTTATTACTTTTAACAATCTATTTCGCGATAATAACAGTTATAATAATGACGTGACTTGGAAATATTGGAGAGTAAACGTAAAACCTGAAAAACTCTGCTACTCGTATATTGATAGTTCGACAAATATGATTTCTCAAAAACTCTTGTCCGAGAAAAGCTACCAGACCAGCACTAATTGCGCCTTCACAATACTGGAATAAATACAGAGATATTGTAACCGACGCCTTGATGCATTAGATCTTGTTTACGTGAAACTTTTGCAGCTGGTCGCCACACCTGTTCCTTCAGAATATTACTGCCTACAAGAGAACAGTAAACAACTAATGGACAAGTTGATTCTTGCAAAATACCTCGCATTATCACAAACCACAGGTGCGAAATGCGGTCGACCCATGCAAGAAAAACACTTCGTGTCTAAACTAATTTGTTTACGTGAAAAATCACAGCTGGCCGCCGCACGTGTCCCTTCAAAACATTATCGCCTACTACCTATTCAGAGAAGAGTAAACAATATATTAATCAAGTCGATTCTTGCAAAATGTTACACAAAAGGCTGCACGTATTGTTCAAGCTCTAAAGCACTTAACAACCAAAACGCCTTGCATTATATTGATGATAAATCCTGCATTTTAAGCAGGTGCGTTCGTCCGCATGGGAAAATCAGGTCAACTCAGGCAAGAAAACAATACACATGTCAAACCAGTTTGTTATTTAAACCTGCCTCAAACACCTGGGGTAATTAAGATAAACAACAGATGCAGAAATGCAAAACATGTTTACGTTTTCCTTCAAAACAGGTGTACGTAAAATTTAGTATAAAAACCATCTGAAAATAAATATTTCATGTCATTATCCGAAAGGTCTTTGAGTCGTTATTTATAAACCATCTCCCGAAACTGAAGTGACGATTGGAGTCCAGCGCCCTATTGTTTATAGTATTTGTATGGAACAGAAAAGTGGTCTCATACAGATATGTTTATTAATTTATTTTGATAAAGTATTTTACATTTCAATAGTAATCCAGTAATGTTAGCCTCACTGGGTGGCTTACCCATGCTGAGGCCTCTATTTTATAATAAAATTATTTATTTTTTCCTCAATTTTATTTTCAAGTGTTAGACTGTTGAATGCATTTATAGCATGATATAAAAATAAGTCTTTGTCCAAAGCTTGTATTTACCGTTGGAGTTTTCGAAATAAAACTTCTTTACGCACGTTTGACTTGGGGAGTAAGCTGGTGAATACATGACGAGAGCATCACGAAAAGTATGATCGGGTGAGGCTGACGGTCGGGCCTTTACGCACGCTTAACTTGGGGAGTAAGCTGGTGAATGCGTGACGAGAGCGTTATGAAAAGTGTGATCGGGCGAGGCGAGGCGAACAGAAGTTGAGAGGGAGATATAAGTTAGTTAAGTTTTACTTTAGGCGAGGCGAACGGTCGGGCGAGGCGAACGGTCGGGCGAGGCGAACGGAAGTTGAGAGGGAGATATAAGTTAGTGAAGTTTTATTTTAATCGTGTGGTCTAAAGCACACTCGTTTTTGTATGTTTCCTTTGTACGCTTGTCTAACGGGTCTGCCAGTGATATTTCGTGTTTGTTGAAATTTATTTTTTTGGTCAAAAATGTAGTTTAGTAGTGTTTTAACGTATAATTGGCGTGGTGACCAGACAACTCAGAATGAAACCAACTCAGAAGCACCTCAGAAAGGTCGTTAAGAGGGATGATAAAAAAAAAATAAAAAATATGGTTAAATAGGTTAAGTTAGGTTAGGGTTACGGGCTATTTTAAAATTATTTTTTTATTGCTTTTAATGACCTTTCTGAGGTGTTTCTGAGTTGGTTTCATTCTGATTTGCCATGGAACCAATTGGCGTATATCTAGTGCGTCACAACTGTTGAATATTTGGTCTGTGTCAGTCAGTCTATGTTTTTTAAGGATCGTTTTCTGCGGGATTCTATGTAATCGATAGCCAAGTTTGTAGCACCTCCTCAAGCAATTATTCCATATTCTATAATTGATCGACGAAGCGCAAGATACACTGTTTTAATTTTTTTTATTTTATAGATGTTTCTTATGTTTAAGAAAATTTGTATTGTTTTGAGGAGTTTATTTGTGATTTGTTTGATGTGATGTGTCCATCTAAGGTTATGGTCAATTACGATTCCTAGATTCTTTATTTGTTCTGTTTTTTCTATAGAAGGGCAATCGCAGATGTTGGTGTTATATATTATTAGAGTATTATTAATCCCAACTTGCCCCAACCATCTGGAGCTAGTGGGAATATGGCGACATCCTCAATTAAGGTACGTTGTGAGGATGAAGGTAGTGGGCGGGAAGGAGATGGAAAAAGGAAGGAGGGAAATAGGAAGGTGTGTAAGTAACTGACTATTCAAGCCTGGTCACCAAAGCCATTACAGTAAAAAAAACCGTGGCGGTATTGAGAGCGTCTTCTATTCTGGACGTCTTCACAGATAAGTTTGCCGATCTGTATAATACAATATTAATCTCTTAATCTCTACATATTATAAATTAAAGTCCTCTGCCACCTCTGTCCGTCTGTCTGTTCGCGATAAACTCAAAAACAACTGAACGGATTATCATACGGGTTTCACCAATAGGTAGAGTGATTCATGAGGAAGGTTTAAGTGTATAATTTGTCAAGGTTTTGTGTAAATTGGTTGAAATATATAATATATAAAGAAGATTGTCTGTATGTGATGGACAAGCGGGCTGGCAAACGGGCGGGCGGTGTGGATTTGATTTGTTTGCAAATCTACAGTTTTATGCCGAGGTTGATGAAATTTCGCACATGTGACTTTCAAAACAAGAGGAAGGTCACTATCTACATTTGGTTTCGAAAACTCAGTGTAAAACCTGGGCATCGCCGGGGACTTCAGCTAGTGAAGAATAAAAGTAAATTACGTGGCTGCACAGAATAATAATATTACAGGTTGGTAATAAAGTGGCAATCATGTTGTAAAAAAAGGCGTTTGTTTAGATTTTATGTATTTCGTTAAAATACTACCAGGTGATAAATTTAATTCTCTTGTTAAAATAAAAATAATTCATTAATATTACATTCTTCACAACTTGATTCAAATTAATTGTAAAATTACTGTGGATATTTTAAGTCCACGTTTTACAAACTGGCAAAAAAAAACTTGAATCAAATTCCAGTAAATAACCTTAAACGTTTTTGAATAGGGCCACCTTATTGACGTTATTTACTGCTAACCTTTTTGTAATTAAAAGTAAGTTTATTTAAATAACCCCGAATCGTTGGAATTATAAAAACCGTAAAGAATAAGTAATGAGAGAGCAGGGGAAAAACGTTAAAATGTTTAGGGCATGCTAATCTCTGGAAAATATGCAAATATTGTACCGTTTGGGGCCTGAAAACGCCTCGCAGTAGATGACTACGTAATTAATATTATTCATCAGTATTTATACTAGTAAAAAACCGCCCTGCATGCTAACTCGTATTTCAGATTCTTTGCGAAAAAGGACCGAAACATTTTTGGAAGAAAATTGGAAAAATTGTCGTTGAAGAAAATTGCATTTTCTGATTTCTTGGCAGCAGAAACGCGCCGTTAAAGGAAAGCGATTATTTTAAGAATGTTATCAAAGTGACTTAAAATAAATGAGTAAGATTTTGAGTTGCGTTTGTAAATCACACTAGATTTTTTTTTACAATGGCTCCACACAGGAGGCGCTGAGGAAAATCATTTCCCACAGGACCTTGGTCGTCTTTGAGGATACTGTGGAGAGGATCCTTTAAATGAAAGTAAAGAGAGGAAGTGCCATGCGGCACGGCATTGAATGGGAAGAAAAATACCTGAGGGGTGGATAGGAATCGAGGGGTCCAAGAGTGACGGACATACCAACAAATCCCTCCCATAGCAGTGCAAGACAATGTGTCGAGATAGTACTATTGGAGAGGCCAAATGGTCTCTCTCAAGCAGTCCTTCCCGATACGGCCCGCCACGCATCTGGGCAGACGCATCTAAAGCTCACTCCGTGAACATGGGTACCCCTACTAATTTAGCAAATGTAGCCAACCACTTGGGGTGACCTTTGGCATGGGTGTTGGTTATCCAATATCGTACTAGATAACTAGATGAACGAAGTACTAAGCTACATTTAAATAATATATACAAAATAATTACATGATATAAATGTTTGATTTTTTTTATTTATTTAGAGATATATGAGCTAAAGATGTTCGAAATTCCTATCCAGTTTATTTGGAACCGATTTCTTCGCTGTCTCTGGAACCGTCGAAATTATTTTTCCAAAGAACCGGCTATTTTTGATACAGGTTTCTTTTGAAATAATTTGTAAAAAATGAAGATATTAGAAAATTCATCTCTTGCCCGGAATAAAGTTGTATCTATCCAAATATCATTTTCATTGGGAAAGATGGGGAAAATGAATCCAGCTGCTTTTCACAATATTTTATTTTAAATATGCAATAAACACACAATTCCTTAGAGTTTTTAATGAAACGTGGCGAAGAAATGTAATTATTGGAATTCCGTCAATAACTAAACATTGATAGTTTCGTAGGAAATAACGGGCAATAATATGGGGCAGAGGAATTGGACAGAGGAATAGGACAGAGGAATTGGACAGAGAAATGGGACAGTTAATGGAACAGAGGAAAGGGACAGAGGAAAGGGACAGAGGAATGAGACAGATGAATGGGACAGAAGAATGGGACAGAAGAATGGGACAGAAGAACGGGACAGACAAATTGACAAACAGTCGGGTATCCAACCTGCGACTTTCGGATCCGGAGTAGACGATTATTATGATTTTGATTGTTCTGGCGTAGAATCACATCGAACCAACTGAAGTTCACGGCGTTGCCCGGGATTTGCACAGAGTTTTTCGCAATCAACCTTATACATTAACCTCTTGTTTTAAAGGTCATCTATCAATATCAGAATAAAACTTTAGATTTAAATAAAAAATCAAACAAACGCCGCACGCCATGGACAATCTTCTTTATCTAAATAGACTTTAGAAATAAATTTTAGAGGGACGACCATTCCAGTTGGCTTAGGTTCACATCAAACGAGCATAAAAGTGCGGAGAAGGGCTCTCCAGGACAAACACTCATCCTTACAAAGAAACATAGCGAAGGAAATAAATTTGGGTTTTGAGTCGCGGAAACCATTTCTACGTTGCATCGGTTTAAGAGGGCATTACCAGAGAAAACCAGAAATATATTATTTTCAAATCAGATTTTAGACGTATTGACTCTTTTCCACAAAAAATTATAAATGGATTTCGAAAGATTGTTCTTTTATCTAGCATTCGCATGTTATAAATTTTGAGAAAAAAATTGATTTTTAGTATAATAAGGTCCGTAGGTCGTTGGCAGATTTGTTAAATTTAAAAAAAAGATTTTATATTATACCACACCCATTTCAAATAATATAATCATGCAGTAAAATAAATCAATACATTATCTAGCGAACGCATGTTTTAGAATTTTAATTTTAGTTTCAATAAAATCATTAAAAAATATGTACGTACATGTGTTTCTTGACGAAAATTGGTCCATTTGTGTATTTATTTGCGCACTTACAAACTAATATATTTCAGATTTGTTTAACATTCTTATTAAATTTAGACATTATTGAAAAATGATAAATACTTAAAATAAAAAAATAATTACAAAAAGTGCATTATTTTAATCACGCCTTTCAGCATTTTTGGATGAAGGTATAAATTATAGCTAATTTGGATTGAAATAAATTCGATATTGAGTTATTATTTTAAAAAAGCTGTTACGGAGAATAATTAATCTTTCTCATTGTAACCGCCCTGCACGATCGTAAGAACAACTTTCGACATAAGGTGAATTTTCGTCCGCTGGCTGGTTAAACGCTCTTAAATGTGTAACTTTATAATTCACCTAAAATAATTATTGTTAACAATCATTTTTGAAGTGAAAACTTCTGTAGCACTGTTATGATTTGAAACTCGATGAAACGGAAACGAGCGACACTAAAAAGAGACAAACACATACATCTATCGGATTTAGAATGCGAGAAAATGTGATAGACTAAACGTCTTCGTAGCTTATCGGCCTCCTCTTTGTTCGGTGCTTCGTAGAATAAAATTTAAAATATTTTTTAAACTTGGAAATAATACCTATTATAATTAATAAACCCTACAATTATCCTACTCCTGATTGATACTCAGCATTCGTCTCATTCTCTCCAAGTTTAGCCGAAGGATTCATTTCTAGCGCATGTGAACGGACGATTTTTAAAATAAAACTTCTTTACGCTCGCTTGAGTTGAGGAGTAAGCTGGTGAATGCGTGACGAGAGCGTTACGAAAAGCTAGGCGAACGGTAGTTGAGAGGGAAATATAAGTTAGTGAAGATAGAAAGAGAGAGAGTTACGTTTCGTATATTACTGAAGGGGCAAGACAGAGAGGTGCGAGCACACATTTTCTTTCTATCTTTCTCTAATAGCCAGTTACGTTTCGTATATCTAAGACACAGGCCTATTGTCTGTATCACACTGTAGGAGCAAGAGAGAGCAGTGCGCGCGCACATTTTCTTTCTCTCTTCCTATCATGTAGATGGAGCTAAAGAAGTTTTACTTCAGTCGTGTAGTCTAGAGCACACTCGTATTTTTAAGTTAAACTTCTTAACGCACGAATGCGTGACGAGAGCGTTATGAAAAGTGTGATCGAGCGAGGTGAACGGTCGGGCCTTTACGCACGCTTGACTTGGGGAGTAAGCTGGTGAATGCGTGACGAGAGCGTTATGAAAAGTGTGATCGGGCGAGGCAAACGGTCGGGCGAGGCGAACGGAAGTTGAGAAGGAGATATAAGTTAGTGAAGTTTTACTTCAGGCGTGTGTTCTAAAGCACACTCGTTTTTTTGTTAAACGTCTGTACTCAGTTAGTTTCCTTGTGCTGTTAAGTATACACATATTAATTCGCGATGAATTTAAATAATTCATTAATACTACACTCTTTTCACAGGATCTAAAACGGGATAAAAATTCATAACCATTTTTTAATATTAACGCTGCACGGAAGGCCCTGAGGAAAACAGTTTCCCTCAAGTCCTATAGTCATCTTTGGGGATGCTCTGTAAAAGGTATTTTTAAGGAAAGGAAGGTTTAGTACGGAAAGGGGTACGAGAAATGGGTAAGAATCTATGGGTGTGTCCAGGAGTGACCTCCCTCCCGCTGCGACGCCAGATGATGGGTTGAGATATACCATCTGGAGAAGTCGTCTCTTTAAACCGGCCTCGTCCAATTGGACCCACTAAGTTGCCCTGCTGCACCAAACATAGACAAACACTTGGGGTGGCCTGTGACAGAGATATTGTTTTTATATTTTTTTTTACATTAGCTCACACAGGAGGCACCGAGGAAAACAATTTCCCTAGGGGCCTATGTCATCTTTGAGGATGCTGTGTGGAGGGTTTTTTAAGGGAAAGGAAGGAGCAGAAAATATGAGAAGGAAAAAGGTATGAGGAGTGGGTAGGAATCTGGCGGTCAGTGGCTAGGAGTGACGGACGTATGAACCTATTCCTCACACTGCGGTGCAAGGCGAAGGGTCGGGAGAATCCGGCTTGAGAGGTCAAAAGGCCTCCCTCAATCAGTCTCCTCCGATCCAGCCCGCCACGCAGTGGTTGGGCAAACGTAACCGCCACCAAGACCTAGACAAACCTCATCCCATGAACCCGAGCTGCCCTGCTAAGTCACCAAACGTAGCGAACCACTTGGGGTGACCTGTGGCAGGGGTGTTGGTTATCCAATAAATGGTTCCAGGGCCGGCGGTACCCACATCCTCCTCCTAAGATGATTTCAATAAAAAAATCATGTGTGCAGTTCACACGCGGTAGAAGTGAAACCTTCAGAAAACAGTATCAGGAGCAGGGTTTATTTATTACTAGCTGGGTTACCCGACTTCGCTCTGGACAACCTTCGAGCGTGTTCTGGAATGTTTCACAATGATGTTCCCGATTCCCTACTCCCGAGTATATTCCCGATACCTTAATCCCGAAATTCATACTCCGTCACTCCTTCCAGAGCTCTATGGAACCTTCTAAAACTTTCCGGAAGACTGTTCTAGAAATTTCAAGAGGGTGAATCTTCCAGCCCTTATATATATATATATATAGTATTGTTTGGTTTTGGGGTAGGTCAGGAAAAGGTCACTTTTTTGTTGACGCAAAAACGACCAGTACGTCCTTTGCGTTTCACCCACCTCAAGGTTCACTTTCGGTCGAAGCAAATTCAGACAAGGAAGCTGGGAGTTTTTTTTTTTCGACAAAAAAAATATATACAGGGAATTATTCTCCGATACGAATCGGCGGCGAAAACTAGAAGCTCTACTCGAATCACTCGATTATATTTCCCGCCGACAGACGGCGTTTGAAAAAAAAAAATGACGAAAAAACCCGCTAATTTCATAAAGGAAAATGCTATATAGGACTATTGACATAGGTCAGGATCTCAGATGTCAAATTTTTAGCCTAACAAAACGGAACTCTCGGCGGTTTCGGTCGTTGTTTTTCGGAAAACGACATTACCGCCGAAAAACCGATTCCGGGCTAGATGTTTTTTGAAAATACGATAGCCGGATAGATTCCGCAACTTTTAACACCAATAAAACATACGATTCTCATATAAAATACGTCAGGAGATGCTGACAAAACTCGAAATTTTCCGAAAAAAAATCATCAAAATACGCGCTCACAGATTCCATCGGAAGTTTAAATATTTGCTGGCCAGTTCAAATTAACACGTTTTTCATTCGGGGTAGGTACCTACTTATTTCGGTAGTATTGCAAATATGATGAAAAAAGCTAAGATTGCCGGAATCTAAGGAAATGCGCAGGTACCTACCTGAATGGGTACCTACACAACGAATTAGGTTTTAATGCAATAAATACTAAGGTAAGGTTGTTTCGATGATACAGAATAATTGAACTTTTTTTAAGTTAATTTTCACGTTCTGTGATGGTTCTACTCAAATTCTATTGTTTTATCATTACAGACCAGTTACATTACAAAACTGAAATAATTACAGAACTCGAACGGAACTTTATAGAACTGAAAATTTACTAGAAAAATTTAAAGAATTGTCAATTTTTTTTATTAATTATTTTTTTTATTTTTAAGTGTGTTCTATTTGAACATTGTATATATATATACATTACGCGTGTTCTAGGTAGGTACTTACTTGCGGGGACTTTTTCATTTAAAAATCAAAACATGATATTGAATGAATTTATTTGTAGTGAAAATTATTTTATGCTCAACAGCATAATGGCGTCGTTTTGGTGAAATATTACAACAAAGTACCTACTTAGTACGTACACTTGCAAAATGAAATACAATACAACTACAATAGTGAGCTCCGGCATAATGAAATTTTGCACTGCTAAACTGCGGTACACGGCATGCGTTGCGAGGCCACTTTAACTTCGGGGTCAACTAAACCGTAATGGTTCCCTACCAAGTCCCGGGAAACAACATTATAAAATTATGCACTTTATAAAATTATATACAACGGGTACCCGGCATGCGTTGCAAGGCCGCTTTAACCTCGGGGTCAATAAAACTGTAATGTTTCCGTCCGAAGTCCTGGGAAACTACATTATAATGCAAGCGCCTGCACTATGTAACATTATATACTACGGGTACCCGGCATGCGTTGCTAGGCCACTTTAACCTCAGGGTCAACTAAACTGTAATGGTTCCATCCCAAGTCCCCGGAAACTACATTATAATGCAAGCGCCTGCACTATATAACATTATATACAACGGGTACCCGGCATGCGTTGCAAGGTCACTGTAACCTAGGGGTCAACTTTACTGTAATGGTTTCACCCCAATTCCCGGGAAATAAAATTTTAATGCAAGCGCCTGCAATTTATAACATAATATACAACGGGTACACGGTATGCGTTGCAAGGCCACTTTAACCTCGGGGTCAATAAAACTGTAATGTTTCCGTCCGAAGTCCTGGGAAACTACATTATAATGCAAGCGCCTGCACTATGTAACATTATATACTACGGGTACCCGGCATGCGTTGCTAGGCCACTTTAACCTCAGGGTCAACTAAACTGTAATGGTTCCATCCCAAGTCCCCGGAAACTACATTATAATGCAAGCGCCTGCACTATATAACATTATATACAACGGGTACCCGGCATGCGTTGCAAGGTCACTGTAACCTAGGGGTCAACTTTACTGTAATGGTTTCACCCCAATTCCCGGGAAATAAAATTTTAATGCAAGCGCCTGCAATTTATAACATAATATACAACGGGTACACGGCATGCGTTGCAAGGTCACTGTAACCTCGGGGTCAACTTAACTGTAATGGTTCCATCCCAATTCCCGGGAAATAACATTTTAAAGCAAGCGCCTGCACTATATAAGATTATATACAACGGGTACCCGGCATGCGTTGCAAGGTCACTGTAACCTAGGGGTCAACTTTTCTGTAATGGTTTCATCCCGATTCCCGGAAAATAAAATTTTAATGCAAGCGCCTGCAATTTATAACATAATATACAACTTAGTTACTCGGCATGCGTTGCAAGGTCACTGTAACCTCGGGGTCAACTTAACTGTAATGGTTCCATTCCAATTCCTGGGAAATTACATTTTAATGCGAGCGCTGCACTACGTAACATTATATACAACGGGTACCCGGCATGCGTTGCAAGGTCACTGTAACCTCAGGTTTCTTCATATATTTAATTTAACACACACTCTTCCTCGCTTCATCCACGTTCACACATCAAATCGCATAGTGTTTAAACCCGTCAGTTGCTTCTGCAACGGGCAAAACCTAGTATATATAGTATTGTTTGGTTTTGGGAGAGGTCTTTTTCCGCGCACTTTTTGGTTGACGCAAAAACGACCAGTACGCCCTTTACGTTTCACCCACCTCAAGGTTCACTTTTGGTTGAAGCAAATTCGGAATGAAAACTGTAAGCAAATTTTTAATGACAAAATAAAATATATACAGGGGTTTATTCTCCGATACGAATCGGCGGCGAAAACTAGAAGCTCTACTCGAATCACTCGATTCGGCTCGGTCATATTTCCCGCCGACAGATGGCGTTGGTAAAAAAAAAATGACGAAAAAACCCCTTAATTTCACAAAGGAAAATGCTAGGACCGTTGACGCAGATCTCAAATGTCAAAGTTTTAGCCTAACAAAACGGAACTCTCGGCGGTTTGGGTCGTTGTTTTCGGAAAACCACATTGCCGCCGAAAAACTGATTCCGGGCTAGATGTTTTTTAAAAATACGATAGCCTGAGAGATTCCGCAACTTTTAATAACAATAAAACATACAATTCTCATATAAAATATGTCAGGAGATGCTGACGAAACTCGAAATTTTCCGAAAAAAAATCATCAAAACACGTGCTCACAGATTCCATCGGAAGTTTAATTATTGCTGGCCAGTTCAAATTAACACGTTTTTCATTCGGGGTAGGTACCTATTTACTTCGGTAGTATTGCAAATATGATGAAAAAAGCAAGGATTGCCGGAATCTAAGGAAATGCGCAGGTACCTACCTGAATGGGTACCTACACAACGAATTAGGTTTTAATGCAATAAATACTAAGGTAAGGTTGTTTCGATGATACTAAATAATTCTTTTTTTTTTTTAAGTTAATTTTCACGTTCTGTGTTGGTTCTACTCAAATTCTGTTTTTTCTCAATAAAGGCCAGTTACATCACAAAACTGAAATAATTACGGAATTTTCTAGAACTGAAAATTGACAAGAAAAATTTGTAAAATTGTCAATTATTTTTTTTAAACAACCCAGCCTTATTATTTTTATGTTATGTTATTTTTAAATGTGCAGATTATCTATTTGGATATTGTGAAGTAACAAAAAAATATATATATTACGCTGTTCTAGGTAGGTACTTTCTTGCAGGGACTTTTTTCCTTTAAAAATAAAACATGATATTGAATAAAATTATTTGTGCTGAAAAGAAGTTTTTATAAAATTATTTTATGCTCAACAACATAATGGCGTCGTTTTGGTGAAATATTACAACAAAGTACCTACTTAGTACTTACAATACAACTACAAATAGTGAGCTCTGGTATCATGAAATTATGCATTGCTAAACCGTTCATCCGATTGCGACGAAATTTTGGGGGAGCGGTCGACTACCTGTTCCCTTTGTAGGCGCTCATTCCTCGCTTCATCCGCATTCAGACATCGTTTTTTCTTCATATATTTAATTTAACACGCCTGCTCGCTTCGTCTTTTAGGGAAACGAAGGAGAGAAGAGTTCTGGGAAGGAAAAGGGTTTAAGGGGTGGGTAGGAATCTGGGCTTCAGTGTGTCCTGATCATCAGACCTAGACACACCTCATCCCATGAACCCGGGCACCCCTGCTAAATCACTAAGCGTAGCGAATCACCTAGGGTGACCTATGGCAGAGGTGTTGGTTAAAAAAGAGGGGGGATGAAAACCAGGGAGGTGGGAGGGTAACCGGGGAAGGGGGAGGGGAACCCGGGAGGGGGTTTTGCGGGATGAAGGAAGGGGGGGGGGGAGTAGAGTACGCTATGAAAGAATATTTTTTCTGTTCTTTTTTTACTCGAATAAAACGAATTTTTAAAAGGATAAATGCCAGGAGTGCAGAACTAAGAAAGGGAAAATATATTAAGAACATGTTTTTTTTCAATTATTTCTAGCTTTTTGGGAAAGGTGAATTTATATGCATTTAATTTTTTTTTTACATGAGCTCCGCACAGGAGGCCGTGGGGAAAATAATTTCCCTCAGGTCCTATGTCATCTTTGGGGATGCTGTGTGGAGGATTTTTTTTAGGAAAGGAAGGAGATGAGAGTTTTGGAAAGGAAAAAGGTTTAAGGGGTGGGTAGGAATCTGGGGTTCAGTGTGTCCTGGGCATCCGCCTCCAAGACCTAGGCAGACCTCACCCCATAAACCCGGGCACCCCTACTAAATCACCAAACGTAGCGAACCACTTGAGGTGACCTATGGCAGAGGTGTTGGTTATCCAATAAAGGTCAACTTTGGGGATTTGTATTTCTACATGACACTATATACAACGGGTACCCGGCATGCGTTGCAACAACATTGTAACCTCGGGGTCAACTTAAATGTAATGGTTCCATTCCAAGTTCCGGGAAACTACATTATAATTCAAGCGCCTTGCAAACGCATGCAATGTATTATAACATTATATACAACGGGTACCCGGCATGCGTTGCAACATCACTGTAATCTCGGGGTCAACTTAACTGTAATGGTTCCATTCCAAGTTCCGGGAAACTACATTATAATGCAAGCGCCTTGCAAACGCCTGCTTTATATTATAACATTATATACAAAGGGTACCCGGCATGCGTTGCAAGATCGCTGTAACCTCGGGGTCAACTTAACTGTAATGGTTCCATTCTAAATTCCGAGAAACTACATTATAATACAAGCGCCTTGCAAACGCCTGTTTTATATTATAACATTATATACAAAGGGTTCCCGGCATGCGTTGCAACATCACTGTAACCTCGGGATCAACTTAACTGTATTCCATTCCAAGTTCAGGGAAACTACATTATTATGCAAGCGCCTTGCAAATGCCTGCACTATATTATAACATTATATACAACGGGTACCCGGCATGCGTTGCAAAGTCACTGTAACCTCAGGTTTCTTCATATAACTAATTTAACACACACTCCTCCTCGCTTCATCCACATTCACACGCAAATCGCAAAGTGTTTTAACCCGTCAGTTGCTTCTGCAACGGGCAAAACCTAGTATATAGTATTGTTCACTTTGGAGACCCCTCACTTTTTTTGCCGCGCTAAAAACGACCACTCTGCCCTTGACGTTTCAACTACCTTAAGGGTCACTTTCGCTCGAAGCGGATTCAGACAGGGTCGTGTCCCGATTGAGGACCAGATTTCATACAAAAAAGTTGATGCAGGATTAACAGCGCACCCAACGGCGAAAACTACAATTAGATCTCTCACCGACGAAGAAATTCGGCCTCAGTTATATTTTCTGCCGACAGGTTCACCCGTTAAAAAATGTCGAATATTTCAGTGCGTCAGAAAAGTTCACCTCCCATACAAAACTGTATTTGCTAGGGATTTATTAATTTTACGGCTTTATTGAAAATGACGTAGAAAAATGGACATTTTAAAGGCCCTTTGCGGGAACGCAGATTACAGCGTAAAAAAATATTTTGACCGAGATGTTTTTCAATAAATTGTAAAAATACAAGTTTTAGAAACTTTTAAAGTTGCGACATGTACCGCATTCCATTCAAAATGTTACACAATTTTGCATTAAAATTCAACATTATTTTGACATTTAAGACATATTCACTTTCATCGACAATGTATAATTATGCGGCCAGTACAAATCGGTGGTTGAGTAGGTACTTAAATTCCTTTCAAATCACAAAAAATAACAATTAACAACGTGCTCGATAATCGAGGTAGGTACTGCAGATACTAAATACCTACGTACAAAATGAAATTTGCTAGGGAAATTATTCTCAGTACCTAATAATACGGCTTTGCTGAAAGAATTTGACATTTGAAAAGTGCATTACGCCAACGAAGATATCATCAAAAACACACATCCTAATGGAAATGTTTTTGGATAATTTCAAGGATTGGAGGTCATAAAACTTTATTATCACATAATTACGGTTGCGATCCATTTAAAATATGTCACAGTTTTGTATTAAACTTTTGACATTTTGACAAAAATCAAAGTGAAAATCGTTCCTTCGAGGATGAAAAATTCTGTTGCCAGGTAATGCCAAAGTAGGTAGGTAGGTACTAAATACGTTGAAAATGTCGTGGATTTACATGTTTGAAATATTCGGGCAATGCTGCATTCATATAAATCAGAAGTTTTATGATATTGATTTCAAATCAGATGGGTAGGTACCTACTTAATTCCTTCGAAAATCAAATAAATTGCTAATTTTTTTAATGCTGCATCCACATTTTAAGTCAATAGCTTTAGTTTGGTGAATTTCTATAAATTCAATTACAAATGGGCCAGAAGTACCTACTCAGGTTGTAACGCAATAATTACCTCATATCTATCTTTACTTATCACCGCCATCCAAATACTCACAATATTTCTCTGTATTCAAAATAGAAACAAGTGCAGACATGTGGGTAGATTAGTGTAAGAAAAGACGGATTATACCAGTAACAAAAATGCAACATTTATTTAAATACTTTCAAACAATTAAGGGTAGAGCATGATTAAATTGATTTAAATCTACCAGGGGTGGTTGATTACCATAGGTAAGTCAATTAATGTGAAAACTATTATCTCGGAACATGTGGGTCTCAATAAAAGGAAGAATAATATTTGTAAATCCTGAAGGGCGCCTGTACGGATAACCGAACATATTTATAAGGATTTAAATTAAATGCTAAGGATAATAAAATACCAAAGTTAAGCTAAATATCTCGTGATGATTCATTATTAAATATTAATTCGCTCACGCGTGTATTGGCCATGACCTTTGGCGGCTTGAAGTTCAGCTGTCCACACCATGAAACTCCCCAGAACCAACTGACGAACGTATCGAAACTTCATCTCGATTCGCCCTCTACCAGCGCCTGTACATTTACGGCTGTCAAATTCATCCGGTACCCGCGTGGCTAGAAACTCCGTCTAAATCAGGCCAGTACTTGCCCAAACTGCTGCATTACCCCCATGGCCAAGAGAATTTTTGCAAAAAAATTCCACTACGCCACCTGGCGTCAGAAGTCCTGAAGAGCGAAGGTACCGCTGCCACCAAGAATTCCAAAGTGCTTAACGAGATTTGTGGTGAATGAGTTTGAGCTTCTAGTATATATTAATACACAGTTTGGAGACGCCTCACTTTTTTTGCCGCGCTAAAAACGACCACTCTGCCCTTTACGTTTCAACCACCTTAAGGGTCACTTTCGCTCGAAGCGGATTCAGACAGGGTCGTGTCCCGATTGAGGACCAGATTTCATACAAAAAAGATGATGCAGGATTAACAGCGCACCCAACGGCGAAAACTACAATTAGATCTCTCACCGACGAAGAAATTCGGCCTCAGTTATATTTTCTGCCGACAGGTTCACCCGTTAAAAAATGTCGAATATTTCAGTGCGTCAGAAAAGTTCACCTCCCATACAAAACTGTATTTGCTAGGGATTTATTAATTTTACGGCTTTATTCAAAATAACGTAGAAAAATGGACATTTTAAAGGCTCTTTGCGGGAACGCAGATTACAGCGTAAAAAAATATTTTGACCGAGATGTTTTTCAATAAATTGTAAAAATACAAGTTTTAGAAACTTTTAAAGTTGCGACATGTACCGCATTCCATTCAAAATATTACACTATATTGCATTAAAGATTGAAATTTTTCTGACATTTGCCGAAATCGATCTATCATCGACAATGCATAATTTTCCAGCCAGTTAATATGAACTCGAGGTAGGTACCTACTGGCGTTTAACATATGAAGGATTTACACGTAGAAAATAAACAGTAGTTAATGCAGCATTCATATTATCCGAGGTTTTGAGAAACCAAATCAGGTACTTACGTAGGTACTTAATTCCATTGAAAATCAAATAAGTAGGTAATGCAGCATTGATATTACATTTATAACACGGTAGGTACCTACCGTTCTATCGAATTATTGCAAATTCGCCAAGTATTTATTGAGAAAACACGTAGGTACCTACACAAATATTATTTTTCTCGGTATGTACTAGGTAGGTACCGGCTTATGTGAGGATATTCTTTTAAATTTTAAATCGAAAATTCATGATATGAAATGAAAAAATCACCCTAGATGGTCACTTTTTGAAATATGTGGGTACACGGAGGTTGCTTCTTGACAACCACTGTTGGTAGGAACGTTATTTTTAAATTAGTCAAGTTTATTTTCACGCAATGGGCGAGTTTTATTTATTCAAAACTTCAAAACTTATTATATTTATTATTATTTATTTATACTCATTATTTCAAAACAGAAATAATTACGGAACTTCAATAGAATTTGAACAGAACTTTCACAGAACCCAGCCTAAATATATTTCATATGTTTTTTTACATACGTGCAGGTACCTCTACACAGAATCTAAGTAGGTACCTACCTGCACATAACAACTCTGTATCATCTGATGATATTGCTTATGTATTTTTTTGTAAATGTATAAAATAATTACAGAACTTGAATAGAATTTGAACAGAACTTTCACAGAACGTTTAAATTAATTTGAAAAATTGGAGATTTTTAAATATTGTTTTGAACAACCCAGCCTAAATATATTTAATATTTTTTTTACGTACGTGCAGGTACCTCTAAACATTAGTACCATATAATTTTTATCAAAAATGATAAATTTATATAGCGCTTTTTTGTATATTTAATTTTTATGATAATCATTCAATATTGGATTGGTACCGCCGCCCCGGGAACAATTCATTGGTTTCTATATAAAATAATGAGCTCTGACATCACGAAATTATGCATTGCTAAACTGTTCATCCGATTGCGAGGAAACTTTGGGGACACTGTGTGCGCATCCCTTCGATTCTTTCTGTATAAAATGGTGAGCTCTGGATCTGGCTTCTCTGACTTTGGGGATTTGATTTTTTTTTACATGAATACCGCACAAGAGTCCCAACTGCTCCCGTCTGGAGCCAGTGGGACTATGGCGTCCCCAATTGGGGTATGTTGTGAGGCTGAAGGCAGTGGGGAGGGGAAGGAGTTAGGAAAGAGGAAGGTGGAGAAGTACCTGGCTATTCAGATCTGGTTACCAAACACGGCAGAAGCCATTTCAAGTAACGTTTCAATTCTGAATGGTGGTCTTACAACAGGGCGATACTGAGAGTACCTTCCACTCTGATGTGCGCATGCCCTCGATTATTTTTTTTAATATAAAATAGTGAGCTCTGGCGTCATGAAATTATGCATTGCTAAACCGTTCATCCGATTGCGATGAAACATTGGGGATTTGATGTGTGCATGCCCGCAATGGTTTTTGTATGCAATAGTGAGCTCTGACATAATGAAATTACGCGTTGCTAAACCGTTCATCCGATTGCGATAAAACTTTGGGGATTTGATGTATGCATGCCCGCAATGGTTTTTGTATACAATAGTGAGCTCTGGCATCAAGAAATTATGCATTGCTAAACCTTTCATCCGATTGCGATGAAACTTTTGGGATTTGATGTGCGCATCCAGTCGATTCATTCTATAAAAAATAATGAGCTCCGGCATCATGAAATTATGCATTGCTAAACCGTTCGTCGACTACCTGTTCCCTTTGTAGGCGCTCACTCCTCGCTTCATCCGCATTCAGACATCGTTTTTTCTTCATATATTTAATTTAACACACACTCCTCCTCGCTTCATCCACGTTCACACGTCAAATCGCATAGTGTTTTAACCCGTTAGTTGCATCTGCAACGGGCAAAAGCTAGTATCTTCAAAAGCACGGTAAAAACGGGAACCGTCATCCTGGGTATCTAGCATGGTCGATCGATATAGGTTTTATCGAAAATGTCGGTAACTTGTCATCGTTCCCGAGCACGACTGCAGGCCGCTAACGAACAAACAACAGTTCACAACAACTAAGAGTTCCTAATTTATTTGACGTGAACTCTTGTTTGTTCGTTGGCTACTTGCAGTCATGCACGGGAACGATGACAAGTTACCGACAATATCGGTAAATCTTTTATCGATCGACCATGCTAGGACCCCTGGAGGGGGGATAGAGATCTACCACACCATATAACAACTCCCTTGATCGTACTAATACTGGTTTCTGAGTTTTTGCGAGCCGCACGTTTTTTGGGTCATTCTTTTACAATATATACATATTGATAATATTGTTACAAAGTTTAAGAATTATGTAACATTAGCTTTTGACCCCGGCTTTGCTCGCATAGTATTAGAGGGGTTTCCACTTCGCCTCCTCCACCTTCCCTATCCCCGCTCCGCTCCCCCCCCCATCCTACCCCGGTCCACCCCTCCCCCGCCCCCCCCACTCGCCCACCTCTCCAACACCTCCCCTCTCCCGCTCCTCTACCCAACCTCCCTCCTCTCACCCATCCCTCCTCCTCCCTCCCCCTATCCCCCTCCCCCCTCACTCCCCCCTCACCAACCCCTCCATAACCGTTAGGTTCATTTTTCAAACACCTCGCGGTGCCATCAATTGCAATTTTTTAAATACAAATTTCATAATGTCAGAGCTCTGAGCTATAACCTTTATGTTATTCTGATGCATGAGCTATATTATTGTAAAGTTTCATTAAAATCCATTCAGTAGTTTTTGCGTGAACGAGTAACAAACATAAATACATCCATATATACATATTAGTAGGATTTTATTCTGCGAAACACCGCACAAAGAGGACACCGGTTAGTCTATCTTCTTCTCTCTCAGGCTAAATCCTACAGATGTATGTGTTTGTCTCTTTTTAGTGTCGTTCGTGTACGTTTCATCGAGTTTCAAATCACAACGGTGCTGGAGAAGTTTTCATTTCAATAATAAATGATTACACCTAGTTGTTGTTTTTAAGTAACACCGCTGTTTCAAAGGATTTCAACTCGGATTGAAAATTACATCATGCGCTGAACAAAGTTGTGAAGACTTCAACATTTTGCACGTCCTAAAAAAGTTCGTAGTATGTTCCGTTCTCGAGTTTTTAGTGTGAAGACAAAAACACATATCCGAAGTGTATTAAAGATAACATTATCTCAGTTTTATACTAAGAATATATTTGCCGCTACACGTTCTCTCCGAAAGTTTCGGCCATATAAAGAGGGCTCTCATATGTGTACAACATACTCAAACTCAAAAGAGCGAGGTAAACTTCTTATCGTAATCTAATCGTCTCGAACTTCAAAGTACAAGAAAAGCTTTTGACACAATGTTTAAGCAAGTACCGTCTATAAATCCGTTTCGCTACCCGACACAAGACCATACTGGAACAATAATAATATGTGCGATGTGTAGGGGAATCTTGCGCTGTTGTGAGTATCAGAAGTGGGATAGAACCCATTCCGAGATACAGAACGAGCGCTAAGGGAACCACTGTCCCACCGCGCCAATACAGGATATTATTTTTCATTAACTCCAGAGAGCCTTCTCTGGTTCGTGTTTCTCTCTCCCGGTTGTGAGAGAGATAGCTTTGGAACAGGGCCGAGCTTAGTCTTACGGGCTTTAACATATATATATTTTTTTATTTTCTGTGATTTAGTGTATAAAGGTGTCTAAAACAGTGTTAAAGGTTTAGAGTTTAGATAATAACATAAATGGGTATTACACATGATTCCTATGTGTAAAGGTGAAGTATAGAGTTATACAATAAAAGGGACAGAAAAAATCAGTTTTTGAACTGCAGGTTGTATAAAATATACAAAAAAATAATAATACGTGACTTTTAAATACATTATTTTTATATGCTAAATATATCCTAACTGAGTAGATTTAAAAACAAAAACTTAACTAAAATTAATATTCATAACAATCCTACTTAAGGCGCCGCAACCGGGCTCAAAAAGAAGAAGATGGAGAGATATCAAATCAATTATACATCTGTCAGTCAGATATCTGTCAATCAATTATACAATACGGCATTATAGGATGGGGCGGTACATATAAAAATCAAACACAAACAATTTACATATCACAAAAACTAATAATAAAAACAATTTTAAAAAAACCCTACTCATATTCGTCAGAACTTTTATTCAAACAATTTAAGGTTAGAAAATTAAGTGCATTATACTTTTATCATGCAACATTACAAATTTATAAAGATAATATTAAAAATCAAGTTGCACCCTTTAAAAATAACAGAAGTCTTAGACAAACATCAATACTTCCCACTCCAAAATGTAAAAAAAAAATTGGACAATTGAGTCATAAATATCTCGGAGCAAAATTTTTTAATTCATTACCAGAAAAAATTAGAAACATGAATACCAATATAAAAAATTTTAAAACTCACCTCAAAAATTATACTGAAAACTTAAACTGAATGATATAAAAAAAGCAATACAATAACACCCCCCCATACACACTAGCCTTGCTTAATTATGGGGGTACATCAAATATTCTACTATGTAATTAATTACAGTATAAAAATTATTTGTAATTTATGTACCTTCTATTACTAATAAAAAAAAAAAAAAATAAAAATAAAAAAATGAATTTACGATGTTAGAGGGGCGTGCTAGTATTTAAAGTGATAAAATCGATGCAAAATAAAACACGACTCGTTAAAAATAGAGCAAAAATCTCGCGGGGGTAAAGAAACATTGTGAATTTTTTCATACATATAACTTGTAAAATAACTGAAACAAACGTGTTTATAATAATTTTCGAAGCATACTTTGCGATTTTTTTCTATCAAGGCAATTTTATACAATTTGCGTTTCGGCGCGAGGAATGTCTAGAATGTCCCGTCAAAGGCCGGAACATTTCGCGGAAATTCGCGGAACTTCGCGAAAAAACACTAAAAAACCACCACTTTGAATTTTGAATTGAATGTTTTGTTGATAAATTTTGAGCTATTGTATATTTTATTGACTGAAACACATTCACAACACAATAAACTATCTACTAAAACCACATTACTTGCATTTATTACGTAAATTAATAGGTTTTACGACGTTTTATTCCCGATAAACGCATTTATTGCGACCGTTAAATTCGCGGCAAATTATGACAGCGGATTGTCATGGAAAAAATCGTTTTAAAATTATTCCAGGGTGACAAGGTCAATGAAACTTTCAACACCACCTAGAGTAATGATGGCGCAAGCGATTTTGACACTGTTCTTCATACAAATTCTGTACATATAAGGGTCAAAATCGCAGACCAAAAGTTTTTCATCGACAATATTATTCAAATATTTGAATTATTTTCTCGCGCATGCGCATGGTAGGCCCGCAAATTCCGGGCTCCGGCCTGTCACCGGTTTTAAGAATAACATATATTTTTTAAGAGCTTTAAAACTTAACGTGTTTAAGAGAGACATGTAATAAATCGGTAGAAATTCGGGTAGCGGCGGCTTAAAACAATTACATTATCGTCATGACTTATGTTTAAAGAATTCAAATTCAGAAAAAAAATGCTTTGTGCAACATTACAGATTTATAAAAATAATGAAAGATAGTTACACTATCACAGAAAGGACAGATGAGTGCGATAATATATTACAGTAATGACAGTATCAAAATATAAATAGGAAGAATAAGTCGTTAAAGAGATTATGTTATTATTATTATTAAAATAAACACTAATAGATTATTGCAGAGTTTGTTTATAATTTACCAACCCTTATTACGCTCTATGTGGTGGGTGTTTTACAGAATACAGCCATTCTTATCAAGGCCCTTACTAAAAATATAACCCACTTATAAAGTAAATTAAAACGGATAATGAATTCACCATTACAACTGGTTTATCCTCTGGGAGAGGATCCTCACAATCATCATTCAATCACTAAACCTTTATTTATTTAGATTACAATCTTAAATCATCCCTTTTCGTCAAAAATCTCACAAAAATAATAGTATTTCGATGGCTCTACCCGAAGGGAATGAGACTATTGTTCAACAGACCATTTGTGATTTAACTTATGTATTAGGTAACGTAAAGAGTGGGAGCTCGTATATGTAAAATATTTTATTTGCAACTATACAATTATTATTCGTGTTTATCACAAATTTTCTTAAATTAACTGATTTAATGTTTTGATTGTCCCCTTTCTTTTGAATAGGTAAACAGATCTAAGTGCGCCATAAACATCTCAACCTTCACATTTCACTTCCATCGGCTAAAACCATTTCCAATTTTAATATTCATAATGTGTTTTTATTTTACGAGGAAAATATTTTTAACAATATCTTCGATATTTAAAGTGCCCGTTTGACAAGTTGTCTGTCGAAACGAATTTTTTTTTATGTTAAAAAAACAATTTTCTTCTAGTTTTGGAAGGTTCTCATATTATATTACTACTCGCTTACCAGCTTTTTTGCCTGTTGGAGTATTTTAAAGCCACAGGCAGTTGAAATATTAAGGTTTTTAAACGACTTCGAAAAGGAGGAGGTTCTCAATTCGACTGAATTTTTTTTATTTATTTTTTATGTTTGTTACCTCAGAACTTTCGACTGGGTGAACCGATATTGATGATTCTTTTTTTATTTGAAAGCTGGTGCTTCCCGTGTGGTCCCATTTTAATTTGGTCCATTTCTGACAATGGTATCTATGAGAAAATCATATAAGTCTTAAATTTGTATCAAGTATGTGCGCGACAAATGGACGAATAACTCAATATCACGCAAACCGATTTCGATGATTCTTTTTTTATTGGAAAGGATGTACTTCAAGGGTAGTTTGATGAGAGTTTGGTTAGGTTCTGATTATGGGATCCATGACAAAGTAACGAAACTCTCCAATTCCTTAGAGCAAATTATCATAACTCGGCCGAATCTTAAAACCCGTCTGCTTGGTCCAATATATTCGCACCTCACAATACGGTAGCCTCAGTATTGCGCGAAAAATCTGAAACCGTCACTTTGGATCGAGATTGTAAAATATCTATGCAAGATAGCTTTCATATTTCAAAGACAATAAGAAGCATTATTTCGTCCTCTTCCTGGTTAAAAGAAAAAATACATATTTTTGCATGAGAGGAAGAATGATATATAGCTTTTAAAATGTAAGGTCGCTCGGGACGTTTTTGGTCTTATGAAAGTATAATGCAATTACGTGTTTTGGGATGTTTTTGTTCCTAAACAAGCAGACGGGTTAATCGAATTAGTTAGTGTATTTCAGATTCACTAAAAATAAAAAAATAAAATAAACAAAAATTTTAACAAAACAAAAAAACAACTTCAAAAAATGCAATAAAAAGTAAAAAAATAATTCGTATTCTTCTACAACTTAATAATCAACTTACTTTTTCTACTCATCAATACGTAGGTACGATTGTTATTTTTGGAGTCGGTGTCAACCAAGGTACCCGGCCCGGCGTGTTCACTTGATAGCTCCCCTCCCGCCGCGGCCCGCTCTCGCCTCTCACCTCGTCAAGTCGCGCGTGCGACACAAGCACGTTTCACCTATAACTATGTATATAGTTACAAACTTA
The DNA here is from genome assembly GCA_917880885.1 of Limnephilus marmoratus. NCBI lineage: Eukaryota > Metazoa > Arthropoda > Insecta > Trichoptera > Limnephilidae > Limnephilus > Limnephilus marmoratus. Next base: position 13,826,394 of record OU862922.1, read on the forward strand.
CCTTGGCTGACACCGACTCCAAAAATAACAATCGTACCTACATATTGATGAGTAGAAAAAGTAAGTTGATTATTAAGTTGTAGAAGAATACGAATTATTTTGTTTTTACTTTTTAGTGCATTTTTTGAAATCGTTTTTTTGTTTTGTTAAAATTTTTGTTTATATAATATATTATGTTCTCTAAAACGCTGTAGCGAGGCAGCGAACAGCCATAAAATAACATTTTAGTTAGATTTTGCACTGTGGTATCACCGGTCACCACTCCGATTCTAGTGTTCGCCCTCTCTACCTGCTTTATCTCTAAGCAAGAATAATATTAAGCAGTAAACAAAGTTTGCATAATCAACATGATAGCCAACGTCCGTTGAACGGACAGGGCACAAGAAGAAGAAGAAGCCTTCATTACTTCAAATTTTCAGGCAGTGATGAAAATCGGGAATCTCGAAACAACAGAATTTCCTTTTTGAATATCTTCGTATTGACGCAAAATTTATCTCAATCCGAAGAAATTATGTTCGATACAATTAATGTCTACCCGGTTGCCATCTTTAAATCACATCATATGCAGGTACGTTTTTAGATTTTCACGGCCAAAAATATGTTCGTTATCTGTTTTTGGGGTGTGATGCCGTGTTAGACTACCACCTTATTTAGCCAACGTTTCGGAGAGTTTTGCAGTGTACATCATCAGGGCAGATGTGTGTATGCATCTTCCGGATCTGCCCTGATTATGGACACTGCAACGCTGTCCGAAACGTTGGCTAAAGAAGAAGGTAGCATAACATCATATGCAGTTTGAAAATGACAAGAAAATGTTACAAAAGAATGTCTGTTAATATATTCCTTTAATTCTTTGAACCATTACGATATTACACATCTGGGAATTCTTACAAAATAAACACAGGTAAAATATTGGTACAAACAATAAAATAGGTTATTTAATGTTCCTCTTAAATCCGGCGCTGCGCGTGCGAGTGTGTATACATACATTATATATTACAAGAACAAAGAGAAAGGCTAAAATGCCATAAATTACCCGAGTAAAACAAGATAATTTACGCGTTGCGTTTAGCATTTAGGTAATTTGCTAAAATATTGTAATGCTTTACGTACGTGGCAATACAAAACTGAAATTCTGACCTTCAGTTTACGTTGATATCCTTGTTTCATCTGTGAAGCGTAATGGGCAACATATTAGACTTTGAATCTGTTGCTTACGGGTTCGATACGTGTAATAAAAAAATAATTTGATGGTTATGAAGTAATTATTTTTTTATGATAATGTGCAGGGTGCTGGGACGTGCTTGACTTACTTTAACCATTGATGTCTGACATTGTTAGGAGTAAAAAATGTAAATGAAATTTTTGTCCTCCTGGACTTTTGTGTTTTTTTCCATTTTTTTTCATCAAAACCTTACAACTCTTTCACGTGTCATCACTGGTCACTCAACCGAGTAACTGCTCAATCTCTCAACTCGACCTTAACTATACAAAATCTGTTTTTTTTTTTTTTTACATCAAAAATGTCCAAATATTTTTTTTTTCACATTGGCTCCACTAAAATAATTCCCCTTAGGGCCTATGTCATCTTTGGGGATGTTTTTGTGGAGAGTGTTTTTAGGAAAGGAAGGAGAGAAAGTTCTGGAAAGAAAAAGGGTATGTGGGGTCAGTGTGTCCAGGAGTGATGGACGTATGAATCCATCCCTCTTACTGCGGTGCTAGGCGATATTCTGACAGAGTACGGCTGGAGAAGTCGAAGGTACACCCTCAACTATTCTCTCTCAATCCGGCCTGCCATGCAGCTGGTGGGCAGACGCATCCGCCGCCAAGACCTCTTTTCATCTTTTTTTTTTTTAAAGTATATATCTTTTTTTTCAAAAAGCACCTAACAATAAAATAAACTCGTCCACATGTCTTCAATGACCACTAAGCCGAGTAACCTCCCAACACCTAACCTCTCACCCCGACTCCAACTATCCAATACCTACTGATGTTTAACATTTTAAGTTACAAAAAAAAATCAGAGTGTGTAATTCACACGCGGTAGAAGTGAAACCAGAAAGTCGCTGGATGTAGCTTTCTTTTCTTTTGCCTCTTTATTTTAAAGTAAATTGAAGATTGGATATTGATTTACAAAAATGTATTTTTTTATTTCGTAGGATTTGAACCTCCGTTCGCTGGATTTCTCTGGCCGCTTCTTCATTTCTGTGACATGCTATACCGCAGCCCCACCGAACGCCCGTGCGGATTTATGAATTTCCCCATTATATTAGAACCGAGGACCCCTCATATAATAAATTTTGGTGACTCATTTACGTTTCTTCCAAAATTTCAAATCACTAACGGGGCTAAAGAAGTTTCACTTCAAAAAATATCAAAAGTCATCGGAGACCAATTGAAAAAAATCTCACTGAATTCTAATCTAGTTCGTTCCTGCATCGCTGGCATCCCGAGGACTATTTTCTTGGAGAGAAATTTACCGAGATCGTCTGTAACACGATATCAGAGCTTTAATATCGCCGAGGAATATGCCCGCCCCATCCCTCCGCGAAAGCTGCCCGAAGACAAAACTAAATGAAAATTCACAATAATAATTGTTTGAAGAGAAAATGAACTTTCCAAATGAAAGTTGCTTAAAACACCCTGCAGACGATTCAATTTGGTTGGTTCAAACGTTGTGTCAACCGTTGAGTGTAGTGTACCTAAAGACGACGCGATGTTCAATTTTCTCAATTGCTACTTTCAGGGAACACACGTGGAATGCTTCCTACTTTAGTTCCTACTAGTAGCATCGTTTACTATTATCACGAATTGAAAAATTTTAACTTTGAGAAAAAATGGCTCTTGGTACGAAAATAATGCAGTTTTATGATGCTACTAAAAATTTGAACATTGATGGTTTTCAGAATTATTTGCAAATGAACCAAAACATTTTAAATGTGATCCTTTCAACACATTTTATCGAGTAGATTGCAAGAGTTTCGTTCCTGGAATCACTATCAGAGTCCATCTTGTATAGTAAGCAAGCAAGTTAAATCCCAAAATTTAATGTAAAAAATTTGTTATGACATCATAATCATTATTTATGCCTGACGTTTTAATTATTTTTAATCTTTGAATGTACGATTCAACCGCTGTTGAATCATTGAAAGTGTTGGGCCTTTGCGTGGGGGTCCGATGATCTGGCTGCTAATTTAACTTGATAGCCAAGCCACTATCTAAATTCTGGAAGGTTTGAGAATGCTCTATAAAGTTCTGGAAGTAGAATGTTCTAGAAGCTTTCAGAAAGTTTTACAAGGTTCCAAATTGAGTGGCGGAGTGAGGTTCCGGTAATTTCTAGAAGTTTCGGTAAAGCTCTAAAAAGTTCTGGAAGGAAAAAGTTCCAGAAAGTTCTATAAGGTTCCAAACTGAGTGGCGGAGTATGTCGGTGAGTCTAGAAGGTTCCAGAACGTTCCGGAAGGTTTGCTAATACTCTAGAAAGTTCTGGAAGGAGAAAATTCTAGAAGCTTTTGTAGCGACACATCATTATTATCATCGCCATCAAAAGAACATACGAGAAACATCTAATATTCGCGCCCATCGGCAAACCTACTTGCCTAGGTACCTTCGTACCTATACTGGCCGCGATGTACTTTCTCGCCGGCCGTGCCAGCCCGACGATAATAATATCGCCCCGCCTAGAAAGGTCTCGAGACAGCACCGTACAATATCTGTACGGCGCCGAATATTCTCGAAGTGGCTCGTATTACCTACCGCGAGGTAGTTACTCTACCGCGGCTATATAAGCAGCCGATCGCTCGCCCGCTGCAGTTCAGTCCAGTTCAGTCACACACTTACAGTCGGCCGACATCTCAGCATGTAACGATCTCTGCATGGCACCGCTACGCATCCAGGGCAGCTTCCTCGAGGTCCACCACCACGTCTCAGCTCCAAGGCCCATCGTGTCTTCAGCTCCTGAGAACAGCTACATCCCGCGACTTATAAGGTTTGACGCCACCTTCAGCCAAGGGATCAGCTTACCACTTCATGGCACCCCGAAGCCCACCGTGCTTCGCTGCCATGGAAACACGCTCCGCCTCGCCAGGACTACCTGCTGGTGGCTCAGCACACCGAGCCACTCACCGCTCATCTCCGCGTTTCAAAGCGTCGAGCAACGGCCTGGAATATAGGTCATCTCCACCGCCATGGTGTCGAGCAACTCGCTGACCTTCACCGCACCATCTCCATCTCCACCGCACGCCTGCAGCATCATCTACGGCACTCCGCATTACATCATGTTACCGACGTGATCACGTCGCGCTCCCTCAACTGGTGACCCCGACGTGATATGGATACGCAGCATACAGCATCCTGACATGAGTGTTACCACGACGCACCGGTAACACCGCAAAACGAGGGAATCAGTAGAGACGCATCAGCACGGACGCACCGACCAGCAGCATCAACCCGGCTTTCCTGCGACTCCTGGCATCATCTTTCAACCCTGTACTCCGTACACTGGGAAGGGGGTGTGTAGCGACACATTATTATTATCATCGCCATCAAAAGAACATACGAGAAACATCTAATATTCGCGCCCATCGGCAAACCTACTTGCCTAGGTACCTTCGTACCTATACTGGCCGCGATGTACTTTCTCGCCGGCCGTGCCAGCCCGACGATAATAATATCGCCCCGCCTAGAAAGGTCTCGAGACAGCACCGTACAATATCTGTACGGCGCCGAATATTCTCGAAGTGGCTCGTATTACCTACCGCGAGGTAGTTACTCTACCGCGGCTATATAAGCAGCCGATCGCTCGCCCGCTGCAGTTCAGTCCAGTTCAGTCTCACATTAATCGTCGGTCAACATCTCAACATGTAACAAGTGCTCCTGCATGGCACCGCTACGCATCCAGGGCAGCTTCCTCGAGGTCCACCACCACGTCTCAGCTCCAAGGCCCATCGTGTCTTCAGCTCCTGAGAACAGCTACATCCCGCGACTTATAAGGTTTGACGCCACCTTCAGCCAAGGGATCAGCTTACCACTTCATGGCACCCCGAAGCCCACCGTGCTTCGCTGCCATGGAAACACGCTCCGCCTCGCCAGGACTACCTGCTGGTGGCTCAGCACACCGAGCCACTCACCGTTCATCTCCGCGTTTCAAAGCGTCGAGCAACGGCCTGGAATATAGGTCATCTCCACCGCCATGGTGTCGAGCAACTCGCTGACCTTCACCGCACCATCTCCATCTCCACCGCACGCCTGCAGCATCATCTACGGCACTCCGCATTACATCATGTTACCGACCACCGACCATCTGCTACGTAGCCCAATAAACGACAGACTCACCACTTCGACATGACGCCTTTCATTTCTCTCTACCGATCCGGCCCGCTCCCTCACTTTCATTAATTTCTACAACTGAGTGGCGGAATATGCCGGTAAGTAAGTATTAACAAAATATCATGCTGGGAGAAAGCGTGAATGATTTGCAATTCGAAAAATAACTTTGAAACTTAATGTATGATTTTGTGAATTTTTTTTTTTATATTTCTATTTTTGATACCAACTATTCGTCGTTGAATCTATGATAATAATATGTGGTTTCAAAAATTTTCATACTTTTTAAAATAAGTGGAAAAAACGTTCAAAATGGTTCAAATGTATAATAATTTAAAGCAGAATTTCCGTGTGTATGTTGAAGCAATTAAAACCCTTGATATGTGAAATCGGGCGGAATGAAAATTGATATTTGATAGACTTTTCCATCTAACATTGAAATAAGAATTGAATTCGTAAGCCACCTCTGGGCTGGAGCCCCAAAATACTTTATAAACCTACTAGTTTGTGTGCAAAGGAAGCGGTCCGTCTCATTGACAATCCGTTGTTAACATACCGATCGTCATGTTTGGACAGACCCAGACGCAATCTAGACATGATAAGTCCAACCTACAGGTATTTTATTGAAGCCTACTCTAAGGAGGAGGAGGAGGAGAATGAGTCGTTCTTCGACTCATTTTTGTGTTAGTCGGCTTGTATGTGGAACGAACTATCGGCATCTTTAACCTAACTCATATATTCAGGGCCTCTTCAAGACCCGCATTAATCCTTTCCTACAGCTCCCTCCTTGCAGATGCTTGCAGCAACGCAAGATGCCATTACCCTGCGAGCCTTTTAAGTTTATCTGTTATCTTTTTTAATTAGTTTATCCCTGACTTGCTTTATATTATTCGCATTTTGTATATTATGTAAGCACTTGCATACTGCTTCCTAACACCGTATGCCGGGACACAGGAGGTTTAGATTCGTTCAAACTTAAATGTAGATTCGTTCTTTAAAAAAAATTAAAGTCCTTGCGAGAGCCTTGAAGAAGTAACCTTCTGTTACTTATACCTGGGCGGGTAAGTGGTGGATAACCTCCACAGCCCCTACCTTAACCCGCTTCATAACTATCGGCATCTTTAACCTAACTCATATATTCAGGGCCTCTTCAAGACCCGCATTAATCCCTTCCTACAGCTCCCTCCTTGCAGATGCTTGCAGCAACGCAAGATGCCATTACCCTGCGAGCCTTTTAAGTTTATCTGTTATCTTTTTTAATTAGTTTATCCCTGACTTGCTTTATATTATTCGCATTTTGTATATTATGTAAGCACTTGCATACTGCTTCCTAACACCGTATGCAGGGACACAGGAGGTTTAGATTCGTTCAAACTTAAATGTAGATTCGTTCTTCAAAAAAAAATAAACTCCTTGCGAGAGCCTTGAAGGAGTAACCTTCTGTTACTTATACCTGGGCGGGTAAGTGGTGGATAACCTCCACAGCCCCTACCTTAACCCGCTTCATAACTATCGGCATCTTTAACCTAACTCATATATTCAGGGCCTCTTCAAGACCCGCATTAATCCCTTCCTAAAGCTCCCTCCTTGCAGATGCTTGCAGCAACGCAAGATGCCATTACCCTGTGAGCCTTTTAAGTTTATCTGTTATCTTTTTTAATTAGTTTATCCCTGACTTGCTTTATATTATTCGCATTTTGTATATTATGTAAGCACTTGCATACTACTTCCTAACACCGTATGCAGGGACACAGGAGGTTTAGATTCGTTCAAACTTAAATGTAGATTCGTTCTTCAAAAAAAATTAAAGTCCTTGCGAGAGCCTTGAAGGAGTAACCGTCTGTTACTTATACCTGGGCGGGTAAGTGGTGGATAACCTCCACAGCCCCTACCTTAACCCGCTTCACAACGCTGCCCAAACAGGTGGCAACATAGTTCCTCTGACTTTACACTAGATAGCGGAGGAGTCAGATAAAAAAATACGTTAGTACAGGTGCGTATACATTAAAATTAATGTGGAATCTTCGACGGTTTCATATATTTTAAATATATTTGACAAAATGGTAAATTTCCAACGACCCTTTTTATAAAATCATGCGCTGGACTATAAAAATAAATGTTTTGTTTACTTTCATTTCCAAGTGCATTAACTTTAAGTATCAGCTTTATAACACCCATTCAAGTTATTTAATCCCAAAAAAATAATAAAAAATACACAAAGGCTTAGAGAATAACACGCCAGATCATGATAAAAAGAGATTAGATGAAAGAAACAATCCCTTCCCGCCAAAATGGGAAAAAAGTTATAAACAAAGGAACGCGTTCATTTTCAAACCGGTTTATTTTTCACGAGCGTCTCTCTTATATCTATGGTTGTCTCTCAGCCCTTATTCTGAACATCCCTAAAGCGGATTACGTGGGGTTTAAAATGAAAATACAAACTCAAAAATTATCAGTTAAAGTTGTGCTGTTTTTTGTTTTTATCAGAATGTTTAATTATTGCAATACGGATTACGAAAAAACAAGACACGTTTTAAGTTTCAATGTCGTTGAAATTTTGCTTTTGAAATGAACTTTTTTGCTATAAAACACCTGGTTGTTTAATATTATACTTTTTAAAAAAATATGATGTGTTTTACAAAGTGTTAATTCTTACTTAACCTCTCCGGCCTCGGACATATTTTGTCAGGAGGTCAGACGATTTCCACTTTGCAATAAAATTTAAAATCTCTGAATGTATGCGAAAACTAAAAACTGTTTTTGAAAGGTATTATTAAACATGTATTTTGAAATATTGAATGTTATTCTAACTAAAATTAATGATGACAATAAAGAAAAAAACACACACATGTCGTATTGTGTTTTTGTCGCACTTTTTGTCGTTTCATAAAAATATAATTAATAAAAAATTCACAAAGTTTCATTTCTCAAATTGTTTTCGGAAATTTAGGTTTCGTAAAGGAGCACATTTTATTGGTTACTTCTAGATTCGAATATAAAGCGTGGTGTTTCCTCCAGCACCGCTTAGATCATATATAATACTAAGGAAAACACAACAATTTCCATGAGACCTGTGTATGCTGTTCCTAAAAGCCAACAAATTAGGGGTGTATGTTTTATATTTTACGAACTGGGGATACCATAGTTCCGGTGGCTTCGTATAAAAGAGTTGCAGGCAGTTGGGATTCTTGTGTGGTATTTTCTTGTTTTAAAGGTGAAGTGACCAAAATTTCATCAATCTCGAAATTGAACTGCATCATAAAAGAATAAAATCCACGCCGCCCATTCACCACAAACACTCTTATTTATACAAGGTGTCCGGAAACTCGTAGTACAAGCGGGAAACTGGAGAATCCACATCACATTTGGAGTCGATTTTGTGGTTTAACTTTTTTTGATTTGAGCTTTCGTTTTCGAGTAAATCGGGTCCGAAGTTGGAATTTTTTAGGTTAAATTTGAAAAAAATTTTGACTAGGGGGTTGATTTCAGCTGTGTAATGTCTTATAAAATGAAACGAAGGGTAAACCGGGCTCAAAATTTTTTTTAACCCTTTAGTTGCCGAAAAAATGGAAAAATAGAAAAAAAATAATATTAAAATCGAAATGCTTAGATCGAAAAAAATAAGTTTTTTGGGTTCTCTACGTGATGTAGATTCATCAGTTTCCCGCTTGTACTACGAGTTTCCGGACACGTTGTATAAATAGATATTCACTGATAATAATTACAATTTAACAATGGTTTACTATGCTTTTTTTTAAATGTGAGTACCGCACAAGAGTCCCAACTTATCCCACCCGTCTGGAGCCAGTGAAACTATGGCATCCCCAATTGGGGTATGTTGTGAGGCTGAAGTCAGTGAGGAGGGAAATGAGATGGAGAAGAGATAGTAAACATAAATATATGTATATGTATGGGGAGGGCGTATATAATCGGAAAACGTATGGTATCGGACTAGTGGTGTACCCTTGACCAATAGAACGGGCAATTCAAGTTATTTTTAACCTAATTTTACCTCTCGCCCCATTTTAAATTATTGGAAAATGCAAACACTATTAAATTGTTCACTCTCTTTAGTGTTTACTGTGTAAAGCCAGGAAGCGATATCGCCGCCCAGTTTTACGGCATGATGAGGCGCGGTAAGTTTAGTGTCAAGGAGGGGGCTGTGGGAAGGGATTTGTGAAGAGGTCCGGCATAGATTTATTTATTTACAATACAAGCAACATGAATAAAACTGTAATGTAAACTAATAACCGTTTTCAAAAAATATGTTACTTGCTTTTTCGTATGTTCTTTCGGTGCTATTAAAATATCTGCTACTTATGCATATTTGTTAGATTAGGTTTTTTAAAACTGTATAAGCGTGGTTTAAGAAGGCTTAGGCTGGCCGTACACATTAGGTTTTTCCATTCGATTGTCTGATCAAACAAAAATCGATTCGAAAACCGCATTGGTTATAATATCGGGGACACGCCCGTTGTCGGACCGGATTGGACGCCGGCGCGGAAAGGCGTGGCCTATTTTCATTACCAATCCGGTTTTCGAATCGGATGTGTGCGGTGTTCATGCTATTTTCATAAGAAATGTATGGAGCGAAGGCCTTCCGGTTGTCTGATCAGATAATCGGATTGAAAAATCTGATGTATGCGCCAAGCCTAATAAATGAATTGGTATTGACATTATTGTTGCATTGAAATATATTTCTGGCTCGTGTGACTATATTAGGAACACGAAATAAAATCAATTGCAATAATGCAGGGCCGTCAATAAGATAATTAATGAATTTAAAAAGAAAAATTACGTCAGACACCAATCTTCTGTCGGGCAATGTGTCATCAGACACATTGGACAGTTACAGCCTTACTCATAAAAAAAACACTTCACGACCGTTACCTTTTGTTACACGTTGCATAAAGATTCTACATTTTATTTTTTTGAACGTTACTAATAAAAAATGTCATTGTTATGTTCGCAACATTTAACTTAGGTAGATGTGCGCATGCGCGGATCTGCCATGTTTTTTTTTTTTCGAAATATTTCGAATAATTAAACAATCCACCTACATAAAATTAGTACATAAAAACAAACTTCATTGTAATATTGGTACGAATTCCATCGGTTGTTTTTTACCACCAGTTTGTATGTTTGTCGGGTTTCGTCTTCAGAATAGTATTGCTACGGTATAGTACGAGTATCTTTGGAAGGGGGAGGACGGGACATTCCGGACCGCTGTCAAGAGGAATCTCTTCCATCACAGTCTCCTGTTTGTTCTATTGTCGAGTGGCTGACACCCAAACGAGGGTATCGCATTGTGGCTGCTGCCGGTACTCTACCGTAAACTAGTACAACGGTACAGGCGGAGAGGTCCATCTTAAAGTCGAGGGACTGCCTTTATTTGCTGTAAGGGATGCTCTAAAAGGCTATATGCGTTATATTTAATAATGAATTAATCTTTATTTTTATTTTTAATTTCAAGTATTGCAAAGTGAACTGTTTAGATATTGTTTCCAAATGTCATTCTATGACATTCACCAGAAATAAACGTGTTATTAAGTACTCTTATTCACTCAACAATGAACCTTTCATCTCTGAAACGGAATGTAAATATCTTGATAGCCAATTTATATTTAATAATCATATCGACTCAAATGCTTGGTTTTGTTCTTCGCATAAGTAAAGTGTTCAATAACCCGCGTACAGTAATAATATTATATTTTGCATTAGTCAGAAGTACACTGGAATATGCTTCGCCAATTTGGAACCCACAATACAAAGTATACATAGATAGCATAGGACATATTCAAAACAAATTTATAAAATATCTTAGCTTCAAATTCAACAATAACTTTGAATGCACATTTCAAACATTGCAACAAAGGCGAGCAATAGCTGATTTGACAGTATATACAAAATTTTAAATAATAACGTTGACTGTATCGAACTTCTTTCCCTGGTTAATTTTAACACACCATTAAGACATACACGCCATACAGAACTATTCCGCACGCTTAATTTCAAGGCAAATACAGCATCTAATACGCCAATCAATCGTGCTATTCATAAATATGTTCAATATTATTGGTCTAAATTCTAACATCAACATTTTCTCCGATTCACTGCCCAAGTTTAAAAAGAGCATAATGTCAATAATATAAATTTGTTCAATGCGCATACATACATTCATACACATATACTCACACACACAAATACCATCCCACTACAAACATCACCCAGTAATTAATTAACATGCATTCCATAAATAAGACACTACAATGAAACACATAATAGGTACGCACCATGAAATATACTTATTAATTCTAATTTTTTAACCCAAGCATCTTATGTACTGTTTGTTTCTGTTTATAAACAGGGCTGGGCAAAATACATGCTTTGCTGTAATTGAAATACAAATTACAAAATACTTTTTCGCATGTATTTAAAATACGAAATATAAAATACTTTCAAGTCGTGTATTTGAAATACAAAATACTGTATTTTAACCATTTTTTAATTTCAAATACAAAATACAAATTACAAAATACAAAATACATTTGGTTTTGGTAGAACCTTTGGTTGCAATAAATTGTCGAAAGTGCCCATATCTAAGGGTGCGTTTCCATAGAAGCAAAGCTGATCAGAGTGAAACAGAGACGTGCAAAAATTGACCAAAGTTTTGTGGTATAGGACTTAGGGGTTAGATAATAATAATTATTATTATAATAACACTAGCTGGTTCCCGGCATACGTTGCAATGCCATATTCAAAGAAATAAATTGTTTATCCCTGCATGTCCTTTCCCGTGCGTCCCCGTTCCCCTCCCGCATCCCCTTCCCTTCCCGCGTTCCCTTTCCTACCCCTCGCCTACCCTCTCCCCTCACCCACTCCCCTGTCCCGCCAATCCTCCCCCCGTGTTCCATATATTCAGTCCCAGTACATTAAGTTTTCAAACAACTCACGCGCCAGCTTTACAATTTTTTTTTTCAAATTTTTATTTTTCACATATTACAAATATTCATTTTTGAATATTATAAGAACAATCAATCAAATCTGGTACCTAACTAAGGTACCTATTTAAAATATCTGTATTTAAAAAAAATCCATTCAAAATTCTTTGTTACAAAAATAAACAGCTGCCTGCTAAATTCAATTTCATCAAACGTGCGAAGTTAAAATAGCAGTCAAGTTTTCTGAAATTATCCAATTTTCTGCGTAATTTTCTTATTTTTCTTTCCGTAAGAACCTTCAACAAAGTATTAGAAAACTTTAAAAAAAATGAATGAAATAGGTTAAGTCGTTCTAAAGTTATGGTGTGACCAAGGGAAACAAGGATTAATTTTTATATACATAGATGACATTTGTTTAACGCATTTTTGTGTTATTTCGCTCTCAAGTGCGCTCTACAGTAATTAACTTAAAAATAATCTAGTATTCAGTCAAATTATCCTATAGTGCTTGATATAATACTATGACACAAAAATGTACACTACAAAGCAATGTCAAGTTTAATATAATTTGATACAAAATGTACAATAACAGTGCTATTAATTATATAGCACAAGACAATAATAATAACTAGCATGACATAAAAAAAGGTACAGCCCATTATACAGCAATGATATAAGATAACTACAAATAATCATGAGTAAGAGTGTTATAGCACAGGATAATAGGACAATAGTACAGGATTCTAGCGGTTTTAGTCTATATACTATCTATGTCAGTTTATTTTTCATTATCATCATTGAGGTCGCTAAATGTATTTGAAAATGTATTTTGAAGCCATAAGTATTTAAAATACAAATTACAAAATACCTCAGCAGCAGGTAATTGAAATGCCAATTACAAAATACATTTTTAGGAAGTAATTGAAATAAAAATACAAAATACGTATTTGTATTTTAAATACGTATTTCAATTACAAGTACTTCAAATACTGCCCAGCCCTGTTTATAAATAAAATAAAAATAAAATAAAACGACTAAAAACTAAAATTTTAATATTTAATTAAATGAAGAGTCTAAGCTGCCGAATCGAGGTACTTGGGAGGAGTGGCAGGGCTTACGAAATGGGATCATATAAGAAACTCGACGATCCGAGATTATCTAAACATTAACCCACTGCAACTCTTTATAGAAAAACCTCAATTGAGGTGGCTTGGGCTTGTACTAAGAATGTATAACCGAACTCCGAGGAAGATACTGAGTGCGATTCCAGAGGGTACACGTCCAGTTAGCCGCCCCAGACACAGTTGGGTGAGGCACTCCGGAAACTGTGTGAGGAGAGGATGGGACTGCCATGGACCAACAAACAGCGCAAGACAGGGACGTATGGAGGAGCCTTGTCGATGCAATGAATCCCCGACCCGAATAGGACAAGGGGAAGAAGATGATGATGATGAATTAAATGAAGAAAATATAGCGAAACGCAATCGAAAATCTGGAAACAGAAATTTTCTATTTCCGATTTTTCTGTTTCCAGATTTTCGATTGAGTTTCGCTGATATCTCTTCATTTAATTAAATAAATTAACCAATGAACAATGTAATATCAATTTGGGAAGCGGGCATGGGTACCGCCGCCCAGGGAACCATTTGTTAAATAACCAACACCTCTGCCATAGATTACCTCAGGTGGTTCGCTACGTCTTGTGAATTAGCAGGAATGCCGGAGTTCTGGGGTGAGGTTTGTCCGGGTCTTGTGGGCGGATACATCTGCCCTATGATTGCGTGGCAGGCCAGACTGGTTGAGGGAGGCCTTTTGACTTCTCCAGCAGAGTTCTTCCCGGAACATCATCTTCCACCGCAGTGGAAGAGATGGAATCATTCGTCCGTCACTCGCTTAGATATCTACCCATCCCTCATAACTAGGGTTGCCATCTTCTAAAACAAAAAAGCCTGACTCTGCGCTCTGAAAGGCCGGACATTTTGACCTAAAAGCCGGACGTACGTACATGATTTTGGACATAACTATTATACATAATAATAAAAAATCTGTTACAAGTTACCGTTGTTTATTAATCACGCATTAACCAATTTAATGACAACAATCATTAATCCGTCTTATCCTTGTCATCAGTTGACATTTGTATAGAATATAATGTCAATAACAAAATAAAAAATATTGAGTCTTCTGTCTGTAGACATACTAAACTTATAAAACAAACAAACAAAACATAACTTTTTTTCTGGTTAAACAGTTGACTAAAAATTTTCGTTAAATAGATATAAAATGAAATATATTTATCTTTGTGGACAAAAAATGAAAAACATAAATTAAAATGAAATCTTGACTTCTCCAAATTATTCAAAATTTACAAAAATCTACCATTTTGTACATTTGGCGTTTTCACCTACTTTATCCAAAACGTCGTTTTCTTTGGAAATCATTTAATAAAATCCCTGACATGTCATTTTTAAATTATACAATGTGTATACCATCTTAGCAATTGTTTGCAATTTATTGCGTTCCTTGGTCCACTGGGTGTTTATTAAAGAGAAAACTCTTTGAAAGTAATATTCCGCCAATTTCAGAAGTTCGGAAGACAAAACCCGCGCAAACCAAAAAAGCCTAACAAAAGCCGGACAGGCCGGACATATAAATATTTAGCCGGACACGACCTAAAAAAGCCAAACATGTCCGGCTAAAGCCGGACAGATGGCAACCCTACTCATAACCCTTTCCTTCTCAGAACTTGTTATCTCCCCTTTCCTTTATTAAAAGACCCTTCACACAGCATCCCCAAAGATGAAAGAGGTCCTGATGGTTTTTTTTACTGATAGCCTAATGTGTGAAGTTTTTATAAAAAAATAAATTTAAAAAATCTTTTTATGTCGTCAAATACAATAAAAAAATTATTTATTTATTATTATTATAGATAGAGACAAGAGAAAGTACAAATTACATATAAGAAGCTTTGCCTGTCCAACTAGTTTCCCGTTCCAGGACAGTCAAGAATCATTACATAGTTTCAGTCTTGCCTTTTATTGGTAGGTTAAGTTTTACCCATGCAGTAATAAAAATACAGTTAATATTGAAAATTATCAAAATATCTACTAATGAATAATTTATACACCCCGTATACAACAAGACCATTGTCTGTTTCTGTCTCGTGCCGGAATAAAAACGTCATCGGTGAAAGCTGTACGAGGTTCCTGTCCGGGAGAAATTTGAAATAAATTATTCAGTAGAACAGAGAAGATGGATCGGTTTGTGCAAGTGGATTAACCAGTTATTTAAAATGTCCTTTAGACAGGCAACACCAAGCGACGATTTCCGGTGCATTCAGACTTTGACAGTTTAAAAGAGTTAACCTTACTCAAAGGGTGGTGATGAATGAATTCATCAATCATTTGTGTCATTCAGAGTTGTCATAGTCTTAGTTTTCTGCCCACAAACTATTCTGAAAGGTTAGTTTATTTTCTTAGCTTCATCATGTTTTGTGGGGAAAATTTGACATGATGGATTTAATTTATATTGTGTCGAAGTACCTTATTTTTGTATTAGATTTTGTCTTTCAATATGCGACTGGATTAACAAGTATTATTTGTCGTTATTTTTTTTTTAAGTGAAACTTCCTTAGCCCCATTAGCAATTTGAAATTCGGATAAATGTGTCACAAAAAATCATCATTTGACGGTCATCGGTTCTTATGTATATAATTCGATAAATTCTCGCGTCGGCACGGGCCTTCGATAGCGCAATTCCAAAAAAAAACATTTTAATTTTTGTGAAATCAATAATATCCAATCTTCAAACCACTTTAAACAGGCAAAAGAAAAGAAAGCGACGTCTAGCGACTTTCAAGTTTCACTTCTACTGCGTGTGAATTGGTCACTCTGATTTTTTTCAAAATACAATGGACAATATGCCGTTTAAAATCTGCAAGATTTTAAATTGTGTTTTTATTAGAAAGAGTTAATAATTATAAATCCAGCGTTATACACAGGCACGGTCTCCGTGGTCGAGGGGTAAGGCTATCGGTGACCGGACAACTCAGAATGAGCTCAACTCAACACCTCATTTAAAGTCATTAAAAGTGATAAAAAATATATGTATACAAAATTCGTTAAATAGGTTGCGTCAGGTTAGGGCTTTTTTCAGATATTCATAGCTTTTAATGACCTTTCAAAAAAGTGAATCAAGGTTATCGACTAGCAACCGAAGGTCGCGGTTTCAAATCCCGACGTATACATGTAAATTTTATTTGATAAATTTGTTTAATTTCATAATTTACTCATTAAAAATATTGTAACGTTCTCGTATATTTGGGAACCAATTATTGGACAACCAACACCCCCGCCACAGGTCACCCCAAGTGGTTCGCTACGTTTGGTGACTTAGCAGGGGTGCCCGGGTTCATGGGATGAGGTTTGTCTAGGTCTTGGTGCCGGATACGTTTGCCCAATCAAAATACCTGTGTAAAATTGTAACTAAAATTGAAAGATCCTCCCGTCCCAAAATGAGGATTGCCATAGCAAGAAAAAAAACAATAATTTTTTTTAATAAGAACCTAATAATGTAAAACTCTACAACACCCATTACCTACCGTTCTTTATTATAAAAGAAACACCGTGTGAAATAACCATTAGAATTCATTCTGTACCAAACAATTAACAACACCACTGTTACTTACTGTCTCAAACAAGAAAGATGTAGGTCATCCTTCGTATTGTGTTTTAAAAGGTTTCACAGAGTGTCAATTTTAGGCATTGATCCGTAATGATTTTGAGCAAAGGTACTTATTGAAATCAAAACTTCAAAAAGTTCCTTTGCTCAAAATCATTACGGATCAATGCCTAAAATTGACACCCCGTAAAACCTTTAAAAACACAATGCGAAGGATGACCTACATCTTTCCTGTTTGAGACATATTTTACATAAAGAACTACTAAGAATGACCTACTTCGCTTTCTGTCAATCCAATACGTACGGTATAATAGAATGGGGTGACATTTATAAAACTCATAAATACACAATCTATTTATATTCCGCAAAACCTAACCTAATCTTAAGTGCTCCAGCACTCTTATTTAAAGAACGAGAAATGTAATAACGAAGATATTGTAATTCACAAACACAGTAAATCTCAGGCAAAAATACATGTTACCGATTCCGAAATGCAAAATAACTTTGGATCAACAGAACTACAAATAATACCTAGAAACAAAACTCTTTAATAAATTGGCAGAATAAAATATAATGTTTTGTATTATTCACAACACAACAAAAAAAACTGGAAACTTAATCTAAAATATATCTAAAAGTGTTTTTTTTTGTATTATCAAATAAAACTAAAAAAAACCACAACATTCATAAAAAAATCTTAGTAATCAGCTTATCTCTTTTTTCTGAAACACGTTTGGAAACAGCACAAAAGAGATAAGCCGATTATTAAGAAGATTTTTTATTACTGTTGTGGTTTTTGTGTGTACATAAAATTAAAATTTTATTCCTGCTGTTTTCCATCTTGCATTGTAAAGAATTTGTTTTCTGTCTTGTTGGGCACATTTAGAACGGGTTGTTTTGAAAAATTTGATGGATTCATCAAATATATGAAGTTAATTTTCACATTCGGTATACTTCTATTTAAGTTCTGTTACTATATCATTATAGGCTGTAATGTTCCGCCACTCCTCTTGGCTTTTGACACCAATTGTGATGAACCCTACCTAGCTGATTTACTTTTCTAAGCTTCTACCTCGTAGCTTAAATCTCGTAGCTCCTGTCTCGTAGCCACGCTCATAATTCTACCCTTATGTCCTACTGATCACACCACTAGGTATGATGGCCTGACTCAACCCTCCTTTCGGTTTATTCCTACCTCAGGCTCGTGATTTCTAAACCCCTATACCTTATAATCTAGCTAAACCTACCCTATCTTCTTAAATCCCTGCGATTTTCTCACAGTAATCAAGATTTAAGATTTTAGTTCACATTATTTCTATAATCTGCGTTGTGTGATTTTTTATTTTAGATTTTACATCTGTTTGCATACTTAGTATGCACACATATGTAGAGAAGATAATGTATTACGTGTGGTAACCCATAGATTCTTTTAGAGAAAGGGTGAGAATCTTCCGATTTATTAATTATTATTATTTGAGTATCTTTTACCGAGCTTGATAAACTAACCCCGCCTTAAACTTGGTGTCTATTTGATTTTCGTAGGAATTTAGTGTGTTTATTTAATTCTTCCTATCGCCGCTGATACATCGATAACATAAACAACAGTTAATAAATTAAACATTTCAAGAAAGCAGACCTTACCTTACCGGTGTAGGATGATCGTACTCGAAGGTCCAGTTTTCTCAATTGAAGTCCTTGTCTGCAACTTCTCCTAACATAATGTGTTTGTAGTCATAGTTAGTGTTATTGGTTAGTATTCGCAAAATTGTTGAAAGAGCAGGAATGGAGGGATATGGGGAGGGGGATAATATGTTTGCTGAAAATAATTAATAATTGTTTTGATCTTACCGGCCTCGATCGATTACAATCTTTTCCAGTCGGGATCTTATAACTTCGACATTGTGATCGAGGCTTTCCTTTTCCTTTTCCTAGCTAAATGGGTTCCTACCTACCCTTTGAGGATTAACCCTACCCTAAACCTTTCAAATATCTGTCTATTATAAGATTCACATCGGTATTTCACTTAGTTTTCAATCTCGTATTAACTATTGTTCTTTATTTCATTCGATTCGAAAAATGATCTATCAAATTGCAATTCAGATGTTTTAATTTTAAAAATCCGGAATTAGGTAAATTATTATGTATTCTCAATATTTTAATATCACTTTAGAATTAATAACCGTAGATACGCACTTTTTCCAAGTGTCCGAATTATTATCACTACTGTTTATTACAATTTCGTTATTTAATTCAATGTAAAATTTAATGCATCTTATTATAGAGGAACTGTCGTAAAACCATGACTCGAACAATTCGTCATTATTATTTATTTCACCGATGATTAGTATTTTATAGTAAAATTGTAGTTTTAATTATTATATCACCCTTAGTAAGTTTTAAAAAATCGCGTGATGTGTTTTCTTTTATCCGATAATTGTATTTATTTTAAGACACTGGATTTTTTGTTAAATGTTATAAAACCACTAAATATAAGTTGTAAAAGAGAACCCCGAATATTATTTAATTCTTATTTACTGACTTTAAACACTTTCATTATAAAACACCCGAACTTTCACGAAGTGTTATTTTAAAGCACTTTATCGGACTTTTATTTCTCAATCTTAAGAGGAGAATAAAACACTGAATTTACTATTTTTGCAAACACTTGTAGACATTTTTCAACCTTACTAGAAGAGACTTCTTCGCGCACTTTCACATTTTCTTAATCTCCGCACTTCCGTTATTTCATCTGAACTCTCTTTTAATCTCCCAACGAACTCCCCCTTCTTTTCAAACCATGGTGTTTTAAAGACTTTTTAGAGCTCTCCTTTCATAGAAAAATGACTCCTGATCGCCCAGACTTTCATAGGAAAAGGACCAAATTCGGTTCCTCCGTATATGACCTTTTGTCAAATCTCTGTTAATCTCCTATCTCATGTCTTAGAACCAAATTTGTCTACTATCTCCCTCCCGTAGAAAATCACATAAATTTTCTCATTGACATGTATCTATAACAAAAATTTCATGTACTTGCCCGTAATTCATTTTTAATGCCTACACCATAAAAAGTAATGTTTTTATTTTAGAGTAAATATTCGTATTTAACTTGTATAATTTTGTTTAGGTCGTTTCGTGTTAATGATACCCTTAATTGCTTGAAATCATGTTCTATAATTTTATTTGGATAAAGTCATATCAACAAAGTGATAGCCAACCTTTTTTCTCTAGTCAAACGGTTAGCGATTCCTTCGACGGTTCACGCGCATTTCCCAGTGTCAGGCTACGTTAAGCATCTTTTCCTGTGATTTGATTTAATTGTAGAGTGACCAAAATGTACCGTGACCTTTGATATGCAATATTTTCAATATCCTGTTTATCGTGAATAGTGTTGTCAGATCAGAGTAATCCTTATATCGGTACCTATTAAAGTCAATTTAAGTAGTTCCAATCAGTTTTCTTTTGAGATATTTGGCTCTAATAACTTCGTTTCACCATTCCATTTCCATATCAATAGATTTTCCCACTTTTTCAGGTTATTATATTCAGGTTGTGAAATTTTCCGAGATTATACCCGTTTTTTGTGATCATTCCAGATCGGTTCTAATTAAATCGACCCCTGGAACCATTCATGTTACGTTTTCCGTGCCTTTTTCATCTATTTATTTTCAACATTCCCGTCTAAGATTTTTTTGTGTTTCCGTTTAAAACTTTAGGCACCCAAAATCTCCAGTTCCCGATCGCGTCTTATGTAAAAACGACCCGGAGTCAATAATCCTCCAGCTCTTTGTCTTTAATATTGTTTATAATTCCGTTCGTTGAACTTTCGTTCCTGTGGGAAAGAATTCAAGGCCGCTCAATCTGATCAAAGCCCACTAAAACGATACACGCCTATAATTTCTCTGATTGGTTCAAATTATTTTTAATCGCCTTATCCACTCCCTCATTGGCAGAATTCAAACTTCCTTTGTTCTCGAGATAGCTATGATATGGGGGTTCCCTCGCTCCAGTCTCTATGCAGATTTCTGTAATAATTCCCAACTGCTCGGACAGATGTCGCCGAATGTACCATTTTCTCTACATAATATTTAGAGGAAAGAAAAAATTTTCTTGTAGGCTTCTCGTAGGTTGAAGGTTGGCATTCATCACAAGGCCAATTGCTTGCTAAAACTAAAATAATCACAGAACTGGAGTAGAATTTACGCAGAATGTGACAATTAACTTGGAATATTTGATGAATCTTTTTAACAACCCTTCCTTAGATGTTCTTTATCTTAAAAAAATATCATGTAAAAGCCCAACTTATGGTTAAAAAATCAAATACAATTTGTTTGAAATACATACATGCGTTTTATTTTAATACCATAAATATTTAGAAAACTTTTTTCAAACATCAACTCTTTGACGCTTATATAAATAATAAAATTTATCTCACAGTTTCCATTTTTCATTCAAGTCTGCAAATAGTTTAAAGTGCCATACACTGCGTTCACCCCAGCACCGTTAGTATTCGATTGAAACATAATATGAAATCAATTCACTTTCAAACAATTCATTGTTCATCATCATCCTCAAATAATTCATCCATTATTTAACCGATGAATTTCAAGCTTGGGAGATGACTCGAAAGTGGAACGGCTCCAAATAGGTACCCTAGTACAAAAGTAGTTCTTAAACTTTAGGCCGGTTCATAGAGTGATTATAGCTCGGGACTCTGAAGGCTGGGGGTGTGTTGCTCACGAACTTACAAACTAATTACTAACAATATTCGATACAGCAGTACAAAATTGCTCCGCGTGAAAGCGTATATTGGTTAACTCTCGGTGCGATTTGTATTGACTCAGCCACTCTACATTCAGATATTATTAAAATTGATGATGCAAATAATTCGTAGATTTTGTGATTATTTACATTTTATTGGTCCAAAAGGAAAATTAACTTACTCAGAAGGCCCGGAAGTAACGTCGCTGCACAGCATTCGAAAAGTGTGGCATACTAAACTATGAAAGATAAACATAATTATAGAGCTATGAGTTTGGCTAACGAAATGAAGAGTTTTCTGGATTGGTGAGATTCGTTTAGAATAGGCGAAACAGACAAACATTGACCGTGCAAAAATGTTTGGTACGCGTTTCTTGCCAAAAAGATTTTCACGTGCTTTGCCTCCAGTTTGTCGACATGATATCCAGATTTTGCGTTTGGGCTTGTCTATATCTTCTTTGGCCTATGAACTATACATACAACGTTATATTAGGTTCTTACATATGAAATTGGCGTTTTGCCGTATTGGTAACTTTGATCTCAAATATCTTCTCTTTGGTTAGGAATTCCAAATTCAAAGTTATACAGCTATTTACTCATGTATTTGTGTTTTGAAAATTATAATTCATTTGTTTTTTGCTTAATTGTCTTTTTCTTTGCGTCACTTACAAAATGGAAAACTTGAAATATCGCGTCATTTACGAGTACGAGTTCCACCGTGGCACCTGTGCTGCAGAAACGGCTCGACGGATCAATGATGTGTATGGCGACGGTGCCGCAAAAGAAAACACAGTTGTATTTTTTTTGCTTTCTTAAATCTGGCCAGACGATTATGGCAGATGTCTATTGTCAGCAACTGCAAACCATGCTAGCTGCTAAACAACCCAGGCTGGTTAATCGCTCTAGGCCACTGCTGCTTCATGACAACGCTAGACCATACACTGCACAACAGACGGCTACCAAATTAGAGAAGCTTCAATTGGACATTTTATTTATTTATTTTATTTTAAATGCACATTTACAGTTATACATAACCAATAATAAACATACATTTTATTTTATTAAGTAATAATAGCGTTTTTGAATTGATGAATATTTAGTTTAAAAATATCTATATCAGGGGACAGGAAATTTAGAAACAGAATCATTTTTCCGAGCGGCATTACTAATGGTAAGTTAGTTCTGCATCTCGGAACAACAAAAGTTCTGTGTCTGCGCGCTCTTGTGAAGTTGTCGGGGACATAAAACTCAATTTTTTGTAATATATCGGGAATACAGATGTTACCGTACTCTCTACCGCCATCCACCGTACTCTCCGGACATTGCCCCAACAGATTAGCATTTTTTTTCGAAATTTGGATAACTTCTTGCAAGGGAAAAAATTCAACTCCATGGGGCAGTCCAAACCGCCTTCAAAGATTTTATTGATTCCCGTCCGAATGGTTTTTTTAGTAAAGGGATCGATGAACTACCTATGAGATGGCAAAAGTGCATAGATAGCAATGGTACATACTTTGATTAAATAAATATATTATATTAAAAAAAATCGACCTTATGTTCCTCCCATACAAAACGCCAATTTCATATGTAAGGACCTAATATTTAGGCCTCTGGACAATTTTTCTTCCTGCAGACCGTAAATAAGCCTTTTGATAGTCTGAAACTCTCCATTGGTCTCCCATCCTTGCTTCATCCTGTCTTGCCCAGCGGAACCTCCCAGATCTACCAATTTTCCACTAAGAGGAAACCCGGTCCCCGAGAAATTTGAACAACACCAAATTGTTGCTGCCACTTTTGCTCTTACTCCCCTGAATACTGAGCAAAAGTGAACTCAAGCTACCTACTTAAAAAATCATTAAAATCGAGGTTTTGTATTCCCCATTTTTCTACTCCAAAATTTGACCGATTTTAAAGATTTTTTAACAATTAACTTATTGAATACTCATACCTACTTGTGTGGTGCCTACTTATCTTTTTCATGCTCTGTTTATTATTTTATGTTTTATAATACTTGTTATGATTCTAAATACTTGTTATAATTCTCCTGTACAATTTTCCTTACATGTAAAAGCCATCAAGGTGTAAAAAACAAACAAATAAATAAAGAGTCGGTATAGGTACTGTTTGTGTTTACGTTTCTCAGTGCGTATTTAGGTTTATTAATTATTGTAATGTAACTTGGGAATCATTAGATTCCCCTTGAAGAACCCTTTGTATTGTAGTAAATGACACTTGATAATTCCAAGGGATGAGTTGGGTTTCCAAAAACAAAATAATAATTGCCAGTTTGCGAACTCCACTTTACCCCTTCCTGCAGATGTTTATTACGGAGTTTATAATAGAACATTACCAAGTAGTAGGATTAATAATTAAGAACAGAATTATATTATATTAAGAGTATATTAGCACGAGAAAAGAGGTTTTGCTGTTTCTTTTAGAACTGACATGTTTGATATATATTTTTTGTTGGTTGTATTTTTATTTTATGTACGTATTTTTTTTTATCGTAACTTGTTGATATTACATATCTCACTATACTAAATTTTTATTGCTGACATTTTTATTTCATTTATATACTTTTTATTTCCATCGTAACTTTATCTACACTATTTTTTTCCTCGTGTTAAAGATGGAGGTACTGCCTTTATTATTTATGTAAAAGCCCTCTGGGCGTAAAATAAAAGAAATAAATGAACAACTAAATAAATTAATGTTCTTCAAAACGAGCTTGAAAAAATATCATTTGTCGTATATTTGTTTTATAATTGTGTAATTTCTACTATTTAAGAAATTCTAAAAAATTATAGTACTTTATTAAAATTAAATAGTTACAAATACATTGGGAATTCATATGTCAAAACATTGGTTTATGAATGTGTAAATTCTAATTATGCAATTGTAAATGTTCTCTAAAATGGCCTGGAAAGAATCTCCTACTTGTGATCTCACTAAAAAAACCACTCATTTGCTCTGAATGCAATAATTATTAATGTTCTCCAAAATCACCTTGAAAAAAAATCATATCTTTGCGATTCTTTCGAAGACATAAAGAAACCATCCCTTCGTTCAGAATACAATTTTTAATGTTCTCAAAAGTTGTCTTGACAGAAGCAAATTCCTGTGATATCTTGAACGAAACCATTCCTTTGTTAAGAATATTATGAACTAAATATACAATTTGGCTGTCCTGAAATGGGTATTCTTCCCAGTTGGACAGACAAAGTATCAATTTGTAATGTATTGTAATATGTATGCAAATATAAATAAATAAATAAATATATATATATATATATATATATATATATATATATATATATATATATTTATGTCATACCACATTTTGTGGCTCATCTTAGAAGAAGCCACTTAAGTTGCTCATTCTTTCGCATGTAATATATACTTACGTAGATGAAGTACCAACATGCTGTCTTTTAAATTTTGTTTAAAATATGGTCAGCTATAATATGTAATCAAAAATTATGTTTATTTATTAAAAAAATATATCTTAAAATAACGTGCATTCCTTGATCTATTTTAAGAACACACTTACCGCATCAAGCTACGTTGCCAAGTTTAATGTTACCAATATAGTCACATATGTAGGTAGGTTGACAGAACAGTTTGGATGTTGCTTGTTGATTATTCACACATATTTATCATTTCTAGCGGCCGTTTTTGATTATTGGCGCGTTTTTTTTAAATTGTAGTATGATTTGCTAATTAATATTGTTATTTATTTGGTGTTTACGGTTGTTTTTTTTTTGTGTTAAGGTTTATTTTATTATTATCATAAATAAAATTAGGTATTTAAATACATATTGGTGTAGTTTCTTTTATTTGCTACATAATTATTTTATCTTAGTTTTACTAGTGTTTTCGAAAAATTATGAATAAACTTATTAGAAATATATTACATAATTTACTTTATTCATTGATTCGTACGTTTCTTTAAGTTGTCACCTCCGATCTATATGGATAAAATCGATCTAAAAGAAACTAACTAACTAACCATCACGCCGTTTCCCGCAGGGGTAGGCAGAGAGGACGGACCGCCAAACAACTCGGTCTTGGCACACACTCTTTGCCTCACTCACATTCATACATCGTATCATACATTCTCTTCTATTATTCTGACTTTTGACACGGCCCGACTCAAGTATCTGATTCACTTGATCGTGCCATGTCTTCCTCGGGCGTCCCCGACTTCTTCTACCATTCACATTTGCATCATATATTCTTTTTACACTACTTTCTTCGCTCATTCGCTCTACGTGCCCAAACCATCTGAGGGTCCCTTTCTTAATTTTGCTCATTATTAAATTATTATTATTATACTTAGTTGCTATCATATTTTACAATTTACAAATAGAGACGGACCGCCAAATAATATTAATTGGTTAAATTGTATTTTTTCTCGCATTAGCACCACACCTGATAAAAAATCCCTCAGTGTCTTTGTCATCTTTGGGGATGCTGTGTGGAGGGTTTTTTTTAGGGAAAGGAAGAAGAGGAAGTTCTGTAATGAAATAATTTGGTATCTTAACCGTAAATCCAGAACTAAATTTTGTATGAAATAGGCCGCGAAGAAGTTTCTCTTTTCAAGAGCAATTATAATACTCTTAGAAGAAGTCGGGGACGCCCGAGGAAGACATGGCACGATCAAGTGAATCAGATACTTGAGTCGGGTCATGTCAAAAGTCAGAATAATAGAAGAGAATGTTTGAGACGATGTATGAATGTGAGAGAGGCAAAGAGTGTGTGCCAAGACCGAGTTGTTTGGCGGTCCGTCCTCTCTGCCTACCCCTGCGGGGAAACGGCGTGATGGTCGTCTCATACATACTCTTCTATTATTCTGACTTTTGACATGGCCCGTCTCAAGTATCTGATTCACTTGATCGTGCCATGTCTTCCTCGGGCGTCCCCGACTTCTTCTACCATTCACATTTGCATCATATATTCTTTTTACACTACTTTCTTCGCTCATTCGCTCTACGTGCCCAAACCATCTGAGGGTCCCTTTCTTAATTTTGCTCATTATTAAATTATTATTATACTTAGTTGCTATCATATTTTACAATTTACAAATAGAGACGGACCGCTAAACAACTCGATCTTGGCACACACTCCTTGCCTCGTTCACATGCATACTTCGTCTCATACATGCTCTTTTATTATTCTGACTCTTGAAATGGCTCGACTCAAGTATCTGATTCACTTGGTCGTGCCATGTCTTCCTCGGGCGTCCCCGACTTCTTCTAGCATTCACATTTGCGTCATCATATATTCTCCTTACACTATTTTTCTCGTTCATTTGCTTTACATGCCCAACCAATCTAAGCGTCTCTTTCTTAATCTTACTCGTTACGCTTACATCAGGCTTACATTATGTGCGGATCATTATTATTCATTTCGGTC
The DNA here is from genome assembly GCA_917880885.1 of Limnephilus marmoratus. Classification (NCBI taxonomy): domain Eukaryota; kingdom Metazoa; phylum Arthropoda; class Insecta; order Trichoptera; family Limnephilidae; genus Limnephilus; species Limnephilus marmoratus. Next base: position 13,853,510 of record OU862922.1, read on the forward strand.
TACTTTCATCATTTCTCTACCAGTTCCGAGCCTCACAGCGAAGCATTAGGGTAGGTACCAGCACTCCATTATGGACGGCTAGCTTCGCTTCTTTCGATAGTTTTTTAGACCGGGGTAATATAATTACACTAAGAACAGTTTTACTCTGTATCTCAGTTGTCTTTTACACCATATACTCAATAATTTTGGTAATCATAGAAAAACTATTTGCTTATCGATCTGTTTTTAAAACTGTATATTGCATTGCTAGTTTTTTTAATATAAAATAATTTCTATCAAATTCCGGCAAAGTATCTGTAGCCCTCCCCCTCTCCGCCACGCATCGCATAGCGTTACCCCGTGCCTACAAACTGAAGATTCCACGGACTGGTAGCGGATCGGTAATAGTTGCATTTTAATAAAAAGGGAAGTGTCATAATAATTGAATCACGCTAGCTTCCTTAATATCGCTTTTACTTTTTTACTTTACTTAAGTTGAAAATGGGCGTTGGCGTAACTTGACAATTCAAGCAATAATAAGCAATTTCTAAGTTATTAATGGAAAGGACTACATCCCGTTCGCTTACACTTTGCATTTCATATGATCTTTTTACAATGCTTAAATATTTGCGTGCCGGTACTAGATGATTCCGTCTGGGACATTTCCGGTAAAATATTGAATTTACCATTTTTAGAAACATCACTCCAATTATACCCGTCTCTGTTTGTCGTGTGAAATAAAAATATATCAGAAAGAGACAATCATTATTGTTTAATTGGTTGAAGGAATTTGTAAAAATGAACTCCAACATTGTACAGGTGGTTTAAGTCTACATTGTATAAATAGTCTTAAATTGGGTTTTCGGTTTTAATTGCTAACTTGTTTAGATTAGGTGGTAATATTCATCTGAGAGGCGGATATGTGTACCGCCGCCCCGAGAACCATTATTGGATAACCAACACCTTTGCCATAGAGGCAGGGCTGGGCAAAATACATGCATTACTGTAATTAAAATACAAATTACAAAATACTTTTTCGCATGTATTTAAAATACGAAATACAAAATACTTTCAAGTCGTGTATTTGAAATACAAAATACAGTATTTTAACCATTTTTAAATTTCAAATACAAAATACAAAATACAAATTACAAAATACATTTGGTTTAGGTAGAACCTTTGGTTGCAATAAATTGTCGTAAGTGCCCATATCTAAGAGTGCGTTTCCATAGAAGCAAAGCAGAGCATAGTGAAACAGAGACGTGCTAAAATTGACTAATCATATTGCTCAGGACACACATCTCGTCTCCGCTCCACTTGTAAAGATTTGTGGTATAGGACTTAGGTGTTAGATTATAATAATTATTATTATAATAACACTAGCTGGTTCCCGGTATGCGTTGCACTGCAATATTCAAAGAAATAAATTGTTTCTCCCTGCATGTCCTTTCCCGTGCGTCCCCGTTCCCCTACCGCTTCCCTTTACCCTCTTGCATTCCCCGTACACCTTCCCTGCCTACCCTCTCCCCTCTTCCGCTCCCCCATCCCGCCAACCCCTCCCGCGTTCCATATATTTAGTCCCAGAACATTTTTCTATATTATAAAAACAATCAATAAAATCTGGTACCTAACATAGGTACCTATTTAAAATATCTATAATTTTAAAAATCCAATGAAAATTCTTTGGTTACAAAAAAACAGCTGCCTGCTAAATTTATTTTCATCTAACGCGCGAACTGTCAAACGTGCGTAGTTAAAATAGTCGTTAAGTTTTCTGAAATTATCCCATTTTCTGCGTAATTTTCTTAATTTTTCTTTCCGTAAGAACCTTCTAAAAGTATAAGAAAACTTTAAAAAAATGAATGAAATAGGTAAAGTCATTTTGAAGTTATGGCGTGACCAAGGGAAACAAGGATTCATTTTTATATATAAATGGATGACATTTGTGTAGCGAAGTTTTGTGTTATTTCACTTCAAGTGCGCTCTACAGTAGTTAACTTAAAAACATTCTAGTATTCAGTCCAATATTTTATTTCTAGTATTCAGTCCATTATTTAATTATTCCAATAGTGCTCGATCAAAAACTGGGCGTACTGTACAAGGCCCGCAGATACTTTAATAGTACACAACTGCTAACCCTGTACAAATCACAAGTGCGCCCCACGGTTGAATTTGGCAGCCACCTCTGGTCTGGAGCTCCAAAATACCTGAAAAATACCCTCGACTCTATGCAGAAACGGGCGGTCCGTTTAATAGATTCTCCCATCTTAAAAGACGGATTGCAATCTTTAGAGCACAGGCGTCGAGTTGGAATGCTATCCTGGTTCTACCGGTATTACAATGGAAGATGCTCCGAGGAACTAGCATCATTGATCCTTTCGGCACCGGTGCATAGTCGGGAAACACATTGTACACGGTTGACATTTGTCACATGAGAACGGGTCATTTCTTCGACTCGTTCTTGTGTTCAACAGCTCGGCTGTGGAATGATTGCCGGCCTCTGTGTTTCCTCCTTCCTACAACATGGGTCTCTTCAAGACCAATGTTCATTCCTTTCTCTCCTCAAAAAGACCCTCCACACAGCATCCCAGATGACATAGGCCCTGAGGGAAATTATTTTCCTCAGGGCCTCCTGTGTGGAGTTAATGAAAAAAAAATCTAATACTATGATACAAGAGTGTACCATACAAAGCAATGACAAGTATGATACAAAATGTACAATAACAGTGCTATTATAGCACAGGACAATAATAATAACTAGCATGAAGTAAAAAAAAATATAGTACAGTACATTATAAAGCAATTATAAGGGGGCATACATTAATTAGGTGAGCAGTTTTTCTTCCAAACTAGACTCCCCCCGCCCCTTGGTGAGATAATTTGGACCACTTCGTTTATTCTTTTCAAGTACCGTGAGATTTTGCTGGACCCCCCCCCCCCCTCCTTTTTTGAGCTCACATAATTAATGTATGCCCCCTAAGAGAACTACAAATAATCATTAATAAAGAGTCCTATAGCAAAGGACAATAGTAGGTACAGGATTCTAGCGTTTTTAGTCTATGTATTATCTATGTGTGGTTATTTTTAATTATCATTATTAAAATCACTAAATGTATTTGAAAATGTATTTTGAAGCCTTAAGTATTTGAAATACAAATTACAAAATACCTCAGCAGCAGGTAATTGAAATACCAATTACCAAATACATTGTATTTGTATATTATTGTATTTCAAATACGTATTTCAATTACAAGTTTTTCAAATACTGCCCAGCCCTGGCCATAGGTCACTCCAAGTGGTAAGCTATGTTTGGTGACTTAGCAGGGGTGTCCGGGTTCATGGGATGAGGTTTGTCCGGGTCTTGTTGGCGGATGCGTCTACCCACCAGCTGCATGGCAGGACGGATCGGGATAGACTGTTTTTTTTACATTAGGTCAACACAGGAGGCCCTGAGGAAAATAATTTCCCACAGGGCCTATGTCATCTTTGGGGATGCTGTGTGAAGGGTCTTTTTAGGAAAGGAAGGAGAGCAAGTTCTGAAAAGGAAAAGGGATGAAGGGTAGGTAGGAATCTGGGAGTCAGTGTGTCCAGGAATCTATCCCTCCCACTGCGGTGAAAGGCTATGTTCCGAGAGAGTACGGCTGGAGAAATCAAAGGGACTCCCTCAACACTCTCTCCCAATCCATCCTGCCATGCAGCTGGTGGGCAGAGATGCATCCGCCGCCAAGACCCGGATAATCCTCACCCCATGAACCCGGGCACCCCTGCTAAGTCACCAAACGTAGCGAACGACTTGGGGTGACCTATCGCAGAGGTGATTTTAGATTTTCACGGCCATAAGTATTTTTGTTATTAGTTTTTGGGGTATTATGCCGTGTATACCTCCTTCTTTAGCCAAAGTTTCGGACAGCGTTGCAGTGTCCATCATCAGGGCAGATGTGTAATCTCTTTCAACCCATCGCCTTGCAATGCAGTGGGAGAGATGGATTCATATATCTCTCACCCGCGACCTCCGGATTCGTAGTCGAAGTTCGCAATCTCATTTTTTTTACAGTAGCTCCACATAGGAGGCCCTGAGAAAAATAATTTCCCTCAGGGCCTATGTCATCTAAGGGGATGCTGTGTGGAGGGTCTTTTTAAGGAAGGGAAGGATAGGAAGTTCTGGGAAGGAAAAAGGTATGTGGGGTGGATAGGAATCTGGGGTCAATGTGTCTAGGAGTGACGAACCTAAAATTCCATCCCTCCAAATGCGGTGCAAGGCGATGGGTCGAGAGAGTCCGGCTGGAAAGGACAAAAGGCCTCCCTCAACCAAACTCTCTTATCCGGCCCGCCACGCAGCAGGGCAGACCTATCCGCCGCCACGTCCTGGACAAACCTGATACCATGAACCCGGGCACCCCTGCTTAGTCACCAAACGTAGCAAACTGCTTGCAGAGGTGTTGGTTATACAGTAATGGTTCCCGGGGCGGCGGTACCCATACCCGCTTCCCAAATTGGAATACCTCGTTTACAATTAGTCCTTATTCAAGTCATCTTAGGTATGATTAGTCTATTGTATATTTATCGGCGTAGTCCAGCGGTAAGGCTCTTGACTCGCACTCCGAAGGTCGCGGGATTATAATTTGTGTTATTTGACAATTTATTTAGTAAAAATAATACATATATTTTATATTTGCAGCACTTTCCAGAGTGGAAGATACTCTCAGTATCGCCCTGGTGTAAGACCACCATTCAGAATTGAAATGTTGCGTGATATGGCTTTAGCCGTGTTTGGTGACCAGATCTGAATAGTCAGGAACTTCCCAACCTTCCTCTTCCCTATCTCCTTCCCCTATCCACTACGTTGTGCGATATTCATGTAAAAACAAAATAATCAAGATTTTTGAACCCTACCCTAAATCCAAAATCAAATCTAAAATCAAATTCAAAATCAAATTCAAAATCATGAGAACTGGTCGCTTCTTCGATTCGTTTTTGTGCTCAACAGCTCGGCTATGGAACGATTTGCCGGCCTCTGGGTTTTCCCCTTTCTACAACATGGGTCTCTTCAAGACCAATGTTGACTCCCTCTTCTCCTCAAAAAGACCCTCCACACAGCATATTAGATGACATAGGCCTTGAGGGAAATCGTTTTCTTAAGGGCCTCCTGTGTGGAGTTTTTTTTACAGTGAATACCGCACAAGAATCTCAACTGCTCCCGTCTGGAGCCAGTGACACCATGGAATCCCCAATTGGGGTATGTTGTGAGGCTGAAGGTAGTGGGGAGGGGAAGGAGGTGGGGAAGAGGAAGGTTGGGAAGTACCTGGCGATTCAGATCTGGACACCAAACACGGCCAAAGCCATTTTCAAGCAACGTTTCAATTTTGAATGGTGGTCTTACTTACACCAGGGCGATATTGATAGTATCTTCCACTCTGGAACGTGCCGCAAATATACTATTTATTATTTTAAATGAATTAATTGTGAAATAACACAAATTAATCAAATAAAATTTGAGACCTGCGGTTTGCGAGTCAAGGGTCTCACTCCTGGACTATGTAGGCCGTATATTGTAATTTATTTTTAAATTATTGTTTATTTTTGTTCATAACTTTTTTTTATAAAATACACCAAAACAACAATAAAACATATTTTAATTACTTCAATACAACTAGAGACAATGCTTTTGAAAAATTGTCACGCGTAAAGTAATTACCTAGGTACAGAACATTTTTTAAAATGAAAAACTTGTTAGATTTCTTAAATATGATAATATAATCCATTATAAAAATTACGTTCTACTAAAAAAACATTTTAAAAAAATAATATAACTGTATGAAAAAACATATTACATGAGTACCTAATATATTTCTGAAATTTTTAGAAAACCCTGTATAGATATCATTACATTACAACTGACTATGCTTTCAGAACGCAAAAGACAAATACAGAATGACGTAGCAAATATTTTATTTATTAAAGAAAAAACTACATAAATGTGTATTAAAATACGTAATAATATCAACCTTGTAATAAACACAAAAACAATTAACACAAAATTAATAACGATATTATAAAAGCAATTCGTAAATCAATCTTCAATTTTAAAAAAGCGCGCGAATAGCCGCTAAATATTACTCGTATAATATAATGTCTGTTCTTCTAAAACAACTAACAGTCCACAGCGAGCGCTTGACAGTAGCTACCTATGTAGATAGAATACAACATAACATACCGGCAAACATATAACATATCGCAAAAGATTCAATCTGACATAGCAATGTCATGCGATAATAGATTTTGAGGAATTTAACCATTGAGTTCAATATCGCAAAGCATTGATAAACGACTTGGAGTTTGAATGATATTGTATGACGAGAACATCCGGCAACGTCGCATGCCGTGATGTTATAGATGCGATAAAAAGTGTACCCAATTGATGTTCTAAGTATGGATGAATATTTACTGATAAAAAACGCATTCCGGAGCATTAACGGTCCACGTAAAAATGTCATTTATTCACTCAAAAATTTTTTTTACACCGTTCGACTCGTCTCATCGAGTTTGATATGATGGACTTAAAAAAAAAAAAACGATGAGCCACTAAGTGCCCAAATGAGCCAGTAAGTCGAAATGATCAAGAAGTTCCGGTAATTAAAGGACGCTTTGAGCCACTAAATGCCGTAACATAAACCTATATATATATATAAATATAAATATGTATTATTTTACCAACAGAATAGTCAACACTATAACTTACTATATAACTTACTATATGTAAAAACATTATCATATTGGAATGTCCTAAAACGGGCATACGCCTAGTTGGACATTTTAAGTTCATTATATTGTATTATGTAATATTTACAAACAAACAATAAATAAATAAATAAATAAAAAAATATTTATTTTTATTTTAACTTTATGAGTAAATTGTAATATTTAATTAAACGAAGACAATATAAGCGAAAGTCAGTCGAAAATCTGAGAACAGAAAAATCAGAAAAAGATATTGACACCGCTATATGCGTTAAAGAGAATGAAGATAGTGTGGGCGGTTCTTAGTCGAAGTATGATACAGTTAAAAAATGACCGAATTGGATATCGGCACGGTGGCGCAGTGGTTAGCGCGTTTGCCCGGAAAGCAAGAGGGTCCTGGGTTCATGTCCCAGCGGTGTCAATATCTTTTTCTGATTTTTCTGTTCTCAGATTTTCGACTGACTTTCGCTTATATTGTCTTCGTTTAATTAAATATATATATGTGTTTAGATATTTATTTTTTACACTTGTTCCACGCAGGAGGCCCCGAGGAAAATAATTTCCTTCAGGGCCTATGTCATCTTTGGGGATGCTGTGTCGCGCGTCTTTTCAGGAAAGAAAGGAGAGAGAGTTCTGGGAAGGAAAAAAGTATGAGGGGTGGGTTGAAATTTTGGGGTCAATGTGTTTAGGAGTGACGGATGTTTGAATCCATCCCTCCCACTGCGGTGCAAGGCGATGTGCCAAGAGAATCTGTCTGGAGAGGTCTACGTTAGGTCTCCCTCAACCAGTCTATCCTGATCGTGCCCGCCACGATTTTGCCGCCAAGACTTAGACAAACCTCACCCCATGAACCCGAGCGCCCCCGCTAAGTCACCAAACGTAGAGAACCACTCGGGATGACCTATGGCAGGACTGTTGATTATCGAATAAACTGTTCGGGCGGCGGTACCCATACCCGTATCCCAAATATTCATAAATATGTTTTCTCTAGTCAACTGGACCAGTCAATAGATGGTCGTGATAGGCTGAAACCGATTACGGTCAATAAACAAACAAAAATTGTGGATATAAACATAAAATTTGAATAACTACCTTCACTGAACAGTTGAGTGAATATTTCAAAGCACTACAGTTCATGTTGGAATTGACGTTTCAAGCAAAGAAAGTTTTGTTGATTCTAATATTTAAAATAGAGAAAACTGAGCTTGCCCACCAAGCATTTTCGTCGTTTCAACGCAAACATTTTCCGCTCCATACTGAGCTCGAAAAGTTGCTTTTTAGTGGAAATTGAATAGTTTTGCAAGTTTTACGTGTTTTTACCGTGATTTAATGATAATCTTTGAATCGCGTATTATTTCCAGATTCCATTTAATTGTTTATTTTTAGGGCGGTTTTCATGGAAAATTCAAACGATTTCATTTATAATAAATTCAAAGGTATGAGAAACATCAAATTCAATCATTTTTTAAACTACTATGAAACTTAAACTAAATAATATTATTGAAGAAGAAAAAAACACTAATAATCTATACAAAAATGTATAAGAGAGCGAGACCCATAAAAATAAAAGATAACGGTCAAATTTAGAGAAAATCTCACTGACAAAACATATAACGCAAAAGAACCTAATGAGAATCTCTTTTAGACTATGTAATTATTCTAACAGCGTACCTGCATCTAAAACTGTCTCGGAATTTTCAAGTACGATATTTTCTCGCTTTTTTTTAAAACTCAAAAACGAGTCCCGGTACGATCATTGTAGTACGAGTAGCCCTCTATCCCACATCCCGAAGAAGGTTTCCGTTTTTACCCGAAGGGCGTGCACTTGAAGATATAAGGTCTGGAAGTTTCGCCCTATAGAAATTTTTAGAACAGTCCAGAACATTCGAGAGTATAAAAGAGCATTCCACAACATCCCGAAATATTCTGGAATGTTGTGAAATGTTCGGGAATGTGGAATTGGGAACATCATTGTGAAACATTCCAGAAGACTCTCGAATGGTGTGGAATGTTCTAGAACTGAATTTTTTTTGTAGCTTGAAGCTTTTTTTGTATGGGTGGGGAGGGGACACCCATTGGTAAGGATACATAAAGCCAGATCCGTCGTGGGTTCGAATGTCAATCTCATATCAACTCCCTGAGCGAAGCCGGGTACCCCATCTATTATGGTTACAACCTTCCTGAGAACAAAACTTTCAACATTAAAATAATAAATTTCGCCTTTAACGGCTGATGTGTTTTTTTACGTATACTCTGACCTGGGGGCCTAGGCGACCTCTTACTTTAAATGTTAATATATTAGAGATCCATGAAAATTTTGAGGAACAAATTATGATTTATTGAACAATTTAAATATATTTATATAAAATACTTTTTAATTGTTAGGTAACTTATATATGAAAATTTGGGTATTATATAATAATTTTTAGCAAAAATCAATTGACATCCGAAATCAGTCTGTATTATCCATTAAACTGAATAAAAACAATGAACTCACTTTTATTATTAAAGTATCTCGAATAAACTATATAATAATATATATGATGATGGACACTGCAACGCTGTCCGAAACGTTGGCTAAAGAAGGAGGTAACGCAACACGGTATAACACTATAAAGACTAATAACAAAAATAACAACAACGGCAAAAAAAAAATTTTTTTAAACTTTAGTAAAATTGTTTATGTTTATTTTTATATAGTAAAAATCAACTATTAAAAAGTCACGTAAGTATTGACGATGGGTCAGAGAGGCCGGCAAAAAAAATTGAAAAGAATTTCCTAACAGAAATTTAACTTTAAAAAATTCAAATTTAAAGCGTACGACTCTGGTGTCACTAAATTCGAAGCTACTGGAAGTGGTGTATGCGTGGGAGGGGAGTATGTCGATATTATTATTGGTGCTAGGACGGAGCGGCCCCTAGGTCAGCAGTTAAAGGTTAATAATATGTTATTAATGGTGACCGGAAAATTGGCTATTTTTCAATTATTTTTATCATAATTTTTTAAAGGGTTGTTGAAATTGCTTGATTTGAATTGTCGAATGGAAATTATTTGTTTCAATTTAATTTCAATATAATATATTATATTAATCACTTTTTTTCGTCAGTAAAAAAAAACTTTGCATAATAAAAAAAATATATATATTTTTCACCTGGTAACGTAAATACTAATTCACGCTAGTTTTACTTATCAGTAACGATAAAGTAGATACCTAACTACTTGTTTTGTTATACCCCATTTGCAATTAATTATTAAGGCTACTATATCCCCTCACATTCTGTCTCAGTTCTGTGTATTTACGCCATCATAAAGATATTATGCAAATGGTCCAAACATTAATTATATTTACGGAATACACGGCACAGAGTACCTACGGGGGTACGCAGAGTGGTAGAGTGGTACCTTCCCATCTGCGTTTTATCCTCTGGGGGCCAGAGAATGTAGAGATAAGACCGCTGGCGGAATTTATCCAACGTTTAAATATTTGAAGCGAAGAGCGTGGTAACCGCTAAATAGTTATACCCAAAACATCTTTATTCTATGGTACCAACAAATTGAACATTCAGATACTACACGAAGGGTATAGAGAAACAAAAAAATTGAAAATTCAAATGGAAAGGTGTATTAACCTAGCTTGATTTCACCTAACCTAACTTCACCTGGAAAACTTAACTACCCTTTTCTGACGTAACCAAACCCAAAGTTGACGTTAAACGCTGTAAACGACTAATTTGTTCAGCAGTTTGTTTACGGTTTACAAAAAACATACGGGAAGGGATCGAGCAATAGGCTTAACTTGAGAGGTGCTGTTGCGCGACCTTTTTTAATACAAGACCTTATTTTGAATTTGATTCTGATTTTGAAAAGACGCAGCAATTATCTTGTACGGAAACATACTATTTTCTTTATTTTTTTGTTTTAAATTGTGATAAGCGGGTATATAAAAAAAAATGTTTTGTTTTTTGTGACTTAATCCTAATTATTGAAAAAATATTTTGGCTAATTTACTTTTTTAATGTAATGAAAAATAAAACATTCTTTAAAAGATACGTTTTTTAAGCAGTAGTTTTAATGTAAATGCCACAATTCTGTCGTCCGACCATCAAAATGCTTTTCTTAACCATTTTACATTTCATAATATTTTTATAGTAAACTAACTGGTACCCGGCATGCGTTGCTATGCCATTTAACAAAAACATTGTTTCTCCCTGCGAGTCCTTTCCCATTCATCGCATTCCTCTTCCGCCTCCCCTTTCTCTCCCGCGTCCCCTTCCCCTCTCGCGTTCCCACTCCGCCTCGTCCACCTTCCCTCTCCCCACTCCACTCCCCCCCCTCTCGCGAAACCCCTACCCGAGTTCCCCTCCCCCCTCCCGCATTCCATACTTTCAGTCCCGGTGCATTCAGTTTTCAAGCAGCTTGCGTGCCATCTATTACAATTTTTTTTAATTTCATAATGCCAGAGCTCACCAGTAGTTTTATACAAACCTTGTCCTGACAATAACGAACACAAAAAAAAATAATTATCCAATTTAGTGCAGTCGTTCGGAAGTTATGCGCGTACATACATTTCGGCGATTCATTTTTATTTACATAGAAGGTAGGTAGATAGATAGATCGATAGATTATGGTAAAAGTATTTTTTTAATATTTGAGTGTTTCTCAAAAAAAGTGTACATTTTGGAAAAATAAAGTGTGCTTAGAAACAGTTCAAAAATTACACATGTTTTTAATTAATCACACAAAAAAAATATGTACCATTTTGTAGAATAAATATTAGGCTTTAAAATAACAAATAATAAACATTACAATCGTGTTAAATCGCAAATATATATAAATTTTAAAAAATAACGATTTTTACCTTGAATAAAATTGCCACCCTACCTACTTCATATGTTTATACTTCATAAAATGCGATAATAACGTTATAATATATGAATTTTTGTAAGTTTTAGGGTCTTAATTAAACGTAGTTTCTGTACAAAGTAATTTTTTATGGGGTTTCATAGTAAATTAATAATTTATGCACAAAAATGAAAATGAGACATAATCATTTACTTTTTCGTTACTACTCTTTAGTTACGTTTTATTTCTACTTCCACCGTAATTTCTGAACCCATTTGTTAAATTTTACAAGGGCAACACTAGCTTCTTTCTGGTTGGTTGTTGGTCTGACGTCTCCGCCATAACATTAATTGTTTAAATCAATAACAACGTGTTTCTTTAGTGGGACTACAATTTCGTAACAGGAAATATTAAAGCCTTTTTTCACTAAACGGTAAATCTTTTTTTAATCATCTTTTTGTAATACGTGCGGAATGAACATTGCTAAGCTTACATATTTACAGTTTTAAATTTTATCAAACCATTGACTTTTTATAACCCCATTTTGTCTAATTCTTCTTACAATTTCGTAACTTTTATTAGGAATTTCGTAACGTTACGAAAAAGTACAATATAAAGCTGAGTGTATACAGTTTCAACCTGATTTTTATTTTATTTATTATAAAGACATAGAAATTCAATATGACAATAAAAATAAAAATATTTTATCGAAAAAAGAAAAGTCCCAATAAACTATTTTAAGTAGTTTGTAAATGGGTGCTTTTACTTTGAAGATATAAATAAACTTATTTTACTTTATTATGCAGTTAGAATTTTTTGTGTCAGAGTCGAATACAAATTATTTCTTTCGGCCAGCCAATTCTTCAACATAATATTTGTTTTACCATTCGTACATGTTTTAATTTCGGTAAGTAAGATATTTAAGTAATTAGGTATCATGTGGTCCAGCGTTATTTTTCCATATTTGTTTAAATTCTCAGGTTAAGAATACTATATTGTAAGTGTGTCTGTAATTATGTAAGTTGTCCCTTTCAAAATGAAAACATTTTTATGAATTAATGCCTCAAGCTTTTATAAAATCTTATTTAAATAAATAAAAATATATATTATTTACTCTTATAATCCCGGCTGATTGCTTTTAATGAAATGCCCCCAAAAACCAATGCCGGAAGGCAAAAAGCTTCTTAGAAGATTATTAGAAGATTTATTTAAAAAATTTTAAACGTTATGAGTAAAATCTCAAATTAATTATTCATCCTAGACTTGCAGAAAATTCTATAGATGTAGCGTATTAAAAATAAAATGGATAATTTTTTTTATCCAGACACTATCTAGATTGCATTTAGTTCGAGTTGAATCTTGCAATCATATATAAAGATAGCAGCCAATAATATGTGCATTAAGAAAATGAAGATAATGTTGGTAGTTCTTAGTCGAAGTATGATACAGTTAAAAGTGACCGAATTTCATATGGGTTCCGTAGCTCAATCGGTAGAGCTCTTGCCATGTAAGCAAAGGGTTCTGGGTTCGTGTCCCAGCGGATATCTTTTCTGATTTTTCTGTCTCAGATTTTCGATTGAGTTTCGCTAATATTGTCTTCATTTAATTAAAGATTATTAGAAGTTTCTTAGAAGAAACTTTACCAAATGTATCCATGGCAGAAAAAGAGAAGGTAAAAAAATTGCTAATTTTGCTAAATTTAAATACAGATTCTTTAAAGACAGAGTTTAATAAAATAAATCCCAGAGAAAATAAAGTACTAAAAAAGTAGCTACAAACCAAATTGTAATTAAACACAAATTAAAAATGGCTATTTCGATAGTGATTCAAATTAATAAAATTTTAAATGTTTTAATCAGTGCCTGTTGTTTAATTTCTACAGATTAGTTGAATATTGTGTTAGGTACTTACAATTGGGAAGCTGATAATTTTATTAAAAAAACATTAATTAATACTCATTAATTATTATTTTAAACCCTTGCAATAGATACAACAAGTATTTGGGTCGTGAGATTATGTATGTTTTTAGTAAATTAATACAATAAATAAAAAAGTAAAGGATAATTACGTACATTTAAAAAAGACAATATTTTTTTTAATAAATAAATAATAAAAAATAAATAAAAATAAATTTAAAATATTTGTTTTGTATATAACAAGCTTTATGTTTACTATTTAGTTACATCTTAGGACTATTTCGTAACAATATTTCGTAACAACCTTTTCGTTACGTACATTTATTTTGAGAAATACTCATTTAACATTTCGAGATAAATAATGGCCCAAGTTGCCTGTAAAATCGTGAAAATTTTAATTCTTTAATGGCCTACAAATTTAAAACAAAAACACTTCAATAAACGTAATTAAAACAAACTCTTTAGTTCTTTGATTGGCATTGCAACGTATGCCGGGTACTCGCTAGTATTATACAATACTGTAGTTTATATAATAATTCACATCTAAATCTTATTTTCACTTTAATTTATTTCACCGTAACCGGTTTCTGAGAATTAGAAATTCGACGGTTAAAGACGACTTAGTAACAACTGTAACAAAACCCATATAATTGAAAAAAATCCTCGTAGAACACCCTCCCCCCCCCTACGCCATACGTTATGTATCTATATAAAATATAAACCATAGGTTAAGAATAATTTTTGTTTTGAAAAGTTTTAATTTAAAAATTTTTTGCGACCGGTTTCGACACGTCGGTATGATTAACGACCAAACTTAAAACTAACTTAAAGGTTCTATACAAGTACACAATTAATTAGGCGGGGTTAGTGGGACTAATTCTGACACCTCCCACCGTCCTCCTCCTCCACCAACTTCCCCCCTCCCACTACCCCCGCCTAATTAATTGCGTACTTGTATGGAATTTTTAAGTTAGTTTTAAGTTTGCTCGTTAATGATACGGACGTGTCGAAACCGGTCGCAAAAAAAATTAAAATTAAAGTAACAAATGTACATCAAAAATTTAAACTTTTCAAAACAAAAATGTCTAGAAATTGTTACATAGTCAGTGCCCAAGAAATACAAAAAAAAAGAATAATTTGTGCTAGTCTGAAGATGGCTTTAACAAGCTGAAACCGGTTACGGTCAAATAAATTAAATAAGTTTTAAATTTTTTTGGTTTTATTATTAAAAAGGAATTCCACCATGAATTGTCATTTCCAAAAATAGAAATATTAATAAGGTAGATTTTTAAATTATTTATTTTTATATTATTTTGAAATAAAATGATTTTTAATATAATATAGATAGGTATATCGAAAAGCATTTTATTTCAAAATAAGATAAAATGATAAATGGCGTCTCAATTCGACCAGTGGCTTTTCATCTTCTGTTTGCGTACTAAATATTAAATTTTAATTTAAAACTTTTCAGAAGAATGTTGTTTACAGCGTTATCCTCGGCACACATTCATTTCATATTTATAATGGAGTCCCAACGAGCTGAGAGCGGAGTACGGGGCAGGGGTACCGCACAACAAAGCGGGAAGTCGAGGTCGAAGTTTGCGGTCAGTACCAAAAAGGAGATTTCAAGGGATTTGTTCAAAAGAAAATGAACGAATGCGAGATTTACGTGTACGTCGATGCCTTTACAAACAATAAAACTGCGATAAACACGGCGTTTTTTCGATACCAAAGTGGTTTCGTTATGATTTGTATGTGCTTAGGAACTAAGCGCTTTCAAAAATAATAATATAAAGCATTGGATCAAATTGGTACTTTATTGAATTTGTCGATATAAAGAAAAACGGTTTTCAAATAAAGAGTGGTTTATCATTTTATTGTTTTTTTTTTAAGTTAGACAATGGAGGGCTTAAGGGTGGAAAGCTGAGTTAATATCTACCTGAGTAGATATTAATTCTCAGCAACAAATGTGTTTAATTCAATCCTTTATAATACATACATATTGCATACGAACATCTATTGTAAAACGAAACGATTGTTACCCAAAATGGGTTAGTACTGAACTAAAAAAACTCATTCAATGTAAAAAAATTGCTCACATTAACTATAAATCCAATAACTCTATTGACTGCTATAAAATTTTTTCTGATTTACGAAATAAATGTAAAAGTCTATCTAAAAAATGCTATTCAGATTATATTACAGATGTAGAGCAGACTATCAAGTCAAATCCAAAACATTTCTGGAATTATGTGAAGTCTCTTAAAGACAATAACGGCTGTCCTAGATCAATGTATTCAGGGCGCAAACATGCTGACAATGATCAAGAAATAGTTGATCTCTTTGCTGATTATTTCTCAAGTGTTTATGAACACAATAATGATAATGTGACTTTACCTGAATTTAAATACACCAATGTAACTGATATATCAACATGCCACATTTCCCTGGATGATGTTAATAAAAAGATCAGATCTTTAGATTGTAAGAAAGGATCAGGTTCTGACAAAATTCCACCGGTATTCATAAAGGAATGCGCTCAGTTTATAGCAGCTCCTCTTCAACACATATTTAATCTGTCACTCCGAACTGGAATATTTCCTGGTCCTTGGAAACTTAATCACTTGTCACCTGTATTTAAATCAGGTGATAAAAAATGTGTTTTAAATTATATACCAATTTGCATACTGTCTACCATCCCGAAAATGTTTGAAAGTATTGTCTTAGATAAGATTGCTGATAAGTTTAGGCATATTATTACTCCAAAACAGCATGGTTTTGTAACCGGTCGGTCAACCACAACCAATCTTCTATTATATGAACACTATATCTGTGAAGCTTTCACGTCTCGTGCACAAGTAGATTCAATATATACTGACTTTTCAAAAGCCTTTGATAAAGTAAATATTAATATCCTTCTCGCGAAACTGCAAGCCCTTGGTATACATGGATCATTCCTAAAATGGTTGAATAGTTACCTCTGTAACCGTGAACTCATGGTAAAATTAAATAATAAATTTTCGTATAAATTTAAAGTAACTTCGGGGGTTCCTCAAGGCTCTCATCTGGGCCCACTTCTCTTCATTTTATTTATAAATGATCTATCTTTATATTTTGATAATGTCAAATTCATTCTATTCGCAAATGACCTAAAGCTTTTAAAGATTATAAAATGTTTAAATGATGCACTTATCCTTCGGCAAAATTTGGATAGATTTGCTAGCTGGTGTGAAATAAATAAATTATTCCTAAACGTAAAAAAATGTTTCCACATGTGTTTTTACCGTTCACGGATTCCAATATCTACATCGTATTTAATTAACAATAATGAAATTGCATTAGTACCATTTATCAAAGACCTTGGTGTTATTTTTGACCGGAAACTTACATTTGATCGTCACTGTGAAACAATTTCCAATAAGGCCATGCAAATTCTAGGTTTTGTAATACGTAACACAAGGACTTTTCAAAACATTGAGTCAATTAAGCTACTTTACTGCTCTCTTGTGAGATCGCAGCTGGAATATGCATCTCCTGTATGGTCTCCGATTTATACCTGTAACTTACACCGTTTGGAGAGAGTACAAAGAAAATTTCTTCGATACATTCAATTCAAATTGAGACAGCCTGTAATTGAAATCCGCTACAATGCATTAATGTCTGATCTAAACCTACCAATACTTTCTACCAGGCGTACTATTAATGACATTCTTATACTTTTTAAATTACTGAACAATCTCATAGACTGCCCTCAAATGTTAAGTGTTATAAATATTCGTGTCGTCCCTGTTAAATCAACTCGACTCCACCACCTTTTTCACCGAACTGCCAATACGTATACAGACCTTTTCGATATTTTCAAAACTTCACCGTCTTGCATCAAAGTAAGAATAACTAGTTATTTATGTAACTGATATGTTTGTAAAATGATAAATATTTGTTGTACTAATATGCATTGTATGTATGTACTGTATGTTATTCTATATATATATATAAACGCCCGTACATAGGGCTATTACATACATATATATATATATATATAATGTTTGTAAATGTTCGATACACCTGTATTATGTATGTAATAGCCCTATGTACGGGCGTTTAAATAATAAATAAATAATAATAAATAAATAAATAAAGAGTATACATTGTGCGTGATATTGTTATATTTTGTTTTCTCGATTACATTATAGAGGCTATGTGTTTTTATGTGGATCACCAGTTATAGGGTAATAGTAAAATAATAATGATGTGTTATGTGTTTTAAAGTGTGTAAAGTGTGTGGTAAATCAAATAAGTAAGATGTCGGTACAATACTTACAGGTTTATTAACAATTACAACTTATGCACATTCCTCTATATTTTAATATTTTACAATAATAATAATGTGAAGGGCGAACAAACACGATTTGCAAGTGAGTCTAGACCGGGAGTTTAAAACAGAATGAGCGGCAGGTTTTTACTGCGGCGCGGAGAAAATTCTAGTTACTTAAACATGGATTGGATTGGCTGCTTGGGGGCCAATCAAATAGCCAGCCGACTACGATTCCGTGTCCTTTGTTCGACTTCCACAACACCAAAATTAGTTTAACACGTTTCATTAAAATGTTCAAACCGATATCAATAAATTAATAAATTACTAGCCCGTCGCATGCAACTAATAGGTAAAAGTACTATGCGAATTGATGCTCGAGTGTGGATGAAACAAGGAGTGTGTATTACAAATGTTTTTTTTTTTTTATAAAATATTTTAAGAAAATAAACGATTTTTGACGGTGAATGAAGCAAAGCGTGTGTGCCTACAAAGGGGCCCAAGGAGTTTACTCAATTTGGTACACTTGCTACTAAGCCACTTCGGTGGTCCGGGTCAAGGCGTTCAGTGTGGGCCTTATTTCGCAAAACTGTTCAATTTTTTAATATGCCATTCGTATTGTGTAGATTGATACGCGTAGTTTGATACCCCTATCGTCTACTTTCCTGTTCCAACGAAGGCTCCTACCATTGAGTCACTTTGGTCGCCGACACTTTTAAAACAGCCCAGGGAACTTACTGTTCAAATTCACCTACTACTGAGCCACTTCAGTATCCTGGCTCAAGGCGTTCAGTATTTTATTTGGAAAACCAACAGAACCCTTACTCGCAAAAAGGGGCCTAGGAGCGTTCTGCTCAATTTTTCACCAAGCATTTCGGATTGTGTATGTAGAGACGCATATTTTGATACTCGTCTCGGATACTTTACAGTTTCATTTTTTAAAATATTTATAGAAAACCCCTAGTATGAGTTAAAAAATGCATCAACCTTAACACAAAAAAACACGCTCTTAGAATTGTGTGTATTGTTGAATAATTGATGCGAAACGTCACTGATAAACAGCAACTTTCCAATCGGTGTAGATCACACTTCTAGGAATTTAAAAATTAGTACCTATCCAGTAGTTCACCAATTTATTCTGAAACACGCTATCCACGTACGTACATACGTAGTTTTGCAAAAAAATAATAATAACTTGTGAACAAAAAAATGCTAAACAAAAGAAAAATTCAAAGAGATGCATTTAATTAAAACGTAAAAATCAACCTCTTTACTTGCTCCCCGTGGAAACGTCATTTTTAAACTTAGCGTATTTAAACATAAGACTTTCAATATTATTAGTATAATATGAAAAGTTTGAATGATATGCTCGTAAAAGACACCTTTTATAAGCCAAAGCCAACGTTACTGTTTTATCTACATTTTGCTTACAATAACCCGACACTTAAAGTTTAATGCGAATGGTGTCCCGCTTATCTTATAGCTGCAGCATGGTCGCCCTGACGTTGTCTAATGGGGCGCATTCATTAGGGCGACCACTATCTGGTGACGCTAACCGGGACTGTGGCTAGATAAAGGAATTTACACCCCTTAATAAGATAGGGTGACTGCAACTAATTGACGTCACTATTTCTGCAAACGTATTGGTAATCCAGCGTAATGAAACAAATGGCAATCAGATATTTAAATCATCGCCTTTTAAAGCTCCTAATTTTTTTTAAACAAACTTTTTTTTAAGTAAAAATTTAATACAGAAAAAAACAGTTGATGAAGAGTCACGTGTCACGGTGTTTGTGGTCGCACTCCTCCGAAACGGCTTGACCGATTTTTTATGAAAATTTTTATGTGTATTTGGTAGGTATGAGAATAGGTTTTTTAAGTTTATTTCATACCGCTAGCTGATTAGGGTGTCCCTGTCCTGAAAAAAAAACTATTTTTTTGACAATTTTTTTTTTTGGTACTTTTTTTTATTTGGCATCAAAAAATACCTACAAACCCAAATTTCAACCCTTCTACCTCCACCCTCCCATTTTTTAATCGTGATTTTAGTATTTTGTTTGAACAAATTTAACCGTCTTGCGTATTTCAAACGGAACGAAATTATTTATGTTGTTGAATTGCAGATGGCGCTACGTCCACCTCATAGGACTTTCATGCACATGCGCAAGACATTCACGAGATGCGTCGCGTCATTTTGATATTTCATTCGGCATCATATTCTCGCGTGGGAAAATCACCGAGCTTATTTGTGTTGGCTAAAGACGGACTGATGAAAAAATGTCCTAAATACCACAGTGCTCCATTCCTCTTTCTGCCATAGATCCCGTCCCCACACCCTTACAATACATTCGTTATTTTTTTATTTAACAACCAAAATATTCACTAGAAATAATTTATATGGCAGAACAACGTTTGTCGGGTTAGCTAGTAATTACATAAAATAATCTCAGCAAGGGCTGTCAAAACATCGGAATTTCTAAAAATAAATAAAACACTTCTAACTGAAGAATCCCGAAGCAGTGATGTCACAAAACTAAATACTGAATAAAGCTTCGATAAAGCTTCCCTCACTTGAAAGAAGTAGCACAATAAATATAACCTACCCCAAAATATTTATTTCCTGAATCCTGTATTTCAAGATCTCAAAAATATTGTGCAATAAACGACATGCTACCAAGGGAAAAAAAATTCTCCAGTAAAGTTGTTGTCCAAGTTCGTTGAAAAAATTCTCCAGTTGAACCAAGAAATATCACGTACTCTCGGGATTAAGACGAGTGCAGCACCAGGATTACAGTTTACGGGGTCTATGTCATCTTTTGGGATGTTGTGTGGAGGATCTTTTTAGGGAAAGGTAGGAGAGGAAGTTTTGGGACGGAAAAATGTCTTAGTGATGGGTAGGAATCTGGGTGTCACAGGTGTGTCTAGGAGTGAGAGGGCATATGCCTCCATCCATCCATCCCTCTAATTGCAAGGTGATGTGTCGAGAGAGTCAGGGTGGAGAGGTATATGGCCTCCCGGACAAACCTCACCCCATGAACTCGTTCTGGTTCTCGAGATTCCGTGATTGAAAGCTCTAGTTCTTACCTACCCGTGTACCCGTAGGCATTTTTCAGAACATAAAGATACAAATCTTTTCGGCAGCATCGCGCTCATTGGTTAAAACATTGTACATATATTTTCGTATCGCTGTACAATGAACCGGTGGATGCAATTTTTAGCCATAAGTTGTTTTTAATTGTTTGTCTAGCTTGTAGTTTTCTAGATCTTAGAAATGTATTGTAAGTTTGTACAGCGCCCTTGAGGTGATTTTTCACAAAAACGGCACTTTATAAATCATCCAAATATTATTATTATTAACTGTCTCAGCAACTAAAGTCTCTTGTCTGTGGGCTCCCTTACATTATTTTAATTTTATTTTATTTTATTTTTTATTATTTTTGTACAACAGAATTTATTTGGGTAGCACTGATAATACGGCTACCGGTCTGTAGTTTTTGACGTCTGTCTTATCTCCAGCCTTGAAAATAGGACTGACTCGGGTCAGTTTCCAAATTTATTGAAAGCATTATTATATATAATTATTATTATCATTCAAATACAGAGCAACTGTTGCAACGCAACTGTCTCCTCAACCGAAGACTCTTGACTGCGGGCTCCCTTACATTATCTTTCAAATACAGAGCAACTTTAAGGTCTATGCCCACTACACCGTTCCATATCATGACCGTACTATGAAGGTATCGGACACGAAATAAACACGCTACGCCCTACTATGCCCACTAGAACGTACTAACACCGTATTATACCCGTACGTAACGGGTATAGTGACCGTATGATAACCGTACACACCGCGGTTAGTGTCCGTACTATCCCCGTTCAAATGTCTGTCTACCGCTGACGCACGTCTCACAGAACTGAACACAAATTACGAACTGACGGAGTGGCAACGCGGTTAGAACGGGGATCATCCGCGTATAATCCCCGTTCTAACACCGTCACGTGCCATGCATGAGCGGACCGGCACCTGCAAAATATTATCATCTAGAATTTGCCGGTCATGGTACGTGACGGTTTTGGTCGGTGACGGAACGGTCTAGTGGGCAGCGTTTCATACTGATCGATACAAAGAATATTTTTTTGCATGCGCCGCTACGGTTACGGTCATGGTATGGAACGGTGTAGTGGGCATAGACCTTTACTGTTGCAATGCTACTGTCTCCACAACTAAGGTCTCCGGTCTGCGGGCTCACTTACATTACCATTCAAATACAGGGCAACTGTTGCAACGTAACTGTCTCCTCAACCGAAATCTCTTATCTGCGGGCTCCCTTACATTATCATTTAAATACAGAGCTACTGTTGCAAGTCAATTGTCTCCTCAACCGAAGTCTCTCGTCTGCGGGGTCCTTTACATTATCATTCAAATACAGATCAACTGTTGCAACGCAACTGTCTCCACAATTAAAGTCTCCTGTCTGCGGGCTCCCTTATATTATCATTTAAATAAAGAACAACTGTTGCAACGCAACTGCCTCCTCAACTAAAGTCTCTTGTCTGCGGGCTCCCTTACATTACCATTCAAATACAGATCGACAAATCGAGAGTTATTTGAAAAGATCACCTTAACATCAATAAATTTTATCTGACAAAACCTTTTATTTTTCCAAAACCAAACCATTCAGCTTTATCCCGTAAAACCTAATTAATATTCACATCATATTCTCCTGCTCTCAATAAATTTACCAATTTACAACATAACTGTTACAATTTATATTAAAATCAAACAGGAAATGGTTCAAACGTCAAACTGTCATTCGGTACTCGTGACCATCGGACTAAATTAATACACAATGCATTTTCGACATCGGAATTAAAGCTGATTCAAAACGAAAAGTAACTCGTAATTGGATTAACTGGATTAAGTGAAATGCACTTTTGTTTTATCTTCGTTCGTGTGACTGAATAGGTTTATAACTTTATTTTCTAAATTGCTACAGGTATGATAGGTATAAAGAACGTATGAAATAATAAAGTACCTATACTATAAATAACGTACGAAAAATCAATGTTGGTCAAGTTATGGGCCCGCAATCCGGATTTCTACCGATTTATTACATATTTCCCTTATACAAGGTAAGTTTTAAAGCTCTTAAAAAATACATGTTATCCTTGAAGATAATATCTAGACTTTGCCCGCACCGAAACCCAAATTATATAAAATTCCTTCGATAGAAAAAAATCGCAAAGTGTGCTCCAAAAATTATTATAAACACGTTTGTTTCAGTTATTTTTACAAGTTATATGTATGAAAAATTCACAGTGTTTCTTTAAATGCTGTTTAAGATAATGCCCGCGAGATCTTTGCTCTATTTTAAACGAGTCGTATTTTATTAAACATTTTCGCAATTTTCGCATCGATTTTGTCGCTGTAAGTGTTAGCGCTCTCCTCTAACATTCATATTTTCGCATCTCTCCATCCTCATCTTTTCGATCCCGGTTGCAGGGCCTTAATAGTTCTGTTATTATTTTTTGAAGTGACACTTCTATTGCCCCGTTAGCGATTTGAAATTTGAATGAAATGAAAATGCGTCACAAAAATTTATTATTGAAGTAAAACTTTTTTACGCACGTTTGACTTGGGGAATAAGCTGGCGAATGCGTGACGAGAGCGCTACGAAAGGCGAGGCAAACGGTAGTTGAAAAGAAGATATAAGTTAGTGAAGATAGAAAGAGAGAGAGAGTTACGCCTCGTATATTACAGTAGGGGCAAGAGCGAGAGGTGCGAGCTCACATTTTCTTTCTCTCTTTCTCTCATAACCAGTTACATTTCGTATATCTAAGACACAGTGCAGGCCTATTGTCTGCATCGCACTGTAGGAGCGAGAGAGTAGTGCACGTGCATATTTTCTTTCTCTCTTCCTATCATATAGATGGAGCAGAAGTTTTATTTCAGTCGTGTGGTCTAAAGCACACTCGTTTTTTTTATGGTCCTCTGTTCTAATACAATGCGGTAAATTCGGTAAATAGTGCGGTGGGCAAGGCGCTCGACAAGTCTCAGCGGCCAGAGAGACATACACCAAGCGAACGCAGGTTCGAATCCTACGAAATTTAAAAAAATAATCATTTTTATTTGTGCAAATTCAATATCCAATCTTCAAAATACTCTAAAATTAACAGGCAAAAGAAAAGAAAGCGACATCTAGTAACTTTCTAGTTTCACTTGTACTGCGTGTGAATTTCACGCACACTCTGATTTTTTTCTAGGCAATAATTCTAGCTTCACCTTTCATGGAAATTGTTGAGTGGCTGAAGGAAGCGGAAAAGAGTATGGAGGCATTTAGGAAGAAAATATTAGAAAGTACCTTACTAATCAGTACTAGTCCCAGAGATAGGTCGTTCATGACGTTGTCCTTCTAAAATATTTTTGGTTTTTGGAAGAAAAACTTTTATAGCCCCGCTATGATATGGATTTCGGATGAAACGGAAATGACGATTACTGCACCTGCGATGCATCATCTGCGCTCGTCGACCGCATTGATTACGATGTCACTTTTAAAGGCTCCTATTGGTTGGGATATGTCGCTTTGATTATGACCTCACTTTTCAAGTATTAGTTGAGATTGTTTTGGTAAAGTTTCGCCTCTAACGCGTGTAAACTGCACTCGATTTTTTATTATTATGTTTTTTTTACATTAACTCCACACAGGAGGCCTTAAGGAAAATAATTTCCCTGATAGCCTGTCATCTGGGATGCTCTGTGGAGGGTCTTTTTGAGGATAGGAAGGAATGAACATTGGTCTTGAAAAGACCCATGTTGTAGGAAGGAGGAAACACGGAGACCGGCAAATCATTCCACAGCCAAGCTGTTGAACACGAGAACGAGTCAAAGAAGCGACCGGTTCTCATGTGACAAATGTCAACCGTGTACAAATGTTGTGCTTTATATATTTTTTCTAGTGTCTTCTGTCATTTTCGTTTTCAAACATGAGAAGAAAGATGACCAACGTTAATAACGTCCATACGAGCTCTCGCTGGGACCAGTTTAATCTTCCTAAACTTTAAAGCAACCGATTTTTTTAAATATCTCATAAGTTTTTTATCTTAATTGTGCGTTCGGGAATCCGCACCTGGACGTATTCCTGTCTATGGATTTGTTTCCTGTACATTTGTGAAGCGCACTATTCATTCGTAAATAATCCAATATAGTTACATTGCCACCTGCATGCATTATTATTTCGTTTATGTCCCATAACATTATTTAATTAAATTCACATTATTAAATTTACTAAATATATTAAATTATATTGGTTAATGCACTTAAATTAAAACTGTAGCGGCATTACGGCAAAAGTGGGATAAATTCGTACTGGATACGCATTGCAATATGTCGTTTGTTCGTAAATTTAAATACATATACATCACAAATATGGTACTTACTCACTCCTTGGAATTTACAGAGACACCTAAATGGATTGTTTTTTAAAAATAGAATCTAAAACAAGAAAATAACTGACACTGTCTGTTTCTTGGAAAATTTTCATCATTGTGAAAAACTTTGAGTTTGTGTATTGATTGACAAATTTCATCTCTTGCAAAATATCAAGTCACCTAAGGATTGCATTGACTGAATTTAATTATTTGATTGGATGACATCACGGAGGCCTCCAAAGCATCAAGATCTACAAAACAAGGTTGGTGGATTTGTTATTTTCCCTGGAGTTTCTCTTTGTGCCATTTGTGATATATTTGTTCGCAAGTAGAGTTTTTTCATAATCATAATTTCTTGGGTATTAAGCCCAGAGGGTCTGGGGTTATTTACACACCTCAGGCTCGCATATTATAATGCACGTACATTTTAACGAAGTTTTCTATGTATATTTCGTGTTATCACTAATACGGAATCTCTAAATATGTGTATAACATTTCCACATCAATTATCAAAATTATGCCGTCGATTCATATGTGTGTGTGAGTCAGATAATTTATTTTGAAATTGTTACTTGAACGTGTAATTTTATTTTGGCCAGAATTTCATGGCTGTCAATACCGTAATTAATCATTTTATTTAATAAAACAAGGTCAGTGGTAATCCACCTATCTGACAACGTAATCCGATTTAGTTAATGCATTAGCAGAATGTTATTAAACATAACAATTTAAGATTTTACTAAAAGTTTTTTTTTAAAGTTAAAAATAAAAAAAATATTCATCCTAGACTTGCAGAAAAGTCAATAGATGTAGCATATTAAAAACAAAAATAAATTAAATTTACCCAAAACAGTATCTAGATAGCATTTAGTTCAGGTTTGAATCTTGCAATCATACATAAAGATAGCAGCCAATCAAAATATGCATTAAGAAAATGAAGATATTTTGGTAGTTCTTAGTCGAAGTATGATATAGTTAAATATAACCGAATCGGATAGGGACTAGTACTGGGCGTTGACGATAATTCTATCCAACGCCAACGTCGTTATCGTTGGCAATTTTCAACTGTTGAAAATAACGTCGACGTTGACGCAACTATAATAGGAGATCGACATGATACTAACAAAAAAACAAACCAAAAATATATCAAAATCGTATTAAGGGTTCCCTTTTAATGGCTGGTTCCCCGAATCATTGATGTATTATTAATTATTATTATCTCTTTACCCCTGGAAGACGTTGGTTTCGGTGTTGAAAATATTATCCTGTTGAAATATTTAAAGACGTTGAAGATATATTTTGCTTGTCACTGATAAATTCACTTGTTACTTGGCGCTATGGATCGGCCGTATTGGACGGGAAAATAAAAAAAAAGTGCAGTAGGTACGTACATTACTAAAAGACCATGTCTAATTGGGTATAATATCGTTCACGAAGTGCGATCTCTTGACCCTTTTGATTTCATCATTCCAACACCGTTGAAAACGATAGGTTCAAAACGTAGCTGTTAGGCGACCGACACTGACAATTATCAATAGGTTATTTTTTTGCTTGTCGTTGATAAATTTGATTGTCCCCTGACGCTGCGTATCGGCCATATTGGATAGGAAAATAAAAAAAAAAGTGCAGTAGTTACGTACATTAACAAAAGACCGTTTAAAATATCGAGTAATGTTGTTCACGAAGTATAAACTCTTAACCCTTTTTATTTATTAGGCAATTGAATCGTTGACTGCGTTGAATAATATTCGCATGCAGGTATTATATTTCAACTGTTGGCGCTAATTATTTTCAACAGCGTTGGACGTTGAAACAATATAACTATTGTTTCCAACGGCTAGTTATATTTTAATATAGTACTAATAAGGACACATTATATGCTCCACCCCTTCAAGGCGTAAGTCCTGGGTTCGAGTCCTAGATGTGACCTAACCTTCTCTGATTTTTCTGATTTCAGATTTTAGATTGAGTTTCGCTAATATTGTGTTCAATTAATTAAATATTGCAATTTGAGGTTTTACTTTAAGTTAAAAATAAAAATCAAAATTGATGAATGTGAGAAATTTGTTCACTTTCTATTATATTTTTTATTTTGATACAATATACATTTCATTGTACAATACAGTAATGTTGGCCTCACTGGGTGGCTTAACCGTGCTGAGGCCTCCATCTTATAATGCAAAAAAATATATGTAATACATTTAAAAAAAATAATAATGAAACATATATATGTATATATATATAATGTTGGTGAAGAAAAAAACATAAGATTAAGATAAATTATTTAAACCAAAAAAAAATATTTAATATTAAAATAAATTAATTTAAAATCGGTATATTTTATGGGCCATCCATAAATTACGTCACACGAATTTTATAATTTTTGACCCCCACCCCCCAACCCTGTCACACATCGTCACCATTGTGAGACCGCCGTTGACGTCCCATATTTTGCAATTTTGACCCCCCCCCCCCCTTAAGGTGTGACGTAATTTATGGATGACCCCTTATGTGTGAAGTGTGTTTTATACTGGTTTAGTGTGTTGCGTGTAGGTATGTTTTATTCTTTTATGTTATGAAATTTTGGTAATATTGTCTTTTTTGTTGTATATTTGTTGTTCTTTGTAAAATGGGGATTAAATAGACGAATTAAATTCTACTTGTCTATTTACTAAGGAAGTGTACGGTGTCTTCTACTTACTACGTATTTACAAATATAACTAATTAGGTAAGTAACTACCTACTTATCGTTAAGTACGGTGAATTCCAAGTACAACTTCGCCAGGTAGGAAAATTGGGAGTATAAATATATTCTAATTTAACCTTTTCACTTTTTATAAAATGTTTCAATATTTTACATCAAACACTTCCAATCACCCAGCCTATATCGAGTTACACATGCTTACAGCTTAGTTACATATGACGCGTGTTTCAATTATTATGGCATAAATTCATCTCAGTAAAAGTTTTTAGAAATTTTTTTTACAGCAAAAAACTTTAGGTGGGTTATCTGCATTTAAATACATGATCCAATTAATTGCACTAGTTGACGGCCTCCGTGGTTGAGTGGTTATGAACTTTGTCTGCGATTCTGGAGGTCGCAGATTCAAATCCTGGCGTGCTCAAGAAAATTTTATATAATTTTAAGAAGAGCAGAAGTAAATTTACACTAGACTAGAAACCCGCAGATGTTTTGCTTTTTGAAGTGAAACTTTTTTGCTCGCTGTAAGGCTTTCAGAAATCGAGTGATTGAATTTTAGCAAATAATTGATCACTATAGATTTTATAACTTGACACTTTCGCTGCTCGTGAAAGCACAGAAAAAATAATACAAAGACAAATTTGTTGCATAAAAATGAAGATGAAACGTGACACAGACGTTAAATTAAAAGTAAAAGAGTCCATCGACGGGAATGAATCAAGATGAATTTAAACATAAAATGACAAATGGAAAGTGAAGTTAAATATAGGACGACACAGCACTCAACATCTACTACAAGAAGAGAACAGTTAAAAGCACGCCAAAAAACAAAGGCCTAAGAGATTAAGAAAATAATAGCAATACCCGAAGATCAGAATAAGGAAACTAACATATATATTTAGATGCTTAAGAGATGTTTTAAACGAAAAAATACTTAGAACCACATACTTCGCTTTCTGTCAATCGATTATACAATACGGCATAATAAGATGGGGCGGTACATATACAAATCAAACACAAACAATTTACATATTACAAAAACTAATAATAAAAACAATTTAAAAAAAAACCCTACTCATATTCATCAGAACTGTTATTCAAACAATTTAAGGTCAGAAAATTAAGTACGTTATACTTTTATCACGCAACATTACAAATTTATAAAGATAATATTCAAAATAAAGTTGCACCCTTCAAAAATAACAGAAATCTTAGACAAACATCAATACCTACTTCATATTCCAAAATGTAAAAAAACAATAGGACAGTTAAATCATAAATATCTCGGAGTTAAATTTTTTAATTCACTACCTGAAAAAAATCAGAAACATGAACAGTCACATAAAAAAATTTAAAACTCAGCTTAAAACTTATACTTAAAATTTGAACTGAATAAAAAATAATAAATTGAACCATATAATAACACCCCCCATGTGATGAATGCCAACCTTCAACCTACGAGAAGCCTACAAGAAAAAAAATTTTTCCCTCTAAATATTATGTAGAGAAAATGGTACATTCGGCGACATCTGTCCGAGCAGTTGGGAGCTATTACAGAGATCTGCATAGAGACTGGAGCGAGTGAACCCCATATCATAGTTATATCGAGAACAAAGGAAGTTTAAATTCTACCAATAAGAGAGTGGACTTTGATCATTTTGGGCGGCCTTAAATTAATTCTCACAGGAACTTAGGTTGAATGAACTGTATTAAAAACAGAACTAAAGACAAAGAGTTGAAGGATTATTGACCCGGGTCGTGTTTATTTAAGGCGCGATCGAGAACAGGAGGTTTTGGGCACCTAACGTTTCAAATGGAAACAAGAAAATCTTAGACGGGAATGTTGAAAATAAATAAATGAAAAAATCATCGATAAGGGCACGGAAAACGTAACATGGATGGTACCAGGGGACGTTTTAATTAAAACTGACCTAGAATGATCGCAAAAAACGGGTAGAATCTCGGAAAATTTCACAAACTGAAGATAATAACCTGGAAAAGTGGGAAAACCTATTGATATGGAAATGGAATGGTGAAACGAAGTTATTAGAGCCAAATATCTCAAGAGAAAACTAATTGGAACTACTTAAATTGACTTTAATAGGTACCGGTATAAGGATTACTCTGATCTGACAGCACTATTCACGATAAACAGGATATTGAAAATATTGCATATCAAAGGCCACGGTACATTTTTGGTCACTCTACAATTAAATCAAACACAGGAAAAGAAGCTTAACGTAGTCTGACGCAGAAAAATATGCGTGAACCGTCGAAGGAATCGCTAACCGTTTGACAAGAGGAAAAAGATTGGCTATCACTTTGTTGCCGTGATATTATATAAATAATTTTATAGAACATGATTTCAAGCAATTATGGGCATCATTAATACGAAACGATGTAACAAAATTATACAAGCTAAATACGAATATTTACTTTAGAAGAAAACCATTACTTTTTATGGTGAGGGCATTAACAATGAATTACGAGCAAGTACATGAAATTTTTTAAATTAATACCTGTCAATGAGAAAATTTATGTGATTTTCGACGAGAGAAAAATACTAAACTAATTTGGCTCTAAGGCATGAGATAGGAGATTAACAGAGATTTGACAAAAGGTCATATACGAAGGAACCGAATTTGGTCCTTTTTCTATGAAAGTCTGGACGATCAGGAGTCATTTTTCTATGAAAGGAGGGCTCTAAGAAGTCTTTAAGACACCATGGTTTGATAAAGAAGGGGGAATTCGTTGGGAGATTGGGGGAGAGTTCGGACGAAACAACGGGAAGTGCGGGATCGTGGTCGTGGTCGTGGAAGACTACTAGTAAAGTTGAAATGTCTACAAGTGTTTGCAAAAATAGTAAATTCAGTGTTTTATTTTCCTCTTAAAATTGAGAAATAAAAGTCCGATAAAGTGCTTTAAAATAATACTTCGTGAAAGTTCGGGTATTTTATAATGAAAGTGTTTAAAGTCAGTGAATAAGAATTAAATAACATTCGGGGTTCTTCCTTACAACTTATATTTAGTGGTTTTATAACATTTAACTAAAATCCAGTGTCTTAAAATAAATTAAATTACCGGATAAAAGAAAATATAACACGCGATTTTAAAAATAACTATAGGTGATATAATAATTAAAACTTTAACTTTACTTTAAATTACATGACATAGGTAAAATAAATAACAATAACGAATTGTTCGAGTCACTTTTAAACGACAGTGGTTCAGTAATAAGGCGGTTAAAAATTCTTTGTGAATTGAATAATGATATTGTAATAAACAGTAGTGATAATAATTCGTACACTTGGAAAACGTGCGTATCTACGGTTATTAATTCTAAAGTGATATTAAAATATTGAGAATAAATAATAATTTACCTAATTCCGGACAATAAAATTAAACATCTGATTTGTTATTTGATGAATCACCTCTCGAAGGCGAATGAAATAAAACATTAGTTAATACGAGGTTGAGGAACTAAGCGAAATACCGAAGTGAATCTTAAATAGACAGATATTTGAAGAGTTTTTTTTTCATCATCAGAGTCTTTTCTCAAAAAGGGCCGATAGGAATCCATTAGCTAGGAAACGAAAAAGGGTAAACCTCGATCACAATGTCGAAGTTATGAAAGTCCCGACTGGAAAAAATTGTAATCGATCGAGGGCGGTAAGATAAAACCAATTATTAATTATTTTCAGAGACAAAGAAGAAAGGGACGAGCGTGCATCACCAATAAATCAATCGGAGCTTTGGAGTTTTGTCACTAACACGCTGCTACTAATTAAAAGATTATGTTATTTTTCCACGCAGGATAGCAATGCCCACCAGCTCGAAAGCAAGTCAACCAGGAAATATCTATCCTAGAGTTAGGATACATATGTAGATATTCTCTTCAGTTAGGTAAATACGCTAATTTATTATAACTCATATAAAACGAATCGAGGCGCATAGAACGTAATAAATGACTATCGTGGAAGCTCTTTATTCTATATTTCGTGTGCGGGAGTATACATGCGTCTCAAAATTAGGTCAAACAAACAAATACCTACTTATAAATTAGGTTATACAAGTACTTGTTTTAGTTAGGTAGGTCTATTGTTTACATAAGCGTGTATAAGGATAGGCGACATACGATATCAGTTTGATTCGTAACCGAAATACCTATATTTCTCAGAACTATGTAGGTCAAGCAAACTATACCTTAGTTGAAGCTAGGTCATCCAGATACCTCTTAGGTTAGCAAAGTACCTACTTAAACGACCAATGTTTGGGCAAAGCTAGGACAAGTAAAATATAAAAGAATTAGTTAACCAATGAATTGTGTTTCGAAAGGACAATGACCGTAGAAATAAACAATCTCCAAAGTAGGTCAGTATACTGAAGGTCGTCTGTGTGAAGAGTAAACAAACAAACCATAAAAATGATGTACCTATTTAATATCGGTCTTTCGTTCATCGGAGTTAATTAACTATTGGCACAGTTTAATTAGGTATTACAAGATATCATAGGAGTGTGCCTCTTAATCATTCTAGGTAATTACATTGGCGTACTTGAATAATAATAATAACAATAAGACGAGGGAAAATAATTAACGACAACACATAAATTAAATAAACAAATAACCATGAGAAATGAAATACGTAACGCTAAAATCAATAGAAATAGGAAATTGATAGGTATAACTAATACCTACCGAATCCTTTCACCGACGAGATTAGGGTATGTTATATGACCTTCGATTGTGTATCTAAAATTTCGATTAGAGTTCAATGACACGGTCACCTAAATTTCATCAACGAATAAACAAAACAAAAGCACAAAAGTCAAGGGGCAGGTTTATCAATCATAGCTTACGACGGAAACTTCGCCCAATATGTGAAAGAAAAATCGACGTTAAATTCACTCAATTCTAAACAACTGATTATACTAGAGCGATCGCCAATAGGTAGCATTAATTCCGCGCGCAAAATTTCGCAAAGTAAAGTACTGCGACTAGCTTCAAACTCAAAGAGAGCTCATCACAATTATTCAGGAGGTCATTGATTCAATGACAACTTGACTTATCTCGTTTTAAATCTTTCTTATAGCAAGTAGGTATCCAAGAACCCATAAATACCCATAATCCTAAAAACCTAATACACGAGGAGCTAGTGACCTCATTTAAAAAACACTGGTGTTCAAATACTCATACAGTCCTGAATCCTAACTTTTCTCGAACGTAAGTTTCAAGGCTACGGTATGTGTTTATGAGCCATCCGGAAATGTAAGTGTCAACCTTTCCCGAACGGAGAGAGCTTTGATCTTGTGGCGGTATTGTCGAGGTGGGGCATACGGGGAAGAGGAAGGACGTGTGCGGACAATACGCAGACGCGGCATTAAAGCTACAGGTTATTCGCATACCGGAAGTTCTTGTCAAACCTGAAAGCAAACATAAGGTTCACGAGGTGCGTTTTATGTCGGCTAGTCAGAGGTGGAGTGTAACGCTGGGTCGGTCATGTAGGAGGATGGATCTGCCCGTCACAAGCTTACGCCACATTCAACGGATAGAGGCATGATAAGGGAAGACATGAAATACCCCTTCTAGACTCAGTAGAGTTAAATTCAACCCGGAGGCGTCGGAAGTCGGAGTAAGACAGAAAAACGGCATGAAGACTTGGTATTCCCCCATCTGGCGTGAAGAGCCCCTTTCGTAACAAGAGACGCTCGTCGAAGAGAGTAAAACTCAGACTTAAGGATAAGCTTAGCAAACGTACTTGGGAGAATCCGGTTTGAAATTGTTGTTCATCGGTTTTCACTTGGTTAGCGGAGGAGCCGACTTTTCAGCAAACATATTATCCCCCCCCCCATATCCATCCATCCTTACTATTCGAATACTAACTATGAATACTAACTATGAAGACAAAACATTATGTTAGAAGAAGCTGCAGACAAGAACTCCAATTGAGAAAACTGGACCCTCGAGTACGATCATACTACACCGGTAAGATAAGGTTTGCTTTCTTGAAATGTTTAATTTATTAACTGTTGTTTTATGTTATCGATGTATCAGCGGTGATAGGAAGAATTAAATAAACACACTAAATTCCTACGGAAATCAAATAGACACAAAGTTAAAGGCGGTGTTAGTTTATCAAACTCGGTAAAAGAAACTAAATTAATAATAATTAATAAATCGGAAAATTCTCACCCTTTCTCTAAAAGAACCTATGGGTTACCACACGTAATACATTATCTTCTCTACATATGTGTGCATATTAAGTATGCAAACAGATGTAAAATCTAAAACAAAAAATTACACAACGAAGATTATAGAAATAATGTGAACAAAAATCTTAAATCTTGATTACTGTGAGAAAATCGCAGGGATTTAAGAAGATAGGGTAGTTTTAGCTAGATTATAAGGTATAGGGGTTTAGAAATCACGAGCCTGAGGTAGAAACAAACTGGAAGGAGGGTTTAGTCAGGCCATCATACCTAGTGGTGTGTTCAGTAGGACATAAGGGTAGAATTATGAGCATGGCTACGAGACAGGAGCTACGAGATTTGAACTACGAGGTAGAAGCTTAGAAAAGTAAATCAGCTAGGTAGGGTTCATCACAATTGGTGTCAAAAGCCAAGAGTGGCGGACCATTACACCCATACACACAAGCCCTGCTTATTTATGGGGGTACATCAAATACATGTATAATGTAATTAATTATTGTAAAAAATATATTATAAATTATGTATCTTTTTGTAAATAAATAAAAAAATAAAAAAAATAAAAATCTAAAGAATTAATAATGTGCCTTGATGAAAAAAAAAGAGATTTGTTTCATTTGCATTCTTTTCGTAATGAAAATTCAAGAGGGAAATTTATTTTTACCTTGTTTACGTCGGTGCGGTCCTACGCCATTCCTGTGATAGGTTTGAATATATTTAACGTTTATTTTTCTTTAAATATGTAGCAATCAAACCCCGTAAAAACGTGAATACGTCACGATATTTGTTACTAAAGTCAGTCATTATTGTAGTAGTGACTAATATCTACATAAAAACATACATACTTATGTGTGAAACAACAGATAAAAACATACATAATATATGTAAAGCAACATATAAAAATCTACATATAAAAACATACATAATATAATATGTAAAACAACAAAACAATACTCGCATCGCATAAAACAAATATTTCGTTTGAACACCTACAGATTTTGTCAGAGTTCAAACTAAATACAATATCCCTACAAAATGAATTAAATTCACGTTTAAAATAATTTTATGATTAAACCTAATTATTCAAAATTTACAGTTCCAGCAAATAATTCGAGCGATTTCAGTGTACCTGTTTTAGTAAAACCGAAATGATAAAATTTTCAAGCGTTTCAACATTTTGCATTCAAGCTGACATATATTCATAATTGAGGTTTATACTCGCTTGAAGAGTAAATCTGATTAAAAAAAATCGTAGGTAAGTACAAATATTTGCTAGGTTCGTAATTAAAAGATTCATTATACTGTTTACGTTATAAAGAAACTGCCAAAAATGCCAAAATGGATAATGTCATTCGTTATGCAAATTTACTGGCTTATAATGAACGGAGTTCAACTAACGAAGCTTTTAGAATTGAAAGAAATCATATAAGCGATCCACTAAGACTTAAAATAATTTAACTAAGACGCGAACAATTTATTTATTAATCAATCGATTAACAAATTAACTCCCGTTTAGTATCAAAAATAAATTTTAATTTCCAATGCATATTTCATTTAAACATTGTCATTTTTAAATATTTTTACGCAACAGGCCACTTGCATATCAGTTTTTTTTTTTTTAATTTTCCTTTGGTTTAGGCAAATATTCTAAGACATTCTGTTTTTTTTTTTAAATCGTATATTAAAACACTGGCGATTTTTTGAAAATTTCAATCCGAAACATCAGACCGCTTTTATAAACCGGAAAGACGGGACATAATTTTATGGGTTCGAAAAAACCGTAATTACATAGCCGAAAATCATTTAAAAAAAGAAAGTTTTCACACGAATGGCACCGGAAAATAAGGAGACATACCAAAAATATAACATCTCATAAATATTTTTTTCCTTGATCGATCTTATTGATCATTAATCATTATAATGTTCAACGTCTATATATGACTTAATCCAATATACTTGTACTGGTAAATTGTGATTATAATAATATATTATAAAAATTTATTTTGTTAAAATCAGCACCCTTACCATTACACTTCTAAAACAGGTACAAGGCATAAAATGGTGTGCTTTCAACTGTTCTCTTCGTATATTATAAAAAAATAAATATAAAACCTACTCCAACATTACGGGGTTCTCTTCGTAACATTTGTCAAAACGTCAAACCAAATGGTAAGTTCGCAGAGAACAAACAATAAATCTAGTGAACGTTAAATGTCAAGTTCAAAAATTCGCCTGAAATCAAAGTGTTGCCATATAAAAAAAAATCAGTGTGGAATTTTACAAAATTAATAGGAACATTTTCGGACACGGGATATTTTCATGTAGTGACGTCACGGGCACAAATAATGGATTTATTTATTTAAAAATAAAAAAGCTGTTCATTTCTAAAAAAATTTACTAACATTTTCGTAATCTTAGTAAAAAAAATCTTTCCACACGATTTTTTCCAGGTCGTTATGAAATCCACGCAAGTGGCCTATTGTTTAGCGTTTGACATTTCGGAAAGTGAATTTCTCCAGTGCGGCAAGCGTTTATCGATTTCATATTTATTTCCTGTCAATATCGGTTAAGCTGTCAACGGTGAAACCGTGCTAGGGAAATCAATATAAAATCATCGGAAGTTACGCATATCGATGCGATATTGTAAAGTTATCGATTACACCCACACCGTATTGGAGCTCCTGTGACTATAGGTAATATGATATTTTTCGGAAGCAATAATTTTCACCGTTCATTTTTGAGTTGTATTGTATTACCGTATTATACGGTCTTTTGCGCTTCACAGGTATATTCAGTAGCAGAAGTAGAAGCAGAAGCAGAAGGAGACGGAGAAAGAGAAGCGGACAAAGTGTTTGGTGGCTGTTTGTTCCGCAAATGTACCCACAGAGCTCGGAACATTACACATTGTGTATAACTTGGCTCGGAACATGACTCGCCTGTTTTGTGGGAAAACTTTCATAACATAATGAGAAATTATGTACGTCTTGGGAACAAATTCCTACAGCTCCCAGTGCGCTCCTGGCAGGGGCGGACTGGCAGTCAAAACAAGCCTAACCTGTAAAAACGTACAATCCAATCTATTCTTTTACCTTTTATATTTGAAAACGTGCAATTCAATACCGTATTATTATTATACGCGAGACCTCTAAAGCTGTTCTTTGTTTATTCAAAAAAGAAAATATTTCATTCATTCGCCAATCTAAAGACTACGTAGATTTTGGAAATATACTCAATTCTGTTGATATTTTCATTTATTCCATCCTAAAATTTTAGTGACAAATTTTGTTAAATATTATATGTATATATAAGAGAATGACCAAAGAAGAGAAAGTATCAAAGTCCCTGCTGAATTCAAGACCGATAGGGCGAAGGAGCCAGGGAAAACCAAGATTAAGATGGAGCGACAACGTCCTCAAAGATAATATCTACCTTGGAGCTTCTAAACGGAAGAGAGCTGGCACAAAGATGAGTGGAGGAAGACTCTTGAGGAGGCCAAGACCCACCAGGGGTTGTAGAGCCAAGAGCGATGATTATATGTATATGTATAACATTATGTTTCTGTAAAAGCCCGTACTACGGTAAATCTTAGGTTTTACTAATAAATCTTAGGATTTACCAACGGACTTTTGCCATTAAAAGTTGGTAGTTGGTTTCTTAGAATTTACTGGAAAATCTTAAGATTTACCGTAGTACGGAATACAGTAACATATTATACGTAAACATATAATCGTCACTCTTGGCTCTACAACCCCTGGTGGGTTTTGGGTACGGGTTTCTACAGTAACATATATATTAAGGTGGTCCAAAAATTTTTTTTTATTATTTTTCATTTGGCCACCCCGTGAATTTGTTACATGTATTCATAGAAATAACATAGTAAAATTTCAGCGAGATAGCTCAAGTAGAAAGGGGTGCTCAATCGAGTGTTGTTTTTGACTTTTTTGTGTAAAATGCTTAATTTTTACTTTTTGCTAGAGGCCAATTTCGTGTGTTAAACTATTAAATAAATATTAAAATAAACTACTAAAGAGTTTTGTGGACAAATTTGAACAGTATTTGATACTTATTTAGTAGACTGTGAAATGAATCAGTGTAGTAAAATGTGTTCATCTACTCGAAAAAAACACGAAATTCTTTTACTTGGGGTTCGAGATATTGAGCCATTGATGAGGCTTAACTAACATCCTACTCTTCGGCGAGTTTTACTCCGTTTTCACTACATATTAAATGATTCCAAAAATGTGAAAGATTCCGCGCATGTACTTATTCAAGAACTTATAAAAGTATGGAGTAAATCTAGTATTCCGACCGGACAACAAAATCACTGCATTGAAAAACTGATTAAGTTTCTTATGAACTGGCTAGCTATTGAATAAAAATAGAGGAAGAAATTCTGAAGCACAAAAACAGGAGTGTATTTGTTTTAAAAATAACTAGACAAACTTTTTGATTTGCCCATGCAAGCGCTTTGAATTTGATAAAAATTGCGGAAGACAGAGCGTTTCATCGATCAAAGATGAGAACGTAAGATGATTATGACCTCAATCGATAAGAAACTAGAAAAGGTCAAAGAAAGTTCTCTAAAACGGAAACAAAGATCTGAAGAATTGAAAGAAATGGCTGCTGAAAGTAATGCTTCATCTTCGGTGGTGTCGAGTCAAGAGTTAGAACTTGAGTGCAACTTCAGTAGCACTTCTAGTAATGCTAGCATATTAGAGGATAAGTCCAAAGATGGTTTGTAGTGCGTTGAGCTGTCTACAAGTGACATATTTACACAATACGTTACCAGTGCGCTTGATCGTAATAAGATTTAAAATTTGAACTAATCAAGAGAGAAGAAAAACAAATTGTTCGATTTGTTAGTTATCATCTACACCAAAGTTTGAATCGAAGCGTCTTTAGCAGCAGATGCGCCAGTAAATGACTTAATACTTTGGAATAGCTTAAAATTGTACGAAGCCATTGATTCCGTAATCAGTATAGCAGCTAGGGGTGTCTTAAAGCGTCACTTATGGTATTTGTCAGATGAACTAGTCTCATTTACCTTGTTTTCTGAGAAGCTGTCTGATGCTGAGAAACAGGCCATTGTTCAAAAAATAAATTCTGATGGCGGTAATCCTTCAGTACGAGGTGATTCTGCTAAGCTTACCACAGAGGTTACATTAGAAGCTTTTGCAACATAAAGAACGTGTAAAACGCTGTTAGTTCCTGATGTCATGGACTCTTTCTTGTAATTACCTCCTAAGACTTGGAATAACAGTGTTGAT
Source organism: Limnephilus marmoratus (assembly GCA_917880885.1). Classification (NCBI taxonomy): domain Eukaryota; kingdom Metazoa; phylum Arthropoda; class Insecta; order Trichoptera; family Limnephilidae; genus Limnephilus; species Limnephilus marmoratus. Next base: position 13,892,898 of record OU862922.1, read on the forward strand.
TTCCTTCAAGGTAAAAGTTGAGTCAAAATTTTGCGTGTTGTTAATGATACAGCGGAGAGAGGTTTAAACTATTTGAAGATTACAACACGATACTTACTAAGAATGAGGAAGAAAAGCAATTTTTACTTCACATCGTTGAACAAAACAGAAAAATCGTTTCTACTGAAACATTCAAAATGGAGTTAACAAACATGGTTTTGAAAGATTGTGACTAATATTATGTTAATTATTGCTTTGTTACCAAATTTTGTTCAAATTTAAATACGTTTTATACTTATTTGACTAAAATACTTGTAATATTAATAAACCTTAAATTACGTGTTTTACTTAAAATCCAGAACTTTTATCAGAAACTTCTAATTCGATGAGCACCCCCTTGTATATAAGATAGGGGGCTGAAATTTTTTACACATAATAGGAATGATAGGTGTAACAAATAAAATGGGTGGCTACATCTATATTTGAAAAAATAAAATTTACTATACAAGCCTGGACCACCTTAATATATATAAATCAATAATATATATATGTACATCTGTGAAAGCTTTGATGTAAATCACTGTTGACAAACCTAAAAAAAAAAATAAAAAAAAACATGTAATAGCTTATGAATCTTTGTTTTTTTTCATTACTTTGTTTTTCACTTATATTTTTATGAACCGTATTAAATATACACGATGTAATATTTATATACGAGTATATTTTTTTTCTCTACTGATGAAAATGGTTATTAATTCATTTTTTTTCTACAAATTTTCTCCTTTTTCATTGTCATTTTTAATAATAATAATAATTTATTTCACGTAAAATTATACAATAAAACATATGCGGAAACTTTGACTTGCCAACTAGGAATGGATCCTATTTTAGGTCAGTCAAATTGACAAATTTAGTTCATATCATAATTTCGTATTACATTGTTTAATTTTATTATTTTGATTTTACTTAACGGTTTGGTAATGATAATGACCGATATTTAGGTAAGTGTGTTACTTTTAATACATTGTGAAATTATTAACCCCAATACAGGCGAACCCTAGTGTGGTTAATAATCACTTGCTAAAAATGTATTTAAGTTGTGAAGAAGCAATAAATAAAATATGGATCGTCCAGTTGATTAGTTAGACGCCTCCGAAAAATGAAAAGTGTATCCTATACAAGGAACACTACTCGGATTTCTCATAAACACCACCAAATCCTATTAACATTATAAAGGCGAAAGTTTGTATGGATGTATGTATGGATGTATGTTTGTTACTCTTTCACCCAAAAATTACAGAATGAACTTTTCAAATTCTTTCACTAATAGAAAGCTACATTATTTGCGAGTAATAGGTATAAGCTATATATATTGATAAGCTCTGGCGTTATGAATGAGCTCTGGCGTTAAGAAATTATTTATCATGCGTTTTCTGGCCCTACCAAAATCGAGTTATTGCAAACATCAGAAGAAAATCAAAATGGTTGGAGAGGGGGTGGGGGGAGGGGTTATGGTGAAGGGGGGAGGGGTGGAGGGGGGGGGAGGTGAGGAGAAGAAGGAGGGGGAGGTGAGGAGGGGGGCGGGGGGAGGCAGAGGAAATTTGTAGAATGTGCATTCGGTACGATGCCGCGTCGTAGCACGATGCGACGTCATATCTTGTTTATGTGTACGAGCCTTAAAAAATCCTTTCAAGAGCAAACTCTTCTACTTATAAACCCCTTTTTGGATATGGTTATATTGTTTAATGTAGAAAATTCAGTTTCTTTTATAATAATCGCAAAAAAAAATTGATCTTTTTACCCGAACTTCACAAAATAAAATAAAATATGCGTTTTCTCGTTGTTATTTTTGACATCAATCAATACGGCAGCACTCGACGAAATTGGATTTTTAAAATGAACCTTAAGCCATTGGCGTAAGAATCATGCACTTTTCACACCCATTTCGTATCAGTTACGCCCAACCTGCGACGGGGAATAGTCGTCCTGGACGTTCCGTGAATCAATTTTAAATTTTCTTTTTATTACAATAAACAATGCGTATAAAATTAGTGTTTGTTTTTTTTGGACCTATACGAAATCAACCCGTAAGAAAAATTTCTCAAATACCTTTTCCAACCCATCCAAAAGTTTTTTCTCACGTATTTTAAACACCTCCTAAAAAGAGGCGTGGATGCCGATTTCGATTTTTTCTGGACTATTGGATCATCTAAAGTAGAGTTTTTATGTACCCCGTTACTTGTAAAGGGGATTCTGGTCCAGCCCGATCCAAAAAAATCCACCTTTTTGCCTAAAATTCTTCCTCTACATGTGGAGAATACATTTCCAAAGTTATAGCACCAAATTTAAACTTGATGTATAGTAGTTAGGCGCGCCAAGCAGGTAGAACGGAGCGGTTCGGCCAGTGCACGCATGAAGCATCAAGCACGGCGTAGCCTCGAAAGCGCAAAGCAGAGTAGATCTGCACGAAAAATCTAGAAACTTCAAAAGCAGCAGTAAGTACTTCGAGAAGTCTGACGGTCTACTATGTGCTCCAGGAATAGCTTTAAACAGCCGTAAGTATTGAAAAACTTATGCCTTTCACAAGCAAAAACGTTAAAAGCGTTTTTTTCTCAAAATCACGTTTTTCAAGTTGGCTGGAATCGTAACTCAACGAATTTTCACTCGATTCACTTCATTCAATGTTTAAATTAAAGAAAATTAATTAATTGGATTTGTACCAGAATTTCACCATTTGAGAATTTGGGAGACGGGAATAGGTACCACCGCACGAAAATCATTTATTGGTTAACCAACACCTCTGCCATAGGTCACCCCATGTGGTTCGCTACGTTTGGTGACTTAACAGGGGTGCCCGGGTTCATTGGGTGAGGTTTGTCCGTATCGTCTGCCCACTAACAGCGTGGTAGGCCGGATCGGGTGAGACTAGTTGAGAGAGACATTTTAATCTCACCAGCAGGGCCCTCTTGGAACTTCGCCTTACCGCATTGGGAGGGATGGAGGGACATAGTGTCTTTCAGATTCCTAACCAACCCTCATACCTTTTTCCTTCCCAGAACTTCTCATACTTCCTTTCCTATAAAGACCCTCCATACAGCATCCCCAAATATGATATAGGGGAGGGGTATCCTGAGGGGAATTCTTCTTTTCCTCAAGATTAATTAAAAAAAAAACTCAGAGTATTCACACGCGAAAGAAGCGACACTAGAAACTCGCTAGATGTCGCTTTTTTTCTTTTGTCTGTTTATTTTAAAGTGGTTTGGAGATTGAATTTTGATTTCACAAAAATAAAAATGTTTATTTTTTATTTGAACCTCAGTTCACCGGAAGTCTGTCTCTCTGGCTGCTGAGCCTTGTCAAGCACCTTACCCGCTGCGCTATGGGTGGCTCGTGGCGAGGCGCAAATTTACCGCATTATATTAGAACCGACGACCCGTCAAATAATAAATTTTAGTGACGCCATTCCGTTTCATCTAATTTCAAATCACTAACGGGGCTAAAGAAGTTTTACTTCAGAAAGAAAAACATCTACGGGTTTCCAGTCTAGTCTAAATTTACTTGTGCTCTTCCTGAGATTTCCCCCTTATCTTACTGGGCAATCTGGGCATGTACCTTCTAGTCAGTACGCCCCTGCTTCTGGTAGCATCCCTGCCACGCCACTTGTAGACCCACAGCTAATGGACCTTATTATTATTTATTCCCATACCTTTTAAAAGTTTCACGCTAGTATTTGCAAAAGCGTCTTCCTAATGCCCAGGTTAATGCAGCCTTTATTCGCCACCCCTAAAATGTCAGGTAATTCGATACAGCGAGAAAAGCCAGAAATTTTTGTGATTAATTTTTTTATAATTTCTAAAAAATGTCGGATTTTGATGTAAATCACAAGAATTCATAAGATTTTTTCGCAGATAACAAAATTGAGGTATTCTAATAATTTTTAGATGCTGAAAAATACTAAGAAATGTGTTGCTAAATTATTGGATAAGTCTATCGTGTTTTGTATGGATAAATTTGTGCTGGAATATAAAATTGTCTCTCTGAACTTCCGGGCTTTCGAGAGAATTTTTTAATGGGGTTTTTTCCTGAGTTCGTTCACCTCGTATTTTTTCCTTCAATTATAACGGATTTGATGGTTAATTCCTTTTACCGATTTGAAAAATTCGGAGAACCCAAAAAAATATCCTGGATGTTAAAAGGCTTAGTTAGGCTTAAACGTTTCGGGGTTCGTGAAGAAGGACGCAAATTTTGTGTGTATGTAGTATGTAGATAATTTTTATATTCCATCCTACATAATACAAGGTAACCAAGGCTTTATTTGCATGTATTTTCCAAGCCGTAAGACAACAATATTTATCTTGTTAATAATAATAATGATATTTGGATGACTTGTTTAGCGCCGTTTTATTGTGAAAAATCACCTCGAGGGCGATGTAAAAACTTGTAATATACAGGGTGTCCGGGGGTAAAGTGCATTAACTTCGGGAGGTGATTCTACATTATGGTAGGAGTAAAAAAGATAAATAACTTTTTCTGAAATTCCAACTTTTTTTCCCATACAAAAAGTGATAAGTACCTACTAAAAATCCTTAGTGTAAGGTAGCACTTACCCAAGTTAACTTGCCGGGCGCATTTGTTGCAACGTTGCTAGGAAATCCATGGAAACCGTTTGTAAAAACAATAACAAGACCGAGAATTTGACGTTTATACAGATCGTATGTTTTAAACCAAATGTAAAAAAATAACTGCACTTAAATAACAATTGAAGGCACGCTTTTAACGATTAAATTGTTATAAACTAATTGAACACTTAACTAATGTCATCGCTTTTAACTAGTTCAACAAATTTTCAAAATGTCCACCTTCAGCTTGTAAGCAAGCATGTAAACGTAAAGTAATTATCAATTCGTACTTTGTGGCGTATTTCATTAATGAATATCTGCCCGTTCGTTGTTAGTAAAGTAAGGCATTGACCGAATAATTCAATAACAAAATTACGCGGTATTGGCACAATAATTCAATGATAAAATTACGCACAAATAAACACCATTTTTACAGCTAGGCAGGTTAGGCATGTCAACAACTAAGTAAACAAAAGTAAGTCTGAAAAAACACGCACTGAATGAAGTTGTTCCTTTAAGTCAGTCTTAATAAATACACACTAGATAAAGACACATTAAATCAACAAGTTTTGACTAACAACAATAAAGTTTTTAAAGTAAACACTACTACGCGAATAAAATTGTTACGTTCGAATTCAACACTGACACTGAGCGCTTGGAGCGGGGATTCGGCAACAGTGGCAAATAATAATGCCGCCCGCACACGCCGGTCTAATTTTATCTTTTCACCAGAAAACTACCCCTAAAAGTTGGAATTTTTAAAAAAGTTATTTATCTTTTTTACTTGTACTATCATGTAGGATCACCTCCCGAAGTTAATGCACTTTACCCCCGGACACCCTGTATTTCTACAATCTAACTTCCAACTACAAATTACACAAACCATTATAACAACTCATAGTTAAAATTGCATCCGCCGGTTCATCGATCACTGATACGAAACTATATGTACAATGATTTGACCAATGAACGCAATGCTGCATAGAAATATACCTACATATCAGGGCCGTATTTACACTTTTCATCAGTATAGGCCACTTCATTTGCGCCGCCCCTTCCACCTTCTTAGAAGTTGCCACCTACCATGATCAGTCACATGTAGGCTTTTATTAGGTTACGTACAATTTTAAAAATAAATATTCAAATATACTTTAAGAAGGTATTCAAATATGAAATAAAGAATGATTTATTCGTAAAATAAAAGCGTAACATGAAATAAGAATTACAATTTTTTACGGGATTTTTTATTTGACAAAATCATTTATAATAGCTTCTTAGTTGCTTCTATGCATAGAAGATCTGAAGAGTTAAGTTCTTCTTGTAATAATGAAGACCTTTAGTATATCTTCACTCGCTTATAACAGGAAAAACTCCTTTCTCCAAAACAATTTGTGGCCGGAGTGCAAAGTGCGACGCGGAGAGCTATAAGCTATAGAGCGCTTCAACAATGTTCACAGAATTAGGACTCCATGGATTCGCCAGTCTGATGAGACACCGAGTCACTGGAGCCAGCATGCGGCTAATGGCCTCCGACAACACGTTGGTCACCGCAGCCTTCCAGCACCAAGCTCCACTCCTGAGTGAGCGATGGGCCCGAGCGCACTCAAGATCACGCCCTGCATAATAATTGATTATTTATTTTTGTTATTATTAATTTTTATTACAAATATTTTTTATTATTTTTATTTTCTATTTATGTTCTTATTTCTTTACCGTGTAAATATATAAATATGTATAACTATATGGGACGTGTGGGATTGCACTATCCTCGCCACATCCTGGATTATTATTATTATTATGATTATTATTATTATATCCAAGTTTGGGTAAACGTTGCACAGAGATGGTTTCCTCAAAAAGTTTCCTTAAAAAAATACAGTAATGGTGTAGTGTCAGGTTTCTCCGCCGTCTTATTAGAGGAAACGTGACCTTGAAAGTGTACCCATTCCTGAACTAAATCGTCTTCTAAATCATTGCACAAGAGGCTGACTTTTTCTGAGACTCTCTGTGCTGAAAGTTCACCCATTTTTTAAAAAATGATTTTTTTTCTTTGAAGTATTATGCCTTCACATTATGCCTTATGTCTTCGCACATGCTTTCTCTCTAATTCAGATCTCAGTTAGGTAGTTGTTTCAATACCCTCGTTTGATGTCTCGTCTACAAAGTTTTTTTCTTTTGGGGTCATCTTACTCTGAATGTCGCTTTCACATTGCCAAAGTGCGCTCATTTCAATTGCTCTTTCTTCGAAATAATCTAAGTTTTTTTGCTCTGGTATAATAAACTCGAGAAGAGATCCACAAAAATCAAATACCGTCAGTAAATCAACAGATGTGCTCTGAATCTGATCACTCACTTTATTTAGTCTTTCCAAAAAGCATTCCAAAATACGATTAGTAACCAAATATAGGTAGCCCACTGCCCAAGCATTTTTTTGTGAAATATTCGCACCATAATCGCACGATGCAATCCGAGGTGCCGTACGGGATCACTGGGCGTCCAAAGGTTCCTGTAAGGGGGAAATAAGCGTAGTGGCTTAAAAAAAAATTATTTTTTTTCATAAAGCGATGATAGAACCATTCAAAAATATTTTCTGAAATTTTCAAACCAAAATTCCAAGCCATTTAAAGTTATATGCGTTCGAGTTAGTGTCCCTCGGTCGAACTACCACTATTTAACTGCCACTCTTATTTTCGAACGCATTTTTTTCGAAACTTCTTTTTTTTAATACAATTTGTGAACAGTTTTTTATCAATCTTTATCAAACTCAGCACATAGTTTCTTTATATAAATGCGCTCTATTAGAACCCTAAATTCTAAACAATATCTTTATTTTAATTATTTTTTTATGCCAAAAAAACGTTAAAAAGAATGGTAGTATTAAATAAGTAGTAAATTTTCACATTTCTCAAAAAATATTAATTTTCGATTTTTTTGTAAGAAGTGAGGTTCAAATAGAAGAAATACTTATAAAAAACATTTTTTTTTTGAAAAATTGATTTCGGATGAAAATTGTGATCTCCAAGAGTTACACAAATTGTCCGGCCGGATGGCGACTTACAATGCGCGGCAGTTGATATCTCCGTTATTTTTTGGAGAAAATATTTGAAAATTTTAGAATATACTCTTCAATACACATATTACGTAAAATGACCGCAAGGTGTAAATAAAATATATATATATCCTTACGTATTTAAAAAAATCATGAAAATCACTAAAGTACGAGGTCCTACACCTACTTCTCCCCTAAAACGCTCGTGCAATAATGGTAGCACACTGCCAATGCCTTTTTTATGAAATATTCGCACCACAATCACCGGTCCCGAATTGGACCGTTGGGCATTGAACGACTCAAATCCACGGTCCCGTACGGGACCACTGGGCGTCTAAAGGTTAATAGAATGAAAACTCTATCTGACCACAGTGACTTTTTTGTTGTTGTTTATAATCGTACACAAAATTAACGAGCGAGCGAGCGCCGCCCCCTGAACTCTGCCGCCCCTAGGCCGCGGCCTATAAGGCCTATTGACAAATCCAGGACTGCTACATATATTGTTTTATTCATACTCTGTACAGACGGAAAATATACAAAACCATACTTATCTGGGAGGTCCCTTGATTAACACTGTTTATTGTTTATTTAGAGAAATTTAGATACAGTACAATAATTGTATTGTACGTGAATTACCTATTGGGAACACATATTATTTAATCCTAGTATATATTTTAATAAAAAAAATTAATGAGTCTGGATAAATTTAGTGATGGGTCAAATGAAGGAAGGATTATATTGTACTAAACATTTTATTTATTCATTTATTTATTTATTAACGCCCTGTTGGACTTTTACATAACGATTATAAATTAAATTAAAAACAACAACATGACATAAATAATGTAAAAATATATTTTTGAATGAAGCTATAACTTTGTGGTTATCCATTATAGATAAATGAAACAATTTCCCATCCATATTTCGAAACTGTCAAATTAGAATATGATTGCCCTGAAGAAGGAGCGTTTGTTCTGAAACTGGTCGGATTTACTCATTATATAAGTGGTTCAAACAAAGTTGAATTGTTTCATTTATCTAAAAAAAATATTCTAAAAAATAATGCATCAAACAAAATATATATACATGTTAAGTTATTATCACACCAACTTTAAATAACGTTTTAAATTTGTATACAATTGGGGTATTTCCACAAGCGATGGATTCTGTTTTAAATGTACGGAATATTTAAAGATCGTTTTTCTGATTTAAATCACCTACTAAAAATGTTTGTTTTTTATGTTTTCATTCAATATCTTGGATTTTAAAAACCGTCTAGACAAAATCAAAACGGCCCATGGATTAAAAACAGGAATGTGACGTCACAAGCGTCGCTCAGCTGGGCCAGCATAAATTAACACTGTCAGTGAGCGTCCACGCTCATGATGTCCCACGATAGCCCCGTCCCAAAATATCGTTTTAGCGGTCATTCAAAATTGGGAAACTTTGACTCCCTGTAGAAAATATATTTATTAGTCAACATAAAAACAAATTAAAAATGCTATAATGATCGTAGTTTTTTGCTTATTTTTTTAAGCAATAAATAAACGTGAAAATACTCCAATGAAAAAAAATTCAAAATTCAAAAAATATTGCACAGGTACATTATTATAACTCGATATATACATTAACCCTTCAAAAATTGGGCGTATTTTGTCAGAACGTAAAAATATTTCCGTTTTGCAATAAAATCATAATATAATGGGGATCCGCAAACAAAACTAATCTCTCCCCAATTGAAGTTGTGCAGAGGCTAATAATTAAAATCATATTAAAAAAACCTTCTGACTACCCAACGGATCAATTATTTAAGGAATTCCAAGTACCTTCTTTCAAAGATCTGTACAATAGAAATGCTTTGATACAAATTATAAAAGAAAAAGAAAAGTATCAATTTATAACTGAAAACCGTACTAGACATAAATATATTTTTTCATGCCCAAAATTAAACACTTCCTTCGCACAAAATTATTATACTTATCAAGGAAGACTTATTTTCAACCGATTACCGGATGAAATTAGAAAAATTAATGATAAAATCCCATTAATAAACACTGTTAAAAAATATTTCAAAGATAATCTCAAAAAAAAAAGGTTTCCGACTAATCTAATTTCAAGAATAACTTATAACTCAGTTTCCAAGTGATACTCCGTTCTTCAAATAAATTAAATTTTGTTTTGTTTTCAACAACTAATTACAATAATTCTAGATACATAATCCTAATAGTAAAATTGTTTATTAGTAGATAAATACCTATAATTACATATCACCGAACTTACAACTTATTTTTTTACATTCACATTGTAATTTAAGAACTTATAACATAATATAGCATAAAAAAATGTACACTACTCTTCCAGACACAAGCTAATGCTTCTATGGAAGAGTGGTATTAACATATTAGAACATGAACTTGTACGCAAATTATTACATCATCTAAATGTATATTATATTTTATATGCTAAAATAAAAAAAAAATAAAAATAAAAAAATAAAAAATAAAAAGATTTTTTTTAAATAAATGAAGACAATATAAGCGAAACTCAATCGAAAATCTGGAAACAGAAAAATCAGAAAAACATATTGACACCTCTGGGACACGAACCCAGGACCTCTTGCTTTCCGGGCAAATGTCCCAGAGGTGTCAATATGTTTTTCTGATTTTTCTGTTTCCAGATTTTCGATTGAGTTTCGCTTATATTGTCTTCATTTATTTAAAAAAAATTATTTACAATTTGAGGTTTTACTCATAAAGTTAAAACAAAAAATAAAATAAAAAGATTTTTCTGGATGTATCCGAAAACTAAATTTTTTTTGGAAGATGATGAAATACGTTTACAAAATGTTATTACAATTTTAAAAAAACTAATACTGTTTATCGTGATTTATTTTTAGGTTAATATGCTGTGTTGCGCTTCTACCTCCTTTAGGTTCTTTAAATTACACATAATATTAAATTACACATAACGTTCTTTAAATTACACTTAAGGTTCTTTTAATAGCCTAAAAATAAATCACGATAATGTTTTTGGCTGTGAAAACCTCAAATCACATATTATGTTTGTTTAGCCCTCTTTCTCATTGTTCCCAGTAATTTTTTTACTACTTTTCAGTGGGGAAAAAATTCTAAATAAAATATATTTATTTTATTTTGCCAGCTCCGTTTCAGTAACTTGTTAAGAATATATTTAAATAATTTATCAACAATTCTCCCCGTAAGACGATACTCTCTACAGCAAATACTGACTCCCTCAGATAATGAAATTAGAAAAAGAGTGATGCTAGCAACTCGCCGCAAAGGACTCCTCATGCATATTTAGACAAAATAATTAGGGGGATGAATAATATCTCAGATGACTTGGGGTAGCTCACTTCCAAACAATTAAATTAATTAAAACTTTTGATTGCCGCTGGTTCCTCGGTTGTTCCTTCTATTTCTAATTCCACTAACACTAAATCTTACGGAATTCCCTGATATTTCTGACGAAAGTTAAATCATGGCGAACCGCCTTGCCTAGTAGACTACTTGGTAGTCTGCTCTCTGTGGTAGTCAATACGGCGAACACCGAGGCAGAGCGCGGTGGTGTTCCCAACTTTGACGTGATGTAAATAATGAACATTACACGGAAGACCGAATGAAGAGCCATGGATCCAGTGGCGGTCCTTCCCTCAGGACAATTGGTCAAAAATCAACCAAAAGATGACTGTAAAACATAATATTATTATGAAATATTAAGCAAATCTAAACAACTAGTATTATTTTAATGCATTTGAAATGCACCACGAGATAGCCGGCAGCGGCAAAAAGTGACATCTAAAGTCTTAAATGGAAACTTTCATTCCCACGCACTATGATTGGCTGGGTCAAATTATGAAATGCCCCCATATCATATCTTCTGTCTCTTAACGCACCACACAATAAACGAGATGGCTCTATATCACCTAGTAAAAAGTTTTCGTTTCAAACATTTTGAAGACAGTTTGGGTCAGTGCCGTGAGGGAGAGAGAGCATGCTGAATATTATGCGTTTGAAAGAGATGGTTTGATAAACGTTGGTTGATTTCACGTATTTTACGCTTGTCGCATGAAATAATTTACTATTTAAATGTAATTTGATGTATTTGGATGAATTTGACTCTCGAGCTCGAGAGGTTCCTACAAAAGATTATTATAATATTTAATTTGATATTGTATCATAGGTAATATCATTTTATTTAAATGACCTTCCACTTCTGGACCCCTAGAGCCGCCTCTGCATGCATCTATAGGTACAAAACTTTTCCAACTTATATCTATCAAGAAACAACGAATAAAGTGTCTTGACGCAACTACGAGTATGTAGGTATATATATATATATATATATATATATATATATATATATATATATATATATATATTTACCTTCCTCTATTCTACCTACTTTCCATATTTATACCATTTCCATGTCTGACAATTTGTGCCAATATTACTTACGTGTAAATTTGTGGAACAATAACCAAGGAGCAATCAGTTTGTTAAAGTAACCAGTCCCATGATCAACTGTGGGTGGTTTGGTATATTTACGGATCAACTAATCTCTCATTTCTTAAATATCGACCATGCTAAAGAAGCCGCTGTGCAATGATTACTACATAATATAGTGATCTTTCATTTTGTGTAATTGGTTTCCTTTTTTTACATAGCTCCACACGGAGACCCCGAGGAAAATGAATCCTCTCGTTAAATTTACTTTCGTTCTGTCGTGGATTTTCGTAAACTAATCGACCAAATACAAACCATAATATAAAATATAGAAACAGAGGAATAACATTTCAAGATAATATAAAACAAAGGGTTTGAAATACATAGACAGATAAGATAACACAGGACTCATAGGCATGTACCTACTCAAAGGCACACAATATACTTAAACACACTCATAGGCCTAATTAAACGCCACATGCATACAATCAATGTATACTATTGTATTAGAAACAATATCAATATAAAAAATCTTGATCTATTAACCATTTTTTACCTTTTTGAGTTCAGTGGTGCAATTTGATTCGTTTTTAAAGTAAAACTTCTTTAGCCCCGTTGTGTTTTGAAATTCGGATGAAACGGAATGGCATCACTAAAATTTATCATTTCACAGGTCCTCGGTTCTAATATTATGCGGTAAATTTACGGTTCCGCGCGAGCCACCGATAGCGCAGCGGCGTAAAGCGCCTGCCAAATCTCAGCCCCAAGAGAGACATCCAGCGAACGGCGGTTCGAATCCTATGAAATCCAAAAAAAATAACATTCTTATTTTTGTAAAATCAATAAATCTTCAAACTACTTTAAAATAAACAGCCAAAAGAAAAGAAAGCAACATCTAGCGACTTTCTAGTTTCACTTCTATCACGTGTGAATTGCACACTCTGATTTTTTTTATATGTACTTGCATCTCATTAAAAAGAGTAGGTACAATACACATAAGTGAATATTAGTTCCCAGTATTTATTTGCAAATTTTGGAATGGACATAGCTTCGTTTTGACCAATTGGGTCTGTGTATATTATGCCAACCAACTCAGAACCACCTCAGAAAGATCAGAGTGGTGATAAAAAAATATTTAAAAAAATTGGTTAAGTAGGTTAGGGTTATCGGCTAATTTAAAATTATTTTTTCATAGGCTTTAATGACTTTTCAAAGAGGTGTTGGTTGACTTGGTTCTGAGTTAGCAGGGAACCGTGTATTATTTACTTTTTCTTTATAAGTTACCAAAAAATTTCAAAATATTTTTCTTTAATATCATAAACTTTTTTTTTTTTTTGCAATCTACATCAACTTCCACACCATCTATCCTTCTTTTTTTACTTAATCTATTCAGTATATGTTCCATGGTCACTTTCCGATCTATTTTACTACTTTCACATCAGATATCCTCGTTCGCAATTGGCAAATACGTTTTAATCACGCGTACGCCTGAATTTAATATTTTGTGAAATATATTCCTATTTATGTAACTCATATTTTTTTTATATTACAATAAAAAATAACTTATGCACGAATATTGAATGCAATATGATACTATTTAAATTGCATTCAGTATTTGTGTATAATATATTATTTATTTATTTTTTAATTGTAATATAAAAAATATTATGAGTACATGTATACAAATATATTTTACAAAAAAGAATTAAAGGTCGTTTTTGGTCATGTATAACTTATCAGAAAAGAGAAGCTCTTGTGCCTGATAAGGATGGGAGAACGGTTCTTACGTAAGTTGTAGTTATAATCTGTTTTGTACAAAATATTTGCTTTTCATTGTACTTTTTTTTTTAATTGTTTAATTTTATTTATTTGTTCTGATTGGTTGATGATATACCGTAATTGAAAAGGGAGGTTATTATAGTTTTTTAAGGCTTGGAAAATAAAATGATATGGCATTTGAGATGTTTTAAAATTAGTTGTAATAAATTGGTTTCCATTTCTCATTAGTTTGCAAAATTTTTGATGAACTTTGTTAATTTTTTCTTTAAACATTTTTATAATGGAAGTATGCTTGAATATGTAATCGATATTTGGTACTGGAAACAATTTAAAAAGTCATTCTGTTGAGAAGATAGATTTTTTTTTGATATTATTTTAATGATGATTTTTTTGCGAAACTTTTACTGAGTTTAGATTGTTTTTGTAAGATCCTCCCCAACCTATAATTCCGTAGATAAGTAAAAAATAAACAAGGGCATAGTACACAATTTTTTAATCAAGTATTATTCAATTGTTTCATAATTTTCGTAATTCCCTGCCGTACATCAAGGGAGAAATCAAAACTCCATGACAAACTTCAAGTTCACTTCATGTAGCATCATTTTCTTTTCTTTTAACTTCATTGTTATATCACAACTATTATGATGAGCTTTAACTGCTCTTACCTAATATACAGTATAACACTTTATGTAATACATGCCAACACCTTAGCCACAGGTTCGCTTAGTGAGGTGTTCACAAAACTTCGTTTTTTAAGCATTTACACACAGTACACTGTACTACCGTGTTTTATAGGAAGAACGTGTTTTGCACTTATCATTTATTTACCTGTGAACTGTATGTACAAGTATAAAAATGATATAAATAATTAATAAACTTCTTACCTTTTCTGCTTTAACTACCCATACTCGGTTTAGTCTTCCTTTAATTAAATGTATTGTCTGCATTAAACCTTCTCTTAACCACCCTATCAGCCTTCCTGACTTACTGCACAAACTGTCTGCTTATTCTTAGGCAGGGAAGCTCATTGGTGGGACAAAAAAAAATTATTTATCTTAGGTCCATCCACGAATGCAGGTAAATGGCGGTTGTATCTGTAATTTGGTGTCAAAAACTCGATTATTGTGAAACCGCGAGCAATTTGGTTTTGGACGAGTTTATAACAAATTTTATAATATCGGTAAATTAAGTAAATTTCAGTATATTTATAATGAAGAACTGTTTTTGATTATTAGCTCTCCATATTCTCTGTCAAAAATAAAAAAAATACAAGTGAAAGAATTACTTCGACACGTCAATTAGTTTCCGATTTACAGAAGTAAACGTGCGATGCGGACTCGTACTCGATGCGTGTGACGGTGTGACGTCATTTCACAACACTCGCTCAGTCCGCTCGCGCTCTCAGCACGGTGTCGTCTTACGTTTGTACCGCTGGCGACTTGCTGAGCGTTGTAAAATGACGTCACATGCGGTCACGTGACTGTTAACGGAACTCGATATTTATCGTAAGTTTAATTGCCTCTAAAATCAAAACTAATAGGTATTTTTGACTACAATAAAAACTAGTGTATTTGTATACATACAAGCTTTACTGTAACAAACTTTCATTTGGCATACCTATTAACATTCTTTATTCCTACTTTTGTCGATAAATTTACCAGGAGCGTATTACTTGTCGTACTCAAAATACTTTTTTTTATATTAGCTTCATACACAAGGCAATGAGAAAATATTTTTTCTCAGAGCCTGTCTCATCTTCGGGGATGCTACGTGAAGGATCTTTTTAAGGAAAGGAAGTTCTGGGAAGGAAAAGGGTAAGAGAAGTGGTGGTAATCTTGTGTGTCCAGGTCATCCGCCGCCAGATCCAGACAAATCTCACCCCATGAATCCGGGCATCCCTGCTAAGTCACCAAACGTAGCGAAACACTTTTGGTGACCTTTGTGGCCTGTGCCTTAAAGGTTGCAATCCGTCTGTTAAGATGGAAGAATCTATAAAACCGTACGATTCTGCAGAGGATCGAGGGTAATTTTCAGGTATTTTGGGGCTCCAGACCAGAGGTGGCTGCCAAATTCAACCGTGGGGCGCACTTGTGATTTGTACAGGGTTAGCAGTTGTGCATTATTAAAGTATCTGCGGGCCCTGTACGTACGCCCAGTTTTTGAGAGGCTAACTTAACTCTGGCTTCGATGGAATCCCCGTATCTTAGCTGGTCACTTAGAGTTACAAGAAGCATTTCAATGGAGGGCCTGTTCGAAAGATTGCTTCCGTTGAAGGAGACTAGATTTTCATTTCGATCCCTTTTAGACGTAATCAGGCATGCTTGAGTCTTTGAAACATTAAATTCAACGAGATTTTACCAAAATCCAAAACTCAGACCGCTGAAAACGTGAAAATTGGGCCGCATGCAGCCCGCCGGACGCAGGTTGGGCATGCCTCTTCTAAGGGTAGGTATACTGTTCCCGACCCCGGCCTAACAGCAAAGTGCCTTTGTTGTCTCTCTTTCTACCCAAAACTTTAATTATTTTAAGCAGCGCGCTGTGATTGGATTTCATTTCACAAACAACTATATTCGTATTTTAACCTCTGTTTCGCGAAACGCCGATTGGAATGAGGGAAAATGAATTAAATTTATTATTTTTTCAATAATTGCAAAAATTACTTTTTGTGGAGTTATTTTAAATTAAATGGAAATTACCGACTTTGTTTAATTTATTTCCTAAAGCAAAAATCTCTCCTTCAGTTCAGTAAAGTTCAGTTTCGATAAATCAGCGTTCTTTGAAAAGTAATATTTTTTTTTTTTTACATTAACTCCACACAGGAGGCCTTGAGGAAAATAATTTCCCTCAGGGCCTATGTCATCTGGGATGCTGTGTGGAGGGTCTTTATGAGGAGAGGAAGGAATGAACATTGGTCTTGAAGAGACCTATGTTGTAGGAAGGAGGACACACAGAGGCCGGCAAATCATTCCACAGCCGAGCTGTTGAACATAAGAACGAGTCGAAGAAACGACCCGTTCTCATGTGACAAATGTCAACCGTGTACAAATGTTGGGCACGCGTTTGGCGTGTTTCCCGACTATGCACCGGTTCCGAAGGGATCAATGATGCTCGTTCCTCGGAGCATCTTCCATCGTAATACCGGTAGAACAAGGATAGCATTCCCACCCGACGCCTGTGCTCTAAAGATTGCAGTCCGTCTGTTAAGATGAGAGAATCTATCAAACGGACCGCCCGTTTCTGCACAGAGTCGAGGGTATTTTTCAGGTATTTTGGAGCTCCAGACCAGAGGTGGCTGCCAAATTCAACCGTGGGGCGCACTTGCGATTTGTACAGGGTTAGCAGTTGTGTACTATTAAAGTATCTGCGAGCCCTGTACAGTACGCCCAGTTTCTGTGAAGCTAACTTTACTCTGGCTTCGATGGAGCCCCCATACCTTAGCTGGTCACTTAGGGTTACACCAAGCATATCAATGGAGGGCCTGTTCGGGAGATTGCTTCCGTTGAAAGAGACTAGATTTTCATTTCGATCCCTTTTAGACGTAGTCAGACAAGATTGGGTCTTTGAAACATTAAATTCAACGAGATTATTTTTACCCCAAGAGAAAACACTCTCGAGGTAACCGTCCATTCTCTGCTTCAAAGCCCTACGAGCTGTTGGAGTTTGTGAGCCCTTTGGGGGCTTGTCAAACAAAAAGCTATCATGAACTGTACTGTCATCAGCATAACAGTGAATTGGTGCACATGACAAAAGGTCGTTGATGTGCAACAAAAACAAAGTCGGAGACAGAACCGATCCCTGCGGGACGCCAGCATTTATCGAGTGTGAGGAAGAGGTGAAACCATCGACTACCGTCTGAATCGACCTCTCCCTCAAGAAGTCGGCAATCCAAGTACACAAGGATGCGGGAAGTCCGTAAGAATGCAGTTTGTTGACAAGTCCTCGGTGCCAAACCCGGTCAAAGGCCTATATATTTATATAATATTTACATTTTCATCCAAAAAAAACAACTAAAGGTTTCCCATGCTGAGTTTGTATCACGTCATCGCGGAGCATTTCAATAGAACGTACGTCGTAACTAACTCATTTTTATATTAGTGGGTTACAGTAATCATTCTTTTATAATACCGTATTATTTTTAAATTAAAATAATTAACGAATAAGTATGTGATTAATACAAAATATGTACCTCATCCTGCATGAATTTTATTAACATCGAATGGATGTTATGAATTAAAGCATTTAATTTGTTTACTTTTTTTTACATTCGCAATTCCATAAACGTTCTAAAATTCGAAAGAAACAAACGTTATGAAACGTCTTTGAGAATACGGGACAATCGAGAATCTCTGTCTTTTTCGTTTTCATAAATAACGTGTGAGAATAAATTTTTTTGTGGACGGTATTGGGATGATCATCAATGACGTAGATACGATCTCTCTCGATAGTAGGTACAATATATAAATTTTCTATTTAATTTAATTGTATGCTTTATATGTAATTGTACGCTTTGCGTTACCAAAAAGACAAATTAAACCATCACACTGCACAACACAATTACCACAGTAGACATATATAGATATCAACACATGGCTCCAAAGTCAAAGACATTACCATAATCTGGCTCCAATTTTTTTAAATTTAATTGAGAATGATATTAAAGATATTCACGTGACAAAAAATGCTAACCTAAAACACAAAATTCATATGTAAATAGTCAACAAAGTCATTGTATACTGCGGGCAGATAACTTCTACATTATAACAACCCACTCAACGCCTGTATCTTTTCTTTTTCCCTCTCAATTATATATTTTTAAATTCTTTCTTTTATCCCTTTTTCCATTTTTCTCATCTCTTTTCTTTTTCTTTCATTCTATCAATCTATTCAAACTGAAATTTTTATCTTATTTTATATTCCAAGATTAAGATATAAAAATTAGATTAAATTCCTGCCAACTCGGAAATGGCTCAGCCTAGTGAGGTGGTAGATATATAAAAAAATGTTTATTAGGTATATTAATTGTAATATTATCTTGGTTAATAATATATGCTTTTTAAATTTAAAAAATATATTACCTACCTCACTAGGTGTAACCTTTTCCGAGATAGGTGACAGAAATGAAACACAAACATATTTCATTTAAATATTTTTAATAGTGTTAAATTTAGACGTGTGATGATTAAAAAAGAATAAAGTTTGTAGTGATATAAATATTAAATTGGAACAGATATCGAGAATTTAGACTATCCCAAGATTTTCTACGGGTATGCTGGTTGTAATATAATTTTCACAACTTATAGGTATCTACATCAGTTCTATTTTTTTTTATTATTACACAAATAAGATGAAGGAAATTATATTGTTTTACACATAGACTTTCGTATTTCCTTCTATATCCCTCTTGAATTATATTTATCGTTTTCAATAGAATGAGGAACGGGTTTTGTTAATGGCATCGGCAGAAGGCGAGCGTGGCTGCAGACTGGAGAGTGGAGAGTGGGAGGTTCTATGAGGATGAGGAGAAGTAATAGCTTTTGAGGAATGATTTAGCGGGACAAAACATCCGAGCAATGGTGAAGACCGCGGACGAATCAGCACTTAAATTATGTGCTTTTCTTCGAAACGTGAATAGATTCTTCAGAAAAAACATACAAAATAGAAACTACGCTTATCTTAATCCTTCATTTGTTAGAATATAATCTAAAAACATAGCAAATTCATTCAAGTATTTATGAAGACTGAATTTGAAGTGAAAATCGAAGATGTTAATTCGCTATCATAATTTTAGAAATTTCTACCGATAATGACAGCATATCTTTGGTTGAAAATTGAATGCAGAGTTTAAATAGTAATCAACCATTTTTTTTTCGTTTATTTAAGAGTAAAACTTTGAAAATAATACTGAAACTAAATCAGTCACATAATTTAATTTACCTGATTTTGGCATTTCTGCTTATTTTTTATTAAATTGGATAAGGTAAGCTCTGGCTTAGATAAGGTAAGTTATGAAATTTGTATAAATGAAAATGTGTGCATTTCATATATTTTAGCGGCAAGGAGGAAAGGCAGGGGGAAGGTGTGGTTCGCAGAGAGGGAAGAAGAGACGAGGAAGGGGGAAGGCGGGGAAGAAGGTGGAAAGGAACGGAGACACACGGGAAAGGACATGCGGGAGAATTAATTTATTTCTTTGAATTGCATTGCAAGTGGTTCGCTACGTTTGGTGACTTAGCAGGGGTGACCGGGTTCATGGGGTTAGGTGTGTCCGGATCTTGGCGGCGGTTGCGTCTGCCCACCAGCGGCAGATCGGATCGGGAGAGAATGGTTGAGGGAGTCCCTTTGACTTCTCCAACTGTACCCTTTCGGAACATCGCTTTGCACCGCAGTGGGAGGGATGGATTAATGCTTCCTTCACTCCTGGACATACTGACCCCAGATTCCTACCCACCCCTAACATCCTTTTCCTTCCCAGAACTTCCTCTCCTTCCTTTCCTAAAAATACCCTCCACACAGCATCCCCAAAGATGACATAGGCCCTGAGGGGAATTTCCTCAGGGCCTCCAGTGTGGAGCTAATGTAAAAAAAACGCATGCCGGGTACCAGCTAGTAAATTTATAATTGCTCCCCTCAGCAATCGGAATTTTGAAAATGGGATAGTTTTCGTAGGAGAGGTCGATTTTTAAAATTTTACCAGTATATTTGGAAATTGTTGAAATTTTGTGATGTTGTCATAGCTTCACAACAGATTAATCGTTTCATTTCACCGCTTATTCTTTTTTGGTAATGACGAAGAATTATTAAAATTACTTAAAATTCAAGTTTTATTCTGGTTCAATTCTTTGAAACAACCCGTCCTTAGAGTATCGTGAATCAAGAACGAATAAAGAATAAAACCTCGTGAAGTTGGGCGGTACCACCCTGAAAGACAGTATAAACAAATATACCTAGTATGGTAGATATATAGTATTGTCACATACTGAAAGGGGCAGAATTTCTAGTTGAGTATATCGAGTAAATCTCTATTGGTACCTTCCATATCGTGGACCAAACTGCATGAATATGCATGCTGAAACCACCTTGTCAAAGTAACCATTATATCAAAGTCATCCCTTGTAGCATATCAGAGATATCAAAGTTACTACCTACTACCTTGATGCCCGTGGAATAATGTAATTCGTAAACCTGCAAGTTTTGAAGTTTAAGTTTGGACGGGGTGAATATATTTCTAATTAAGATCTTCGGTTACAAACCAGATTATTTTAATTATACTAATGACTTGGTTTATTTGCAAAGTTTATCAACATTTTAAAAATGAACAAAGAAAGAAGACGTTAATTATTTATTGTCAGTTCTTTTATTTACTTATATTCCGGCATGCGATGTAACGCAATAAAGAAATTTTACATTCAGTTTTTAAATAGCTCGCGTGACCCTATTGTAATTTTTTAAAACAAATTTCATAATGCCAAATCTCACCAATACATACAAACCTTCGTGTGTATGCGCACAACAACTCACCAAAGATTCCTCGCAATCGGGTGAATAGTACCTATATAAAATAATTTCATAACGCCAGAGTTCACAAGATTAGGTATATTATAAAACCCATTGTGGGTGGCGCACAACAACTCACCAAAGTTTCATTGCAACCGGATAAATGGTTTAGCAACGCATAATTTCATGACACCAGAGCTCACTACTATATAAAATCCATCGCGGGCATGCGCACATCAAATTCCCAAAGTTTTTTTGTAATCGAATGAATGGTTTAGCTACGCATAAATTTATGAAACCAGAGCTCACCAAATCTCCATCAAGTGTCATCGCAATCGTATATAAGGAACAAACATACTTACATTCAAATAAGCAAAAGACATTAACAGATATATTAAACGCCTGTACGGGCTTTTACAAACTACTATAACTTCGCTCACGTTATAATGCCGCGTATCCCAAAAAATACGTTTTTTTTTTATTTAAAACTACGCATGCGGCATGGTTTAAATCGAGAATATTTTGACCAATCAGACCCTAGCAGACCTAGAAATTTTATCTCCCGCGGGAATTATTTTAATTAAATCTGATAACGTATTAAGCACTAAAATCTCAGATGTTTCTAAACGAATCCCTCTGAAAATTACTAATTTATCGACTAAAAAAATAAAATCTGGTACTTACCGCTAAATTTACAGTTTAAAAATATTTCATAAATTTTCAAACGTTTTACTTAAAAAAAATTTTTTTTTTTTTTTTTAATTTTTTTTTTTTATTATTTTTTTTTAAATTTTTTTTTTTATTTAATTTTTTTTTTACATTAACTCCACACAGGAGGCCCTGAGGAAAATAATTTCCCTCAGGGCCTATGTCACCTGGGATGCTGTGTGGAGGGTCTTTTTGAGGAGAGGAAGGAATGAACATTGGTCTTGAAGAGACCCATGTTGTAGGAAGGAGGAAACACAGAGGCCGGCAAATCATTCCACAGCCGAGCTGTTGAACACAAGAACGAGTCGAAGAAACGACCCGTTCTCATGTGGCAAATGTCAACCGTTTACAAATGTTGGGCACGCGTTAGGCGTGTTTCCCGACTATGCACCGGTGCCGAAGGGATCAATGATGCTAGTTCCTCGGAGTATCTTCCATTGTAATACCGGTAGAACAAGGATAGCATTCCCACCCGACGCCTGTGCTCTAAAGACAATCCGTCTGTTAAGATGGGAGAATCTATCAAACGGACCGCCCGTTTCTGCACAGAATCGAGGGTATTTAATTCATTTTTATAATGGTAAGGTACTGTTTTTATTAACCTTTAACTGCTGACGTGATTTTTTTACGTATACTCTAACGTGGCGGCCTGGGCGGTCTGTTACTTCAAATGTTTATATGTTAAATGAAAATTTTGAGGTACAAATTATTATTCATTGGACAATTTAAATACATTTAAATAAAATAAAATGCTTTTCTTATTGTTCAGTAACTTATATTTGACAACTTGGATATTATGTAATAATTTTTGGCAAAAATCACTTGAGATCAGAAATCAGTCAGTATTATCCATTAAACTAAATAAAAACAATGAGCTCACTTTATTATAATATTTCAATAGTGCCTCGAATAAGCGAAATATAATATATATATAAAACGATAGTAAAGTTGCTTATGTTTATTTTTATATAGTAAAAATCAACTTTAAAAAAATCTCGAAGTACTGACGATGGGTCAGAGAGGCCCGCAAAAAGAATTGAAATAATTTTACTAACAGAAATTTAACTTTAAAAATTTGAAATATAAAGCTCCGACGTCACTAAATTCAAAGCTACCGGATTCGGCGTATGCGTCGCGTGCTGAGGAGGGGAGTATTTCGATATTATTATTGCTGTTAGAACGGAGCGGCCATCACGTCAGCCGTTAAAAGTTAATATTAAATACATATAAACAACTACTAACTCACTGGTCTGCGAAAAATGGTATTATATTGGAATTAATTAAAATGCGAGCTTTGAGCAAATACTCATTATTAGAGTATTGTATTAAGTTAAAATTAACAGTAATGAAGTAAATCAACATTTCTAAGATTTCGCAACTTTACTGAATTGAATCGACAAAACGTCTTTATTCTTGTTAAATACGTTACACAAAAGATTAATTAAATATAAATAAATCCAACTTTCTGCCTAAATGAGAATTGTCTTTAATAAAATCGACGGCAGAGAGAAATTTTATCAATGTTAAATAATTTACAAAACATCTTGAATAATTTGAATTTGATAAGATCAAAGGACCTTTAGTTTGGTACCCGAGGAGTCTATTGATTAAAATTTGTCAATTTTCCAGACCATGCACTTCCTGTGGGGATGGTGTTTGAGAAATTTGATTAATTTTATTGACTCGAGTCACGTTTTATAACTTCTTGAGCATCATTAGCCACTGCCTTCCCCGCTGTGATTAGAGGCTACATTCGCTTCAATTAGTATTTTATTCAAACAAATCAGTCGGAAAATGAAATGATGTTGTAATAAGGCTTTGATATTGTGACAGCTTAAAATTTATGAGTAAATTATAAATTGGATAATTGTATTCTGCTGTTGTTTTTGACGTATTTGAAACACACAATATAAATTAAATTGAAATATCCAAAGTTTGACTTATAATCAAATCTGTCAATGTTTTGTTCAATTACAATCAAGTTTAAAATTATGTTGTACCCAACTATAAGAGGTATGCATGTAAATTAAAAGTTGTTTGATTAGTGTCATTATTGTTGTCAAACGAATTTTCAAATTCAAATTGAAATATGATCGTAACTAAACAATATTGGTCATAATAGCTTTTTGTTTGACAAGCCCCAAAGGGCTCACAAACTCCAACGGCTCGGATGGCTTTGAAGCAAAGAATGGACGGTTACCTCGAGAGTGTTTTCTCTTGGGGTAAAAATAATCTCGTTGAATTTAATGTTTCAAAGGCCCAATCTGGTCTGTTTACGTTTAAAAAGGATCGAAATGAAAATCTAGTCTCCTTCAATGGAAGCAATCTTTCGAACAGGTCCTCTATTGAAATGCTTTGTCTAACTCTAAGTGGCCAGCTCTCCAGCAGATATGGGGGCTCCATCGAAGCCAGATTAAAGTTAGCCTCTCAAAAACTGGGCGTACTATACAGGGCCCGCACAAACTTTAATGCTACACAACTGCTAACCCTGTACAATGTACAAGTCACAAGTGTGCCGCACGGTTGAATTTTGGCAGCCACCTCTGGTCTGGAGCTCCTAAATATCTGAAAAATATCCTCGATTCTGTGCAGAAACGGGCGGTCCATTTGATAGATTCTCCCATCTTAACAGACGGATTGCAATCTTTAGAGCACCGGCGTCGAGTGGGAATGCTGTCCTTGTTCTACCGGTATTACAATGGAAGATGCTCCGATTTATAATAGTTAGATACGTTTCACTTCTAAATGATGATCGTACACCAGGGCGATACTGAGAGTATCTTCAAAATAGAGAGATTTTGCAGTTTTTGACGCCTAAACACTTAGGTACATTTCATAAGGATTCATTCTTTTTATGTGAAGAGTCCCATCTGCTCCCGTCTGGAGCTAGTAAGACTATAACATCCCTAATTGGGTATGTTGTGAGGCTGCAGTTAAATGTGTAAGGGAAGGAGATGGGGGAGAGGAACGTGGGAGAGTATGGTCACATCTCACACCAGGGCGATACTGAGAGTATCTTCCACTCTGGAACATGCCGCAAATATACTATACCTACAGTATTTAAATTAAATAATTGTGAAATGAAACAAATTAATTAAACCACGCCGGGATTCGATCCGGCGACCTTCGGATTACGAGTCGAGAGCCAGATTTGCCAAGTTGTCTTAAGTTTCGTAACGCCAGAGCTCACAGTTCAAAAAAGTTTTTTTAATTCTTCAAACAGACTTTTAGCCGTAGTTTGTTATTCCACAAAGACACAGTTTTAAAAACAGAAAGATTTCTCGAGAAGTTATCTTCGCAGAGCAGGAGTATATGAAGGTAGTAGATTTACATAGTAAAGACACAGCCTACCGCACAGCTACCAGGAGTTGGAACAGGAGAGTAGCTGGGAATTATTCGCTCCAGTAAATCCACTGCACCCTCCGAAGGACCGGGATGGGGTGTAGCCATTACTCATTCAGACTGGAAGATGTAGGATCACACGTACGTACATCCATTACGTGGTAAATATCCTAAAACTGTGACTTGAATGTGTAAAATTATTGACACTTTCCGCAAGGATCAAGGGGAAGATACTCCTAATAGCTATAACGTATTTACTACATTTTAACGTACGTACAATGTGCGCGGCTCGATAACGTGTTACCAGTGGATTGCAGTTTTCTTTCTATCGGTGGGACTATTAACCCTGCATACAAGACAGAAAGACCAATGGACATAATCAGGGATAATTTGCATGATCCTTATGAAACAAATATCTCAGATTTATTGAAGTGAAACTTCTTTGGCCCCGTTAGCGATTTGAACTTCAGATGAAACAGAAATGCGTTGCGAAAATTTATTATTTGACTTTCCTCGGTTCTAATTATAATGGGGTAAATTCACAACCACGTACGGGCCTTCAATAGTGCCGCGGTATGAAGCGCCCGACTCTCAGCGCCCAGAGAGACATCCAGCGAACAGAGGTTCGAAACCTACCAAATCCAAAAAATAACATTCTATTTTTGTAAAATGAATATCCAATCTTCAAACCACTTTAAAATAAACAGGCAAAAGAAAAGAATCCCATAGCTAGCGACTTTCTAGTTTCACTTCTACTGCGTGTTATGTAATTGCACACTCAGATTTTTTTTGTACTTTCTCTGCCATTAGAGAGTAAAACTCAATATAAACATCTCAAAAACTTCTTTTGTAATTTCTCCATAATTAGAAAGTAAATTTCTAACGGTATGGCTAATAATACCCAGCATACTTTACTGAAAGTCTGAGGGACGTAACCAGAGATAAAACCCAAAGTCTCAACGATATAAGTCTTTTGAGAGTCCCGAATTGCTTGCATTGATAAGCTTTCGGATTCCACTTCGTAATACTAGAAGTTGGGATTTATTTCATTGCAGAAATTCTGTGACTAACAACCATATGATTTCCTTTTTGCCTAGAATATAATGGAGGGAAATAATTATACCAATTTTGTGGACATTTTCATTTTATCACTGAACAAATGTTATTACTGAAGCAGGTCAATTATTTTTTTACATAATATAAACGGTATAAATATACCACAAACACTGATTAAATTGAGAAGTGTCACCAGAGATATAATTACAATCTTTAGTATAAATAAAATTAATATCGATTAAAAAATATTGACAGAATAGCTTCTTGTATCAACCTTCCGTGCAGTTAAATAGATCTGACACATCTACATATCTATTAGTAACTTGCACTTGTTGTTGTTGCATTTAAACAGGATTTATACTCTAGCGGATATATGAAACTCTACGAGGTTAGTTAAATCAGGACTTCTATTCTACCATTTAAAATTTTGAACACAAATATTAAGTCGGATTTTTCGATCGAGAGAGAGAGATAAGTTATGTACAATAAATAAATACTGTATATTTTTTTACTATCCGTATGTTAAAACCCCTTTAAGTATGTTAATAAATAAAATAAAATAAATATCTCGGAAACTTTTTTTGTACCTTCTCCACCATTAGAAAGTAAATTTTTGTCAGTGAGGCTATAAATACCAAGCATACGATACAAAAAGTCTGAGGGACATAACAAGGGATAATATCCAAAGTCCCTACCATGTAAATATTTCAGAAATTTCTTTTGTACTTTCTCCACCATTAGAGAGTAGATTTCTACCGGTGAGGCTATAACACCGAGCATGCGTTACAGAAAGTCAGAGTACCTGAGTACCATACCTAAATTATCTATGATATGATTATCTCAGAAAGTTCTTTTGTACTTTCCCCACCTATAGAGTAAATTACTCTTCTATTAGATTAGATAGTAATAATCCAGAGGGAAACTATTTTTCTTAGGGCCTACAACGCGGAGTTAACATTTTCAGGTCAAATAACGCTTAAGCTTAGCCTAATATCCCATGCCTCAAAAATATTGACTAATATCATTCTAAAAAGAATCGAACCAAAAGTAGAGAACTTCCTTTCCGGAGACCAGTTTGGCTTTAGAAGAGGCGTAGGAACCAGAGAAGCAATATTGTCGCTACGAATACTTCTAGAAGAAAGAATAAAAAGAAACGAAAACACATTCATCGCATTCATAGACCTGAAGAAGGCTTTCGACAAAGTAGAATGGAAAAGACTCTTCGAGATTCTGAAGAGAATTGACATCAAATATAGAGATAGACGAATAATCCAGGCGCTATACAAAAATGAGGCCGCTATAATTAGATGAGACAATGATACAAAAGAAGCCAATGTAAGACAAGGGGTGAGACAGGGATGCTCTCTGTCACCTGTTCTTTTTAACGCTTATATTCAAAGTGCGATTGATGACTTGAGAGAGAGAATGAGTCACAGAAAAGGTGTAAAGATACACGGGCAAAAGGTGGATATGATAAGGTTTGTTGACGATATTGCTATGGTTGCTGAAAGCGAAGAAGAACTGCTAGAGGCCTTAACAACCATGCAAAGCATTCTTCAAAACAATTACAATATGAAGATAAATAAAGACAAAACAAAGCTGCGGACTGTAGGCCGAACACAACGTCAGATGAGAGTAAAGATGTCAGGAGTTCCACTAAAGAACACCAAAGAGTTTGTCTACCTCGGGAGCAAAATAACATGGGACGGTCGGTCTATCTGAAAGAGATAAACGGAGACTAGAGGCTTTTGAGATGTGGTCCTATAGAAGATTATTAGGATTTTCCTGGAGAGACCACATTACAAATGAGAAGGTTCTCCAAAGAATCGAAGGAGGATGGCGCCTGCTTAGGACCTTGTCCGAAAAGCGCGTAGGATGGATCGGTCATGTAATAAGACAAGAAGGCCTCTTGCATGCCATAATGGAGGGTATGACCAAGGGGACAAACTCTAGTGGACGCCTACGCCGAGAGTACCTGGAGGATCTGCTGGTGGACGTGCGCTGCTCATCATATGCAGACTTCAAAAGAGCCGCACAAGACTGGAAGAGACGAATAGATAAAATTGCTGCAAACCAATCCCAGGATTGAAATCAGAGAGAGAGAACGCTTAAGTTTTAATATTTTTCTTTACTGATTTCCAGTCTTGCATTCTTTCCCGATTTCCACATTTTTCGTAAGTACCTACCTGTGTGATTTTAACACAGGTACGCCTCCGATTTAGTTATCCCATTTCTAGAGAATTCCGTCTACTTTCGTCCTTTCTTTCTTCATATACGAGTATTTGCGTCATACATTAGAGTTGTTACGAACACTGCTGTGTACTTCTAGCCTTGCTTTTTTTAACAATTTTTATTTTTATTTTCATTTTCATTGTCAGTATGGTCACCATATTAATGTGGCTGATAAGTCACCACAGGTACCTTGTATAACTTATATAGTTTACAGTAGAAAATAATTGTTGCCAACTATAAA
Organism: Limnephilus marmoratus; assembly: GCA_917880885.1. Classification (NCBI taxonomy): domain Eukaryota; kingdom Metazoa; phylum Arthropoda; class Insecta; order Trichoptera; family Limnephilidae; genus Limnephilus; species Limnephilus marmoratus. The sequence continues at coordinate 13,921,857 of OU862922.1, forward strand.
CGTACTGCCCAGCTGCGAAATTTAGGTTTAAATACCTGTAGTTTTCTTGTAATATCTTTGTAGGTTTGTATTTTTAATATTAAATTAAATTACACATCGCCATACAGAAATTTCCTAGTGAGATAAACGGCTTATGATTTTATTGTAGATACTGATATTTTGTACTAAATCCTATTAATATTATATAGAGGAGAGTTTGTATGGATGTATGGATATCTGAATGTATGGATGTATGTATGTTTGTTACTCTTTCACGCAAAAACTACAGAATGGAATTTAAAAATTCTTTTTAGTAATAGAAAGCTACATTATTTGCGAGTACTACAGGTTGTATCTGGCAAGATCTGGCAGTATTCTGAAATTATTTATTATACGTTTATTGTCCAGACGAAAAGCAAAGCGTTGCTAAGTAATTGTTTGACGTGCGTTGTCATTTTTTATTTGTTTAGTGTTATGTCTGCCCTTTCCTCGGCAGATAGTAATTATTAAATACGGTTCTTTGAATATAAAAGTGTTTATTTACTGGAATAACCTAGCTGGTTAGCTACGACTGTTTACTATTTGGGGGTAGGTAAATCTCTGGAGCCTTGCCACGGGAGCTCGCAAAGTATATCTCTGAGACTGCTTCTTGTACGCCAATGCCATCTGGCGAGCTATGGTGCAAGCTACATGCTTACCGCCATCTATCGTATTCTTTCCATATGAAATACTTAATTACTCTACATCACACCCTCCCCCACCTAACCTCAAGCCCTGGCTACAATAAATACAAGACATGTTCTTTTCAAAGAAGTTATACAATTTGACAAAAAAAATAGGATTTTAAATATTTCATTTATACACGATTTTATACTCTAAATTCAACCAAACATAGTCATGATTTTAAATATTTCAACTTAAATATTTCTGTTTCTCTGGGAGGGACCTTTATGAACGCCTTGAACGGAGCCTTCCTTCCCAAGGTCTTAGTTGAGTAGTTTGCTCTCGATCATCCGCTGGTAATCTGAAATCAAGAGAACTCCACGTTAGCCCCTTCAACAAAGCTGAGGTCCCCAACTCGTCTGAAGCGCATTTCGTGACCTCAGACGCGGTGGGTGGGTTATTATCTTCACTCTCCTCTTCCCATTTCACAGATAAACTCTTTAACTGATCAATATGCCTCTTCCAAGTCAACGGAGTACCACAGATCCTAACGATATAAACTTTTTTACCCACTTTCCTTTCTACAATACCTCTAACCCAACCAACTTTATTCACCTGACGGAAGTCCTTGACCAGACACTTCTGTCCAACATGTAAATTCCTAATTTTTACGCCCCCATAATTCCTTATTTGATTATCTTGACTCCTTTTTATATTATCGTTAGCTATTTTTCTCTGTTCTGACACATCTTCCTGAGTGGTTTTAGGAATTAAACTACTGAAAGTTGATTTCAGTCTCCTACCAAACATCAAGACTGCCGGTTCTAATCCCGTTGTGCAATGTGGCGAATTTCGATAATCCGATAGAAAATCACATAATCTACTTTCATAATTTACTGGAAAATTATTCCTAACCATAATTTTTTTTAAAAATTTTTTTACCGTTCTAACTGAATTTTCAGCTTGTCCATTACACTGAGGGAATTTTACCGGTGAATTTAAAAATTCTACGTTATTCTCTTTTTCTCATTATCCGAAACTATGCAATCAGGGTTACCAAAATTAGAGAAAATTCTTCTCAATTCCTTAATCGTGTTAAACGAATCCGCCCTTGGAACCTCTAAGCAATCGATCCACTTGGAAAAAGCGTCACAAATTACAAGAAACATTTTTCCTGCTACCGGTCCGCAGTAGTCTACATGCACCCTACTCCAAGTTGCCCCAGGGTTCGGCCACACTGACAAATGACTCTTAGAAGGTGCCGGCCTCATAGCCGCGCAATCATCACATTTTAGAACCATTTTTTCAATGTCATTGTTCAGTGATGGCCACCAAAAATAAGCTTTTGCTAGGCCCTTCATTTTAACTATTCCTAAATGAGATCTGTGTAATAACTCTAGCACATGTTCTTGTAAGGAACTCGGAATGACAATTCTATGTTGCCAGAAAAGGCAATCCTTGACTATGGACATTTCGTTTCTCTTAACCCAGAATCTCCACAGTACATCATCTCGACCAACTCGTTTTGGCCAGCCCTTACGCAAACACGTTAAAACTTCCTGAATAACCGTGTCTGTCTCTATAGCTGTGGAAATGAGCTTGATATCTATGTGCTCGCATTTATCTACATAACACACAAAATCTGATCCATAATCATCTTCAAATTCTTCTTGAGAATTTTCTACCGGAAGCCGAGATAGAAAATCCGCATGATTATGACATGACTTAACAAATTCTACCTTATACGCAAATCCGGCTAATATAATGCCATAACGCTGCAATCTGTTAGCCGCCAAAACCGGAATATTTTTGTGTTCCCCTAAAATCCTCATCAAAGGCATATTATCTACGCATAAAGTAAACTTCCGACCGAATAGGTATTGAAAGAATTTGTTCAAACCAAACACAATAGCTAACGCTTCTAAATCTAGAATACTGTACTTCTTCTCTGCACTAGACAAACTTCTTGATGCAAATTCGATCGGTCTCATTGAACCGTCCGCAAATGTGTGCAATAACACGGCCCCGAGGCCTACGCTGCTCGCGTCTGTATATAACTTAAGAGGAAGGTTGGGAAAATAATGAGTGAGAATTCTATCAGAACCCATTAGATACTTTACTTTATCTACTGCGTCAATGCATGACTTCCCAAATTCAAACTTTGCATTCTTCTTTAAAAGATTATGCAAAGGTTCTAAAATTGATGACATGTTCGGTATGAAGTTCCGATAAAAATTAAAAAATCCCAAAAGACTCCTCAATTGATGCACGTCGCATGGGTACGGCGCATTCTTAATTGCTTCCAATTTATCTTTTTGCGGTTCAATGCCCCTTCCCGAAATAACGTATCCCAAAAATTCTATAGATTTAACAAAAAACTGACACTTCCCAGTATTGACACATAGACCACATTCTTTCAACCGCTCGCAGACCGCGCAAATATTATTATAGAATAGGATTATTCTTGCAGAATTTCTGTAAATGCCCAACGCCCTTACATTTAAAACATTTCGCATTACGAAATTTACAATCAAACGATAGATGATCATTCCTTTTGCAAATAAAACACTGTTTTTTAACACTACCCACGGGTGATCTAAAATTCGTACCTGAATTTGATCCTAACCTATAAGCTGGTTTCGTGTTAAAACTACCCTTGGGGCTCGTCGATCGTTCCCTACGCTGATCTCGCTTGAACCCATCGCTAGTAACTCGTTTTTTTACTAGGTTTACTTCTGATTTTACTGTATTAGCACTATCCAAAGTTGACATACTAACTGCAAGTCCTTCTATTTCATTAAACGACAACGTTTGCCCTTCTACGAAAATTTTCTCCTTCGCGCGTCCCGGTAACAACCCGATTGCAAACATGTCTATGAGGTTTTTTTTCAAGCCTCGTTTCGAATTGACAATACGTTGCTAAAGAACGAAGTCTAACCGCGAAATCTCTTATCGTCTCGCCTTGTTGTTGCCTCGCTAAAAAAAAATTCTCCCGTTCTTTAAAAACTGAACGATTTTTGTTACAATGTTTGTCGAGAAGCGCTAAAAGTTTATCAAAAGATAAGTCCGTTACTTTACTTGGAAAACACAGATTAATTAGTAAGGTCAACGTTTCTGATTCTAGGAGATTCAATAAAAAAGCCCGTTTTTTCTCCACAGACGCTTTGTCATCATGGATCACGAAAAATTGCTCTATCCGAAGTCGAAACAACCCCCAGTCTCCGGAGAGATGGCAAAACGGTGGTGTTCTACCCGATTCCATAACTCCCAACAAATAAATCGGCAAAGAAAAATCAACAAGAAAACAATAACAAATAATCCCTCTCAAAGAATCAAAAATACTTATCTCAGGAACTCTTCTGGTCTCCCTCTGGGTTTTATCCTTGTCTTCTGATTAATCCAATGATCCACAGATTCGTCCTTGAAACTATTAACCCAATGATCCGTTTTGACCTTGAAACTTCTGATTAATCCAATGATCCACAACCAGATCGCCTCCTTGCGGTATTTCACTTCTGTTCCTAAAACAAAAATCTTCTTATTCAGCCCGTAGCCACGGAACCAAATGCTCCTTAATCTCGAGCAGAATCTCTTCCGATTCCTTGCCAAAACTGCAAGTCACTCCAGCAGTGACTTAGTCCTCCGTGTCCAGCACCAATTATTATTCGCACGCGTAACTTTCACACAATTATACTTATACGGCTGCGCCAATTGTTATGTCTGCCCTTTCCTCGGCAGATAGTAATTATTAAATACGGTTCTTTGAATATAAAAGTGTTTATTTACTGGAATAACCTAGCTGGTTAGCTACGACTGTTTACTATTTGGGGGTAGGTAAATCTCTGGAGCCTTGCCACGGGAGCTCGCAAAGTATATCTCTGAGACTGTTTCTTGTACGCCAATGCCATCTGGCGAGCTATGGTGCAAGCTACATGCTTACCGCTATCTATCGTATTCTTTCCATATGAAATACTTAATTACTCTACATCACATTTAGGTTACTATGGAGATTCCTTTGATAGTTAAAATTTACTGCGCGTGTTTGATTGTTACGTTTTAATAGGTGGCACGCGAGCTGTTTGAAAAATGAATGTAACCGGTATGGAGGCAGGTAAGTGAGGGGGGTGAATTATGGCAAGGTGTTGGTTATCCTATGAATAGTTTTTGGGGCGGCGCGCCTTCCAAATTACACACAAAATACAATATTTTTAATCATAGTGTACTTCTCTACCACGGAGGTTATCGTATTAGTGGCCAAAGATCTCGTCAGCTATGGTGAAAAGACGTACGTAATAGGCTATTCAATCCATGATGAATTTATGTTATTTTCTTCAGAGGAAACCATGGCGTAGTTTAATTCATACAAACGTATCCCCCAATTTCATATCTGAATTTTGACACTACCTACCGCAAATATTTTAAAAACAATGTACATTTCGACCACTAGCGTGTCGGTACGTTTTGCTTTTTTGGTAAGTTACTTTTTATAGGAGTTAGATAAAATTGCCTAGTTTGAACGCAGTCAACAGACGTTCAGTACACAAACTAGACCAGTGGTTTTTAATTTTAGGTAATCGAGGTACTGTCCCCCACCAGTTTCATTTGCGCATTCACCGAACCCGAAAGCGGGACGTGTCATTACAAATCATATAAGTCCGGGGTGCGTCTTGACCTCCGTCGAACCCACGAGACTGACTCACCGAACCCAGGTTAAGAACCACTGAACTAGACAGTATTTTTAAAAAAGCACAACGTGCAGTAAAATATATCATTATATTTTCTTAAAAATCGGTCCAGTTTTGGAGGAGATAAATGGGCAATACAAAACCTCGATTTTAATTATTTTATTTAGGTATTATCAGCCTGACGTGCAGTTGTCCCTTTAGCTCAGTCTTCAGGGGGGGGGGGTGCCGTTTCCCCGCAGGGGTAGGCAGAGAGGACGGACCGCTAAACAACTCGGTCTTGGCAAACAGTCTTTGCCTCGCTCACATTCATACATCGTCTCGTACATACTCTTCAATTATTCTGATTCACTTGATCGTGCCATGTCTTCCTCGGGCATCCACGACTTCTTCTTCCATTCACATTTGCGTCATATATTCTTCACACACTATTTTCTTCTTTCATTCGCTGTACATGCCCAAACCATCTGAGAGTCTCTTTCTTAATCTTACTCATTATGCTTACATCAGCCTTACATTCTTTGCGTATATCCACATTTCTCACACAGTCATACATGGTTTTACCACACATTCGCCTCAGGGATCTCATTTCAACAGCATTCAGTTTACTTTCATCCATCCTCTGCCAGTTCCATGCCTCACTGCCATACATCGGGGTAGGAACCAGGACTCTATTGTGGACTTCTAGCTTAGCTTCTTTCGACAGTTTTTTATTAGCGCCAACGGCATTCAGTCCTTCATTAATGGGGTTACCTGCATTTACCCTTCTTTCAATATCTCTATCAGCCTTCCCATCTCTGGTAAACATACTACCCAGGTACAAAAACTCATCCATCTGCTCCAAGTATTCATCATTCACAACTATATTGCACACTGTTTCCTCTCTCTTTCAAACACCATGACTTTAGACTTACTTACATTCATCATTAACTCATTCTTCATACACACTTCGTTCATCCTAGACACGAGAGACTGTAGATCTTCGGTATTTGTCGCTTTTACATAATATTATCAATGTACTCGTGGGTCAAATGGGACTCCTGGATGTACACACTGTACACTGTAGGTACACTTTGAGAACTGTGGGATTAACTCTGATTCCAGATAAGACCTCTGCCCTGATATTTGTATTTGGGGTGTTCCGCTGTGAAATTACTACTGTTTCGCCGCTCTGGGACTAAACTCAGAACAGTTGTTAGGCAGTGCTCCTATCAAACCTTATCAGACTAAGCGATTAAATAACTGTGGAGGGTATAAATGAATTCAGGATTGTCACAACTAGTCTGAAGATATTATTTGCTTCTTCTGAATGCTGTTTATCTGCTCTTCGAATGGGCGCTGTGAGAATCGTGGAATGTAACAAAATTTAATCAAAATAGTGTAATGAGCGTGCGATTGAAGTCATGTGTGAGAGAGAAGGTATGAAAGCGAGATAGGTACATGAATAGTTTACATGGTTGTTGGTCTCTCTTATTCAATATTCATTTTCACACGAGATAATATATAAATACAGCGTAATGATTACTATTAAGAGCGTTTAACCAGCCAGCGGACAAAAATTCACATTTCGTCGAAAGTTGTTCTTACGATAATGCAGGGCCGTTACAATGAGAAAGATTAATTATTCTCCCTACCAGCTTTTTAAAATTATAACTCAATATCGAATTTATTTCAATCCTAATTAGCTTTAATTTATACCTTCATCCAAAAATGCTGAAAGGCGTGATGATAAAACTATTAAAGTAATGTACTTTTTGTAATTATTTTTTGATTATAAGTATTTATCATTTTTCAATATGTCTAAATTTAATAACAATGTTAAAAAAATCTGAAATATATTAGTTTGTAAGTGCGCAAATAAATACACAAATGGACTAATTTTCGTCAAGAAACACATATACGTACATATTTTTTTAATGATTTTATTGACACTAAAATTAAAATTCTAAAAATACGTTTGCTAGATAATGTATTGATTTATTTTATTGCATGATTATATTATTTGAAATGGGTGTGGTATAATACAAAATCTTTTTTGAAAATTTAACAAATCTGCAAACGACCTATGGAATAACCTTATTATACTAAAAATTAAAAAAAATTCTCAAAATTTATTACACGCGAATGTTAGATAAAAGAACAATCTTTCGAAATCCATTTATAATTTTTTGTGGAAAAGAGTCAATACGTCTAAAACCTGATTTGAAAATGACATATTTCTGGTTTTCTCTGGTAATGCCCCCTTAAGTCATTCCAATATCACAATAAAACCTTTTTTATAAATATTACTGTAAAACCAATACATAACGGTCCATTACTCAAAAGAAAAAAACTGGATTCACTCTTCCCAAGTATAGGAGATTTACCTTGAACTAAACATTTTTGTTTTCAATGCTCAAACTTTATTAATTAAGATGAACACTATGTCCTTTAAAGTGTTCCTTTATCTGTTCTTAATTCTTGATTTTGACCCATTTAAACAAAAAAATAAAAGTGCCCATTTCAAGCGACAAGCTTATGATTGGACACCCCCCGCCCACCAAATTAAAAAATAATACAAAATACCTTATTATTGTTTATATTTATTCGATAACAATAGTACTTGTCCAGTAATAACTGATTTTTAGTTATTTAAAACAAACATACAACGTTGACAAAGACGGTAATACTAATATGTCCAAACGAAACAAGAAACAGAACATAAAATAAGATAACGGTCGCAATTGAGAATCGAACCCAGGATCTCTTGTTTTATCGGGACAGCACCTTTACCAATTGCCTTTGGAACCCATTTATTTTACGTCATTTTTGTCGATCTCATATTTCAAATTAAGAAAACAATGTTATCTTTAACAATTTTTTCCCAATTTTTGCTGTGTGTTATTCTATTCCATGTTTCGTTTCAATTTTTAAATGTTGTCTTCTTCTTCTTCAATGATATATTACGTTGATGGGTATAACCTTCAACAGTTTTTCCAATAAATTTGAAAAACATTTAAATTTAACATTGAAAATGATTGGTTTGTATTAGGTCCTTACATATGAAATTGGCGTTTTGTATGGGAAGAACATAAAGTCGATTTTTTTAAATATAATATATTTATTTAATCAACGTATGTACCATTGCTATCTATGCACTTTTGCCATCTCGTAGGTAGTTCATCGATCCCTTTACTAAAAAAACCATTCGGACGGGAATCAATAAAATCTTTGAAGGCGGTTTGGACTGCCCCATCGGAGTTGAATTTTTTCCCTTGCAAGAAGTTATCCAAATTTCGAAAAAAATGGTAATCTGTTGGGGCAAGGTCCGGAGAGTACGGTGGATGTCTTAGACATTCCAATTGAAGCTCCTCTAATTTGGTAGCCGTCTGTTGTGCAGTGTGTGATCTAGCGTTCTAACGCGCGTTTGTTGATTTGCTTCACTCAATTCGTGAGGTACCCACCTTTCAAGCTTTTTCACCTTCCCAATTTGCTTCAAGTGGATTAAAACAGTTTTATCACTAACACCGCAGCCTGCGGCTAACTCGGACGTGGTTTGCGATGGATCCGCTTCCACAATAGCCTTCAATTCTTCATTATAAACTTTGGTCTCCGGCCGTCCAAGGGGCTTGTTCTGCAGGTCGAAATTTTCCAACAAAATTCTTTTTAAAAAAATTTCCAAAAAATTCCAACGAAAACGTTGGAACCAAAAAAGTATTGTGTTTTCTTTTGCGGCCCCATCGCCATACACATCATTAATCCTTCGAGCCGTTTCTGCAGCACTGGTGCCCCGGTGGAACTCGTACTCGTAAATAACGCGATATTTCAAGTTTTCCATTTTGTAAACTAAGTGACGCAAAGAAAAAAAAATTAAGAAAAAAACAATTAATTATAATTTTCAAAACACAAATACATGAGTAAATAGCTGGATAAATTAATAAATTAACTGGAATTCCTAACCAAAGAGAAGATATTTGAGATCAAAGTTGCCAGTACTGCAAAACGCCAATTTCATATTATTGCCAGGACCTAATATTTTAGGCAATTCAACTACAATTTTGGCCAAGATCACCCTTAATGGGTGAAAGCCAAATAGATAAAAAAAATACAATTATCTGACCAATTAATTTATAAGTAGATAGCAAACCGGCGCGACCCCAGCAGGCTTTAATGTCATTTCGAATGCATTTTCCAACCGAATCAAAGTGCCCTTCCCTGTTCCCTGAATCATTCAACATTTTATTAGTGTCCAATGAACACTTTAACAAATAGTACTTAACACTTCCTCTTTATTTCTCCCTTCACTGGGAACTGGAAACTGAGAAGTGGGAAGTGGGAAGGTATATCAGGCTGCAGTGATACCCCGCCCTGGGCTGTGTGAAATGTGAAATTCAAACCATTTGTCAATGCCGCTGTATTAGTGGGGCTTTGTGTTGAACCCGCGTGTGTGTGTCTGTGTGTGTGTTTGTAGATTTTAATGCTGATGATGCCTGAATAACCCTCTCTTCATCTTCTATTCTGTGTTGATAATGCCACCATTATGCTAAAACATCGTCTACGTACTTAAACGTGTCTTCCGGTTGTTAAATAATTAATAATGTCTACTTTAAATCGTGTACAAAATTATTTCATCGTTTGTCTTGAAATACGACTCGTAAAACACAAATTTAAAACGTTTATTGCAAATATCACTGTTTTTTGAGTCTTTATATTTGTCTGCTTTCGTAATAGGTAAGTTTTAAATAATGTTATTATGTCGTAAAATTACTTGTTACGTATAATGTGGCCCCTATCATGCACTTGGTGTAGAAAACTTGCGTTCACAAGACATATTTGACTTACTTCGTTTTACTTTCTTTAACGATATGTTGTTGAGGAAATTTCATCCCGGATTCCTCTTCCTCTTACGCCTTCCCTCCCTCGGCTAAACTATATAAAATACACACATTCTTTAACCAACTCGCTCGCCAACTATTGAAAACTTTTTATACAAATTTAATTAATGAAGACAATATTAGCGAACTCTATCGAAAATCTGGAGACAGAAAAATCAGAAAAATATATATTGGCTCCACTGGGTATACGAACCCAGGACCCTTTGCTTACATAGCAAGTGCTTTACCAACTGAGCTACGGAACCCATATCCAATTCGGTCACTTATAACTGTATCATACTTTGATTAAGAACTACCAACATTGTCTTCATTTTATTAACGCACATATTATTGGCTGCTATCTTTATCTATGGTTGCAAGATTCAACTCGAACTAAATGCTATCTAGATAGTGTCTTAATAAATTTTTGTCCATTTTTTTTTAATACACGACATCTATTGACTTTTCTGCAAGTCCCAGTGGAGCCAAAATCTTTTTTCTGATTTTTAAGTGTCCAGATTTTCGATTGAGTTTCGCTAATATTGTCTTCATTTAATCAAATATTATAATTTGAGATTTTACTCATAAAGTTAAACAATAAGAATAAATATTCATCCTAGACTTATATTGGTGAAAACCGCATAAAAACCGTTTCGTAGTTTAAAAGATCTAAGCGCACATACAGCGAGAGCGACTTCATTTTATACTATGTAAAGATTACTAAAGTTAAAAGTTGATAATAAATAACTCTTTACAAAACTTCATTATAATCAGTTCATAGAAACATCACAAATTCTTCAATGATGTTTAGCAATCTTTATCCTAAGGTATCATAATATATATATAGTATTGTTTAGTTTTGGGGTAGGTCGGGAAAAGCTCACTTTTTCGTCGACGCAAAAACGACCAGTACGCCCTTTGCGTTTCACCCACCTCAAGGTTCACTTTCGGTTGAAGCAAATTCCGAATGGAAACTGGGGGTAATTTTTTTCCGACAAAATGAAATATATACAGGGATTTATTCTCCGATACGAATCGGCGGCGAAAACTAGAAGCTCTACTCGAATCACTCGATTATATTTCCCGCCGACAGACGGCGTTTGAAAAAAAAAATTTAGGAAAAAACCCGCTAATTTCACAAAGGAAAATGCTATATAGGACTATTGACATAGGTCAGGATCTCAGATGTCAAATTTTTAGCCTAACAAAACGGAACTCTCGGCGGTTTCGGTCGTTGTTTTTCGGAAAACGACATTACCGCCGAAAAACCGATTCCGGGCTAGATGTTTTTTGAAAATACGATAGCCGGATAGATTCCGCAACTTTTAACACCAATAAAACATATGATTCTCATATAAAATACGTCAGGAGATGCTGACAAAACTCGAAATTTTCCGAAAAAAAATCATCAAAATACGCGCTCACAGATTCCATCGGAAGTTTAAATATTTGCTGGCCAGTTCAAATTAACACTTTTTCATTCGGGGTAGGTACCTACTTATTTCGGTAGTATTGCAAATATGACGAAAAAAGCTAAGATTGCCGGAATCTAAGGAAATGCGCAGGTACCTACCTGAATGGGTACCTACACAACGAATTAGGTTTTAATGCAATAAATACTAAGGTAAGGTTGTTTCGATGATACAAATAATTGAACTTTTTTAAAGTTAATTTTCACGTTCTGTGATGGTTCTACTCAAATTCTATTGTTTTATCATTACAGACCAGTTACATCACAAAACTGAAATAATTACAGAACTCGAACGGAACTTTATAGAACTGAAAATTTACTAGAAAAATTTAAAGAATTGTCAATTTTTTTTATTAATTATTTTTTTTATTTTTAAGTGTGTTCTATTTGAACATTGTATATATATATACATTACGCGTGTTCTAGGTAGGTACTTACTTGCGGGGACTTTTTTCATTAAAAAATCAAAACATGATATTGAATGAATATATTTGTAGTGAAAATTATTTTATGCTCAACAGCATAATGGCGTCGATTTGGTGAAATATTACAACAAAGTACCTACTTAGTACTTACACTTGCAAAATGAAATACAATACAACTACAATAGTGAGCTCCGGCATAATGAAATTTTGCACCGCTAAACTGCGGTACCCGGCATGCGTTGCGAGGCCACTTTAACTTCGGGGTCAACTAAACCGTAATGGTTCCCTACCAAGTCCCGGGAAACAACATTATAAAATTATGCACTTTATAAAATTATATACAACGGGTACCCGGCATGCGTTGCAAGGCCGCTTTAACCTCGGGGTCAATAAAACTGTAATGTTTCCATCCGAAGTCCTGGGAAACTACATTATAATGTAAGCGCCTGCACTATGTAACATTATATACTACGGGTACCCGGCATGCGTTGCAAGGCCACTTTAACCTCAGGGTCAACTAAACTCTAATGGTTCCATCCCAAGTCCCCGGAAACTACATTATAATGCAAGCGCCTGCACTATATAACATTATATACAACGGGTACCCGGCATGCGTTGCAAGGTCACTGTAACCTAGGGGTCAACTTTACTGTAATGGTTTCATCCCAATTCCCGGGAAATAAAATTTTAATGCAAGCGCCTGCAATTTATAACATAATATACAACGGGTACACGGCATGCGTTGCAAGGTCACTGTAACCTCGGGGTCAACTTAACTGTAATGGTTCCATCCCAATTCCCGGGAAATAACATTTTAAAGCAAGCGCCTGCACTATATAACATTATATACAACGGGTACCCGGTATGCGTTGCAAGGTCACTGTAACCTAGGGGTCAACTTTACTGTAATGGTTTCATCCCGATTCCCGGGAAATAAAATTTTAATGCAAGCGCCTGCAATTTATAGCATAATATACAACGGTTACTCGGCATGCGTTGCAAGGTCACTGTAACCTCGGGGTCAACTTAACTGTAATGGTTCCATTCCAATTCCTGGCAAATTAAATTTTAATGCAAGCGCTGCACTACATAACATTATATACAACGGGTAACCGGCATGCGTTGCAAGGTCACTGTGAACTCAGGTTTCTTGATATATTTAATTTAACACACACTCCTCCTCGCTTCATCTACGTTCACACGTCAAATCGCATAGTGTTTTAACCCGTCAGTTGCTTCTGCAACGGGCAAAACCTAGTATATATTAATACACAGTTTGGAGACGCCTCACTTTTTTTGCCGCGCTAAAAACGACCACTCTGCCCTTGACGTTTCAACTACCTTAAGGGTCACTTTCGCTCGAAGCGGATTCAGACAGGGTCGTGTCCCGATTGAGGACCAGATTTCATACAAAAAAGTTGATGCAGGATTAACAGCGCACCCAACGGCGAAAACTACAATTAGATCTCTCACCGACGAAGAAATTCGGCCTCAGTTATATTTTCTGCCGACAGGTTCACCCGTTAAAAAATGTCGAATATTTCAGTGCGTCAGAAAAGTTCACCTCCCATACAAAACTGTATTTGCTAGCGATGTATTAATTTTACGGCTTTATTGAAAATAACGTAGAAAAATGGACATTTTAAAGGCCCTTTGCGGGAACGCAGATTACAGCGTAAAAAAATATTTTGACCGAGATGTTTTTCAATAAATTGTAAAAATACAAGTTTTAGAAACTTTTAAAGTTGCGACATGTACCGCATTCCATTCAAAATGTTACACAATTTTGCATTAAAATTCAACATTATTTTGACATTTAAGACATATTCACTTTCATCGACAATGTATAATTATGTGGCCAGTACAAATCGGTGGTTGAGTAGGTACTTAAATTCCTTTCAAATCACAAAAAATAACAATTAACAACGTGCTCGATAATCGAGGTAGGTACTGCAGATACTAAATACCTACGTACAAAATGAAATTTGCTAGGGAAATTATTCTCAGTACCTAATAATACGGCTTTGCTGAAAGAATTTGACATTTGAAAAGTGCATTACGCCAACGAAGATATCATCAAAAACACACATCCTAATGGAAATGTTTTTGGATAATTTCAAGGACTGGAGGTCATAAAACTTTATTATCACATAATTACGGTTGCGATCCATTTAAAATATGTCACAGTTTTGTATTAAACTTTTGACATTTTGACAAAAATCAAAGTGAAAATCGTTCCTTCGAGGATGAAAAATTCTGTTGCCAGGTAATGCCAAAGTAGGTAGGTAGGTACTAAATACGTTGAAAATGTCGTGGATTTACATGTTTGAAATATTCGGGCAATGCTGCATTCATATAAATCAGAAGTTTTATGATATTGATTTCAAATCAGATGGGTAGGTACCTACTTAATTCCTTCGAAAATCAAATAAATTGCTAATTTTTTTAATGCTGCATCCACATTTTAAGTCAATAGCTTTAGTTTGGTGAATTTCTATAAATTCAATTACAAATGGGCCAGAAGTACCTACTCAGGTGGGAACGTTATCGATCAAATATTGAGAAAATAATAAAATGAGTTAATTTAAATAACGATGGTCAATTTTTTTGCCAAATGATGTAGGTGCCTACTTGAACGTAGTACGTCGATATAATTATTTTTTCCTTAGGAAAAACAAAGAATGTTGCCATTTTTGCGTACTATTTATTGCGCTATTTTGTTAAGAAATTAAATAAACTCGATAAAATTATTTTTTCCCAACATTACATTAATTTCTACAGCGCCATTTCTGCAAAACATCACACCAAGATCGCAGTGCTCTATACAAGGAGCACAGAAGTACGAGTAGTTACAATATCAAAATGATTTGAATTAAATTAAATATTTATTGAAAAAAAAAAAATTGTGAAAAGACGTAGGTACCTAAAATAATTATCTTTTCTGTGATTTTGATTTTGCTGAGGTAATAATATATTGTTAATAATTAAGAATGGTCCAATTTTTTTGACAAATGGTGTAGATACCTACTTGAGTAATGCGCTGGAACTACATTTGTTCTGTAATTGTTATGTACATTTTTAATTAAATTTTGATGTGAATACCTACCGCACAAGAGTCCCAACCACTGGAGCCAATGAGACTATCATCTTTGAGGATGCTGTGCGGAGGGTTTTTTAAGGGAAATTAAGGAGAAGAAGATATGTGAAGGAAAAGGGTATGAGGGGTGGGTAGGAATCTGGAGGTCAGTGTGGCCAGGAGTGACGGACGTATGAATCTATTCCTCACACTGCGGTGCAAGGCGAAGGGTTGGGAGAATCTGGCTGGAGAGGTCAAAAGCCTTCCAATAATTATGGTAACAAGGGAAAGGATAAGAGGGAGATATAAGTTAGTGACGTATTTTATATTGTTAATGGACTTTTTGTCCGTAAATAAATAAATTATATACAGCGGGTACCCGGCATGCGTTGCAAGGCCACTTTAACCTCGGGGTCCATTAAACTGTAATGGTTCCATCCCAAATCTCGGAAAACAACATTATAATGCAAGCTCCTGTACTATATAACATTATATACAACGGGTACCCGGCATGCGTTGCAAGGTGACGGTAGCCTCAGGTTTCTTCATATATTTAATTAAACACACACTCCTCCTCGCTTCATCCACGTTCACACGTCAAATCGCATAGTGTTTTAACCCGTTAGTTGCCGCTGCAACGGGCAAAACCTAGTTAATAATAAAGCTCACTTCATTAGCTCTGATTCTAGTTGGTTAGTTGAAACTTAAAAGCTGTAACACTTTTCATTCCAACGGTAAGACACTTAGTGGGCAGTCCCTAATTCACTAAATACCTTAACTTCCACATGACATCATATTTAAGTAGTAATTAAAAGCTTTCAGTTCCACTCCACAAAGCAGTGCTACTGTAGGAGGCATTCAGAAGGTATTTGTATTCTCTGGAGGCCTCCTCTACAATTATCTCTTGAGCGAAACCAAAGCCTTTTCGCTTTAAAAGGTTTCCACATTTCTACAGGCGCAGCGTAGGAACGACAATTCGTGGAGGCCGCAGTAAGACATGCATTGATGGTTTTTAAAAAAATTGTTGTAATTTTAAGACAAACTTTTAAAAATGCGTAAACGTGTAGGTTCATGTGCCGTGAATTTTTTTTACCTACAAAAATAATTTGAGTGTTTTTTTTTACATTATCTCCACACAGGAGGCCCTAAAGAAAATATTTCCCCTTTGCCTATGTCATCTGTGGAGATGCTGTTTGGAGGGTTTTTTTAGGAAGGGAGGGAGAGGAAGTTCTGAGGAGGAAAAGAGTGATGGATGTATGCATCTATCCGTCGCACTGCGGTGTTGTCTTTGTATAACTTAGTTTCAATGACCCCTAGATTTGCTTTGGTTTTCAAGTTGGAACTGATTGTCGGAACGATTCAGAGAAGCCATAAAGTAGTTATTTTAAGATTTGGTAATTCTGTACCTATTTGAAATGTGTATTTCTTTTGTTTTTGTCAAACGTCATATTTCTTACGTAATTTACTAACGGTGCTAATTCGAAATATAAATTTCTGATCATCATTTCGAGGCAAATATTTTTTTTTATAAATATTTTTTCGTCAAGTTTAATTTGTTGAACTCCATTTAATTTTTAATTTCTTTTATATGTTCAATAATATTATTATTTCATCCATAAAAACTGTTTACTATAAACAAGTTCTGCTTTGTAATTATTACGCGAGACGGCGTTTCTTGACGGATGTCTGACGGTATTATCAAACTGTGGATAAACCACTTACAGACGATTTTTAAAATAAATAATTAAAAAAAAAATCAAAAACATTTTTGTCTTTACAAATCCTACAATTACAATACCCCGTGATTTTTCACGGGTTTGCGCTAATTAAAAATAAATGTTGTATATTCTTAGAAACCATATTTTGACAAAATTACGTTTTAATGTTTTTATCGCAATGGCAGTTTTTACAGTTCCCACGGCAAAGATAATGGCACGAGGCGTCTCATTTCTTTGATACGAGTAAGAGAGATGCAAAAAATTATTACTTTATTTCTTTTAGAGGAAGCAGGCATAGCTACGCACATTGTTTGTGTCATCGTCTGTCTATATTGTGAGAAAGCGCTGCATCATTGCCCTTTTCGTGCCGTCCCCGTGCCGTAACCGTGATAAATATAAAAACACCTACAAGAAATGTCTGAACAAAAAAATTCATTCAAAAACTTCCGTTTGAAATAACCTAGAAATAATTTAGAAAAAATAAATTCTGTATCTAAATGTATTTTTAAGAGCCCCCTTTGGAGCACGAGCATTTTATTTTATTTTTAAACCACTTTGTTGTATTGTATTATTTAAGTGAGTATTTATGTCGAGTAAGACAAAAAAACATGCAAAAAATATGCATTTAACATATTAATTTTGTATTTTAAAGAGCCCCCTTTGAAGCACGTGCATAAACAGACAAAAAATTACATTTTTTATTTCACTGTTTTTCACCATAAAAATGAAGAATCCGAATTATTTTCAGAATTTACATATCACAATTTTGGTAGGTATGTTATACATGTAATTATATTATGTCATCTTACGGTATCAATATAGCCAAGGAATATGCACGAAGTCCCTTAGTGCTCATTCGCTTAGATTTATGCATAATTGACTTAGTTCAGATAATAACTGGAAAAGTATTATAGGTAAGACATAGTGCTTCTTCGTAGACTAAAGAGTGTCCACCAAAAGATATAACTGCATCGTTAAGTCAAATCAGCAAATTTTTGACTTAATGCTTTTTTGCAGAATACCCAAGATATGTGTATGTTGTTGCTACGCTAATGCGTTCATGATTATTTAATTTATTGTTGTAACTAAACTGTGGAACTAATCTTCTGCTGACAAACTACTTGCAGTAGTTTAGCGGGTAATAAATTTCAATTGTATGCAATTTTTATACAATAATAAAAAAGGATGTTGGGGTTTCACAATGTACCCGCAAAGCGGAAGGAATGAAAAGTGAAGAAGGCTGACTTACCCGCAGATTTTCTCCCTTCGCTTGTCCTTTTCTTTTCCGCGGGTTCTTTTATATTCTTTCACCAATTGACCTCATGAGCTTAAGTTTTTCACTTATATAGAAATGTTCGATGCGGTCAATTTTAATAGCTCCGTAGTTGTACTAGACGTTTGTACACAAACTAAATATAATAGGGAGCTGGCCACAATGACACGCCAATGGAGTTTTGTACGCCAGTGGATTTAGGAGCGCCACTGGTCTTTTAAATGAATTTACTACTTTGACAAAAAATGCTTCTAGGTATAATGGCAAAACTGATTTGAGTACAGGATTAAAATAAATATTTTTCACTTTGGAGACTGTGGGAGACTAGGGTTTTTAGGATGTTAGGTTACTGGGATACTGGGAGAGGTAAACTGAATCTAAGACTGATTAAAACACTTGAAAAGAGGTTTGAACTTGGAGACTGTTAGTATCTTGAGTGTTGTTTCTTCTTGGCTGATAGTTTTGAACTGACTTCCTACCGGTTTGACTTCTATTTTTATAGGGCAAACTCAGGTCGGACTTTTGGGGGACAGAATCTCCTTAATTTTTCTAAGGTACTTGTTTTAGGTAATTTCCCTGGTCGCTACGATTGGAAGTCAGCTGTGTTAAAATTGTATGTGATAGTTTTTGCCAATATTTTGCCAACTCAGGATACCAAAGCCTCACATCATTTTTATTGTGTTTACAAGAAAAGGTACAAGTATACATATGTGATATAAGGTACAATTTTAAACAGTAAATATTTTTCTTAAAGTGCAACAATCACTGATAGACGTCAGTTTTTGGGTTGTTTTGTAGCATATACTCATTTTTAGGTGACGGTGTTTATTTCTTGATCCAAATTATTCCCAATTTCTCGAAATTGAGCTCCAAATTTTTGAGCTCCAAAATAATGAATTCGCTGTCGTAAATAATTACGATTCAGATTTTTCCTTTGTTCAGAGTTGACCAATAGTGGCTCGGCTGGTCGCATGGTGGGGGTGACGTAAATAGTCAACCATTTCCTTGGCGTTGATCATTGCTGTCTGGAGTCCCTTGTGCAAGCATTAGGTAGTTATTCAGATGTGTTTTCCAGTCCAATGAGGCTGCTGCATGTATTCATTATCAATTTCATTTATGTTTTCCATTGATTCGTTAGTTAAAGGACATAATAGCGTTGTCGACAAATCATTTGGAAGGGCCACCACTTGCACATTATTCCGCTAGCCAATAGCAGCTCTCAAATTGTCGTGCTAGTGGCACGGTACTCTGTGAGAGCGTAAATTCCACTCTTGAATTTCCAGGGTTGTCATACGCTTTTGCGCACTCGTTCGATGCACACGGATTCCTACGACACGTTTGATACACTCCCCTCAGTGCAGTCTCGACTGTGCTCAGCTACTTCGTCGGGCGTGGTGTCCTTTTCCGATATCTGAGTTTTGAATCGGGTGTCTTCGCAGAGGGTACAGTTTCATCAGTTGCTGGCGTGGCAGGCAGAATGACGGCGATTTTGACTGCCGGCCTTACGTATATCCCAGTGCTGGTTTGGATCCGGGCAGTTCTGACTTGTCCATCAGCTGCAGGTATTGCTTCGATGATACGGCCACGTGGCCAACTGTTTCGAGGCAGTGCTGGGTCCATGATGATCACTAGGTCATCCTTCTTAATTGGTGTAGTTCGATGGTGCCATTTTTGCCGGAGAGCCATGGTAGGTAGGTATTCCCACAGCCATCGCCTCCAGAAGGTGTCTGCAAGTTGTTGTCCGATGCGCCACTGGCCGCGTAGGCATGTTTCCTCTTCTTTTTTGTCGTAGAAGGATAATTGGGGGCGCTTCCCGGTTGACCCTAGCAAAAAGTGGTTGGGTGTAAGAGGTTCTTCATCACGTGGATCAACGGAAATGTGGGTGAGTGGACGATTATTTACCACAAACTCAGCTTCTGCAAGTGCGGTGCGTAACGTTTCATCTTTTGGTGCTCTTTCCTTTAGTGTAGCGCTTAGGGCTTTCTTTACTGATCGTACTAATCTTTCCCAAGCTCCCCCCCATGTGCGGACTTAGTGGTGGTATGAAGTGCCACTCGATGCCCTGGGTAGCTATTGCGTCAATCATTCTGGCGTCTTGACTTATTGACAGCAGGGCGTCCCTCATCTCGGTGTCAGCTCCGTGAAAGTTTGTCCCGTTATCCGAGTACATGGCTGCTGGTTGTCCTCTGCGGGCGGTCATTCTTTGTAGGGCCATGATGGCCGAGTCAGCAGTCAGTGAAGCGGCTAGTTCTAGGTGAATGGCGCGTGTCGAGAGGCAGGTGAAGATGGCTCCATATCGTTTTTCTCGATGCCTACCGACCGTGATAGCCATAGGGCCGAAATAGTCAAGCCCGCAGTGTGTGAATGGGCGGACGTGATGCATCAGGAGGGGTGGTGGTAATGCGCCCATCAGAGGTGGAGTCGGTTTGCTACGTCGTATGAAGCAAGTGGGGCAGGCGTGCGTTACCTTCCTGCTTGTTGTGCGTAGTCGTATTATGAAGAAATGATTGCGTATTTCTGCAACTGTTTTCTCAGTACTAGGATGATCCGCCTTTTTGTGGTAGTGACTGATCAGAAGTCGAGTGTAGGGTTCGTCGCCGTCCAGTATTATGGGAGTTCGGGCCACACTCTTTGTTCTTTCCAAGGATTGTAGTCGGGTCCCCATTCGTAGTAGGTCATCTGGTCCAAAGAAGGGGTTCAGGGAGTTGAGGCGGCTGCCAGCAGGCAGTTTTTGACCTTGTCGGATGATGTGTAGATCAGTTGTGAAAGCGTTTTCCTGGGACCTTTTGATCCATCTGTGTTCTGCTGCTTTTATCTCCTCGGCTAGTAGTGGGCCTTCTACTGGTTTATTGGGTCCCATCTTGCATCGTCTGATGAATCGGAGGATCCAAGCTGTGGAGCGAATCAGCCGGTGCCATGAGGAGAACCGCTCTACTGATGGGAATGCTTCGCCCCTGGTGGACACAAGGCCAACGTAGTGAGGTTTGACTTCTAGTGTCAGGTCGTCAGGCTTGTGGGCGGGTGCCCGTTCTTTTGGCCATGCACCCTCCGGAAAAGTGAGAAAGGCTGGACCAATAAACCATCTTCCTTCTGGTGTTAAGTCTGGCACCTCTAAATCTCGTGTTCCTATGTCAGCGGGATTGAGTTTAGTGGGTACCCATTTCCAGTCGGGTATGTTGGTTAGTTCGTCTATTTTGCCCAATTGGTTTGCCACAAAGGTTGAGTAGGCGCGTGGGTCGGTGCGTAACCAGCATAGTACAGTTGTGGAGTTTGTCCAGAAGCAGGTGCGGGATATCAGGGCTTTGCTTTCTTTTTGGATCGTCTGGGCTAGTCTCGCTGCTATGAGGGCGGCTTGAAGCTCGAGGCGTGGAATGGAGAGAGGCTTCAGTGGCGCTACCTTGCATTTACTTGCAAGGAATGTTACTCGTAAGGATCCATCTATTTTTTCGGTGAAGTAGGCCACGGCACAGCAAGCTTGCTCCGATGCATCGCAGAAAAGGTGTAGTGTTACGTTGTTTAGTTTGTTGTAGAGGCAACGTCTCGGGATTGAGATGCTGTTCGTGTGCAACAGGTTTAGCCAGTCTGTCCATCTCTGGGCGTGTTCAGGGGCAATGGGTTCATCCCAGCCGACGCTTGAGCGCCACACTGCTTGCAGTAGCTTCTGAGATCTGATGGTAAGGCAGGCAACAAAGCCAACAAGGTCGAAGATCTTCATTACTATGGATAATAGTTGCCGCTTGGTAGGTTGTGTGGCTGTGTCGTGGGAGATTGCCTCACGAAATGAGTACAGGAAGCGGTCTGTGGTGGGGTCCCAGATTAAACCAAGCACTCGCTCTGTTTTCGGACCTCCGCTGCTGATTTGTATCGTGAAGCTGGCACGGTCTTCTATAGGTACGCTAGCTAGGGCCGCCGGGCTGTTGGACGCCCAATTTGTCAAGTGGAACCCTCCTTTCGCGAGCAGGGTACTTACACTTTGGGCGAGTGCAGCAGCTTCTTTGGGTGTGTCTGCTGCATCTAAGTAATCGTCCATGTAGAACTTGGTGCGTACGGCTTTTGCGGCGGCCGGGTACTCATGCACGTATGTTTCAGCCACTTTATTTCGGACGAATTGGGCACTGCTTGGGGAACAGGTGGCTCCGAACATCATCGATGACATTTGATAGGTGTCTGGTTCGTGATGGGGTGATGTCCTCCACAGGAATAGCTGGGACGACTGATCTTCTCGCCTTATTTTTATTTGCAGGAACATTTCTTTGATGTCTGCAGCAATAGCGATGTTTCCTTCCCGGAAGCGTATTATATTCCCCAGGAGGGAGGACAGCAGGTCAGGACCAGTAAGCAGCTGGTCGTTGAGAGAGGTTCCTCGGCATCGGCTTGCGGCATCGAACACCACTCTGATTTTTCCTGGCTTATTTGGGTTGATTACTGCAAAGTGGGGCAGGTACCATTTGCGGTGTGTGGTGGTGGAAGCTTCATGGCTTGATAACTTCTTGGCATAGCCTTTGTTGATAAGTTGATTTATTTTGTCGTTGTAGGCCGCTGCTAGATTTTTGTCTTTTTCTAGCTTTTTCTCCAGGGGCCGATTGTCAGGTAGCGTGGCTTCTGGATTGCGCCATAGTAGACCGGTTTCCCACCTTCCTACAGGAAGAGGACGGGTAGTTGCATTCATAAGTGCAATTGCCTGTTGTTCGCTTGCATTGACTCTGGTGGCTGATGTTACTCCGAGGGAGTCGATGGCGAAGTTGGTTTTTACTAGCTCCCTCAACTGTATATCTGCAGCCGTTTCTGGTTGTAGTGCCAAAGTGGTGGTTGTGTTATTATCTTTTTTTTTCTTTTTTTTTATTAACCAATACATATAATATATAATTAACCAATGTATATAATATATAATATTAGTGGTAACAATGCCTCCCTAATTGAGAAATTCTCGTGTTTAGAGAGGGAGCACTATCAGATTGACAGTACTATACATACTTAACAGTAATTGTTACAATTTGGATGTATGTAGAACTACTTTTTTTTTATAACATATGAATAATAAGTTGACATTTTTTTTTGTAAATAATGGAAAATTTTTATACATACTGAAAATATAAGTAGGCATTTTTTTTGTACATAATAAAACATAATGTAAAATTTTCAAACATAGAGAAATATAAGTTGGCATTTTTTTGTTCATAGCGGAAATGTAATTGGCACATCGTAACACATAGGTACCTAAATCTAGTTAATAGTAAAATGTTTTTTAAGTTTTTGTTTAAAAATTTCATAATTCCTTTCAGATTGAATTTCTTTAGGAAGTTCGTTAAAGCATTTTATGGCTGAGTATGTGTAATGATGTTGGGCTGTTGTTGTATTAAGTTTAGGGATTATTATTTGTCCTAAGGTTCTCGGCCTGGTGCTAAATGACTTTGTTGTTAGTTTATCTTTGTGGATTTGAAGTAATGCATTTTTTTGATAAATTTTATTTAGTGGTAATACTTTGAATTCATCGAATAATTTTTGGGTTGAATAGTCTAATTGTTTCTTTAGAATAATTTTGATGAGTCTTCTATGTACTATTTCAAGTAGGGTTAAGTTGGTTTTAAACGCTCCTCCCCAGCCTATTATTCCATATTGTAGAACTGATTGTGCTAATGCATAGTAAACCTTTAGTAGCATAGATTTACGCAGAATATTTCTTAGTTTGAGGAATACGTAATAAAGTTTTCGTATTCTGTTTACGGTTTGTGCAATATGTTCTGTCCATTTAACATGTTGATCTATAATTATGCCTAAATATTTAATATTATTTTTTTTTGAGATTTTTGTGCATTTAGGTGAATTGCAGTTGTCCGTATAATTATTACAAGAGTTATGAATAGTAATATTGGAATTTATTGTTGGATGGATTTTGTCTGATAATGTAAAAGTCATAAAATAGGTTTTGTCAGAGTTTAAGGAAAGGTAGTTATCATCTAACCAATGTTTTAGGTTGTTTATTTCTATATTCGCAGTTCGATAGGCTTCTTCCCAAGTTTTTTTTTCTATGATTAAAACTGTGTCGTCGGCGAAAGATATGATTTTTCCAATTTTTGGTACTGAAAGCATTTCATTCACGTAAATGATAAACAATATTGGACCTAGAACTGTCCCTTGAGGAATTCCAAATTCGGAATAGGTGGGTTCACCCAATATATTGTTAATTTTTACGTGTTGGTGTCTTTTATGAAGATAACTTTTAAACCATTCTTTAACTGTTCCTTGGATTCCAATGTTTTCTAATTTTTTGATTAGCTTCATGTGACTTATACTGTCAAATGCTTTTCTTAGATCGATGAAAATACTTAAACATTTATTTCCCGAGTCAAGAGCATTATATATTATAGAGGTTATTTTTGCGATTGCATCTTGCGTACCTAAATTTTCTCTGAAGCCAAATTGGTTATCATTAATAATTTTATTTGAAGTGATATGTTTAGTTAATTGTGACTTTACGACTTTTTCAAATATTTTTGCTACGTTATATACAATAGATATGGGACGGTAGTTTGAGATGTCCGATGTATTTATTGATTTGAAAACTCTGAATCTCTGGGGTTGACTCCCCCATGAGCGATCCATCATAGTGCGGTGCGTGATGCTATTCGCGTAGTATCATTGTATTCACGAACTTCCCTTGACACGATCAGGTGAGCGTTATCTTGGCCTATTGGCAGCTTCGGGACGACCGACCTTCCTAGAATCTGTTGCTCCGGCAGGTTGAGGTTGCTTATTGTGCTGGCAGATATGTGGAATGTATTACTGTTGCCTGCACCTCGTATTTTTAGTCTCACTCGTTGGAAGAGATTGTCGGAGGTGCACATTCCTTTCGCGCCGTGGATTCGCAGTCCATGAACTGGGCCGTTTGCTCCGACTTGTATTGCGGTGTCAGTGTCGACAAGTGTTACTGTGGATCCTTCATCCAGGAGAGCGAACACTGACACTTCTTCTTTGTTTGGAGCGCTTAATATGACTGGCGCAATTTTTAATAGTACTCTCTGTCCGGAGTCCTGGCGTCACAAGTTGTCATTTTCCACGGCACGTTTTCGTACGAACTCGGGATTATGTAGCAGGAGGTGGTGTGGGGATCTGCAATCCCCTACTTTGCACCATTGGTTTATTTTGCAGCTTCGTGAGTTGTGTTTTTCTAAGCACTTGCGGCATAATCTTCCCATGCGTACAGTTTCCCATCGGAGTTTAACATCTTTGGCTGCGAATTCTTTGCATTCACGGGTTTTATGATCGCCGCTACATTGGGCGCAGCTTTCATCAGCTGTTTTTCTTTTTCGGCTTGGTCCAGGGTAAGTATGTTCCTCGTTTACTTTGCGTTTTATGGGGGCGATCTTTTCTTTTGGGCCATCCCTGATTTCTTCTTGATGTCCGGCATGTATTTGAGAATATATTTGAAATAATATAATATTTGAAACTTAAACTGAATGATATTAAAAAAGCAATACAATAACACCCCCCCATACACACAAGCCTTGCTTAATTATGGGGGTACATCAAATATTCTACTATGTAATTAATTACTGTATAAAATTTATTTGTAATTTATGTACCTTCTATTACTAATATAAAAAATAAAAATAAAAATAAAAATTTGCTCATGGCTCGGTAGAAGTCGCATGCGATCACTCTCTTCTTCCTTCTGGTACCCGGCATGTATTTATTCACGGCGTGGTCGAGATCGTATGTGGTCCACCATCCCACTGTTTGGAATTGCGTTTGACACCTCTTTCACAAAGGCAGAGAGCTGGGTTATGGTGGCCGGAGCGTGTTGTTTGCGGATCTCGATTAGCCATGCCAGCCGCAGGGAACTCGGCATTTTTTCAGTGACGTCATTCAGTAATGCAGGATTGGTGAGATAACCTTCGGTTTTCAGGATCCGGAGAGATGCCACCAGGTTTTGTACCGTCCCGGAGAAATCTGCCAGGTCCTCGAGTGATACCTCGATCGTGAGGTAAGGTAGTTTTTTAACCTTGTCTAGCATAAATTTTGCTATGGAGTTAGCGCTGCCGTATCGCTGCTCGAGGACGCTGATGATCTCTGGGACTTGCGCAGGATCCATTAGTAGGGGACCTACGGTATCTCGTGCCTTGCCTTTGAGGGTGCGCTGCAGCCGAATGAGATTTTCGCTCTGAGTCATTTGGCAGGTGGCGGTGGATTGAACGTACTGTACCTTCCAGGTGGGCCACTCGAGGGGGTCTCCGGAGAAGGTAGGCAAATCTTTTGCTGTGGATTGCCTGGCGATGAGGGCAGCCATTCTTGAATCATCTTCTAATGTGTGGGGGCTATCTTGCGTTCTGGAAGAGCGGAGCGCCTCTGCCATCACAGAGGCGATCTGGGCCAGGGGTCGTTGCCATGCTGCAACCATTCTCGGGTATGCCGTGCTGTCTGATTGGCTGTGTGCGGTGGTGTAAATAATGGGGAATCCTGGCCGGAGGAGGCTGGCTGATGCTGGTACCCTGCTGTGTTGTAAAGTGGGCGCTCGGGTCCGATATGGCTGTATTCGGCCGTAGGGATGTTCTTCGCAGGGCCCTTCAGTAATGTGTACTCTTGGGTGGCGGCGGCGGCGTATCCGGTTGGATCGGTTACAGCAAATTCATTGGTAGGCTGACCGGCTGGTGTGTCCATTTGAGTAGTTGCATATCTCGTTGCAAACTCTTCGGCCGGCTTGTGAACTTGAGTGGCATATCTCGTTGCAAACTCATTAGTAGAAGGGCCGGTTGGTGCATGCACTTGAGTAGTTGCATATCTCGTTGCAAACTCTTCGGCTGGCTTGTGTACTTGAGTGGCATATCTCGTTGCGAACTCGTTAGTAGAAGTGCCGGTTGGTGCGTGCACTTGAGTTGTTGCATATCTCGTTGCAAACTCTCCGGTAGACGGGCCGTCTGACGTGTGTACTCGAGTGGCATATCTCGTTGCGAACTCGTTCGTAGACGGGCCGGTTGGTGCCTGGGTTTGAATTACTGCCTGACCGAGGTTGGCTCGTCGGGCTGGTTGGTGCGGGCTCCTGGGTAGGTTGGCTGACTGCTTGGCATGTTGCAGCGTTCAGGGCTGCGAGCAGATTGGCTGTCTGCTTGGCGTGACGTCTGTCCCGAATGCGCATCTCTCGGCTCAGCAATCGCAGGGAGTCTTCAGTTGATTCAGAAGTTGTTTCGCTGCTTTTACTGTTGGATCCGTGGAGGCTCTCGGCGACACATTCTGGAGCAGGTTGGTCAAGAGTGATGAGGTCAGGGTTCCTGGCAGGGTTCGCACCAGAGAGATCGTGGCGGGTTCGGCTGGATGGCATCTCATCGATGTCTACGGTGCGTGGGCCCGGGGCCCGACGGGGTGCCACTGGCATGTTTCGGCTTGTTCCCGGGGCGTTAGGTTTAGACAGCGATGTTTCGGAAGATGTCGGGGTCTTACGGCCACTGCGAAGAGACGGCATTTCCACTGGGTAAGACTGAAGGCGTGTTATGTGTAGATCCGGCTCGAAGGACCAAATGTACTAGACGTTTGTACACAAACTAAATATAATAGGGAGCTGGCCACAATGACACGCCAATGGAGTTTTGTACGCCAGTGGATTTTGGAACGCCACTGGTCTTTTAAATGAATTTACTACTTTGACAAAAAATGCTTTTAGGTATAATGGCAAAACTGATTTGAGTACTGGATTAAAATAAATATTTTTCACTTTGGAGACTGTGGGAGACTGGGGTTTTTAGGATTTTAGGTTACTGGGATACTGGGAGAGGTAAACTGAATCTAAGACTGATTAAAACACTTGAAAAGAGGTTTGAACTTGGAGACTGTTAGTATCTTGAGTGTTGTTTCTTCTTGGCTGATAGTTTTGAACTGACTTCCTACCGGTTTGACTTCTATTTTTATAAGGCAAACTCAGGTCGGACTTTTGGGGGACAGAACCTCCTTAATTTTTCTAAGGTACTTGTTTTAGGTAATTTCCCTGGTCGCTACGATTGGAAGTCAGCTGTGTTAAAATTGTGTGTGATAGTTTTTGCCAATATTTTGCCAACTCAGGATACCAAAGCCTCACATCATTTTTATTGTGTTTACAAGAAAAGGTACAAGTATACATATGTGATATAAGGTACAATTTTAAACAGTAAATATTTTTCTTAAAGTGCAACAATCACTGATAGACGTCATTTTTGGGTTGTTTTGTAGCATATACTCATTTTTAGGTGACGGTGTTTATTTCTTGATCCAAATTATTCCCAATTTCTCGAAATTGAGCTCCAAATTTTTCGGAATATGAATTCGCTGTCGTAAATAATTACGATTCAGATTTTTCCTTTGTTCAGAGTTGACCAATAGTGGCTCGGCTGGTCGCATGGTGGGGGTGACGTAAATAGTCAACCATTTCCTTGGCGTTGATCATTGCTGTCTGGAGTCCTTTGTGGAAGCATTAGGTAGTTATTCAGATGTGTTTTCCAGTCCAATGAGGCTGCTGCATGTATTCATTATCAATTTCATTTATGTTTTCCATTGATTCGTTAGTTAAAGGACATAATAGCGTTGTCGACAAATCATTTGGAAGGGCCACCACTTGCACATTATTCCGCTAGCCAATAGCAGCTCTCAGATTGTCATGCTAGTGGCACGGTACTCTGTGAGAGCGTAAATTCCACTCTTGAATTTCCAGGGTTGTCATACGCTATCGCGCACTCGTTCGATGCACACGGATTCCTACGACACGTTTGATACAGTAGTCAACATAGATGTTGAGAGGACTTTTGGTAATTTACCACGAAAGGCTCCGTATTCAACATATGTGTTGACAGGAATGTGGTTATTTTACAACTGAATAATGTGATACGTGATTGTATCTGGTCGGCATGATGGGTAGTAAAAAATTATAATTTGTTTGGTAGGAATTATAAGAATTGGTAGGTAGAAATTAAAAGTTGGAAAAATAAAGGGAAAGGAGCAAGGCACCAACAAAGCACATCCAATGTTTTATTAAATTTCAAATTTGTTTTATGTTAGGTAAAACCCGTTTTAGGCGTACGGCCCTAAGTAATTTGTAATAGTTATTTGTATTTTTTAACCGATAACATTTTTTCAAAGGTTTGATTGAATTATAAATACTGAAAATTTGCAACATTAAACAGCATTCTCTCAATTTATATAAAGTTTTAAAAAAACCTGTTACATACAAATATTCACATCAAATTCCACGAAATCAAATATATAACGTCCATTTTTTTATAGATCCATAACAGCACAAAATGGTTCCAGCTCCCGGCTTTCTGGTCCATTATTCGTGTACGGAACCTCATGATATTAATAATTATGAGGAACCACAACGAACAAAATATTTATATTTTCTCCATTAATTAATTCTATCGTGCTTTTGGGAAACTGAGAAAATTCATCATTGATCAGAGATTGATTTTGAAAATGACATAAACACAGATTTCAAACCTTGACACACTAAATAAATGGAATAATGGTTTGTGGTAACTAATCTGTGGACTTGCAGTAGCTTAGCGGGTAATAAATTCCAATTTGACGACCTCCGTAGTCCAGTGGCTAAGACTCTTGACTGACATTCCGGAGGTCGCGGGTTCGAACCCGGCATGCGCAAATAAATTTTATTTGATTAATTTGTGTTATTTCACAATTAATTCATTTAAAATAATATATAGTATATTTGCGGCATGTTCCAGAGTGGAAGATACGATCAGTATCGCCCTGGTGTAAGACCACCATTCAGAATTGAAACGTTGCTTGAAAATGGCTTTAGCCGTGTTTAGTGACCAGATCTGAATAGCCAGGTACTTCCCAACCTTCCTCTTCCCCACCTCCTTCCCCTCCCCGCTACCTTCAGCCTCACAACATACCCCAATTGGGGATGCCATAGTCTCACTGGCTCCAGACGGGAGCAGTTGAGATTCTTGTGCGGTATTCACGCTAAAAAAAAAAAAATTATATACAATTTTTTAACAGAATTGTTTTATGATCACATTACTCGTATAATCATTACAATTTTTTTTGTTTTTTAGCTCCACAATAATTCCACTCAGGGCTTATTTCATCTTTGGGGATGCTGTGTGGAGGTTCTTTTTGGGAAAGGAAGAAAAGGAAGTTCTGGGTAAGAAAATGGTATTAAGGGTGGGTAGGAATCTGAGAATCAGTGTGTGCAGTTCACTCGAGGTAGGGGTGAAACCTTCAGAAAACTAAACTTGGAGAGAATGAGTAGTGATAAATGTTATTTTCAAGATAAAACCATCGGTAAGCGATTTAAAAAAAAAAACATGTGTGCAGTTTACACGAGGTGGAAGTGAAAACTTCAGAAAACTTCGAGAGAAAGAGACGAAAGCACAGTATCAGGAGTGAGATAATTGTAGGGTTTATTTATAATAACAAGTACAAAAAATTATTTAACATTTATTCTACGAAGCACCGCACAAAAAAGAAGCTGATAGGCTACGAAACACCCCACAAAGAGAACACCGATTAGTCAATCTCATTCTCTAGCCGGCTAAATCCTGTAGAGGTATGTGTTTGTCTCTTTTTGGTGTCGCTCGTTTTCGTTTCTCCGAATTTCGAAGAAGTTTTTTTAAATAGTTTTAATCATTTATAATTATATAATGCCCAGGTATTGCAGAGGTGCCCTGCAGAAATGGCTCCGATTTTGACGAAGCTTTTTAAAATATCCCTGAAGTCTGGTTCTGTACCCTCTAGTTTAAAAAAAGCGACCATCCATCCTATTCCAAAGAATGGTGACTGCTCCAACCAAGCCGACAACCGACCCATAGCGATCAGATATGTTCTATCCAATGTGATGGAACGTGTGATCAACGACAAACTGCTCATATACCTCGAGAAGAACCAAATTATAATGTACATAAATGTATTAAAAATTATACACATATATATGAAAATTATAAAATTATATTATAAAATTATAAAATTAAAAATTATACACATATATATGAAAATTATACACATAATATGAATTCTCGCTCAGCACCGAACGAGTACAGTTGCGTTATTTTGTAAGAAGTAAAACAATAAATATAATTACTTACATTAATAACTCGCCCACCTGGGCGATTCCATTAATTTAATATGGAAACCGAAGAAATTTTTAAAAATATTAAAGACTTAGTTAATAAGATCACTTCAGTGAAAGACTCAAAAATAAAATTAACACTGGAACAAAATATTGTATCACTGGAAGAAAAAATTCATCACGAACTAATTAGTCTACAAAAGAAGATCATAGAATTACAAGAAATTAATATTAAAAATAATCATCACTACACACAGAAACTCGAAGAAATCCA
Organism: Limnephilus marmoratus; assembly: GCA_917880885.1. NCBI lineage: Eukaryota > Metazoa > Arthropoda > Insecta > Trichoptera > Limnephilidae > Limnephilus > Limnephilus marmoratus. Next base: position 13,953,322 of record OU862922.1, read on the forward strand.
TCAAAATAACAAAAAATCATACGCTAGTGCACTAAGTAACAATAAAAACTTCGCAGAAACTTCATATAATGCAGAACAGAAATACGCCATTTTAATTACCTAAAAAAACACCTTGAAGGCCGAGGACATAAAAATAAAAATTCAAAAAAATATTAATTTAACAAAAATAAAAGTTGGAGTAAATGGAGTAAAAAAGATCGGAGAACAAAAATTAGTGATTTCTTGCCAAAAAAAAGAAGATGCAGAAAAATTAACCGAAGAGATAAATAAAGTAATTGGAAAAGAAGTATCGGCCGAAGAAATAAAAAAAAGGAAACCGTGCTTAATGTTGAAAAGCCTGCAATGCCAATTGACTGAAGAAGAAATTATAGACGGGATTGTACAACAAAATGAAGGATTAACCCTAGAAGACAAAAAAGACATTAAGCTTATCAAGGAATTAAAAAATAAGTACAATGAAGGAAAAGAAAACGATACCACTAACTACATTATCGAAACAACTGGACAATTAAGGAAAAAACTAATTGATAAAAAAAAATTAAACATCAAATTCCAAAGAGTGTACGTCAGCGACTGCAGCCCGCTCACACAATGTTACCATTGCCTCAAGTTCGGCCACACAGCTCAAAGATGTCTCGCCAGGACGCAGCCTCCCATTTGCCCTCATTGCACTAAGGAACATATACTATCCAAATGTGAAAACAAAGAACAAACTCCAATCTGCAACAACTGCTGTGTCCAAAACAAAAGGTTTGATATGAACTATTCCACCAATCATAGAGTCGATAGCATAAAATGCCTTTACCGGCAAAAAATGCTTCGAATTGCCAAAGAACGCATTGACTACGAATAAATATTGTAAATTTTCATTTCCTCAAACTCTTATCTATAAATTAACAATGAATGATTTTTTATGTAACGCATTAGATAAAAAAATATGTATTGAAGAAAACTTATATCACTCTATAAGAGATTTCTATTTTATTTGCACTGAAAAAAGATTTACTCAATTTCATAAAAATATTAAAAGCGTAAAAATTTTTTTTGAAAAATTAATAATATCTTTAAAAGAAATATTTTTTTTCCCGGGCTTGATTGGGTTTACAAAGACCTACTCTACTGGCGAAACTAATTACTCCATTCCAGGGTACCAGGTAACAATAATAAGAATAAACAAAAACTCTGATATTGGAATATCTATTTCCAACCAGTATAATGTTCTCAATATTAATGAAGTAATTAATGATTATGATGTTAATATTTTAAATATAAAATTTAAAGACGTAAATAAATTATCGCATTATATTGCTATTTATCCTACACATAAGTCTACAGTACAACAATTTATAGTAGAATCAAAAAACGTTTTATTGAATTTTAGAAATATAGATAATATTATTATACGAGATATGCATTTAAATATTGTAAATGATTATGCTAGTAATGATAAAAATGTGATCAATCAATATATGATCAATAAAAAACCGGAACATTCTTCAACAATCTCTACACATTATAAAATCCGTATTTGTATTACTAACTCTATGTCACACTCTACTTTGAAAATACTCTATATATTTAAAAGAAATCAATATCACATTAATATTTTTACTAAATGGATGACTTCATAGCTAATGAATTAGAAAATAATTTTAAAATACAAGAATATGAGTGTGTATACACCGATTCATGTAATGACATAATCTCAAAGAATCTCAATAATATTTTCATTTTTCATAGTAATATACGAAGTATGGAACGAAATTGGGATGAATTAATTCTAAAATTAAACAATCTAAATAAAAAACCTGACATCATAATATTATCAGAAACTTTTACTAATGACGAATCACCCACCTATCATTTACCAGAATATAATTATGTTACAACCAAAATAAACATCAATAAAAATAGTGGTCTCGTCATATTCATTCACGATAAATTTAGTATTGTCAAAATAACTGAACATCCTATACATCTAGTAAACTGTATTGAAATACAATTAAAACTCGACAAAACAAACTACCACATAATAGCTGTTTACAGAACACACGGTTCGAATATCTCGTCATTTATAAATGAATTTAAACACATACTGTTAAAATTTTGTAATAAACTTTGCTTTATTGCAGTAGACTTCAATTTAAACATTAATGAAAACGTAGAAAATAATTTCAAAAATGAATATATTAATTGTATGACTGAATTTAACTTCATATCGTGCATTAATAAAAATACGAGAGAGATAAAAAATCACACTCCATCTTGTTTAGACCATATATGGACTAACATAAATATTAAAGATATCGACAAAATCAAATCAATTGTTTGGAAAACGAATATAACTGACCACCATGCAAGCATTCTTCTCTATGATAACAAAATTAAACATAAAAAATTTAATCTAACAAAGACAAATTCCTACACAAATATGACTATTTTATCCAAAAAACTAAGAAATGAACAATGGAACAACGTGTTAAATAGTTATGATACCGAGACTTGCTCAAAAAACTTTGAAAATATATTGTCTCAACACATAAAAAATTCAACTACTGAAACTACAGTCCGCATTAAATCTAAACTAAGAATTTTAAAGCCTTGGATAACACAAGGACTTATAATATCAATTAGAAACAAAGAAAAACTTTATAAAACAGCATTGAAAAATCCTCTAAATGAAAAAGCATACACTTTTTACAAAAAATTTAAAAATAAATTAACAAACTGTATCAAAAAAAATAAAGAAGACTATTTCAAAAATAAAATACTTTCTACAGACAATAACAATAAACAAATATGGAAAACAGTCAACTTAGCCATGGATAACACTAAAAAAACACAAAAAATAAAATACATTGAACATGAAAATAAAATAATAGATGCTAATATTCAACCTAAACAATGCGCAAACATCTTTAATTCTTTTTTTGCTAATGTAGGAAAAAATCTTGCGAAAAATATCAATAAATCTTTTAACCCGAAAAAACAAACGATTGAAAATGTACAAAATCAAAATAATTTATCAAAATTTGAAACAACCTCAGAAAGTGAAGTTTTAAAAATAATAGAAGGCATGAAAGGAGGTTCGTCTCCCGGATTTGACCTTATTACAGTACATTTTCTAAAATCCATGAAAATTCATTTGGTAAAACCAATTACTCATTTGATAAACTTAAGTTTAACACAGGGAATATTTCCGACAAACTATAAAAATACAATTATTTCACCTATTTATCAATCTGGAGATCCTCAACAAGTAACTAACTATCGCCCAATTTGTCTAATCTCAAACATTGGAAAGATTTTTGAAAAAATTGTGAAAAACCAATTGGTCGGTTTCCTAGAAAGTAATAAAATTCTTCAAAAAAACCAATTTGGTTTTATAAAGTCACTCAGCACACAAGATGCTATTGCTAATGTAACCTCATACATCAATGAATCATTGGATAAAGGTGAAAAATGTGCCGGTATATTTATTGATCTCAGAAAAGCTTTTGATAGTATATCCCATGAGATTCTACTAAAAAAACTAAACAATATAGGTATAAAAGACAATGCAATTAAATGGATTTCGAACTACCTAAAAAATCGACCGCAAGTCGTAAAAATAAATCAGATTAATAGCGATAAAGAAATATCAGACTTTGGAATCCCTCAAGGTACAGTAATCGGACCAATCCTTTTCACCATATATGTTAATGACATTTTTTTTCAACCACTACATGGCCAAATTACTTCATACGCCGATGATACGGTACTAATAATTAGCGATAAAACTTGGGAAAAAGTAACATTTAAAGCCACCGAAGACATAAATATTTTAAAGAATTTCTTCGACGTAAATTTACTATCACTAAATGGTGATAAAACATTTGTAATTCCATTTGCAATACACAAAAATGATACCCCTAAAAACATTGATATCATCATCCATGATAATTCCAAAACACATAGTAAAAATTATTGTATCCAAAACTGCACAATATTAAAAACAACAAACACAATCAAATATTTAGGATTCATTATCGATAAAAATTTGAAATGGAAGGAACAAATTTGTCAAGTTGTAAAAAAAATTAGAAAATTGATTTATATATTTTTAAGAATCAGAAATTTTTTATCTGTAAAAAACTTATATCTAATATATTACGCTTTGGTTCAATCAACTTTACAATATGCTATCATTAGCTGGGGATCCGCATACAAAACTAATCTTTCCCCAATTGAAGTTGTGCAGAGGCTAATAATTAAAATCATATTAAAAAAACCTTCTGACTACCCAACGGATCAATTATTTAAGGAATTTCAAGTACCATCTTTCAAAGATCTATACAATAGAAATGCATTAATTCAAATTATAAAAGAAAAAGAAAAATATCAATTTATAACTGAAAACCGTACTAGACATAAATATATTTTTTCATGCCCAAAATTAAACACTTCCTTTGCACAAAATTATTATACTTATCAAGGAAGACTTATTTTCAACCGATTACCGGATGAAATTAGAAAAATAAATGATAAAATCCAATTAATAAACACTGTAAAAAAATATTTTAAAGATAATCTCAAAAAAAAAAAAAAAAAAAAACAGTTTCCGACTAATCTAATCTACTTATAACTCAGTTTCCAAGTGATACTCCATTCTTCAAATAAGTTAAATTTTGTATTGTTTTTAGCAACTAATTACAATAATTCTGGACACATTATCCAAACAGTAAAATTGTTTTGATAGTAGATAAATACTTATAATCACATATCACCGAACTTACAACTTATTGTTTTTTACATTCACATTGTAATTTAAGAACTTAAATATAGCATTAAAAAATGTACACTACTCTTCCAGACACAAGTTAACGCTTCCATGGAAGAGTGGTATTAACATATTTGAATATGAACATGTAAGCAAATTAATACATCATCTAAATGAACATTATATTTTATATGCTAAAAAATAATAAATAAATAAAAAAAAAAAAATAAAATAAAATAAAAAAAAATATTATAAAAATTATACACGTATATTTATATATATATTGGCTTCTGGACCGAACGAACATGTAAAAGCGATCAGTTTGAGACAAAAACTCAAGACATAAGGCCTCTGAAGATGGACAGTGAGATCTGTCCGAAACGTCAGGAGTTAAAAAACCCTTTTCAGGAATACGTTAAGCGGGTAAGCGGGTATACGTTAAGCGGTAATTTGGAAATCTGTAAGAGTCGTTTGACTGTTTCTGATTTAAAAAAACCGTATTTCAGGTTGGGATAGGTTCAAAAACAACGAATCTTTTTCAAATTTATTGTCAAGCGAGGATATTTTTGATGGCATTATATTTTCTATCCAAGTCCGACGGGAACACTTTCAAAACCAGAAATATGACTCCTACAAAATTCCATCTTAATTTTCCATCAGCCGTCCAGTGCATCAGGGAGGAGATAATATCACATGAGACTTACATTGGGGTGAGTGGGTGGGTGGGTGGTGGTGGATAGACCGGAAGGGGAGGCTTTACGTCCAAAGGGAGATATGTCGGTTCACGTTTTATGACCACAAGCGAGTACCGACAGCTGCCGGTCCTGCAGTATATTATCCCGGGATATCATACTCATATTTCTCAGAAATACGAAATAATGATCTGATATTAACATTGGCTTGATTACTGCCGACAATAGACACAATGGACTGTACCAATATGTCTGGATTTTGTGGACGGGAGATATTTTGGCGTTCGGACTCTTCTCTGTCAGAAGAATTGTGCAAATAATTAATTTGTTATGAAGTAAGTCCCTTCGTTCACAGTCTCGCCACACTATTTTGCGTACCCGATGCTACGCGCCGACTACGGGTTTAAAGTTAGTTGCACGCTACCAACAGTGCTGTTAGCACGCTACGCTCGTTACAGCCAAATCTACTAGGTACTGTCTATTTGACGTTTGAAAAAAATGGCGATCGATCTTGAATGGAATGTTAAATACGTTCTGGAAATGGAAAAATGCTGTTTATATAACCATACGTTACCAGAATACGCAAGTAAGAATTTAGTAGAGAAGGCATGGATCGATGTTGGAAAAAAGTGTTTTAATCTTATAAATAGGTACTAGGAGTTGACGAGTGCACTGAAATAAAATAAGAATCCATTCTGTAGAAATAATGAAACTTCTCATCATCTCGTGTACTTCCCTGACGGCAATGAACGCGCTGCAGTTAATATTTCTTTCTATATACGGGTGAACGCAAAATTTTCAAATCTTATAATAAAGATAAACGAGAACATTGTCTTAATCGCTAAAGTCACTTTACATCTAACTTAACTCTATGTGAAAAATGGTCAAGTTCAGTGTATTTCGGGTAGCGCCGTGTACGGAAACCAGCATTAAAGAATAGTATATGTGTAGGTTACTTATAGTTGCGTTATAATCACGTAGTTTGTAAGTATCTTCATGAACGAAGGGCCTAAGGCGTAACATTCACTCAAAGTTAAAAGTATTTTTAAGTTTTAAAGTATTAAATGCCAATCAACTATAATAAATTGGTTGTTTGGCAGGTTCCCTTCAACTTTCCTTTTTCTATATTCCTCCGTCTCATTTTCAACCCATCGGTCTCACAATGTATCCCAATTAGGTATAACCATAGTTCTACTGGCTTTGATTAGTTGAAACAATTACAAAAAAAAAAAACATTAAAAATTTTATATTATTTAAATCACCTGCGCAGAATGCAAACAAGAAATGACTGAAAATGGAACTAATCAGCATTATTTCCCAATGTCGCATTTATAAAAAAATACTTTATTGTTTTTAAATTAATGAGTAAAAATTAAAAAAAGATACGGTCGCATCTAGGAATCGAACCCATCACCTCAGTTATCCAAGACACTATCTAGTTAGCATTTAGTTCGAGTTGAATTTTGCAATCATACAAAAAGATAATCAAGCAGCGCATGTTGGTAGTTCTTATTCGAAATATGATACAGTTAAATATGACAAAAGGGATAGGGTCAGATTAACCGAGTGGTAGAGCATCTCGCCGGTAAAGCTAAAGTTCTTGGTTCTATTCAATTCATGTGACAGTATATTTTTCAGATTTTTCTGATTAGAATTTTCGATTGAGAGTCGCTAATTTTGTCTTCAGTGATCAGTAATACTGCGAACATGAAGATTTGGATATATTTTCGAATTCAATCATTTCCTTCAGAAAGAACTTATTATTTTTTTTAGTTTTGAAAAAGAAAGACAAACATTCCCGGGTTACGAATAACCGAACAATGTCTGAAAATCTCCTACTAGCACCACAGAAAGCCGAAAATGTTGCTTGTGTTGTGATGGAGGACTTAGCCAGTCGAGGAATCGAACACGCGACGCTCTGGTGGGACCCAAGCGCTATGCCCACTCAACCACTGACCGGTCTTGCATATACCTGACAATATCCTCACTTAGAGCCGCTTTGTAATTATTGAATCATTCACCTACATATGCATTGACTCTATAATTTGTATATAAATGTACACGTATGGGTGTGTGTATGTATGTACATCTATCCATATATACGTGTAGAGTGTGCACACATATGCATATGCATACAAGTTTGTTAACGTACGTATTAAGTGTGTATGTATTTACTAATATTTGATTTTGATCTTCCTTGTTTTATGTACCTACTAGTGATTTCATTTATTATTATGTTTCACAACTTGCAGTCATACTAAAAATGTTGGGATGAATGGTGTGCATACCTATAATTGGAAGCATAGCTATAACTGTATTGAAAATGTAATAATTACAACGTGATGTATTCTGTTGAAAAATAAATAAAAAATTACATTCACCTATCCCTTGGAAAGGTTATAAAATATTTAACTTAAGGCTCTCAAACTGCATGTCAGAAGATGTCATTCAAAAAGATGTCAAAGAAGATGTCGTTCTCCCTAGATTAAAGAAAAAACTTTATATTTTTGCTTGGTGAAAAATATGTGATACCTATGTTAGGAAACTTTCTGATGAGAAACACAATCGATATTGCATTTATTTTCTTCTCTCCCCTACCTTACTCTTCCCACCCTTTAATTTTCTCTGCCATTTCCTTCCGCTTCATAAAGTTGCACAAACGGAGCAGCCATAATCTCATTGGATCCATGCAGGCACATTTGTGTGGTCAAGTAATGGTAAGTAAATGCATCATTCCAGATGCACTTGGTGCCGTCAAAATAAGTCAGCCATCTGTGAAAAGCTTTCAATGAGAAGCCGAATTAAAAAAAAATAGATTCCATCATGGTGGAGTAGAACCCCGACAAGCCTTCCTAGATGCGACCGAATCTTTTTGTGATATGATTTGAGATTTTCACGGCCAAAAGAATTATTTCCTTTTTTTTCTACTTTTCCCTGTTTCCCTTGATCACGCCATAACTTCAGAACGACTTTTCCTATTTCATTCATATTTTTATTTAATTTTTCTTACACTTTGTAGAAGGTTCTTAGGGAAAGAAAAATTAAGAAAATTGGATAATTTCAGAAAACTTAACGACTATTTTAACTTCGCACGTTTGATGAAATTAAATTTAGCAGGCAGCTGTTTTTTTGTAACACAAGAATTGTTTATGGATTTTTTCAATTACAGATATTTTAAATAGATGCCTATGTTAGGTATCTATTAACCAAATTTTATTGATTGTTCTTAAAATATACAAAAATGAATCATCATCATCACTATTGGCTCTACAACCCCTGGTGGGTCTTGGCCTCCTCAAGAGTCTTCCTCCACTCATCTCGGTTTTGTGCCAGCTCTCTCCAGTTTAGAAGCTCCAAGATAGATATGTCTTTGAGGACGTTGTCGCTCCATCTTAGTCTTGGTCTTCCCATGCTCCTTCGCCCTATTGGTCTTGAGATCAGCAGGGACTTTGGTGCTTGATGCTCGGTCATTCTCTCCACATGACCCAGCCACCGAAGTCTTCCCAGTTTTATAAATTTCGCGACGTTTAGCTCCTTAAACAAAGTATATAGCTTATTGTTATAACGTCTGCGCCAAAATCCATTTTCTAGAACCGGTCCGAAGATGCGCCTCAAAATTTTTCTTTCAAAAACGTCCAGTGCTCGCTCGTTCCTCTTAGTTAGTACCCAAGTCTCAGCTGCGTACGTAAGTACTGGTCTGATAAGTGTTTTGTACACTAATACCTTCGTGTTTCTGGACAGCAGTCTTGACTTTAATTGGTTCTGTAGGGGGAAATAACAGCGATTTTGCGTTCACCATGCGATTCTGGATCTCTTCTGTGGTATTATTGTCGTTTGTTATCAGGGAGCCTAGGTATTTGAATCTTGGTACCGTTTCGAAATTTTGGTTTCCACACGAGAGAGTTGGGATTTGTTGGATGCATCCTACGGCCATGTATTTGGTCTTTTGCTGGTTTACTACGAGACCCATATTTTTGGCAGAACTTTCAAGATTTATGAAGGCGTTACGTAAAGCATCTGGAGTTTTCGCGATTATGTCGATGTCATCAGCGTAAGCCAATAGTTGCACAAAAATGAATATATTTGTAATATATGAAAAATAAAAATTTGATTTAAATAATTGTAATAGGTGGCACGCAGGCTGTTTGAAAACTGAATGTATTGGGACTGAATATATGGAACGCAGGAGTAAGGGCAGACGGGAAAGTTGGAAGGGGAACGCGTAGGGGATGCGGGAGGGGAAAGGGGACGCACGGGAAAGGACATGAAGGGAAAAACAACTTTTTTCTTTGAATATGGCAATGCAACTTATGCCGGGAACCAGCTAGTGTAATATAAGATTCGTTTAAAATAATTTGTAGTATATTTGCGGTCCGTTCCAGAGCAGAAAATACTCTCAGTATCGTCCTGATTCAAGACCACCATTCAGAATCGAAACGTTGCTTGAAATAGTTTTAGCCTTGTTTGGTGACCAGATCTGAATAGGCTTCCTCTAGTAAGTACTTCCTCTTTCCCATATTCTTCCCCTCCCCTACCTTGACCTCCCCTAATACCTTCAGTCTCACAACATACCCCGATTAGGCATGTCGTAGTCTCACTGGCTCGAGACGGGAACAGTTGGGACTCTTGCGCGGTATTCACGTAAAAGTATTTTGGTGATTTATTTTTGAGTAAGTAGGCCATGTTGCATTACCTTCTTCTTTAGCCAACGTTTCGGGCAGCATTATAGTGTCCATCATCTGGACAGATGTGATACACGTCTACCCTGATGTCATTTTCAGATTTTTCTGTTTAAAATTTTCGTTTGAGAATCATTAAATTGAATTCCTCGGAACAGGAATCCCTAGTGAGAAGAACCGTATATTTAAATAAATTATATTGGACATTAAAAAATACAACACAACATTTTTTCCATAAATAGTCGTTACTAAATTAAATATTTCCAGAAAACTAGACGTCGATTTTCATCGATGTTGCCCTGTGACATATCTTTTAGAACATTCGTTTGTTGGTATTTTTATAGTTTTATTCGAGCCTCTGACTTAAAAAAACTTTCTTAATATTTACTATTCCTGGTAGAATTTTTTTTTTGTAATACTTTCATTTTAAGCATTTTTGGCTAATAAACTCTTTCTAGCTGTGAATATCGCCAAAATAAGGAAAGATCTTGATACACCTTACTTAAAAATTTTGCAATAAATGTTTCAGTTTTTCGTTGAAATTTACTCGTTTTATTTATTTATTGTTGTTATACGCCCACAGGGGCTTTTACATCTTCTTATATATAATAATGAATCACTGAATGTGTTGCTAAGCGCAAATCTCTGAAGAGAGCAGCTGAACCAATTTCGCTAATTCTTTTTTTATAATATTCCTTGAAGTACGAGGATGGTTCTTACGGAGAGAAAAATTAAGAAAATTGCGCAGAAAATTTGATCATTTCAGAAAACCTAACGACTATTGTACGTTTGACAGTTCGCGTGTTTGAGAATGACATTTTGTAAATCAGGATTCTATTTTTTTAAATCTTTAAGTTGATAAATTTATTTAAAGTAGGTACTCCCCTAATAGTTTGAAACGAATCAATAATTTTAGATATTTTAAGTAGGTACCTATGTTAGGTACCAAATTTAATATACATGAAAAATGGAAATTTGAATGATAATTGTAAAAGGTGGCACGCGGGCTGTTTAAAAACTGAATGTACTGGGATTGAATGTATGGAACGCGGGAGGAGGGTTGGCGGGACGAGGGAGTGGGAAAGGGAAGAGGGAAGGTGGGGAAGGTGGAAGGGGAACGCGGGAGGGGAAGGGGACGTGTGAAGGGGGGAGGGGAAATCGGGAGGGGGGTTCGCGGAACGGGGGAAGGGGGGGGGGGAGTGGAGTGGGGAGAGGGAAGGTGGAGGTGACGGAGCTGGAACGCGAGAGGGGAAGAAGACGCAGGAGAAGAAGGGGAACGGGACGAATGGGAAAGGACACTCAGGGAGAAACAATTTTAATTCTGCTCGTTTTTTTTTAATTCTGCTCGTGAATGATACGGTTGTATCGAAACCGGTCGCGGAAAAATTAAATTTAAGTAACAAATGTACATTCAATAAAACTCTTCAAAAAAACAAAATGTCTAGAAATTGTTACATAGTTAATGCCCAAGAAATACAAAAAAAAAGAAACAATTTCTTTATTAAATGGCATAGCAACGCATGCCGGGACCAGCTAGTAGATTATAAAATAATATTTAAGTTACCAACGATTACTCATACATAGAATTTATACCAAAAGTTATAAGAATATACAAGTAGTTTTTGAAGAATATAGCGTAAAACCGTGAAATATTTTAAACAATATAATATTTGACAATAACGTAGAACCAAATATAATATAAAACATTACAATAACACATCAAATCGTTAAATATATTACACCCACGTTGCAATAATTTGTAGGATTCCACAAAGTGTTGGTTTAGATTGCATTTTAGAATATAAAGGGAATCAGCGAATATATCTACAATACCACCAAACTTGTTGCCTAAATCATGCATCCTATTGGTAAGTGAGTGTGATTGATAGTTGGTTGTGTATGTGTTGCAAAAGAATGTTATATTTTGTTTAGTATTCCTTGTCGATACATGGAGTTTAATAGTAGCAACGATGGCAGGGCAATCAATTAGATTGTTAAAAAAATTAGGTCTGAAATGAGTCTTCTGTCAGACAGCGTAATTAAATTAAGTCGATTCATCAAATTTAAATAACTAAATGTTTTCTATTAGAATTTTTAGCTGAAAATTTAAGAACCTAAGGAATTTGTGTTAAACCCGTTCTATTTTATTAGAGTGTACGTTATGGAAAGGGGACCAAAAGGTGAATTATATTCCACTTGACTTCTAACTAATGAAATGTAGAGTGTTTTAATGCAATCCAAGGACTTAAAATCAGTTAGGGTTCTACAAAGGAAGCCAAGAATCTTTAAAGCCTTGTTAGTTATATCATCTATATTTGCTGTGAATGTTAAGTTTGAACTCGTAACTCCCAAGTCGCGAATTTGTGATACTGGTGTAAATTTAACATTATTTAATTTATATTCATGTAAGATATTTTGCACACATTATCGGAAATACTGCATGAAGAATTAAGAATTAAACATAAACAATTAAAATCCGTGTAAACTACAGACCGAGAAATGATTTCACAATAAAATATGAAAATATATAAAGTTATGTAAACAGGTAATGCTTGTTATCCCGTGGTCCATGAACGAATCTGTGTTTTCATTTCCTCCATTCAATTATGGTGTGAACCCGCTTTCTGCTTAATACACGTCGTGGAAAACCATTTTTCTATTGCTAATCCCGGTAATGTGGCTACACCCCTTCGCCTCTCCTACTCCCCGCAGCGCAAACGGCTGCTAGCTGACAGGAATTTTATCCGCTTGTACAGAAGGCAGGGGCGTATCTTCGGATTTTAAAAAATATTATTGTATTACCTGCAATTTGGGAGGTGGGTATATATTTTTTTACATTAGCTCCACACAGGAGGCTCTAAGGAAAACAATTCTCCTCAGGGCCTATGTCATCCTTGGGGATGTTGTTTGGATGTTCTTTTTAGTAAAGGAAGGTAAGGAAGTTCTTGGAAAGAAAAGGTTCCGAAGGGTGGATAGGAATCGGGGGGTCAGTGTGTCCAGGAGTGACGATTGACGATGTATGAATCCATCCTTCCCACTGCGGTGTAAAACGATGTTTCGCAAGAGTACGGCTGGAGAAGTCAAAGGAACTCCCTCAACCATTCTCTTCCGATTTGGTCTGCCGTGCGGCTGGTGGGCAGAGGCATCCGCCGCCAAAACATGCGATAGACGCCCCCATGAACCCGGGCACCCCTTCTAAATCACCAAACGTAGCGAAGCACTTAGGGTGACCTATGGCAGAAGTGTTGGTTATCCAATAAATGGTTCCCGGGGTGATGGTACTCATTCCCATGTTTGATGACTCAGCAGGGGTGCCCGAATTCATGGGGTGAGGTTTGTCTCAATTTTTTTTTTACATTCACTCCACACCCTGAGAATTATCACAAACGTGATTTATTTTTGGTTTGTTATACCGTATCGCGCTACCTTCTATGTTAGCCTGGTAAATAAGGCGGTAATGCAACACGGCATAATAACCCATAAATAAATCACGATAATACTACTTTTGGCCGTGAAAATCTAAAATCATATAAAAAAAATCAACTGTCTCAAGATCACAGCTGCGGCGAAGAATTTTTTCAAATTGTAATTTGAATCATTTTGCTCTCGCGAGTGTTTCACCCCCTTAGCTCTACTTAGGCATAATTCAATTTGGCCAAATTCCTTTAGGAAGGTTTTTGACGTACGACTGAATCCACGAGCCGACCCTGAGAAGGTGTTAGATACCACATAGTCTGGAGTTGTGTGTAGGTGCTGTATTCAATGTTCTAGAACAAACATCGCCAACGCGTAGTTCGCGAGCGTTGCGGTAATGCTTCACAAATTTAAACACAGAAAATCGTTATATTTTTTGCAAAAATCATCATCATCAGCAGCTGCCGTCTATGTTTATGTTTTTGAGCTATTTTGTACCATTTGCAGCACGCTTTAGTAGCAAACTCCTTGATGGCTTCTATAAACTCAGAGGCTGCAAGATCAATAATAAAACAATATTAATTTCGGTTTTTAGTGCACGGGTAAATAAGTAATGTGAAGTACGAGGGCTCTCCGTAAAATAAGGTCTCCAAGGTACTACGGTTGTAGGAACAATTTTGTTTCTCTACGCCAAATCCCCACTACGCTGCACTCACTGCGATACTAAATCTCGGCGTGGCAGCCATTCGCGATGGAGCTTCCGCTTGCCGCACCCGCCAGGTGTGAATTACGCTCTATAATTAGTTTTTTTTGTGCAAAGAACAAAACCCCGGTAGACATTCATTCTCAGCTATTTGAAATGTACGGAAAACAGTGTATGAGTGCGAAAACGTGCGCCAATGGTGCAGAGAATTTAAAAGCATGTCGGACGGCCATTGGTTTCGGAAGAACAAATTTACAAAGTGGAAAATACAATGATTGCAGATCGACGAAACAATGATGCAGGTTCGGGAGGAGCTCTGTGATAAAATCCCTGATGGTCAGTAAGACCACTATTGACAAGATTTTGACAGAATATTTGGGAGACCACTAAGTATGCCCAAGGTGGGTCCCAAAATGTTCACCGAGCGCTCTTGAGGCGATTTTTCGCAAAAACAGCGCTATATAAGTTGTCCAAATTTATTATTATTATTATTATCACACACACCAACGGGTTGAAGCATCCCGCGAATTCCTCGAGTGCTACGACATCAATGGCGAAGAATTTTTGGACTCAATTGTGACTAGACAATAGTACTGGGGATGAGACCCAGACACACTACACGATACCAATGACAAAGGAACATTCCCAGTGGCGTCATTCAGATTCGCCAAAGCAAAGTTTAAAAACGAATTACATAGCGTAAATCATACCTGGCGGATGCGGCGAATGGAAGCTCCATCGCGAACGGCTGCCACACCGAGACTAAGCGTCACATAAGGTGCAACGTAGTAGAGATTTGACAAGGGCAAACCAGGCTACATGCAAATGTTGCAGGATTGTGCATAAAATCGTTTAGAATTACTTAGAAAGTTGGTACATATTATAATTATTTTTTTAGTGTAATAATTCTTTATTCGAAATGCCTACCTCTTTGTTTTGTTCAAATGCTTGATAGATGCTTAGATGAAAATAGAGTGATTAATGATAGAATTAATTAATAAAGTGATTAAATAATTAACTAGGTTTAATGGACATTCTTACTTTAGCGGCCTGATCAAATATACCTGTATGTTAATAATATTCGAATGGTTATTCTTTCTATAAACAGGGCTAATTTTTATTTTTTGTTCGATTAGTGTTAATTAATCTTGTTTTTTTTTTAATGTCATTGGATACATGTAATAGTTTTTCAAGTTTACTAACATTCGATAGGATTATTTCCTCTTTTGAAAGGCAATGATGTATGAGGCAATTTATGGATGCTTTCAGCTTCACAAATCCTAATACCCTAATCGTCATATTGAGAGACCGCCTTTCAGGATCCTTATATTGATATTGATGTTTGCAGACAATTTATAGTGTAAACCAGTGGTTTTCAACATGTGGTACGCGTACCCCTGGGGGTACGCGAAGCCAAATTGGGGGTACGCAATAACGTGGCACGCATGTAGAATCACTGGTTAAAATGCCTGAAGTCGTGTTACACTCTGTATAAAGTTGAATTACTTAATTTTATTTGTGTGACTTGATTGTTAAATTCATGTAATAATTAGAGTTTTAAAAATTACAAATGAAACACGTCTTTCATCAAACGTAAAAAAAGATAGAGGGTACGGGGAACAACAAATTTGTGTTCTCACATTTGTTGTTCCCCGGCGGGGAACGGGTACGCCGGCGAAAAAAGGTTGAAGACTACTGCTGTAAACAATGATATATCTTGTCTATATCTAGTGAATTGGTTATTAGAGTATAAATTATGAACAAAAAGATCATTAGAATCACAATTGGAAACTGACGCACGTGAGGCATGCGTAGTGCATTCTTAATATTCTGATACTTAATTTACTTAAAATACCAAAGTACAATGTTGCCAGTTCTTTTGCAGCACAGTTAAAGACATTTTTATTAGTAATAATTCGAAAAAAGGTAGTCTCTATTCAATAAAACACCGTTTAACGGAAGATATTTTTTAGTAAGGCCGTTGGGTTTAAAATCTCGAAAATTTGTAAAAAAATAAACATCTAAATTACAAAAATATATCAAGTTTTAAATTTATCTTTAATCCAAATCATACTAGCAATATCTAAATAAGAAGAGATATCACAGCAAGTTTTGATACCATGAAGTGTGTTTCGAACTATCATTTTATGAAATAATAATCTATCTACATTTGCTAAAATATATATTTTTTAAAGAGGTTATTGTAATTATTTTTGAAAGATATAACCATTAATCATCGAAGACGAAAAAATATTAATATATCTAAAGGAAACATGAAAAAAACAATACGTATAAAATAAAACGATGACAGTCACAACTGGGAGTTGAACCCAGAATCTTTGTCTTACCGGGACGACGAAAAATCATACGAGATAACAGCCAATATGTACGAACTAGTTTATTTTATTTATTTATTTATTTTATTTGTTTATTTATTTTATTTGTTTATTTATTTATTTAAACGCCCTTAGGGTGTTTACAATAGTGCAGTACATGTTTTTGACAAAATACAGGAAATAACATACAATATAAGAAACAAAATTAGGTTACATAAAAAAAGTATGAGAGTTGACAAAAAGTAGGTAACTGTGACGTATGTGTATGAGGGTGACGGCATGAGAGCGAGATAGCGAGTATGGGAAGTATAAAAGGGATGTACCCGCTATATGAGCGCTCTCTCCATATTAACCTGGCAACCAATAAACATTGTAACATCAACGGATATTATTTACTACCCGATAGAAGACACCACAGTTGGCGCAGCTCGGTACGGAATACGGAATACGTAAAATACGGAAGAATCTACGCGGTAGATTCCATCGAAATCGGAAAGGATTGTCAGGAATTTGGCCGATCGCAGGAGCGATCGCGTTAAGAAGAATTTGGAGCAGCCACACGCAAGTATACGCGTGTGTGGGTACGGCAATTTGCAAAATTATTGTCGTTGGGTACACCGTGTAACGGGGTACAAGGATCAAGGATCGGGTCAAGGTCAGGATCGGATCATCGAGTGGATTAGCCGGAAACCGGGACGTGGTTTCCGTCGCTGCAGTCTGGGAAGGAAGACCTCGGAGAAGGGATTGGATCCGCAGCTGTCGGGAGACGGAGCCAGACGGGGACGGTGATCTACGGCTCTGGGTGGCGCGCACGTGGAACGTGGAACGTGGACCTCGGAGTGTAGCCTTCTTGGAAGTGCTGAGATAAGTAGTCTAGATTATTTTGTTTCAGCTCTTCCCCCAATGGAGGGTGTTTGTAAAAATTTGGGGACGTTCTGTTGCAGAACGGGAAACTGGTCATTGTTCAAGGAATGACTGGATCAGGCCCTCATTTTACATGATGACAAAGTGTTATCACAAGAACACAAAAGAGCATTTTTGCTGAGTTGCCTCACCGAAGAAACTTTCTCTTTATTATGTGATCTATGTTTCCCTAAAAAGGTTTCTGTTTGTTCTTTTGATGATTTATGTAAATTATTTGATTCACATTGCAAACCTATTCAAAATATTTTCGAGTCGCGTGAGTTATTTTATAAGTGTAAACAGCTAGCTAACGAATCTATTAAAGATTACGCTGCTAGGTTGAGAGGACTTAGTTTGACGTGCAATTTTGAATTGAGGCTGGAACCTTGTTTAAAAGACATATTCATTATTGGAATTTTCAATGAAAAATTGAAACATAAGTTGTTCGTTGAGGGGGTAAATACTTCTTTTTCGGAATGCATTCAGTTAGCAGCTTCATGGGAACATGTTGTTAATTTTAAGAAAGTTGATACGAATTTAAATGTTGTGCATAAGGATAGTAATGTTGTCCGTAAATCCAGGTCGGATAGTCCGGTCAGATTTAAAAGTGCAGTGCGTAGTAAGACGACAGTAAATATTGCATTAAAAAAATGTTTTTTGTGCGGAAAAACGAATCATTTGCAGAAAGATTGTTGGAAGAATATTTTTTGTAATCGATGCAATAAATCGGGTCATCCTAGTAATGTGTGTAAAAACAGTAAAATTAATGTAGGTAATAAGAATAAACGATTAAATTCGGTTTTTATGTTGCATGACGGCACGTGGCCGGAACCGATATTCTTAGATCTCATTATTGGTAACACTGTTCTGCGAGCGATTGTTGACACCGGCGCTGAAATTAATGCAATTCCATATGAAGTGTATTTAAAAGATTTTGTTTCTTATGAATTGGAAAGATGCGATATTGAATTGTCAGGATATGACGGGAAACGGTTAAATATTGTAGGTAAAGTTAATTTAAGTGTGTTATTTTTAAATAAAAGTGTAGATACGCAGTTTATAATAATTAAAAACGGTAATTCTACGATTGTTGGTAGAAATTTTTTACAAGTTTTCGGTATCGGATTAAGTGGAATAAATTCGGTAAATACCAGTGAGACTAGTTGTGATAATCAATTAAATTTTCGTGATAGTTTAAAGAAAAAATATGCACATGTGTTTTCAGAAAAATCGGGTAGGCTTATAGGTTTTGAAGCTAACATCGAAGTTATTTCGGAGTTCAGGCCAAAGTTTGTAAATCCAAGACCGTTACCTTTTAGTTTACGTGGAAAGGTAGAGGAGGAATTAAATAAGATGTTACGTGAAGATATAATTGAAAAGGTAGAAATAAGTGATATGGCTAGTCCGATTGTTGTTGTAAAAAAGAAAGACGGTTCAATTAGAATTTGTACCGATTTTAAAACCACATTAAACCCTATGTTAGCGAAGTTGAAATATCCATTGCCTCGTATAGAAGATTTAATTTCATCTTTAAATGGTGCGAAATTTTTTGCGAAAATAGATTTGCGTAATGCTTTTGGTCAGATTTCGTTAAACGAGAAGTCGAGAAAATTATGTGTGATAAGTACGCATGTAGGTTTATTCAGGTATAAAGTATTGCCTTTCGGTTTGACCACAAGCCCGGCTATATTTATGCAAGTTATTCAGGCGGTAGTAGGTAGACTTCGTAACGTTCGTATATTTCTAGATGATATTTTGTTGTTAGGAAATTCTGAAGAGGAATTATTTTCTATTTGTGAATCTGTACTTAGCAAGTTAAGTGATTGTGGTTTAACTATTAATGAAAATAAGTGTTCTTTTCTAGAAACTGAGATAGAATATTTAGGTTTTAGAATTTCGTGGAAAGGAGTTATGCCTTTAGAAAATAAAATCTGTGCGATTACTCAAATGGCAATACCGAGGAATGTTTCGGAACTTAGGAGTTTACTCGGGGTTATTTCTTATTATAGAACTTTTGTTCACAATATTTCAGGTATTTTGTCTCCATTGTATAACTTGTTAAAAAGGGGAGTAAAGTATGTGTGGTCTGAGGAATGTAATATTGCGTTTGAGCGAGTTAAGAAACTGCTGACGTCAGATAATATTTTAGTGCATTTTGATCCTAATTTACCAATTAAACTTATTTCAGACGCATCTGAAAAAGCGTTAGCAGCGGTGATTTGCCATGTATATGATAATGGTTTAGAGAGACCTATCGCATTTGCTAGCCGATTATTGTCAGAAACAGAATTAAAGTACTCTATTTTAGATAAGGAAGCGTGTGCTCTAATTTTTGGGTTAAAGAAATTCTTTCAGTATTTATACGGCAATAAATTTGTTTTGGCTTGCGACAATAAATCGTTAGTACACATTTTGAACACGGATAAGCAAGTACCTGTGCTGGCCGCTAACCGTCTGCAGAGGTACGCCCTAATACTCCAGACTTTTGACTATAGTATAGAGCATATTAAGTCAGGTGATAACAAAGCGGATTTCTTATCACGAATGCCGATTAATAATAAGGATAATTTAGATGTGTGTAGCGACGATATTGATGCTAGCGATTATTTTTTAAAGTATATTGATACTTTAAACGTGAATACGGTTGAGTCAGAGTTTGTGAACATAATCGAGTCAGAAACAACATTAAATGCGGAAACGATGAAACAGTTTTCGATTAATGATGTAAATATAGCGAGCATTATCGAGTTCACAGCAAATGGTTGGCCGGATAAAAAGTTCTTAAAGGATGATTTATTGAAATTCTGGTATTTTAGGGATAAATTATCGACTTATAATTCATGTTTATTTTATAATAATAAATTTGTAGTTCCAAGGGAATTAAGGGAAATTATATTGAATTTTTTACATCAATCACATTTAGGCATTGTAAAATCGAAAAGTCTTGCTCGAAATTATTTTTTTTGGCTCGGAATGAACAATGATATAGAGGCATCAATTTTTAATACGATTATTCCAATGGTGGATAATGTCGGTAGTCAAGGTTTTAAAGAAATTGACAATACGGTTAAAAACAAAATGTTATTGAGCCAGCATAAACAGACAAAGTATTATAGAGGAAGAAAATTTAAAAAGTACTTTGAGGTTGGTTCTAAAGTTTTAACCAGGGATTTAAGAAGTAATGATAATAAATGGATTTTAGGAAATTTTTTTAAAAGATTAGGGAATAGGATTTATTTAGTTAAAATTATGTCTACGGGTCAAATTTGGAAACGCCACCATGATCAGATTTCAGAGAGGAAGGTTAGGTGGGGGGGAGTGTGACAGGTGATGATCTGATGATTTGCTGGACCTGGGTCCACTCTCGGATGTGGACATGACCAGATTTCCTAATTCCTCTAATTTTTGCAGGTCACCTACACCATGGGAGGGGAGGTTACGCCCTCGAGGTCAACGCCCACGCTACACGGATTGATGATCAAGAATTATTACATATACTTACTGGATTGAGATATTTAGATATTTGTTTTGTATAAATTTGTGACTAAAGAAATATATGTAATTAGGTTTTAAGTGTGGGGGTGTGACGTATGTGTATGAGGGTGACGGCATGAGAGCGAGATAGCGAGTATGGAAGGTATAAAAGGGATGTACCCGCTATTGAGCGCTCTCTCCATATTAACCTGTCAATCAATAAACATTGTAACATCAACGGATATTATTTACTACCCGATAGAAGACACCACAGTAACAAATGTAGGTTAAGTAAAAATAGAGGTAAAAATAGTTCATGAAGTACTTAGGTAGGAATAGTTGGCACATACCTCGTTTGAAGTTTGCGAAATCCATATTATTGTCAAATACAACCATATTTTTTAAATATTTGTTAACAAGACGATGTAAGCACTGTATTGGAGAATGCAAACTATAGTTGGAATGAGATGTATGGGTATAAAATGTTAATATTTTTCTAGTCGTTCGCGTAGGTAGGTTCATGAAGATTTATTATTTGCATGCATTCACAACAATCGAATTTAGAGTTTAATAATTTTAATAAAAACGTTAGATCGCTTATTTTTCTAAAGTTGGAATATTTAAAATATTCATTAATAACGCATAATTTATATGCTCTAAACTAAAGGGATATTTTGTTAAAAAATT
This sequence comes from Limnephilus marmoratus, assembly GCA_917880885.1. Lineage (NCBI taxonomy): Eukaryota > Metazoa > Arthropoda > Insecta > Trichoptera > Limnephilidae > Limnephilus > Limnephilus marmoratus. The sequence goes on from OU862922.1 coordinate 13,974,969, forward strand.
TACGAAACGTTGGAATTTTCTTTGAATTTGGGAGGCGTTAATGGGTACCACCGCCCTGGAAACCTTTACTGGATAACCAACACCTCTGCCATAGGTCACCCCAAGTGGTTACCTACTTTTGGTGGTATAGCAGGGGTGCCCGGGTTCATGGGGGTGAGGTTTGTCTAGGTCTTGGAGGCGGATGACCAGGACTCACTGAACCCCAAATTCCTACCCACACCTTAAACCCTTTTCCTTCCCAGAACTCTCATCTCCTTCCTTTCCTAAAAAAAACCCTCCACACAGCATCCCCAAAGATGACATAGGCCCTGAGGGAAATTATTTTCCCCACGGCCTCCTGTGTGGAGCTCATGTAAAAAAAAACATTATGAATATGAATTTCGTAGACGGGCGACCAGACTATGGAGTTATGTTCCATTAGGCCTCTAACAAGGGATATGTATAACAATTTAATGATTTGTAACGATTCAAAGTTTTTAATTGTTCTTTACAAATCCTAGTTGATGTTAATATAGGTAAATCTCGGATTGATATATGGGAAAGACTTAAATTTTGTAAAATAAAAAAAAAAAATTTTACTCTATTTACTATTATAATTATTAGAATATGATGAAATATGACATAAAAGTATGAAAATGATTTCAAAGGCATTTTCATGGACTAGAATTTAAATTACAAACGAATTTTTTAAAACAAATTAATCTTAAATATTTTTTTTCCCTAAATAATTCCCCTTTTGCGTTGTTTTTTTTTTAATTTAATTTTAAAAGAGTAGGTAGATCAAGATTATTTTTTAAATTTTTATAATTATGTCACAAAAACTGCTATTTTGCCTATAAAATCATGCAAAAGGGATTTCTTTAATGGCATCATAATTTAAAGTACAAATAAAAAAATTGCACTACATATTTGCTCTACCTTTTGATTAGACAAATAATTATTTACTTACTTTGGTTGGGTATTTTGGATTTAAATCCATATTTCAGTTTTGCGTGAAAAAGGTCGCGCTGCCGTTCATCTTGTTCCGTTTCATGTTTAGTTTAGAATATTTTTGATATTATCTTCTTTAAGGATCAAAATATTTTTTTCGAAGTGGGCAAAAACTTTGGAATGTGATATTGGACATGAATGTATCATATCCAACGCGGCATTGGATATTCGGCATAAGTATTATATCCAATGTGACAACACACTAAATTTAACCCAATTAATTTCCAAATAATTAACCCACTAACCTAACCTAACCCACTCAGGCATATTTAAACATAATGATTATTCTGCTTTTTTATTTCGGAAAAACAACCCGGAACATAAACCTAAGAGTAAAAGAACATCCACGATATTTAAATATGTAATAACGCATTTTCAGAATTGGCGATTCACTTAATTAAATTAAACCACTCCCTCAACAAAGAAAGCCGTTAATTATAATGAAAACAAAATTAATAATCAAATAAAATTTAACGGTTAGTCCTATATTTAAACTATTCCGTTAACCTCCGCCGAAAATGTTTCCTCCCCCATCATATGAAAAATTGTCTCCCTCTTTTATATTTGTTATTTCTCTTTCTGTCACCAACAACGTGTCTTCTTTTCCTTTTATAAATCTGTCAATCTTTTTTATTATCTAATGTTACTAATATTATAAAAGCGAAAGTTTGTATAGATGTGTGTGTGTTTGTTACTCCTTCACGTAAAAACTACTGAATGGATTTTAATGAAACTTTAAAATAATATAGCTCTCACATCAGAATAACATACAGGCTATTATTTATAAAGATATCTAGGAAGGGGACGCGGGAGGGGCACGGGGACGCACGGGAAATGTGATTTAGGGAGAAACAATGTATTATTTCTCTGAATATGTCATTGCAACACATGCAGGGAACCAGCTCGTATATACTTATAAATTTGTCTCTGTTAATATAATATGTATCTTTAGTTAATATAGTAAGCCCTGACGAAGCTTGATAAGCGAAACCTGGCAGGCGGTTTCGAATAAAAAGTGGTGTATTACAAAGTGTGTGTTTTCCATAATAAATAATAATTAATATGACATTAATGGCTTGTTTGCGATTTCGATGTAAAGTTGTTTCACCTCTGATTCTGTAATATAGAAGCACAGTATTTGGTACCAACAGCTGGTCTAGGGTACATAGTTGTTTCAGGGACTGCTAAGAACATTTGTCTCCCAGACGTATTAAGTTTCTCCTTCCCCTCCCCATTTTCCGTAGCATTACCAGCTCTGGCTCGGGAGAAAATGTGCTTTGTGAAATCTCACCCGTAGAGGGAAATTGTGTTATTCTATTTGATGCTCTCGAAAACACATAGCCGCGGTGTTTTATTGCCAACACTGCCACCGTAGTGTATGAATGCCGTGTTGTTCCCAAGAGACGTAATGTATGGGGAATCTAATTGGAATAAGATGTTTGGATTTGATGTAATTTTATTTATTTTTAATACAATATATTTTATTTTATTAGGTTTCACGTCCAGCTAGGCTTTTAATTTGTCTTGTTAAGATAATGTACTGTGATGAATGCCAACCTTCAACCTACGATAAGCCTACAAGAAATTTTTTTTTCCCTCTAAATATTATGTAGAGAAAATGGTACATTCGGCGACATCTGTCCGAGCAGTTGGGAGCTATTATCTGCATAGAGACTGAAGCGAGGGAACACCATATCATAGTTATATCGAAAACAAAGGAAGTTTAAATTCTACCAATAAGAGAGTGGACTTTGATCATTTTGGGCGGCCTTGAATTAATTCTCACAGGGACTTAGGTTGAATGAACTGTATTAAAAACAATACTGAGGACAAAGAGTTGAAAGATTATCGACTCCGGGTCGTGTTTACATAAGACGCGATCGGGAACTGGGGGTTTTGGGTACCTACAAATTTAAACGTAAACACAAAAAAATCTTAGACGGGAATGTTGGAAATAAATAAATGAAAAATTATCAATAAGGGCACGGAAAACGTAACATGAATGGTCCCAGGGGTCGATTTAATTAAAACCGATCTGGAATGATCACAAAAAACGGGTAGAATCTCGGAAATTTTCACAAACTGAATATAATAACCTGAAAAAGTGGGAAAATCTATTGATATGGAAATGGAATGGTGAAACGAAGTTATTAGAGCCAAATATCTCAAAAGAAAACTGATTGGAACTACTTAAATTGACTTTAATAGGTACCGATATAAGGATTACTCTGATCTGACAACACTATTCACGATAAACAGGATATTGAAAATATGGCATGTCAAAGGCCACGGTACATTTTGGTCACTCTACAATTAAATCAAATCACAGGAAAAGATGCTTAACATAGCCTGACACTGGGAAATACGCGTAAACCGTCGAAGGAATCGCTAACCGTTTGACTAGGGAAAAAAGGGTTGGCTATCACTTTGTTGATATGACTTTATCCAAATAATTTTATAGAACATGATTTCGAGCAATTAAGGGCATCATTAAAGCGAAACGATGTAAACAAAATTACACAAGCGAGATACAGTATTTACTTTAGAGAAAAACAATTACTTTTTATGGGGTGGACATTAAATATGAATTACGAGCAAGTACATGAAATTTTTAAATATAAATACCTGTCAATGAGAAAATTTATGTGATTTTATATGAGAGAGAGACACTAAACAAATTTGGTTCTAAGACATGAGATAGAAGATTAACAGAGATTTGACAAAAGGTCATATACGGAGGAACCGAATTTGGTCCTTTTCCTATGAAAGTCTGGGCGATCAGGGGTGATTTTTCTATGAAAGGAGAGCTCTAAAAAGTTTTTAAAAGACCATGGTTTGATAAAGAAAGGGAATTCGTTGGGAGATTGAGGGAGAGTTCGGATGAAATAACGGGAAGTGCGCGATCAAGAAAAATGTAAAGGTGCGCGAAGAAGACTAGTAAACTAGTGCTTCTAGTAGAGTTGAAAAATGTCTACAAGTGTTTGCAAAAAAATAGTAAATTCAGTGTTTTATTTTCCCTTTAAAATTGAGGAATAAAAATTTCAAAGACGATCAACGGAGAGTCCGGAAAAGTGCCTAAATAATACTTCGTGAAAGTTCGGGTGTTTTATAATGAAAGTGTTTAAAGTCAGTAAATAAGAGTTGAATGACATTCGGGGTTCTTTCTTACAACTTATATTTAGTGGTTTTATAACATTTAACAAAAATCCAGTGTCTTAAAATAAATCAAATTACCGGATAAAGGAAAATATAACACGCGATTTTAAAATTAACTATGGGTGATATAATAATTAAAACTTTAACCTTACTTTAAATAACATGACATATGTAAAATAAATAACAATAACGAATTGTTCGAGTCACGTTTAACTACAGTGGTTCAATAATAAAGCGGTTAAAAATCCTTTGTGAATTGAATAACGAAATTGTAATAAACAGTGGTGATAATAATTCGTACACTTGGAAAACGTGCGTATCTACGGTTATTGATTCTAAAGTGATATTAAAATATTGTGAATAAATAATAATTTACCTAATTCCGGACAATAAAATTAAACATCTGATTTGTTATTTGATGAATCACCTCTCGAAGGCGAATGAAATAAAACAGTAATTAATACGAGGTTGAGGAACTAAGCGAAATGCCGAAGTGAATTTTAAATGGACAGATATTTGAAGAGTTTTTTTCATCATCAGAGTCTTTTCTCAAAAGGGGCCGATAGGAGTCCATTAGCTAGGAAACGAAAAAAAAGGAAAACCTCGATCACAATGTCGAAGTTATGAAGGTTCCGACTGGGAAAAATTGTAATCGATCGAGGGCGGTAAGATAAAACCAATTATTAATTATTTTCAGAGACAAAGAAGAGAGGGACGAGCGTGCATCACCAATAAATCAATCGGACCTTTGAAGTTTGTCACTAACACACTAATAACAATTTTCACTTGCTCGAAAGTGGGTCAAACAGGAAATACCTGCTTTAGAGTTAGGATACATATGTAGGTATTTACTTCAGTTAGGTGAATGCGTTAATTTATTATAACTCATATGAAACGAATCGAGGCGCGTAGAACGTAATAAGTGACTATCGTGGAAGCTCTTTATTCTATATTTCGTGTGCGGGGGTATACAAGCGTCTCAAAATTAGGTCAAACAAACAAATACCTACTTATAAATTAGGTCATACAAGTACTTGTTTTAGTTAGGTAGGTCTATTGTATATTTAAGCGCGTATAAGAATAGGCGTCATACGATATCAGTTTGACTCGTAACCGAAATACCTATATTTCTCAAAAACAAGTCAAGCAAGGAATACCTTAGTTGAAACTAGGTCACCCAGGTAGCTCTTAGGTTAGCAAAGTACCTACTTAAATGATTAATGTTCGGGCAAAACTAGGTCAAATAAATAGAAAAGAATTAGTTAAACGATGAATTGTGCTTCAAAAGGACAATGACCGTAGAAATAAACAATCTCCAAAGTAGGTCAGTATACCGAAGGTCAACTATGTGAAGTGTAAACAATTAAACCATAACAAATGACGTACCTATTTAATATCGTTCATTGGAGGTAATCATTTATTGGCTCAATGTAATTAGGTATTTATTACACGATGTGAATAGAAATATGCCTCTCAAACAACTTAGGGTATAATAATGATAAAAATAACAATTTATCCCAGAATATATGCAGGGAAAGTGCGATACAATACGTTCCATATTTTAAAATTACAAATAATAATAATAATAAGACGAGGGAAAATAATTAACGACAACACATAAATTAAATAAACAAATAACCATGAGAAATGAAATACGTAACGCTAAAATCGATAGAAATAGCAAATTGATAGGTATAGCTAATACCTACCGAATCCTTTCACCGACGAGATTAGGGTATGTTATATGACCTTCGATTGTGTATCTAAAATTTCGATTAGAGTTCAATGACACGGTCACCTAAATTCCATCAACGAATAAACAAAACAAAAGCACAAAAGTCAAGGGGCAGGTTTATCAATCATAGCTTACGACGGAAACTTCGCCCAATATGTGAAAGAAAAATCGACGTTAAATTCACTCAATTCTAAACAACTGATTATACTAGAGCAATCGCCAATAGGTAGCATTGATTCCGCGCGCAAAATTTCGCAAAGTAAAGCACTGCTAGCTACTAGCAACTAGCTAAAGTAAAGCACTGCTAGCTACTAGCTAAAATTTCGCAAAGTAAAGCACTGCTAACACTAGCTTCAAACTCAAAGAGAGCTCATCACAATTATTCAAGAGGTCATTAATTCAATGACAACTTGACTTATCTCGTTTTAAATCTTTCTTATAGCAAGTAGGTATCCAAGAACCCATAAATACCCGTAATCCTAAAACCTAATACACGAGGAGCTAGTGACCTCATTTAAAAAACACTGGTGTTCAAATACTCATACAGTCCTGAATCCTAACTTTTCTCGAATGTAAGTTTCAAGGCTACGGTATGTGTTTATGAGCCATCCGGAAATGTAAGTGGCAACCTTTCCCGAACGGAGAGAGCTTTGATCTTGTGGCGGTATTGTCGAGGTGGGGCATACGGGGAAGAGGAAGGACGTGTGCGGACAATACGCAGACGCGGCATTAAAGCTACAGGTTATTCGCATACCGGAAGTTCTTGTCAAACCTGAAAGCAAACATAAGGCTCACGAGGTGAGTTTTATGTCAGCTAGTCAGAGGTGGAGTGTAACGCTGGGTCGGTCACGTGGGAGGAAGGATCTGCCCGTCACAAGCTTACGCCACATTTAACGGATAGAGACATGATAAGGGAAGACATGAAATACCCCTTCTAGACTCAGTAGAGTTAAATTCAACCCGGAGGCGTCGGAAGTCGGAGTGGGACAGAAAAACGGCATGAAGACTTGGTATTCCCCCTGCTGGCGTGAAGGGCCCCTTTCATAGCATGAGACGCTCGTCGAAGAGAGTAAAACTCGGATCTAAGGACAAGCCTAGCAAACGTACTGGGAGAATTCGAGTTTGTAATTGTTGTTCATCGGTTTTCACTTGGTTAGCGGAGGAGCCGACTTTTCAGCAAACATATTATCCCCCTCCCCATATCCATCCATTCCTGCTCTTTCAACAATTTTGCGAATACTAACCAATAACACTAACTATGACTACAAACACATTATGTTAGGAGGTTGCAGACAAGGACTTCAATTGAGAAAACTGGACCCTCGAGTACGATCCCCGGTAAGGTAAGGTTTGCTTTCTTGAAATGTTAAATTTATTAACTGTTGTTTTATGTTATCGATGTATCCGCGGTGATAGGAAGAATTAAATAAACACACTAAATTCCTACAGAAATCAGATAGACACAAAGTTTAAGGCGGGGTTAGTTTATCAAACTCGGTAAAAGATACTCAAATAATAATAATTAATAAATCGGAAGACTCTCACCCTTTCTCTAAAAGAATCTATGGGTTACCACACGTAATACATTATCTTCTCTACATATGTGTGCATATTAAGTATGCAAACAGATGTAAAATCTAAAACAAAAAATACACAACGCAGATTATAGAAATAATGTGAACTAAAATCTTAAATCTTGATTACTGTGAGAAAATCGCGGGGATTTAAGAAGATAGGGTAGGTTTAGCTAGATTATAAAGTATAGGGGTTTAGAAATCACGAGCCTGAGGTAGAAATAAACCGAAAGGAGGGTTGAGTCAGGCCATCATACCTAGTGGTGTGATCAGTAGGACATAAGGGTAGAATTATGAGCGTGGCTACGAGACAGGAGCTACGAGATTTAAACTACGAGGTAGAAGCTTAGAAAAGTAAATCAGCTAGGTAGGGTTCATCACAATTGGTGTCAAAAGCCAAGGGTGGCGGACCATTACAACTGTTGCCGCGGACCAGGAGAGTAAAGGTTACAAGTTGAGAGAATTCTGAGATATTATAAAAATAAAATAAAATGAACAAATAAATGAAATTATAATTAATTGGAAAAAAAAGTGAATATTTTAAACGAAAAGTGAAAAACGTGCCATTAAAACAACTTCAGATTACATAAAACAAGTGGGAAAAAAAAATCGCATCATTAAATTATACAATAGAAATATAACAATAAATCAAAAAAATAATTTAAACGAAAAGTGAAAAACGTGCCATTAAAACATCTTCATTAAACGTGAAACAAGTGGAAAAAAAAAAACGTACCATTAAATAAAACAGTCGGAAAAAAAAAATATAATAACTCAAAAACCAAATATCTTAAAACAAAAAGTGAAAAACGTGCCTTATACCAGATAAAAATCATAAATCTCATAACACCCAGGAATGTTGACCCAGATTTAGAAGGGTGGTGCGTATTGACAAACAAAAAAAAAGCCGTTATATAAATAAAAGCGCATTCCTCAATAATAATAATCATTCAAATTAGTTCATTGACTGAAGCCCGAAAATAAACAACGATTAAATAACACCGTCGCGGGGGAATGTTTGTGTTGCCACAAACATAAGTGGTCTTACTGATAAATATGTTTGTAACAGAATAGATAAATCTTTGTTATGTTCGCATTGGAACATCTCGAGATATTACTTTAAATAATAAAGAGATACTTAGATAGTTAATCAAATGACGTTGTTTATGTTAATAGTGGTCGAGGGTATTATTGTTTCCTTCGAGTTGAAGGATTTTATAAATAAATACATCTTCAACATGGTGACATAAAAATAAATAAAATCAACATAACATACAAAGCAAAGGACGAATAAAAATAAAATAAAATATTTACACATAAATAAAGTGAGATTTTCAAATCGTTGCGTTCAAACGTGTAACAGGGATGGATTGGAGATACATCATTACATGGATGCCGGCTGAATAAATTAAAAATTTAGACTTACCGGGGGTTGGCATATTTCTCGGGTAACCGGATTATTTCCGATTTGCAATATAGAGCCAATAAGTGGAGCGGTTTAAAACGCATCCGAATTTAGGAGGGGGTAACTTGTTTAAAACGGGGTTTAGATACATTATACATTTGTATATACGTGCAAATAAATAAATAAACAAACAAAGCCGGGTTGCATTAAAAATTATTGCACATAGCTATGTTGCAGATTGTTTAGGGAAATATTGTATAAATAATGACTCCCTGAATTATAATAACGATGATTGAAGGTGATTCAATTCCTAATAAGCGGCCCGTGAGCTTATAAATACCTCAATTCATTGGAAAAAATTAAATGAGATCGGTGAAGTAAAATCTTAGGGGGGGGAGGTTACGGAAAGGAAAACTTAGGGGAGGTTACGGAAGTAGAGTCTTAGGGGGGAGTTTGTGGAAGTAAGAATCTTAGGGGGGTAGGACAAAGAGTAGGTACAGCAACTGACGTAAGTTAGCCGACTTAAATAGGTCATTGAGTAGACAAGAGTACATTGAAAAATGGTTTCAGCACAGAGGAAAACCGAACAAGATTCTACGATATAAAATAGTGAAAGGCAGGGGCGCGCAACAAGTTTGAAGAAAAGAACAAAAAGGAAAGATTTAAGGAAGATTGCACAAAATTAGATCTATGTTTAGTTCTAATTCCATCAACTAACACTAGGAGGCGTGTTTACCGCTGGAATTATAACTATAGGGGGGCTGTGATGAATGCCAACCTTCAACCTACGATAAGCCTACAAGAAATTTTTTTTTCCCTCTAAATATTATGTAGAGAAAATGGTACATTCGGCGACATCTGTCCGAGCAGTTGGGAGCTATTATCTGCATAGAGACTGAAGCGAGGGAACACCATATCATAGTTATATCGAAAACAAAGGAAGTTTAAATTCTACCAATAAGAGAGTGGACTTTGATCATTTTGGGCGGCCTTGAATTAATTCTCACAGGGACTTAGGTTGAATGAACTGTATTAAAAACAATACTGAGGACAAAGAGTTGAAAGATTATCGACTCCGGGTCGTGTTTACATAAGACGCGATCGGGAACTGGGGGTTTTGGGTACCTACAAATTTAAACGTAAACACAAAAAAATCTTAGACGGGAATGTTGGAAATAAATAAATGAAAAATTATCAATAAGGGCACGGAAAACGTAACATGAATGGTCCCAGGGGTCGATTTAATTAAAACCGATCTGGAATGATCACAAAAAACGGGTAGAATCTCGGAAATTTTCACAAACTGAATATAATAACCTGAAAAAGTGGGAAAATCTATTGATATGGAAATGGAATGGTGAAACGAAGTTATTAGAGCCAAATATCTCAAAAGAAAACTGATTGGAACTACTTAAATTGACTTTAATAGGTACCGATATAAGGATTACTCTGATCTGACAACACTATTCACGATAAACAGGATATTGAAAATATGGCATGTCAAAGGCCACGGTACATTTTGGTCACTCTACAATTAAATCAAATCACAGGAAAAGATGCTTAACATAGCCTGACACTGGGAAATACGCGTAAACCGTCGAAGGAATCGCTAACCGTTTGACTAGGGAAAAAAGGGTTGGCTATCACTTTGTTGATATGACTTTATCCAAATAATTTTATAGAACATGATTTCGAGCAATTAAGGGCATCATTAAAGCGAAACGATGTAAACAAAATTACACAAGCGAGATACAGTATTTACTTTAGAGAAAAACAATTACTTTTTATGGGGTGGACATTAAATATGAATTACGAGCAAGTACATGAAATTTTTAAATATAAATACCTGTCAATGAGAAAATTTATGTGATTTTATATGAGAGAGAGACACTAAACAAATTTGGTTCTAAGACATGAGATAGAAGATTAACAGAGATTTGACAAAAGGTCATATACGGAGGAACCGAATTTGGTCCTTTTCCTATGAAAGTCTGGGCGATCAGGGGTGATTTTTCTATGAAAGGAGAGCTCTAAAAAGTTTTTAAAAGACCATGGTTTGATAAAGAAAGGGAATTCGTTGGGAGATTGAGGGAGAGTTCGGATGAAATAACGGGAAGTGCGCGATCAAGAAAAATGTAAAGGTGCGCGAAGAAGACTAGTAAACTAGTGCTTCTAGTAGAGTTGAAAAATGTCTACAAGTGTTTGCAAAAAAATAGTAAATTCAGTGTTTTATTTTCCCTTTAAAATTGAGGAATAAAAATTTCAAAGACGATCAACGGAGAGTCCGGAAAAGTGCCTAAATAATACTTCGTGAAAGTTCGGGTGTTTTATAATGAAAGTGTTTAAAGTCAGTAAATAAGAGTTGAATGACATTCGGGGTTCTTTCTTACAACTTATATTTAGTGGTTTTATAACATTTAACAAAAATCCAGTGTCTTAAAATAAATCAAATTACCGGATAAAGGAAAATATAACACGCGATTTTAAAATTAACTATGGGTGATATAATAATTAAAACTTTAACCTTACTTTAAATAACATGACATATGTAAAATAAATAACAATAACGAATTGTTCGAGTCACGTTTAACTACAGTGGTTCAATAATAAAGCGGTTAAAAATCCTTTGTGAATTGAATAACGAAATTGTAATAAACAGTGGTGATAATAATTCGTACACTTGGAAAACGTGCGTATCTACGGTTATTGATTCTAAAGTGATATTAAAATATTGTGAATAAATAATAATTTACCTAATTCCGGACAATAAAATTAAACATCTGATTTGTTATTTGATGAATCACCTCTCGAAGGCGAATGAAATAAAACAGTAATTAATACGAGGTTGAGGAACTAAGCGAAATGCCGAAGTGAATTTTAAATGGACAGATATTTGAAGAGTTTTTTTCATCATCAGAGTCTTTTCTCAAAAGGGGCCGATAGGAGTCCATTAGCTAGGAAACGAAAAAAAAGGAAAACCTCGATCACAATGTCGAAGTTATGAAGGTTCCGACTGGGAAAAATTGTAATCGATCGAGGGCGGTAAGATAAAACCAATTATTAATTATTTTCAGAGACAAAGAAGAGAGGGACGAGCGTGCATCACCAATAAATCAATCGGACCTTTGAAGTTTGTCACTAACACACTAATAACAATTTTCACTTGCTCGAAAGTGGGTCAAACAGGAAATACCTGCTTTAGAGTTAGGATACATATGTAGGTATTTACTTCAGTTAGGTGAATGCGTTAATTTATTATAACTCATATGAAACGAATCGAGGCGCGTAGAACGTAATAAGTGACTATCGTGGAAGCTCTTTATTCTATATTTCGTGTGCGGGGGTATACAAGCGTCTCAAAATTAGGTCAAACAAACAAATACCTACTTATAAATTAGGTCATACAAGTACTTGTTTTAGTTAGGTAGGTCTATTGTATATTTAAGCGCGTATAAGAATAGGCGTCATACGATATCAGTTTGACTCGTAACCGAAATACCTATATTTCTCAAAAACAAGTCAAGCAAGGAATACCTTAGTTGAAACTAGGTCACCCAGGTAGCTCTTAGGTTAGCAAAGTACCTACTTAAATGATTAATGTTCGGGCAAAACTAGGTCAAATAAATAGAAAAGAATTAGTTAAACGATGAATTGTGCTTCAAAAGGACAATGACCGTAGAAATAAACAATCTCCAAAGTAGGTCAGTATACCGAAGGTCAACTATGTGAAGTGTAAACAATTAAACCATAACAAATGACGTACCTATTTAATATCGTTCATTGGAGGTAATCATTTATTGGCTCAATGTAATTAGGTATTTATTACACGATGTGAATAGAAATATGCCTCTCAAACAACTTAGGGTATAATAATGATAAAAATAACAATTTATCCCAGAATATATGCAGGGAAAGTGCGATACAATACGTTCCATATTTTAAAATTACAAATAATAATAATAATAAGACGAGGGAAAATAATTAACGACAACACATAAATTAAATAAACAAATAACCATGAGAAATGAAATACGTAACGCTAAAATCGATAGAAATAGCAAATTGATAGGTATAGCTAATACCTACCGAATCCTTTCACCGACGAGATTAGGGTATGTTATATGACCTTCGATTGTGTATCTAAAATTTCGATTAGAGTTCAATGACACGGTCACCTAAATTCCATCAACGAATAAACAAAACAAAAGCACAAAAGTCAAGGGGCAGGTTTATCAATCATAGCTTACGACGGAAACTTCGCCCAATATGTGAAAGAAAAATCGACGTTAAATTCACTCAATTCTAAACAACTGATTATACTAGAGCAATCGCCAATAGGTAGCATTGATTCCGCGCGCAAAATTTCGCAAAGTAAAGCACTGCTAGCTACTAGCAACTAGCTAAAGTAAAGCACTGCTAGCTACTAGCTAAAATTTCGCAAAGTAAAGCACTGCTAACACTAGCTTCAAACTCAAAGAGAGCTCATCACAATTATTCAAGAGGTCATTAATTCAATGACAACTTGACTTATCTCGTTTTAAATCTTTCTTATAGCAAGTAGGTATCCAAGAACCCATAAATACCCGTAATCCTAAAACCTAATACACGAGGAGCTAGTGACCTCATTTAAAAAACACTGGTGTTCAAATACTCATACAGTCCTGAATCCTAACTTTTCTCGAATGTAAGTTTCAAGGCTACGGTATGTGTTTATGAGCCATCCGGAAATGTAAGTGGCAACCTTTCCCGAACGGAGAGAGCTTTGATCTTGTGGCGGTATTGTCGAGGTGGGGCATACGGGGAAGAGGAAGGACGTGTGCGGACAATACGCAGACGCGGCATTAAAGCTACAGGTTATTCGCATACCGGAAGTTCTTGTCAAACCTGAAAGCAAACATAAGGCTCACGAGGTGAGTTTTATGTCAGCTAGTCAGAGGTGGAGTGTAACGCTGGGTCGGTCACGTGGGAGGAAGGATCTGCCCGTCACAAGCTTACGCCACATTTAACGGATAGAGACATGATAAGGGAAGACATGAAATACCCCTTCTAGACTCAGTAGAGTTAAATTCAACCCGGAGGCGTCGGAAGTCGGAGTGGGACAGAAAAACGGCATGAAGACTTGGTATTCCCCCTGCTGGCGTGAAGGGCCCCTTTCATAGCATGAGACGCTCGTCGAAGAGAGTAAAACTCGGATCTAAGGACAAGCCTAGCAAACGTACTGGGAGAATTCGAGTTTGTAATTGTTGTTCATCGGTTTTCACTTGGTTAGCGGAGGAGCCGACTTTTCAGCAAACATATTATCCCCCTCCCCATATCCATCCATTCCTGCTCTTTCAACAATTTTGCGAATACTAACCAATAACACTAACTATGACTACAAACACATTATGTTAGGAGGTTGCAGACAAGGACTTCAATTGAGAAAACTGGACCCTCGAGTACGATCCCCGGTAAGGTAAGGTTTGCTTTCTTGAAATGTTAAATTTATTAACTGTTGTTTTATGTTATCGATGTATCCGCGGTGATAGGAAGAATTAAATAAACACACTAAATTCCTACAGAAATCAGATAGACACAAAGTTTAAGGCGGGGTTAGTTTATCAAACTCGGTAAAAGATACTCAAATAATAATAATTAATAAATCGGAAGACTCTCACCCTTTCTCTAAAAGAATCTATGGGTTACCACACGTAATACATTATCTTCTCTACATATGTGTGCATATTAAGTATGCAAACAGATGTAAAATCTAAAACAAAAAATACACAACGCAGATTATAGAAATAATGTGAACTAAAATCTTAAATCTTGATTACTGTGAGAAAATCGCGGGGATTTAAGAAGATAGGGTAGGTTTAGCTAGATTATAAAGTATAGGGGTTTAGAAATCACGAGCCTGAGGTAGAAATAAACCGAAAGGAGGGTTGAGTCAGGCCATCATACCTAGTGGTGTGATCAGTAGGACATAAGGGTAGAATTATGAGCGTGGCTACGAGACAGGAGCTACGAGATTTAAACTACGAGGTAGAAGCTTAGAAAAGTAAATCAGCTAGGTAGGGTTCATCACAATTGGTGTCAAAAGCCAAGGGTGGCGGACCATTACAGTACGTACTGATTTTTATGGTGACCGGACAACTCGAAAAATATTAGTAACTTACCGTGATAGAGAGATGGGAGGGAACAACGAAATTAGTGATAAATATTGCAGACGAAATATATGCAAAATTATGAACAAAAATGACGATGGTAATGAGATGAGATGTTGACGATCGGTGACTAAACCAAACAGAATTGTGAAGGGGATCGATTGTCTGAGATTCAATAAACATTCAATTTTCGTTACATGAAATGAAGTTATTATCGAAGCAATAAAATCAATACGGGCCGTTAAATTTACATTTAGGAGAAAGGAGAGTTTATTTAAGAGGAAAAAGATAAAAAAATTGGTTAAAAAAGTTAAGTTAGGTAATGGTTACCGGCTATATTAAAATTATGTTTTCATAGCTATTAATGGCTTTTCTGAGGTATTTCTGAGTTGGTTTCATTCTGAGTTGGCATGGAACCGATTTATATATATATATATATATATATATATATATATCTATTTGAATTTTGATTTTATTCATTTGAATGAACTTGAATCTTTGAAGTGGAAATAAACCTTTCCGATAACCGATTGGGTAAAAACTCGGCTAATTTTAACTTGTGAGGCATGGAACTGGCAGAAGAAGGTAAAATCATGTATGATTGTGTTAGAAGTATGGAGCATCGCAAAAACAGTAAGGCTTGATGTAAACGGAATGAGTAAGATTGAGAAAGGAGCGCTTAGATGGTTTGGGCGCGTAGAGGGAAAGAACGAAGAGAGAAGTTACTCAGGAGGAGTACATCACAGCATCTTCCAAATTGGGGTTCCATAGTCCCACTGGCTCCGGTCACTTGACAGGACTGCCATAATAAGAGGCTGTATAAGACAAATCTTAATTCTGTTGCACTATATATTATGCAGAAGCACTGAGCCTCATTAAAAATTGCCTTCAATTTTTTTTAAATATAAGCTCCACACGGGATTTTCTTCGAGGCCTCTTTCATCTTGGGGGATGCTTTCTTGGGATGGGGTATTTATAGAAAAGAAAGGAGAGGAAGTTCTGGGAAGGAAAAGGTATGAGGGGTGGGCAGGAATCTGGGGAACAGTATGTTCAGGAGTGACGAACGTGTGAATCTATCCCTTCCACAGCCATGCAAGGCGATGTTCTGAGAGAGTTCTGCTGAAGAGATCAGTCTCCCTTAACCAGTGTCTCCAGATCCGGCGCCACACAGTTGGTGGGCAGAAGCATCCGTCGCAAGATCCGGATAAACCTCACCCCGTAAACACGAGCATTCCTGCCAAGTCACCAAACGCAGCGAACTATTGGGGGTGACCTATGGCAAAAGTTTTTGACAAACCAATAAATGTGCAAGGGGGCGTGGTACCCATGGCACGCCTCTTTCCAGCTTGAAACATCATTTCTAAAATGAGCTGGCGAATTCTAATTTAGTTCCTTCTATCATAAAGTAATCAGGCACAAATTATTGTTTGTTACAAACTTTTCAATTGTTCAATAAGAAAATAGAGAGAATAATTAAACGAATCCGGATAGCGTATAAATTATATACGTGTATGTACGAGAAATTGCATAAATACAATATAACGCGGGACCAAATGAAATCAAAAGAACAAGCAATCGTGTGCAAATGTACACAATGAATACAAATAATGCAATTATTTTTCTTCGTCTTGCGTAGTAAGTTGTGTTTCGTACTCGGTTATGTGATTTTCATGCTAATGGAATTGGATTTGTTCTATGAATTGCTGGAAACGGAATGCAAACACTTGCACAAATATACAAAATTCATATTTCATTTACGAAACAAATTATTTCACATTTCCATGCGAATACTTCAAACCGTATAATAATTGCGATCAAAACTAATAATTTTTTTTTTAATAATACATTTTTATTAATTCTGGACAAACATTTATGATTTCTTATGCCTGTCTCACTGGGGAAACCTGTGTTGAGAGCAGGCACTTTAAAGCATGAGCAGTTAACAATGAAAATGGTAACACAAATAATAAAAACAATAACACAATATTAATAAAAACACTTCAATTATCTCAACCAAACGTATATTGACAAACTTTCGTCAAACAAATGGTTGAGTATTGGAGAGTTAAGCACAGAAATAGAAGGATTTATGCTTGCCATTCAAAATAGAGTCATTAATACTAAAAACTATAGGAAGCATATAATCAAAGATATAAATCAAATTGATGATTTATGTAGAAAATGTTTGGCTTTTCCGGAAACTATAGAACATATTATATCGGTATGTTCTGTATTAGCGCCGTCCGATAATACATTTAGGCACAATCAGGTTTTAAAAATTATTAGGATCGGGCAATATTTCAATAAAGTCGAGTCAGATTTCATTCAAAATAAAGGATTACTTTTATTAAACCAAAATACACTCCACACTATTTGACAGTTAACCGGAAGGGACAGTAGCGCCACTTACGGCCAAGAAACAGAACATAAACAATAATGCATTTATAAACACACCTTTGAATTTATCTTTACTCAACACTCCCACTTAAATTCAAAGGGGTCACTTAACATTTATCATAACAACTGTACTCAATATCTAATCATCTTATCATTACATGAATATTTGACTGTAAATCACATAAATATCTAAGTATTATTCAAAATCTTATCTCTAATACAATTAAACTTGCTCACAGGCAAAGCTTTGGTCAGAAAATCTGCCAGTTGATATGAACTTTTGATAGTATTACTTCTTTAAGTCTATATTTGAAATTTAGTCAAGTAAACCATGACGTGACCATTGTTTACCGAACCATGCAGGTTGTTTTTAAAATACAGTGGTTAAAACTAAAACTACTTAGTGTTTATCGTGATTTATTTTCGGGTTTTTTATACAAAGTATTCATCATCAGGGCGGCTTTGTTGGTATATTTGTTTGAAACCACTTAATCACATTTCTTTAACCAACCGGATTCGGTTCAACCTGAACTTTCATCAGGGGTATATAAAACATATTAAATAAATTACAAAGTTACGGGGTACTGAAAGGTAAAATAGAAAATGGAGAGAGAACATCAATTTTGGTATACAAATTAATTTGTTTTCATATAATTATTAATATTTCGTTCATGTCTTTTTAATTTCAAATTTAATTGCCTTATAAGTAGAGTTTTATCATAATAAAATAATACTCAGCTTTTCGAAATTTGATTCCTGTTCTTCATATGGTCAAACAATCTGCTCTTACTAGATAAAGCGGTCAAAGGAAATTACGGAATGCCTTGAGCCGAGCGAATGGTGGGGTTCAGAGTAACAGGTGTACTGAATTGAGCGGTAAGCGGACCAACGTGGCTCAGTGGTAGGAGTCTTCTTTGGGGCAGGAAATTAGAAATTAGGCGTTATGGGTATCAAATTACCCGTATCAACCTGCACAACCAGAACGGTACAGTGAAAAATTGAGCAGTAAGCTCCTTGCCCCCTTTTTGCGCCTAAACGCCTTGAACCGGGCAAGAGTAGGTGTACAAAAATGAGCAGTCCAAAATTGTGCCCTTTGTGAAAGTACTTACTCCTCGCTTCATCTACATTCAAACATCGTTTTATTTCTTCGAATGTTTAATTTAACTTTTAACCGATTAGTTGCCTGCAACGAGCAAAAAGCTATTCTACCATAATAGTCATTATTCATACATTTATAAAAAGGTTAGAGCTATATTGTCTCTCTCTCTCTGGTTTCAATCCTGGGATTGGTTTGCAGCAATTATTGTATCTTGCCTAATTAAAGCACCGTTTCACGCAATTCAACTATTTTTCATGCGCTGGTTTTAAAAAATGATCCACTAAATTAAAGCCAACGGTTAAAATATTAAAAAATGTTTGGCTTTCGCAAAGTCAAGTTTATCATTTGGTAAGTATATTTTTATCAGGGGCTTAAATGTCAGTCGTTCATAATTGATATTAAGGCGGTATAACCAGACTTGAAAGGAAAATTTGTTATTTTTAAAAACCATAAATTGATTTCGGTAGATTGTTATTTTATCTACTGAACTTTATTTTCAAGTTTAGAAAAAAATATGTATTTTAATAATAAACTCAAAAAAAAAATTGAAATAAATTTACTTACAGAAATTTATCTTTAAAAATTTTAAATTTAAAACTTACGGCTCTGGCGTCACTAAATTCGAAGCTACTGGAAGCGGCCTTTGCGTCGGGCGCGGGGGAGAGGAGTATTTTGAAATTTGAGCATTGTGGTACATTTTTTTTCCTTTTTCAATTTCTTTCGGCAGTCTACTCTATGACGCAATACAAAATAATTAAACAGATGATATTTATTTTCCCCCTGGTGATCGTTTTTTTTAGCAAAAAATTCCAACTTTATCTCGATTTACTCGGAAACGAAAACTCAAATAAAAAAAAAACTATACTACGAAATCAACTCCGAATGTTAAATAGATTCATTAGTTTCCTGCTTGTACTACGAGTTTCCGGTCACCGTGTACAAATGTTATTAACGATATTATTTTGTTAACCGTGTGAATGGTCAAAATAAAAAAAAATAATCAGGCGGAATACCTTAATGTGTGTGACTTATTATATACTAGCAGACCCAGCCACACGTTGCTATGGTTAAGGAAACACAACGTCATTACCCAACCTTTATAAAATCCTCACCACCCGCTTGCCAGTTGCCCGCTGCCCGCTGCCTGAATTGAATATTTGAATATCTCGGCTTTTCTCTACTATAATAAGCATGTATTATACATATAAACTATTTTCTACTTCAATAACACCAGGACACTAGCTTATCAAAATTCTCCGTTTCCGATACTTCACACTCTCGGAAATAAATATTCTAATCTAGGTGATATATTTCATCTTAAAACTAATCAGTATAAACGTTGTATATTCTATCACTTTTATTCTTCTAGGCACAAATAGATTTACATAATTTCTTCAATTTTTGTTTATATTCAATATGAGACATCTTATCATTTTTACATAATATGTATTTTTATTGTATTATTTGTTTTGTTGTTACACTGTTTTGTGTATTTTCTTTTCTCATTGTATTATATTTTCTTCATTGTTTGTTACTTAACTTTTAAATTATAATGTAAAAGCCCATCAGGGCGTGTAATAAATAAATAAATAAATATAAACCTTTCTCTTGAATCTCTCTATCTATTGGTGAAAACCACATGAAAATCCGTTGCATAGTTTAAAAGATCTATGCGCACATACATTTTGAGCGACTTCATTTTATACTATGTAATGAATGATAACATTTTAGAACGACTTATAAACGAAAAATGAACAAAGTAATATTCAGTTTCAAAGTAATATGGGAGTATGACTGCAATCGACCACCACAACGCGGGCACGTACATGGTGGTCGAAAAATCCACAAATTATGTAAACATCAATGCAAAAATAAAAATTAAAAAAAAAAAAACATTTGAAATTATCGTTCCAATCCAAAATACAAGATGGCGGACATAAAGAGTCAAAATATGGCATATTTAATTGCTTGTCAATTTACTGCCTCCGCGATCGGGGGGTAAAACTCTTGTCTGGCAATCCAAAGGTCGCGGGAACGAAACCCGACGAGCGCAAATAAATTTTATTTGATTTTTTTTTGTTATTTTACAATTGAGCAATTGAAAATAATATACCTATGCTTCATTTGCGGCGCGTTCCAGAGTAGAAGATACTATCAGTATCGCCCTGGTGTAAGACAACCATTCAGAATTGAAACGTTCTTGAAATGGCTTTAGCCGTGTTTGGTGACCAGATCTGAACAGTCAGGTACTTCCTCACCTTCCTCTTCCTCATCTCCTACCACTCCCCACTACCTTCAGCCTCACAACATATCCAAATTGCCATAGTTTCACTGGCTTCAGACGGGAGCAGTTGGAACTCTTGTTGGGTACACTCATAAAAAAAAATGTAGGTATATTTATATATATAAGTATATATAAAATTTATTTTTGAAATGTTTGCTCGTGTTTTATTGTAAGATGTATATTATTATTATTATTTACCAAAAACTTTTTTTAAAGTTTTCCATATTGCAGATCTAACAACTGAAATATGTAGTTTCGAATATATGCTTATCCATTTTTCATGTACTTATGTAAATTTTGTGAAAAAATATCGGTAATGAATTATTAGTTAGAAATGCTGGTACGGTCAATATTTTTCGTCGGAACCGCCCTGGTTACGCCCATCCACATACCTACACATACACACACCTATACAGCACGCATATATATTGTCTCTGCTTGGGATTGGTATTAATTATTGTTGCAAGTTCCTTTGTCCTACCTATTCGCAATTGCCTACCCGCCAATCTTACTCAGTCTGCAATAAACTCCAGCCGCTTATAGCCATTTTGTGCTTCCGCTCTCGGTTAATCGCTATCAAAATAACTGCGCCGTGTACTATAAAATAAACCAACTCACGACTATTGCTGTTTGTGCCTATTGGATGGATGAGCGAAAGCAGCATTGCCAGCTTACAAAGTTCTTTTATCCTTTTGGTGAGTCCTCTCCTTTCTATGCAACATGTATTTTTATTATTGCAAGCAGTGGTAGTAACACAAAATCAAGGTCCTTCGCCAGTCATTTTTACACAAACATAACAATCCACTCTCACAAGATAAATACCATCCACGCCCTGCACACAACGCCAGTTGCAAGTGATAGCGGTAAACAGCGTTCATACAGTGTGCATGCCGCGTCCAACAGCGGGAAGAATACGATATACTCGTACCAATCTCGTTTTGAAAACTGTTGAAAGTCTTGCCGAAATTTGAATTCTCGGCCGCTAGATATATGGCCTTAAGTTACTTATCCCCGTTTACATGAGCTTAGTTGACGAGGTTCAGTGGGTGACTTGTCGGACTTTGTTTTCTTGTACAAACAGCCTCAAACCTCAAAGACTCAAAACCTCGGATGAACGGTCTTTTTCAGGATAATACCCGGGAAATCCCCTTGTCAACATGACATTTAGGGTATTTTGTTCAAACCTTTATTTTAAGCGCTTTCTACATACTTACGTAAGTATTATACTGTCAGTGGCTTAGTTCAATGTATGAAAAGTACGAAAATTAACATTTTCTGAAAAGTTCAATGTCATTGGTGATCTCAGGTTTTATTTTGATGAATGTACTAAGACAATTTGGGAGGCGGGTATGGATACCGCCGCCCCGGGAACAGTTTATTTGAAAACCAACACCTCTGCCACAGGTCACCCCGAGTGGTTGGCTACGTTTGGTGACTTAGCAGGGGTGCCCGGGTTCATGGGATGAGGTTTACTTCGGATCTTGATGGCGGATGCGTCTGTCCACCAAATGCGTGGTAGGCCGGATCGGAAGAGACTGCGTGTGAAGGGAGATCTTTTTCAGTGGGAGGGATAGATTCGGTCATCACTCCTGGACACGCTGACCCCCAGATTCTTACCCACTCCTCACGCCTTTTTCCTTCCCAGAACTTCCTCTCCTTACTTTCCTGAAAAGACCCTCCACACAGCATTTCCAAAGATGACATAGGCCCTGAGGGGAATTATTTTCCTCAGGGCCTCCTGTGTGGAGCTAATGTAAAAAAAGACGTATTCTGGGAAAATCTGAATTTTGCAATAATTTTATTTTATTTTATTATTGCGACTAAGTACATAAAATATTGAGCATCTTTATCTTTACTAAGTAAAAAATGAAGTCGCACACGATGTATGTGCGCTTAGATCTTTTAAACTACGCAACGGATTTTCATGCGATTTTCACCAATGGGTAGAGTGATTCATGAGGAATTTTTTTAGGGATATAATTTGTCAAGGTTTTGTGTAAATTGATTGAAATACATAATATATCTGGCCAAGCGGCAGCGGGCAGCGTAACGTGGATTTGATTTAACAGATGGCGTTGGTTATAAAAGTTTCGTTAGCCACAGCAACGTATGGGCGAGTTTGCTAGTATAAAATATAACAAAATAGAATGGTGAAATAAAGTAGGGATATGGTATTTCTTAGAGAAACCTGTGCCGAGGCGGACTAGTTATTTAATCAGAGTTTTTTTGTCTTCTTTGTCGTTATCAGTGACTTTTTTAGGGTTTTTTCAGAGACCTCTTTCAGCCAGATTTTTACTTTTGATTTGTACTACTCATATTTTTTTTATTAGTTTTATGTCTTCAGAAAGGATATTGTTGAGTTTTGTTGCAAATTCAGTGTAGTTTCTTTTATTTATTTATTTACGGACAAATAGTCCTAACTAACTAACTAACTAACCATCACGCCGTTTCCCCGCAGGGGTAGGCAGAGAGGACGGACCGCCAAACATCCCGGTCTTGGCACACATTCCTTGCCTCGTTTACATTCATACAACGTCTCATACATTCTCTTCTATTATTCTGACTCTTGACATGGCCCGACTCAAGTATCTGATTCACTTGGTCGTGCCATGTCTTTCTTGGGCGTCCTCGACTTCTTCTACCATTCACATTTGCTTCATATATTCTCCTTACACTCCTTTCCTCGTTCATTCGCTCTACATGCCCAAACCATCGGAGCGTTCCTTTCTTGATCTTACTCATCACGCTTACATCAGCCTTGCATTCTTTGCGGATTTCCACATTTCTCACACGATCATACATGGTTTTACCACACATACGCCTCAGGGATCTCATTTCTACAGCGTTCAGTCTACTTTCATCCTTCCTTTGCCAGTTCCATGCCTCACTGCCATACATCAGGGTAGGTACCGGTACTCCATTATGGACGGCTAGTTTCGCGTCTTTGGACAGTTTTTTGTTGCTGCCAACGGCGTTCAGTCCTCCATTAATAGAGTTACCTGCATTCACCCTTCTTTCAATATCTCTATCAGCCTTCCCATCTCTCGTAAACATACTTCCCAAATAAACAAACTCATCCACCTGCTCCAAGTATTCATCATTCACAACTATATTGCATACTGTTTTCGTACTCTCTCTTTCAAACACCATGACTTTAGACTTACTTACATTCATCATTAACTCATTCTTCATGCATACTTCGTTCATTCTTGACACGAGAGACTGTAGATCTTCCATACTGTTAGATATCAGCACCGCATCATCAGCATACAACAGGCAACATACTTCTAGATTACTCAATTTCGCACCCAATCCCATCTCTTTCAATTCTTGCATACAATTATCCATATATAGATTGAATAACCACGGCGACATTACGCAGCCTTGTTTAACACCTTTTGTGATGTCAAACCACCCCGTAAAATCGCCGTTCACCCTAACACATGCAACGCTTCCCTCATACAGAGACGCAATTACCTGTATGAGATACTTATTCACTCCATACTTGGACAATACCTTCCATAGCTTTTTCCTGTCAACTCGGTCGTATGCTTTTTGTAGATCTACAAAGGCACAGAAGAGTTTCTGTTTTTTTGCAAGAAACTTTTCAGTGAGCATACGCAATGAGAAAATCTGGTCCATGCATCCCCTTCCACTCATAAAAGCACCTTGCACATCCCATATTTTATCTTTTGTTTCCATTCTTACCCTTTCAATCAATATTCTACCATACAACTTGCCCACTGTACTAAGAAGGCTAATAGCCCTATGATTCCCACATTCCATACGTGACCCTTTACCTTTGTACAATGGCATGATTACAGCCCTTCTCCAATCTAATGGCGTGTAACCCTCCTCTAAACATTGGTTAAAAAGTCTGCACAACCATGTGAGAATAATACGGCTATCTCCTTTAAAGTATTCGGCAGCAATATTGTCGAAACCCACAGCCTTACCATTTTTCATACATTTAATAGATTTTTTTATTTCATCCATGCTGATTTTGGTAACATTCACTCCATCATCGTTCATAACCGATTCACCGCTTGGATCACAGTCACTCGGGTTACTTTCGAAGACCTCCTCGAAATATTTCATCCATCTCTCTTTAATTTCATTCTCATTCGTCAACATTTGTCCATTTTTCGATTTTATCACTTTCATGCTTCCGTTCTCTGGTCCACTCCGGGATCTTTTGACCTCCTTCCAAAACAGTTTTATGTTTTCTTGGAAGTGGTTTGTCATTTTGATTCCCTCTTCTTCTTCCAGGCGTTTTTTCCGTTCTTTCACCCCAACACTTACTCTTTTCTTGCATACCTTATACACTTCTTTCGCTCGATCTCTCTCTTCGCTTGAAACACTGCCAGTCGCTATCAGATGTAACCATGCTTTCTTCTTCTCTGAGACCAGTGCTTTGATCTCATCATCCCACCATGCATCACCTTTTTTCCTACCTTGCTTACTTATTCCACACACGTCTCTAGCAGATTCGCATAGACTCACCTTAATGTGGTTCCATGTTTCCTCTATGCTTAGACCGTTCATTTTCTTCTCATTCAATCTCATTTCTGCACACTTCTCATACTCACTTCTGACATACTCGTTTTGTAGTTTTTCTATTTTGATTCTAGTTGGAGCTGATACCGTTTTCACCTTAGAGCGCCAGCCGCGAAAGAGGTTTACTTTTGACACCACCAGAAAGTGGTCAGTTTCAACCTCAGCCCCTCTGAAAACTCTTGTGTCCTCGGTAACGGCTCTCAACCTAGAGTCAATTACTACAAAATCGATTATTGATCTTTCAATTTCTCTTTCCCACGTATACTGATGGATACCTTTATGATCAAAGAAAGTATTCGACACAAAAAGGTTCCACTCTAAACATACCTCAAGTATTCTGTTCCCATTATCATTCGTTCTTTTATCCCCGAACATACCTAAGGCCGAATCAAATCCGTCACGTCTAATACCGACCCACCCATTCAAATCGCCCGCCATAATAATCCTTTCATTCAACTCTTTTAGTCTCATAACATCATTCACACCAGTCCAAAAATCATCTTTCACTTCGTCACTTTCAGAATTAACAGGGGCATAGCAAATAATAAGAAACACCCTTGTTAAACCAATTTTGAATCGGATCCACATTATTCTTGGAGTTACACATTCAAACTGCAACATACATTCAACCATTCTGGGAGACAGTAGCGCTGCAACACCCTGACAAGCCCTCTCCGTGTCTGGTCTCCCAGACCAGATGACGAACTTATCATCATGCTGCAATGTACCGCTCCCCTTTTTCATACTCTCAGTTATACAAAGTACATCCAAACATTTGCCTTTCATTGTATCACATAATTCATTCATCTTTCTTTCCATCCCTCCTCTTATATTCCATGTGCCAATTCGGCATTGCTCACGTTCCGTCCTCCTCTTTGCGCCACCGAAGGGTTGGCGATGTGATGGATAGCGAGTCTCATCGACACCTGTGTCGGCCATTCCCTCCCACGGACTACTTCTTACAAACTAGCTTTACATCCTTAATCTAACTTACTCTACTTAATCTAACTTAATCTAACATAATCTCACTTAATCTAACTTAATCTAACATAATTTAACTTAATATAACCTAATCCAACTTAACCAAACTTAATCTAACTTACACACACGCAAAAACAACCATAATAAACCGGAAATTCATAACGACTATTGTGAAAAACAACAACAAACGACATGAAATTAACACTACAGAAAAAAATATATATGTGTGTGTATCTTGTCACTGTCAAAGGTTTATTATTATTAATTTTATTGTTTTAAACCACTTTCACTTGAGTTTTTTTTTTTAACTACTATTTATTAAATATTAACATTAACCATTTTTAAACTACTATTAATTAAATATTAACTACTAAAAATAACTAACACTGAAGAAAATATATACTGTCTTATCACTATACATTATTTATGTCTTCGTAAAATGCTATATCTTTGTAAAGTTCATTCCAAAATGTTTCGTATAATGTCTAATCATTGTAAAATGTTTATAAGTAAATCACTTCCTATCAAGAACAGAATTAGCGGGCAGAGTCCGACGTCATCCTTCCGCGTCGCGACGGTCGGTGGGGCAGCGGGGGTCGCATTTATATCACTGTAAAAATGCTTATAAGTAATACCACTCTATTTGAATCCGATGTCATCCTTCCATGAGCTCGGGGCGGGTGGTGGTGGCGGGTGGTGGTGGGGCAGCGGGGACTGCAGTTAGGGGAACAGAGGTCACTAGATGATAATATTCTTATTTTTTTCTCTTATTTCTCTATCCTTCTGAGAACGGCCGCTTCAGCTAGGGGTGCAGACTGCAGGACTAGTGCGTTTCTGAGAAGGGCCTTCTCGATGCGCGACGCACCGGACAAGTCATACTGGTGCGGGGATGAGGCGGGGGTCAAGAGGCACGGCAGGCAGGCACCCAAGGGTCGAACAGATGACCACATCTGGTGAATGTTCTATGCTAGTCTCGAGTTTTAAAACACTGTGTTTACACTGTTCACTTCGTTTACAATACGTTTCACAATATTATTTTGCACATATTCTTAATAACGGTTTTATGTCCACACAACTCACGGTAAAATTATTTTGAGTATAATTACGCAACTCACACTCAGCGAGGAATATTATTTGACACTTTTAAGGGCTGAAAGTGTGAACCATCCCTCTTAATTAATTAATTATAACGAGACCGACCAAAAATGCGTCAGGCTGCTCCGAGAGCCCGACGATTTTAGTCCAATTAACAATATAACAATAACACAAATTAAAAAAAAAGAGAGATCACAATGAAAGGAGATTACATATAGATGAAGAGCATTGACAAAATACATATAATATAAAAGTACATAGAGAAGATAACTACAAGTAGTTTGAAGATGGATTTAAAAAGACCTTAAAAAACCACATTGCGTAACGACTGCCGAAAGTCATTTAGGCTTACACAAAAAAATTCAATGCTTTGATTTGTGTTCACAAGTCTCGACATCTATCTTCTATCTTCTATATCTTCTCTTCTATCTATCTATCTATCTATCTATCTTCTATCTTCTATCTTTCTTCTATCTAAATAAATAAAAATGAATCATCAAAATGTATGTACGCGCATAACTTCCGAACGACTGCACCAAATTGGAAAATTCTTTGTTTTTTGGGTTCGTTCTTGTCAGGACAAGGTTTGTATAATCGAACCTAAAATACTGGTGAGCTCTGGAATTATGAAATTTGTATAAAAAAATGCAATAGGTGGCACGCGAGCTGTTTGAAAACTGAATGTACTAGGACTGAATATATTGAATGGGGGAGGGAGGAGGAGGGAAGCAGGGAGGGGGGAAGGGAGTTTGGGAGAGTGAAGGGGAACTCGGGGGAGGGGTACACGGGACGGGGGAAGGGAGGGAGTGGAGTGGGAGAGGGAAGGTGGAGGAGGCGAAGTGCAAACGCAAGAGGGGAAGGGAACGCGGGAGAGGAAGGGGAGGCGGAAGGGAAAAGGGATGAATGGGAAAGGACACGTAAAGAGAAAAAAATTCTTTATGAAATGGCATAGCAACGCATGCCGGGTACCAGCTAGTTCTGGATAAAGGAGAATGATATCCATTATCCATAATTAGTAGAATGTTGATTGAGGAACAGCAATTCATTATTTCGGAGTCTACGGGAAGGAATGTTGAACTGGATGAGTTGTAACAAAGCAGGTGTGTCAGTAATACTGTTGATAATTTTGAAAATGCATATTAGATCAGAGTCCTTTCTACGTTTTTCTAAAGAGGAAATGTTTAAAGTTTGTTCAATTTCATCATACGAATATTCTCCTCTTTCAAGTCCTAACCTCCAAGAAATTCCTCGTAGGAAGCGATGTTGTACAGATTCGATGTTATAAATGTGGACAGCATAAAAAGGAGACCAAATGACACTAGCATATTCGAGGTGAGGGCGGACCAGCGAACTGTAAAGAGTTTTAAGTGTATTTATATGTTTAAAGTCAGAGGTAATTCAATGAATGAAGCCGAGTAGTTTAAGTGATTTGTTTACGATGATATTAATGTGATCCCTACTTCGTATTTAACATTACATCGCGGTTTCCAAATGCGGTTTTATAACTCGGAATGTTTAAGTCATTTTTATTCGATCTAGTGTGATGAATACACGGTCTAGTAGAGGATTTAGTATTTTTGAATAGTTTCAATAATATATTTTGGCAAATATTCATTGTACATTTGGTATGTCAAAGTTATTGAAAATTTCAATGGGTACTTTCAGTATGTTCTTTATAATATCTTATTCTGATTTGTATTCAGGTTGGGCATGTGCTTATGTGAAGCAAATCCCCATCCTATGATTCTATATTTAATTCGAGAATGACATAACGTGTAGTAAACTTTTTTCGTCTCCTTTTTATTTCCCACAATTACTTCGATTTCTAAAGAAATGTATAAGGCTTGTGAGTTTTTCCATAATGCCTTTGTAGGTCCCATCTAAGATTTTCATCAATTACTACTCCGAGACATTTTACGTTTTGTGTTTTTATAACCTTTCTATAATTGTTCATTTACAATGAAAAATTGTTCATTTACAATGAAAAATTATGGGTTTCTCAACTAGGTTTGGTTTTGAGTGCCATTTGTGTAAAATAGAATATGTATTTTCCTGTCAAATAATACTAACATCTATATCGATCAAAGAACAAAGATATTATATTATAGGTCAATAGGTACCTACATACTACTTTAGAAAGTCTCAACTGCTCCCAACCGTCTGGAGCCAGTGAGATTATAGCATCCCCAATTGGGGTATGTTGTAAGTCCAATGGTAGTGGGGAGGAGAATGAGACACGGAAAAGTATAGTGGGGGAGTACCTTGCCAATCAGATCTGGTCACCAAACACGACTAAATCCATTTCAAGCACCGTTTCAATTCTGAATTAGTGAGAGTATCTTCCACTCTGAGACGTGCCGCAAATATTCTACATAATATTGAAAATAAATAAATTATAAATTAACACAAATAAATCAAATAAAATTTACTTGCGCAAGCCGGGGTTTGAATCTGCGACCATCGCAATGCAAGTCGAGAGCCTTATCCCAAGACCATGGGGGTCGTTTTTGAATACTTTTATACTACCAAATTTAATTTACCATAGTTTGAATAGAAAGTGTAAGCGAACAATTAAAACATATACATATATTGAAATGTGGCGTCTAGTCAAAATATTGATTCCATATGAAAGCTTAAATAGAAATGGTTTTCGGGCTGAATATTCGAGTAGTTGCATTTATTCAGATGTTGCGAAGGGAAGAGGAGTTACAAATTTCACGATGCCAGAGTGCTGTTTTAGCTTCATGATAAGACGAACATTATATGTACGACCATAAAATCAATGTATCGATATCCTTCCCATTAATATCCTCAAGTACCGCCATTACAATTAAGCGTGGCTTGGTACTTGTAACTAGCATTGCGGTCAGTAACTACCTACTTGTGAACATTATTAATGATTCACTGGTTTTCGTACCCAACTTGGGCTGTGTTATTTGCACAATTATGTCGTTAGTTCAAACACCTGGCCATAGACGATGTTTTTTTTGACACACTGCAACGTATTTTAGACAATTATCGAATAAAATAATATCACAATATCTACACTTCTTTATCAAATAAAATAAAATGTTTTGAATATCGTGTGCGATTATTTCTTTAGCACCATTGTGATTTGAAACTCAATGAAACGAAAAAGCGACACTATATCCATAGGATTTAGCCTACGAAGCCTCCCCACTCTCTTGTCTTAAGTTTTCTAAAGGTTTCAGTTCTACCACGTGTGAACTGCACACTTGTAATTTTTTTATTGGTGTATTAGAATTAAAATTTTGTACCGATTAATGTGGTTTATTTGAATGAGTTTTTGCTCTCGTAATAATAATAATAATATTTGGATAATTTGTAGAGCGCCGTTTTCGTTAATGTTAATGTTCAAATTTTTTTACATTTATTACGAACCTGCGGATGCTGTGTGGAGGGTGTTTTTATAATAAGGAAGGATAGGAAGTTCTGGAAGGAAAATGTATATAGGGTGGTTGGAGTTTGGGGTCAATGTGTTCAGGAGTGACTAACGTATGAATCCATTCTCCCACTGCGGTACAAGGCCCTCCACAAAACATCCCATCTTTGGGATGCTGGGTGGACGGTCTTTTCAGGAATAGGAATGATAGGAAGTTCTGGTAGGAAAATGGATGAGAAGTGTTTGAAATTTAGGTATCAATGTGTTCAGGGATGACAAGCATATGAATCCATCCCTCCCAAGGCGCTGAGTCGAAAAAGTCCAGCTGAAAAAGTCGAAAGGTCTTCCTCAACCAGTCTCTCCCGATCCGGCCCGCCACGCAGTAGGTGAGCAAATGCGTCCACCGCCAAGACCAAGACATTTAAAAAAAATCATATTAAAAAAAATCGAAAATTTGGTCGTGTTAATTATATCCTGTTGATTGAAACATTATATAACGGTATGTACCGGTAGTTTTAATGTCACCATCATATAAATTAATTTAAAATTTACTTAAAATATGCATCAAAATAATTGTTGGAATATACCGCAAACACCATAATTCCTTTGCGTGACGTCGCGGCGCTGAACAAGCGACGCCTTTATTTCGGCGCCCGTGCTAATTGTTTCCTCCGTCTATGGACCATTACCCGGACATGCTTCCGGAGAAAACTAACTACAGTAGACTCTAGTAGATAAAACTGGGTTTAAACCGTACTGACTGCAACAATGCTAGGCAACATGCATTGTTTTCATATGTATTATTCGCAGAAACTATATCGAGACTGTGAAATGTAATAATTAATAAACCATCGAACCAAAAATGTTATTTTAGTATTAACAGTTTTGGGACTAATCCAAATTCCTGTACAATCTATTGTCATCTCCTATTGTTCCTTTCTTTCCTTACAAAACCCTACTTGGGAATCACAAGAAAGAAGAAGATGAAATAAAAAACGAGTGTGCTTTAGACCACACGACTGAAGTAAAAGTTCACTAACTAATATCTCCCTCTCAACTTCCGTTCGCCTCGCCTGACCGTTCGCCTCACCCGATAACACTTTTTATAACGCTCTCCTCACGCATTCACCAGCTTACTCCCCAAGACGAGCATGCGTAAAGAATTTTTACTTCAAAAATCCTAGCTACTGATGCCAGTTCAAAATACTATTTTTGTATAATCATTTTGAAGTAACCACATATCAATTGAAATGTTGTCGTCATCGTGATCACGCCAATTATTGAATATTTCTCAAAAACGCTCTCATATGCGTGTTAAAGATATTTTTGAAGTAAAATGTTTTGATATAATTCTGATAATTATTTACTGCAGGAAAATTGGTTGGTTGTCTTAGTATACAAAAATTAATGTTTCTTTGTTTACCTCTTATGCGTTCCTAAACCATTCATCCGATTGCGATGATACTTTAGGGATTTGATGTTCTCGTGCCCGCGATGGTTTTTATAATATTAAGCTCTGGCGCTATGAAATTTTTTCTCGTATTATTCATTCGATGACGATGACACGAATTTTTCTGTGTATAGTGGGGAATGCAGAAGGGCGGGGGGGGGGGTGAAGGGGACACGAGAGGGGAATGGCGCCGGGAATGACACAGGTAAAAACAATTTATTTCTTTGAGTGGCATTGCGACGCATGCGGTACTCGCTAGTTTAAAATAAAATAAATGATGAAAAACAAAGTTATTTTATTACAAACCACAAAGTGATTGCTTTCTTCATAATACATAATATTTACTAATGTAAAGGAGAAAGAAGCAACGTTTAAAATAATAATACTAGATAATTTAAAAAAAAAATCGAGTCAGTCAGTGCAGTTTACACGCGGTAGAAGCAAAATTATCTAACAATCTTAACCAATTCTCGAAATTCTTGAGAGTAGCATCTCCCCAGTTATGGATGCCCCACATTTGATCATAAGAGCCAGCATCGATGAAGTCCGTGATATATGGGTTTCGTAAGAATGCAGTAGTAATGCCGGTATTGACCAAGTAGTTTTTGTTGGTGCTCACCCCAGCAGGTCCGTTCACGGTTAATGCCACTTGAAATTCTTGAAATGTCAGGTCATAATCAAAGAGACCAATGAGGGCAGGCCTAGCGTAAATTCCGTTTTATATCTCAACCAATAGGAGCCTTTAAAAGTGACATCATATTCAAAGCGGCCAAGTGCAGGAAGCGTCATTTCACTTAAAAAAACTTAAATAAAAAAATAATTCCTCGTGTTTCGTGAAAAAAAAAACCATTAAAAAAAATGCAAGTAGCCCAATACTGCGACGACTGCTGGAATCGTTGGCAAGATTCAGAGGCAATAGAACAAACAAACAAAAAACACATTATTTTCTTTTGTTGCGGAATACTTTTCACGGATTTTGCAGTAATTTATTTTGTGCAATTAAAAATAAACAATTAGTAGAGAGGTATTTCTTTTGTAGTAATTTACTTTGGCGGAAGTAGCTCAGTTTTTATGTTTCAAAAGCAATTTCATCAGACCTCATTCAATGGACAGTTGGAGCATAGAAAAATATTTTGATGGAAATTATCTTTTCTTTTTTTAATTCAGTGGTTCTTTTTTCAATTTTTACGTTATCGTTTTTGATTGATTCGAATAAAGACCATGATTTTTTGTAAGAATTGTGATGTATTGCATTAATCAACAGTGAAAATAAGAAAATATCGAAGCTTCCCACTTTAATTTAAAAAGAAAAATATCAATTACTTATAAAACGGACACACTTGCGACATCTATCGGATCAGAGTAAATTGAATTCATATTGACAGTAGGGATCTATAATGATCCAAGTTGAGATGAGTGTTGATGAAAAAATCACAGATGGTATTAAAAATCGTCACGACGCAGGGAGATCCCCTTTTTAGGCGCAATTACAAATAATGATATCTTGACAGCCAATTACATTGGGACAAAAACTATAAAGAAATTAAACAAACCAATCAATAAACGGGAAGGCGTACACCAACGAGGAACAAAGGATTGACCTTTGACCTTATAGACCCTAAGTTATAAACGACCCCAAGTTTTACAAAGTTTTAATACGACCGAACCCAAGTGCAAAAAAGATGATCTTTTTTTAAAATTCGTCTTTCGATAGATTTTTGAACTGATTCATGTACTGACCATGATTCTGAGAAAGAATCCAAAATTTCAGTTGGTTCGGCGCCATAGGATCTAAGTCAGGACCGATCACGAGTGTTGCTACAAAGCGCGCGTAAAACGATGACTTATTTGAAAGATTTTCTTTCGGCAGATTTTGTGATTGATTCGTGTACTGACCCTGATTCTCAGTAAGTACCAATATTTCAGTCGGTTCGGTAGCATAGGCCCTAAGTTATGACCGACCCCAAGATTAACAAAGCATTAATTCAACCGAACCCAAGTGTTATAACCAATTTTTTTTTAATTCTTCTTTCGGCAGGTTTTTGGATTGATTCGTGTACTGACCATGATTCTTGGGAAGAAACCAAAATTTCAGTGGGTTCGGTGCCATAGACCTTAAGTTATGACCTACCCCAAGTTTTACAAAGTTTTAATACGACCGAACCCAAGTGCAAAAACGATGATTTTTTTTTTTAATTCGCCTTTCGATAGATTTTTGGATAGACTCGTGTACTGACCATGATTCTGAGAATGAATCCAAAATTTCAGTCCGTTCAGTGACATAGGGTCTAAGTTAGGACCGATCACGAGGGTTGATACAAAGCGCCCGTAAAATGATGACTTATTTAAAAGATTTGCTTTTGGCAGATTTTGTGATTGATTCGTGTACTGACCATGATTATTTGTAAGAATCCAATATTTCAGTCGGTTCGGTACCATAAGCCCTAAATTATGACCGACCCCAAATTTAAGAAAGCATTAATTCGACCGAACTCAAGTGTTAAACCGAAAGATTTTTAAAAATTCTTCTTTCGGCAGGTTTTTGGAATGATTCGTTTACTGACCATGATTCTTAGTGTTGCGGCGGGTAGCAAATGATCCCTCTCAAGATCGAGGGATCAAATGCTGCGGTATGTTGTGGACTGTATGCGTGGTTCTTATCTATTTTATTATATTTTATCTCACTTACCCAGACTGCTTCCCTCTTAGATTTTGTGTTCACTGGGAAGGTAGGTATGTTAGTATGGGAGATTTTGGAAGGAATGGTGACTGGGAATGAACAATTAATTGATCGCGAAATCATTAGCGAGAGTAAGTGACGCGTGGCGATGATACTCGATAATAGCTGCGGTTTTAGAATTACGTTTGCGGTTTGATTATTTAAGTGTAAAGCGGTGCGGTATAGGACTTGTGTCCCTTGCGGCGAGGCGAATTCAACTGAGGCAGAGGGCCCCCAATAGGTAGTTTCAAAGAACCACATGCAACAATAAAAGGCGCGAACATGCCCCCCCGCCTTGACCAAGTGGTCAAAAGAAAAAGACAAATACAAAAGAAGAAACGCGATGCGATAGGATTCAATGAACAATTGACGCTTAAAACTAAAACAAATTGAGCATAAGCATCCAAAATATGAAGAAATTAACAACAATAGAAGGTATAGACCCCAATGGTCGCCAAGAAAATAAAAAAAAAACAAAAAAATTGAATTGGAATAGGTATGTGTTTCTATTTTAGATATACATCTGTATATCCGTTTAGATATACATGTGGTAAATCAGCCATCAATGGAGGTGGTAATGCTGAAGATTTTATCTTATGGCAAACAATGCATTTTGAAAATTGTGAATGAATCTTATTTCGTGCCGCCATTATCCAAAACTTGCGCTGAATACTGAATTGAAGACTTCTCGGGCCAACATGAAAATATAGTTTATGATTATAATCTATAATTAAATAAGCTGAATGACAGATTTTCGGAAATAAGATGGGAAATTTGTTTTCATATGACAGATCTGAGAATTTGAGTCGACCGCGCACCCTGATAATACCACGGCTATCAAGAAACGGTTTCAAGTTTAGAATGTGCGATGAACATGGAACGTTATTTCGCATGTTACGTATATCGACAGAGAAATATGTTTCCTGTTCGATGCGTATGATTTTCAAAAGCGAGTTATTTAATTCACGAGAGCTAAGATAAGTTGAGTTTGTATTACCCGTACCAGGAAGTTCACGACAATTGTTAACGAAACGCATTATCTATGCGACTACGCGTTACAATTTATTAAACGAAGAATATTTGCTAATAATTGAATTCGGTACAATTTGAGATGATACAAGCGCTTCAAGGTTGCGAGGTTGCGATAACAATAATGCTGCGCATAATTCTAAGCGTGCTAAGGAGATGACCTTTAACGGTGCTACCCTTGATTTGGCGCAAACTAATTGAACCTCGATTCGGTTATCAGGAGTGGTCACCTGAGCGTATATTACTGCTCCGTATGCCTTTTCGCTCGCATCCGCAAACCCAACGAGTTTTAACGTGCATCCTACAGCGACTCCTACATGACGTGGAATACGAATTGACGATATTGACGGCAATTCCGCGTTGAACTGCTGCCACTGGCGTGATATACTCGTGGGTGGGATTTCGTCCCAATCGATTTTTAAAATCCACAGCTCCTTTATCAGAAGCTTGGCTTGTACAATTATAGGCGCCACCAGACCCATCACGTCAAAGAGTCTAGCGACAGATGATAAAATATTGCGTTTTGTACAAGTTCGATTGTCTGGAGTGACTTCAAATGCGAAAATGTCATCCAAAGGATGCCAGCGTAGCCCAAGGATTTTTAGCGATGCATCACTATCGAAAGTTACACTTTGCGACAAGCGAAGTTCCAATGGAATGTTTTCTAATACTTTGTTGGAATTGGATGCCCACTTAGCGAGTTGGAATCCTCCTGACTGGAAGAGCTCAATCAACTTTCCAGCCGCGCGGATAGCTTCTTGCTCATTTAAAGCAGAGCTAGCGATGTCGTCCACATAAACGTCGCGATTGATAATATCCCTTGCCATAGGGAAGCGAGCGCCTTCATCTAACGTTAACTGTTTGATTGCTCGAAGGGCTAAGAACGGGCTGCACTTAAGGCCACATGCCACGCGATTGTATTGATAAGCCTGAAGCGGCTTTTGCGGATCGAATCTATATAAAATTCGTTGATAACGACGATCTTCTTTGCGAACATTTATACATAAATACATTTGACGAACGTCGGCGGAAATTGCGATAGGAAAAAGGCGTAAATTCAGAAGAATGCAAAATAAATCATTTTGTAGGCTTGGTCCCGTGTGTAAAATGTCATTTAAAGATAAATCATTTTTTGTTTTTGCGCTTGCGTCAAGAACCACTCTCACTTTCGTGGTCATTTTATCCTCACGCCTAACTGCGTGATGCGGAATGTAGTACGCGTTTTCTGACGGTAAAGCTTCTACCTGGGATAGAAACCCTTTGTGAATATGTTCTCTGATCACTTCATCATAGAGCGGTTTTAATTCTGGCAGATGCTTAAATTTTCTCTCTAGTGCATAAAACCGATTTTGCGCAGCTTGCAATAAATCACCTAAGTCACACGGGTTGCCTTTGAATGGCAAAGCCACTTCATAAGAACCGTCCTCAAGGCGAGTTGTGGTGCTTTTAAAAATGTTCTCAGTTTCCTTTCTTCAAATTATTTCTCCATGAACTGGAAACTATATTGGGTAATATTGACATTAAAGAATCCATTTTATTACTTAGCGATTCGAACATAAACATTTTAAATGAACTCGAACCGATTGTAATCCAATACGAAAACCTAATGGCCAACTTCGGATTGGTCAAAACTATTAACGATGTGACACGAGAAGCAGTATTGTCAAACCATATAACGGCTACTTGTCTAGACCATATCTATATAAGAGAGAGGGAGACCATTGAAATCAGTTCGTGCGTATGTGAAACAATAATAGCTGACCACTACCTAATTGCAACGACGATTTATTTCTCTACCTACGATAAACTCACTTCAAACTAATCGCACGCTGAGTACTATACTGCACTCTCTGAAAAAAATAATAAATCTATTTATCTCAATCACTGATTGGAATGAAATGCTAAAATTATCTGAACCAAATGTATTGTACGAAGAAATGAAATCGAAATTTTAAAATATTTATGAACTAAGTAACATAACAAAAATTAATAAAAAATATCGCAATTATCAAAAAACTTGGATGAATGATTGCCTCATTGAAAATATACAAACACGAGATACTCTTTGGAGGAAATGGAAATGAGTGTGAAGATTCTAAATATAATTAGTAAATCAAGATACATCAAATCGGGAGTACCGCAAGGGTCAATTCTAGGTCCAAAATTATAGGTATATTATATATGTAATTGCTATGTGTAAGATTTTCAAAAAAGCTCGTCGATTCATTTTTGCTGATGATACTGCTCTTGTTGTATCAAATGAAAATCCTGAAATAGCTATACAAGAATTACATAGAGACTTTAACGAGCTTCTCAAATGGGCTCATGATGTAGGATTAATTATTAATGTTAAAAAAACCAAATGCATGTACATAAAATCACCAAGTTTGAAAATGTGGAATGTTTCTAAAATAACCGCTCATAGCTTTGACTGTATACATAGAGGAATTGTTAATGTTTGTGACTGTGAAAAAATCGCTTTTACAAATGAATATACTTATCTGGGAATAATTGTTGATAACAATTTTAAGTGGGATAAACAAGTGGCTAAAATTTGTAACCAGCTTAGATCCTTAGCTAGTATTTTTTACAAATTAAAATTTATTTTGCCTCATTGTACTCTTAAACTCATATATTTTTCTATGGTCGAATCTATCCTTAGATATGGTATTCGAACTTGGGGACATGCAAGTACTACTTACATTAAATATATTGAAAATTTACAAACTGCCATAATAAAAAAAATTGTTACAACAAATATTTACAAACAGAGACATAACTTAAAATTACTGTATGGCTCAGAGAACCTACTTACAATAAAAGGTCTCCACTGGTTCACTACTATTATGGATAATATGGGGGAAAGCCCTTACAAACACCTACTTGTACATAAACATACCACAAGATTCAGAGAAAGAAAAGGGCCTAAAAACTCCTCGAATATTAAATAAATATGGAAGCCGCACTCTTGAATATCTAATACCAGTGATTTTCAATAAAATTAATAAAAACATAAAATTTGATAAAAATGAGAGACTATGTCCTAAAATGATAAAACTATGGTTAATGAACGAAAACTCCATGTATCTTTGAATATCTTAATATAGCTGCCTACATATCTTGTTATTAGGCAGGTATATTGAAATATCATATATATATTTATAGCTGTAAGTAAAAATATCTAATATTACTATGTGATCTATTCTAATTTTTCCTTAAAAATATAAATGTATTTACAAATATTTTCTTAGATATTATATTAAGAATGTTTAAATTGTTAGAACCTGCAGACAAGCTGCCATATGACAGCTTTGTGGGTCTACTCAATTTTTTTTGTATAAAATGTATTCTGAAATTTAATAAAAAAAAAAAAAAAAAAATTTTCAAACAAGTTAACAATACCATCAGTATTATTGCTATGGCTGCCATTTAGGTGCATAATACTAGGGAAATCAGAATCATCTTCTTTAAGAGATTTTAAATATTTCCAAAAATAACCAACATTATTTATTATGGAGTTTTGAATTTCATTTTTATAGTTACGGTAGCAGGTCATAGACATTTTTTTACATGAAGTTCTTAAATCTTTGAATTCAATGTAATCAGAATTTTTTCGATATAATATATATTTTTTATGTTTAAGTTTTTTAGTGATAAGTAGATTTATAAGTTCTTTGGAGTACCATTTTGGATAGGTGCTTGGCTTACATATCTTGGTTGGAATATACATGTTAATAGCCTTTTCCAAAACAGAATAAAATTTATTGGCAGCTGTGTTGATATCATCATATTGCACAGATGACCAATCAAAAGAGAGAAGATAATTACAAATTTTCTCGTAATCAGTTTTGAAAAAGTTTCGGTAACTAAAAGACAGTTTACAAGTATTAACATGGACATTAAAAATAATAACTTCCAGTGGAGGATGATAAGCATCAATGGGCACCAGCGGTTCACTACATTCTTCAATTACTAGTGAGTCTAAGTTAGAAAAACATAAGTCTAGAGTACGATTATTTTCATTTGGTACAGTATTTACCTGATTCAGACCTAGGAACAACGCCATGTTTAGAATAATGCGTTCAGATTCACTAACACTGATATTATTGTCACTGTTCACCCAGTTCACATTTGGAAGGTTAAAATCACCAGCAAGCAAAAATGTTGCACTAGGATTCCTTTTTAATATAGTTTCCACTTCCTCACTATGGCACCTGTATACCTCATAACTTGAATTTGGTGGAATATAAATACAGCCCACAATAATCTTTTTGTTCCTGGCAACATTCACTTGTACGAAGATTTGCTCAAGTTGTTTATGTTTTGTTGTAATTAAGTTTGCTTTATATTTCTTGCTGATAGCGATTAAAACCCCACCACCTCTGCTTTTAGCACTTGTCAATGTATTTCTGTCTAATCTATGCACATTATGATTAATGAAACCTAATTCACTAGAATGAATATTTGGTTCTAACCACGTTTCGGAAAGTAGTACAAAGTCGTGCCCAAACATTGGTAGTGTAGACTGAAGTAAACATAATTTTGTTTTAAGGCCTCTGACATTCACAAAATTTGAGTGCGTTCAGTTCCAGAGGGTTTAAGTTAGGATTAGGACCGATCACGAGTGTTGTTACAAAGCGCCTGTAAAACGATGACTTATTTAAAAGATTTTCTTTTGGCAGATTTTGTGATTGATTCGTGTACTGACCATGATTCTTAGAAAGAATCCAATATTTCAGTCGGTTCGGTACCATAGGCCCGAAGTTATGACCGACCCCAAGTTTAACAAAAGCATTTATTCGACGGAAACCAAGTGTTAAAACGAAAGATTTTTTATTAAATCTTCTTTCGGCAGGTTTTTGGATTGATTCGTGTACCGGACATGATTCTTGGAAAGAAACCATAATTTCAGTCGGTTCGGTGCCATAGCCCCTAAGTTATGACAGACCCCAAGTTTTACAAAGTTTTAATACGATCGAACCCAAGTGCAAAAACGATGAATTTTTTTTTAAATTCGTCTTTGGATATATTTTTGGATTGATTTGTGTACTGTCCATAATTCTGAGCAAGAATCTAAATTTCAGTCCGTTCAGTGCCATAGGGCCTAAGTTAGGACCGATCACGAGTGTTGTTACTAAGCGCCCGTAAAACGTCGACTTATTTAAAAGATTTTCTTTTGGCAGATTTTGTGGTTGATTCGTGTACTGACCATGATTCTTAGAAAGAATCCAATATTTCAGTCGATTCGGTACCATAGGACCTAAGTTATGACCGACCCCAAGTTTAACAAAAGCATTTATTCGACGGAACCCAAGTGTTAAAACGAAAGATTTTTTATTAATTCATCTATCGGCAGGGTTTTGGATTGATTCGTGTACCGGTCATGATTCTTGGAAAGAAACCATAATTTCAGTCGGTTCGGTGCCATAGACCCTAAGTTATGACCGACCCCAAGTTTTACAAAGTTTTAATACGATCGAACCCAAGT
Organism: Limnephilus marmoratus; assembly: GCA_917880885.1. Lineage (NCBI taxonomy): Eukaryota > Metazoa > Arthropoda > Insecta > Trichoptera > Limnephilidae > Limnephilus > Limnephilus marmoratus. The sequence goes on from OU862922.1 coordinate 14,016,477, forward strand.
GCAAAAACGATGAATTTTTTTTTAAATTCGTCTTTCGATAGATTTTTGATTGATTTGTGTACTGACCATGATTCTGAGAAAGAATCCAAAATTTCAGTCCGTTCAGTTCCAGAGGGTTTAAGTTAGGATTAGGACCGATCACGAAAGTTGTTACAAAGCGCCCGTAAAACGATGACTTATTTAAAAGATTTTCTTTTGGCAGATTTTGTGATTGATTCGTGTACTGACCATGATTCTTAGAAAGAATCCAATATTTTAGTCGGTTCGGTATCATAGGCCCTAAGTTATGACCGACCCGAAGTTTAACAAAAGCATTTATTCGACGGAACCCAAGTGTTAAAACGAAAGATTTTTTATTAATTCTTCTATCGGCAGGTTTTTGGATTGATTCGTGTACCGGTCATGATTCTTGAAAAGAAACCATAATTTCAGTCGGTTCGGTGCCATAGACCCTAAGTTATGACCGACCCAAAGTTTTACAAAGTTTTAATACGATCGAACCCAAGTGCGAAAACGATGAATTTTTTTTTAAATTCGTCTTTCGATAGATTTTTGATTGATTTGTATACTGACCATGATTCTGAGAAAGAATCCAAAATTTCAGTCCGTTCAGATCCAGAGGGTTTAAGTTAGGATTAGGACCGATCACGAGTGTTGTTACAAAGCGCCCGTAAAACGATGACTTATTTAATAGATTTTCTTTTGGCAGATTTTGTGATTGATTCGTGTTCTGACCATGATTCTTAGAAAGAATCCAATATTTCAGTCAGTTCGGTATCATAGGCCCTAAGTTATGACCGACCCGAAGTTTAACAAAAGCATTTATTCGACCGAACCCAAGTGTTAAAACAAAAGATTTTTTATTAATTCTTCTTTCGGCAGGTTTTTGGAATGATTCGTGTACCGGTCATGATTCTTTGAAAGAAACCATAATTTCAGTCGGTTCGGTGCCATAGACCCTAAGTTATGACCGGCCCCAAGTTTTACAAAGTTTAATTAGGCCGAACCCAAGTGTTAAAATGTAAGATTTTTTTTTTTATTCTTCTTTTGGCAGGTTTTTGGATTGATTCTGTACTGTTTTAGTACTGACTATAATTTTTAGAAAGAATTTATAATTTCAGTCCGTTCAGCGCCATAGGGTCTAGGTTAGGACCGATCACGAGTGTTGTTACAAAGCGCCCGTAAAAATATGACTTATTTAAAAGATTTTCTTTTGGCAGGTTTTGTGATTGATTCGTGTACTGACCATGATTATTTGTAAGAATGCAATATTTCTGTCGGTTCGGTATCATAGGCCCTAAGTTATGACCGACCCGAAGTTTAACAAAAGCATTTATTCGACCGAAACCAAGTGTTAAAACAAAAGATTTTTTAATAATTCTTCTTTCGGCAGGTTTTTGGAATGATTCGTGTACCGGTCATGATTCTTTGAAAGAAACCATAATTTCAGTCGGTTCGGTGCCATAGACCCTAAGTTATGACCGGCCCCAAGTTATACAAAGTTTTAATTAGGCCGAACCCAAGTGTTAAAAGGTAAGATTTTTTTTTTATTCTTCTTTTGGCAGGTTTTTGGATTGATTCTGTACTGTTTTAGTACTGACTATAATTTTTAGAAAGAATTTATAATTTCAGTCCGTTCAGCGCCATAGGGTCTAGGTTAGGACCGATCACGAGTGTTGTTACAAAGCGCCCGTAAAAATATGACTTATTTAAAAGATTTTCTTTTGGCAGGTTTTGTGATTGATTCGTGTACTGACCATGATTATTTGTAAGAATGCAATATTTCTGTCGGTTCGGTATCATAGGCCCTAAGTTATGACCGACCCGAAGTTTAACAAAAGCATTTATTCGACCGAACCCAAGTGTTAAAACAAAAGATTTTTTAATAATTCTTCTTTCGGCAGGTTTTTGGAATCGTTCGTGTACCGGTCATGATTCTTTGAAAGAAACCATAATTTCAGTCGGTTCGGTGCCATAGACCCTTAGTTATGACCGATCCCAAGTTTTACAAAGTTTTAATGAGGCCGAACCCAAGTGTTAAAAGGAAAGTTTTTTTTTTTAATTCATCTTTTGGCAGGTTTTTGGATTGATTCATGTACTGACTATAATTTTTAGAAAGAATTTATTATTTCAGTCCGTTCAGTGCCATAGGGTCTAGATTAGGACCGATCACGAGTGTTGTTACAAAGCGCCCGTAAAACGATGACTTATTTAATAGATTTTCTTTTGGCAGATTTTGTGATTGATTCGTGTACTGACCATGATTCTTAGAAAGAATCCAATATTTCAGTCGGTTCGGTATCATAGGCCCTAAGTTATGACGAACCCGAAGTTTAACAAAAGCATTTATTCGATCGAACCCAAGTGTTAAAACAAAAGATTTTTTATTAATTCTTCTTTCGGAATGATTCGTGTACCGGTCATGATTCTTTGAAAGAAACCATAATTTCAGTCGGTTCGGTGCCATAGACCCTAAGTTATGACCGGCCCCAAGTTTTACAAAGTTTGAATTAGGCCGAACCCAAGTGTTAAAAGGAAAGATTTTTTTTAATTCTTCTTTTGGCAGGTTTTTGGATTGATTCTGTACTGTTTTAGTACTGACTATAATTTTTAGAAAGAATTTATAATTTCAGTCCGTTCAGCGCCATAGGGTCTAGATTAGGACCGATCACGAGTGTTGTTACAAAGCGCCCGTAAAACGATGACTTATTTAAAAGATTTTCTTTTGGCAGGTTTTGTGATTGATTCGTGTACTGACGATGATTCTTAGAAAGAATCCAATATTTTAGTCGGTTCGGTACCATAGGTCCTAAGTTATGACCGACCCCAAGTTTAACAAAAGCATTTATTCGACGGAACCCAAGTGTTAAAACGAAAGATTTTTTATTAATTCTTCTTTCGGCAGGTTTTTGGATTGATTCGTGTCCCGGTCATGATTCTTGGAAAGAAACCATAATTTCAGTCGGTTCGGTGCCATAGACCCCACGTTATGACCGACCCCAAGTTTTACAAAGTTTTAAAACGATCAAACCCAAGTGCAAAAACGATGAATTTTTTTTTAAATTCGTCTATCGATAGATTTTTGATTGATTTGTATACTGACCATGATTCTGAGAAAGAATCCAAAATTTCAGTCCGTTAAGTTCCAGAGGGTTTAAGTTAGGATTAGGACCGATCACGAGTGTTGTTACAAAGCGCCCGTAAAACGATGACTTATTTAAAAGATTTTCTTTTGGCAGGTTTTGTGATTGATTCGTGTACTGACGATGATTCTTAGAAAGAATCCAATATTTTAGTCGGTTCGGTACCATAGGTCCTAAGTTATGACCGACCCCAAGTTTAACAAAAGCATTTATTCGACGGAACCCAAGTGTTAAAATGAAAGATTTTTTATTAATTCTTCTTTCGGCAGGTTTTTGGATTGATTCGTGTCCCGGTCATGATTCTTGGAAAGAAACCATAATTTCAGTCGGTTCGGTGCCATAGACCCTACGTTATGACCGACCCCAAGTTTTACAAAGTTTTAAAACGATCAAACCCAAGTGCAAAAACGATGAATTTTTTTTTAAATTCGTCTTTGGAAAGATTTTTGGATTGATTTGTGAACTGTCCATAATTCTGGGCAAGAATCTAAATTTCAGTCCGTTCAGCGCCATAGGGTCTAAGTTAGGACCGATCACGAGTGTTGTTACAAAGCGCCCGTAAAACAATGACTTATTTAAAAGATTTTCTTTTGGCAGATTTTGTGGTTGATTCGTGTACAGACCATGATTCTTAAAAAGAATCCAATATTTCAGTCGGTTCGGTACCATAGGCCCTAAGTTATGACCGACCCCAAGTTTTACAAAGTTTTAATACGATCAAACCCAAGTGCAAAAACGATGATTTTTTTTTTAAATTCGTCTATCGATAGATTTTTGATTGATTTGTATACTGACCATGATTCTGAGAAAGAATCCAAAATTTCAGTCCGTTAAGTTCCAGAGGGTTTAAGTTAGGATTAGGACCGATCACGAGTGTTGTTCCAAAGCGCCCGTAAAACGATGACTTATTTAAAAGATTTTCTTTTGGCAGGTTTTGTGATTGATTCGTGTACTGACGATGATTCTTAGAAAGAATCCAATATTTTAGTCGGTTCGGTACCATAGGTCCTAAGTTATGACCGACCCCAAGTTTAACAAAAGCATTTATTCGACGGAACCCAAGTGTTAAAACGAAAGATTTTTTATTAATTCTTCTTTCGGCAGGTTTTTGGATTGATTCGTGTCCCGGTCATGATTCTTGGAAAGAAACCATTATTTCAGTCGGTTCGGTGCCATAGACCCTACGTTATGACCGACCCCAAGTTTTACAAAGTTTTAAAACGATCAAACCCAAGTGTAAAAACGATGAATTTTTTTTTAAATTCGTCTTTGGAAAGATTTTTGGATTGATTTGTGAACTGTCCATAATTCTGGGCAAGAATCTAAATTTCAGTCCGTTCAGCGCCATAGGGTCTAAGTTAGGACCGATCACGAGTGTTGTTACAAAGCGCCCGTAAAACGATGACTTATTTAAACGATTTTCTTTTGGCAGATTTTGTGGTTGATTCGTGTACAGACCATGATTCTTAAAAAGAATCCAATATTTCAGTCGGTTCGGTACCATAGGCCCTAAGTTATGACCGACCCCAAGTTTAACAAAAGCATTTATTCGAACGAACCCAAGTGTTAAAACGAAAGATTTTTTATTAATTCTTCTATCGGCAGGTTTTTGATTGATTCGTGTACCGGTTATGATTCTTGGAAAGAAACCATAATTTCAGTCGGTTCGGTGCCATAGACCCTAAGTTATGACCGACCCCAAGTTTTACAAAGTTTTAATACGATCGAACCCAAGTGCAAAAACGATGATTTTTTTTTAAATTCGTCTATCGATAGATTTTTGATTGATTTGTATACTGACCATGATTCTGAGAAAGAATCCAAAATTTCAGTCCGTTCAGTTCCAGAGGGTTTAAGTTAGGATAAGGACCGATCACGAGTGTTGTTACAAAGCGCCCGTAAAACGATGACTTATTTAATAGATTTTCTTTTGGCAGATTTTGTGATTGATTCGTGTACTGACCATGATTCTTAGAAAGAATCCAATATTTTAGTCGGTTCGGTACCATAGGTCCTAAGTTATGACCGACCCCAAGTTTAACAAAAGCATTTATTCGACGGAACCCAAGTGTTAAAAAGAAAGATTTTTTATTAATTCTTCTTTCGGCAGGTTTTTGGATTGATTCGTGTCCCGGTCATGATTCTTGGAAAGAAACCATAATTTCAGTCGGTTCGGTGCCATAGACCCTAAGTTATGACCGACCCCAAGTTTTACAAAGTTTTAATACGATCGAACCCAAGTGCAAAAACGATGATTTTTTTTTAAAATTCGTCTATCGATAGATTTTTGATTGATTTGTATACTGACCATGATTGTGAGAAAGAATCCAAAATTTCAGTCCGTTCAGTTCCAGAGGGTTTAAGTTAGGATTAGGACCGATCACGAGTGTTGTTACAAAGCGCCCGTAAAACGATGACTTATTTAATAGATTTTTTTTTGGCAGATTTTGTGATTGATTCGTGTACTGACCATGATTCTTAGAAAGAATCCAATATTTCAGTCGGTTCGGTATCATAGGCCCTAAGTTATGACCGACCCGAAGTTTAACAAAAGCATTTATTCGACCGAACCCAAGTGTTAAAACAAAAGATTTTTTAATAATTCTTCTTTCGGCAGGTTTTTGGAATCGTTCGTGTACCGGTCATGATTCTTTGAAAGAAACCATAATTTCAGTCGGTTCGGTGCCATAGACCCTAAGTTATGACCGGCCCCAAGTTTTACAAAGTTTTAATTAGGCCGAACCCAAGTGTTAAAAGGGAAGTTTTTTTTTTAATTCTTCTTTTGGCAGGTTTTTGGATTGATTCTGTACTGTTAAAACAGTATAACAATAAATTACTGACTATAATTTTTAGAAAGAATTTATAATTTCAGTCCGTTCAGCGCCATAGGGTCTAGGTTAGGACCGATCACGAGTGTTGTTACAAAGCGCCCGTAAAAATATGACTTATTTAAAAGATTTTCTTTTGGCAGGTTTTGTGATTGATTCGTGTACTGACCATGATTATTTGTAAGAATCCAATATTTCTGTCGGTTCGGTATCATAGGCCCTAAGTTATGACAGACCCGAAGTTTAACAAAAGCATTTATTCGACCGAACCCAAGTGTTGAAACAAAAGATTTTTTATTAATTCTTCTTTCGGCAGGTTTTTGGAATCATTCGTGTACCGGTCATGATTCCTTGAAAGAAACCATAATTTCAGTCGGTTCGGTGCCATCGACCCTAAGTCATGACCGACCCCACGTTTTACAAAGTTTTAATTAGGCCGAACCCAAGTGTTAAAAGGAAAGTTTTTTATTTTAATTCTTCTTTCGGCAGGTTTTTGGATTGATTCGTGTACCGGTCATGATTCTTGAACCATAATTTCAGTCGGTTTGGTGCCATAGACCCTAAGTTATGAAAGACCCCAAGTTTTACAAATTTTTAATTAGGCCGAACCCAAGTGTTAAAAGGAAAGTTTTTTATTTTAATTCTTCTTTTGGCAGGTTTTTGGATTGATTCATGTACTGACTATAATTTTTAGAAAGAATTTATAGTTTCAGTCCGTTCAGCGCAAAAGGGTCTAGATTAGGACCGATCACGAGTGTTGTTACAAAGCGCCCGTAAAACGATTCGTGTACCGGTCATGATTCTTGGAAAGAAACCATAATTTCAGTCGGTTCGGTGCCATAGACCCTAAGTTATGACCGACCCCAAGTTTTACAAAGTTTTAATACGATCGAAACCAAGTGCAAAAACGATGATTTTTTTTTCTAATTCGTCTTTTGATAGATTTTTGATTGATTTGTATACTGACCATGATTCTGAGAAAGAATCCAAAATTTCAGTCCGTTCAGTTCCAGAGGGTTTAAGTTAGGATTAGGACCGATCACGAGTGTTGTTACAAAGCGCCCGTAAAACGATGACTTATTTAAAAGATTTTCTTTTGACAGATTTTGTAATTGATTCGTGTACTGACCATGTTTCTTAGAAAGAATCCAATATTTCAGTCGGTTCGGTACCATAGGCCCTAAGTTATGACCAACCCCAAGTTTAACAAAAGCATTTATTCGACGGAACCCAAGTGTTAAAACGAAAGGTTTTTTATTAATTCTTCTTTCGGCAGGTTTTTGGATTGATTCGTGTACCGGTCATGATTCTTGAACCATAATTTCAGTCGGTTTGGTGCCATAGACCCTAAGTTATGACCGACCCCAAGTTTTTCAAAGTTTTAATACGATTGAACCCAAGTGCAAAAACGATGAATTTTTTTCAAATTCGTCTTTCGATAGATTTTTGATTGATTTGTATACTGACCATGATTCTGAGAAAGAATCCAAAATTTCAGTCCGTTCAGTTCCAGAGGGTTTAAGTTAGGATTAGGACCGATCACGAGTGTTGTTACAAAGCACCCGTAAAACGATGACTTATTTAAAAGATTCTCTTTTGACAGATTTTGTGATTGATTCGTCTACTGACCATGATTCTTAGAAAGAATCCAATATTTCGGTCGGTTCGGTACCATAGGCCCTAAGTTATGACCGACCCGAAGTTTAACAAAAGCATTTATTCGACCAAACCCAAATGTTAAAACAAAAGATTTTTCATTAATTCTTCTTTCGGCAGGTTTTTGGAATGATTCGTGTACCGGTCATGATTCCTTGAAAGAAACCATAATTTCAGTCGGTTCGGTGCCATAGACCCTAAGTCATGACCGACCCCACGTTTTACAAAGTTTTAATTAGGCCGAACCCAAGTGTTAAAAGGAAAGTTTTTTTATTTTAATTCTTCTTTTGGCAGGTTTTTGGATTGATTCATGTACTGACTATAATTTTTAGAAAGAATTTATAATTTTAGTCCGTTCAGCGCAAAAGGGTCTAGATTAGGACCGATCACGAGTGTTGTTACAAAGGGCCCGTAAAACGATTCGTGTACCGGTCATGATTCTTGGAAAGAAACCATAATTTCAGTCGGTTCGGTGCCATAGACCCTAAGTTATGACCGACCCCAAGTTTTACAAAGTTTTAATACGATCGAACCCAAGTGCAAAACGATGATTTTTTTTTAAAATTCGTCTTTCGATAGATTTTTGATTGATTTGTATACTGACCATGATTCTGAGAAAGAATCCAAAATTTCAGTCCGTTCAGTTCCAGAGGGTTTAAGTTAGGATTAGGACCGATCACGAGTGTTGTTACAAAGCGCCCGTAAAACGATGACTTATTTAAAAGATTTTCTTTTGACAGATTTTGTGATTGATTCGTGTACTGACCATGATTATTTGTAAGAATTCAATATTTCAGTCGGTTTGGTACCATAGGCCCTAAGTTATGACCGTCCCCAAGTTTAACAAAAGCATTTATTCGACGGAACCCAAGTGTTAAAATGAAAGATTTTTTATTGATTCTTCTTTCGTTAGGTTTTTGGATTGATTCGTGTACCGGTCATGATTCTTGGAAAGAAACCATAATTTCAGTCGGTTCGGTGCCATAGACCCTAAGTTATGACCGACCCCAAGATTTTCAAAGTTTTAATACGAATGAACCCAAGTGCAAAAACGATGAATTTTTTTTTAAATTCGTCTTTCGATAGATTTTTGATTGATTTGTATACTGACCATTATTCTGAGAATGAATCCAAAATTTCATTCCGTTCCGGTTCCAGAGGGTTTAAGTTAGGATTAGAACCGATCACGAGTGTTGTTACAAAGCGCCCGTAAAACGATGACTTATTTAAAAGATTTTCTTTTGACAGATTTTGTGATTGATTCGTGTACTGACCATGTTTCTTAGAAAGAATCCAATATTTCAGTCGGTTCGGTACCATAGGCCCTAAGTTATGACCAACCCCAAGTTTAACAAAAGCATTTATTCGACGGAACCCAAGTGTTAAAACGAAAGGTTTTTTATTAATTCTTCTTTCGGCAGGTTTTTGGATTGATTCGTGTACCAATCATGATTCTTGAACCATAATTTCAGTCGGTTTGGTGCCATAGACCCTAAGTTATGACCGACCCCAAGTTTTACAAATTTTTAATTAGGCCGAACCCAAGTGTTAAAAGGAAAGTTTTTTATTTTAATTCTTCTTTTGGCAGGTTTTTGGATTGATTCATGTACTGACTATAATTTTTAGAAAGAATTTATAATTTCAGTCCGTTCAGCGCAAAAGGGTCTAGATTAGGACCCATCACGAGTGTTGTTACAAAGCGCCCGTAAAACGATTCGTGTACCGGTCATGATTCTTGGAAAGAAACCATAATTTCAGTCGGTTCGGTGCCATAGACCCTAAGTTATGACCGACCCCAAGTTTAACAAAAGCATTTATTCGACGGAACCCAAGTGTTAAAACGAAAGATTTTTTATTAATTCTTCTATCGGCAGGTTTTTGGATTGATTCGTGTACCGGTCATGATTCTTGGAAAGAAACCATAATTTCAGTCGGTTCGGTGCCATAGACCCTAAGTTATGACCGACCCCAAGTTTTTCAAAGTTTTAATACGATTGAACCCAAGTGCAAAAACGATGAATTTTTTTCAAATTCGTCTTTCGATAGATTTTTGATTGACTTGTATACTGACCATGATTCTGAGAAAGAATCCAAAATTTCAGTCCGTTCAGTTCCAGAGGGTTTAAGTTAGGATTAGGACCGATCACGAGTGTTGTTACAAAGCACCCGTAAAACGATGACTTATTTAAAAGATTTTCTTTTGACAGATTTTGTGATTGATTCGTCTACTGACCATGATTCTTAGAAAGAATCCAATATTTCAGTCGGTTCGGTACCATAGGCCCTAAGTTATGACCTACCCCAAGTTTAACAAAAGCATTTATTCGACGGAACCCAAGTGTTAAAACGAAAGATTTTTTATTAATTCTTCTTTCGGCAGGTTTTTGGATTGATTCGTGTACCGGTCATGATTCTTGGAAAGAAACCATAATTTCAGTCGGTTCGGTGCCATAGACCCTAAGTTATGACCGACCCCAAGTTTTACAAAGTTTTAATTAGGCCGGGCCCAAGTGTTAAAAGGAAAGTTTTTTTTTTAATTCTTCTTTTGGCAGGTTTTTGGATTGATTCATGTACTGACTATAATTTTTAGAAAGAATTTATAATTTTAGTTCGTTCAGCGCCATAGGGTCTAGATTAGGACCGATCACGAGTGTTGTTACAAAGCGCCCGAAAAAGGATGACTTATTTAAAAGATTTTCTTTTTGGCAGATTTTGTGATTGATTCGTGTACTGACCATGATTCTTAGAAAGAATCCAATATTTCAGTCGGTTCGGTACCATAGGCCCTAAGTTATGACCAACCCCAAGTTTAACAAAAGCATAATTCGACGGAACCCAAGTGTTAAAACGAAAGGTTTTTTATTAATTCTTCTTTCGGCAGGTTTTTGGATTGATTCGTGTACCGGTCATGATTCTTGAACCATAATTTCAGTCGGTTTGGTGCCATAGACCCTAAGTTATGACCGACCCCAAGTTTTACAAATTTTTAATTAGGCCGAACCTAAGTGTTAAAAGGAAAGTTTTTTATTTTAATTCTTCTTTTGGCAGGTTTTTGGATTGATTCATGTACTGACTATAATTTTTAGAAAGAATTTATAATTTCAGTCCGTTCAGCGCAAAAGGGTCTAGATTAGGACCGATCACAAGTGTTGTTACAAAGCGCCCGTAAAACGATTCGTGTACCGGTCATGATTCTTGGAAAGAAACCATAATTTCAGTCGGTTCGGTGCCATAGACCCTAAGTTATGACCGACCCCAAGTTTAACAAAAGCATTTATTCGACGTAACCCAAGTGTTAAAACGAAAGATTTTTTATTAATTCTTCTATCGGCAGGTTTTTGGATTGATTCGTGTACCGGTCATGATTTTTGGAAAGAAACCATAATTTCAGTCGGTTCGGTGCCATAGACCCTAAGTTATGACCGACCCCAAGTTTTTCAAAGTTTTAATACGATTGAACCCAAGTGCAAAAACGATGAATTTTTTTCAAATTCGTCTTTCGATAGATTTTTGATTGATTTGTATACTGACCATGATTCTGAGAAAGAATCCAAAATTTCAGTCCGTTCAGTTCCAGAGGGTTTAAGTTAGGATTAGGACCGATCACGAGTGTTGTTACAAAGCACCCGTAAAACGATGACTTATTTAAAAGATTCTCTTTTGACAGATTTTGTGATTGATTCGTCTACTGACCATGATTCTTAGAAAGAATCCAATATTTCGGTCGGTTCGGTACCATAGGCCCTAAGTTATGACCGACCCGAAGTTTAACAAAAGCATTTATTCGACCAAACCCAAATGTTAAAACAAAAGATTTTTCATTAATTCTTCTTTCGGCAGGTTTTTGGAATGATTCGTGTACCGGTCATGATTCCTTGAAAGAAACCATAATTTCAGTCGGTTCGGTGCCATAGACCCTAAGTCATGACCGACCCCACGTTTTACAAAGTTTTAATTAGGCCCAACCCAAGTGTTAAAAGGAAAGTTTTTTATTTTAATTCTTCTTTTGGCAGGTTTTTGGATTGATTCATGTACTGACTATAATTTTTAGAAAGAATTTATAATTTTAGTCCGTTCAGCGCAAAAGGGTCTAGATTAGGACCGATCACGAGTGTTGTTACAAAGCGCCCGTAAAACGATTCGTGTACCGGTCATGATTCTTGGAAAGAAACCATAATTTCAGTCGGTTCGGTGCCATAGACCCTAAGTTATGACCGACCCCAAGTTTTACAAAGTTTTAATACGATCGAACCCAAGTGCAAAACGATGATTTTTTTTTTAAATTCGTCTTTCGATAGACTTTTGATTGATTTGTATACTGACCATGATTCTGAGAAAGAATCCAAAATTTCAGTCCGTTCAGTTCCAGAGGGTTTAAGTTAGGATTAGGACCGATCACGAGTGTTGTTACAAAGCGCCCGTAAAACGATGACTTATTTAAAAGATTTTCTTTTGACAGATTTTGTGATTGATTCGTGTACTGACCATGATTATTTGTAAGAATTCAATATTTCAGTCGGTTTGGTACCATAGGCCCTAAGTTATGACCGTCCCCAAGTTTAACAAAAGCATTTATTCGACGGAACCCAAGTGTTAAAATGAAAGATTTTTTATTGATTCTTCTTTCGTTAGGTTTTTGGATTGATTCGTGTACCGGTCATGATTCTTGGAAAGAAACCATAATTTCAGTCGGTTCGGTGCCATAGACCCTAAGTTATGACCGACCCCAAGATTTTCAAAGTTTTAATACGAATGAACCCAAGTGCAAAAACGATTAATTTTTTTTTAAATTCGTCTTTCGATAGATTTTTGATTGATTTGTATACTGACCATGATTCTGAGAAAGAATCCAAAATTTCAGTCCGTTCAGTTCCAGAGGGTTTAAGTTAGGATTAGGACCGATCATGAGTGTTGTTACAAAGCACCCGTAAAACGATGACTTACTTAAAAGATTCTCTTTTGACAGATTTTGTGATTGATTCGTCTACTGACCATGATTCTTAGAAAGAATCCAATATTTCGGTCGGTTCGGTACCATAGGCCCTAAGTTATGACCGACCCGAAGTTTAACAAAAGCATTTATTCGACCAAACCCAAATGTTAAAACAAAAGATTTTTCATTAATTCTTCTTTCGGCAGGTTTTTGGAATGATTCGTGTACCGGTCATGATTCCTTGAAAGAAACCATAATTTCAGTCGGTTCGGTGCCATAGACCCTAAGTCATGACCGACCCCACGTTTTACAAAGTTTTAATTAGGCCGAACCCAAGTGTTAAAAGGAAAGTTTTTTATTTTAATTCTTCTTTTGGCAGGTTTTTGGATTGATTCATGTACTGACTATAATTTTTAGAAAGAATTTATAATTTTAGTCCGTTCAGCGCAAAAGGGTCTAGATTAGGACCGATCACGAGTGTTGTTACAAAGCGCCCGTAAAACGATTCGTGTACCGGTCATGATTCTTGGAAAGAAACCATAATTTCAGTCGGTTCGGTGCCATAGACCCTAAGTTATGACCGACCCCAAGTTTTACAAAGTTTTAATACGATCGAACCCAAGTGCAAAACGATGATTTTTTTTTAAATTCGTCTTTCGATAGATTTTTGATTGATTTGTATACTGACCATGATTCTGAGAAAGAATCCAAAATTTCAGTCCGTTCAGTTCCAGAGGGTTTAAGTTAGGATTAGGACCGATCATGAGTGTTGTTACAAAGCACCCGTAAAACGATGACTTACTTAAAAGATTCTCTTTTGACAGATTTTGTGATTGATTCGTCTACTGACCATGATTCTTAGAAAGAATCCAATATTTCGGTCGGTTCGGTACCATAGGCCCTAAGTTATGACCGACCCGAAGTTTAACAAAAGCATTTATTCGACCAAACCCAAATGTTAAAACAAAAGATTTTTCATTAATTCTTCTTTCGGCAGGTTTTTGGAATGATTCGTGTACCGGTCATGATTCCTTGAAAGAAACCATAATTTCAGTCGGTTCGGTGCCATAGACCCTAAGTCATGACCGACCCCACGTTTTACAAAGTTTTAATTAGGCCGAACCCAAGTGTTAAAAGGAAAGTTTTTTATTTTAATTCTTCTTTTGGCAGGTTTTTGGATTGATTCATGTACTGACTATAATTTTTAGAAAGAATTTATAATTTTAGTCCGTTCAGCGCAAAAGGGTCTAGATTAGGACCGATCACGAGTGTTGTTACAAAGCGCCCGTAAAACGATTCGTGTACCGGTCATGATTCTTGGAAAGAAACCATAATTTCAGTCGGTTCGGTGCCATAGACCCTAAGTTATGACCGACCCCAAGTTTTACAAAGTTTTAATACGATCGAACCCAAGTGCAAAACGATGATTTTTTTTTAAATTCGTCTTTCGATAGATTTTTGATTGATTTGTATACTGACCATGATTCTGAGAAAGAATCCAAAATTTCAGTCCGTTCAGTTCCAGAGGGTTTAAGTTAGGATTAGGACCGATCACGAGTGTTGTTACAAAGCGCCCGTAAAACGATGACTTATTTAAAAGATTTTCTTTTGACAGATTTTGTGATTGATTCGTGTACTGACCATGATTATTTGTAAGAATTCAATATTTCAGTCGGTTTGGTACCATAGGCCCTAAGTTATGACCGTCCCCAAGTTTAACAAAAGCATTTATTCGACGGAACCCAAGTGTTAAAATGAAAGATTTTTTATTGATTCTTCTTTCGTTAGGTTTTTGGATTGATTCGTGTACCGGTCATGATTCTTGGAAAGAAACCATAATTTCAGTCGGTTCGGTGCCATGGACCCTAAGTTATGACCGACCCCAAGTTTTACAAAGTTTTAATACGATCGAACCCAAGTGCAAAACGATGATTTTTTTTTTAAATTCGTCTTTCGATAGATTTTTGATTGATTTGTATACTGACCATTATTCTGAGAATGAATCCAAAATTTCATTCCGTTCCGGTTCCAGAGGGTTTAAGTTAGGATTAGAACCGATCACGAGTGTTGTTACAAAGCGCCCGTAAAACGATGACTTATTTAAAAGATTTTCTTTTGACAGATTTTGTGATTGATTCGTGTACTGACCATGTTTCTTAGAAAGAATCCAATATTTCAGTCGGTTCGGTACCATAGGTTATGACCTAAGTTATGACCAACCCCAAGTTTAATTCGACGGAACCCAAGTGTTTAAACGAAAGGTTTTTTATTAATTCTTCTTTCGGCAGGTTTTTGGATTGATTCGTGTACCGGTCATGATTCTTGAACCATAATTTCAGTCGGTTTGGTGCCATAGACCCTAAGTTATGACCGACCCCAAGTTTTACATATTTTTAATTAGGCCGAACCCAAGTGTTAAAAGGAAAGTTTTTTATTTTAATTCTTCTTTTGGCAGGTTTTTGGATTGATTCATGTACTGACTATAATTTTTAGAAAGAATTAATAATTTCAGTCCGTTCTGCGCAAAAGGGTCTAGATTAGGACCGATCACGAGTGTTGTTACAAAGCGCCCGTAAAACGATTCGTGTACCGGTCATGATTCTTGGAAAGAAACCATAATTTCAGTCGGTTCGGTGCCATAGACCCTAAGTTATGACCGACCCCAAGTTTAACAAAAGCATTTATTCGACGGAACCCAAGTGTTAAAACGAAAGATTTTTTATTAATTCTTCTATCGGCAGGTTTTTGGATTGATTCGTGTACCGGTCATGATTCTTGGAAAGAAACCATAATTTCAGTCGGTTCGGTGCCATAGACCCTAAGTTATGACCGACCCCAAGTTTTTCAAAGTTTTAATACGATTGAACCCAAGTGCAAAAACGATGAATTTTTTTCAAATTCGTCTTTCGATAGATTTTTGATTGACTTGTATACTGACCATGATTCTGAGAAAGAATCCAAAATTTCAGTCCGTTCAGTTCCAGAGGGTTTAAGTTAGGATTAGGACCGATCACGAGTGTTGTTACAAAGCACCCGTAAAACGATGACTTATTTAAAAGATTTTCTTTTGACAGATTTTGTGATTGATTCGTCTACTGACCATGATTCTTAGAAAGAATCCAATATTTCAGTCGGTTCGGTACCATAGGCCCTAAGTTATGACCGACCCCAAGTTTAACAAAAGCATTTATTCGACGGAACCCAAGTGTTAAAACGAAAGATTTTTTATTAATTCTTCTTTCGGCAGGTTTTTGGATTGATTCGTGTACCGGTCATGATTCTTGGAAAGAAACTATAATTTCAGTCGGTTCGGTGCCATAGACCCTAAGTTATGACCGACCCTAAGTTTTACAA
This sequence comes from Limnephilus marmoratus, assembly GCA_917880885.1. Taxonomy (NCBI): domain Eukaryota; kingdom Metazoa; phylum Arthropoda; class Insecta; order Trichoptera; family Limnephilidae; genus Limnephilus; species Limnephilus marmoratus. The sequence continues at coordinate 14,032,391 of OU862922.1, forward strand.
AGTTTTAATTAGGCCGAGACCAAGTGTTTAACCCTTTATAGGACAACTTTTTTTTTTAATGATTCGCCCTTAATGGTTTTATTAATGTTTTCTATATTCATTTTGATGAACAGAAAAAATTTTTTTTTTTTTTTTAAGATCAGTTTTTTTTTTTTAATTTTTGATTTTTCAGCGGTCTTTTTTCTGACCGGTGTCCATTTAGTTAAAAAAAAAAATGATCTAAAAATTTTGTTTTCATTACAAAAAGACAGGTTGGTAAGGAAAAATGTACTTTTATTTATTTGTGTTACAGGAGAATAGCTACATTGATAATTTTGACTTGAAACTGACCAGGATGCGATTCTTGTAAATTTTCTCAACATGTGCGAACTTCGGGGCGGTTGGTTAAATTTAAGACCTCTGTGCGTTATCTGAGAATGATTAGAACCCATAAGGGTGATTATAACTTGTAAACATAAAGAAATATAGACCTTTATGTTGCAGGTCTCAAAACTATCCGTTTTTAGCTTATGACCTATAAAGGGTTAAAGGAAAGTTTTTTTTTTAATTCTTCTTTTGGCAGGTTTTTGGATTGATTCATGTACTGACTATAATTTTTAGAAAGAATTTATAATTTCAGTTCGTTCAGCGCCATAGGGTCTAGATTAGGACCGATCACGAGTGTTGTTACAAAGCGCCCGTAAAACGATGACTTATTTAAAAGATTTTCTTTTTGGCAGATTTTGTGATTGATTCGTGTACTGACCATGATTCTTAGAAAGAATCCAATATTTCAGTCGGTTCGGTACCATAGGCCCTAAGTTATGACCGATCCCAAGTTTTACAAAGTTTTTAATTAGGCCGAACCAAAGTGTTTAAACGAAAGATTTTTTTTTTAATTCTTCTTTTGGCAGGTTGTTGGATTGATTCATGTACTGACTATAATTTTTAGAAAGAATTTTTAATTTCAGTCCGTTCAGCGCCATAGGGTCTAGATTAGGACCGATCACGAGTGTTGTTACAAAGCGCCCGTAAAACGATGACTTATTTAAAAGATTTTCTTTTGGCAGGTTTTGTGATTGATTCGTGTACTGACGATGATTCTTAGAAAGAATCCAATATTTCAGTCGGTTCGGTACCATAGGCCCTAAGTTATGACCGACCCCAAGTTTAACAAAAACGGAACCCAAGTGTTAAAACGAAAGATTTTTTATTAATTCTTCTATCGGCAGGTTTTTGGATTGATTCGTGTACCGGTCATGATTCTTGGAAAGAAACCATAATTTCAGTCGGTTCGGTGCCATAGACCCTAAGTTATAACTGACCACAAGTTTTACAAAGTTTTTATACGATAGAACCCAAGTGCAAAAACGATGAATTTTTTTTTAAATTCGTCTTTCGATAGATTTTTGATTGACTTGTGTACTGACCATGATTCTGAGAAAGAATCCAAAATTTCAGTCCGTTCAGTTCCAGAGGGTTTAAGTTAGGATTAGGACCGATCACGAGTGTTGTTACAAAGCACCCGTAAAACGATGACTTATTTAAAAGATTTTCTTTTGGCAGATTTTGTGATTGATTCGTGTACTGACCATGATACTTAGAAAGAATCCAATATTTCAGTCGGTTCGGTATCATAGACCCTAAGTTATGACCGACCCGAAGTTAAACAAAAGCATTTATTCGACCGAACCCAAGTGTTAAAACAAAAGATTTTTTATTAATTCTTCTTTCGGCAGGTTTTTGGAATGATTCGTTTACCGGTCATGATTCTTTGAAAGAAACCATAATTTCAGTCGGTTCGGTGCCATAGACCCTAAGTTATGACCGACCCCAAGTTTTACAAAGTTTTAATTAGGCCGAACCCAAGTGTTAAAAGGAAATTTTTTTTTTTAATTCTTCTTTTGGCAGGTTTTTGGATTGATTCATGTACTGACTATAATTTTTAGAAAGAATTTATAATTTCAGTCCGTTCAGCGCCATAGGGTCTAGATTAGGACCGATCACGAGTGTTGTTACAAAGCGCCCGTAAAACGATGACTTACTTAAAAGATTTTCTTTTGGCAGGTTTTGTGATTGATTCGTGTACTGACCATGATTCTTAGAAAGAATCCAATATTTCAGTCGGTTCGGTACCATAGGCCCTAAGTTATGACCGATCCCAAGTTTTACAAAGTTTTAATTATGCCGAACCAAAGTGTTAAAATGAAAGATTTTTTTTTTTATTCTTCTTTTGGCAGGTTGTTGGATTGATTCATGTACTGACTATAATTTTTAGAGAGAATTTTTAATTTCAGTCCGTTCATCGCCATAGGGTCTAGATTAGGACCGATCACGAGTGTTGTTACAATGCGCCCGTAAAACGATGACTTATTAGAAAGATTTTCTTTTGGCAGGTTTTGTGATTGATTCGTGTACTGACGATGATTCTTAGAAAAAATCCAATATTTCAGTCGGTTCGGTACCATAGGCCCTAAGTTATGACCGACCCCAAGTTTAACAAAAGCATTTATTCAACGGAACCCAAGTGTTAAAACGAAAGATTTTTTATTAATTCTTCTTTCGGCAGGTTTTTGGATTGATTCGTGTACCGGTCATGATTCTTGGAAAGAAACCATAATTTCAGTCGGTTCGGTGCCATAGACCCTAAGTTATAACTGACCCCAAATTTTACAAAGTTTTAATACGATAGAACCCAAGTGCAAAAACGATGATTTTTTTTTTAAATTCGTCTTTCGATAGATTTTTGATTGACTTGTATACTGACCATGATTCTGAGAAAGAATCCAAAATTTCAGTCCGTTCAGTTCCAGAGGGTTTAAGTTAGGATTAGGACCGATCACGAGTGTTGTTACAAAGCACCCGTAAAACGATGACTTATTTAAAAGATTTTCTTTTGGCAGATTTTGTGATTGATTCGTGTACTGACCATGATTCTTAGAAAGAATCCTATATTTCATTCGTTACTTTATTATAGGCTCTAAGTTATAACCGACCCGAAGTTTAACAAAAGCATTTATTCGACCGAACCCAAGTATTAAAACAAAAGATTTTTTATTAATTCTTCTTTCGGCAGGTTTTTGGAATGATTCGTGTACCGGTCATGATTCTTTGAAAGAAACCATAATTTCAGTCGGTTCGGTGCCATAGACCCTAAGTTATGACCGATCCCAAGTTTTACAAACTTTTAATTAGGCCGAACCAAAGTGTTAAAAGGAAAGTTTTTTTTTTAATTCTTCTTTTGGCAGGATTTTGGATTGATTCATGTACTGACTATAATTTTTAGAAAGAATTTATAATTTCAGTCCGTTCAGCGCCATTGGGTCTAGATTAGGACCGATCACGAGTGTTGTTACAAAGCGCCCGTAAAACGATGACTTATTTAAAAGATTTTCTTTTGGCAGATTTTGTGGTTGATTCGTGTACTGACCATGATTCTTAAAAAGAATCCAATATTTCAGTCGGTTCGGTACTATAGTCCCTAAGTTATGACCGACCCCAAGTTTAACAAAAGCATTTATTCGACGGTACCCAAGTGTTAAAATGAAAGATTTTTTATTAATTCTTCTATCGGCAGGTTTTTGGATTGATTCGTGTACCGGTCATGATTCTTGGAAAGAAACCATAATTTCAGTCGGTTCGGTGCCATAGACCCTAAGTTATGACCGACCCCAAGTTTTACAAAGTTTTAATACAATCGAACCCAAGTGCAAAAAGATGAATTTTATTTTAAATTCGTCTTTCGATAGATTTTTGATTGATTTGTATACTGACCATGATTCTGAGAAAGAATCCAAAATTTCAGTCCGTTCAGTTCCAGAGGGTTTAAGTTAGGATTAGGACCGATCACGAGTGTTGTTACAAAGCCCCCGTAAAACGATGACTTATTTAAAAGATTTTCTTTTGGCAAATTTTGTGGTTGATTCGTGTACTGACCATGATTCTTAGAAAGAATCCAAAATTTCAGTCCGTTCAGTTCCAGAAGGTTTATGTTAGGATTAGGACCGATCACGAGTGTTGTTACAAAGTGCCCGTAAAACGATGACTTATTTAAAAGATTTTCTTTTGGCAAATTTTGTGGTTGATTCGTGTACTGACCATGATTCTTAGAAAGAATCCAATATTTCAGTCGGTTCGGTACCATAGGCCCTAAGTTATGAGCGACCCCAAGTTTAACAAAAGCATTTATTCGACGGAACCCAAGTGTTAAAACGAAAGATTTGTTATTAATTCTTCTTTCTGCAGGTTTTTGGATTGATTCTTGTACCGGTCATGATTCTTGGAAAGAAACCATAATTTCAGTCGGTTCGGTGCCATAGACCCTAAGTCATGACCGACCCCACGTTTTACAAAGTTTTAATTAGGCCGAACCCAAGTGTTAAAAGGAAAGTTTTTTATTTTAATTCTTCTTTTGGCAGGTTTTTGGATTGATTCATGTACTGACTATAATTTTTAGAAAGAATTTATAATTTTAGTCCGTTCAGCGCAAACGGGTCTAGATTAGGACCGATCACGAGTGTTGTTACAAAGCGCCCGTAAAACGATTCGTGTACCGGTCATGATTCTTGGAAAGAAACCATAATTTCAGTCGGTTCGGTGCCATAGACCCTAAGTTATGACCGACCCCAAGTTTAACAAAAGCATTTATTCGACGGAACCCAAGTGTTAAAACGAAAGATTTTTTATTAATTCTTCTATCGGCAGGTTTTTGGATTGATTCGTGTACCGGTCATGATTCTTGGAAAGAAACCATAATTTCAGTCGGTTCGGTGCCATAGACCCTAAGTTATGACCGACCCCAAGTTTTTCAAAGTTTTAATACGATTGAACCCAAGTGCAAAAACGATGAATTTTTTTCAAATTCGTCTTTCGATAGATTTTTGATTGACTTGTATACTGACCATGATTCTGAGAAAGAATCCAAAATTTCAGTCCGTTCAGTTCCAGAGGGTTTAAGTTAGGATTAGGACCGATCACGAGTGTTGTTACAAAGCACCCGTAAAACGATGACTTATTTAAAAGATTTTCTTTTGACAGATTTTGTGATTGATTCGTCTACTGACCATGATTCTTAGAAAGAATCCAATATTTCAGTCGGTTCGGTACCATAGGCCCTAAGTTATGACCGACCCCAAGTTTAACAAAAACATTTATTCGACGGAACCCAAGTGTTAAAACGAAAGATTTTTTATTAATTCTTCTTTCGGCAGGTTTTTGGATTGATTCTTGTACCGGTCATGATTCTTGGAAAGAAACCATAATTTCAGTCGGTTCGGTGCCATAGACCCTAAGTTATGACCGACCCCAAGTTTTACAAAGTTTTAATTAGGCCGAGCCCAAGTGTTAAAAGGAAAGTTTTTTTTTTAATTCTTCTTTTGGCACGTTTTTGGATTGATTCATGTACTGACTATAATTTTTAGAAAGAATTTATAATTTCAGTTCGTTCAGCGCCATAGGGTCTAGATTAGGACCGATCACGAGTGTTGTTACAAAGCGCCCGTAAAACGATGACTTATTTAAAAGATTTTTTTTGGCAGATTTTGTGATTGATTCGTGTACTGACCATGATTCTTAGAAAGAATCCAATATTTCAGTCGGTTCGGTACCATAGGCCCTAAGTTATGACCGATCCCAAGTTTTACAAAGTTTTTAATTAGGCCGAACCAAAGTGTTTAAACGAAAGATTTTTTTTTTAATTCTTCTTTTGGCAGGTTGTTCGATTGATTCATGTACTGACTATAATTTTTAGAGAGAATTTTTAATTTCAGTCCGTTCATCGCCATAGGGTCTAGATTAGGACCGATCACGAGTGTTGTTACAAAGCGCCCGTAAAACGATGACTTATTAGAAAGATTTTATTTTGGCAGGTTTTGTGATTGATTCGTGTACTGACGATGATTCTTAGAAAGAATCCAATATTTCAGTCGGTTCGGTACCATAGGCCCTAAGTTATGACCGACCCCAAGTTTAACAAAAGCATTTATTCAACGGAACCCAAGTGTTAAAACGAAAGATTTTTTATTAATTCTTCTTTCGGCAGGTTTTTGGATTGATTCGTGTACCGGTCATGATTTTTGGAAAGAAACCATAATTTCAGTCGGTTCGGTGCCATAGACCCTAAGTTATAACTGACCCCAAGTTTTACAAAGTTTTAATACGATAGAACCCAAGTGCAAAAACGATGATTTTTTTTTTAAATTCGTCTTTCGATAGATTTTTGATTGACTTGTGTACTGACCATGATTCTGAGAAAGAATCCAAAATTTCAGTCCGTTCAGTTCCAGAGGGTTTAAGTTAGGATTAGGACCGATCACGAGTGTTGTTACAAAGCACCCGTAAAACGATGACTTATTTAAAAGATTTTCTTTTGGCAGATTTTGTGATTGATTCGTGTACTGACCATGATTCTTAGAAAGAATCCAATATTTCATTCGTTTCTTTATTATAGACTCTAAGTTATAACCGACCCGAAGTTTAACAAAAGCATTTATTCGACCGAACCCAAGTATTCAAACAAAAGATTTTTTATTAATTCTTCTTTCGGCAGGTTTTTGGAATGATTCGTGTACCGGTCATGATTCTTTGAAAGAAACCATAATTTCAGTCGGTTCGGTGCCATAGACCCTAAGTTATGACCGATCCCAAGTTTTACAAACTTTTAATTAGGCCGAACCAAAGTGTTAAAAGGAAAGTTTTTTTTTTAATTCTTCTTTTGGCAGGATTTTGGATTGATTCATGTACTGACTATAATTTTTTGAAAGAATTTATAATTTCAGTCCGTTCAGCGCCATAGGGTCTAGATTAGGACCGATCACGAGTGTTGTTACAAAGCGCCCGTAAAACGATGACTTATTTAAAAGATTTTCTTTTGGCAGATTTTGTGGTTGATTCGTGTACTGACCATGATTCTTATTTCAGTCGGTTCGGTACTATAGGCCCTAAGTTATGACCGACCCCAAGTTTAACAAAAGCATTTATTCGACGGAACCCAAGTGTTAAAATGAAAGATTTTTTATTAATTCTTCTATCGGCAGGTTTTTGGATTGATTCGTGTACCGGTCATGATTCTTGGAAAGAAACCATAATTTCAGTCGGTTCGGTGCCATAGACCCTAAGTTATGACCGACCCCAAGTTTTACAAAGTTTTAATACAATCGAACCCAAGTGCAAAAAGATGAATTTTATTTTAAATTCGTCTTTCGATAGATTTTTGATTGATTTGTATACTGACCATGATTCTGAGAAAGAATCCAAAATTTCAGTCCGTTCAGTTCCAGAGGGTTTAAGTTAGGATTAGGACCGATCACGAGTGTTGTTACAAAGCCCCCGTAAAACGATGACTTATTTAAAAGATTTTCTTTTGGCAAATTTTGTGGTTGATTCGTGTACTGACCATGATTCTTAGAAAGAATCCAAAATTTCAGTCCGTTCAGTTCCAGAAGGTTTATGTTAGGATTAGGACCGATCACGAGTGTTGTTACAAAGTGCCCGTAAAACGATGACTTATTTAAAAGATTTTCTTTTGGCAAATTTTGTGGTTGATTCGTGTACTGACCATGATTCTTAGAAAGAATCCAATATTTCAGTCGGTTCGGTACCATAGGCCCTAAGTTATGACCGACCCCAAGTTTAACAAAAGCATTTATTCGACGGAACCCAAGTGTTAAAACGAAAGATTTGTTATTAATTCTTCTTTCGGCAGGTTTTTGGATTGATTCTTGTACCGGTCATGATTCTTGGAAAGAAACCATAATTTCAGTCGGTTCGGTGCCATATACCCTAAGTCATGACCGACCCCACGTTTTACAAAGTTTTAATTAGGCCGAACCCAAGTGTTAAAAGGAAAGTTTTTTATTTTAATTCTTCTTTTGGCAGGTTTTTGGATTGATTCATGTACTGACTATAATTTTTAGAAAGAATTTATAATTTTAGTCCGTTCAGCGCAAAAGGGTCTAGATTAGGACCGATCACGAGTGTTGTTACAAAGCGCCCGTAAAACGATTCGTGTACCGGTCATGATTCTTGGAAAGAAACCATAATTTCAGTCGGTTCGGTGCCATAGACCCTAAGTTATGACCGACCCCAAGTTTTTCAAAGTTTTAATACGAATGAACCCAAGTGCAAAAACGATGAATTTTTTTTTAAATTCGTCTTTCGATAGATTTTTGATTGATTTGTATACTGACCATTATTCTGAGAATGAATCCAAAATTTCAGTCCGTCCCGGTTCCAGAGGGTTTAAGTTAGGATTAGGACCGATCACGAGTGTTGTTACAAAGCGCCCGTAAAACGATGACTTACTTTAAAGATTTTCTTTTGACAGATTTTGTGATTGATTCGTGTACTGACCATATTTCTTAGAAAGAATCTAATATTTCAGTCGGTTCGGTACCATAGGCCCTAAATTATGACCAACCCCAAGTTTAACAAAAGCATTTATTTGACGGAACCCAAGTGTTAAAACGAAAGGTTTTTTATTAATTCTTCTTTCGGCAGGTTTTTGGATTGATTCGTGTACCGGTCATGATTCTTGAACCATAATTTCAGTCGGTTTGGTGCCATAGACCCTAAGTTATGACCGACCCCAAGTTTTACAAATTTTTAATTAGGCCGAACCCAAGTGTTACAAGGAAAGTTTTTTATTTTAATTCTTCTTTTGGCAGGTTTTTGGATTAATTCATGTACTGACTATAATTTTTAGAAAGAATTTATAATTTCAGTCCGTTCAGCACAAAAGGGTCTAGATTAGGACCGATCACGAGTGTTGTTACAAAGCGCCCGTAAAACGATTCGTGTACCGGTCATGATTCTTGGAAAGAAACCATAATTTCAGTCGGTTTCGGTGCCATAGACCCTAAGTTATGACCGACCCCAAGTTTAACAAAAGCATTTATTCGACGGAACCCAAGTGATAAAACGAAAGATTTTTTATTAATTCTTCTATCGGCAGGTTTTTGGATTGATTCGTGTACCGGTCATGATTCTTGGAAAGAAACCATAATTTCAGTCGGTTCGGTGCCATAGACCCTAAGTTATGACCGACCCCAAGTTTTTCAAAGTTTTAATACGATTGAACCCAAGTGCAAAAACGATGAATTTTTTTCAAATTCGTCTTTCGATAGATTTTTGATTGATTTGTATACTGACCATGATTCTGAGAAAAAATCCAAAATTTCAGTCCGTTCAGTTCCAGAGGGTTTAAGTTAGGATTAGGACCGATCACGAGTGTTGTTACAAAGCACCCGTAAAACGATGACTTATTTAAAAGATTCGCTTTTGACAGATTTTGTGATTGATTCGTCTACTGACCATGATTCTTAGAAAGAATCCAATATTTCAGTCGGTTTGGTACCATAGGCCCTAAGTTATGACCGACCCGAAGTTAAACAAAAGCATTTATTCGACCAAACCCAAATGTTAAAACAAAAGATTTTTCATTAATTCTTCTTTCGGCAGGTTTTTGGAATGATTCGTGTACCGGTCATGATTCTTTGAAAGAAACCATAATTTCAGTCGGTTCGGTGCCATAGACCCTAAGTCATGACCGACCCCACGTTTTACAAAGTTTTAATTAGGCCGAACCCAAGTGTTAAAAGGAAAGTTTTTTTATTTTAATTCTTCTTTTGGCAGGTTTTTGGATTGATTCATGTACTGACTATAATTTTTAGAAAGAATTTATAATTTTAGTCCGTTCAGCGCAAAAGGGTCAAGATTAGGACCGATCACGAGTGTTGTTACAAAGCGCCCGTAAAACGATTCGTGTACCGGTCATGATTCTTGGAAAGAAACCATAATTTCAGTCGGTTCGGTGCCATAGACCCTAAGTTATGACCGACCCCAAGTTTTACAAAGTTTTAATACGATCGAACCCAAGTGCAAAAACGATGATTTTTTTTTAAATTCGTCTTTCGATAGATTTTTGATTGATTTGTATACTGACCATGATTCTGAGAAAGAATCCAAAATTTCAGTCCGTTCAGTTCCAGAGGGTTTAAGTTAGGATTAGGACCGATCACGAGTGTTGTTACAAAGCGCCCGTAAAACGATGACTTATTTAAAAGATTTTCTTTTGACAGATTTTGTGATTGATACGTGTACTGATCATGATTATTTGTAAGAATCCAATATTTCAGTCAGTTCGGTATCATAGGCCCTATGTTATAACCGACCCCAAGTTTAACAAAAGCATTTATTCAACGGAACCCAAGTGTTAAAACGAAAGATTTTTTATTAATTCTTCTTTCGGCAGGTTTTTGGAATGATTCGTGTACCGGCCATGATTCTTTGAAAGAAACCATAATTTCAGTCGGTTCGGTGCCATAGACCCTAAGTTATGACCGACCCCAAGTTTTACAAAGTTTTAATAAGATCGAACCCAAGTGCAACAACGATGATTTTTTTTTTTAAATTCGTGTTTTGATAGATTTTTTATAGATTTGTATACTGACCATGATTTTGAGAAAGAATCCAAAATTTCAGTCCGTTCAGTTCCAGAGGGTTTAAGTTAGGATTAGGACTGATCACGAGTGTTGTTACAAAGCGCCTGTAAAACGATGACTTATTTAAAAGATTTTCTTTTGGCAAATTTTGTGGTTGATTCGTGTACTGACCATGATTCTTAGAAAGAATCCAATATTTCAGTCGGTTTGGTACCATAGGCCCTAAGTTATGACCGACCCCAAGTTTAACAAAAGCATTTATTCGACGGAACCCAAGTGTTAAAACGAAAGATTTTTTATTAATTCTTTTTCGGCAGGTTTTTGGATTGATTCGCGTACCGGTCATGATTCTTGGAAAGAAACCATAATTTCAGTCGGTTCGGTGCCATAGACCTTAAGTTATGACCGACCCCAAGTTTTACAAAGTTTTAATACGATCGAACCCAAGTGCAAAAACGATGATTTTTTTTTTAAATTCGTCTTTCGATAGATTTTTGATTGATTTGTATACTGACCATGATTCTGAGAAAGAATCCAAAATTTCAGTCAGTTCAGTTCCAGAAGGTTTATTTTAGGATTAGGACCGATCACGAGTGTTGTTACAAAGTGCCCGTAAAACGATGACTTATTTAAAAGATTTTCTTTTGGCAGATTTTATGATTGATTCATGTACTGACCATGATTCTTTGAAAGAATCCAATATTTCAGTCGGTTCGGTACCATAGGCCCTAAGTTATGACCGACCCGAAGTTTAACAAAAGCATTTATTCGACCAAACCCAAATGTTAAAACAAAAGATTTTTCATTAATTCTTCTTTCGGCAGGTTTTTGGAATGATTCGTGTACCGGTCATGATTCTTTGAAAGAAACCATAATTTCAGTCGGTTCGGTGCCATAGACCCTAAGTTATGACCGACCCCACGTTTTACAAAGTTTTAATTAGGCCGAACCCAAGTGTTAAAAGGAAAGTTTTTTATTTTATTTCTTCTTTTGGCAGGTTTTTGGATTGATTCATGTACTGACTATAATTTTTAGAAAGAATTTATAATTTTAGTCCGTTCAGCGCAAAAAGGTCTAGATTAGGACCGATCACGAGTGTTGTTACAAAGCGCCCGTAAAACGATTCGTGTACCGGTCATGATTCTTGGAAAGAAACCATAATTTCAGTCGGTTCGGTGCCATAGACCCTAAGTTATGACCGACCCCAAGTTTTACAAAGTTTTAATACGATCGAACCCAAGTGCAAAAACGATGATTTTTTTTTAAAATTCGTCTTTCGATAGATTTTTGATTGATTTGTATACTGACCATGATTCTGAGAAAGAATCCAAAATTTCAGTCCGTTCAGTTCCAGAGGGTTTAAGTTAGGATTAGGACCGATCACGAGTGTTGTTACAAAGCGCCCGTAAAACGATGACTTATTTAAAAGATTTTCTTTTGACAGATTTTGTGATTGATACGTGTACTGACCATGATTATTTGTAAGAATTCAATATTTCAGTCGGTTCGGTACCATAGGCCCTTATTTATGACCGTCCCCAAGTTTAACAAAAGCATTTATTCGACGGAACCCAAGTGTTAAAATGAAAGATTTTTTATTGATTCTTCTTTCGTTAGGTTTTTGGATTGATTCGTGTACCGGTCATGATTCTTGGAAAGAAACCATAATTTCAGTCGGTTCGGTGCCATAGACCCTAAGTTATGACCGACCCCAAGTTTTTCAAAGTTTTAATACGAATGAACCCAAGTGCAAAAACGATGAATTTTTTTTTAAATTCGTCTTTCGATAGATTTTTGATTGATTTGTATACTGACCATTATTCTGAGAATGAATCCAAAATTTTAGTCCGTTCCGGTTCCAGAGGGTTTAAGTTAGGATTAGGACCGATCACGAGTGTTGTTACAAAGCGCCCGTAAAACGATGACTTATTTAAAAGATTTTCTCTTGACAGATTTTGTGATTGATTCGTGTACTGACCATGTTTCTTAGAAAGAATCCAATATTTCAGTCGGTTTGGTACCATAGGCCCTAAGTTATGACCAACCCCAAGTTTAACAAAAGCATTTATTCGACGGAACCCAAGTGTTAAAACGAAAGGTTTTTTATTAATTCTTCTTTCGGCAGGTTTTTGGATTGATTCGTGTACCGGTCATGATTCTTGAACCATAATTTCAGTCGGTTCGGTGCCATAGACCCTAAGTTATGACCGACCCCAAGTTTTACAAAGTTTTAATTAGGCCGAACCCAAGTGTTAAAGGAAAGTTTTTTATTTTAATTCTTCTTTTGGCAGGTTTTTGGATTGATTCATGTACTGACTATAATTTTTAGAAAGAATTTATAATTTTAGTCCGTTCAGCGCAAAAGGGTCTAGATTAGGACCGATCACGAGTGTTGTTACAAATCGCCCGTAAAACGATTCGTGTACCGGTCATGATTCTTGGAAAGAAACCATAATTTCAGTCGGTTCGGTGCCATAGACCCTAAGTTATGACCGACCCCAAGTTTAACAAAAGCATTTATTCGACGGAACGCAAGTGTTAAAACGAAAGATTTTTTATTAATTCTTCTATCGGCAGGTTTTTGGATTGATTCGTGTACCGGTCATGATTCTTGGAAAGAAACCATAATTTCAGTCGGTTCGGTGCCATAGACCCTAAATTATGACCGACCCCAAGTTTTTCAAAGTTTTAATACGATTGAACCCAAGGGCAAAAACGATGAATTTTTTTCAAATTCGTCTTTCGATAGATTTTTGATTGATTTGTATACTGACCATGATTCTGAGAAAGAATCCAAAATTTCAGTCCGTTCAGTTCCAGAGGGTTTAAGTTAGGATTAGGACCGATCACGAGTGTTGTTACAAAGCACCCGTAAAACGATGACTTATTTAAAAGATTTTCTTTTGACAGATTTTGTGATTGATTCGTGTACTGACCATGATTCTTAGAAAGAATCCAATATTTCAGTCGGTTCGGTTCCATAGGCCCTAAGTTATGACCGACCCCAAGTTTAACAAAAGCATTTATTCGACGGAACCCAAGTGTTAAAACGAAAGATTTTTTATTAATTCTTCTTTCGGCAGGTTTTTGGATTGATTCGTGTACCGGTCATGATTCTTGGAAAGAAACCATAATTTCAGTCGGTTCGGTGCCATAGACCCTAAGTTATGACCGACCCCAAGTTTTACAAAGTTTTAATACGAACGAACCCAAGTGCAAAAACGATGAATTTTTTTTTAAATTCGTCTTTCGATAGATTTTTGATTGATTTGTATACTGACCATTATTCTGAGAATGAATCCAAAATTTCAGTCCGTTCCGGTTCCAGAGGGTTTAAGTTAGGATTAGGACCGATCACGAGTGTTGTTATAAAGCGCCCGTAAAACGATGACTTATTTAAAAGATTTTCTTTTGACAGATTTTGTGATTGATTCGTGTACTGACCATTTTTCTTAGAAAGAATCCAATATTTCAGTCGGTTCGGTACCCTAGGCCCTAAGTTTTGACCAACCCCAAGTTTAACAAAAGCATTTATTCGACGGAACCCAAGTGTTAAAACGAAAGGTTTTTTATTATTTCTTCTTTCGGCAGGTTTTTGGATTGATTCGTGTACCGGTCATGATCCTTGAACCATAATTTCAGTCGGTTCGGTGCCATAGACCCTAAGTTATGACCGACCTCAAGTTTTACGAAGTTTTAATTAGGCCAAATCCAAGTGTTAAAAGGAAAGTTTTTTATTTTAATTCTTCTTTTGGCAGGTTTTTGGATTGATTCATGTACTGACTATAATTTTTAGAAAGAATTTATAATTTCAGTCCGTTCAGCGCAAAAGGGTCTAGATTAGGACCGATCACGAGTGTTGTTACAAAGCGCCCGTAAAACGATTCGTGTACCGGTCATGATTCTTGGAAAAAAACCATAATTTCAGTCGGTTCGGTGCCATAGACCCTAAGTTATGACCGACCCCAAGTTTAACAAAAGCATTTATTCGACGGAACCCAAGTGTTAAAACGAAAGATTTTTTATTAATTCTTCAATCGGCAGGTTTTTGGATTGATTCGTGTACCGGTCATGATTCTTGGAAAGAAACCATAATTTCAGTCGGTTCGGTGCCATAGACCCTAAGTTATGACCGACCCCAAGTTTTTCAAAGTTTTAATACCATTGAACCCAAGTGCAAAAACGATGAATTTTTTTCAAATTCGTCTTTCGATAGATTTTTGATTGATTTGTATACTGACCATGATTCTGAGAAAGAATCCAAAATTTCAGTCCGTTCAGTTCCAGAGGGTTTAAGTTAGGATTAGGACCGATCACGAGTGTTGTTACAAAGCACCCGTAAAACGATGACTTATTTAAAAGATTTTCTTTTGACAGATTTTGTGATTGATTCGTGTACTGACCATGATTCTTAGAAAGAATCCAATATTTCAGTCGGTTCGGTTCCATAGGCCCTAAGTTATGACCGACCCCAAGTTTAACAAAAGCATTTATTCGACGGAACCCAAGTGTTAAAACGAAAGATTTTTTATTAATTCTTCTTTCGGCAGGTTTTTGGATTGATTCGTGTACCGGTCATGATTCTTGGAAAGAAACCATAATTTCAGTCGGTTCGGTGCCATAGACCCTAAGTTATGACCGACCCCAAGTTTTACAAAGTTTTAATACGAACGAACCCAAGTGCAAAAACGATGAATTTTTTTTTAAATTCGTCTTTCGATAGATTTTTGATTGATTTGTATACTGACCATTATTCTGAGAATGAATCCAAAATTTCAGTCCGTTCCGGTTCCAGAGGGTTTAAGTTAGGATTAGGACCGATCACGAGTGTTGTTACAAAGCGCCCGTAAAACGATGACTTATTTAAAAGATTTTCTTTTGACAGATTTTGTGATTGATTTGTGTACTGACCATGTTTCTTAGAAAGAATCCAATATTTCAGTCGGTTCGGTACCATAGGCCCTAAGTTATGACCAACCCCAAGTTTAACAAAAGCATTTATTCGACGGAACCCAAGTGTTAAAACGAAAGGTTTTTTATTAATTCTTCTTTCGGCAGGTTTTTGGATTGATTCGTGTACCGGTCATGATTCTTGAACCATTATTTCAGTCGGTTCGGTGCCATAGACCCTTAGTTATGACCGACCCCAAGTTTTACAAAGTTTTAATTAGGCCGAACCCAAGTGTTAAAAGGAAAGTTTTTTATTTTAATTCTTCTTTTGGCAGGTTTTTGGATTGATTCATGTACTGACTATAATTTTTAGAAAGAATTTATAATTTCAGTCCGTTCAGCGCAAAAGGGTGTAGATTAGGACCGATCACGAGTGTTGTTACAAAGCGCCCGTAAAACGATTCGTGTACCGGTCATGATTCTTGGAAAGAAACCATAATTTCAGTCGGTTCGGTGCCATAGACCCTAAGTTATGACCGACCCCAAGTTTAACAAAAGCATTTATTCGACGGAACCCAAGTGTTAAAACGAAAGATTTTTTATTAATTCTTCTATCGGCAGGTTTTTGGATTGATTCGTGTACCGGTCATGATTCTTGGAAAGAAACCATAATTTCAGTCGGTTCGGTGCCATAGACCCTAAGTTATGACCGACCCCAAGTTTTTCAAAGTT
This sequence comes from Limnephilus marmoratus, assembly GCA_917880885.1. Lineage (NCBI taxonomy): Eukaryota > Metazoa > Arthropoda > Insecta > Trichoptera > Limnephilidae > Limnephilus > Limnephilus marmoratus. Next base: position 14,048,431 of record OU862922.1, read on the forward strand.
TTAAAACTATTGAACCCAAGTGCAAAAACAATGAATTTTTTTCAAATTCGTCTTTCGATAGATTTTTGATTGATTTGTATACTGACCATGATTCTGAGAAAGAATCCAAAATTTCAGTCCGTTCAGTTCCAGAGGGTTTAAGTTAGGATTAGGACCGATCACGAGTGTTGTTACAAAGCACCCGTAAAACCATGACTTATTTAAAAGATTTTCTTTTGACAGATTTTGTGATTGATTCGTGTACTGACCATGATTCTTAGAAACCGGAACCCAAGTGTTACAACGAAAGATTTTTTTATTAATTCTTCTTTCGGCAGGTTTTTGGATTGATTCGTGTACCGGTCATCATTCTTGGAAAGAAACCATAATTTCAGTCGGTTCGGTGCCATAGACCCTAAGTTATGACCGACCCCAAGTTTTACAAAGTTTTAATACGATCTAACCCAAGTGCAAAAACGATTGTGGCGACACATCATTATAAACTTCGCCATCAAAAGAGGAATCGAGAAACATCTCCTAATATCGCGCGCATCGGCAAACCTACTTGCCGAGGTACCTTCCTACCTATACTGGTCGCGATGTACTTTCTCGCCTGCCGTGCTGGCTGGACGATAATAATATCGCCCCGCCTAGAAAGGTCTAGAGTTTACAAGCCGCCTGAATATTCGGCACCGCGTATTTTCCAGTACCTTCCAGTGTGCACATTGCCGGCGAATGGAACATTACTCCCACCGGTCGCGCTGGCTATATAAGCGACTTAACCCGGCGCTAGCACAGTCAGTATCACACTAACCGTCGGTCAACAGCTCGTCGTAACAGATCTCCGCACAAGTGCTCCTGCATGGCATCTCCGCTCTCTCCAGGGCAGCTTTCTCGAGGTCCATTACCACGTCTCAGCCACAAGGCCCATCGTGCCTTCAGCCCCGCAGAACAGCAACATCCCGCGACTTACAAGGCTTGCGTCACCTTCAATCCGGGGATCAGCTCACCACTTCATGGCACCCCGAAGCCCACCGTGCTTCGCTTCCATGGAACGCGCTCCGCCTCGCCAGGACTACCTGCTGGTGGCTCAGCTTACCGAGCCACACACCGTTTATCTCCGCGACTTAAAGCGTCGAGCAACGGCCTGGAATATAGGTCATCTCCACCGCCATGGTGTCGAGCAACTCGCTGACCTTCACCGCACCATCCCATCACCTCCGTGCGCCTGCAGAATCTCATCACGGCACTCCGCATTACATCATGTTACCGCTTCACCGACCTCTGCTACATAGCTCCAATAAACGACTGACTCACTACTTCGACTTGACGCCTTTTATTTCTCGTTCTGTCTCCCGCTCCCTCACGATTAATTTTTTTTTTAAATTCGTCTTTCGATAGATTTTTGATTGATTTGTATACTGACCATGATTCTGAGAAAGAATCCAAAATTTCAGTCCGTTCAGTTCCAGAGGGTTTAAGTTAGGATTAGGACTGATCACGAGTGTTGTTACAAAGCGCCCGTAAAACGATGACTTATTTAAAAGATTTTCTTTTGGCAGATTTTGTGATTGATTCATGTACTGCCCATGATTCTTAGAAAGAATCCAATATTTCAGTCGGTTCGGTACCATAGGCCCTAAGTTATGACCAACCCCAAGTTTAACAAAAGCATTTATTCGACGGAACCCAAGTGTTAAAACGAAAGGTTTTTTATTAATTCTTCTTTCGGCAGGTTTTTGGATTGATTCGTGTACCGGTCATGATTCTTGAACCATAATTTCAGTTGGTTCGGTGCCATAGACCCTAAGTTATGACCGACCCCAAGTTTTACAAAGTTTTAATACGATCGAACCCAAGTGCAAAAACGATGATTTTTTTTTTAAATTCGTCTTTCGATAGATTTTTGATTGATTTGTATACTGACCATGATTCTGAGAAAGAATCCAAAATTTCAGTCCGTTCAGTTCCAGAGGGTTTAAGTTAGGATTAGGACTGATCACGAGTGTTGTTACAAAGCGCCCGTAAAACGATGACTTATTTAAAAGATTTTCTTTTGGCAGATTTCGTGTACTGACCATGATTCTTAGAAAGAATCCAATATTTCAGTCGGTTCGGTACCATAGGCCCTAAGTTATGACCGAACCCAAGTTTAACAAAAGCATTTATTCGACGGAACCCAAGTGTTAAAATAAAAGATTTTTCATTAATTCTTCTTTCGGCAGGTTTTTGGAATGATTCTTGTACCGGTCATGATTCTTTGAAAGAAACCATAATTTCAGTCGGTTCGGTGCCATAGACCCTAAGTTATGACCGACCCCAAGTTTTACAAAGTTTTAATTAGGCCGAACCCAAGTGTTAAAAGGAAAGTTTTTTTTAATTCTTCTTTTGGCAGGTTTTTGGATTAATTCATGTACTGACTATAATTTTTAGAAAGAATTTATAATTTCAGTCCGTTCAGCGCCATAGGGTCTAGGTTAGGACCGATCACGAGTGTTGTTACAAAGCGCCCGTAAAACGATGACTTATTTAAAAGATTTTCTTTTGGCAGGTTTTGTGATTGAATCGTGTACTGACCATGAGAATTTGTAAGAATCCAATATTTCAGTCGATTCGGTATCATAGGCCCTAAGTTATGACCGACCCGAAGTTTAACAAAAGCATTTATTCGACCGAACCCAAGTGTTAAAACAAAAGATTTTTTATTAATTCTTCTTTCGGCAGGTTTTTGGAATGATTCGTGTACCGGTCATGATTCTTTGAAAGAAACCATAATTTCAGTCGGTTCGGTACCATAGGCCCTAAATTATGACCGACCCCAAGTTTAACAAAAGCATTTATTCGACGGAACCCAAGTGTTAAAACGAAAGATTTTTTATTAATTCTTCTATCGGCAGGTTTTTGGATTGATTCGTGTACCGGTTATGATTCTTGGAAAGAAACCATAATTTCAGTCGGTTCGGTGCCATACACCCTAAGTTATGACCGACCCCAAGTTTTACAAAGTTTTAATACGATCGAACCCAAGTGCAAAAACGATGAATTTTTTTTTAAATTCGTCTTTCGATAGATTTTTGATTGATTTGTGTTCTGACCATGATTCTGAGAAAGAATCCAAAATTTCAGTCCGCTCAGTTCCAGAGGGTTTAAGTTAGGATTAGGACCGATCACGAGTGTTGTTACAAAGCGCCCGTAAAACGATGACTTATTTAAAAGTTTTTCTTTTTGCAGATTTTGTGATTGATTCGTGTACTGACCATGATTCTTAGAAAGAATCCAATATTTCAGTCGGTTCGGTACCATAGGCCCTAAGTTATGACCGACCCGAAGTTTAACAAAAGCATTTATTCGACCGAACCCAAGTGTTAAAACGAAAGATTTTTTATTAATTCTTCTTTCGGCAGGTTTTTGGATTGATTCGTGTACTGACCATGATTCTTGGAGACAAACCAAAATTTCAGTCGGTTCGGTTCTATCGACCATAAGTTTTGACCAACCCCACTTTTTACTATGTTTTAATTGGGCCGAAAAATGTTTTATTGTTAAAATGATAGATGTTTTTAAAATTCATTTTTTGGCAGGTTTTTGGATTTATTTATTTTTATTTAAGTACATAAAACAGGTATTATGCCCAAAAATTTATAAGCATGGATGATTTAAATTACAAAAATTATAACAAAAATAATATCAGTAATAATTAGCTACTCGTAAATATGCAAAAGTGAATTGTCATTTGTTTGTCAACCAGAATGAGTAAAAGGTAGAGTACAAAAGAATCATCAACAGTTTATTATTGGCACCTGTACTGATGGGACAATGATTTAGTAGGTACAATATTTCCTGTCTTTGAATAAAGGGCTTCATCACAATATCAGCTTAATACGATTGATGGTAAAATATATTTTTTGAAGTGATTGAATTGGTTATTCAAAATGTCAATTTCATTATTAGAGCAGTGGATAGTGTTATAATGACTTAATTTTCGCTGTAAAGGGGAGAAATATCCTGTATTTGTGTGGTAGGTAGATAGATATATAGAAAATATCTTGCATCCTACTTGTTGAATTTCTTGACGGTGTGTTAATGTTAATTTGGGATAAAATGTTTGGTGTATCAACTGATGCATGTATATTTTGTGCAGAAGCAATAAATCAGAAAGTTTCCGTCTTCCAGTCAGAGAGTGTAGTTGATAGTGTAGAATTCGGTCTTTAAACGTTCAAAATTGATCAGATATACCTTCGCGATAAGCAATACCACGGGATAATGTAATAATAATTGATGCATGTATTTACCATGATTCTTAGAATCCAAAATTTCAGTCCTTTCAGTGCCATAGGGTCTAAGTTAGGATTAGGACCGATCACGAGTGTTGTTACAAAGCGCCCGTAAAACGATGACTTATTTAAAAGATTTTCTTTTGGCAGATTTTGTGATTGATTCGTGAACTGACCATGATTCTCAGTAAAAATCCAATATATCAGTCGGTTCGGGAACATAGGCCTTAAGTTATGAAAGACCCCAAGTTTAACAAAGCATTAATTCGACCAAACGCAAGTGCTTAAAAGATAAATTTGATAAAAAAATTCTCTTTCGGCAGGTTTTTGGATTGAATCGTGTACTGACCATGATTTTTTGAAACAAACCAAAATTTCAGTCGGATCGGTTCCATAGACATTAAGTTCTGACCGACCCCATGTTTTACAAAGTTTTAATACGACCGAACCCAATCGCAAAAACGATGATTTTTTATAAAATTCATCTTTCGATAGATTTTTGGATTGATTTGTGTACTAAGAAAGTTTCTAAGAAAAAATCCAAAATTTCAGTCGGTTCAGTACCATAAGGTCTAAGTTAGGACCGATCACGAGTGTTGTTAGAAAGCGCCCGTAAAACGATGACTTGTTTAAAAGATTTTCTTTTGGCAGATTTTGTGGTTGATTCGTGCACTGACCATGATTCTTAGAAAGAATCCAATAGTTCAGTCGGTTCGGTACCATAGACCCTAAGTTTTGACCAACCCCAATTTTTACAATGTTTTAATTGGGCTGAACCCAAGTGGTAAAACGAAAGATTTTTTATTAGTTCTTCTTTCGGCAGGTTTTTGGATTGATTCGTGTACTGGCCATGATTCTTTGAAACAAAACAAAATTTCAGTCGGTTCGGTTCCATAGACCTTAAGTTATGACCGACCCCAAATTTTACATTGTTTTAATTGGGCCGAACCCAAGTGTTAAAACCATAGATTTTTTTTTAAATTCTTCTTTTGGCAGGTTTTTGGATTGATGCATGTACTGACCATGATTCTTAGAAAGAATCCAGAATTTCAGTCCTTCCAGTTCCATAGGGTCTAAGTAAAGACCAATCACGAGTGTTGTTCCAAAGCGCCCGTAAAACGATGACTTATTTAAAAGATTTTCTTTTTGGCAGATTTTGTGATTGATTCGTGTACTGACCATGATTCTCAGTGAGAATCCAATATTTCAGTCGGTTCGGTACCATGAGCCCTAAGTTATGACCGACCCCAAGTATAACAAAGCATTAATTCGACTGAACCCAAGTGTTTAAAAAAAAAAAAAATTAATTCTTCTTTCGGCAGGTTTTTGGATTGATTCGCGTACTGACCATGATTCTTGGAAAAAAACCAAAATTTCAGTCGGTTCGATTCCATAGACCCTAAGTTTTGACCAACCTTAATTTTAACAATGTTTTAATTGCGCCGAACCCAAGTGTTAAAACGATATATTTTTTTTTATTCTTTTTTAGGCAGGTTTTTGGATTGATGCATGTACTGATCATGATTCTTATAAAGAATCCAAAATTTCAGTGCATTCGGTTTTTGGATTGTTTTGTGAACTGATCACGAGTCTGAGAAAGAATCCAAAATTTCAGTCCCTTCAGTGCCATAGGGTCTAAGTTTAAATACGACCGAACCCAAGTGCATAAACGATGATATATTTTTTTTAATTCGTTTTTCGATAGATTTTTGGATTGATTTGTGTACTGATCATTATTGTGAGAAAGAATCCAAAATTTCAGTCCCTTCAGTGCCATGGGGTTTAAGTAAGGAACGATCACGAGTGTTGTTACAAAGCGCCCGTAAAACGAAGACTTATTTAAAAGATTTTCTTTTGGCAGATTTTGTAATTGTTTCGTAATCTGACAATGATTCTGAGTAAGAATCCAATATTTCAGTCGGTTCGGAACCATAGACCCTAAGTTGTGACCGACCTCAAATTTAACAAAGCATTAATTCGACCGAACCCAAGCGTATATACGATAATTTTTTGTTTCAATTCTTCTTTCGGCAGGTTTTTGGATTGATTCGTGTACTGGCCATGATTCTTTGAAACAAAACAAAATTTCAGTCGGTTCGGTTCCATAGACCTTAAGTTATGACCGACCCCAAATTTTACATTGTTTTAATTGGGCCGAACCCAAGTGTTAAAACCATAGATTTTTTTTTAAATTCTTCTTTTGGCAGGTTTTTGGATTGATGCATGCACTGATCATGATTCTTACAAAGAATCCAAAATTTTAGTTCGTTTGGTTTTTGGATTGATTTGTGTACTGATCATGAGTCTGAAAAAGAATCCAAAATTTCAGTCAATTCAGTGCCATAGGGTCTAAGTTAGGACCGATCACGAGTGTTGTTTACAAAGCGCCCGTAAAACGAAGACTTATTTAAAAGATTTTTTTTTGGCAGATTTTGTGATTGTTTCGTGATCTGACAATGATTTTGAGTAAGAATCCAATATTTCAGTCGGTTCGGAACCATAGACCCTGAGTTTTGACCGACCCCAAATTTAACAAAGCATTAATTCGACCGAACTCAAGCGTATATACGATGATTTTTTTTTAATTCTTATTTCGTCAGGTTTTGTGGATTGATTCGTGTACTGGCCATGATTCTTTGAAATAAACCAAAATTTCAGTCGGTTCGGTTCCATAGACCTTAAGTTATGACCGACCCCAAATTTTACATTGTTTTAATTGGGCCGAACCCAAGTGTTAAAACCATAGATTTTTTTTAAAATTCTTCTTTTGGCAGGTTTTTGGATTGATGCATGAACTGACCATGATTTTTAGAAAGAATCCAAAATTTCAGTCCATTCAGTTCCATAGGGTCTAAGTTAAGACCGATCACGAGTGTTGTTCCAAAGCGCCCGTAAAACGATGACTTTTTTAAAAGACTTTCTTTTTGGCAGATTTTGTGATTGATTCGTGTACTGACCATGATTCTCAGTATGAATCCAATATTTCAGTCGGTTCGGTACCATAAGCCCTAAGTTATGACCGACCCAAAGTTTAACAAAGCATTAATTCGACTGAACCCAAGTGTTTAAAATATAAATTTTTTATTTTTTTTTTTTTTATTTTTTTGAATGTAGCTATTACTTTGTGGTTATCCATTATAGAAAAATGAAATAATTTAACTTTGTATAAACCACTTATTTGATGCGCAAATCCTGGATTTGCGCATCAAATAAGTGGTTTATACAAAGTTAAATTATTTCATTTTTCTATAAATTTTTTGTTTTAATTCTTCTTTCGGAGGTTTTTGGATTGATTCGTGTACCGACCATGATTTTTCGAAACAAACCACAATTTCGGTCGGTTAGGTTTCAAAGACCCTAAGTTATGACCGACCCCAAGTTTAACAAAGCCTTAATTCGACCGAACCCTAGTGTTTAAATGAATAAAAAAAATTTAATTCTTCTTTTGGCGGTTTTTTGGATTGATTCGTGTACTGACCATTCTTGGAAAAAAACCAATATTTCCGTCGGTTTGGTACCATAGGCCCTACGTTATGACCGACCCCAAGCTAAACAAAGCATTAATTCGATCAAACCCAAGTGTTAAAACGAAAGAATATTAATTTTAAAAATTCCTCTTTCGGCAGGTTTTTGGATTGATTCGTGTACCGGTCATGATTCTTCGAAAGAAACCATAATTTCAGTCGGTTCGGTGCTCTATTCTGACTCTAAGTTTAAAACTTGGGGTCGGTCATAAATTAGGGTCTTTGGAACCTAACCGACCGAAATTTTGGTTTGTTTCGAAAAATCATGGTCGGTACACGAATCAATCCAAAAACCTGCCGAAAGAAGAATTTAAAAAAATATATATATTTTAAACACTTGGGTTCAGTCCAATTAATGATTTGTTAAACTTGGACCCCAAGTTTAACAAAGCATTAATTCGACCGAACTCAAGCGTATATACGATCATTTTTTTTTTAAATTCTTCTTTCGGCAGGTTTTTGGATTGATTCGTGTACTGGCCATGATTCTTTGAAACAAACCAAAATTTCAGTCGGTTCAGTTCTATAGACCTTATGTTATAACCGACCACAAATTTTACATTGTTTTAATTGGGCCGAACCAAGTATTTTTTTTTAAATTCTTCTTTTGGCAGGTTTTTGGATTAATGCATGTTCTGACCAAAATTTCTGTCCGTTCAGTTCCATTGGGTCTATGTTAAGACCGATCACGAGTGTTGTTCCAAAGCGCCCGTAAAACGATGACTTATTTAAAAGATTTTCTATTTGGCAGATTTTGTGATTGATTCGTGTACTGACCATGATTTTTCAGTAAGAATCCAATATTTCAGTCGGTTCAGTACCATAAGCCCTAAGTTATGACCGACCCCAAGTTTAACAAAGCATTAATTCGACTGAACCCAAGTGTTTAAAATATAAATTTTTTGTTTTAATTCTTCTTTCGGAGGTTTTTGGATTGATTCGTGTACCGACCATGATTTTTCGAAACAAACCAAAATTTCGGTCGGTTAGGTTCCAAAGACCCTAATTTATGACCGACCCCAAGTTTTAAAAAGTTTTAATACGACCGAACCCATGTGCAAAAACGACGATTTTTTTTTAATTCGTTTTTCGATAGATTTTTGGATCGATTTGTGTACTGATCATTATTCTGAGAAAGAATCCGAAATTTCAGTCCGTTCAGTGCCATAGGGTCTAAGTCAGGACCGATCACGAGTGTTGTTACAAAGCGCCCGTAAAACGGTGACTTATTTAAAAGATTTTCTTTTGGCAGATTTTGTGATTGATTCGTGAACTGACCATGATTCTCAGTAAGAATCAAATTTTTCAGTCGGTTCTGTACCGTACGCCCTAAGTTAAAACCGACCCCAAGTTTAACAAAGCATTAATTCAACCGAACCCTAGTGTTTAAATGAATAAAAATAATTTTAATTCTTCTTTTAGCAGGTTTTTGGATTGATGCGTGTACTGACAATGATTCTTGGAAAGAAACCAAAATTTTAGTCGGTTTTGTGCCATAGACCCTAAGTTATAACCGACCACAAGTTTTACAAAGTGTTAATACGACCGAACCCAAGTGCAATAGCGATGATTTTTTTTTTTAAATTCGTCTTTCGATAGATTTTAGGATTGATTTGTGTACTGACCATGATTCTCAGTAAGAATCCAATATTTCAGTCGGTTCGGTACCATAGACCCTAATTTATGACGGACCCCAAGTTTAACAAAGCATTAATTTTACCAAACCCATGTGTATAAACGATAATTTTTTTTGATATTCTTCTTTCGGCAGGTTTTAGGATTGTTTCGTGTACTGACTATGGAAAATCGTGAATTTCTTGGAAAAAAACCAAAATTTCAGTCAGTTCGATTCCATAGACCCTAAGTTTTGACCAACACCAATTTTTACAATGTTTTAATTGCGCCGAACCCAAGTGTTAAAACGATATATTTATTTTAATTCTTTTTTAGGCAGGTTTTTGGATTGATGCATGTACTGATCATGATTCTTATAAAGAATCCAAAATTTCAGTCCATTCGGTTTTTGGATTGTTTTGTGGACTGATCATGAGTCTGAGAAAGAATCCAAAATTTCAGTCCCTTCAGTGCCATAGGGTCTAAGTTTTAATACGACCGAACCCAAGTGCATAAACGATGATTTTTTTTTTTAATTCGTTTTTAGGCAGGTTTTTGGATTGATGCATATACTGATCATGATTCTTACAAAGAATCCAAAATTTCAGTCCATTCGGTTTTTGGATTGATTTGTGTACTGATCATGATTCTGAGAAAGAATCCAAAATTTCAGTCCCTTCAGTGCCATAGGGTCTAAATTTGTTACAAAGCGCCCGTAAAACGAAGATTTATTTAAAAGATTTTCTTTTGGATGATTTTGTGATTGTTTCGTGAACTGACCATGATTCTGAGTAAGATTCCAATATTTCAGTTTGTTTGGAAACATAGACCCTACGTTACGATCAACTCCAAGTTTAACAAAGCATTAATTCGACCGAACCTAAGCGTAAGTATATACGATCATTTTTTTTTTTATTCTTCTTTCGGCAGGTTTTTGGATTGATTCGTGTACTGGCCATGATTCTTTGAAACAAACCAAAATTTCAGTCGGTTTGGTTCCATAGACCTTAAGTTATGACCGACCCCAAATTTTATGTTGTTTTAATTGGGCCGAACCCAAGTGTTAAAACCATAGATTTTTTTTTTAAATTCTTCTTTTGGCAGGTTTTTGGATTGATGCGTGTACTGACCATGATTCTTAGAAAGAATCCAATATTTCAGTCCGTTCAGTTCCGTAGGGTCTAAGTTAAGACCGATCACGAGTGTTGTTCCAAAGCGCCCGTAAAACGACGACTTATTTAAAAGATTTTCTTTTGGCAGATTTTGTGATTGATTCGTGTACTGACCATGATTCTCAGCAAGAATCCAATATTTCAGTCGGTTCGGTACCATAGGCCCTATGTTATTACCGACCCCAAGTTTAACAAAGCATTAATTCGACCGAACCCAAGTGTTTCATAACGCTTAATAAGATCTCGATAGGTTTGTTCTGATTCACCTACGAAGACCAGAATTCAAACCTATTGGTGAATTTCACACACTGGGTACTTATTTGGCTGATAATTGCCGGTGTCAACGGTTGTTAAGGATAAAAAACAAGTGTTGTATTCGCCAGTCTTCCGATCGCAACGCAGCTGTCAACATTGTACAACCGTCTATATCGTGATAAGCTAACATAATACGTATAGTGAATCTACCGCCGGTAATTCACCTTTCCATAAATTTACTAACTCCCGACCGACTGCCTGTAGACCAGCCAAACGCGACACGAGGGACCCACAAACCGGGCAAGATTGCCATCACTATCGTAAGTCCCTCTGTTTGTTTAATGAACATATTCTATCGAGATTCATAGGCGTTTGATTTAGCAAGGAATAACCAAGGTTATTCTAAACCCCGTGCCATCGTGCACGATATATTGGTGCCGAAATCAGCGAACTTTAGATATTAAAATCTGCATTTGCAAAGCAAAAAAAATATTATGAAATGTTTCGTGAATTTAAATGTCAACCATTCGAACTGTTAATTTCAAACAGCGAAGTTTAGAATTAGGTATCTAGTTCTTAATTATTTACGACCTACCGTAGGTACTTTTAAATTATAACAAATTCTATTGATTTATTCAATTTCCTTTCGAGGTACGTTTCTATTTTATTTTCGTGTTTATTATCAAAATGGCGCCAACTATTCAAACATTTCGCCGAAAACGGACATTAGCAAATAATAGATTGATAAAAACGCATGAAATCGCGAAAATCGCTTTATACGATATAACGAAGAAAGACTTACTGTTGGCTCATTATACAACTCTTGAAAGGATAGTTCTTGAATTTGAAACATCTCACGACGAAATATTAAATTTAGATGACTCAAACCAAATTGAGGAAGATGAAATTCGCGAAGCTTTTGATGAAATGTATTACCAAATTGTCGCAATATATCAGAAGTTGACCAGTCAACCAGTTGAATCTAAGACCGCAAATGTATGCACGAACGTCAAATTACCAAAAATAAGCATTCCAATATTCTCTGGCGATATCAAACAATGGCCCGAATTTTATGATATGTTTAATGCCTTTATTCATGAAAACAAATTATTGTCAAATATTGAACGCATGCAGTATTTGTTTTCGAGTGTATCTGGCGAGGCATTAGGCTTAATTCGGACATTCCCGGTCCAGGGAGCCCACTATTTGGAAGCTTATCAAAGACTGATCGGGCGTTATCGCAACGCGCGCGAACTGGCATTTACGTGTTGGCGGGAAATGCAAAATGTTAATTTACCGCCCAACGATCCATACGAATTTCGCCGCGTTTTCGACGTGTTTATCGAAAATCTAACAATCTTAAGAGAATTGGATCTCCCTACAGACAATTGGGACTTCGTGCTTTGTTATTTGATTCTGTCAAAATTGGATTCACCAACGAGGTGCGCTTTCGAACAACTGCAGTCTCCTACTGAGTTGCCATCATATTCGAAACTAAAGGAGTTTTTATATAACCAGTGTGAAGCTCGTGTACGAGACTTACATTTTTTGTCTCCCGATCGCAATCATGTTGAAAAACACCACGGTGAAAGATCAGCGTACAAACCTCCCGCACGTAAATCTGAACAGGCTCCCAAAAAACATACTTCATCGCTTCTTTGCGATGTAACGAAGGTGCGACCTGAATCCAATGGGTCCTCGATCTCGATCAATTTTCCAAAATGCTCCTATTGTGAGGAAGAACATTTAATTTCCAAGTGCAAGGCATTCGCGCTAAAATCAGTTCAGGATCGCATCCAATTCGCCAAAGCTCACCGTTGGTGCTTTAATTGTCTTCGTTCTTCTCATTATCTTAAAGATTGTAAATCTATATTTAAATGTCAGAAATGTAACCAAAAGCATCACACTCTACTCCATCATGATGAAACCATATCTTCTAAAGAAGGGGTTCATCACCCCACGACGTCTACGGACCAAGAGGACCCTCAAATTAGTGTCCTCACCAATTTAGGTGACAGGTCCGTAGTTCTATTGTCTACTGCCAAGGTTAGCATTCGAGATTCCTCCGGTAGGTTTCAAACTTTTCGTGCGTTGATCGATTCAGGCAGTCAAGCTCATTTCATCACCGATCGCGCTGCAGAGCGTCTAGGCATCCATCGTACGGCCAGTTCTCGAAGAATTAGTGGCTTAGGCCAATCTTCCGCAACTGCGTCAGGAGTCATTCAATTAGAAGTTGGTGTTGAGGAACAGGTTCTCTTTAACATTAAGGCACTCACGCTGCCTACTATCTGCGGCAACATGCCAACGGTTCGATTAGATAAGTCGTCATGGCATCAGTTGCAAGAATTACCTCTTGCTGACCCTGACTGTCACAAACCGGGACCGATTGACCTTCTTCTGGGTGCTGAGGTCTTTACTTCTCTTTTGAGATCTGGCAATGTGAAGGGTGGTCGTAATCAGCCATCAGCTTTCAATTCTGTATTTGGTTGGCTTCTTCTAGGTTCGGTTGGTTCTGACGCCGGTCACGAAATAAAATCGTTCGTCGTAACTAACGAGGACCGGCTCCATGAAGAGGTTAAGCGACTATGGGAGTTGGACACCATTCCCCAGTCTTCACAGCTCACCCCCGAGGAACAACTTTGTGAACAGATGTACTGCGCGGACCATTCCCGTGACACTTCGGAACGATACATCGTAGCCTTGTCTTTTCGAGAAAGGGACAAGAATATCTCTTTTCCCGGGTCACGCGAAGTCGCTTTACGCAGATTCCATTCACTTGAACGCAAACTCATAGCAAATCCAAAGTTCTTCGTCAAATCTCTAGTACAAAGGTTGTGGATTTTAAGGGTTGGTTGGGATGACACCCCACCCGTTGACATCGTTTATCAATGGGAACGTTACACTAAACAATTACCGCTCTTGAATTCGTTCGAAATCCCGCGTTGGGTTTCAGTCCCTCACCTGAAATCGTGCCAACTACATGGCTTCTCAGATAGTTCGGAAATCGGATATGGTGCGGTAGTTTACTTACGAACCACAGACGTTGACGGTATCGTCCAAGTCTTTTTAATTTGCGCCAAGTCTCGAGTCGCCCCCACCAAAAGTATTTCTTTGCCTCGTCTCGAACTTTGTGCGGCAGTTCTTCTTGCAGAACTTCTAAAATTCGTCAAGGAATTATACGTACCCTTGCTTTCAATCTCTAATACGTTTGCGTGGTCCGATTCAACCGTTGTGCTTGCATGGTTACATTCTCCTTCATATCGCTGGAAAACTTTCGTTGCGAACCGTGTTAGTCACATCCAGGATGCCCTCAAAGATACTTCGTGGCATCACGTATTATCCGGCGATAATCCAGCGGACGTCGCTTCAGCAGATCTAGTTGATAATACGTTATGGTGGGCGGGGCCGCCGTGGCTAATTCAGCCTTGGCCATCTTTAGATGGTAATGTCGACGAAATTGAACCTCACTCTGAGGAACGAGTTCAATCGTTATTAGTCCAACAGGATGAAAATTTGGTGGACTTATTACTAGTTAAAGTTTCTTCTCTCCGGAAGATTCAACGCATTCTCGGTTATTGTCATAGATTCATTTACAACATACGTAACAAAGAGTCTCGTCGGTCGGATCTTCCATTGAACCGTACCGAAGTTCACGCTTCGCTGTTGGCAGTACTTAAACATATTAAATGTGTACATTTCAATGATGATATCACGCGCTTGAATGAGGGCAACCTTCTTTCGAAAGAAATGCGAAAGCTCAATATATTCATTGATGACCACGGTTTGCTCAGGGTGGGTGGCAGGTTATCTCGATCTGTGCTTGAATTTGAGCATAAACATCCTGCCCTACTTCTTCGTGAATCCAAGCTCACTTTTCTTGTGATAGAAACTCTCCATCGAGAACATTGTCATCCAGGCATTAACACGATGCAATATTTGTTGACACAGCAGTTTTGGATTCTGTCGCCCAAGCGCGCCATCCGCCACTGTTTGTCAAAGTGTATAAAATGTTATCGCATAAAACCAGCCCCTCTAGAACCTTTCATGAGTGACCTACCCGCTGCTCGTGTTAATCAGGTTAAACCATTTTCGATCGTGGGCGTTGATTATCTCGAAATAGCTTCAGATCTGTCTACCGAATCTTTCATTTCAGCGCTACGTCGATTTGTAGGTAGACGAGGTCGTGTAAATGCCATACACTCAGATTGCGGTACAAATTTTGTGGGAGCTAAAAATTCGTTCATGCACACTGCTTCACAGTCAGAACAAATCGATTTTTGTTTCAATCCTAAATCTAGTTCCCGTTTCGGTGGCATATGGGAGATTCAAATTAAATCGGTTAAATCTCATCTTTATCGCATAATTGGTAACCAAACATTAACTTTCGAGGAATTGACAACACTCTTCGTGCAGATTGAGGCCATGTTAAACTCTCGACCTCTCTACCCGATGAGTTCTGACTCAAACGATTTGCGAGTGTTAACTCCAGGTCATTTTTTGCCTTTGGAACCCTTGACGTCCGTGCCGGATGAGGATTATACTGATCTGAAAATCAACCGTCTGAGTCGTTGGCAACATATAAATGATGTGATTATAATCCGAAGCGAAAATACTGTCCCTTTGCATTGGCCTATAGCACGAGTCGATAAATTGCACCCATGTCCAGACGGCGTTGTGCGTGTCGCTACGGTCCGTACATCTAATGGTTCTGTTCTCACGAGACCATTAACCAAATTATGTTCACTACCTAGTCAAGTTGACTAATCGTTCTCGCTGTCGCGGATAATTTTAATAATATAATTATTGTTTTTTTTGTTACGTCTTAGTATATCGTATCACCTAGTTTAATTATTTCTTCGTTCACACAACATTTCATAACATTTCATGCTTTGGTTAAGGTTTAAATTTTTCTTTAAAAATACACTTTGTTGTATTTTGGTGGGTGGAATGTTTCATAACGCTTAATAAGATCTCGATAGGTTTGTTCTGATTCACCTACGAAGACCAGAATTCAAACCTATTGGTGAATTTCGCACACTGGGTACTTATTGGGCTGATAATTGCCGGTGTCAACGGTTGTTAAGCATAAAAAACAAGTGTTGTATTCGCCAGTCTTCCGATCGCAACGCAGCTGTCAACATTGTACAACCGTCTATATCGTGATAAGCTAACATAATACGTATAGTGAATCTACCGCCGGTAATTCACCTTTCCATAAATATACTTACTCCCGACCGACTGCCTGTGGACCAGCCAAACGCCACACGAGGGACCCACAAACCGGGCAAGATTGCCATCACTATCGTAAGTCCCTCTGTGATATATCTTTGTATTTGTTTAATGAACATATTCTATCGAGATTCATAGGCGTTTGATTTAGCAAGGAATAACCAAGGTTATTCTAAACCCCGTGCCATCGTGCACGATATATTGGTTTTTGGATTGATGCGTGTACTGACCATGATTCTTAGAAAGAATCCAATATTTCAGTCCGTTCAGTTCCATAGGGTCTAAGTTAAGACCGATCACGAGTGTTGTTCCAAAGCGTCCGTAAAACGATGACTTATTTAAAAGATTTTCTTTTGGCAGATTTTGTGATTGATTCGTGTACTGACCATGATTCTCAGCAAGAATCCAATATTTCAGTCGGTTCGGTACCATAGGCCCTATGTTATTACCGACCCCAAGTTTAACAAAGCATTAATTCGACCGAACCCAAGTGTTTAAATTATAATTTTTTTTTTTAATTTTTCTTTCGGCAGGTTTTTGGATTGATTCGTGTACTGACCATGATTCTTGGAAACATCAAAATTTCAGTCGGTTCAGTGCCATAGACCCTAAGTTATGACCGACCCCAAGTTTTACAAAGTTTTAGTACGACCGAACCCAAGTACAAAAAATTTTTTTTTTTTTAATTCGTCTTTCGATAGATTTTGGGATTGATTTGCGTACAGACCTTGATTCTGAGAAAGAATCCAAAATTTCTGTCCGTTCAGTGCCACAGGGTCTAAGTTATGACCGATCACGAGTGTTGTTACAAAGCGCCTGTAAAACGATGACTTATTTAAAAGATTTTCTTTTGGCAGATTTTGTGATTGATTCGTGAACTGACCATGATTCTCAGAAAGAATCCAATATTTCAGTCGGTTCGGTACTATAGGCCCTAAGTTATGACCGACCCCAAGATTAACAAAGCATTAATTCGAACGAACCCTAGCGTTTAAACCATATATTTTTTTTTAAATTCTTCTTTCGGCAGGTTTTTGGATTGATTCGTATACTGACCATGATTCTTGGAAACAAACCAAAATTTCAGTCGGTTCGGTTCCATAGACCCTATGTTTTGACCGAACCCAAATTTTACAATGTTTTTATTGGGCCGAACCCAAGTGTTAAAACGATAGTTTTTTTTTAATTCTTCTTTCGTCTGGTTTTTGGATTGATTCGTGTACTGACTATGATTCTTTAAAACAAACCAAAATTTTAGTCGGTTCGGTTCCATAGACCCTAAGGAATGACCGACCCTACTTTTTGCAATGTTTTAATTTGGCCGAACCCAAGTGTTAAAACCATAGATTTTTTTTAAATTCTCTTTTACGCAGACTTTTGGATTGATTTATGTACTGACCATGATTCTTAGAATGAATACACAAACACAAACATTTTACACGACAACACGATAACATTCGTTTAAACACCATCCATACTATCTACGGTAAGCAATCAATTAGTTACGAGGGGGGCAAATTATATAATTGCCTTCCAGATGATATCATAAACGAAAAAAGTGTGTGCAAATTGAAAAAAAAAATTGTTTTTGTTTATTCACAAAAAAACAAAGTTGTGATAGTGAATAATATCGTATGGTAGTATAATGTCATGTTAATGTTAGTATTGCAATCTAAGGTTATGAATTGTAAAGACTATGTAATGTACAAACTATGTAATATAATGTAAAAGTACATAATTCAATATTCTAGTAAGTGAAAATGTTATTTTCTTTTTAGCTGGAAAACTAAACTTATCAGAAAAAAAAAATCCAAAATTTCAGTCCGTTCAGTGCCATAGGGTCTAAGTTACGACCGTTCATGAGTGTTGTTACAAAGCGCCCGTACAACGATGACTTATTTAAAAGATTTTCTTTCGACAGATTTTGTGATTGATTCGTGTACTGACCATGATTCTTAGTAGGAATCCAATATTTCAGTCTGTTCGGTACCATAGGCTCTAAGTTATGACCGACCCCAGGTATAACAATGCATTAATTCGAATGAACACAAGTGTTAAAACGATTTTTTTTTTTTTAAATTTTTCTTTCGGTAGGTTTTTGGATTGATTCGTGTGCTGGACCATGATTCTTGGAAAGAAACCAAAATTTCAGTCGGTTTGGTGCCATTGACCCTATGTTATGACCGACCCCAAGTTTTACAAAGTTTTAATACGACCGAACTCAAGTGCAAAAACAATGATTTTTTTTTTAATTTGTCTTTCGATAGATTTTTGGATTGATTTGTGTACTGACCATGATTCTTATAAAGAATCCATAATTTCAGTCCATTCATTGCCATAGGGTCTAAGTTAGGGCCGATCACGAGTGTTATTACAAAGTACCCGTAAAACGATGAATTATTTAAAAGATTTTCTTTTGGCAGACTTTGTGATTGATTCGTGTAAGGACTATGATTCTCAGTAAAAATCCAATATTTCAGTTCGGTACCATGGGGCCCTAAGTTATGACCGACCCCAAGTTAAACAAAGCATTAATTCGACCGAACCCAAATGTTAAATTGATAGTTTTTTTTTAAATTCTTCTTTTGGTTGGTTTTTGATTTGATTCGTGTACTGACCATGATTCTCGAAAAGAAACTAAAATTTCAGTCGTTTCGGTGCCATAGGCCCTAAGTTATGACCGACCCCAAGTTTAGGAACTTTTAAACAGAACCCAAGTGTTAAAACCATGATTTTTTTTTAACTTCTTTCGGCAGATTCTTTTGATTGATTCGTGTACTTATCATGATCCAAAATTTCAGTCGGTTCGGTGCGATAGGGCCAGAGTAATGACCAACCCCAAGTTTAACAAAGTGTTAATACGACCGAACCCAAGTGTTAAAACGATGAATTTTTTTATATTCTTCTTTCGGCAGGTTTTTTGGTTGATTCGTGTATAGACCATGATTCCAAGTACGAATCAAAAATAACCGTCGGATCTGTGCCATAGGCCCTAAGT
Organism: Limnephilus marmoratus; assembly: GCA_917880885.1. Taxonomy (NCBI): domain Eukaryota; kingdom Metazoa; phylum Arthropoda; class Insecta; order Trichoptera; family Limnephilidae; genus Limnephilus; species Limnephilus marmoratus. Next base: position 14,067,476 of record OU862922.1, read on the forward strand.
CATGACCGACCCCAAATTTTAAGAAGTGTTAATTGGGCCGAACACAAGTGTTAAAACGATTTTTTTTTTTTTAATTTTTCTTTCGGTAGGTTTTTGGATTGATTCGTGTGCTGGACCATGATTCTTGGAAAGAAACCAAAATTTCAGTCGGTTTGGTGCCATTGACCCTATGTTATGACCGACCCCAAGTTTTACAAAGTTTTAATACGACCGAACTCAAGTGCAAAAACAATGATTTTTTTTTTAATTTGTCTTTCGATAGATTTTTGGATTGATTTGTGTACTGACCATGATTCTTATAAAGAATCCATAATTTCAGTCCATTCATTGCCATAGGGTCTAAGTTAGGGCCGATCACGAGTGTTATTACAAAGTACCCGTAAAACGATGAATTATTTAAAAGATTTTCTTTTGGCAGACTTTGTGATTGATTCGTGTAAGGACCATGATTCTCAGTAAAAATCCAATATTTCAGTTCGGTACCATGGGGCCTCAAGTTATGACCGACCCCAAGTTAAACAAAGCATTAATTCGACCGAACCCAAATGTTAAATTGATAGATTTTTTTTAAATTCTTCTTTTGGTTGGTTTTTGATTTGATTCGTGTACTGACCATGATTCTCGAAAAGAAACTAAAATTTCAGTCGTTTCGGTGCCATAGGCCCTAAGTTATGACCGACCCCAAGTTTAGGAACTTTTAAACAGAACCCAAGTGTTAAAACCATGATTTTTTTTTAATTCTTCTTTCGGCAGATTCTTTTGATTGATTCGTGTACTTATCATGATCCAAAATTTCAGTCGGTTCGGTGCGATAGGGCCAGAGTAATGACCAACCCCAAACAAAGTGTTAATACGACCGAACCCAAGTGTTAAAACGATGAATTTTTTTATATTCTTCTTTCGGCAGGTTTTTTGATTGATTCGTGTATAGACCATGATTCCAAGTACGAATCAAAAATAACCGTCGGATCTGTGCCATAGGCCCTAAGTCATGACCGACCCCAAATTTTAAGAAGTGTTAATTGGGCCGAACCCAAGTGTTAAAACGATAGGTTTTTTTTTATTCTTCTTTTGACAGGTTTTTGGATTGATTCATGTACTGACCATAATTCTTAGAAAGAATCTATAATTTCAGTCCGTTCAGTGCCATAGGATCTAAATTAGCACCACTCACGAGGGTTGTTACTAATGAAACACGGTAATTAGACTTGAACAGAAGAATTTATTCTCGCAAAGTAATACATGTAGGTACACTGAGCTACACATAACAGATCCTAGATGGCGTTAGGTTTAACATTATTTTGTTATAATCTAACACCCTCTCGTAACAAAATAATCCAAATTTCATATTAACAAAAAACAATAAGATTTAAACTTCCGATATGCCCATTGAACTTAAAAATTTATAATGTTTATTTATACATAGACTTTTCGTCAATAAATCAGCTGGCATATTGGAGGTTGAAACATAATCAAGTTTCACTTTATTATCAAATACACATTCTCTAACAAAATGATGTCGTACATCAATATGTTTGGTACGTTTATGAAACAGTGGATTAACAGCCAATTTAATAGAGCTATGACTATCACTTTACAAACATACAGGTGTATTTTTATTGATTTCTATCATATCTGACAATAAATTCTTTAAATAAATAGCCTCTTTGCAGGCTTCAGATAAAGCCATGTACTCCGCTTCTGTACTTGACAAAGCAATTGTTCTTTGTTTTCTGGATTCAAAAGAAATGACACATCCTGACATTATGAAGCAGAAACCAGTATATGACTTTCTATCTAAAGTACATGACGCCCAATCCGCGTCTACGAAACCATGTAAAGTGTAATAATTTTTTTTATAAACTAAACCATAGCTTTTAGTTTTCTGAAGGTATTTTAACAATCTTTTTAAATGTTTCCAATGAGTTTCATTATAACAGTTATTATACTGACTTAAATAACTTACACTATAAGCAATATCTGGTCTTGTCAATACAGATAGGTACGTGAGACTTCCTATCAGCTGTTGGTATGGATATTTTAAAATATCATCATGATTATTTAAATCTTTTTCCTAGATATTGTTTAATTTGACCTAAATCTTTTATCTTGAATTTATTGACAAGTTCAGTCTTTAACTGTTCATAATAATTTTCTGAATTATAAAATACAAAGAAATCATCCACAAATAATGCAACAAATATTTTAACATCATTATTGCTTTTTATAAACAGACAAGGTTCATATTTGGATTTTATGTAACCTAAATTCAATAAACATTCTTCTACTCTAATATACCAAGTTCTAGCAGACTGTTTGAGACCATAAATAGCTCTTTTTAATTTTAATACTTTATTTTTACAATTTACAAAATGAGAGTATCCTGGTATCTCTGTAAAAACATTTTCTTTAAGAAAACCGTTTAAGAATGCTGTTGGTACATCAAGGTGATTCATTTTGAGATTAAGTTGTACACTTAAAGCAAATAATAATCTAAGGGTAGAATATCTTAACACTGGCGAGAACGTTTCGGTAAAATCTATGCCTTTTTTCTGGGAAAAACCCTTTGCAACAAGTCTCGCTCTGAAACGCACTTCACCGTCACTGTTATATTTCTTTTTAAGCACCCACTTATTTTTTACCACTGTGCCATGCTGCGGCCTGTCTACTAGCTCCCAAGTGTCATTTTCACTAAAGGATTTTAATTCCTCCTTTATTGCATTTTTCCACTCCACTTCTTCGGGTCCAGTTATAGCCTCAGTGAGAGAAATCTGTTCACTCGACACATCTTCTATACACACGCTCGTGTATCCATAGTACTCTGGTTTACGTTTGACTCGTTTTTCCGGAGCAATGTTAGTATTTTCCGGAAAAACATCTGTGTCGGCCGGGGTTAACGTCTCATATAAACTGTCTTCTGACTCACTAGTCGATTCCTCAGGAACATATGTAACATCATTCATATTATCCTCTTCAAATGTGCTGTTCACCTGACTTTCCTCCATGCAGTCAGGTAGCTGTGTGTCTTTGACGAAAATAGTTGCTGCCGAACTGTCATTTGTATTTTCTATGACAACAACATCTCTAGCAATAATTAATTTTTGTGTCTCTGGATCAAACAATCGATAGCCTTTGGTGTTTTCCGAATAGCCAACTAGGAACATTTTATTTGCCTTTTTATCCCATTTTTTGCGCTTTTCTTTCGGAATATGGACCATCACTCGACTGCCAAAGATTCGTAAATGGGAAACATTTGGCTTTTTCCTGTCCACATTTCATAGGGCATAGTACCACGGCTTAGTCCCGCCGTTGGTGACCTATTTATAAGATACACCGCCGTATTTACAGCCTCTGCCCAAAACTTCTTTTCGAACTGTGCATCAAATAAGAGACACCGTGCTTTCTCCACAATTGACCTATTGTATCTTTCGGATAGCCCATTTTGTTCTGGAGTATATGCGTTTGTTTTCTGATGCACTATACCACACTGCTTCAAGAAATTTTTCATTTCCGCTGAGCAGAACTCGCCACCATTATCAGATCTTAATATTTTTATTTTCTTTGATTGCTGATTCTCAACTAAATTTTTAAACTCCTTGAAGTATTTGAATGTTTGATGTTTTGACTGTAGAAAGTATACAAAACACATTCTGCTATAGTCATCCACAAATATTAAAAAGTATCTGGCCATTCCAAGTGAATTATTCTCCATTGGCCCACATAGATCACTATAGGCCACTTGCATCACATTTTTTTAAATTTTTTTCCGGTTTAGGCAAATATTCTAAGACATTTTGTATTTTTTTTTTTTAATCGTTTTTTTGAAACCCTGGGGATTTTTTGAAAATTTCAAACCAAAAAATCAGACCATTTTTTATAAACCGGAAAGACGGGACATAATTTTATAGGTGTGAAAAAACGATAATTACATAGCAGAAATTCATTTAAAAAAAAAGAACGTTTTCCACACGAATGGCACACGAGAATAACGAGGCATACCAAAAATATTACATCTCATAAATATTTTTTTCCTTGATCCATCTTATTGATCATAAATCATTATAATGTACAGCGTCTATATTACTAAATTCAATGTAATATACTTGAACTAGTAAATTGTAATAATAATAAGAATATTATAGAATTTTATTTTGTTAAAATCAGCACCATAATCATTATACCTCTAAAACATGTACCGACATCATCTTCACGTTCTGAAGAGAACCCCGTACCCATTATTTGTACGGGGTTCTCTTCAGAACATCTGTCAAAAAATCAAACCAAATGATAAGTTCGCAGAGAACAAACAATAAATCTAGTGAACGAATTCAAAAATTCCCATATAAAAAAATAAATCAGTGTGGAATTTTATAAAATTAATAGGAACATTTTCGGCGACGGGACATTTTCATGTAGTGACGTCACGAGCCCAAATAATGGATTTATTTATTTAAAAATAAAAAAAAACTGTACATTTCTAAAAATTTTTACTAACATTTTCGTAATCTTAGTAAAAAACTCTATCCACACGATTTTTTCCAAGTCGTTATGAAGTCCATGCAAGTGGCCTATTCCAGCGTTTCCTGACTCTTGCTAGTACTCAGAGGAAAAGGCAGCCTCGCCTGCTTGCCCTCACAGCATATAGTACAGCTGGATTTATCAATTTCACAATTTTTGTTGTTGAAATGTCACACCTTCAACTGCTCCGTTCTTCATCGCATTCAGAGTTTTACAATTAATGTGTCCCAACCTTCGGTGCCATATTTCACTTGTCACATTTGTTGCTGTACACGCAAACAAATGTTCTGACTTAATATTTAATTTATATACACCATTTACTAAATTTGCAACACCTACCAGTACATTCTGTCGATTGTTGCTTCAAAGTTAACTTTGTTCCCACTTTGAATCAGCTGACTTATTGATAACAAATTAGTTGATAGATTCGGCACGCATAAAACATTTTTGACAGGGATATCAAAACTCGAATTGTTCACTACTGTCGTAATCATTGTGTTTCCTGAGCATATAACCGGTATTTTCTCGTGATTTGCAATAACTATGTCTTTCACTTCGTGATTAAACGATACATCCTGTAAACAACGTTTATCAACAATCATATGTGAACTTGCAGCAGAATCCACATACCAATGTGAATTATTGAATGTTCCATTCAAAAATATTGCACTAAATGCATTGGTTTCACTTTTTTTCTGTGTATTATTCGGGAACTTATTCATATAATGACCGAGTTGTTGACACTTGTAACAGCGGATTGTTTTGACAGAACTCGAAGATGGCGGTGGCGTCGACGTTTTCCATTTTGCAGGGCTACCAGTGCTGCCATTTCTCTTGCTGTGTCGGTGCTGCCAACCTTTTGACAAAAATGCACTATTTTTTCCAGAACTGCCAACTTCGGAACTCATGTCCAGCAATTTCGATTTTATGACATCCGTGCTGATAATCGTACCACTATGCTCGATCGCCATTACTAAAGGAGCAAATTTTTCCGTTAGCCCAGCGAGCAGAAGAGATTCAATCCACTCGTCCGTTATCTGGAAACCGGTACTTTTAAGTTTCTGCGCAGTATCAACCATCTGAGTTACATAGGCACCCATTGATTCTGAGTCTTCTAGCCGAATAAATACTAGCTTTCGGAGTAAACTGATGCGACGTGTGAAGCCAGAGTCGTCATATAAGGCCTTCAAACGTTTCCATACACCTTGTACTGTTTGCTCGTTTTTGATGTGAACATAAATAGAGGGGTCAATCGTCATAATAAGTTTAGCTTTTGCCTTTTTATCATCCAAACTTATACAATCAGATGATTCTGGCTTGTGAATATCGACACCATCCAACATCAAAAAGTGTTCAGCAGCATATTGCCATTCATTAAAATTCTCGCGGCCCTTCAATCTTGGTATATTCACTATGTAACTTCCCGCCATATTGAACAATAACACTCGGGGACCGATAACGCAGTAACAGATTGTCAATCCCAAAAACAGTTATTTTTGCAGCGATTTACTTTGTTTTTCTGGAGTATATGGTACACTGTTCACAGACTGTCCACTTAAAAGTAATTTTACGTGAGAAAACTTTACTTTAACGCGAATTATAGCTACTGGGCCCATAACCTAATGAAACACGGTAATTAGACTTGAACAGAAGAATTTATTCTCGCAAAGTAATACATGTAGGATCACTGAGCTACACATAATAGATCCTAGATCGCGTTAGGTTTAACATTATTTTGTTATAATCTAACAGTTACAAAGGGCCCGTTAAACGAAAAAAAAATTTATAAGGTTTTTCTTTTGGCAGATTTTGTGATTGTTTCGTGTTCTGACCATGATTTTCAGTAAGAATCCTATATTTTAGGCCCTAAGTCATGGCCGACCCCAAGTTTGATGAAGTGCTGATTGGACCAAGCCCAAGTGTTTAAACGATTTCTTTTTTTAATCTCCTTTCGGCAGGTTGTTGATTCGTGTACTGACCATGATTCTTGGAAACTAACCAAAATTTCATTCGGTTCGGTTCCATAGACACTAAGTTATGACCGACCCCAAGTTTTACAAAGTTTTTATTCGACCGAACCCAAGTGTTGAAACGACAGTTTTTTTTTATATGTGTACTGAGCATGATTCTGAGAAAGAATCCAAAATTTCAGTTGGTTCGGTGTCATAGGATCTAAGTTAGGACCGATCACGAGTGTTGTTACAAAGCGCCCGTAAAACGATGATTTATTTAAAAGGCAGATTTTGTGATTGATTCGTGTACTGACCATGATTATCTGTAAGAATCCAATATTTCAGTCGGTTCGGTGCCATCATAGGCCCTAAGTTATTACTGACCCCAAGTTTAACAAAGCATTAATTCGACCGAACCCAAGTGTTAAAACGATAGATTTCTTAAAAAATTCTTCTTTCGGCAGGTTTTTGGATTGATTCGTGTACTGATGATGATTCTTGGAAACAAACAAAAATATCATTCGGTTCGGTGCCATAGAACCTAAGTTATGACCGACCCCAAATTTACCAAAGTTTTAATACGAGCGAACCCAAGTGCAACGATGATTTTTTTTTTAATTCGTCTTTCGATAGAATTTTGGATTGATTCGTGTACTGACCATGATTCTTGGAAAGAAACCAAAATTTCAGTCGGTTCGGTGCCATGGGCCCTAAGTTATGACCGACCCCAAGTTTAGCAAATCTATAACCGAACCCAAGTGTTAAAACAATGATTTTTTTTATTCTTCTTTCGGCAGATTCTTTTGAATGATTCCTGTACTTGTCATGATACTCAGTAAGATTCCAAAATTTCAGTCGGTTCGCCGCCATAGGGCCGAAGTAATGACCAACCCCAAGTTTAACAATGTGTTAATACGACGGAACCCAAGTGTTAAAACGACGATTTTTTTTAATTCTTCTTTCGGCAGGCTTATAGATTGATTTTTGTATAGACCATGATTCCAAGTACGAATCTAAAATAATCATCGGATCTGTGCCATAGGCCCTAAGTCATGGCCGATCCCAAGTTTTAAAACGATAGATTTTTTTATTTTAATTCTTCTTTCGCCAGGTTTTTGGATTGATTCGTGTACTGAGCATGATTCTCAGTAAGGTTCCAGTCGGTTCGATGGAATAGGGCCGAAGTTATGACCTACCCAGTGTGCTGAAACGACCGACCCCAAGTGTTAAAACAATGATTTTTTTTTCTTCATTTTGCAGATATTTTGATTGATTCGTCCACATACCATGATTCTTAGTAAGAATCAAAAATTACCGTCGGATCGGTGCCATAGGGTCTTATTTATAATCGACCACAAGTGTTGATTCAAAGCGCCCGTACATGGCTGATTTTTTTATTTTAAATTCTTATTTTGGCAGATTTTTTGATTGATTCGTGTACTGATCATGATTCTTAGTTAGAATCCTAATCTTCAGGCGGTTCGGTGCCATAGGGTCTAAGTTAGATCGATCACAAATATTGTTACAAAGCGCCCGTAAAACGATGATTTTATAAAAGATTTTCTTTTGGCACATTTTGTGATTGTTTCGTGTACTGACCATGATTCTCAGTAAGAATCCAACAATTCAGTCGGTTCGGTGCCATAAGGCCGATATAATGACCGACCAACCGTGCTGAAACGACCTATCCCGAGTGTCACAACAATTTTTTTTTTTAATTCTTCTTTTTGCAGATATTTGGATTGATTCATGTATTAGCATCGTGATTAGTATCACGATTCTTAGTATGAATCCAAAATTTCAGTCTGTTCATTGCCATAGGCCTTAAGTTATGACCGACCTCAAGTTTTACGAATCGTTAATTCGACCGAACCCAAGCGTTAAAATGATAATTTCTTTTAATTCTTCTTTCGGAAGATTTTTGCCCGTAAAACGATGATTTTATAAAAGATTTTCTTTTGGCACATTTTGTGATTGTTGCGTGCACTGACTATGATTCTCACTAAGGATCCAAAATTTCAGTCGGTTCGGTGCCGTAGTGCCGAAGTAATGACCGACCCAAAGTGCTGAATCGACCAACCCCAAGTGTTAAATCGACGATTTTTTTTTAAATTCTTCATTTGTCAGATTTTTAGATTGATTCGTGTTCTGACCATGATTCTCAGTAATATTCGAGTATTTCAGTCGGTTTGATGCCATAGGCCCTAATTTATGACTGATTCCGTGTTGTACAAAGTGTTAAACGACCGAACTCAAGTGTTAAAACCATGATTTTTTTTTAATTCGTGTACAGACCATGCTTTTTGGTACGTTTTCCAAATTTCAGTTCGTTCGGTGCCATAGCCCTAAGTTACGACCGACCCCAGATGTTAAAACGACCGACCCCAAATGTTAGATTGATGATTATTTTTAATTCTTCTTCTAGCAGATTCTTTTGAGGAAAGGAATGAATTTCTGGGAAGAAAAAGGTATGAGGGGTGCATAAGAATCTGGGGGTCAGTCTTTCCAGGAGTATGAATCCATTCCTCTCGTAGCGGTGTAATACAATGTTCCGACGTAGTCTTTCTGGAGAGGTCAAAGGGTCTCAACCAATCTCTCCCAATCCGGCCTACCATGCAGCTGGTGGGCAGATTCTTCCACCGCCATGACCTAAAACAACCTCACTCTATGAACCCGGGCACGCCTGTTAAATCACCAAACGTAGCGAACCATTTAGGGTGACCTATGGCTAGAGTGTTATCTATACCGGGACGGCTCCCAAATTGCATATCTGAAAAAAAAATGCGAATTTTGGATAAAAGAAAACGATTTTAAGGAAAAATATGTATTTTTTAATAATATATATATGAAAATATACGTACGCATGTATACTAAAGTATAACTAACTAACTAACTAACCATCACGCCGCAGGGGTAGGCAGAGAGGACGGACCGCCAAACAACTCGGTCTTGGCACACACTCTTTGCCTCACTCACATTCATACATCGTCTCATACATACTCTTCTATTATTCTGACTTTTGACATGGCCCGTCTCAAGTATCTGATTTACTTGATCGTGCCATGTCTTCCTCGGATTCTGATTTCAAACACTGTGAAAGATCTACAGTCTCTAGTATCTAAGATGAACGAAGTATGTATGAAGAATGAGTTAATGATGAATGTAAGTAAGTCTAAAGTCATGGTGTTTGAAAGAGAGAGTACGAAAACAGTGTGCGATATAGTAGTGAATGATGAATACTTGGAGCAGGTGGATGAGTTTGTTTATCTGGGTAGTATGTTTACGAGAGATAGGAAGGCTGATAGAGATATTGAAAGAAGTGTAAATGCCGGTAACTCCATTAATGGAGGACTGAATGCCTTTGGAGCTAATAAAAACTTTCTAAAGTATAACCACTTACTAATTAACCTTTTGGTTTTTCACAAACAGTTATCTAAAATTTATAAGTCATTTATTAGTAAGGCGAATAATGTCGATCCAATTTATAAACCCGGTAATTCGAGGAAGACATATAACGTAGAGATATTGACAATATAAGGGAGGTATATTAGTGTTGCTTTCGGGTGTCTCCTAAAGAAAACACTTCGATGGGTTGTTGAACACCCCCTTATATCTTTACCTTGATAAATAGTTGCAGAGCGTGACCTATCTTTATCAATGGCCCAACGCGGGATCAAAATACAAATGCTGGTTAATAAGACAAGCAGGTACAGGCACTTGTAGTAGTATTAAAGTAAGCAAAGACAGTATCCGTGGTGGATTCTGTCTCTCGACTATCAATCGGCGAGGTCACGGGTTCAAGTCCCGGCGTGCCCAAATTATTTTTTTTTAAATAAAGACATACATTCCCGGTTTACGAATAACACGACAATATTTTAAAATCTCCTACTACCACCACAGTAAGTCGAAAATGTTGCTTGAGTCGTCATGGAGGACTTAGCCAGCCGAGGAATCGAACACGAAACGCCTACTCAACCACTGATTGGTCAAACGGCTTTTTGTGTTATTTCACAATTGATTAATTCAAAATAATATATTTGCGACACGTTTCGGAATAGGAGATTCTCAGTATCATGATACCGCTATTCAGAATTAAATATTGCTTTAAATAGCTTTAGCTGCGTTTTGTGACCAGATCTGAATACCCAGGTACGTACCACCTTCATATTTCCTACTAACTATTAACTTCCTCTCAAAACTTCCTCTTCCTACTAACTTCAGCCTCAAAACATATCCCTATTGGGGATGCAATGGTCTCACTGATTCTAGAACAGTGGCGGCTGATGCTCACAAATATCGGTAGTGCGCTAAAAATCTTGTACATATACCTACCCTAATTAAAATGAATTTAATTATGAAAAAAAACTTACCTATTTGCAGGTTAGGTCGATTCTCCGTTGTATCTTTTGTTTTTAACTTGCACTCTCGTTTACTATTTAAAATGGGCCGTGGTGGGCCACTATTTTTAATTTCTAATCGTTTTTCTAAGTTCAGCGCATTGTTTTTTATAAAATGAACATTAATAATGGAAATCATTTTTTACTCTTCCCGACTCATCTAAAAAACTAATAACAATGGCGTATTGACCTGCAATCTGTCACAACGGGTCTCATTGTTTATGTTGGTTGGTATGCTGTAGAGATAAGAAATGGTCGATGCTGAGCGGAACATTGACTAAAAAAGAGTAGATCTTAATTTATATACACAATATCAATAATAAAATGACACGACCGCGTCCCCAATTAAGATGCTACTGAACAAACGGTCCTTTTGACATGGTGGAAATTCCCGGATCGGCGATCACGGGTTATTTAAATTTGCAAAGGATTATACCAGATATACCTACCCACGATTATAGCTCATGGAGAATTGTGTAAGGATTCTCCTCGATTCTGTGATCGCTTTGGCAAACGCACTCCCTGCCTGAATATAGGAACAAAACGTTCTGCTTCTGTTATCTCAGTATCTGTTACGCAAGCGGGTATACATAGACACCTATATTATGTATGCATTAGAACCAAAGTGTGTATTATGATTTGTGATGAGGCGTGTCGGAAATATAGTATGTTTTTCGGTGCTCGGGAATTTTTAGATTGGCAGAAATTTTGGGAGTGCGTTGCACCGCCGCACCTTAGGGCTGGCCGCCACTGTTCTAGAATGGTTCATTTGGGACTGTTGTGCTGTATTTTCATTAAAAAATTTAAAAACAAGTTTTAGGGGCCCCTTTGACCTCTCCTGTCGGACTCTCTTGACCCAACGCCTTGCACCGCAGTGGGAGAAATGAATGTGTCTTGAAATTACTGCTCCCTTTTCAAAACAAAACAAAAAAATGACCTTACTAATAACATGGTGGAAATTGTATTCATATGACAAACGATTATGAAGCCCACGCGCATGGCGCATGCGTCAATCTGCCAAAATGCAATGTTGCCAGTTCTTTCGCAGCGGAGTAAATTAGTGTTAATTCGAATTAGAAATTGTACATTATTTATTCAATGTATAACTAAAACACTGTTTAACGGTAGGGATGTGTTTTTTATAATAGTAAGGCTGTTTGTCGTTATTTACACTTAAACTCTTATAATCGGAACGAATATGTAGGACAGTCAGGAGGCTAATATGCCCTCAAAATGTACTGAAGAGGCGAACCTATATACTCGTACTAGAGACATCTTTTGGATTAATTAAAACACTTTATGAGCTACTCTAGCACAAGCGCCATCTACGCTACGTAGCACGAACTAATACTGAGTCTAGTTTTTGCACTGATAATTCGTGGTGGAATTCCATTGTATTAGAATTTGAAATTAAAACACTTTTGTACTTTCTTCCACTAATTTATATTGTCCGTAATAGGATGAAACCGGTCCTGGTGAAATATAAATTAGTGGAAGAAAGTACAAAAGTGTTTTAATTTAAAATTCTAACGAACTAATACATTCCAAGACAAATTAACTCACAGATTACTAACGGCCCCTCATATATTTTTCCTTTACAAAACGTCCTCTCCTTTCATTACTTAAAAAAAACATCCATACAGTATCCTCAAAGATGGCTTTGTAACGAATCAAATTTCGTCACAAAGAAATTTGAATAATTGAGTTAGCTTTCGGTAACAAGAAAGAATTTTACAGCTTCCCGTGTGGATTAATAAATAAAAAACACAACGTATTATCTTCAAGGAAAGGTGGTGGCAAAGAGATACTGGACAATCTTGATTCTACTATGTTGTTCCCAAACTGATGCTGTCTCCTTCATATAATACGTCAATCGCATATTAAATTTGTTATATAAGATTTTTTGTTCAGTTTTACTTTTGGTTGTCGACTGATATCTTAACCTTTCCCAACCTAACCCTTTTACTCAGAAAACTCGGTTCACCTTTACGTATCAAAAATGTAATTGATGTACCTAATAAAGAAAAGAAAAACATCCGGCAGCTTTTCCTAAGTTCAAGGTGTGTGGGAGTCGTTCCGGTTGGCTAGGGACAACGGAAAGTTTTTCAGGAATGGTCGCTAACATTCTTGATTAAGAAGGATGTTCAATAGACATATGCAAATGACGTTCAAACAAAATAAACTTTACTTAGTGTAATGTCTACGCCTTTTGTAGAGTTTATTTATATTTTTAAATGCCTATTTGGCGTATTAATATACATATATACAAATATATTCATAGAATGTAAGTGTGGTGAACATATGTCTTAAGGTATGAAAGAGAAATGCGTGTATGAGTGAGACAGCATGAGTAACGTATAAAAGGGTGTGATTGTTGTCCATTAGTCCTCTTTACCTGTAGCAGGAATGGCGAACCTTTACGTATCAACGTGCCATTTTTCTAAAGAAATGTTTAATAAGGTCATAGACGTGCCATCAAATAATTTAGACCATGTGATTATTGGGAAAATAATAAGAATAATAAATACTTAGAATCAATTAAAAACTCTTTATTTACTACTACTAAATATGTTCATTTAGCATTAGGTATACGCGTAATTTAAATGAAAGTAAAATTAGTGTGACTTCTGTTGTTGCAGGTTAGATGACAAATTACACATGTTAGGGTTGTAAGATGTTACTTTTAGCAGAATGCATGCTAAACTAGACTCATCTGTCAAACTCTCTCTAACCGACTCTTTAATGTTATTCATCTCTGAAAATAACGACTGAACATTTTTGAATTCACCGGTTTGTCACCTTTACTAATCATGGCATATATCTCTGCCACACACCGCTTTGTCACCTTTACTAATCATGGCATAATATCTCTGTCCACAAATTTTGAAATTCTCTGATACTCTTATTGTCTTGCACTTTTTGTTTTTAGCTGAACTAGTTATATTAAATAACATTTAAATCATACATAAATTTCAAATAAACTTTAAAATACAATCATATCAACGAAATTCACTATTATTAGCGTAGGGATCTTTCGGGTTCGCTCGTTCACTTTACACTTTTTTTCGTAGTGCATAATAAATTTTGTGATTTACTGATCAGTGACGTGGCCAAAATATCGTGCCATTGGTTCGCCATCCCTGACCTATAGGCTTCCTAGAAGAACAACATTGTACAAATCTCGGAATAAACGTAACCAGTCCACCCGCGACTTATTTTTTTTTTTACATTAACTCCACACAGGAGGCCTTGAGGAAAATTAAAATGACTTATTGTCAATCACCTTGTACTGAGATCATCATCAAAGGAATCTGGATCCATCATTTATAGGAGTCCAGAATATCAAAATATTGCCGCATACGGATGCACATTGAGTATGAAAAAGTTATAATAATCTTGTAGTCATAATAATAAACTGACAATATTATTAATTATCTTCCTTTTTTGTAACAAATAGATAAATGATATCCTTTCTGGGATTTCCCGTGCTGAGGATTTCATTTACCAAATAAAATTTAATTGAATGAATAATATGAAGTATTTGTAAATAAATCGCGTAGTATTTTTTTCCGAAATTTTTTAAAATGTATTATGTTGTGATTTTTTAGTGCAATTGAATGGTTTCAGTTTCAGCATGTGTTTGCTGTCAGTATATTTTCTATCCCTGAGCTCCCTATATTTCGTATCAAACGTTTTATTTGAGATTTAAATGTTATAATGTTTTTGCGGTTTTTGAATGAGCTTGAGATTTTATTGTAAAGTTTAATATCACAGTGTAAAGATGTGATAAAACCATACGAGCAGAGAGCGAAAGCTGAAAAAGAGCGTTCTTTCTGGATATACATCAAAAGAATACCAATGAACAAGAACGGAAACATCAAGAACCAGAATTCTTGCAAATGCTCGAGAAATGTTTAGTTCAGATGAGCGAATGCTAATTGTTCATTCTTCAACAATCAGTGGTAGTGTTCACTACAACATGTCTGACAGTGAAAATGATATTGTGATTGCACGTGCTGCAATTATCGTTGACTCAATTATCGAATAAAAAAGAAGGAGGGGGCTTATTTTCATGGTTCACGACGAGTTCATCGAAAACGAATTCATCGAAAATCAATTCATCGAAAATCAATTCATCGAAAGCAAATTCATCGAAAACGAGTTCATCGAAAACCAATTCATCGAAAATCAATTCATCAAAAACCAATTCATCGAATGATCAATTCATCGAATCGCCAATTCATCGAAAAAATATATTTTGTTGATATTTGAGAGAAATGCCGAGCGGACCGAGAAGTTAAAAAAGCATTGGTCAACCTAAACTAACCTAACCTAACCTAACCTAACTTAAACTATTTAACCAATTTTTAAATATTTTTTATCATCACTCTTAATGACCTTTCTGAGATGTTTATGAGTTGGTTTCATTATGAGTTGTCTGGTCACCGTTCCTTAGATATCCCTTTTTTGCAGTATCAGGCAATCGGAAATTTTTTTTATATTTTTTTTTAAAGAAAGACAAACATTCCCGGGTTACGAATAACCCAACAATGTTTGAAAATCTCCTACTACCACCACAGAAAGCCGAAAATGTTGCTTGTGTTGTGATGGAGGACTTAGCCAGCCGAAGAATCGAACACGCGACGCTCGGGTGGGAACCAAGCGCTATGCCCACTCAACCACTTGACCGGTCAAAATCGAAGAGATAACCTATAATTTTTACATTGTCACTACGAAACTGACAGTTGCTAAACACATGTAACTCAGTTAAACAGACCTTTTTGGGTATTTAATTTTGACAGCTCTAATATCTACAAAAAAAATTTTTGGATGAATTGGCGATTCGGTGAATTGATCATTCGATGAATTGATTTTCGATGAACTCGTTTTCGATGAATTTGCTTTCGATGAATTGATTTTCGATGAACTCGTTTTCGATGAATTTGCTTTCGATGAATTGATTTTCGATGAACTCGTTTTCGATGAATTTGCTTTCGATGAATCGATTTTCGATGAACCCGTCGGTTACCATTTTCATTATTATTTATTTAAATTTTATTTTACAAAAGTTTTTGTAAGTATTTATTTTTATTTTCCATAATTTGGAAACCACAAAATCTGAAATTTTGGTACGCTTCTATCATTTGTAGACATTTTTCTTTACTCCAATCCATAATTAGTACGAACAAGTCGTCGCGAGTTCCGAGTTTGAAGAGACCGCCACGGGGAGCCATCGCGTCCGAACACTAAGGAATGCTCTAGGCTTGTTTGTGCGCGCTTGTGACGTTTACTTCAAACGACCGAGCATTCTACTAAATTTCTGCGAACACACTCAGAGCACGGAAAGAATGCTCATAAGTGTATACACCTAAATGATTTCCAAGAGCAAAATAGAATGAGCTGGTATGGTTTAATCCCACCTTAAGAAGCTTTTTTTCCAAAATGTTGTATTCGTTATTTGTCGGATAATTTTTAGATTCGATTAGAGCTCAAATGTTTGAAAACAGTCTTTCTTGTTGTATCTTATGTAATGTATTTATAAATGCACAGGAGTATAGTGTTACGAAATAGTATTCTATATAATACTAGTTGACCCGACAAACGTTGTTCTGCCGTATAAATTATTTCTAGTCAATATTTTGGTTATTAAATAAAAAATAACGAATGTATTGTAAGTGTATGGGAATGGGATCAATGATAGAAAGAGGAATGGAGCGCTGTAGACAATGACCGCCGAAAAAAGCAAAAAACACCAACAAAAGTAGGAAAATGAAATAAAGAAAATCAATATGAATTTCGAAGAGCAATTGAGTGTAGGATGTATGTCAGTCCGTCTTTTGACAACACAAATAAACTCGATGGTTTGCCCACGCAAGAACATGATACCGCATGAAATATCAAAATGCTTCGCTTCTCGTGAATGTCCTGTGCATGTGTGGATGAAAGTACGATGAGGTGGACGTAGCGCCATCTGTCATTCAACAAAATATATAATTTCGTTATGTTTGAAATACGAAAGACGCTAAATTTGTATATACAAAAATACTAAAATTACGATTAAAAAATGGGAGGGTGGGGGGAGGACGGTTAAATTTGGGGTTATAGGTAATAAAAAGGGGTTATAGCCAAATAAAAAAAATACAAAAAAAAATTATCAATTTTTTTTTTTTATAATAGGGCCACCCTAATCACCTTGCGGTATGAAATATACTTTAAAACCTATTCTCATACCTACCAAATATACATTAAAAAAAATCATAAAAATCGAAGCCATTTCGGAGGAGTGCGACAACAAACACCGTGACACGAGATTTATATACCTATATATACGAGTATATATAGATTATAGCTAAATGGATCAACTCAGGTTTAGAATATTACCTAGTTAATTTAATAATTACAGAGGCAACAATATCATGATATTAATGAGAATCTTCACTTAATTTATAACACTTTGTGAAAATATAAGATTTTTGCCCTTTGTAAAACTTTATAATTAGAAAACTGAGAAAAAAGCACTCGCTCTCTGCTGATTCTCAAAGAGAAAATGGCAAAAGGTAGGGGAACTCCTTCCCTCCACAAATAATAAAAACTTATTTGAAGAGGTAATAGTTTATAAACTTAGTATTTTAATTAATTTTCCGGTAGCAAAAAGAAAATTACCAACTTTTCAATAAAATATATATTGAATGAATATGCGACGAACGTGATACAGTTAAGAATAAGGATGGAGATTTGTAACATGTAATTATTACATGTTACAAATCTCCATCAAAATATTTGCTTAAGGAAGCAATGTTATTAAAATTCGACAGATTATGTTTCATTCCCCATACAATAAAATCTCTGCGAACTTCAAAAAATAGTGCGAGAAGCAACTTTAATAAATGGAGCATGGTGTTGTATTTTTGGATACACGATAATTAATCATTCTCACCAGGTCAGTGCTGTCTGAATGTCCATAATGATTTAAAATTACAATAAAACACCGCAAAAAAATTCATTCGCTGTGTAACAATTCGGGTAGGTAGTATAAGTAATTGCATTAAATCGGTATAATTTATATTATCAATTGGAATATGTTATACAGGGTGTTAAGGGACGTACTTGACTTACTTTAACCAGTGATTCCTGATCCATTTGGAGTAAAAAATGTAAATAAATTTATGGTCTCCGGTGACATTTTTGATGTTTTTTTTTCTACAAAAACATAAAAAATGGTATTTGTTGAACAGTTGGAGGCGGTGTTACTTACGGTGTTCGGTTACTCGGCTGAATGACCAGTGAAGAAAAAAAAATTTAAAAAAAAGTCACCAGAGATCAAAATTTCATTTACATTTCTTACTCCAAACAATTTCAGGAATCACTTGTTAAAGTAAGTTAAGATTGTCCCTTAACACCCTGTATATAATTTATGTACCACTAGCAAGTTCCCAGCATTCGTTTCTCTCGCGTTCCCCTTCTCTCACCCGCCTTCCTATTTAGTCTCGATACATCCAGTTTTCAAACAGCTCGCGTGCCACCTATTGCTATTTTTTATACAAATGTTCATTTTTCGTAAATAATAAATAACCCGACTATAATAAATTCAAAAATAGACTACACAATGATATCTTAAATAGTTTGGCTACCTAGAGTCGCATTGGCAATTGATTCAAAATACTTAATTGACAGTTTCTTTTTTTTTTATTTATTTTTTATTTTATATACATAAATATTATTATTCTTTATCTATGCACGTATATATTTGTTTTATAATTTTTAATTTTTATTTTTAATAAACTTCTCTTATGTTCTGCCTTTACACACGAGTAATTTCAGTCTCGTAAAGGTTATATATTGCATACATATATGTGTTTTTACAGTTTATATGTAATTCATGATTATGTTACATGTGTATGTATACAAAAACTAATAAATAAAAAAATTAAAAACATTCATTTTTGAATATTATAAGAACAATTAGGTAATCAAATTTGGTCAGGGGTTCCCAAACTTTTCCAAGCCGGCACCCTTAGTAAATTTGAATTTTCTCACGGCACCCCGGCCATATAATGCCTTATGCCTCGTAGCCCCGAGGGGCCGAGTGTCACCCCCAAGAGCATAATTCTCTTCTAGCCACCCCCCCCCCCCCCCCCCCCCGCCCTCCAGGACGGACCAATGTTTAGTGCGACGGGTGAGCCTGCAGCTCGCTGCACAATTTTTCAAACCGGGGAATAAGGCTCATTTCTGTTTCCACATTCATTTTCGAGCGATATTTGTTCTTTCAAACCGCAACCGCTGAAAATACGATTTTTGACTGATATCCAAAACTTTGTCAAATCCGAACTAGCGTATTTTGTTTTGTTTTTAGGCTGTTGTCGCTCGAGAGGTCAATTAGATTCTCTTCTTCCTGCATAGTAAAATCTTGGGAGCTTGAGCCCGGCCACGCGGGTGATTTTCCATTCCATAAAATGTTTGTATTCGTTCATGTCAATTTTGATTTTTAGTAGAGACGTCAGGGGCGCCTCGCGGCACCCCTGATCTCTGTCCGTGGCACCCCAGGGTGCCGCGGCACCCACTTTGGGAACCTCTGTCATAGGTGATTACTTCAAATAAATTCATTAATGTAAGAGATTATTCGAATATTGAATTTTGATTGAACAACCGATAATTTACAAAATGTCACTCTTAATTTGAGACATTTGTGACTGTTTCTTTAGAGTTTTTATAATGATTAAAAAAACTTGTATTGTCTGTGGTTGTAATAATCCAGAAACCTTCGCGAGGGTGAAAAGAAGATATTTTGAAAGTTTCAAACATTTCCTGTGCTTATGCATTAAATAAACAACAAACATACATACAATAAAGCCAGCAAACTTGCATTCATTTTTATAAATTATAATATATTTATAGACAGTGAATTTTTTGAACTTTAGGTGAATGCATACTAACTAATATTATAAATGCGAAAGTGAGCTTGTTAGTTCATTTGTCCTTTCTCGTCGCAACAGAGCGACCGTAATATTAATTATAAAAGTGTCATTTTTTTAATAGAAATAGTTGAAAGACTGGGAACTGACATAAGTTTCTTTTTATTTCGGAAAAAACATTTAATTCCCATTGAAAAGTTCTTTGTACCGTAATTTGTTTCTAATGCCGCGCGAGCCGGAACCGCGGGTAATAGCTATAGTGTTGTATAAAGGTGACCAAAGAGAGCAATAATTAACTTCGAGAATTTTTCTGACTAGCGTAATGTACAGAGTTTTTATAGTATGAACTGTGCGGTTGGCTTTACGGAGACATTGGGATGGCGAAATAGTAGCAAATATTCTGAAATTAGCACAATTATAGGTGATTTTTTTTACATTAGCTCCATACCTATATCATATTAGGGGATGCTGTGTGATGATGGGTTTTCTTAACGAAGGGAAGGATAGGAACTTCTGGGAAAGACAAAATACGAGGGGTGGGTAGGAAACTGAGGGTCAGTGTGTCCTCGATTGACGAAGGTAGGAATCCATCGCTCCAACTGTAGTGCAAGGCATGGGTCGAGTCCGGCTGGCAAAGTCAAGAGGCCTCCTTCAACCATCCGGCCCGCCACGCAGCAAGGTGGACAGATGCATCCATCGCTAAAATGTGGACAAACCTCACCCCATGAACCCGGCGCTTCTGCTAAGTCACCAAACGTAGCGAACCACTTGGGATGACTTATGGCAGAGGTGTTGGTTATCCAATTAATGGTTCCCGGGGCAGCGGTACCCATACCCACCTCCCAAATAAATGATAAATGATACTAAATGATAATAAATCATCCCATTAATTGGTGAATTTGGTAGAATTGCTCATCTTCTACCAACAGAAGTAAAGAGAGGCTTATACTTTAGCTTAATACAGTCCCACCTAAATTATTTAATAGAAATATGGGGAAACACATACATTACGCACTTAAACGAATTACAAATAATACAAAACAAAGTTATTAAAAAACTCTTCAACTATAACCCAGACACTCCCACAAAAAAACTATACCTGGAAATGAATCTTTTGAAAATAAGAACATTTTATGAATATAACATATTATGTCTTTTAATCTACAAAATACAAAATGGACTTATACACACAAACACAACATTTATAAAAACATCACAAGTACACGAACATTATACTAGACAATACAATAAATTGTATACAAATACTGTCAAGACTGAAAGTGGCAAGAAAAGTATTAGCCACGAGGGAGTTCACATATATAATCTCCTTCCAGATAACCTTAAAGCGGAAAAGAATATAAAAACATTTAAAAAAAAACTAATTAAACTTAAGATGTTGGAACAAAATTAAAAATATTACTACTACACCTGAAATACTAAATATGCATTTCTTTTAACTTAATAATAATTTTTTTTTTAAATACTAATAGGCTCCGGCCAACCTTTATACTCCTATATATACGCACATTGTTGTCTTTCTTTCATACTTTGAAATCTCAAATATCCATTAACATCCCGACAATGGGCGGTAGACTGTAATTAACGTAATGACAAGAGATAATGAAGAGGCACTGGACAAACTTCCGTACATACCTACACTTTCATGCTATCTCTATCACATAATACGTCCGTTGCACATTTGTCTCACTTACATAATTCAAACACCCATAAACATCCCTACCTCATTATATTTTAGACCTTTTCAAGCAGGAACTGCTCGATAAATCGCGGCCAAGGTCCGGAACGAGATCTTTTGCAAACTGAAATTTTCACCAGCAACTTTACTCCAGCCGAGCTTTATGTAAATTTAAAATATCCACAAGATGTGCAGATATATGGTGGTGACTCCAAAGTTTAGTGCCTGTAATATTGGCTCCCTTACTCGGCCTTCTGGCCACGATTGGAAACAGGGCTGCAACAAAAACCATAATAAATTAAAACTTTACAATATTTTTCAATATTCAACTTAAATAAATGTTAATGTCTAATAACGCGTTAAAAGTACTTTTGTTTTCAAATTTTTTATGTAATCCTCTCCCACGTCCCCTTCACCGACCATCTTCCCCGCCTTCCCTCTCCCCTCTCCAACTCCCACACCTAACACCCCTCCCACGTTCCATACATTCAGTCCCAGTACATTCAGTTTTCAAACAGCTCGCGTGCCACTTATTAAAAAAAATGTATTAAAATTTTAATTTTTCACAGATTACAAACATTTATTTTTGTATATTATAAGAACAGTCAATCAAATTTAGTTCCTAACATAGGTACCTATTTAAAATGTCTATAATCTTGATTCGATTCAAAGTATTACGTGAGTACTTCAAATAAATTTATTAACCGTTTAACCAGCCAGCGGACGAAAATCCACATTTCGTCGAAAGTTGTTCTTACGATCGTGCAGGGCGGTTACAATGAGAAAGATTAATTATTCTCCGTACCAGCTTTTTTTAAATTATAACTCAATATCGAATTTATTTCAATCAAAATTAGCTTAAATTTATACCGTCATTCAAAAATGCTGAAAGACGTGATGATAAAACTATTAAAATAATGTATTTTTTGTAATTATTTTTTTATTGTAAGTATTTATCATTTTTCAATAATGTCTAAATTTAATAAGAATGTTAAAAAAATTTGAAATATATTAGTTTGTAAGTGCGCAAATAAATACACAAATGGACCAATTTTCGTCAAGAAACACATGTACGTACATATTTTTTAATGATTTTATTGAAACTAAAATTAAAATTCTAAAACATGCGTTTGCTAGATAATTATTTTACTGCATGATTATATTATTTGAAATGGGTGTGGTATAATACAAAATCTTTTTTGAACATTTAACAAATCTGCCAACGACCTATGGAATAACCTTATTATACTAAAAATTAAAAAAAATCTCAAAATTTATTACATGCGAATGCTAGATAAAATAACAATCTTTCGAAATCCATTTATAATTTTTTGTGGAAAAGAGTCAATACGTCTAAAATCTGATTTGAAAATGACATATTTCTGGTTTTGCCCTCTTAATTTCAAAACATTAATTTGGTTTTGCAAAAAGGTCATTCTCAAACTTTGACAGTTTGGCAAGAGTTTTTGTAATGATTAAAAACTTTTCAGATGGATTGTCATGTGGTTGTAAGTTGTAAAAATCCAGAAACCTTCGCAGATTTAAAGTAAATATATTGAAAGCTTCAAACATTTCCTATGCTTAACATACAAATACACAGACATCTCATATATCCCCAAGCAAACCTATTTTGATTTATATATGTACATATAGATTAATTTTTGAAACATTTGTTGAGGCATTTTTCCATTTTTCTGTCAGAAAAATTCGGCTTGTTTTGTCTCATAGTATAGGAATTGTCACGTCACGCGTTTATCACAAACGAATAATATTTGGGAGCTACATATTATGTCTTCAGTCTTCTATATTTGTCGCTCAATTTAGACGGTCACGTATTTTAAGAAACCAAACAAACAGAAATTGAGGGTTACTACTAGGTTTTTCAGGATCGATAAGTTATTTTTAAATACATGGAAGTTCTCTGGACAGTCTCGCGCCTACAAAAATATGTTTCTAATTAACAAAAATTTCATTTGAGAATCATAAGATTTGTAAATAGGAGCTTAAATACCCAATCCCTGAATATAGAAGAAATGTCACCATCTCAATGAAAATATATTTTTTTAAACAAGACAAGTATTTTTTTTTCAAAGCAAATGGTCTCGGATAAAGGGATGAGAAAATACCTTGATCGATATAAAGTGAATCGTTTACTGCCGCACCGCCATCATGGTCACTCATGATAGGTACTACCCACCACCACCATCCCCACCTCCATCCTCCCAAATACCCTCTCCAAGGGGTTTAACCGTAAATACGGGAGAAAATTATCGGAAATACTGATTTCTTGTATTTCTTGGGCATTAACTATGTAACAATTTCTAGACATTTTGTTTTAAAAAGTTTTTTTCCCTGTACCCACTCTGCGAATCACCCTTATTAACAATGTTTCCGTGTAATGTTGACTCCTCCCATCTTTCTTCTCCTCCCCCAAAATCACCTCTCCCGCTACCCCCACTCAATTAAACAGAATTTTTAAGTTAGAGTTAAGTTTGCTAGTGAGTGACACAGATATGTCGAAACCGATAGAAAAAAAAATTAAAAAATTTAAGTAACAAAATTTATTACTTAAATTTTAATTTAATGTACATAGAAAATAAAACTTTTTCAAAACAAAATACTGATTTCGGTTAAAATTCCATTGAATTGGATTTGCTCTTAGTTTAATTGTCATTTTGAAAGTTTGAACTGATTGTAAGAACTTTCGGTAGTAAAAATCTCAATCATTTATGAAGGTATGTAAAATTTAGAAAAAAAACAAATATCTGTGCATTGGATATGATTTGCGATTGTGGGATTAATTGGACTGTATGGACCTCGAAAAAATGTGGTTTCAGCTGTATGGCGCCACATGCCATACAGCAAGAGAAGTCATCGGATTTAAGTCAGCGTTTTCCTATTCGTGATTTCCAGAAATGCTGACGATAATTGGCCGTCCAGATTCTGCGTCTTGACGACATGAGATTTTTTTCCTATGGAGTTTTGTAAAGTTCAAGGCCCATGGTTCAAAAACCTCGAACAATTCTTGGACTGTTAACAGAAATCCGACGCGATATTCTTTATAAAAAGTTTTTGAGAATTTGGCCATCATTATATTTCATGATCTATATCTACTACAGAAATAAGTATTTTGAAAGGCGAGAATGGGTACCGCCGCCCCGGGAACCTTTATTGGATAACCAACACCTCTGCCATAGATCACCCCAAGTGGTTCGCTACGTTTGGTGATTTAGCAGACCAGGACATACCGAACCCCAGATTCCTACCCACCCCTTAAACCTTTTTCCTTCCCAGAACTCTCCTTTCCTTCCTTTACTTTAAAAAAACCCTCCACACAGCATCCTCAAAGGTAAGCCTCCTGTGTGGAGCTCAAGTAAAAAAAAAAGTTAAATTTTCGCAATTAATGGATGGCCCACTGGACGTGTACCCTACTACCCTCTATAATCTCACTTAAAAACGTTCTATTTCTATTATACGTAACTTTGATAACCAAATTAATTGATTAATTGAAACCGGCCATTACCTTGGATTTGCTTCGGAAGTCGTGGGAAAACCCAAAACTCATAGAGCACGCCTAATTACAGAAACAATTGAACTTCACAAAAATCCTAATAATGTTAATAGAGACGACGCGACGGAGCGAAGCCCAATAGTTTTTGGTTTCCCGTTAACTGACGGCTATATCAAAGCTAAACGCAGAAAACCATTTTGAATTGTACTGCAATACCAGCTCGTAGAGGAGTGGGCTGACAACAGGGTATCGCATCTACGTACATATGCACAAACTTAATCACTATCAATTACACTCTGCTCTGATGATGGACACTGTAACGTGGTCCGAAACATTTGCTAGTAGCGCAATACGGCATAATACCCCAAAAATATAAGACAACAGTATTATCTAATTTAGAAAATTTTATTTACTAATAAAATAGATGTTATCAAATATAATGACGGCCAAATGATGCCACGGCTGTGCTGGCACACCCTGAGACTTTTCATCAAATTACCAAAGCCTTTTTCCAAGCCAGTTGGCTCAAACCAAGTATTAATATGTTTCATTTAACCTATTGGCCTCCAAATTGTTAAACTAAAAAATAAAAAATTATCCTTCACATCCGAATTAATTTTGTACCAAATATTTTACATCTTTACTGTTGTACTAAACCTAATACAACTTTTAAACTACATGTTTAATTATAATATTTTTTTATTTACTTGTGTACCAAATTATGATATGTAAAAAATGTATTTTTTGTTTTAAAATTAAATTATAATATGATAAAATCTGAATATAAAAAAGACTTATCAAATAAAAAAAACATTTTTATTTAATTTTTTTTTTTTAATTTTTATTTAAATATATTTTTAATTAAAATTTACATTGTTCAATCTTATTGGCCTAATTTTTTATCGTATATATTTAGTTATAATATATGTATATATATTATAACTAAAAAAAAAATTGTGTGATAGTCCTCGAAGCAATCCGCGTCATGGAGCGCCACTTTGCAAGATTTTCAAGACTCGCCATTTTGACAAACTCTCAATGACGCAGTTCGCTCGTAAATAATTCATTCGTAAATATCAAGTAAAAAACTTTACGAACGTTTTATTGCCAATACTTCAAAATGAATGCTCAAATATCTATGGTGGGTTTGGTATTTAAAATTAAAAACAAACAAACAAAAAAAACAGATGTCACAGATGTGTGCGTTTTTCGGTTTAAAGCCGACATATTAGTCCTGCCAGGCTAGCGTTGTTGAAGTTTGCTACATTGCATTGTACGCCCGCAAGGATGACGGGGTTTGAGACAAATGGGTTAAAAATTGAATTCCACGAACCCGATGCCACCCTTTAACTTTCCTGGAAGTTAGTTAAGATAACTTATTTATTTTGCTTTCCCGAGTTGCAGTAATTATATTGACCCCTGACCCGAGCGACCAGCGGACCAACAATCAAACAATAACAAGCCCGGGAACTATAAATCCCGCAACCAATCTTATTTACTCCTCGCCACTGAATCTGTTATGAATCTTTGTCCCAGTAATGTACTCGGTGCAGCCAGCCCTGAGAGCCAGCCTTGCGAATGTATTGTACTGTGTTATTAGCACAGTGGCGTGCCATGGAACCAATCTTTTATAACTGAGAAAATTTTATACTTAAATATTTCATATATATGGGTCTCGTAGTAAACCAGCAAAAGACCAAATACATGGCTGTAGGATTTTTTATTTATTTTTTTATTAATTATTGAGTTAGTTTATACTACATGAATATAAACTAATAAGCACAATGTAACATTTCATTTGATAGATTTAAATATTTTTACAGTAAGCATAACATTTCTTTTTAAATTCTTAATTACTTTTGTTACTATCTTTTGTTATTATTATCATTTCATTTATTTGTTATTATACAATCACTATGTTAATATTATCATTTTCGATACTATGTATTTTCGTTATCACTATGTTTAAACATTCATGTTTATAATTTTTTGGGCACCATGCCTGTTTTATATACTTAAATAAAATAAACGCGCCTCCACATCTTCTGCCCCCCCACCAATATTTACAGCCAATTCCAAATGTTCCCTGTCATCATTTAAACCTACAACGCTAGAAGAAGTAGGAAGGTTAATTTTAAGTTCGCCTAATAAACAATGTGTTCTTGACCCTATCCCAACTTGGCTCCTCAAGAAATGTAGCGACGTGTTGGCTCCCTTCCTGGTTTACGTGTTTAATAAGTCCTTAAGTACAGGTGACTTCCCAGAACCACTTAAGTCTGCAGTAGTCACCCCAATCATTAAAAAACCGCAGCTTGATGCCGACAATTTAGGTAACTACCGACCTGTGTCAAATCTGCCTTTCTTAGCGAAATTACTTGAAAAAATTGTTGCTTCCCAAATAACTTCCCACTTAAACGTGAACAAATTATTTACTGATCATCAATCCGCATATCGCAAGTTCCACTCAACAGAAACCGGATTACTTCGTGTCCTGTCAGACATAACTCTCGCCATAGAATCAGGTAAGTTAGCCCTTCTTTCGCTTTTAGATATGAGCGCCGCATTTGACACCATTGACCACAACTTCCTTATTAAGAGACTAGAAGTAACATTTGGTTTACAGTCTAACATAAAAAAATGGCTAAAATCTTATCTATGCAATCGCTCTCAAGCGGTAAAAGTTGGAAACAAACAGTCCAACTTCACGAAACTCTCTTCAGGGGTACCTCAGGGATCCGTTTTGGGTCCACTTCTTTTCATTCTTTTTACAAATGATGTCGCAAAAATTATCGAGTCATTTGGTCTCTTATCTCACTGTTATGCTGACGATCAGCAAGTATACTTTTACTGCACACCAGATGAGATCAACGGTCTTAAAATTCGCACAACTGATTGTCTAGAAGCGATCAGTCTTTGGATGTCCTCGAACAAACTTAAGTTGAATCCCACAAAGACCGAGTTTCTCTGGGCAGCCACGAAAAGACGCCAACATTTAATAGACTACTCACCAATTTCTATTTCCGGCAGCGACGTAATTGCAAAAACAACCGTCAAACTTCTAGGTGTTTATCTGGATTCAGACCTTTCGCTAAAAAGTCAGGTAAATAGGACCGTCAGTACTGGTTTCTTCTATCTAAGACAACTTAAATCAGTTCGTAGGAACCTCTCAACAGAGGCAACTAAGCTTCTTGTGAACTCATACATAGTATCACGTCTTGATTACTGTAATGGCATTTATGCAAGACTTCCTAAATGCCAAACTGATAAACTACAATCAGTGTTCAACGCCGCAGCACGGCTTATTACTGGGGTACCCAAGTTTTCGCACATTTCGGAACACCTTCGAAATCTTCACTGGCTGAAGTGTCCTGAACGGATCCAATACAAGTTATGCTGGATGGTGTTTAAAGCTCTCAACGAAATGGCTCCACCCTATATCTCTGAACTGTGCATTCCGGAAAATATTGGTCTAAGACATTCAACTCTTAGATCAGCGACATCATCTGCAATCGGAAGGTTGAAAGAACCTAAGCGAAATCCGAACACTAACTTTGGTGATCGTGCTTTCGAAGTATCCGGCCCTGAGGCTTGGAATAAACTTCCTATGGAATTAAGATGTATAACCAGTCCAACAGAATTTAGATCCAAACTTAAAACTCACCTATTTAAACACTCATTTCCATAAATTCGCTATTTCATTCAAACATTGCTATCCAATCTGTTGTTGAGCGATGAATTATCTTATTGCAGTTGAGATCGACGATTAAATTCATTCATTCATTTAAGATACCTATGCTTTCCTTTAAAAACTGTTAACCCATTACAATCATTTTCACAACCGTGTTATAAAATTGTAATATTATGTACGAACTTCCTTCTTCTTCTGGCGCTAACAATATTAATATTAAAATACGGTATAAAATAATTTGTAAAATGTGTAGAATAAAATATCTATGTATGTATACATGTATATATAATATCCTCAAACTGCTTCGACTCTCTTTCTCTGTCTGTACCTATATCTGTAGAGTTTTGTTGATCACTTGGTAATATTAGATACCTGGCAAAACTAAAAATATTTATTGTTGTATGTAAATACCTATTTTAATTGTAAATCTCTAATTTTAAGTCACGGTTGCAAATATTTGTATGTCACCAGTTTTAAGTCAGTAGTAATAAGTCTTAGTTGTAAGTCACTAGCTACATATAAGTCTTAAATGTAGGTTCCTAGTTATAAGTTTGAATCCTAGTTGTAAGCCTATCGTATTCATTTTATTTTATTGTATGCTTATTATATGTACAGCGCCCTTGAGATGATTTTTCATGAAAACGGCGCTTTATAAATCAGCCAAATATTATTATTATTATTATAAAATAAATACGTTCATTCTTTCTTCATTCTTCATACTTTCAGGCATTTCATCATACATTTTTAGTCCTCTGTAAAAATATAACCCCGCCAAATATCAGGCGAGAGATTGCAACACTGAGGGAATACAAGAAGGCGCTGCCAAAAAGCGAAATACCCTTGCACGATGATGTCGTTTCCCACCCGGCATGCCGCTTAAAGTCTCGAAAACCCTTCTGGACGGAAGGAGAAAGACTCCTTCGAACACCTCTCACCCCAGAAGATAGGTGGAAGCTTGAGTGGCAATCAGCCAACGTCAAAAACGCCGATCTCGTGCAAGACCCCACTGAGAGACAGCCTGGGTTCTCATTGCCTCGCAAACTCTGGACTGCCATCAATAGAATAAGGTGCTCCCATAGCCGTTGTGCTCACATGATGCATAGATGGGGCCTTAAAGAGTCGGCGACGTGTGAATGCGGTGCGGTGCAGACCACCGAACATGTGGTCAACGAATGCCCGCTCCATTCATTCCCCGGCGGGATTTATGAGGTCCACAGGGCAACGCCTGAGGCCCTAGACTGGCTTGCAGACCTAGATGTCCCCCTCTGACCCCCCACAATTACGAAAGAAGAAGAAGTTCTCTGTACATTAGGCTGTTCTGTGATTTTGATTTCTTCATTTGTGGCAATCGAACTCTGTTTATATTTCTTGTTTCGTAATTATGAATGTCTCTATTAAAAACAATTTCATCCTTAAAGTATTTTGGCATTTGGTTTTTCATAATTTTATGCACAAAAATTAACACGTTAAATAGTAGTCTCTTTTTTATTGGAATCCAATTTAGCTCCTCTCTCATTTGATTAATCCTTGCGTATTTGCCTTTTCCCAGTATACATCTCATAGCTTTGTTTTGTATAACTTCTAGTTTGTTCAAACCTCCTTCATTGGCCAAATATAACATTGTAGAGCAATATGCACCGCAGGATGCACCCAACAAATCCCAACTCTCTCATGTGGAAACCAAAATTTCGAAACGGTACCAAGATTCACGTACCTAGGCTCCCTGACAACAAACGACAATAATACCACAGAGGAGATCCAGAAGCGCATAGTGAACGCAAATCGCTGTTATTTCCGCCTACAAAACCAATTAAAGTCCAGACTGCTGTCCAGAAACACGAAGATATTAGTGTACAAAACACTTATCAGACCAGTACTTACGTACGCAGCTGAGACTTGGGTACTAACTAAGAGGAATGAGCGAGCACTGGACGTTTTTGAAAGAAAAATTTTGAGGCGCATCTTCGGACCGGTTCTAGAAAATGGATTTTGGCGCAGACGCTATAACAATGAGCTCCATACCTTGTTTAAGGAGCTAAACGTCGCAAAATTTATAAAATTGGGAAGACTTCGGTGGCTGGGTCATGTGGAGAGAATGACCGAGCATCAAGCACCAAAGTCCCTGCTGAACTCAAGACCAATAGGGCGAAGGAGCCTGGGAAGGCCAAGACTAAGATGGAGCGACAACGTCCTCAAAGACATATCTATCTTGTCTAAACTGGAGAGAGCTAGCACAAAACCGAGATGAGTGGAGGAAGACTCTTGAGGAGGCCAAGACCCACCAGGGGTTGTAGAGCCAATAGTGATGATGATATATGTATAAAAACCTAAAAAAAAACTTCTTTTTATCTGGTTTTGTTAAAAAATACGATATGATTAGAGTTTGAGTAAATACCTCGGACAATTTGAAGAGAAAATGAACTCGAGTTAGCCAAATGTTGTTTTATGTAAAATTGACGGTTTTTCATACATATAATATCCAAATACAAAGTTTTTGAGATAACGAGAAAAGCAATATTCGAATAATCAGTATGAATCTAATATTATTTGCATGTACGTGTATTTAACATACTAATATGCTATATACCGGGATATATAACTGTCCAATACATTAATTAGTATGATATTTTGAAATACCCTCCTAATGACCAAGAAAACTCAACATTTGTTTAATTCCCTACAATTTTTTCTACATTATAATATTGATTTGATGGTGTTTATGATTAATCTGAGTATTGTACCAGATGGAGGGTACACTTTTTGTAATGTTCTTTGATTCGTGTTGTGGCTCTCTAGCACACAATGTAAGGATTACAACGTAAGTTCTTTTACTGGTTTATTGCGAGATTATAATGGAAACAAATATTGTTAGTAGCGTCTGTTTCCAGGTGATCTCTAATTAGGTCTGACGATGGTTCGCCGAACGGCTGACTAATCCGCACGTTCGGAAACACTCGGCGCCGCCCGACCATCTCCGAACGAGCGCGGTCTTTCGTGTACCTACTACATTCATAGACTACGCTTTTACATATAACTGACTAATCAACTTGTATGTACATAATAGGTATTATTTTGCCATTAATTTAAAGGGGACGGTGAATGCTGGAAAAAAAAATTAGAATCCCTCAATAGTACTCGTATTTAATAACGATGTGCAATATTTAAGTAATCCTTCGTAAATGTGCTTCTAAAGTGGCAATTGTTTTTTTTTTTTTTAATTCAAGGATGCACCTCCTTAATAAAGGAAATTTCGTCAGTCTACTGGCAAAGTCACGTTTTAAGTCACGTTTTTTCATGAAATGTCTAAAGTATAAGGTCTTATGTAAAAAATCGCCCTCTTTCGACTGGCATCTCCATTTAATCGTATATTTAATCGTTTTCGATTTAAACGTGTTTTTTAATTCACCATAAGTCATAAATCCGATATTATTGTCAAGCGTAACACATTAAGTCAAACATTATACTCTAAATGTCAATAATACATCGATTTATACCGTTACAACAGAAGCAAAATCCACTAAGTCAGCTTTAAAATAATCTTAAAGCCATTTTGCGGCATTAATGTCAACAATATAACAATAATCTTAACAAGCAAAGCACACTAAGTCTATATTGACTGGTGAAACCCACTAAGTCAGGCTCAGTTTTTTGTAAATCTTTGATTAAAACTAACTAACTAACTAATATGGTGTATTGATAAAGTACTTAAGGGTTCCTTCTAAATTATAAAATACTAGCAGACCCTGCCACACGTTGCTGTGGCTAACGAAACACAACGCCATTACCCAACCTTTATAAAATCCACACCACCCGCTTGTCAGCTGCCTGAATTCAATATTTAAAGTTCTCGGCTTTTCTCTATTATAATAAGCATGTATTATACACATAAACCTTCCTCTTGAATCACTCTATCTATTGGTAAAAACCGCATGAAAATCCGTTGCGTTGTTTAAAAGATCTATGAGCACATACATTTTGAGCGACTTCATTTTATACTATGTAATGATGATGATAATGATGATTTAAAAAAAGACTTTTTTTGGAGATATTCATCCACCTTACAGCCTTGCCAAAATTGCTAAATATTAACATGCGAATATCTCAGGATTGTGTTTTAGTGACTTAGTGCACTTTGAAAGATTGACGATTTTTTAAAAGCAGACCGTCTTTATAATTTGAATTTTATTCTTAAATTATATGATTATTATAGTTAATTAGTGCTGCCCGCTACTGGCAACAAGTTACAACTGATGAGCTTCGGGCTAGTTGCTTTGGTCCGTTGTGCTGCTGAGACAAATGAACTATTAACCCGATTAGCCACAATAAGCAACCACGACCGTTACAATATCATCCGGAACGATTACAATAAGCATCCGAGACAGCTAGCTCTAGAGAACCAGGGGACTGGAAAATCAGAACGTTGATAACATCGGGCATATCTCGATGATTTTGTTATCGCATCAGAATGCATTATGCCTGTGTCTGAGTATACAATACTTTCGTGGCTTGGCTTATTTTAGCATATCACTCGCCGTACATTTCCATTGGTAATGTATGCTGAAATATGTTCATATGGTGAAATAGGCCAAGTCCAATAACGTTTACTACTTTATAGCGTTGTCTGACAGTAGCATTACGCGAAATGAAACTTATAATGTATATAGGTGTATAATATGATAATTTCTTATTAAACACTTTAATTTTGACATAAGAAAAACTTTTTGAAGTATGACTTCTTTACGCACGCTCGACTTGGGGGGGTAAGCTGGTGAATGCGTTACGAAAAAGTGTGATGCGAACGGTAATCGATGCGAGCGGTGAACGATGCGAACGGTGATCGATGTGAACGGTGATCGGGCGAGGCGAACGGTCGGGCCTTTACGCATGCTTGAAATTGAGAGGGAGATATAAGTTAGTGAGGATAGAAAGAGGGAGAGTTACGTTTCGTATATTACTGTAGGGGCAAGAGAGAGAGGTGCGAGCACAAGTAATCATTTATTGAATAACCGTGCCATAGGTCACCCCTAAGTCGTAGGTCGCCCTAAGGTGGTAGGTCACCCCAAGGTCATAGGTCACCTTAAGGTCGTAAGGCACCCCAAGGTCATAGGTCACCCCAAGGTCGTAGGTCACCCCAAGGTCAGAGGTCACCCCAGGGTCATAGGTCACCCCATGGTCATATGTCACCCCAATGTAATATGTCACCCCAATGTCATATGTCACCCCAATGTCATATGTTCTTTTATAAGATAGTTAAGTTTTACTTCAGTCGTTTGGTCTAAAGCACACTCGTTTTTTGATGTGAATACATCACAAGACTCCCAACTGCTCCCGTCTGTAACCAGTGAGACTGTGGCATCCCTAAAATGGGTACGTTGCGAAGCTGAAGGTAGTGGGGAGGGCAAAGAGATGGGAAAAGGAAGGCCATTTCAAGCAAGGTTTCAATTCTGGACGGTG
Organism: Limnephilus marmoratus; assembly: GCA_917880885.1. Lineage (NCBI taxonomy): Eukaryota > Metazoa > Arthropoda > Insecta > Trichoptera > Limnephilidae > Limnephilus > Limnephilus marmoratus. The sequence goes on from OU862922.1 coordinate 14,101,604, forward strand.
GTCTTACATCAGGACGATACTGATAGTATCTTACAGCCTGGAAAGTGCCGCAAATATGCTATATATTATTTTTAATTAGTTAAAATTGTGAAATAACACAAACAAATCAAATAAATTGAATTTGGGAGGCGGTTATGGGTATCGCCGCCCCTGGAACCATTTATTGTATAACCAACACCTCTGCCATAGATCACCCCAAGTGGTTTGCTACGTTTGGTGACTTAGCAGGGGTGCCCGGATTCATGACTTCTCCAGCCGTACTCTCGCAGAAAATCGCCTTGCTCCGCAGTGGGAAGGATGGATTCATACGTCCGTCACACCTGGACACACTGACCCCCAGATTCCTACACACCCCTCATACCATTTTCCTTCCTCGAACTTCGTCTCCTTCCTTTCCTAAAAAGACCCTCCACACAGCATCCCCAAAAATGAAATAGGCCCTGAGGGGAATCATTTTCCTCAGGGACTTCTATGTGGAGCTTATGTAAAAAAAAAATTCCGCACGCCGAGATTTGACATTTGACATTTGACATTTAAAAAAAAGTTAACTTTCAAAAAAATCTAACCAATTTTCATCAAAATTATAACTATTTGAGATGGATACAGACTTATTATCATTATAACAAAAAAATCAACAAAATACAATAGTATAAACTTGATTTTCCATGGTATTTTGTTAATTTTTTTTAGCCTCGCGCCGAAACACAAGTCTGTATCTCACATCGCAAATGCGCAGACTGAATGTTCGCGGCATTAGCGTCAAGTATAGTCCCTTTTAGGAAGCTACCTAAAGTAAAAAATCAGTGGGAATATTAATAATACTGGGCTTTTAAAGACCCCACGCGACGGGTCGAGGGGTTAAAGGTATTTTGACGTCAATTTTAGGTTTGAAATTGGTAAAAAAATGCACAAAAAATTAAAAATTAAAATCGTGACGGGTCAACTTTAAAACCACTGGAGCGATCACGCGAAATAAATAAATTTGCTTCGATTGCTTGAGATTTCCCGGATGGTAATTTCTTTAATTTTTCGTCAACATTAAAAAAATCATACCTTCGAATTTTGACATGAAGACATAAAAATTTATTATAGTGCTATATAGCCAATGAAATAACCTGTATTTTACCGTTTATCTCATATTTGTAATATTTATGAAAAAATTATAAAAAAATCGTAAAGTTTATAATCGCGCGAATCCTGGGTGTTTTTTTACTTGAAACTGCCGTGAGGGATACTTATTCGGGTCAACATAGAATATTTTCGGTTTCTGTATGTTGTCTGTGGTATACTTGATAATTAAAGGTGCATATCTATCGAAAAAGGAATTAATTTTATCCGTAAACAACTGTTCAAAAATTCAGCGGGAAAAAAATATTTTAAAAATTTATTTTTAACATTGTTCTAAAATAGTCTACGAAGTTCAGATTTGCAACATCTATGGTCATAATAGATAAAGCATTTCAATAGCTTCGTGTTAAAATAAACGGCTGGCCTAGGAATTGTTTTAAATAATTACAATAAATGTTTTACGAATGGTAGGGAAATGTGGTCCATTTTTGGACCGAAATCAATCGCAGAAAAATAAAAGCAGTCCATTTTTCGACCGAAATCGCTCCAGTGGTTAATTAAATTTTGACCCAGTCAACATAATATATGTACATTTTTATTACACATTTCGTCTTTCTTCCCTCTTCTAATTTATTCTTTCCAATAAATTAGTGCGGGTGTACGGTGATACTTTCCCCGGTAGATTTATCGATTTGTGTGTTAATTACCCGTTGAGCTAAGAGTGCCAAGACGTCTTTGAACAAAATTAGAAAAATTAACTTATTATAAAGTTCCAATGAAATACAATATTACAACCTCATTGGAATTATATTACGGTGTCAACAGTTCTATTAACCCTTGACAAAATATCTTTTGTGACCAATTCTAAGGCTCTCCTTAACATGTTTGTATTTTGATTCTTTTCTCGGGTTCTTGTATTCTTATTTCTGTGCTTTCTTTTGGTAAATCGTATAAAATAATTAATTAGGTCATTGTACATACTGCTAACAACCTGGCAGCGGCTACATGGTGTCAGAGTTGCGCTCGGGGACTACGCCCCGTATAGGAACCAGAACCTCGCTGGGCCCGGGTGCCACCAGGAGGGCGGCACCACAGGGCGGGCTCCGACCTACCTTGCAGCGGCTAGCTCGAACCAACGGCAAGCAGGGGAGACCCTCGTCATCAGGGTGGTGTGGTCGCCGGTAGGCTGTTTGGAATGTTTTACATGGGGGGAAATACTGGCCGTGATCACCCTCGAACAATCTCCTCAATAAAAGAACGGTATTTAGGTAAAACAAACAAAATGTATTGTGAAAAAACACAGAAATACAAGGTTAAAAGGCAGTTCCTGGCTAGAATGTCCCTACACGGTAAGTCTCTCAACCTGTCCTCTCTGGGGTCATCATTGCTCAGGTAAAATCGCGAGGGCAAATAGAACACATTAATTTAAGGGGGCTTACTGCGATGGAGGCGGCAGGTCCAATCCTCGTCCGCAGCAGAGGGGATCTCGTTCCAACAGGAGTCTCCAGGTGAAACGTCCCACACACGTAAACATTGTCACTGTACTTTAAATTACGCCTCGGCCTTGTCTGCCGTAACATCTAGAACACGCATTTGCGTATTAAATTCCCGACGCCATATTGCGTCGCGGATGACTCGGGCCACAAAGGTGCCCTGCGGAGAGAATTTCTCCTTAACAAAACAATCGACTGTTCGCGGAGCGCTCTGCCTAGGAAGTGTGTCGAGTCGGTGGCTTCGCCGACCGTTGCTCGCATTTGGCTCCACTAGCGCGCGCGGCGCGCTTGCGGCGAAAGAGCGAAACTGTAGTCTGTGCAGTGGCGTGGGTGAATAATTAGTAGGGGCTTATTTGTGCATCGTAACAATACATACGTTGACAAGCTTCTGAAAATAGCTCAGCGGGAAGAAAAGCAATCGATTAATCTAAGATCAAAGATTAGAGCAAGTAATTATAAAAAATAGGAAATCAATTTACCATATAATTGTATCAATAATTTTGTTTCGTAAAAGAAAAGTAAATAACACAATTCAATGTAATTTGACATATAACAGCTTATTAGAGCTGTCTTTTATTAGGTAGAAAATTTTCGTTTCGATATCTTTTCTACTTTTTAAACGACTTCAAAAAGGAGGAGGTTCTCAATTCGACTGTATTTTTTTTATTTATTTTTTTTTTTTTTATTTTTTTTTTTTTATGTTTGTTACCTCAGAACTTTCGACTGGGTGAACCGATATTGATGATTCTTTTTTTATTTGAAAGCTAGTGCTTTCCATGTAGTCCCATTTTAATTTGGTCTAGTTCTGACAATGGCATCCATGAGAAAACCATATAAGTCTTAAATTTGCATAAAGTATGTGCGCGACAAATGGACGAATAACTCAATATCACGCCAACCGATTTCAATGATTCTTTTTTTATTGGAAAGGATGTACTTCAAGGATAGTTTGATGAAAGTTTGGTTAGGTTCTGATTATCGGATCCATGACAAAGTAATGGAACTCTTCAATTCTTAGGAGCAAATTAACGAAACTCGACCGAATCTCTTAATTTGACCCTAACGTCGTTATGGTCAAATTATGTCTGTCTCATATGAGCAGCACGTTTAGTAGGTCCACCCATATTTAGACAAATTAGTGTACTTCAGATTCACTAAAAATAAAAAAAATAAACAAAAATTTTAACAAAACAAAAAAACGACTTCAAAAAATGCACTAAAAAGTAAAAAAAATAATTTCGTATTCTTCTACAACTTCATAATCAACTTACTTTTTCTACTCATCAATATGTAGGTACGATTGTTATTTTTGGAGTCGGTGTCAGCAAAGGTACCCCTCCCGCTGCAACTCCGCTCTCGCCTCGTCAAGTCGCTTGTGCGACACAAGCACATCTCACCTATAACTGTGTATGTAGTTACAAACCTACCATGACTGACACCGATTCCAAAAATGACAATCGTACCTACATATTGATGAGTAGAAAAAGTAAGTCGATTATGAAGTTGTAGAAGAATAAGAAATTTTTTTTTTAACTTTTTAGTGCATTTTTTGAAGTCGTTTTTTTGTTTTGTTAAAATTTTTGTTTATTTATGTGAATACCTCGCAAGAGTCACAGCTACTACCGTCCTGAGCCAGTGGACTATGGCATCCCCAATTGGGGTATGTTGTGAGGCTGAAGGTAATGGGGAGGGGAAGGATATGGGAAGAGAAAGGTGGGGATGTACCTGACTATTCATTCTATCCTAGCATGGCACAAACTAGAGCGGTTTGCACATATATTTAAAGCCAGTGTCATTGCAATGACTATCGTAACCACTCGTCTGTGTCCATCCGTCAGAAATAAGGAACAGCTTACGTAGGATAAACAACAATGTAGAACAGGGGTGGGGAACCTGCGGCCCGCGAGGCCTTTTGGTGCGGCCCGCGGGCACTTTTGGTGCGGCCTGCTGAAAGAACCACAAAAAATTACACAGAACGGGATGGGTTTTTCACGGTGTTTCAGATGCATTTTTAAGACGTTATTACAAAATTGTTGCTAGCAAGTTGTTTAGATTCCAATGAAAATGTGATAAAACCTCCCATTCTACTTTTATTTTAATTAGTTATTGTGAAATGCTAGTGATATTCCAACGGAACTTTTAATTTTCTTGAACGGGACAGTCCCGATATTTCAGGATTGATAGCAACTCTATTCGGAGGGGAATCTTAGGCAGTCTGTCATAAAAATTATTTTCTAGTCGACGTAATAAATCAATAAAATCCTATTAATGACAACTACGAAGAAAAGGAAAGTTGAAGCTGAGTGAAACGTGAAATCATTTGAAACTAAATTAAGGCTGTGGAAAGTAACTCGAAATGAATAACACAACGCATTTTCCAACATTGCAAGGACAAAAGTCTTCTACATCGTTTGAATACGCTGGTAATTGCGCGAAATTAAGTGAGGCATTTAATGAACGATTTAAGGACGTGAAAAGAGAGCAAACGGATTTGAACATATTTGCTACACCGTTCAACGTCGAACCATCGAATGAGCCTGATAATCTGCAGCACGAAATTATTCAATTACAAAGCGATGATGAACTAAAAGCTAGATATAACAATCTTCCCAAATAAAGTCAGGAATCACTGGTTATATTAAGTCAAGCACGTCCCTTAACATTTTGTGTATATACAAACATTAATGCCGTAATAATTGCCACACTTCTAGCATAAAAAAACACTACATGTAATTTATTGTAATTAGTTAAATAACTATAAAATTATATTGCAGACAATAATTATGCTACAAAATATAGGAAGCCCATTCACGTAATAAGAGTACAACTTAATTTATGCTGGTTGACTAGTGGACTCCTATGCAGATTAATTCTAAAGGTAAAACCAATCTTGTGTTCACAATGCAAATTCCTGTTGCGGATTCATCTGCTCTCCATAACGCATTTAGAAGGTAAAACCATTTTAGTTCTAGGTGCAGTATTAATTAAAACTGGAGACTCACAATCCAATTTGCTCTGACGGAAAAAACAGTTTTGTTTGTAAATGCAATGAAAAGATTCAATGAAAAAATTCCATGTGTGGTTTCATCTGCATTTCGTAGAAATTCGTTCTCGTTTTTGAAGTGCACTTTTAAAATTCTAGTTGCTTTTTTGCTTCCAGTATTAGAGAAAAGCCATTTTTATAAACTCAGTAAAATGGCTACACTCAGTAATTTTAAGTATCCGCGTATAGATTTACCCTATAACTGAAACCAGTTCTGTGTTTAGAATGCAACGAAGAAAATTCCAGGTGGGATTTCATTTTTTGACGCATTCCTCGTGTTAGAACTGCATTTATAAAATTCTAGTTGTATTTTTGGCTGCCAGAATTGGACGAAAGCCATTTTCATGTTCTGAGTGGAGTTTTAATTCCCCGCGTACAAACTCACTATATAATTAAAACTAGTTCTGTGTTTAGAATGAAACGAAAAATATCAGGTGGGGTTTTATCTCGCTAACCCGTTTCGTAAGAAACCATTCTCGTGTGTGAAATGCATAAATATAAATGGTTGAAGTGCATAAATCTACAGTTATAAATTTGTAGTTGTATATATGCTGCATAATTCCCCGCGTACAGATTCAATGTGTAATTTAAACCAGTTCTATGTTAAGAATGCAACGAAAACGCATCAGGTGTTATTTCATTTGCTGACGCATTTCTTATGTTGGAAGTGCATTTATAAAATTCTAGTTTTTTACTTTATGCTGCCAGAATTAGAGGAAAGCCATGTTCATGTTCTGAGTGTAGTTTTAATTCCCCGCATGCAAATTTAATCTAAATTGAAACTAGTTCCGTGTTCAGAATGCAACGAAAAATTTCAGTTTTGATTTTATCTGCTGATGCATTTTGTGGCCCGCGACGCTAAATAGGTTCTTCACCCCTGATGTAGAAGGTCGTTATTAGGCCGATTGTCATGAATTGGGCACTATTCTTGTGTAACGCTAAATTACGCATAAACTTATCTTTATAAGATGGCATACTAGGGTTCCACTGGCGTTTTTTTATCATACAGTCGAGAGCACCCATCACTTTCCCAGACCCTCTGATGGGTCCCTCTATCGGTTCTCACGTTAACTTTTGTTTTTAAAACGAATCTACTATGAAATTATTCTAAAAGCGACTTTCCCTACACGGCACATCATATATTTATAGATACCAAAAACTTTTACGTGTTCTTATCCGAGAATTCTTTGTCATGTAATTGTACAAGCTTTTAATTAATCATGCTACTGAGTGATGGCATTTTTAGAATCGTAACGTGTGTCGGAAAAAACAGCGCGTCTCCACCATGCACCAACCGGTTAATGTAATAGCAGCTGTGTGTAGGTGGCCACACAAAGTTAAACACAAAGCCAGGATGCGGCTAATGACCTCCGAAAACACGGTGATGACCGCAGCCTCCCAGTACCAAGCGCCACTCCTGAATAAGCGCTGGGCCCGAGCCCACTCAAGACCACGCCCTGCATAATAATGTTTTTTTTTCTTTTATTCTATATGTAGGATTGCACTATCCTCCCCAGAACCTGGAAAAAAGAATAATATTATAAAAATAAATAGTAATAATAATTATACATGTAGATGGAGACGAGGTTATATTTAGAAATTTCAAAATTCAAAGTATGAAAGGGGATGAGGTTTATAAATATTTAGGATACCCGCAATCGAATAGATTAGATCACACTAGTATTAAAAATGATATTAGGATTAAATTTCAAACTAGGATCAGAAAAATTTTAAAATGCAATCTATCTGCTAAAAGTTTAGTAAAAGCAATAAATACTTGGGCTATACCTCTACTAACGTACTCATTTGGCATAATTAAATGGTCCAATACAGATTTAGATAGTTTAGAACGATTAATTAGAACTACGTTAACAAAGTTTAATTGCCATCATCCAAATTCAGCTATAGAACGAATTAATTTACCTAGAAATTTAGGAGGTAGAGGTGTAGTCAAAATAACATCTTTGAAACACAATCAGGTAGAAATGCTTAGAATTTTTTTCCATAGGAAAGCTAATAGCTCAGAAATGCACAAAATAATTTGCAAGGCAGATAGAAATATTACACCTTTAAATTTATTTGATGAGAATGCCAACATTCTTATAAATACTAACCAGGAATTATTAGATTCCTGGTCAAATAAAATTATTCACGCAAAACACTTCAATTATCTCAACCAAATATGTTGACAATGTTGACAATGTATGTTGACAAACTTTCGTCAAACAAATGGTTGAGTATTGGAGAGTTGAGCGCAGAAATAGAAGGATTTATGCTTGCCATTCAAGATAGAGTCATTAATACTAAAAATTATAGGAAGTATATAATCAAAGATATAAATCAAATTGATGATTTATGTAGAAAATGTTTGGCTTTTCCGGAAACTATAGAACATATTATATCGGGATGTTCTATATTAGCGCCGTCCGAGTATACATTTAGGCACAATCAGGTTTTAAAAATAATCCACCAAAGTTTGGTAATTAAACATAACTTGATTGATTGCCGTAATGTAGTACCATATTATGAATATGAACCAAATTCATTTATAGAAAATGAATTTTATAAAATATATTATGATAAAACTATACTAACAGACAACAATTAGTCATAATAGACCTGATATAGTTTTACATGACAAAATTAAAAAAAAATTTTTTTTTATTTTTTTTTTTATTTGAATTTTATTTTAGTAATTTGTACATTTAAGTTTACAAATTTCTAATTGATTATAATATTTCATATTGCAGTTTTTTTTTATTATAATATTTTAAATTCACAAAATTTTTTGTTTTTGTTTTATGTAGCTCCTACAATCCATCTTGAACTTTTCAATTGGTGAGGACTTAAGAGTTTCTGGTAGTGTGTTATATAACTTAATTCCTTTGTACAGCAGACTGTTTTGCGTATTCGTTTTGTCCTTTTTGTTTAATCTTATTTCCTTGCAAGTCCTTGTGTAATGTCTGTGAATGTCCTTATTGTATACGATTTTATTTGTGAAGTATTTTGGTAACATGTTGTTTAATATTTTGTGAATAAATATCAACGTGTTCAAGGTCAATATTTGTTTCACTGTTAACCAATTAAGTTCCTTTAACATTTTAATTATTTTTGAAAATCTATTTCTTCGGAGTATTATTCGCATTGCTCTGTTTTGCAGAATTTGAAATTTATTCTGTTCTCTTTCATTACAAAGGAAAAGGATACTTGAACAGTAGTTGAAGTGTGGAGCAATAATTGAATTGTAAATGGTGATGGCGGTTTTTCTGGAAATTTTAAAATAACTTATATCATTGATGTAGCTATTCCAAATTCCTGTAATATTCAAAAAACTGTTTCTGAAAAAATTAGAAAATACACAGATTTAGGAAATGAGATTAAAAGAATTTGGCATTCTCGGACTATAAAAATATTACCATTTGTTATTTCGGCCACTGGCATAATACCTAGGAATCTGATTCAAAATTTAATCATATTAGATTTGTCAAAGAATTTGTATATAAAAATGCAAAAATCAGTAATTTTAAATACATGTAGGATTACAAAAGATTTTTTAAATATTTATATTGAGGGATCAGTAGGATTTATAGGTCCAATTTGAAATGCCACAGAGCCGAACCCTCTGATATGAAAATATCTGGAGTCGGTGAATTATATTCCCATTTGGTCTCTAGTAGGTTGACATGTTGTTCTTGTATTATTTTGTATTTATTATACTTATATAGTGCAATTGCATAGCGTGGGTTGACTAGATGATCATTTGGGGAAGTGTGTGAAAGGGTTTAGTTTTTCCTTCTTTTTTTCCTTTTTTTTTTTTTTGTCTTGCCTCATATCATAGCACACTCAAACTAGTATATTTTTAATCGGTAGAATCTATTATTTGAAATGGAATTCGAAGCTGGGGAGATACAAGTATGACTTATATTAAGTAGTGGTACCGGTCAGTGTTGAGTGGGCATAGCGCTTGGGTCCCACCCGGGCCACCATCCTCCATCCTCCATCACAACACAAGCAACATTTTCGACTTTCTGTGGTGGTAGTAAGAGATTTTCAAACATTTTTGGGTTATTCGTAACCCGGGAATGTTTGTCTTTCTTTTAAAAAAAAAATGTTCAAAATTTGCAATCCTCTAAATAAAACAATTTTTATCTTCTAATATATAAATAGACAAAGGCTCAATGTGGAACTTCTATATTGTGCTGAGGGCCTGCTCCCAATAAAAGGTATATTCTGGTTCCTTACCATTAAGGATAACTAGGAATATAGTACTTACAAAAAACAGTGGTACATAGTTACAGGTCGCAGCACGTCTCACAGAAACAAAAGGCCTGAAAATACCTAAAATAGCAAATAAGTACGAAAGCCGAACGCTCGAGTACTGTGTACCAGTGATTTTTCAAAAGCTCAAACGTAAATTTGTTTTTAAGGAAAATGTGAGAAAATGCTTATGAATGAAAAATCTATATATCTGTAAAAAACAGAATAAACAAAGAATAAAAAGAAAGATATTATAAATAAGTGTTACTTCTAATATTATGAATGTATATTGAGGTAGAACCTGCAGAAAAGCAGCCATGTGACAGCTTCGTGGGACTACCTATTTATTGTATAAATTATGTATTAAGTGTTTTGTTGTTAAAATAAATAAGCAAAATAAAAATGTTGGTTTTGAGTTGGCATGGAACCGTTAAAAATAAAACTAGTACTGTCTACACGTTGCTAGTGTCTAGTGTTACTGGGTTATTAGCATCATGATTTATATGTACCATCTTCTATGATTTATATGTACCAGACCACTACAGCCGAAGTCGACATCATGACTTATTTAAAGTACCGAACGGCAGAACAGAAGTCTTGGCAAAGCATAGCATGACGAGGGGAGAGAGGGGATATTAAGCAGATGGCAATAAACCCCTATATTCCTCCTCGGGCGCCAACGTAACAAGGAATCGGAAACGATAATATTATGTGGAATTTATCTTGAAATATCACGAAATGAAATATAATCAAAATGAAAAGGGACACAATATCTCGACCATACGACCATCTTGTATTCGATTTAAAAGATGTCAGCTCTCTTCTCCTATGTTCAACACTTTCTTTCCCATTCAACCCTTTTCTCTCACAAAGGTCCTTCCCCCCATCGGCCCTTGTACATATAAACCCGTTCTCTTCTCTTCACCTTCCCCTTCTCCCTCTTCTTCTAACCGCGATCTTTTGGATTCTAAGCAGCACTATCGCATCGCCGCGGTGGGACGTGACGTCATCAAGCTATTAACTCCCGAAAAGAACGACAGGACCACGAACCATTTTCTTTGAAAATAATTTATTAAACTTTGTGGGCCGTACTAAAAACGTGTTGTAAATTTTACACAACTTTTAAACAACTATTAATTTTTTTTTTTTTTTTTTTTTTTTTTTTTTTTTTTTTTTTTTTTTTTTTTTTTATTAGTAATAGAATGTACATAAATTACAAATAAATTTTATACAGTAATTAATTACATAGTAGAATATTTGATGTACCCCCATAATTAAGCAAGGCTTGTGTGTAATGTAGGGTAAATTGTTGTTCATCGATTGTGTAAAATTTAAAACACGTTTATTAGTAAGGAGGATACAGGTTACACCATTTATTTCATCCGTGATCAATAATTATCTTCGTTTCGATCGTCTGTCGATATATTATCAGGTGGTCAGTAGTAAAATGACAATGAATAAAGAATCGATGATTTTTTTAAATTTATTTATGACGCAGTTCAAAAGCTTTTTTCTATTATTACATTCATTTTTGTAACATTCTTATCAAATGGCCATTCAGCGCCATTTTTTTTTTATAGTTGAATACAAGGTTCGTAGTTAACAAGGTTAGCTCATCGAGACGTAGTTTGAAGTCTACATTCCACTGGAAAATTTGAATTAACTGCAATACAAGTGGCAGTGTTTTACTTCAAGCCATGTCATGTGTTAGAAATTTCGAAAGCCGCCCAACGAATTTTGAACTAACCTTGTTAAACGCATTTTCAATGAACCTTGTGTTGAAAGGTTCCTGTTAAATGCCAATTTTAAGTCTGTTTCAGCGTTTGAATAAATTGTGATCAGCAGAACAGGGCAACCAATATACCGTTAAGTTGTCATCTTATTAAAATTTGATGGAAAGTTACAACGCACATAGAATTGGTGTTTAACGGGAACTTTTCAAATGTCAAATTAGCTCCACACAGAAGGCCTAGACAAAAATAATTCCCCTCAAGACCAGCTAGCAGGGAAGGAATGTACAAGGGGTAGGTAGGAATCTGAAATTCAATGTGTCCAAGAGTTATGAATCCATCCCTTCTACTGCGGTGCAGAGCGATGTTCTGGGAGAGTTCTGCTAGAGAGATCAACAGGTCTCCCTCAACCAGTCTCTCCCGATCGGGCAGGTATGAAGCCGCCAAGACCCGAATGAACCTCAGCTCATGAACCCGGGTACCCCCACTAAATCACCAAACGTAGGGAACTACTTGGGGTGATCTATGGCAGAGGATTTGGTTATCCAATAAATGGTTCCTTTAACGTCAATCCGCCTTACAAAATTAAAAATAATTCATCAAATTTCGGAGTTAAAACTAAAGTTCTGTGCGAGTACTTGGATAATAACAGAACTTGAATATTAACTTAAAATTATTTAAAATTTGATCATGAATTGTTGGAATCCCAACCAGCATGTAAAACTCTAATAAGTACCGGATTCCTCTTTTATTATCCCGTTTTAGAGTGTATTCTGCTGCCATTGTGAGAATGATTTGAATGTAATTGTATTTTGCTATAGATAAGGAGTTTTGAACTGTTGGTTTTAGTGGTTTTAGAGATGATGGTATAATGATAAATGATGCATGCAAAAATAAATCCCACAATAACTCCACACAAACAAATAGAACAATCAGAATTATGTTCTCACATAACGTATTATTGATACCCGCAACGAATACTATTTATACAATGGACACAATGCTAATTAAGACAAAAATTGTATAATATTATTTGGGTTGTTATTAAAACACCAAATTATTAAAAACAATTTAAAAAACTGGATTAAGTCAACAGGAAGAATTTTTAATTAAAACACTGCCTGTAAAATAAAGAATAACATACACAAGAATCATAAACACAACATAATTATATTTACTTATAACTATTTATTAAAGGTTCAAAACACCGCAGAAGAATAATGTAAAACAAAAATTATTGTAATATGTGGACCTCAGAACAGGTATAATACCTACTGTACAAAACAAAATAACTATGAACAAAATAAATAATTTGTTACTCCTTTTAAAAGTAAAATTAACGTGAAATGAACCAATGCACCACGTATTTAATCAAATTATCAACATGTTTCGAAACCAACGGTTTCTTCATTACAATAAAAAAATATTGATTAACAAGTGTAGTCGAGCATCGAACAACCATAAAAAATATTATTCAAATCCGATTTTATACACAGGTATCACCGGGCACCGCTCTCCGGCCGAGTTCGATTCCGGTTTCAAATCGATTCCGGTTTCAACGTTCGTTCCATCCACTTGCTTTTCCTCTAAGCATGATAATTATTAAATCTGTGCTAACTTATTGTAACACAAATTTTCAATATAAATATATTTGACTCGCGTTAATCAAGAGTTATTATTGAAAACCTTCACAACACACGCATTCAGTTTACAGACGTGGCAAGGCCTGTAAGCTATCAAACCATCTAGATAAAATATCTAAACATAACCCTTATCGCTAAACAAGTATAGACAAATAAGTACCTACCAATAGACAAAAAGTGGTGATAAAGGTATCATAAAAACAATTATCTAAAATTAAGATATAAAAAATATTTTAGAATAGGTAATAATTGCATTCATTATTAAATTTTTCACAAATTAACATAAAATAATCAAAGAATCTGCAAGATATCTATGTAAATAACAAAAATAAAATATTACAAATGCAGATACGGATAACATTTATCCGAGACGATATCTAGGTTATAAACCAGTTTATAGAACACTTATTTCCGATTTTAAATGAAGCTGCCAATAATATGGAAAAAATAGTAAAGATAATAATAATATTGTGAATTATGAAATTTAAAATATGCGAAAAATGACGTTGAAGTAAGAGGTGGCAGCTGAATTGGTAAGGCATTTGTCCCGGTAAATTTCGAATCCGAGTTACCACCGTTATCTTTTTATTTTTCTGTTTCTTGTTCTCTTTGCTTAGATTATTACCTAGTTTTATCTTCTTTTTCAATGATAAAATTAACATTTTTTAAAAAAGCTAAATAATATTTTGGAATAAATTATTCAAATATTTGAGTGGCTGATGCTTCTTCCCTCGATCTCTTCTGCCAAAGTTCAGTTCACTCAATCACCCGCTAAGGTAAATGGTAATATTCCCCCCACAGGGCCCGGGCAGGTGAGAAATATCATCCTGGATGAAAAATTGTGCTATGCCTGGTCACAGGATTACCAACTAGTCTCAGGACCCCGTGGGGCCTCCTCACGCGCCCTTCACAAGGTTAAACATGAAATATTGAGGATTTTAGCGGGATTAATGAGGGCGACTTAGTTTCTTTGTATGGGCCGTCATCCGTTTGAGTTTTATGAAGGTGGCACAGGGATAACGGGGAAGGCCGTTTGTCTGGATTGCGTTTATCGAGAACTTGTATTAAGGCTGAGGTTATATTAAAATATATTGATGTCATCAATCAACTTCGGTAATGCGTTCTGAACTGATTCCGAGTAGTTACCACTCGAGTTATAAGAAACGCCTTGAGCGATAACGTTCGTTCGTTCGGTTTTGGATTTGGCTTCGATCATTCCGAAAATACACATTTCATTTCAAGTACAATTCAGCAATGTCGGCCTCACTGGGTAGCTCACCTGTGATGAGGCCTCCATTTTACAAAATAAAAATGTATACATAATACATTAAAAATAATGCTGCATGAAAAAAGTAAGCTAAAATTAAACAAAAAATAAAAATTTATAATTAAGGTAAAATGAATTATTTTACGTTGTGTTTTACGTTAGTTTGGTGTGTTACGTGAAGATATGTGTTTTATTCTTATTATATTATGAGATTTTGGTATTTTTTGTTTTTTTTGTTCTTTAATCCATTTTATAATTTTGAGTACGAATTTATTTTTGTTTTCTTCTATTTTCTTTTTATGGGTAAGACTGTTGAATTCTTTTATAGCATGATATTTAAAATGCCTTTGTCCAAAGCTTGTATTCACTGCCGAAGTTTTTATGTCATTTTTGTACGATATTTTCTAGTGATATTTTGAGATTGTTGAAATTTGTTTTTTTTAGTAAAAAATATAGTTTAGTAGTGTTTTAACGTATAATTGGCGTATATCTAGTACGTCACAACTGTTGAATATTTGGTCTGAATCAGTTGATCTATGTTTTTTAAGTATTACCTTTAAGATAGTTTTCTGCGGTCAATTAAAACGGTAACATAAAAACTAGAGATGCCGCAAATATTCGGCCCTTCGGCTACTTTTTTTACTATTCTATTGTTTACTAATACCATATCATGAAAAAAAACGCCTAATAGATAAAATAACCCACAAAAAAAATTATTTTATCAAAAAATCAGGATATTTAATACTTAAAATCTATCAGTAAGTTATGATCAATGAAAATATTTGTTTCAGCATTTGTTGATAGCAAACGATTGACATTTTTCCATAAATTATACCTTCTTCGGAAAACAGCCGCTCACTGCATACACTTCTAGGCTTGGATAGTGTTTTACGTTTGTTGACCACCACCAGTAGGCCAACATTTTTCATGTAAAAAAAACCATTTCATATGAGAAATGTAATTGAAAGCTGTTTGCAAAATGTACTAAGAGTCGCCGAATATTCGGTGTTCCGATTGAGAGCCTAGCCGAATATTCGATAATTTTGTATTCGGCCAAATCACCATTCGCGGCATCTCTATTAAAAACTGCTTACTATGGTTTAAATTTTACAGCCCTATTTTGCCCTTATCCCATATTTTTGGTTTTAGGTACATATTTAATCGTAAAATTTATAAACGCGTCTGGTATTTAAAAATTCTAAATGTTACTTTTTTACATTGGCTTTACACAGGAGGCCCTGAGGAAAATCATCCCCAGAATCCTACTCATCCTTAATACGTTTTTCCTTCCCAGAACTTCCTTTCCCACAAATACCCCCTACACAGCATCCCCAAAGATGACATAGGCCCTGAGGGAAATTATTTTCCTCAGAGCCTCCTGTGTGGAGCTAACGTAAAAAAATACAATTTTTATAAATATATAAACAAATTGTCTGGTAGACTTTGTGTCATTCTTAAGTTTCTGAAGATTCTTGACAATTGACTTTACGATCCGACCATTTTAGTCCAACATCGACATTAGTTTTAGCGGATTTAAGTCTATGTAGATTTTTGAGTTTTGATTTAGCGGATTTGTCTCCTGCAGCGGCAGCTGTCGGTTTGGGTGATGCTCATCTTTTTTATACTAAAAGTGTAACAGCTGTCGTCAGCGACATTGACAAATATATATTTCCCCGTCGCTTAAGCTTACCTGCGACAAATAAGCTTTGACCGTAAAAACGACGAACCAAAACAAACCGTTCCTTTCACAAGGAACAAAAACACAAATGAAAACATAAATCGGAAAGCCCGTGAAAAGGAAAAAGCTGTCTTTAGCTTTGGGCTTAGTGTAATAATATGTTGTAGGCTTAAATATTCCCGCGTATAATCTAAATAGGACTTAAGCTCCGAAAGGTGGAGTCTGTTGGGACATTGGATAAATTGCTCTTGGCTGATGTATTTCCTCGTCTCTTGGGGAAAGTGTTCCGCGGGCTCAGAATCTTCGATTACCTACCCCTTCAGCTCTGCCCGCACCCTCGCTAGGGCCGCTGTGCGTATTGACGTATGAAGGAAACGGCTTTCTGCCAAGATTCTATAAATTATTAAATAAAGATACAGTACCAAGCGGAAAATCGGGTATACATAAAGAAAATTACACTATTTGGAAGGAGATTTGAAGTGATTTACAGATCCCAAAACAAACTATATATCTATTTGAAGAGAAGCTAAACTTTTTAACATTTATGAACGTTATAAAGGGACTAGTTTTAATTGATTGTTAATTTTTTTTTGTTAACCGAAGATTACTAATTAATTTTTCTACTTTGTCATTTCTACATTAACAGTAGATTAATTATTTATAATTAATATAACATTCACATATTATTTATTTATTTACGCCTATTTAGGCTTTTACATACATATATATAACAATATTAACGAAATTATGCTAGTAAATAGTGCAGGAAACTACTGTTTAAAACATTTGCACAAAAATAAATACAAAGTAAAAATATTAGGTATTGAATTTGAACCACACAGGATGTAGGTACAAAATACAAAAAACAAAAAATCTGAAATAGTTTTTTTTCTTTCAGCCAACAAAATACTGTCAATGTGTTAGTCAATTTTAATAGCTTTATCAAAATATTCCCCTATTTGATGAAAAAAAATTCAAATGAATAAATAACGTTGTATTAACCACTTAATTATTTACAAAAACCGACATGTTTCGTCACCAAAGCTGACTTCCTCAGGGTTTTGACAGAACTAATTTTTAAAAATAGACATAAATAGGTAATAGAGAAAAATAATAGACATAAACAATAATAAAATTTGAAAGAAAATAATGTGTAAGGGACGAGGGGCAATATAGAACAATTAAAAAAATTTAAAAAATTTAAAAGGGGAATAGATTTAATAATGGGTCATTTAAAAAAATTTTTGATTATTAATAATATTTAAATTTGCATTAACGGGAAAATAATTTGATTATTACTAAAGCTGACAAAGGTAACAGTGTCATTATTATGAATAAAAAAGATTATGTGGAAATACAATGGATTTTTAACAAGGTGATAAATTTGAAAAGTTAAAAATTAACCCTGTTAATAAATGTCAAGAACAAATAAGGGATGTTCTCAAAGATTGTAAAAGTGATTTAATTGTTAATTTAATTAAAAATAGAAAACTAACTGTAAAAAATCCACAAGTCCCTAAGTTGTATAGTTTATTAAAAATTCATAAAAAAGATCAACCAATAAGACCAGTGGTCTCAAATTGTAATGCTCCTAGCAATAAAATATCTTCGACAATTAATAGAATTATTATGGATTCACATATATTTCATCCTAAATACACGATTAAAAATTCATTTAATTTGATTGAACACTTAAAACTTTTGGAAATCCCTGACAAAGCATTATTAGTATCATTTGACATTGTTAATTTATTTCCAAGTATTCCAATTGAAGAATATAAACCTATTATTAAAGAACTTTTATTTTCATCAATTTTATCTAATGAGTTATCTCATGATTTAAATTCATTACTTAATATAGTTTTAAAACAAAATTATTTTCAAATCAATGACAATATCTTTAAACAAAAAGATGGTTTGGCAATGGGTGCTAGTACTAGCCCTTTGGTCGCTGATATATTTATAAATAATTTGAAAAATAGGATTTTTAACAGTGGTGCCTTATTATTAAAATATGTACATTGTTGGAAGAGATATGTGGATGATGTGTTTTGTGTTTGGACAGGTACATTGAGACATCTTAATATTTTTCTTAATTTTTTAAACAAACTCCATAAAAACATAAAATTTACTGTAGAGATTGGACAAAATTTGAGTATAAATTTTTTGGATTTAAATATTTCAATAATTAATAATAAATTTGAATTTAATATTTTTCGCAAGGATACATACACAGACATTGTAATCCATAACACCTCAAATCATCCAATTTCTCAAAAAATGTCAGCTTTCCATTCTATGATTCATAGATTAGTTAATGTACCTTTATCTCTTAATAATTTTTCAAAAGAACTCAATATTATTAAACAAATTGCAATCAATAATGGTTATAATTCCAATGTAATTGAAAAAATTCTTAATAAAAAATACAAGAATAATTTCCTTAAATCATACATCTACCCTATTCAAAAGGATAAAGAAGAGAAAAAATGGAGAAAAATGATGTACTTTAATAATAAAATTTCTAATTCAATAAAAAAGAATGTACCGAATGAAATTATTCCTGTATTTTATGCAAACAATAGACTTAAAAATTACATATTAACTTTTTACCCGCGTTGATCTACTCCGTTTTTTCAATACCCATACGCGGTTTGTATATGTCATATTTCAAGTACCACGAGGCACGAGGACACATTCACTTGATTATAGATGTTTTTTACGAAAAAAAATTTTACTTTCGAAATATGCCTGAATATGTCAGCATCGTGATAGTTACACGAATATCCTAGCGAGCGGGAAAAAATACTGTGATATAGTAGCGCTGTTATATCGGCAGTCGAAGTTAGCGTAACAAGGGCTGATACGGGCGCGTGTGAGGCATGGCTTTTGCCGTATCAACTGTTGTTACGATCGCGTGGAAAAGGTTAAATAATAAAGATAGAGATTCAAAAATGAAAAAATCTGGAATTTATAAATTGAAATGTAATGATTGTGATTTCTTTTATATAGGTAAAACTTCGAGAAACTTTGAAATAAGGATTAAAGAGCATACGAAAGCTTTAAATAATAATAGTTTCTCGGAGTTTGCCAACCATTTAATAGAAACTAGTCATACCTTTAATTTTAACAGTGGAATAGAATTAATACATTGTAATGTCAATGGCTTTCAGTTAGATAAATTAGAAATTTTAGAGATTAGAAAGAGCGTTAATGCAAATTTAAATATTACTAATAATCAAAAATTGTTTTTAAATGACCCATTATTAAATCTATTCCCCTTTTAAATTTTTAAAAATTTTTTAATTGTTCTATATTGCCCTATCGTCCCTTACACATTATTTTCTTTCAAATTTTATTATTGTTTATGTCTATTATTTTTCTCTATTACCTATTTATGTCTATTTTTAAAAATTAGTTCTGTCAAAACCCTGAGGAAGTCAGCTTTGCTGACGAAACATGTCGGTTTTTGTAAATAATTAAGTGGTTAATACAACGTTATTTATTAATTTGAATTTAAAATGTTACCACAAAATAATTTTGCACTAGTAGAAGAAGTGAAAAAAAATTCAATAAGGTATGCTTATATAATAAAATTGATGTACTAAATATATCAACAATATCGGAGTATTTGTTTCCAAGCTGTTGAATCCGTCGCATAGGAGTATAATATTGACTTGTTGACTTAGAATTGCTACAATAATATGGTAGGTACTGCCTTGTGACTGACCTGCCTGGAGTATGAAAAGAAATTACATATAATAAATCAGGGGTATCAAACATTGAATTTATGATGTTTGATTTATTTTAATTTAATTCACACGTTCATTTTAATTTTCTACTTAACTTACTATTACACGTAAATTTTCTAAATTAATAGCTTTTTGCAGCATTCAAAATGGATATCGAATAAGAAAATAGCAGTTCAAATATTAAAGATAATAAGTTGCAAACAATTTTTTTTTTAAATAAATTCAAAGTTAATCCACTTTCCACAGTTCATTGAATCGGAGTTACAGTCAAACAACCGGAATTATTATTTTTTTTATGATTTGCTGGTAGTTTTTTAGCAATAACAAAAAAACAATGTTTAATCATTTTCTAACAAGGGGGCCAATTGTCATTGGATTAATGAACCATCGATTTTTAATCATTTGTAAGTAGAAATCACATCCCTATCCTAACCTTTTCGTAATTTAACTGTTTATTTATCATAACCTACTTAGGTAAGGTTTAGTTACGACCCTAATCTACTCAATCAGGGAACTTAACATTTTGTTTTGAAGAGTTTTATTTCGGGTGGGTGAACTTTCTGGCGGGCCAACTTTCAGCGGGCCAATTGTCGTCGGATCAATTGTCATCGGATCAATTGTCGGTTCACCATCGATTTGTAATCATGTGCAAGTAGAAATCACATCCCTTAACATTTTCGTAAGTTTATTTAAATGTTTTATTTATCATAACCTACTTAGGTTTGGTTGGTTACCAGCCTAATCTGCTCAATCAGGGAACTTAAAATTTTGTTTTGAAGAATTTTATTTCTGGTGGACGAACTGTCCGGCGTGCCAACTTTCAGCGGGCCAATTGTCGTCGGATCAATTGTCATCGAATCAATTGTCAGCTCATCATCGATTTGTAATCATGTGAAAGTAGAAATCACATCCCTATCCCTATCCTAACATTTTCGTAAGTTTTTTTTGTTGTTATTAGTTTTTGGGGTATTATGCCATGTTGCGCTACCTCCTTCTTTAGCCAACATTTCAGACAGCGTTGCAGTGTCCACCATCAGGGCAGATGTGCCCTGATGATGGACACTGCAACGCAGTCCGAAACGTTAGCTAAAGAAGGAGGTAGTGCAACACGGTATAATACCCCAAAAACTAATAACAAAAATATTTTTGGCCGTGAAAATCTAAAATCGTGTCTTTTCGTTAGTTATTTAACTGTTTTATTTATCATAACCTCCTTAGGTTAGGTTAAGTTACTACCCTAATCTATTCAATCAGGGAACTTAACATTTTGTTTGGAAGTGTTTGTCAACTGTCCGGCGGACCAACTGCCGGCGGGCCAATTGTCGTCGGATCAATTGTCATGAAACCCAAATCGATATCGGCATATATTACTGCAAATAATAACAAAAACGTGTCACGTAAAAGCGTCAGATTTCAAAGACACACAAGCTCATATTTTCGTTTTGTTTTGGTTTTAATTTATTCCGCTTGATCCGTGTCAGAGGGTGGGTGGGCGGTACGTATTTATCTCAACGGGATAAGCGCATTAGCAGCCCACTGTGATTCGGGACCCATAAAACCTTTACACATAACTTTATCACATCCCGGAACATGACAAGGGACGAAGGGCATTTTTTGCGCTGAAAACATTTTAATTCACTTTTTCATCCGAAATATTAAACAAGCTTACATATTTTAATCCCCTGTCCAGTATTGTTTGAGTCAAGGAAACCTTTTTACGGATTAAAGGATACGCAATAGTTGTTAATTGGAAAATGAATTTCCTAGTTATGTAGAGTTTTTGACGGTACGTATAGCCGTTGGAGGCTCTACTACGAAAACCGCCATTATTAATAATTAGGTTTTAAAAACGTGTTATAAAGTCAAAATAAAATTCTTTAAATGTGCACCGAAAAACTAAAACTGTTTCATTTGTTACCGTGGCTGTAATAGATATATTTTTACATCTTTTTTTTAAATTAAAAAAATATTTTTTTAATTTCATAATATTTTATTGTTACAGATTTTTGTTTTTTTTTGGCTACCACACACTAGGCACTAGGCTAATGACCGTGTTGTGGTAGTCATACATTTAATATTTTATATAGGAATTTAAAAAAATACTATTCTATTGAAACAGATAATAAAAATACTAAATCATAATTAAGATATATATAAAAGTAAGTGAAAAATAAAGACAAAAATCTTGTTTTAAAGAAAAATTTAAATAAAAATGTTACTTAAAATTTAGAAATACAGAAGCTAATAGCTAATAATAAGATTTCGTGTTAAGAACTCATGAATTCCATACAAATATATAAAGTAAAACATATATGAGAGTAAATACATAAATTAAAACATAATCAGATGAGAGTAGAGATGTCAAGAGTTCCACTAAAGAGCACCAAGGAATTTGTCTACCTCGGGAGCAAAATAACATGGGACGTTAGGTCGAAGAGCGAGGTCGACAGCCATATACACCAGGCTAGGCTTGCATTCAATAAAAGGTCGAAAATAATAGAATCGAATAACATAGACCTAAAACTGAGAATACTCCTCATCAAGACCTATGTATGGAGTATCTTGATGTACGGCTGCGAAATATGGTGCCTATCCGAAAGAGATAAACGGAGACTAGAGGCTTTTGAGATGTGGTCCTATAGAAGACTATTAGGAATTTCCTGGAGAGACCACTTTACAAATGAGGAGGTTCTCCAAAGAATCGAAGGAGGAAGGCACCTGCTCAGGACCTTGTCCGAAAGGCGTGCAATACGACAAGAAGGCCTCTTGCATGCCATAATGGAGGGTATGACCGAGGGGACAAACTCTAGGGGACGCCCACGCCGAGAGTACCTGGAGGACCTGCTGGTGGACGTGCGCTGCAGACTTCAAAAGAGCCGCCCAAGACAAGGAAGAGTGGAAGAGACGAATAGAGGAAATTGCTGCAAACCAATCCCAGGATTGAAACCAGAGAGAGAGAGAGATTTATATATATATAAGCCCTGAGAAAAATAATTTTCCTCAGGGCCTATTTCATCTTTGGGGATGCTGTGTGGAGGGTCTTTTAAGAAAAGGAAGTTCTGGTAATGAAAAAGTAAGAAGAATAGGAATATATGGGTCGGTGTGTCCAGGAGTAACGGGTTTTGCTTTCATTTATCATCCTTAAAATCTTATAATATATAATTTTTTAAGTTCGTGTTATTTTATTGTAAATTGGACGCACTTCCGTTAATAAATAAATAAGATAAAAAAATAAAATAATATCTCATCAACTCGACGACAATTAATTGATTTTTTAGGAATCATAACGCTGTCATAATCAAAAGTCCGATAGACAAACCCGTAACAAAAATATCTACGTTTCGTAATTCGTCTGAATGTGAATCGACGATTTCCTTTGTTGTACCCATCGTCAGATTGTTTATTTTTTAACGCGAACCCTTAATCCTAGCAGGCTCGATCAATCGCAATCTACCTCACACAAAAGGCGAAACCTTGTAAACGTCCTTTCCCAAATCTAATTAATCTTATCCCTGTTCTATTATTTCTTGACATATCTTTTTTAGTAATTCCCCTAATGTCCCGGTAATGCGCGCCATGCGGAGCTGGAATAAAAGGTTACGTTTCCGATGAGTGCCCGTCAGGAAAGATTTATTGTTTCTTGCATACCCCGTGAAATGGTGCATAACATTATACGTTCGCGTAGATGCATTCACGTTGCGAGTGCTGCCCCCAAACATCCTAAATCTAACGGGAAACTCTTCGAAGCGTTTTTGAAATTAAACTTCTTTACGCACGCTTGACTTGGGGAGTAAGCTGGTGAATGCGTGACGAGAGTGTTACGATAAGCGAGGCGAACGGTAGTTGAGAGGGAGATATAAGTTAGTGAAGATTGAAATAGAGAAAGTTACGTTTCGTTTATTACTGTAGGGGCAGGAGAGAGAGGTGTGAACACAAATTTTCTTTCTCTCTTTCTCTCATAGCCAGTTACGTTTCGTATATCTAAGACACAGTGCAGGCCTATTGTCTGTATCACACTGTGGGAGCAAGTGAGAGCAGGGCGCGCGCATATTTTCTTTCTCTCTTCCGATCATATAGATTTTTTTTACATGAGCTCCACACAGGAGGCCCTGAGGAAAATAATTTCCCTCAGGGCCTATGTCATCTTTGGGGATGCTGTGTCGAGGGTTTTTTTTTAAGGAGAGGAAGGAGAGGAAGGAGAGGAGAGTTCTGGGAAGGAAAATGGTTTAAGGGGTGGTTAGGAACCTGGGGTTCAGTGTGTCCTGGTCATCCGCCTGCAAGACCTAAACAAACCTCACCCCATGAACCCGAGCACCCCTGCTAAATCACCAAACGTAGTGAACCACTCAGGGTGGAGATGGAGCTAAAGAAGTTTTACTTCAGTCGTGTGGTCTAAAGCACACTTGTTTTTTGAAGTGAAAACTTCTTTAGCACCGTTGTGATTTGAAATTCGATGAAACGTAAACGATCGACAATAAAAAGAGAGAAACACATTCATTCAAAGGATTTAGCCTGTGAGAGAATGAGATATTATAATCGATCTCCTCTTTGTGGGGCGTTTCGTAGCCTCCCCACTCTTGTCTACTTTAGTTTTCTGAAGATTTCACTTCTACCGCGTGTGAATTCCACAATCTGATTTTATTTGATGTACGTGATATACAATGGAAAGAGGAAAGAAGAAGGTTTAGATTGGTTTAGATTGCGACACTGGGTTCGGTAAAATGCTCAATTTGGGAGGCGGGAATAGGTACCGCCGCCCCGGGAACCTTTATTGGATAACCAACACCTCTGCCATAAGTCACCCAAGTGGTTCGCTACGTTTCGTGATTTAGCAAGGGTGCCCGGGTTCACGGGGTGAGGTTTGTCTAGATCTTGGAGGCGGATGACCATGACACACTGAACCCCAGGTTCCTACCCACCCCTTAAACCCTTTTCCTTCCCAGAACTCTCCTCTCCTTCCTTTCCTTAAAAAACCCCCGCACGGCATCCCTTAAGATGACAGAGGCCCTGAGGGAAATTATTTTTCTCAGGGCCTCCTGTATGGACTCATGTAAAAAAAAAAATTGGGGGGTGGGTATCGGTACGCCGCCGCTCCGGGAACCATTGTTGGATAACTAAATCCTTTGCCACAGGTTGATGGGGTAAGGATTGTCTTAATGCGTCTGACCACCAACGGCGTGGTAGGCCGGATCGGGAGAGATTGGTTAAGGGACATCTTTTGACCTCTCCAGCAGGACTTTCTCGGAAGTGCACCGCAGTGTGAGGGCTAGATTTGTACTGTTTTCTACCAACCCCTCATACCTTTTTCCTTCCCAGAACTTCTTTTCTCCTTCCGTTCTCTAAAAAGATCTTCCACACATATTTTAAGCGTTCCCAAGGATGACATAGGTCCGAAAGCATTTTTTTTTCCTCATGACCCCTTGTGTGGAGTTGATGTTAAACAAAGTGATTAGAACTGAATAGCCAGGTGCTTCCCAAACAACATCTTACCCCCCTCCTGCAATATTTCTCACTTCTTCAACCTACGAACATTCTACAAAAGGATACGACATTAATCTCTTCGACTTGTTCGCCATTTTATCTACATGATTATGATTTAATTTCCTCTGAAGCGTCGAATGCTTTTTTCCCCCTCAATTTA
This sequence comes from Limnephilus marmoratus, assembly GCA_917880885.1. NCBI lineage: Eukaryota > Metazoa > Arthropoda > Insecta > Trichoptera > Limnephilidae > Limnephilus > Limnephilus marmoratus. Next base: position 14,127,176 of record OU862922.1, read on the forward strand.
TCAGAAGCGACTAACCACAATAATTCACGTGTCCCAAAAGACTAACACACATCATGTCTGAACAAGAAAAGCACAAAAATTACAAAGAATAAACGTTTCTTCGCCATTTCCCGAAGTACCGCGCGAGTCACGGTCCCCCCAGAGGTCTCAGACTGCAGCCCACGTACTAGCCCTCGGGACGAGTTGTGATGCTGTATGGGAGAGAGAACAATGACTTGTCGTGGAGTCTGTGACAGCTGTCTCACTGTTGTACGATTTGAACAACAATACGCCCAGACAGATTATCTGTTTTATATTTTTGCATTCAGTAATATATTCCGAAAAATGTATTACGCTTTAACGATGTTTGTAGAACATAAAATGTTAAGTTGATACGTCTAGTTTTATGATGTAAGCAATAAATTCGGCGTTGCCCTGTTATATAATAGTGCTCTATACGTTTTTGTGGGTTCACATAGAGGGAAATCAGGGGTGGAAATCATTGTGGAGGACTAACTTCTAAAAATTTAAACCTCGTGGCAAATCTGACAAATCTATTTCAGAGGTTTTCATTCATTTTAGCGATAACGCTAGCTTGTTCGGTCTAAAATTAACTTTGTTTATACCTACTGCCGCATATCCATTCTGCTCACCCCTTTAGGCACATTTAATTATAATATGTGTAAGTAGGTATATCGTATTTCCTAAACAGATTGCACATATAAGTTTGTCGTACTTTGTTATTCGGTCGTATAGCGTCACCGCATGCATCGGGGACCCGGAATTATTGTTAGTAAAAATATTTGCCTAGTGGATTTTCACCCTAGACGCCTGCAGATATAAGTTCTAGGGTCGTATGTCCTCTTTGCATACTTACTTGAAGAAATAATCTTTTAGAGGATCAACTGTCCAAGATATCAAATAGCAGAGGGATAAAATGTCCGGGGATCAACCGTCGCGCGTCGGTGGGCTAATTGTCGCCGGATCAATTGTCATTGATTGACACAGCTTGAACACGGAGATTGAATCGTTATAAGATTAAAAATAACGTACAATATTATTTGTTAACTTTCATCATTGATTTAGATGTGTGAATGAATAACATAGGTACATCATAAACTGAGAAATTTCAGTTTTCTAAATCATTATCTTTATTATCTTCACATAAATCACACCCCACACCTTAAGTATTAAGGGCGCAGTCATCCGTTATGAAAGCCATCTCATTTTTGATCGTCTTTGTTTTAAGTGCTAAAATAAATCTTTTGAATGATATTAAAAAAAGTCTTACTTAACCCTTCAAGCCTCGGAAGGACGCTACCAGCTACAAACATCATATTCAATTAGATATTCTGAAGAATAGATCTGACCGGAGCATCCATACAATATAAACGTATTTTTATATTTTTTTCTTTAAAGCGGAAATATGTGAATTGCTCATCATTGGAAAGATAAATAATGATTCTTCTTAGTTATAATAATAAAATACTTGATCCTAAATTCTAAAAATTGTCGAAGTTTACAGATGAAAAAAAAATTAAACGGTATTAAAAGGGAAGTCACGAATGCCCTATAGCCTTTAGAAAAAGAATGTATTTTCTGAATATTGAATTCTGTCAAAATTATGGACTTTTCCAGTCAAAATATTTCGTTAAGTTTTTTGTTAACATTTTTTCGTTCGATATTATAATTGTATCATTTAACCCTCTTCTTGGCAATGCATCCTATAGTATACATAGTTTTTATATTTTTTTCCCTCTTAAACTGGTACACGGGTAAAACAAATTTTAATTAAAACTGCTTTACCGTATTCTTGACATGATAATTAGTACCACTAGAGCCATCTACTGTTCAATTAAGAAGAACAGTGACAGTTCAAATTCACACCGCTGCGATACTTCTGCCAACAGAAGACGCACGACTAATTTGTCTGTAAGTAATCAGTATTTATTACCTGCATTATTAGATATTATGTAGTTATTTTAGGAATAAAAGCGTGTTTATAAGGGTTAAGTGAATAATAAAAAAATAATATTGAGTCAAATATGTGACAAATCTTGTTTATATTGCATTCCAAAATGGTGTGTATCCTATGATATACACCGCCAAGTATGCAGCGAATTATATTTGATTGAATGTGTATCCCCTGAGATATAATGCCAATTTATTAAAAGTTTATTAAAGTCAAGTTATTAATAGTTTAATGTCTTATGTAGTAACCCCCTTTAAAATCTATATATTATTATTTTTTTCATTTTTCCAAAGACTTAGAAATTGAAGAAATGCTGACTATAATACCAAAATTTGGACCAGATTCTGATATTGAAAGTGACGAAGATGATGAACTACAAGTTGATTCTTCTGCAGTGCGTTCGTCAAACTTTTGAATCGTTTATGATGCATTGGGAGAAGATAATGAACCAATGACTCATGTAATTCTGGACAGACGTCTGTATTTTGCATAAAATATGGCATAAGGCTTTTTTTTACTGATTTGAGCAATTGATTCCTATCATATCACACAAAATAATAGTTTTAATTAGCTTTTAAGACATAATTTTTCATTTTCCATAGTAAAATATTTTAAGGTTGATTTGTAACAACCTGGCAATGTATACTATAAGATACAACTCCAAATAACCTATATAAAAAACAATAAAAATATTTTTCATTTGTTTTTGTGATTCTGAAGCCTAACAAACTTCAAATACTTAAAAAAATATTTTTTAGGTTGCTTAATTCTATCGGTGCCAAGAAGAGGGTTAAAAATATCAATACAATCATCTGAAAAATAATAATTTAACCTTCTAAAATGGTATTTTTTTCTGACAATGAGAAATATATTATTAGGTACACATTTAATACCTACACCCCGGAAGCATTCCTAAATTTCGCCGGTGTTGGGACTTAAGAGTAAAAATGTTCAAAAACGTGAGGGGTACGTAACATAGATAAATGGAATAACAAATGACTCAGTCAAAACAACTTTCTTTATTCTTCAAAAGTTTTGCTTTAAATATCTGAAGACATTTCCTCGACCAGTTTTGCCGGTCAAATAAACATTCTTATTTTATTATTATTATTATTTTTTTATTGTGAAAAATAGTTAACATATATATCCAATTACATTTCAAAATTTTTAATTAATAGTGTAATACATTAATTATATAGGTACATTAATAATGACAGGTGCTAGAGAATACCTTTATTTCGCTCTTGAAATGATTGTAGTTCGAATGAAAAATGTCAATTTCAGAAGAAAGGTTTAATAGTGAGGTCATTCTCCCCAGAGGCATAACCATTGGTAGGTTGGTCCTGCCTCTAGGAAAAGTAAAAAGTCTGTGTTGTCTTGCTCTGGTGAAGTTATCGGGGACATAAAGTGAAATCCTTTCCAGGACATCAGGATTACAAATGTGCCCGTTTAGCAGCTTGTGTACTACTACTACCATTGCAATTTTTCTCCTAACGTCGAGACGATTTAGTCCCAGCATTCCCGCGAGAAAATCAGAGGGATACAACAAAGGGTAGTACCCAAACTCTCGCATATACAGGTACCGCATGAACTTTTTTTGCACCTTTTCAACATCATTTGCGTATAGGGCATCTTCGGGTCCCCATATTACTGATCCACTTTCTAGAATGCTGTAAAATACAATTTTACTACCTTATTTAATACTGCACTGGAATCTCGTTGCCCTGGCTGACCTTTCTGCACTGACTGGCAGTTTTAATGACAACCCCAAAAAAAATATTTCAGTGTACACCGAAATATAATTTTTTTCAGTCTTAAACAATTTTCAAAATTATAATTCTTTTATTGTTTAAGCGTGTGATAGTCATTTCCGATTCTGGATTTGAACAAATTCGAGTCTTTTCTAAAAAAAGTCAGAGTGTGCAATTTAGACGCAGAACAAGTGAAACCTTCAGAAAACTAAAGTAGACAAGAGTAGGGAGGCTACGAAACACCGAACTCGAATTCTAGTGCACCTTTTCCTATACATTTGGCCATCTTTTTTTTTTTTCCATGAGCTTCACACAGGAGGCCCTGAGGAAAATAATTTATATATTACTAATAAATGCTGTGTGGAGGGTTTTTTTAAAGAAAGGAAGGAGAGGAGAGTTCTGGGAAGGAAAAGGGTTTAATGGGTGGGTAGGAATCTGGGTTTCAGTGTGTCCTGGTCATCCGCCTCCAAGACCTAGACAAACCTTACCCCATGAACCCGGGCACCCCTGCTAAATCACCAAACGTAGCGAAACACTTGGGGTGACCTATGGCAGAGGTGTATTATTGTATCTTATTGGTATTTGTGTTTTCTTCTTCGGAGTAGCTAAATGTCACTTTCTTTTGTGTTTCCTTCATTTCGGAAAGGTTTAAAAATAGGATATTTTAAAAAAATTCTGACTGTCGTAATGACCCAGATATGTCATTCAATTTTTATGAACCTAATTTTTATGATTTCGTGGGATTCGATCTTTGGTCGCTGAATGTCCGGCCGTTAAAAAATAAAAAAGGTTATTTAGGCACTTTATACCACTACATTAAAGGAGACTTGCGTGGGACTGTGGATTTATTGAAACCGAGTACTCGAGAAACAAATAAATTATTAATTGCTGTACCATTCTCTCGCAGGCTGAATCCTATAAATGTATGTGTTTATCTGTTCTTAGTGTCGCTCCCTTCCGATAAATCAAATTTCAAATCACAACGGTGCTAAAGGATTTTTCACTTAAAAAAGTACAAGTATCATACAGAAAGTATTATGTGCACAAGATGATTACCCCCTTAATTGCAGGAAAGTTTCGAGCACGTATCAATTCACCGACCGCCATCGCCGCGAATCACACATTAATTACACTTTAAGACAGTTTTCTAAGCTTTTCAAAACTGCGAGATAAAGTGGCGCTCCACCGCGGCGGGTGGGGTGAGGTGGGTGGCGGTGGGCGGCAGTGGGAGGGGTGAGGCATCAACCAACCAACCAACCAACCCAGCAACCCTCCAACCTATTCGCTCACGGTGCCTCCCGGAGCCAATACACCCCATCACTGTGCCTTCGACAGAGCTGGATCAGTCTGACCGAACGTTGGCGCCGCGTGGATCCCTGATCGGCGTGTTCCCGAAATGATTTTTTTAAATTATAAATTTTCAATTAACCATAGACATTATATTGAAAATATCATCTAAAACTTATTTACACTGTTATCAAGCAGGGACGCGCGGACATTTACGCTGCGGTATTTAGGTGTGATTGAAGGTATGCGTCATCAGGTTCTTTGTGTGTGTTTTTTTTACATAGCTCCACACATGAGGCCCTGAAATAAAAAAAAAAAATCCGTAGCGCCTATGTCATCTTTGGGAATGCTGAGAGGAGGGTATTTTAAGGAAAAAAAAGCAGAGGAAGTTCTGGTAAGGAAAATGGTATGAGGGGTGGGTAGGAATCCGGGGGTCAATGTGTCCAGGAGTGACGGACATGAATCCATCCCTCCCACTGCGGTGCAAGGCGATGGGTCGAAAGTGTCCGGCTGGAGTGGTTTAGTTAAGGTCTCCCTCAACCAATCTTTCCCGTCCGGCCTGCCACGCAGTAGGGAAGTGAAATAATTCACCGCCATGGTCTGACAAACATGACGTGTCTAAGTCACCAAACGTAGCGAGTCACTTGAGGTGATCTGTGGCAGCGGTATTGGTTATGCAACAAATGATTCCCGGGGCGGCGGAATCATACCCGCCTCCAAAAATACTTATATTTAATTAATAGTATAAAACTAATCACTTAAGATGCCTTACAGTCTTCGTTAAAAGTAAACGTTTTATTTCCAATTGTTTTATCTTCAATGAATAGCAAATAAATTTTATAAGGATATTAATATGTACACCGAAAAAAATGTAGTTAAATTCCATAATTTTTCTTTCAATCCAAAGTTTAAACGCCTGTTTTGATTGATCCAAGAAAAAAACATCGCGTAAAAGATGTTATATTTTATTTTGTGAAATTCAGGCAAAAATATTGAAATATTTTACGATTGGCAGAAAGCAAACTACGTCATTCTGAGTACTTTGCCTTCATTTAGGATATGTTTTAGACATCTAAAGATTTATGTTTGTTTCCTCACTCTGTCTTTGAATATGTTTGTGTGTGGACCGCTTTAGGCATTGGTCTACTGTAATGCCTAGTTATTGTATTTGGGTATTGCTATCACTAAACACGAGAAATTGCAATATGTTGTTGTGTATTTTTATCCTAGAGGGTGATTCATATCAGTAATTGATCTAAAAAAATTGTTTAACACATTATTTTTATTTATTTATTTTCATTTTTGAATGTAGCTATTACTTTGTGGTTATCCATTATAGAAAAATGAAATAATTTTACTTTGTATAAACCACTTATTTGATGCGCAAATCCGACCGGTTTCGGAACAAACGTTCCTTCGTCAAGGAAAGCTTATACTAATTTGACAGTTTCGAACAATGTTTTATTATGGTAGGGGTGGAGCTGTTGCTAGATAATAATGTAGATTGGGTAGTTAGGTATTAGTGTAGAGTGGGTGGGTAGGGGAACAAATCCATGATTGGGCTATATGACAATATTTCTTGTTTGTTGATAATAGATTCATTATTTTGCTAACCATATCATTGAAAATAACCATAGTTTTGAAAAAAATACAGGGATAAATATTCTTCATATTAATCATAAAGGAAAACGTTTAGATAACTTAGAAGCCTTGGAAATTAAAAAATCCCTTAAAAATAATGAATCTATTATCAACAAACAAAAAATATTGTCATATAGCCCAATCATGGATTTGTTCCCCTACTCACCCACTCTACACTAATACCTACCTACCCAATCTACATTATTATCTAGCAACAGCTCCACCCCTACCATAATAAAACATTGTTCGAAACTGTCAAATTAGTATAAGCTTTCCCTGACGAAGGAACGTTTGTTCCAAAACCGGTCGGATTTGCGCATCAAATAAGTGGTTTATACACAGTTAAATTATTTCATTTTTTTTATTTATTTTCGTTTACCTATACGGCACAACATATGCCATTAACTTAAGAGGGTCAGTCAAAAACAAATAAAGTGAGTAAGGTGAAAATTTTGAATTTGGCGTCATTCCTCAAACCTTCTGCAATCTACAGTAGTAGTAACTTTGTGCGTCAACACGTGGCAGCACTGCAGTCGTTTGCAAAATGGCTGACATCGATGTTCGTATTTGATAGCATTCTGGGAATGTATTATTGAATTCTTGAATGTAGACGGCGAAACGCCTATTCGCATTCATGGAAGACTGAAAAATGTGTACGGTAATGCACATTGTTTATGTCAATCTATGTAGGCACTGGTAGACGATGGATTCGTAGCCGTAACGAAGATGAAAGACAAACACCATTGGCTGACGAAAAGTGGAACTATCGGCAGAGAAAGTTATGGCTACAAAGTTCTAGGATACAGAGGGTGTGATTATGATTGATTTTTTGGAGTAGGAATGCACAATAAATTCTATCCACACTTCACAAAATTTTTATCTGTGCAAGCTGCTAAAAGAAGCTCATCGTGGGATTACCTTTGAAGATGAGGAGGCCGTGAAAACATCCGTGCGTCAATGACTTAGGAAGCAAAACCATTCTTTTTATTACACTGGGATACATGCCTTTGTGAAAAGATGGACCAAAACTGTGGAAATGGACGGAGATTTTATTGATAAGTGACAAATTAAATAAAAGAGAAATATCGAAAGAGTGCAGCACAAATTTTTAAGATTTATTAACTTCAAGTTACACATACCTATTCAACACATTAACTACACATCTTTACTAAATACACTTAAATTGCATTCCTTAGAAAACAGAAGAAAAATAAACGACCTAACTTTTTTGTTTAAAATTATTCACTCCGAATTAGATTGTTGCGAACTCCTGCATCTCATCGACTTTAAGGTACCAACTCGAGCGACAAGGCAAAACATATTATTCTGCAACAATAATTCTCTAACCAACTATCACACACATGCATCAATTTCTCGACTTCACACACTAGGGAACAAATACACCTCAAATATCGATGTATTTAATATAAGTTTACCGTTATTCAAGAAATATCTGAACAATATTTTTATGTAGAATATTTTGATATCTAAGGATCATCACCTAGTATAGGGTCTATTGCATATATTTGTGTATTTCTATATTAATCTACAATGTAAAAACTTGTTAACGTTTTCTTTTTATGTATCTTGCATTTTGTCATGTATTATTCATGACATTTAATCAGTCACCTGTAAATTTTGTAATTACTAACAAACCTACTAGTTTATTTCTTTGTCATTTACAACTTAGAAACTTTCTCTTTTATTGTAATGCACTATCATTCCTAAATTTATCTGTATGATGTTTACCTACTAGTTATATTTTTATAGTTTATCTTTTTTATTCAAAAAAACTGTCTCTGTATTATAAACTTGTCATGTAAAAGCCAATCAGGGCGTTGAAAATTAATAAATAAATATTATTAATCGTCAACAGTGTGGTTTTCAACCTGCGTAATTGCATTTTAATTTCTTGACAATCAAAAGGAGAAAAAAAGGAGGCATTAGTTTCTGACTGACCCTAGTACAAGTATGAAGAGTGAAAGTATCTATAAAGAATAATAAATTTCTTCAACCTTCTAATATTGTAAAGTAATTGATTACACAGCATTAAGTGTGCAACACAGCGTGCATCGATTTTTCATTCGCATGCCTGTCTAATGGGTTGAATACCAACATTGTTAAGAAGCTTATCCTATAACCTAACTATTTGATTCGACATCATTATGTAGTAACGCAAAAGGAGTTCAATAAAATGCAGGGTCATTTTGCAGTGCTGTAATTTATGGTGCCTATCGTAAATTTTCCGTTAATTCATTACAGGGTCCCGGAAGAAAACTCGATTAGACATTTTCATTGCCGTCTTGTCAATCAAACTGGTTTATAAACCTTAATTCGCCTTTCTTATCAGAGTTTTTAGCACACTGCATACTTTCCGGCGATCCGGTTTATTTTGGCGACCTTCGGCGATATCTGACGGCCTTGTGACCGATCCTACTTAATGTTATTGACAGCTTATATATTCTACCAATATACCTTATTTTTTTTAAACGATGGATCCGCATTCTCCGGAAATTTCTTTTCTACAATGACAGAGAGAAATATTAAAATCTTGTTTCATTTTTAAATATATAGGTATTTAGTAATCGATTTGTGTCGGAAATTAGATCACAGGGTACAATTTTCCGTCATGTTGCTAATTTACCATTTAAAATAATATACATTATATTTGCGGCATGTTCCAGAGAGAAAGATAATCTCAGTACCGCCGTGGTATAAGACCATCATCATCATCACTCTTGACTCTACAACCCCTGGTGGGTGTTGACCTCCTCAAGAGTCCTCCACTCATCACGGTTTTGTGCCAGCTCTCTCCAGTTTAGAAGTTCCAAGGTGGATATACCTTTGAGGACGTTGTGAGGACGTTGTGGGTGTTGACCTCCTCAAGAGTCTTCCTCCACTCATCACGGTTTTGTGCCAGCTCTCTCCAGTTTAGAAGTTCCAAGGTGGATATACCTTTGAGGACGTTGTGGCTCCATATTAAACGTGGTCTTCCTTCGCCCTGTCGGTCTTGAGTTCAGCGGGGACTTTGGTGCTTCTGCTCGGTCATTCTCCCTACAGGACCCAACCACCGAAGTCTTCCCAGTTTTATAAATTTTGTGGCGTTTAGATCCGTAAACAGAGTATATAGCTCATTGTTATAACGTCTACGCCAAAATCCATTTTCGGAAACCGGTCCGAAGATACGCCTCAAAATTTTCCTTTCGAAAATATCCAGTGCACGCTGATACCTCTTAGTTATGAATTTGAATTTTCATTTTAACGTTGCTTAGAATGGCTTTAATCGAGTTTGGTGACCAGATCCGAATAGTCAGGTACTTCCCTATCTTCATCTTACTCCCCCCCCCCCTCCCACCACTACCTTCAACCGTACAACATTCCCCAATTGGAGATGCCATAGTCTCACTGGCTCCAGACAGTTGGGAGCAGGTGGAACCATACCATAACCAGTTCTAATTAGGGGGTTCGTAGAAACGTTCAGTAGTTACATAGTTCGTTCAAAGAAAGAAATTGTTTCTCCCTGTGTGTCTTTACAAGCCCCCTTTCCTCTCCCGCGTTCCTCTTCTATTTCCCCCCCCCCCTCTCCCTCCCTCCTAACCTCCTTGCCGCTAAACTATATGAAATACACCAATTTATCAAACAACTCGCGCGCCACCTATCGCAATTTTTGTATACATATTTAATAACGCCAGAATTCAGCAGTATATACAGAAACCTTCGTTGGCGTGCGCACAACAACTCGCCAAAGTTTCATCGCAATTGGATGAATAGTGTATGAAATAATTTCATAACGCCACAGCTTTCTATTATATATAGAAATCACCAACGTCTCATCACAATCAGATGAATGATTTAGGAACACGTAAAGGACAAACAAAGAAACATTCATGTTCATATACACGAATACACCACTGGAGCAACAGCGCATTTTAAAACTTTTCCTCCGTTTGCTCAACATATTCAGAACATCATTTTTAAAAATTTTCGCTAACATTAAAAAAATCATACCTTCGAATTTTAACACGGAGACCTAAAAACTTATTGTATTGCTATATAGCCAATGAATTGACCCGTATTTACCGTTTATCTCATATTTGTAAGATTTATAAAAAAATATTAAAAAACGTAAAGTTTATAACCGCTCGAATCCTGCGTGGTTATTACTTCGAAACTGCCGTGAGAGGTACTTATTCGAGTCAACATGGAATATTTTAGATTTCTGTACATTGTCTGTGATATACTTGATAATGAATCTATGGAAAAAGAACTCAGTTTTAACCGTAAACAGCTGATCAGAAATTCCGCGTGAAAAAAATATTTAAAAAATATATTTTTAACATCGATATGAAATAGTCTACGAATTTTGGATTTGCAACATCTATGGTCATAAAAGATAAAGCATTTTAATAGCTTCGTTTTTAGTCCAAAATCACAAGCGTGGGAGATACAATTTTTTTTTTAAATTGCAGAATCAAGGAGATAACTACCTTTTTTATCCGAAAAGAATCGGAGACATTTAAAATGGCGCCAATATATGGCAAAAATCGCCCCAGTGGTTAAGACAACTATTTTCATTGAGAGTAGGTAGTATTTTATATTAGCTTTACAAGCCTGACAACCAAATGGAAAATAAGATTGATTCATAATATTTAATAAGTTAATATATCATCAAATTTTGAATCTGACATAACTGATTTGACATGTTTTTTTGCCGATTGTAAACGAACAAAAAAAACAAAAGAAATACCATAATTATCCCCTCGCTTCGGTCCTAGAAAATTTGGTGCATTCAAGTGCTGTAAACTTGGTATATACTACATTTAGAATTGTGTGTGTTTTAAGACGGATAAATTTGAATAAAAAAAACCATGTCCCAATTCCTAATTGATTCCCAGTCCGCATCTGTCCCCCATCCTCCCGAGTCACGTAAACAGCCAGCTTAATAAACGGAGCCTTGCTTTTGATGCAAACTTTTAATGATACAGCCCCCCGGATTATCTACCCCCACTCCCCCCCCCTGCCGGAAAGTTGGGAGGACGTGATACGTTCATTGAAAGTTTATTTTAGCGAAGGTTTTTATTATTTGGCAAACTCGATACTTTCGGCTGTTCCGTCTGAACTCTAAAATAACAAAGAGAACACCGAGCAGGCAACCGACGGCTGTGTGTTCAGCGGGAACGAGGGGTAGCGTGCTTTATTTGCTAAATTACAACTTAGAACACAAACATTGTGTTTATTGGTTATTAGTTATTAGTTATAACGGAGCTCAAACTTTGTTGTATTATTTCTTGTACCTATATTAATGTGTTTAATTCGATATTAGTTGGAAGTTGAATTCTCAAGGGGATCAAAAATCAGACGAGGAAGTGTATCCACCGATTAACGTAGAAGGCTGAAGGTAATGGTGAGAAGAATGTGGGGGGGGGGAAGGTGGAGAAGTACCTGGCTGTTCAGATCTGGTCACCAAACGCGACTTTTTTTTACATAAACTCCACACAGGAGGCCCTAAGGAAAATAATTTCCCTCAGGGCCTATGTCATCTTTGGGGATGCTGTGTGGAGGGTTTTTAAAGGAAAGGAAAGAGAGGAGAGTTCTGGGAAGGAAAAGGGTTTAAGGGGTGGGTAGGAATCCGGGGTTCAGTGTCCTGATCATCCGCCTCCAAGACCTAGACAAACCTCACCCCATGAACCCGGGCACCCCTGCTAAATCACCAAACGTAGCGAACCACTTGGGGTGAACTATGGCAGAGGTATTGGTTATCCAATAAAGGTCCCGGGGCGGCGGTACCCATTCCCGCCTCCCAAATTAAAGCTAAAGCCAATTTAACCTTTAAAGTCTATTTGTTCGGTTTTCGGAACAACTCGTACAGGTCTAATAGAAATCGTTGTATCTTCCTTACTATCATAGTGAAAAATATGATACGAACGGTGTTATAAAGAAAGAACACCACGCCTTTTATTCAAATACAAAAACCAAACACAAAAGAAGTAAAATGTACATCTTTTACGTACGAAATTTGAAATAAATTTATAAAACTTTGGGAATTTTTTATTAATTATTTTTACTTGGAACGAAAACATGTGAGGTAACAATAACGTTTATAATACATTTGTCTAATAAACTATTAACGTTGTCAGTAATTTTCATTAGAAAAAACGTTAGGTGAGCCATTTTTTAAACTTTTTTATAATTGCATGCAAAATATTTCATATTTCAAAAAATCATGTGTTTATTTTGATTTATAAAATTTAAAGCGGAAATATTTTAACCCTCTGATATAATGCGGCAATCCAAAGTACTCATAAACTGACCAGATCCTAGACGGAACAGAAAACTACTCGATAAGGACAGAAACTCGCTGAGAGAACTGGTAGGACCAATAACGGGACATTGCCATCCCAGGAGACATATGCAGCTATTGGGAATGGAAAACACCAATAGATGCAAGAAAGATGTGAAGACGATGAAGAGACTCCAATTCATTTATGGTGCCAATGTTCCGCCCTGGTGGAAACACACTCTAGAACCACAACACATAGCCACATATCCAATGACAATCCTGGTGAACTTTATAAAAGGGACTGGGTTGTTGTTAAAGGATTGAGGAAAAACGGGAGACAGAACAATGGGCCTAAGTGCTCACGGGAACTATTTGTAAATCGTCTCCGAGTAAGAAAAAAAATTATTCCAAAAATAAAATATAGTAAACTTATTTATATACGACTAGCTGGTCCCCGGCATGCGTTGCTATGCCATTTGATAAAGAAATTGTTTCTCCCTGAGTGTCCTTTCCCATTCGTCCCGTTCCCCTTCCGCCTCCCCTTTTTCTCCTGCGTCCTCTTCCCCTCTCGCGGTCCCACTCCATCACCTCCACCTCCCCCCTCCCTCCCCCACCCTCTCCCCTCCTCCATCACATCTACCACCCTCCCGCTTTCCATATATTCAATCTCAGTACATTCAATTTTTAAACAGCCCGCGTGCCACCTTTTACAATTTTTATTCAAATTTCCATTTTTGATGTATGTAAAATTTGGTACCTAACATAGGTACCTATTTAAAATATCTAAAATTCTTGATTCGATTCAAACTATTAGGGGAGTACCTACTTTAAATAAATTTATCAACTTAAAGATTTTTTAAAATAGAATCCTTATTTAACAATCATTGTTTTGCAAAATGTCATTCTCAAACACGCGAACTGTCAAACGTGCGACAGTCGTTAGGTTTTCTGAAATTATCCATTTTTCTGCGCAATTTTCTTAATTTTTCTCTCCGTGAGAACCACCCTCGTACTACAATGAATATTATAAAAAAAGAATTGGCGAAATCGGTTCAGCTGCTCTCGAGATTTGCGCTTAGCAACACATTCAGCGATTCATTTTTATATATAAGATGTTACTTTGTTTGAACCACTCGTATATTTGTTTAAAGCCGACCGGTTTCGGAACGACTGTTCCTTCTTCGGGGAAAACGTAAACACATATATTTATTATTTATTTTTACTGGTTCTCCATAAAACATTTAGGTATACAATAAAATATTGTGAAGAAGATTACAAAATTTAAAAGAAAAAAGTGTGTGGGGAGCAGTTTTACTATGTCGTGACGTATGTCAAAAGATAGTTATTGAACTCTCTGTAGGTGACATTGAAGATGTCGATGCTCAATACAGAATCGATAAGCAGTTGAGTTGCTCTGTTCTCTGCGTTTTGATAAGCAGAATTCTCGCTTTCGGAGCATAAAAAAGTGTGTGGCTTCTCCCACGTTATGTTTAGGTATCAACTGATGTTGCGTGTATTAAAACTTAAAACTACCTGCCATAAAAAATCTTTAATAAAAAAGTTGTGTCAAGTAAAAAACCCGAATACTAGAATCTGAATGTGACGTTTTTATGACGGGGTTTGTTGTGACTTTGCTCATTACTGTTGTATGTTGCTACTTTGTTTGTGGCTAGACTCCACAAAGCAAAGCGAACAAAACGTCTCGTATTCCACCAAATAATGTTTTGTGAATCACTCATTTGTATGGAATTTTCCATGTAAATCCACCACGGATGTTCTCGGTGAACAATGTTCCCAAAAGAGTTTGGAATAAGCTCTGCTTATTAAAAAACCAAGGGACATTTTGTAAATAGACATTTTTGATTGCGGGTGAACCTCCTCGCAAAATAAACGAATGGCAAAAGCGCACAAACTTTGTACTTGTCTCTAAAAAATAGCTTTTTTGTGGTTGAAACGTATGCAATTGAAGCAAAGGAAATAATATTCTCCGTGCCAGTGTAGCGAAAATTTCCTACTCTCTACGATGACACATGTAACCACACTCTGCTTACTGGGATGTTATTTTCAAAGAGAATTAAATTCAAATGAAGCATTTACTGTGTGGTTTCCTAAAATTATTATTGGTTATAACATGTAAGAAGTGCACATGGTATACAACCCCAAGAAGACGGAACTAATCGCATTCCACCACGGAAAAAATCGACAAGATGCTCCCCGTGCAATTTAATGAGGAAAACATATAATAAATACATCTAAGAACGTAAAACACTTGGGGCATAATATTACTGAAGACCTCTCGGACGATGGCGATGTTGAACGACAAAGGAGAAGTAGCACAGAACGACGAGTATCAAGTAGTAATTAGTAGGTCTAGAAGTTAGCACGATAGTTTATGTGTTTATTACGTATAATATCATTGATTTTAATACATATTTTTATAACATTTATTTATTTATTAGTAAGGGACAAACAGCTTATACATAAAACATAAAGATAAAAATATACATTGTTAAATCGAGTCAAACCAAAAAAGTCTCCTGTGTTAAAGTTTATTGGAGATAGAGTTTTGTTACATATTAAAATTAATTTGAGGTGAGGAGGAGAGGAAGGGGAATAAAAGAGGAGGATAGGAGATGCTCCGGATACTTTTCACACTCTCGTATTAATTTTCGATCGTACGTGTTACTTCTAATCGATATTTCTGTAGTGTATGGCTAAAAATGTCTATATTTTGAAATTTTGTGTTATATTGCGCACATATACGGGGAATTGTTGAATTTTTTCTAATGTTAGTTCTACATGTAGGCAAATGAAACAAATGGGATTGCCGAGTTGATCTTGACGGAATATGAATATTTATTAAGTTGGTTAGCTCTGGCGAGTCAACATCTTTATAATAAGCGCTATGTGTCAATATTCAATGAGAACTTTTAAAAATTTTTGAAGTAACGGCATAAAAAAGGCAAAAAAACATGCGTTCCTTATCACAATAATGCTGTAGATCTTTCAAAAGATGAGATACACAATGTAAATAGGTCGGTTTCCTCCAAATGAAAAAAGTCATCATTTTCTCGCATCTCTCTCACACATGGCACCGTGAGGTATCCGTAGATACTAGTAGCCGGGATGATAATTTTAAAAGAATGGAATATATATTTTTTTAATATTTGTATGTTTTTACTATAAGTACCTACCTATACATTTTTTTACATGTTAAACCGAATTGTAAAATGAATAAAATAATAGCATTTTCTCACCATAAAGAGATAAGGCTCTTGTGTTTTGTAAGGGAATTTATTCTCAAGTTTATTTTATCATTTTCATCAGTAAATATTAATATTGCAACTAATAACAATAGATGCGTAATAAAAACTCAAGATATATTAATAAACAGATTTAAATGCAGGTAATTTTTCAATTTAATTTGCAATTTATGTTTATTTTCGATAATTTTTAGTTTTAATGGGAGGTTGTTGAAATGAATTTTTTCCTAGATACAGATAGGTATTTTGAATGTGCTTGGTATTAAATTTTGGGATTTTAATATTGTTTTGATATCTTGCTGATATAATATTGATATGTAATTTTTTTAGTTCTATTTCTTTAAAAGTTCGTAGAATTGAACATTTTTTAAATATATATTGTAGATACTTTGGATATTGAAAAGATTTTTTCAGTAGAAAATGTAGATGGTTTTTTTCAGGATAAACTTAATTATTAATCTTTGAACTATTTTGAGAGGATTTTAAATAATATCATTTGTTCCTCCCCATCCTATAATATCGTATTGTAATATAGATTGAACAATAGGCCACTTCTATCACACTTTTAAAAAAAAAATCAGGTTTAGGCAAATATTCTAAGACATTCTGTATTTTTTTAAGTCGTATTTTTGAAACCCTGGCGATTTTTTGAAAATTTCATTCCGAAAAATCAGACCTTTTTTTTATGAACCGGTAAGACGGGACATAATTTTATAGGTGCGAAAAAACGACAATTACAAAGTAGAAAATCTTTAAAAAAAAAAAAACGTTTTCCACAAGGGCAAAGGAGAATAACGAGGCATACCAAAAATATTAAATCTCATAAATATTTTTTTCCTTGATCCGTCTTTTTTTTTTTTTTAAATAAAGACAAACATTCCCGGGTTACGAATAACCCAACAATGTTTGAAAATCTCCTACTACCACCACAGAAAGCCGAAAATGTTGCTTGTGTTGTGATGGAGGACTTAGCCAGCCGAGGAATCGAACACGCGACGCTCGGATGGGATCCAAGCGCTATGCCCACTCAACCACTGACCAGTCTGATTGATCATAAATCATTATAATGTTTAACTACTCAATTTGGGAGGCCGGAATGGGTACCGCCGCCCCGGGAACCTTTATTGGATAACCAACACCTCTGCCATAGGTCACCCCAAGTGGTTCGCTACGTTTGGTGATTTAGCTGGGGTGCCCGGGTTCATGGGGTGAGGTCTGTCTAGGTCTTGGAGGTGGATGACCAGGACACACTGAACCCCAGATTCCTAACCACCCCTTAAACCCTTTTCCTATTCAGAACTCTCCTCTGCTTCCTTTCCTTAAAAAAAACCCTCCACACAGCATCCCCAAAGATGACATAGGCCCTGATGGAAATTATTTTCCTCGGGGCCTCCTGTGTGGAGTTAAACGTAAAAAACGACTGTATTACAAAATCCAATGTACCTAATATACTTATACTTGTAAATTATAATAATTATAAGAATATTATAAAATTTAATTTGGTTAATGTCAGCACCACTACCATTGTACCTCTAAAACACGTACAGACAGCATAAAATGCACGGGGTTCTCTTCATAAGATCTGTCAAAAAGTCAAACCAAATGGTAAGTTCGCAGAGAACAAACAATAAATCTAGTGAACGTTAAATGACAAATTCAAAAATTCGCCTGAAATCAAAGTGTTGCCATATGAAAAAATAAGTCAGTGTGGAATTTTACAAAATTAATAGGAACATTTTCATGTAGTGGCGTCACGGGCCCAAATAATTGATTTATTTATTTAAAAATAAAAAAACTACATTTCTAAAAAATTTTACTAACATTTTCGTAATCATAGTAAAAAAATCAATCTTCACGATTTTTTCCAAGTCGTTATGAAATCCATGCAATTGGTCTATTGCATAGTACACTCTTTTTAGGTTTTCTAGTCTAAGAATATTTCGAAGTCTTATAAATATGTGTATATATTAAGGTGGTCCAGGCCTGTATAGTAATTTTTTTTTTTCAAAAATAGATATAGCCACGCATTTTATGTGTTATACCTATCATTCCTATTATGTGTAAAAAAAATCAGCCCCCTTTCTTATATACAAGGGGGTGCTCATCGAATTAGAAGTTTCTGACTAAACTTCTGGATTTTAATTAAAACACGTAATTTAAGGTTTATTAAGATTACAAGTTTTTTAGTCAAATAAGTATAAAACGTATTTAAATTTGAACAAAATTTGGTAACAAAGCAATAATTAACATAATATTAGTCGCAATCTTTCAAAACCATGTTTGTTAACTCCATTTTGAATGTTTCAGTAGAAACGATTTTTCTGTTTTGTTCAACCATGTGAAGTAAAAATTGCTTTTCTTCCTCATTCTTAGTGAGTATCGTGTTGTAATCTTCAAATAGTTTAACACCTCTCTCCGCTGTATCATTTGTTAACGCAAATTTTTGACTCAGCTTTTGCCTTGAAGGTAATTAACATTGTTACTCCAAGTCTTAGGAGGTAATTACAAGAAAGAGTCCTTGATATCAAGAACTAAGAGCGTTTTCAACGTTCTTTGTGTTGCAAAAGCTTCTAATGTAACCTCTGAGGCAAGTTTAGCAGGATCACCTCGTGCTGAACGATTACCGCCATCAGAATTTATTTTTTGAACAATGGCCTGTTTCTCAGCATCAGACAGCTTCTCAGAAAACAAGGTAAATGAGACTAGTTCATCTGACAAATACCATACGTGACGCTCCAAGACACCCCTAGCTGCTATACTGATTTCGGAATCAATGGCTTCGTACAATTTAAAGCTATTCCAAAGTATTAAGTCATTTACTGGTGCATCTGCTGCCAAAGACGCTTCGATTCAAACTTTGGTGTAGATGATAGCTAACAAATCGAACAATTTGTTTTTCTTCTCTCTTGATTGTTTTAAATCTTATTAAAATCAAGCACACTGGTAACGTATTGTGTAAATATGTCTTTTGTAGACAGCTCAACGCACTACAAACTCATCTTGGACTTATCCTTTAATATGCTAGGATTACTAGAAGTGCTACTGAAGCTGCACTCAAGTTCTAACTCTTGTCTCGACACCACCGAAGATGAAGCATTACTTTCAGCAGCCATTTCTTTCAATTCTTCAGATCTTTGTTTCCGTTTTAGAGAACTTTCTTTGACCTTTTCTAGTTTTTTGTCAATTGAGGTCATAATCTTCTTACGTTCTCATCTTTGATCGATGAGAAACGCTCTGTCTTCCGCAATTTTTATCAAATTCAAAGCGCTTGCATGGGCAATATCAAAAAGTTTGTCTAGTTCCTTTTTAAACAAATACTCTCCTTTTTTTGTGCTTCAGAATTTCTTCCTATATTTTTATTCAATAGCAGCCAGTTCTTAAGAAACTTAATCAGTTTTTCAATGCAGTGATTTTGTTGTCTGGTCGGAATACTAGATTTACTCCATACTTTTATAAGTTCTTGAATAAGTACTTGCGCGGAATCTTTCACATTTTTGGATTAATTTAATATGTAGTGATAACGGAGTAAAACTTGCCGAAGAGTAGTGTACTAGACGTTTGTACATAAACTAAATATAATAGGGAGCTGGCCACAATGACACGCCAATGGAGTTTCGTACGCCAGTGGATTTTGGAACGCCACTGGTCTTTTAAATGAATTTACTACTTTGACAAAAAATGCTTCTAGGTATAATGGCAAAACTGATTTGAGTACTGGATTAAAATAAATATTTTTCACTTTGGAGACTGTGGGAGACTGGGGTTTTTAGGTTACTGGGATACTGGGAGAGGTAAACTGAATCTAAGACTGATTAAAACACTTGAAAAGAGGTTTGAACTTGGAGACTGTTGGTATCTTGAGTTGGTATCTTTCTTCTTGGCTGATAGTTTTGAACTGACTTCCTACCGGTTTGACTTCTATTTTTATAGGGCAAACTCAGGTCGGACTTTTGGGGGACAGAACCTCCTTAATTTTTCTAAGGTACTTGTTTTAGGTAATTTCCCTAGTCGCTACGATTGGAAGTCAGCTGTGTCAAAATTATGTGTGATAGTTTTTGCCATGATCTTACCAATTTAGGATACCAAAGACTCACATCATTTTTATTGTGTTTACAAGAAAAGATACAAGTATACATATGTGATATAAGGTACAATTTTAAACAGTAAATATTTTTCTTAAAGTGCAACAATCACTGATAGACGTCAGTTTTTGGGTTGTTTTTGTAGCATATACTCATTTTTAGGTGATAATGTTTATTTCTTGATCTAAATTATTCCCAATTTCTCGAAATTGAGCTCCAAATTTTTCGGAACATGAATTCGCTGTCGTAAATATTTACGATTCAGATTTTTCCTTTGTTCAGAATTGACCAATAGTGGCTCGGCTGGTCGCATGGTGGGGGTGACGTAAATAGACAGCCAATTCCTTGGCGTTGATCATTGCTGTCTAGACTCCCTTGTGGAAGTATTAGGTGGTTATTTAGATGTGTTTTCCAGTCCAATGAGGCTGCCGCACGTATTCATTATCAATTTCATTAATGTTTTTAATTGATTAGTTAGTTAAAGGACATAATTGCGTTGTAGACAAATCATTTGGAAGGGGCACCACATGCACTTTTTCCGCTAGCCAATAGCAGCACTCAGATTGTCGTGCTCGCGGCACGGTACTCTGTGACAGCGTAAATTCCAATCTTGAATTTCCAGGGTTGTCATATGCTTTTGCGCACTCGTTCAATGCACACGTATTCCTATGACACGTTCGATATACTCCCCTCAGTGCAGTCTCGACTGTGCTCAGCTACTTCATAGGACGTGTCCTTTTCCAATGTCTGAGTACTGAATTGGGTACCTTCGCAGGGGTCGTAATTTTGTCAGGTGTTGGTGGAGCTGGTAGGATGGTGGCGATTTTGACTGCCGGTCGTATATTTATCCCAATGCTGGTTTGAAAATCCGGGCAGTTCAGACTTGGCCATCAGGTGCTGGTGAGTTTGTCCGATGAGAGCGACGGGCTCCCCCCGTCTGAGGAGATATTGGAGAGTTCCATTGTTTTGACAGTGGTGCAGGGCTTGCTTGCCTTTGCTGCGCCGATGAGAGGCACCACTTTTCTGTCAGTAGCATTGCTTGCTTGCTCGCCTTGACTGTGGTGATTAGGAACACCTCTGTTCTAGCAGGGCACTGCTAGGGCAGGCCTGACTCGCCTTGGCTGCACTGATGAGGAGCATCTCTGTTCTGGCAGGGGTACTAATAGGGCAGGGCTGGCTCGCCTTGGCAGCGCTGATGAAGAGCACCACTGTTCTAGCAGGGGCACTGCTGGGGCAGAGCTGGCTCGCTTGGCTGCGCTGATGAGGAGCACCGCTGTTCTGGCAGGGGCACTAATGTGGCAGAGCTGGTTTGCTTGGCTGAGCTGAGGAGTATCACTGTTCTGGCAGTAGTACTGCTGGGGCAGAGCTTGCTGGCCTTGGCTGCACCGATGAGGAGCACCACTTTTTGGCAGTGGCATTGCTGTGGGAGCTGGCTCGCCTTGGCTGTACCGTTGAGGGTCACCACAGTTATCGTATCGGCACTGCTGAGACAGGGCTTGCAAGGTCGGGCTGGAATGAGAATACGGAATTAGATTTAAATTTAGGGTTGCTGGCCTGCGGTTGAGTTGCGTATCTCGTCGCAAACTCGTTGGGAGGCGGGCCAGCTGGTGTCAGGAGATGAGTTGCGTATCTCGTCGCAACTCGTTGCGAGGCGGGCCAGCTGGTGTCTGTTATTGAGTTGCGTATCTCGTCGTAAACTCGTCAGGCGGTCCAGCTGGTGCCAGTGGTTAAGTTGCGTATCTCGTCGCAACGCGTTGGGAGGGGGGCCACCTGGCGCCGGCACTTGAGTTGGAGCACTGCTAGTGTACTGCTGGAGCAGGGCTGACTCGCCTTGGCTGCACCGCTGAGGAAAACCACAGTTCTGGCCGTGGCACTTTTGGGGCAGTGCTTGCTGACCTTTACTGCATCACTGAGGATCACCACAGTTCTGGTAGTGGCACTGCTGGGGCAGGGCTTGCTGACCTTGGCTGCCCGCTGAGGAACACCACAGTTCTGGCAGTGGCACTGCTGGGGCAGGGCTTGCTGACCTTGGCTGCCCGCTGAGGATCACCACAGTTCTGGCAGTGGCACTGCTGTGTAGGGCTTGCTGACCTTGGCTGCACCGCTGAGGATCAACACAGTTCTGGCAGTAGCACTGCTGGGCAGGGCTTGCTGACCTTGGCTGCCGCTGAGGATCACCACAGTTCTGGCAGTGGCACTGCTGGGCAGGGCTTGCTGACCTTGGCTGCACCGCTGAAGATCACCACAGTTCTGGCAGTGGCACTGCTGGGCAGGGCTTGCTGACCTTGGCTGCCCGCTGAGGATCACCACAGTTCTGGCAGTGGCACTGCTGGGCAGGGCTTGCTGACCTTGGCTGCACCGCTGAGGATCACCACAATTCTGGCAGTGGCACTGCTGGGCAGGTCTTGCTGACCTTGGCTGCACCGCTGAGGATCACCACAGTTCTGGCAGTGGCACTGCTGGGCAGGGCTTGCTGACCTTGACTGCACCGCTGAGGATCATCACAGTTCTGGCAGTGGAACTGCTGGGCAGGGCTTTCTGACCTTGGCTGCACCGTTGAGGATCACCACAGTTCTGGCAATGGCACTGCTGGGCAGGTCTTGCTGACCTTGGCTGCACCGCTGAGGATCACCACAGTTCTGGCAGTGGCACTGCTGGGCAGGTCTTGCTGACCTTGGCTGCACCGCTGAGGATCAACACAGTTCTGGCAGTGGCACTGCTGGGCAGGGCTTGCTGACCTTGGCTGCACCGCTGAGGATCACCACATTTCTGGCAGTGGTACTGCTGGGGCAGGGCTTGCTGACCTTGGCTGCCCGCTGAGGATCACCACAGTTCTGGCAGTGGCACTGCTGTGAAGGGCTTGCTGACTTTGGCTGCACCGCTGAGGATCAACACAGTTCTGGCAGTGGCACTGCTGTGCAGGGCTTGCTGACCTTGGCTGCACCGCTGATGATCAACACAGTTCTGGAAGTGGCACTGCTGGGCAGGGTTTGCTGACCTTGGCTGCACCGCTGAGGATCACCACAGTTCTGGCAGTGGCACTGCTGGGCAGGTCTTGCTGACCTTGACTGCACCGCTGAGGATCATCACAGTTCTGGCAGTGGCACTGCTGTGCAGGGCTTGCTGACCTTGGCTGCACCGCTGATGATCAACACAGTTCTGGAAGTGGCACTGCTGGGCAGGGTTTGCTGACCTTGTCTGCACCGCTGAGGATCACCACAGTTCTGGCAGTGGCACTGCTGGGCAGGGCTCGCTGACCTTGGCTCCACTGCTGAGGATCACCGCAGTTTGGCAGTGGCACTGCTGGCTGATTTGCCTCGGTTTAGAGTGGCGTATCTCGTCGCGAAGGCGTTGGGAGGCGGGCCCGCTGATGTCAGTACTTAAATTGCTTGGTATCGGCTAGCAGAGTCAAACGGCATGACGAACTTCTCGGTTTATTTTGATGGAAGAGGACTGATAATTGCATTCACAAGTGCAATTGCCTGTTGTTCGCTTGTATTGACTCATGGCTCTGCAGAAGTCGCATGCGTTCACTCTCTTCTTCCTCCTGGTACCCGGCATGTATTTGTTCACGGCGTGGTCGAGATCGTATGTGGTCCACCATCCCACTGTTTGGAATTGCCTTTGAAACCTCTTTCAGAAAGGCAGCGAGCTGGGTTATGGTAGCCGGAGAGTGTTGTTTGCGGATCTCGATTAGCCATGCCAGCCGCAGGGAACTCGGCATTTTGTCAGTGACGTCATTCAGTAATGCAGGATTGGTGAGATAACCTTCGGTTTTCAGGATCCGGAGAGATGCCACCAGGTTTTGTACCGTCCCGGAGAAATCTGCCAGGTCCTCGAGTGATACCTCGGTCGTGAGGTAAGGTAGTTTTTTAACCTTGTCTAGCATAAATTTTGCTATGGAGTTAGCGCTGCCGTATCGCTGCTCGAGGACGCTGATGATCTCTGGGACCTGCGCTGGATCCATTAGTAGGGGACCCACGGTATCTCGTGCCTTGCCTTTGAGGGCGCGCTGCAGCCGAATGAGATTTTCGCTCGGAGTCATTTGGCAGGTGGCGGTGGATTGAGCGTACTGTGCCTTCCAGGTGGGCCACTCGAGGGGATCTCCGGAGAAGGTAGGCAAATCTTTTGCTGTGGATTGCCTGGCGATGAGGGCAGCCATTCTTGAATCATCTTCTAATGTGTGGGGGCTATCTTGCGTTCTGGAAGAGCGGAGCGCCTCCGCCATCACCGAGGCGATCTGGGCCAGTAGGTCGTTGCCATGCTGCAACCATTCTCGGGTGTGCCGTGCTGTCTGATTGGCTGTGTGCGGTGGTGTAAATAATGGGGAATCCTGGCCGGAGGAGGCTGGCTGATGCTGGTACCCTGGCTGTGTTGTAAAGTGGGCGCTCGGGTCCGATATGGCTGTATTCGGCCGTAGGGATGTTCTTTGCAGGGCCCGTCAGTAGTGTGTACTCTTGGGTGGCGGCGGCGGCGTATCCGGTTGGATCTGTTACAGCAAATTCATTGGTAGGCTGACCGGCTGGTGTGTCCATTTGAGTAGTTGCATATCTCGTTGCAAACTCTTCGGCCGGCTTGTGAACTTGAGTGGCATATCTCGTTGCAAACTCATTAGTAGAAGGGCCGGTTGGTGCATGCACTTGAGTAGTTGCATATCTCGTTGCAAACTCTTCGGCTGGCTTATGTACTTGAGTGGCATATCTCGTTGCGAACTCGTTCGTAGACGGACCGGTTGGTGCCTGGGTTTGAATTACTACCTGACCGAGGTTGGCTCGCAGGGTCGGGCTGGTTGGTGCGGGCTCCTGGGTAGGTTGGCTGACTGCTTGGCGTGTTGCAGCGTTCAGGGCTCTGAGCAGATTGGCTGTCTGCTTGGCGTGACGTCTGTCCCGAATGCGCATCTCTTGGCGCAGCAATCGCAGTGAGTCTTCAGTTGATTCAAGAGTTGTTTCACTGCTTTTACTGTTGGATCCGTGGAGGCTCTCGGCGACACATTCTGGAGCAGGTTGGTCAAGAGTGATGAGGTCAGGGTTCCTGGCAGGGTTCGCACCAGATAGATCGTGGCGGGTTTCGCTGGATGGCGTCTCATCGGTGTCTACGGTGCGTGGGCCCGGGGTCCGACGGGGTGCCACTGGCATGTTTCGGCATGTTCCCGGGGCGTTAGGTTTAGACAGCGATATTTCGGAAGGTGTCGGGGTCTTACGGCCACTGCGAAGAGACGGCATTTCCACTGGGTAAGACTGAAGGCGTGTTATGTGTAGATCCGGCTCGAAGGACCAAATGTACTAGACGTTTGTACATAAACTAAATATAATAGGGAGCTGGCCACAATGACACGCCAATGGAGTTTCGTACGCCAGTGGATTTTGGAACGCCACTGGTCTTTTAAATGAATTTACTACTTTGACAAAAAATGCTTCTAGGTATAATGGCAAAACTGATTTGAGTACTGGATTAAAATAAATATTTTTCACTTTGGAGACTGTGGGAGACTGGGGTTTTTAGGTTACTGGGATACTGGGAGAGGTAAACTGAATCTAAGACTGATTAAAACACTTGAAAAGAGGTTTGAACTTGGAGACTGTTGGTATCTTGAGTTGGTATCTTTCTTCTTGGCTGATAGTTTTGAACTGACTTCCTACCGGTTTGACTTCTATTTTTATAGGGCAAACTCAGGTCGGACTTTTGGGGGACAGAACCTCCTTAATTTTTCTAAGGTACTTGTTTTAGGTAATTTCCCTAGTCGCTACGATTGGAAGTCAGCTGTGTCAAAATTATGTGTGATAGTTTTTGCCATGATCTTACCAATTTAGGATACCAAAGACTCATATCATTTTTATTGTGTTTACAAGAAAAGGTACAAGTATACATATGTGATATAAGGTACAATTTTAAACAGTAAATATTTTTCTTAAAGTGCAACAATCACTGATAGACGTCAGTTTTTGGGTTGTTTTTGTAGCATATACTCATTTTTAGGTGATAATGTTTATTTCTTGATCTAAATTATTCCCAATTTCTCGAAATTGAGCTCCAAATTTTTCGGAACATGAATTCGCTGTCGTAAATATTTACGATTCAGATTTTTCCTTTGTTCAGAATTGACCAATAGTGGCTCGGCTGGTCGCATGGTGGGGGTGACGTAAATAGACAGCCAATTCCTTGGCGTTGATCATTGCTGTCTAGACTCCCTTGTGGAAGTATTAGGTGGTTATTTAGATGTGTTTTCCAGTCCAATGAGGCTGCCGCACGTATTCATTATCAATTTCATTAATGTTTTTAATTGATTAGTTAGTTAAAGGACATAATTGCGTTGTAGACAAATCATTTGGAAGGGGCACCACATGCACTTTTTCCGCTAGCCAATAGCAGCACTCAGATTGTCGTGCTCGCGGCACGGTACTCTGTGACAGCGTAAATTCCAATCTTGAATTTCCAGGGTTGTCATATGCTTTTGCGCACTCGTTCAATGCACACGTATTCCTATGACACGTTCGATATAAGTAGGATGTTGGTTAAGCCTCATCAATGGCTCAATATCTTGAACCCCAAGTAGAAAAATTTCGTATTTTTTTCGAGTAGATGAACACATTTTACTACACTGATTCACTTTACAGTCTACTAAATAAGTATAAAATATTATTCAAATTTGTCTATAAAACTCTTCAGTAGTTAATTTTAATATTTATTTAATAGTTTAACACACGAAACTGGCCTGTAGCCAAAAGTAAAAATTAAGCATTTTACACAAAAAAATCAAAAACAACACTCGATTGAGCACCCCTTTCTACTTGAGCTATCTCGCTGAAATTTTACTATGTTATTTCTATGAATACTTGTAACAAATTCACGGGGTGGCCAAAAGAAAAATAATTAAAAAAAATTTTTGGACCACCTTAGTATATATACACACACATTTCCTAATTATTTTGATAAGTTACAAGGATAACATTGAAGTGTGAGTGAATTCCAAAAATTCAAAAACATAAAATGTCAATGCGCTGATGGTTTTGCTTTTGTTCTTAAACATATAATGCTGCAACTTTTTCTTACACACTAAATAACAACAGTCGAAAATGAGACCAACAGTGAAAGTCTTTTGGGGGGGAGGGGGGGCCAAAAGAAGCATACAATCATTATCATACATCCTCCTCAAACGTTAAGAGGAATATAAACGCTAGAAATATTTCGAATCTCATGCCTGCAAAATTTTAAAATCGAGCGTCTTTTTGCACGAGGCTAGTAAGCGAAAAAGTGGTTTTTATTTATTTTGTGCGTAATTTTATAAGAACGAAAAAAAGTTAGAACATAGATAAAGTCAAAAATAGTCTTAGCCGTAAAGGGGTATTTTTTGAAAATTGTTACTTACATTACTTCATAGTTAAGTCATGAGAAAACATTTTTTTTAGTGGTTTACGCCTATATTTTTTGTTACGTAAATAATAATTTTATTGTAATTCCAATACATAGATAAAGTAGTTAAAGCTTCAATTTATCTGTAGCATATTTTTTGATGTTCATACTGTAAGCCGATTCGTCGTAAAGATTAATCAAAATAGTATCTAAATAGGATTTCACGTATATATTCATCTTAAAAAATGATGTGGCTGAGCTGAAATGAGATACATTTGTTTCCTCCAACGGAGAAAGTAGTACTTTTTGGAGGAAACAGTCACACGTATTTTGAGTGTCTCATCTTTCTTAATGTGTAAGAAAGAGCTACTGCATTATAACTATAAGGAACGTATGTTTTTTGCCTTTTTTCCCGTCACGGCACCGTAACCGTGAAACGTCATGGTAATTATAAAAGTGTCTAATAAGTATCTTACTAATATTGTAAACGCGAAAGTTTGTGTGGATGAATGTGTGTCTGTTACTCTTTCACGCAAAAACTACTGAATGGATTTTAATGAAACTTTACAATAATATAGCTCATGCATCAGAATAACATACAGGGTGTCCGGGCGTAAAGTGCATTAACTTCGGGAGGTGATTCTATATGATAGCGTAAGTAAAAAAGATAAATAACTTTTTTCGAAATTCCAACTTTTAGGGGTAGTTTTGTGTTAAAAACGTTAAATTTGACCGGCGTGCGCGGCAAGCTTTATTATTTTCCGCTGTTACGATACGGGCCAATTACCACCATTTACTGTTGCCACGATCGTGCCCGGCAGGCTCCCGGCAAGTAAGATCGTACCTCACACTAAGGATTTTTAGTAGGATTAGTAAGGATTAATAGTAAGGATTTTGTATGGGAAAAAAAATGTTGGAATTTCGAAAAAAGTTATTAATCTTTTTTACTCCTACCATCATGTAGAATCACCTCCCGAAGTTAATGCACTTTACCCCCGGACACCCTGTATAAGCTATAATTTATAAAGCTAGCTAGGAAGGGGATGCGGGAGGGGAACAGGGACGCACGGGAAAGGTGATTCGGGGAGACACATTGTATTTCTTTGAGTATGGCATTGCAACTATCATGTCGGGAACCGGCTAGTTACATTATAAATCACACACCGAGTTCATTAATAAAATATTACGCACAATTCGTTAGCCACATTTGATAAAACGAGCGAAAATTTAAAATAATTATCAACAGCACAAGTTTTTCAGTTATATTTTGTTATCGTCTCCATATAACGGCTGGTGATAGCAATGTTGTTAGGTTTGATGGCAAAAGCAATCTTACAAAAATGGCATTACAGCTGTTGTATAAATAATAAATAAATGCGATTTAACTTATCTTAAAATTCATTGAAATATCGTGACACTACCACGATTACTTTAACCTTTTCAATTAAAAAAAACATCACTGTTTTTCGACTATTCAATAAATAAAATAAATTTAGAAAGAGTATCGGAAATGCGGGATCTTGGCATAATAATGGATGAGAAACTAGACTTCACGGTTCACATTCAACAAACTGCAAATAAGGGTATGAAAACATTAGGATTTGTATTAAGAACAATTGAAAATTTTGAATCTTTACAAATCATTAAACTACTGTACACATCCCTTGTTAGAAGCCTTCTACAAAATTCATATTCATACTATTGAAAGAATTCAAAGAAAATTTCTACGTTTTGTAAATTTTAAACTTAACATTCCTTTAGAGCAAATAAATTACCCGTCATTAATGAATACTTTAAATATTCCAACATTAACCTTTTTACCTAACCTTTTTATTAAAATTATAAATCTAAATTCGACAGTTGTGAACTCCTGCAATTAATAAATCTACATGTACCTACACGAACAACTAGACAAACATTGACATTTTATATACGTACATCTCATTCGAACTATGATTCACATTCTCCAATACAACGTTTACATAGGCTTGGTAACAAATACTTAAACAATATGGATGTATTTGACAATAATTTGAACTTAGCAAACTTCAAACGCCATATGTGCCAACTATGTATTTCTACCTATCTCATAAACTAATGTTAACAACAATTTTAAGCATTACCTACTTTATGTCAATTCCTATATTTTATGGACTTTATTTTGTTTCTTATATTTTATTTTACCTGTATTTTGTTAACACTTATATTTTATGTAACCTATATTTTGTTTTAAACATATATTATGTTACTTGTATTTTGTAAACCCATTCTTTTCACTGTAATTAAAAAAAACTACTATAGTCTATATAAAAGCCCTACGGGCGTTTAAATAAATAAATTTCTATTAAAGGTATCGCATTCTAAAAGCGCACAGATAAAACACCGTAATTCGTCAAACGTATATGATAATTTAGAATCCCTTAATTATGACAATTTCTCTGGGACTGGTGATTTCGCTCCATACTGTCAAAAAACAATAAATATGTGATTGGTTTTTTGGTGTTTTTGTAAATATCTTCCGTATAAATAGTCCGACAACTCCATTAACGACATCAGTCGATACGAGTAACTTGTCAGTGTTCAGGTCTCCAACAGTGTTTTGTCTTTTATTTTGTGCGACAAAGTAAACCTACAATAAACATCATGAAATTCCTCTTCATGTTTTTCTTCGTCTCTTTCCTCTTTGTGGAATTTCTGAGTACTGCCATTCCGGTACAAGAAATTCAACCTATGGATCAACTACCACACGACGAATTGGCTGTAGGAGGTAAACATTTTCAATATTTGTTTCATTTTCAAGTTCATTCATAATTTTATCAATTGGCCTTACACTTTGTACACTACGAGCAAGGTTTTGCACAGGACGTTCAAATATAATTAATGATAATATAAAATGTTATTAAAGCAACGTGGGCTGGTTACCAAAAGTTAGTGAGTTATTAAATTATAATATAAACGTCTTGTTTCGTTACTTCAAAGTTTCTCTGAAATCAAGCATACTAAAAATTAGTTTTTTCGTTATATGTTTTTGGGGTGTTGTGCCGTGTTGCGCTACCTCCTTCTTTAGCCAACGTTTCGGACATCGTTGCAGTGTCCATCATCAGGGCAGATCCGGCAGATCCGGTAGATGTGGATCACATCTACCGGATCTGCCGGATCTGCCCTGATGATGGACACTGCAACGATATCCGAAACGTTGGCTAAAGAAGGAGGTAGCGCAACACGGCACAACACCCCAAAAACATATAACGAAAATGCTTCTGGCCGTGAAAATCTTAAAACTTATCTAAAAATTAGTTGTTGCGAATTAGCTTCAAAATCATTGGATCTTCAAAGTTCTTAGACAGATTTCATATTCTTGTAAACGTGCAGAATTCAACGTTACAACGTTAGCTTAAAAATTGGTTACACTAACTGTTATCAGTAACACCAATATTCTATTATTAGTGCCTTTTGTTTCACCGTGAATTTTCATAAGTGTTTGTTATCTTTTAATTTGCAGTCATCTTTAATTTCAAATAATTGTCATTCCAATTCCAAGAAATTCAGCGTAATTAATATTGTTTATAAATCGGCAGACAACATTTTTAATGATGTAGACATATTCTCGTGTAATTTTAGAACCTTAAAAAATATGTCATAGCTAATGTTAAATAATTTTAAATACCCTTTTAGAAATTATCATGTTATTGCTGTGAATTCTTTACAGTTACCTGTAATTCGATTTAGTGTAATGTGTTCACATTGAGTTGTAGGTACATGTTATTATTATTGTTGTTGTGTAATAAGAATAAATTTCAGAATACTTTATGTTTGAAATTTATGAAGCAGGTTTTAAGTTTATATTTGTATTCATGTTCCTATTTACATGTTCTTTAATCTTTATTATTTTCAATGTTATATTTTTGTAAACTTATCAGTTTACGGATACAGGACCCAGAGTTTTTTATTATAATTTTTAAGTTACGTGAAAATCTTTTATTGGATTTTATATGTGTATTTAATTGTATTCTTATAAATGTACATAATCTGTTGATTTTCCTAAATAAACAAAATTAAAATAAGTCATTCGCAGATGACAGGGACTGACACTGATCCCATTTTTGTAATTACGTTAATCTTTTTTTTTTATTAGTATCTATAGCAAAATTTGTACATAATGTATTTATAAATTATATTATATTAAGGTATTATAAAGTACTTTTTTTTTTCACAGTCCTCCTCACTAGGGTTTCCTGTTCTGAGGCGGCCTGTAGTTTTTCCACATTTGTATTTAGTATCCAGTTGTCTTTACATGGTCTTCAGTATGTTTGATAGTTCATTTCCACTTTGTTCTCTCAACCATATTTTTACTTTTGTTTTAAATTTATTTATTTCTGTTATTTTTTTTGTTTGAGTTGGTAGAGCGTTGTATAGTTTTGTCGCATTGAATTTCATATTTCTTTGTCCAAAAGATGTTTTCAAACTGGCTGTAGCTAGAATATTTTGGTTTATTGCCCTGGTTGTGTATCTATGTTGGACAGTGGAGTATTCTTATATATTTTTTTAAATTTTAATCAAATATTTTTTGCATAAAGTTTTTGTATGTTGTAGACTTGAATGCTTTGAAACAATTCTTCTGTCTGAGTTCTAACCGGTAATTTCAAAATTGTCTTTACTACTCCGTTTTGGGCTATGTTGAGCCGGTCCATGTGAATGCTCAAGGCAGATCCCCATCCAGTTATCCCGTACTCTATTTGTGATTGACATAAAGCGTAGTACACTTAATAACTTAATGTCGTTTATGTTGAGGATGTTACGGATGGCTCTAAAGAAGTAAATGTACCTGGTGAGTTTTTTTGTGATTAGGTACTTCAATGTGTGCGTTCCATCGGAGATTATCATCAATTTCAATACCAAGATATTTGATACTTTTGGAGTGTGCTATGGTAGGACAGTGGCATGATAAGCCTTGATTTTGATAGTTTTCTTGGCATGTATGTAATTTGAGATTAAAGTCATCCTCTGGCTGTCCTCTGGCTGTTATAGAAAATGTCAGATATTTTGTTTTATTCACATTAAGTTCAATATTCTTTGATATTCATGATTCGTTTATTTTAGACCCTTTCAATTTATGAATGAAAGTTTAATAAATATATTTCGACTCTGTTCTACTTGAATTTTCCCATGGTGTCGATGTTTTCTGCCAGAACATAATATGTAATAACTTACAAAATTTTGAAAATGTTGTAATATGTATGTCGATTTTGATAAAATTTCAAAGGCTATCGTTTTTTTATGATTGCAATGCTTAACATTTGCTTTATTTATGAATCAAAATAAAAATAAAACTTTTTCGCTCATTTTATTTTCAGAAACCGCAGTTCTCTCGCGCAACAAGCGTGCCGTGTGTCCCTCGTTCCCCAGCAAATGCAAGGTCCACTGCAGGAGTAAGGGCTTCTCCACGGGATTCTGCCGCGGAGGCACCTGCAGGTGCAAGAACCATTAGAGGTCTGCAACGAACAATTTTGTTCATAAAGGTAATCATAATAAAGAATTTCGATGAGCCAACAATTATTGTGTGTATAATTGTGTATATATAACTACGCTTTTGGTCAGGCGCCAACTTGAAGAGTTGTAAGTTGTAATGTTAAAGAGATGAAGTGTTCCTGATATTTTTATACGAAAATATTTGTTAAAATAATTATTGTAAGAAAATAAAAATTATTCTAATAAATCAAATCTGTGGTTTTATTATTACTTATAAATACTCTTTCTAACTGAATTATCCATGAACAATTTTTAACCAATGCTCTTAAGATCGAAAAAAATAGTGAACTCTGTTTATACTGATTTTAAAAAGCCTTTGATGGAGTTCCCCATAAAATTCTTTTTGGAAATAAGAAAAGTTTGGTATATGTGGCAATATTATAGAATTGTCTTTTTTTTTCTTTTCTTTGATGACAGCAGAGCTGGGACTCTCATCAGGATTGTGGAAAAGTAACAGGTTGCTTATTTGTGAGCATTGAATATGAAATAAAAGATTTGATTTAAAAATAACACGTGCTAGTTTATTTAAATAAAGGGACTTTGTAATCGTTGTAATGACACGGTTTAGAGTACCAAAATATAGCTAGGATTAGAGAAATTAGCAAAGAATAAAAAATATGTAACTATTGGACCATGGGATATTCTTAATAGAAACTATCAACCCGCGAACACTTTCATGAAGACCACATCACGCGCCGAAATGCGGCAAGACGCAAACACGAAAGAACTCCAGTTCGGGAACTGGGAATACTCCAGGGTAGCAGCTTCCCTCTCGTTGTCTAGCAGCAGGATTAAGAACCAGAACATCCTCCGGTTTCCAGGCCATGCTTATGAGGATTCGCCAGTATTTCGCCGACACCAAGTGTGATCCCTCATCAAGAAAAAAACTGCCGGGATTCCGTCGATCTTAAATACAGATATGTTGGGCCGTTAAAATGGGTATTCCAGCAAATTTGTTAAACTACGACATCATTTTAAATGACATGAAAATGATTAAATTGTTTGAATAAGGATTTTCACTGACTTGTTATCTATACTATATATAAAAAATCTCGTGTCACGGTGTTTGTGGTCGCATTCGTCCGAAACGACTCGACCGATTTTTTTGTATATTTGGTAGGTATGAGAATAGATTGTATAGTATATTTCATACCACTAGGTGATTAGGGTGTCCCTAACCATATTTTTTGTATTTTTTTTTATTTGGCCTCAAAAATACCTTTAACACCAAATTTTCACCCTCCTACCCCCACCCTCCCATTTTTTAATCGCGATTTTGGTATTTTTGTACGAAAAAATTTAGCCGTCGTCGTTTGTGTTTCAAACAAAACGAAATTATTTATGTTGTTGAATGACAGGTGGCGCTACTTCCGCCTCATCGAACTTTCATCCATATATGCTCAAGTCATTCACTAGAAGCTTTGCAACATTTTGACATTTCATTCGGCATTTGTTATGTATCACAACGCAGCAGTCCTGGATTTGTCAATAGGCCTTATAGGCCGCGGCCTAGGGGCGGCAGAGTTCAGGGGGCGGCACTCGCTCGTTTAGGTAAGCAGTTAAGTTTGTGTAGATTATAAAAAAGTCTCTGTGGATAGATAGAGTTTTCTATCTGTAAACCTTTAGACGCCCAGTGGTCCCGTACGGGTTCAATGCCCAACCGTCCAATACGGGACGGGTGATTGTAGTGCGAATATTTCACAAAAATGCTTTGGCAGTGGTTCATCTTTATTGCACGCGCCGATCGAGCGTTTAAGGGGGGAAATAGGTGTAGGACGGCCTATTTTTAGTGATTTTCAAGAATTTTTTTAACACTTAAGGAATATATACATATTATTTATACTTTGGGGTCATTTTACACATACACAACAGTATTTTCAAATATTTTCCTCAAAAAATAACGGAGATATCAGCTACCGCGCATTGTAAGTCGCCATCTGGCTGGACAATTTGTGTAACTCCTGGAGGTCACAATTTTCATCCGAACTCAATTTTTCAAAAGAATTTACTTTCCTATAACTGTTTCTTCTATTTGAACCTCCTCCTTACAAAAAAATCGTTTTTTTTTTTTTGAGAAATGTGAAAATTTTGTATGATGATTTTTTACCATTCTTTTGTACGTTTTATGTGCCTTAAAAATAGTAAAAATAAAAATATTGTTTAGGATTTATATAATGAAATTGATCAAAAACTGTAGGAGCTAGAGGTTACACAAATTGGAAAAAAGTAATTTTGAGAAAAATGCGTTTAAAAATAAGAGTGGCAGTAAAATAGTGGTAGTCCGACCGAAGGATACTCACTCAAACGCATATAACCTTAAAATGGCGTGATATATTGGTTTGAAATTTTCAGGATTTATTTTTGAATAGTCATTTTTTTTACATGAGCTCCACCCAGGAGGCCCTGGGGAAAATAATTTCTCTCAGGGTCTATGTCATCTTTGTGGATGCTGAGTAGAGGGTTATTTTAAGGAAAGGAAGGATAGGAGAGTTCTGGGAAGGAAAAGGGTTTAAGGGGTGGGCAGGAATCTGGGGTTCAGTGTGTCCTGGTCATCCGCCTCCAAGACCTAGACAAACCTCACCCCATGAACCGGAGCACCCCTGCTAAATCACCAAACGTAGCAAACCACTTGGGGTGACCTATGGTATAGGTGTTGGTTATCCAATAAAGGTTCCCGGGCGGCGGTACCCATTCCCGCCTCTAAAATTGTGCGATTATGAAAAAATAAATTTTTAAGTCTCTACACATATTTCCCCCCAAAGGAACATTCAGACCTGTGATCCCGTACGGGACCGCGGATTGTGTCGTGCGATTATGGCACGAATATTTCGTAAAAAAATGCTTGGACAGTGGGCTACCTTTATTTGGTTACTAATCGTATTTTGGAATGATATTTTGGAAAGACTAAATAAAGAGAGCGCTCAGATTCAGAGCTCATTTGTTGATGTACTGCCGGTATCTGATTTTTATGGATCTCTTCTCGAGTTTATTACACATACCAGAGCAATAAAACTATATTTATTTCGAAGAAAGTGCAATTGAAATGAGCGCACTTTAGCAATAAGAGGGCGACATTAAGAGTTGAATGAGGATATTGAAACAATCTCCTGACTGAGAGCTGAATTAGAGAGAATGCATAGCATAATGCGTACGTAAACTTAAAAGAAAAAATTTCATTTGAAAAAAATGGGTGAAATTTCGACACAAAGAGTCCCAGAAAAAGCTCAGTCTCTTGTTCAATATTATGCAATGATTTAGAAGAAGATTTAGTTCAGGAATGTGTATATTTTCAAGGTCACATTTCCTCTAATAAGACGGCAGAGAAATCTGAATCTAAATCATTACTGAATCTTTTTAAGGAAAGTATTTGAGGAAACAATCTCTGTGCAACGTTTACCCAAATTTGGATATAGATCTCCGCGTCGCACTTTGTACTGCAGCCACAAAATGTTCTGGAGAAAGGAGTTAGCGAGTGAAGAAAAACTTTACTCTTTGGCTTTTCTATGCATAGAAGCTGACTGAATACTATAAACTATGAAGCTATTATAAATTATTTATTCAAATAAAAAAATCCCGTAAAAAATTGTAATTCTTGTTTCATGTTACTTTTTCTTTGTGAATAATTCATTCGTTTTTTTTACCTACTTAACCTATATTTGAATATTTATTTTTAAAATTGTATGTCACCTAATAAAAGCCTACAAGTGAATGATTATGATAGGTGGCAACTTCTAAGAAGGAGGAAGGGGCGGCGCAAATGAAGTGGCCTACACCAATGAAAAGTGTAAATACGGCCCTGCAACGCAGTGCGTTAAAAATTTTGTACGATTTGAGGGAGCGCGACGTGATCACGTCGAGGTCACCAGTTGAGGGAGCGGGAGACAGAAATGAAAGTCGTCATGTCGAAGTGGTGAGTCAGTCGTTTATTGGGCTACGTAGCAGATGGTCGGTGAGCGGTAACTTGATGTAATGCGGAGTGCCGTAGATGATGCTGCAGGCGTACGGAGGTGGAGATGGTGTGGTGAAGGTCAGCGAGTTGCTCAACACCATGGCGGTGGAGATGACCTATCTTCCAGGCCGTTGCTCGACGCTTTGAATCGCGGAGATGAACGGTGTGTGGCTCGGTGAGCTGAGCCACCAGCAGGTAGTCCTGGCGAGGCGGAGCGTGTTTCCATGGCAGCGAAGCACGGTGGGCTTCGGGGTGCCATGAAGTGGTGAGCTGATCCCTGGACTGAAGGTGGCGTCAAACCTTATAAGTCGCGGGATGTTCTCAGGAGCTGAAGGCACGATGGGCCTCGTAGCTGAGACGTGGTGATGAACCTCGGGAAGCTGCCCTGGATGTGTAGAGCACTGCAGGAGCACTTGTGCGGAGATCTGTTACGACGAGCTGTTGACCGACTGTAAGTGTGAGACTGAACTGCTGCGGGCGAGCGATCGGCTGCTTATATAGCCGCGGTAGAGTAACTACCTCGCGGTAGGTAATACGAGCCACTTCGTCAGTTGACGAGAATATTCGGCGCCGTACAGATATTGTACGGTGCTGTCTCGAGACCTTTCTAGGCGGGGGCAATATTATTATCGTCCAGCTGACACGGCCGGCGAGAAAGTACATCGCGAGCGGCATATGTAGATAGGTACCTAGTAGCAAGTAGATTTGCCGATGCACGCGAATATTAGATGTTTCTCGTGTCTTCTTTTGATGGCGAAGTTTATGATGTGCCGCCACAGATTTATTTTTAATAAACTAGTTGAAATTAAAGACGGACTGACAAAAAATATCGTACACTCAATTGCTCTTCGAAATTAATATTGATTTTCTCTATTTCATTTTTCTACTTTAGTATAAAAAAATAAATAACTTCTTCTAACACAGCAAACTTATTTTGTGGCACCATTATGATTGAAATTAATAAATTACTTGGTTTTTACGACTTTTATTGTTTATAAAACCGACATGTTTCGTCAGCAAAGCTGACTTCTTCAGGGTTTTGACAGAACAAGGTTTTGTTCTGTCAAAACCCTGAAGAAAAAAGAAGAAAAAAAGAAGCTTTGCTGACGAAACATGTCGGTTTTATAAACAATAAAAGTGGTAAAAACCAAGTAATTTATTAATTTCAATCAATAAATAACTTTTTTACACTTTACGTTTAACTTTTAAGAGATCAAACAATGAATATGTCCGTTACTTTAATGAAATACATTGAATTGAGAGAATGAATGGTTGGTGTTTTTTTTGTTTTTATCGGTGGTCATCGTCTACAGCGCTCCATTCCTCTTTCTGTCATAAATCCTATCCCCACACACTTACAATACATTCGATATTTTTTTTATTTAACAAACAAAATATTCACTAGAAATAATTCATATGGCAGAACAACGTTTGCCGGTCAACTAGTTTCTATATAAAATTCTCAATGATGCATCTGATATCCCCAGGATTGCTTGCATTGTTAAGCTTTTGGATTCCACTGTATCTCTTCTCAATATGAATATTTAATAATTGGAATATGA
This sequence comes from Limnephilus marmoratus, assembly GCA_917880885.1. Lineage (NCBI taxonomy): Eukaryota > Metazoa > Arthropoda > Insecta > Trichoptera > Limnephilidae > Limnephilus > Limnephilus marmoratus. The sequence goes on from OU862922.1 coordinate 14,165,821, forward strand.
TCCACTTTTTTAATGTGATACACTTAGTTTTTGTGCGAAAAACACAATGTAGATATCGATTTTTGAAACTTTTTGTAGGACAAAATATTTGGTTGCTTTAATGAAAACTCCATAGATTGACACTGTTACGATATAATGACCAAACTCGGCTAAAGCCATTACAAGCAAAGTTTCAATTCTGAATGGTGGCCTTATATCAGGGCTATATTGAGAGAAGCTTCCACTCTGGAGCGTGCTGAAAGACAAATATAAATTATATAAAATGAATATATTGTGAAATAATAAAAAATAAACCAAAAAATACATTACCAGCGCACGCCGGATTTTGAACCCGTGCCCTTCGGATTGCCAGTCTAAAGCCTAACCCCTCGACCAAGGAGATTTTGTGTTTTAATTCTTCTTTTTCTATTTCCTTAACGTCTGCGTTTCATTTTTACTAATATTTCATTACTATTTAATTACCTGATTGTGTGACTTTATTATTCGAACTTAGTTCCCTCACCAAGCACAAGTAGCTTGTCGCTCTATGGTAAGGAACAGCGATTATATTTTTTTTGTGCAATGCACGCTGTAGAAGTGAATTTATTTGGACCGTGGGTCTATCGTATTATATTGGAACTGATTACCCGTGAAATAAATAAATATTTATCTCATTCTCTCGCTGGGTAAATCCTATAGATGTACGTGTTTGTTCCTTTTTACTTTTTTTTATCAATGTGAAGAATGATTTCTTTCATTTTTTTGCCGTCAAATTCCAGTGCACCTTTTCCTATACATTTGGTATTTGTGTTTTGTTCTTCGGAGTCGCTAGATCTCGCTTTCTTTTCTTTTTCCTCTTTATTTTGGAGTGGTTTGAAGATTGGATATTGATTTTACAAAAATATGTATATTATTTTTTTGGATTTAGTAGGATTCGACCCTTGGTCCGCTGAATGTCTAGCCGCTAAGATTCGTCAGGCTGTTTATACAGCTAAACCAAAAGAGACTTGCGTGTGACCCTGGATTTGTCGTATTATAGAACATATAGAATATATACGACCGAGTACTCTTGAAATGCGAGATTTTTTTTAACTAATTCTCTCGCAGGTTAAATCCTATAGATATACGTATTTTTTTTTAATGTCGCTCGCTTCCAAAATTTTTCAAATCATAACGGTGCTAAAGAAGTTTACTTCAAAAACATTATTCAGTTCAACAATTTTCCCTACCTGGATCTCGCTATCTTTCTATTTATATTTGTATTTTTAAACGACTTCGAAAAGGAGGAGGTTCTCAATTCGACTGTATTTTTTTTTTTATTTTTTTTTTTTATGTTTGTTACCTCAGAACTTTCGACTGGGTGAACCGATATTGATGATTCTTTTTTTATTTGAAAGCTGGTGCTTTCCGTGTGGTCCCATTTTAATTTGGTCCATTTCTGACAATGGCATCTATGAGAAAATCATATAAGTCTTAAATTTGCATCAAGTATGTGCGCGACAAATGGACGAATAACTCAATATCACGCTAACCGATTTCGATGATTCTTTTTTTATTGGAAATGATGTACTTCAAGGGTGGTTTGATGAGAGTTTGGTTAGGTTCTGATTATGGGATCCATGACAAAGTAACGGAACTCTCCAATTCTGAAGAACAAATTTACGATACTCAGCCGAATCTTAATCGAATTAGTTGGTGTACTTCAGATTCACTAAAAATCAAAAAATAAATAAAAATTTTAACAAAACAAAAAAACGACTTAAAAAAATTCACTAAAAAGTAAAAAAATAATTTCGTATTCTTCTACAACTTTATAATCAACTTACCTTTTCTACTCATCAATATGTAGGTACGATAGTTATTTTTGGAGTCGGTATCAACCAAGGTACCCGCGGCCCGGCGTGTTCACTTGACAGCTCCTCTCCCGCTGACACCGACTCCAAAAATAACAATCGTACGTACATATTGATGAGTAGAAAAGGTCAGTTGATTATAAAGTTGTAGAAGAATACGAAATTATTTTTTTACTTTTTAGTGCATTTTTTGAAGTCGTTTTTTTGTTTTGTTAAAATTTTTGTTTATTATTTCTCCCAACCTGATTGTTGTTACCTTATTTTTAACCCCCGACGACGCAAAGAGCGGTGTTATAAGTTTGACTTTCTGAATGTCTGTCTGTGTGTCTGTCTGTGGCATCGTAGCTCCTAAACGAATGGACCGATTATGATGCGTTTATTTTTGTTTAAACGCTGGCATGATCGAGACAATTCTTAGTTACAATTCATGAAAATGTGTTCAGGCGTTTCAAGGTCATCAATCAGCTCTTTTTTGTATCAGTGGTGGCTTAAAATTTTGAAAATTTTGCTTATGGTTATAGCTATCTAATTTTCGCTACTACTACTACACCGGTCAGTGGTTGAGTGGGCATAACGATTGGGTCCCTCCCGAGCGTCGCGTGTTCGATTCCTCGGCTGGCTAAGTCCTCCATCACAACACAAGCAACATTTTCGCCTTTCTGTGGTGGTAGTAGGAGATTTTCAAACATTGTTGGGTTATTCGTAACCCGGGAATGTTTGTCTTTCTTTTAAAAAAATAATTAAAAAAAGAAAAAAAAAACTACTGGACTTATTTAATTGTATCATTACAAATATAATGTCCGCAACAAGATCTGCCATGGAACATCAAAAAATCATGGACTCACTCACGTGCTACATTGATCGAAAACTGGGTTAGTTGAAATCACGATTGTTTATTAATTATGTTAGGTGCCCCGGTAAAGGACACATTATTTTCCATAAAAAATACATGTATTAACGTTAGTAAAAAACATTTTTAAGCTGACAGCTATTTGGTCGATAAGTTTGATAGTCTAACGCTCACAGTTGTCGAAATCTTGACCCACAATGAAGAGGTTATCGCCGTTAAACCAGCAAAGATGAATCAAAGTAAATCTGTGCGCACACGCCGGGTATTTCCAAACCCCCAGATAAATTAATGACAGCGACGATTGCTTTGGGAACTATTAATTTGGGGTTTATTATGTTCAAAGAATCGTCAGTTTAAATAGCCTAGCAGCTCTATTGGACGCTATCATTCGATACGAGCTACTGTCCGTGTTTAGATCTCCAGACTTGTGTTGTCTTATATTTAGTGCGGCAGAGTAAACTAATAAATCAATCATCATGAAGTTCCTCTTCCTGTTTTTCTTCGTCTCTTTCCTCTTTGTGGAATTCCTGAGCACTGCCTCTCCTGTACAAGAAACTGAGTCACTTGATCAAGTACTTGATCAATTACGAAAAATTGCCCACAGTAGGAGGTAAAATTTTCATACATTTTGATCAATTTTAAATGATCATTTTTTTCATTAATCAGTGCATTATTTATTATGCTTATTTAGAATTTTTCGACCAACATTCTTGGCGAACTACGATTTTCTTCTTTATGATTTATTATCACTATCTTTTAAACGTGTTCTATTATTTATACACACTATTATTTTGGAAAAAAAGGAGTAATTTTCGTCATTTATGTGGTTGCTTTGCTTTGCACCACCTCGACATATCTAACAAGCCTTTTGAGAAGCATTGAGCCCTATTTGTCTTTCTCCAATACCAATAATTGTTAAGATTAATTTGTTCTTCGTATGTTTGTCCTCGAAACGCTCTTTCCTGCCCAATTCTTTTTTCACTTTTCATTTTATTTTTGTAATAAAACTTTATTTTATTATTTTTCAGAAAGTGCAGTTCTCTCGCGCAGCAAGAGTGTGAGGTCAACTGCAATAGTAAGGGCTTATCCACGGACTTCTGCCGCGGAGGTAACTGCACGTGCAAGAATCATTAGAGGCCTACAATTAACAACAATTTGATAACATCATTCTTTAAATTTTAAAGTATTCCCACGGTCCATAGATTCCAAATGACGCGGTTAGACAACAATCACAAGTTATGTTTTGTGGTGTAACAATTCATTAATGTATGTTTATAACATAAAAGAGATATTAATAAATATTTTTATATAAAGAACCATCAATTGTTTTCTTATACATATACATAATATTAGGGTGTGTCAATTATTTCAACTTTTGAATTCAGAGACGCCGGGGTCTCGAAAGTTGCGTCTTACAAAGAAAATGGGAACTGCATTTAAATTATTTTTTTTATTGTAAAAAATGAAATTATTTTAAAATTATTTTAATTATTATTTTTTTTTATAATTCAACCTTTTAACGTTAGTTTGTTATTAAAAAATGCGTATAGCTGACAAAAATGAAAAAAAAATCATGTTCATGAATACAAGTAAGCCAACAAGAATACTGATTTTATCCAGAAAAAGTGTTATTTTCCTCTTTTATAATTTTTGAAAACAATAATATTTAAGAATTTACATAATGTATACATTATATAAAGTCAATACAAGCAATACTTAAAACATTTTTAATTAAGAATCCATCCCAGTCGCTGCGGTGCAAGGCGATGAGTGAGAGAGACTAATTGGGAGAGGTCAAGGCGTGTCCCCGAACCGGCCGGGCCGGCCTCTCTCAATATATCGAACCTTTTGGGGTGACCTACGATAGAGGTATTGGTTATTCAATAAATGGTTCCCGGGGTGCCGGTACCCATACCCGCCTCCCAAAATAAAATGAAATGCAAACACTCTCAGATATTGTCTTCGCTCAGAATTAGGGGGGAGGAGGGGGGGTGAGCGACAACGACAGCAACAGTTTTGTAAAATATCTATTATTTTAATTTTTTGGTGACCGTGTTTCGTCTTACACCCCTTAATTATTATAACCACATTCTATATCAAAATTTCATTTCTGTTGTAATGGCGAAGAATCTTTAAGTGTACTCAATTTACACTGACTTCAGCAAGGCGTTCGATAAAGTTTGACACGCTATTCTTGTAGAAAAACTGCATAAAGCTGGTTCGTGGAAATATATTGCATTGGTTTATAGGCGATCTTCCAAGCAGAAAACTTAGTGTTAAACTAAATGGGGAACCATCATATGATTTTTTGCATCCAGTATGTTCCGCAAGGTTCTCACATCGAACATGTATTATTTATCTATTTTGTGAACGACATTTGTCATATTTTTAAAGACATCGACGTACTTATGTTCGCAGATGATTTGGAACTTTTTAAAGTAATTCGAAGCCAGGACGACTGTTATATTCTCGCAGCAAACTGGTCAAAATTAGTTGAGTGGTGTGGCGATAACAAGCTATACCTTAGTGTTAATAAAAGCATAACTATGAGATTTTTTAAAATAAAGAATCCAATTGTTTTCAATTACACAATCAATAACTTCATTGATGACGTTGGTGTAACTTTCGACATCAAACTTAGCTTCATACCACACATTGAAAATATCTCAAAGAAGGGTTTAAAAATGTTAGGTTTTGTACTAAGAGTGGCTAAAGATTTTACCAACATTAAAACATCAAAACTTCTGTGCACATCACTAATGAGGAGTCAGGTTGAATATGACTCAACTGTATGGTCTCCTCACTATGACGTGCATTCTTAAACAATAGAAAGAGTACAAAAAAAATCCTTTTTAAATTATAATCTAAAAATACCGAAAGAACAACAAAACTACAGTTTTCCATTGTGATTATCGGATATATTAAATTTAAGTGGTAGAAGAAATGTTTTCGATATAGTATTTTTGTTTAAAATCTTGCATAATACTGCCCTGAATTCTTGACGCTTATAAATTTTAATGTGCCGCCGGCGAGAAACACAAAGTCAGTACAACCATTTTACTGTGGTAATACTACGACCAGGGCACAAAAATCAATATATATTTACACTAAGATGTATGGAATATGTCGCTGTTTCAAAATAAATTTTAAATAATGAATTATTTATCCTTGATACAAGTATGTACTCACTAAGGAAATTCTTAGGTAAATTTATAAAACTGCATCGACAAAATTACTAAACTATCTCTGCCTATCTTGTTGATGTAATTAAATGTAATGTCTTAATAAATTCGTTGAAATATTAAAAACCATCATAACCTGCTAGTATTATTTATTTATTAAAAAAATCACTTTCTTAAATTAAACTCTAAAATATTCAAATCCAAATTGGACAGTTCCGAACTCCGGCTTGATACAGCGGTTTGGCACTATGCGAAAGTAATACTGAGGTGTTATATACATGGTTAATGTTGCAAATTTGTGAATCTCTGATCACCTTACTTTTAAATTTGTGTTGTTTGTATTTTTATATCATGTACGTATATATTTTTTTATCCTAACTTATTGTTATTACATCTCATCGTACTTTAATTTTTTTATTGCTTATATTTTTATTTAATTTAAGTGGATACTTTTTTTTATTTCTATCGTAACTTTATTAATATTATTTCTGTCTCATATCAAAGATGTAATACCTTTATTTATTTATGTAAAAGCCCTCTGGGCTTAAAATAAAATATCGTAGAAAGCAAACACTTTGTGACTTGACATTATATAGAATGAAACAAGTACTTTGTTTAAAAACCACTTTATTTTTATTTATATTCGTTGACCGGTTTCGGTTGAACTCAACCTTCTTCAGAACAATAAACATATAAACTAAATTACGGTACAGAGTTAAGATTCTAAGGTTAACACAAAAGAAAGTGAGAGAGCATATAAGAGAGGGAGAGAACATCAGATACTGGTTGGTGGAAGGGTAGGAGGCGGAGTCATGGGTGGGTGGGGATGGGGGTTACATAAGGAGAAAGGGAATTACTTTAAAACCGGGCTGTTGGTTAATTCTAACTGTTTGTTTAAAATTTAACTTTTTGTATGAAAATTTTCAGCATATATTTTCATAAGTTGTTATTTTGGAAAAAAAATAAAATTCGTTTTCAGCTTCAACAATATTAATAACGTCGCATTTTTCAATCTTAGCACTCTGGTTCGGTGGTCCCCAACCTATGGTACCGGGCCGTGGACCAAATGGTACTGGGTCGCTAAAAGGGCCTACTTAAAAATCAAAATTACGTAAAATAAATCGAACATACACAATAAAAATTAAATAATTATCCACAAAAATATACAGTGGAACCTCTCATGACGAGCACCTCCCGTAACGAGTAATTCGCATAACGAGCAAAACGGATTTTGAAAAAAAAAAACGCTCACTTAACGAGCAATTTTTGCATAACAAGCGACAATTCGTATAGAGGAAGGAGAAGTCCCATCTTCTCGTCACTCATTTGTGAGCCGGGACTTCCGTGTCAGTTCATCGGTCTCTGGTTAGCACTCATTCCTCTAACACATTGATATCGCATGTGCTCAAACATTTTTCCATTTTTTTTGTTTTTTGAAATTTGTTATTTTTTTTTACTATTTGCAAAATTTCCGAACGTGGAAAATGTTTTTCTCCACAGTGAGTCAGCATATGGATTTTAAATTGTCACTTTCGAGAACACGGATAGTCGCAGTCGGAACATGATAAAGTTTTTTTTCTACTCTGAGATGCCTTGTAGACTTTTAAATGTTCCTTTTGAGAACATATAAATAGTTGCAGTCGGAACATGAAAATGGTTTGTCTCCACAATATGTGAAAACTTGTGGGTTTTCAAAGTCTCCTTTCTAGCACATAAATAATTGCAATCGGAACATACAAAAGGTTTTTCGCAACTGTGAGACGGCTTGTGGACTTTTAAATGTTCCATCGAAGAACACGAATAGTTGCAGTTTCTTAGATTCTGGGTGTAGATTAAAACGACTTCCTGCAAATAGATTCATTCTTAAATTAAAACCAGTTTCTAGGAAAGCTTTGAATTTGAGATGCACTCCAAACGTTGACCGGTTTGCAGTGATAAAAAGGTTGGGGACCACTGCTCTAGCTCATTGAAAACCCACGGACCGCCACCACCACCCCTCTGCCCCTACCCCATAAGTTTTGCATGTAAACCGTAGACTTAGAATAATTTGTACCAATTTGAAGATGGCTTTAACGAGCTGAAACCGGTCACGTTCAATAAAATTAACTGGAAAAGGGTTAATATTCTGAAATATGGGAGGAAACTGATTCTGTGAGTCTAGAAACTAGACAGAAAGCAAGTCTTGCTATTTTGTCTTTCAAAATTTGGAACAATTTCATCGATAGCCCATTTCTCTTGGGATGCTATGATTTATATGTACCAGACCACTACAGCCGAAGCCGACATCATGACTTATTTAAAGTACCGAACGGCAGAACAGACGTCTTGGCAAAGCATAGCATGACGAGGGGAGTGGTGCTGTTAAATGAAATTGCAAACCATTTGGATGTAAGGGACTGTTCTTTATATGCCTTAAAAATATTATTGAAGAGTCACTTGCCTGAATGCTGATAGGGTAACTAAATTGTACTGTAATTGGAATTATTTTGTTGTACAATAATAATAATAAAATATTTGTTTTAAACGACTTCGAAAAGGAGGAGGTTCTCAATTCGACTGTTTTTTTTTTTATTATAATTTTTTTTTAACGAGTTTAGTAAATCTTGCAGTATCTCAACGAAATGTTCTCCGAATAAGAATCATCAATGAAACTTCAGCGTTTGTCGATTATAGTAATAATAATTGTTGTTGTAGATACTATTTATAAGTTAACTATGTTAATAGCACATGTTGTGCCGTGTATTTCAATGTCTCTCCTACAAGATGACACTTTTTAAGACCAAAGTTAACTTTTCAATTGTATTAAATAAACCATATCGTTCACATTGGAATATAAGTGTAAGATAAGGAAGCCATGTATAAGAAAAGACCTGATGTTCTTTATATTAAAATATTTATAAACATATTTTTTATTAAACATACACTAATTACCGTTTTACATTATGTCTTTTTTCAGCCCGATTACCGTATAGATACTAAAGACAAAAATTTTCGCTTTACGCGATCGCTATTTTCATCTCAATTTTCATATCTACAATTTCGGTTGTTATCACAGCAATCAAAATGGTTTATGTGATGTTTGCAGTGATTCAATTCAAATCGATTTATTAATTTTTAACACATTACAAAATTAAAAATTCCAAAGCGTTATAAAAGAGATCAAGTATTAAGATTCAAACAGATTTAAGAAATTTATACTTCAATGAAGCACAATCACTCTAACAGCAACAAAGCTTGTAGTCTGAATTGTGCTTCATTGATGTTAAACATATCGATATTCGAAGTGATTCTGTTTAACAATAAGACTGCTCTCGCAAATGGCATAACCATTGGCAAGTTAGTTCTGCATGCCGGGAGATAAAACAGCCTATGCTGTCGGTGACGGAGATAACCATCAGGAACATAGAAACTAATGCTCTCCATGATTGCCGAGTTTTCGAACCTTCCACGAATCACTCTGAAGAAATGTGTTACAATGAGCACATCCCATCTGACCCGTAGATGGTTCATACCAAGTATGCCCAAGAGAAAGTGGGTAGGGTAGAGCCACGGGTAGTAGCAATACCATAGTGATGACAATTACGATATATGTGATGATAATACGGGAATCGGGCTGAAAAAAGAGATGGTGTAAAACGGCCATAAGGAACTGTTACACCACAATACATAATGTACATTGTGTTTGGCACTTGGCTAACCGCGTCATTTGGTTTGTAAGCATGCTAGGAATACTTTCTCATATTAAGAATGATGATATCAACACGTTATCTATTGCAGGCCTCTAATGGTTCTTGCACGTACAGGTACCTCCGCGGCAGAAGCCCGTGGAGAAGCCCTTACTCCTGCAGTGGACCTCGCACGCGCTGGGGAACCAGGGACACGTGGCACGTTTGCTGCGTGAAAGGACTGCACTTTCTGAAAAAATAATAAAATAAAGATTTACTACAATAATACAATGAAAAATGAGGAATGAAGTAGGCAAGAAACAGCGTTTCGAGGATGAACGTACATACGTACAAAAATTAATCTTTGCATTCAGCGGTATTGAAAATGACTGAGAAGCTCAAAACTTCTCAAAAGGCGGCTAGATATTATGTAGCGGCAGTGCAAAGCAAAGAAACCACGTAAATGACGAAAATAAACGTTTTATTTTTTGATAAATAAATAGATAATTATTAGAAATCATAAATAAGAAAAACTTAGTAAGTAAGCCCAGCACATGGTGGTCGAAAAATTCTCAACAAATGTAATAAATAAACAAGAACTAAATAAAGAAACAAATAGTAAGTAAATACGTTTTTAGATTTTCACGGCCAAAAGTATTTCCGTTATTTATTTTTGGGGTGTTATGCCGGTTTAAATAGATGGTGATTAGAAATCACTAGCATTTAAGAAATCGTTAAACCTACATAGTATATAATAGCCAAAGGCTAAAGAAGGAGGTAGCGCAACACGGCATAACACAACCTGAAAATAAATAACGAAAATAGTAAGTACTTTAAAAATGTATCAAAATGTGTGAAAATTTTACCTCCTACTGCTACCAACTCATCGTGTAATAATTGGTCGACCGACTCAATTTCTTGTACAGGAGAAGCAGTGCTCAGGAATTCCACAAAGAGTAAAGAGACGAAGAAAAACAAAAAGAGGAACTTCATGATGGTTGATTTATTGGTTTACTCTGCCGCACTAAATACAAGACAAGACACACGAGTCTGGAGAACTTAACACGGAGAGTAGCTCGTATCGAATAATAGCGTTCAAAAGAGCTGCAAGGCTATTTAAATGAACGATTCTTTGAACATAACAAACCGTATCACATATTCATAATTGTTATTGTTTATCCGAGAAAGTGGATAAGAGAAGTTCCCCGGTTCCAAAGCAATCGTCACTGTCATTAATTTATCTGGTTTTGCATTGATTCGTCTTTGCTCGGTTTAAGAGCGATAACCTCTTCATTGTAGTCGGCGCGGCGTCGTGAAGATTTTAACAAATTTATCGATAAAATAGCTTGAAAATGTTTTTTTACTTAGCGTTTTTTTTAAATAAAGCAATTCACTCTAAAAAGAAAGATTGGTGATGTTATGGCAGTTAATTTTTTTTAATTATTTTTATATATTTGTACGTTTTCTTAAATGATACCAAATCTCCTATTTTATTAAATTTCGGGAAGATTATTAAAATATTTTATCCCAGTAATATATTATAAACAAAGAAAAAAATAGAAAGATTGGTGATGTTACGGCAGTTAATTTTTTTTTTTTTTTTTTTAATTTTTGCAACTTTTTCTTAAATGAATACCAAATCTGCTATTTTATTAAATTCTTCGGGAAGATTATTATAATATTGTATCCCATTGTATTGGTTGTTATGTTATTGTGTTGGTTGTTATGTTATTGTATTATCCCATTGGTTGTAATTTTTTTTTTATTACATTTTCTTTAAATATTTGTAATATTAAATCTTTTTACAGGGGTCTTCAATTTCCTTTACATTTTTGAAATTACACATACTATTTTTTTTTTTACTTCTAATATTAACGGGTGTATATTGAGGTAGAACCTGCAGACAAGCAGCCATGTGGCAGCTTCGCGGGACTACCGATAAATTGTTTAAATTATATATTTATGTAAACTATGTTTTTGTTCGAATAATAAAAAATAAAATAAAAAATAAAAAAACTGAATTAGATATAACCAGAAATAAAAAAGTAATTTTGTCAAATATAGTATTATAGAAAAATGATATAATTAAACTTTGTATAAACCACTTATATGATGCGAAAATCCGACCGGTTTCGAAACAAACGTTCCTTCGTCAGGGAAAGCTTATGTTACGAGCGATACACGGCCCGGTTTGTAACATTTTGTAACATTATGTTTTTGTGGTATGCAGGTGAGTTTTCAATGAGGAAGGTGATGCAATCCATTTGCAATCGTCCATCCAACTTTGTAGCTTCCCAGCTACGCGCCAAATCTTGTCACTTTGGTGACAAGATATGTTGGGGGGACGAAAACCATCCGTAGAGCAAATGAGATCTCTTTTCAAGGAACATGGGCACAATACTTTAAATTGCAATGACATAGGGTATGACGGGAAACTTTAAATAAAAGAGTTGCGTTATGAAAATAACAGTATAACATCTATATTTGAATTTTGGGACAAAATTATGGTGATTAAGTTACGTGTTAAGACTCACCCCAGGTTCAGACCGTTAATAAGCTACTAATCCTAACTAAATCTTACTGACGTGCATAAGGATGGCCGACGGCGAAGTTCTTCGGAGACATCTGGACGGAGCCATCCCAAGGCCTCCAGTCCACGGGTGCTGCAGGATCTCGTCAAAGCCCGCCAGGGCGTAGCCGGCCCAAGTCCAAGAGGGCCCGTCACGATTGTTGGTCCAGGTAGTCCGTAGGATTGGTTCATTTATGGCCCTTACCCAAGGGAAGTTCGGTACCAGTCAACGTGGCAAAGTGAGTGGGACGCAAATAACAGGCTAGTCCCAACTAAAATCCTTATATTCGTAATTTAACGGGTTTTGGTCGCGGAGCGAGCGAGGATTCGCGTGTCGCTAACGGATTAGTCAATTTAATGCCGACAGGCTATAATATCACATGCGCGTACATCATGAATCGCGACTTTTTAACACGGAAGCCACCACAGCATTCACTCAAGATTGATCCTTGATCTTTAAAATTCCAGATTGGTAAAAATATTCCGACAAACCGTCATTCCGCGATCGTTTCACAATTATTCTTTTAAAAACTTAAAACATGGCGCTGTCACGTCCCGGTAAGGTCTCCCTGCCCTGAGGAGGCCCTACCGGAAAGTGAAGCCAACACAAAAACGGAAATCATCTCTACCAACCTGTTGCACTCAAAGTGTGGTTGTTAAAAGAAACCATAGACAAAAATAAAAAAAATATTCGCCGTACTTATTTTCATAACACTTATACTAATTTGACAGTTTCGAACAATGTTGAAAACTGCCAAATTAGTATAAGCTTTCCCTGACGAAGGAACGTTTGTTCCGAAACCGGTCGGATTTGCGCATCATATAAGTGGTTTATACAAAGTTTAATTATTTCATTTTTCTATAATGGATAACCACAAAGTAATAGCTACATTCAAAATATAAATATAGTATTGTTTACGTGTTGGCTTTAACCTTTCTAGCAGGCCCCTACAGGCTAAAGAGAGTGCTTTGTGCTTACTAAACTTATTCATCCTTACTAAAAAAAAACACAGCACGCTTGATAACCCGTGTTGCTGCAGCAACATGAATAAAACAAAAATACACTAAAACACGATAACATTACTAATAGGGTTTGTTCTTAAAATGTATTTTAAATCTGGCAACAATGTAATTTTTAAAGTCTAAGTACTAAATTGTTTGTTTTCCTTCATAACCGCTTGGTGGCGGTGCCTGCGCATTCGTTGTTCGCGCTCATATCATAAATGAACTTTCGCGCTGGAAGCGCGAAACAATTTCGCTTCGCGGATGTGTGTGCAATATTACTTATGTAAATGTGATGGTTAATTTCTAAATATGACTAATTTACTCCTTTATTTGTATAATTGATATATTTACCGTGTTTTTGTGGTTTTTCAAAAGTTTTAGTCAAGTTATAAAACAATAATCATACTTTGAAAATTGAAGTGTCAAAAACTATTTTATATGATACATGAAAATTCAAATTTTCAGTTAAAGGATTTTATTTTACGAGAATTTTATGAAAGTGGTGATTTTTAAATAATAATATCTAATACATGTGTTCCTAAATGTATCAAAGAAATTAAATTCTTTAGAGATGCAAGAAATCTGTTATCAAAGCCGGTATAATTTTTAGGTTAGTTTTTTAGCAATTAAAAAAACTTTGAAATTTTTTATTATTTTTTTATTGTACGCACGAGGAAAAAGTGAGGTGATAGTTTCCTTCCAAATTCATTACATAAAAGGACTGTGTTTTTGAAATTTTGATTTTTTTTTAATTACTCAAAGAAAATTTTTTCCATTTATTTCCGAGTTTGAATCTTAAAATATGTCAGTTTTTGAAAACTAAACTGTATTTCAAATACACAAATCTAAAAGGTAATTTTATCTAGTTTTCATAAATGGTATTTGTTTTTACGACACCTTAAAAAATAAGAAATATATAGAACATTCAAAATACTTTGGAAAAATTCCAAATTTCGTTCGAACATCAATCTCAGGCCGTGTAAACCATGTGTATTTCTTTCAATAAACAAATTTTTAATTAGTAATGTTTTCACATCCGCGGCCGTTTGTCAATTGAATAAAATTTTCACTGGGTTTTTTTAGTAATGCTGATAGTGTTTTAAAACAGGTTCTATTTAAAACATTTATTTTTTTACTATTAAAACATTTCAAAATATAGGTACGAATAAAAAACATTTATTTTCGTATTTTCTAAGGGACACCCTTACACATGTTTTCGAATGTCTAATAAATTACACAGTTTTTTTTTCAGATTTTTTAGATGTGACAGTCCTCGTATATTAATGAAATAAAACAAATTACTTTGTTTATAAACACGAAATTTATTTACATTATTACGACCGACCAGTTTCGCTTAACATTATTGTCATTTTTTTTTTTTACAGTGAATAATCGCACAAGAATCTCAACTGCTCCCGTCTGGAGCCAGTGAGACTATGGCATCCCCAATTGGGGTATGTTGTGAGGCTGAAGGTAGTGGGGAGGGGAAGGAGGTGGGGAAGAGGAAGGTTGGGAAGTACCTGGCTATTCAGATCTGGTCACTAAACACGGCTTTAGCCATTTTCAAGCAACGTTTCAATTCTGAATGGTGGTCTTACACCAGGGCGATACTGATAGTATCTTCCACTCTGGAACATGCCGCAAATATACTATATATTATTTTAAATGAATTAATTGTGAAATAACACAAATTAATCAAATAAAATTTATTTGTCAATATCGAAATCATTAAAAGAATTTTTAATTACAAATACAATTTTGGTTTCTTCTTCCCCAAAAAGCATCAATGTTCTACCGGTGCGGCATACGAAACAGCAGAGAGCGAAGGCTAATAAATATTGAAAAAAAATATGACAAACATTTGAGGAGGAAAAATCTTGGAAATGATGAAAAATTAAAGGATATGCAAAGTGTAATTGCTGAAAATTGCACCACAGCTTGCTCCGGCAAGCCGTTTCACTTTAAACCTTATCAACCTTCTTAAAAGCCAACCCTTTGCGGTGAAGTCAAAAGTATTTATCACAAAACGAAAATTATAAAACTTTATAAATGACTTTGCCCCTCAGCATGGTGACTAGGGAATGCAATCTCGACTCGAGATCGCAAATTCGAGATCTCGTGAGATTAGACATTACAATCTAGCGAGATCTCGGAATTTTCATCGGATTGCGATCTTTAGAGCACAGGCGTCGGGTGGGAATGCTATCCTTGTTCTACCGGTATTACAATGGAAGATGCTCCGAGGAACTAGCATCATTGATCCCTTCGGCACTCGTGCATAGTCGGGAAACACGCCAAACGCGTGCCCAAAATTTGTACACGGTTGACATTTGTCACATGAGAACGGGTAGTTTCTTCGACTCGTTCTTGTGTTCAACAGCTCAGCTGTGGAATGATTTGCCGGCCTCTGTGTTTCCTCCTTCCTACAACATGGGTCTATTCAAGACCAATGTTCATTCCTTCCTCTCCTCAAAAAGACCCTCCACGCAGCATCCCAGATGACATAGGCCCTGAGGGAAATCATTTTCCTCAGGGCCTCCTGTGTGGAGTTAATGTAAAAAAAAAAACAAATGGCTGCCTGCACGCACGCAAGTATTACCCCTTCTCACTCACTCGACACAGTTTTATTATTTAGTGTTATCTGTCCCGCTCGTCATCCATCGCTAATATTCGTAAATAGTCGGGATACTTTTCTTTCTTCGATCGACACTCCCGCCCGACCGTCAGTCAGTCAGCGCACCACTCGCGCCCCGAATGGCCGTGTGAAACGTCGCTGACTACTGCCGCCCAAACCCGTCGATCTCAAATGGGATCTCGTCATATTATGCTTCGGGATTGATCCCGAAAAATGTCACGAGATCCCGTGAGATCGGGATTGCATTCCCTAGTGGTGACACTGGTGACTGTTACATATTGTGGCATGAATGATCGGCAAAAGGCGGAAGTAATGAAGTCAGATCGTGCCTTCTCGAATTCCTGTATTCTCGAATTTCTCGAATTGTTGTATCGGAAGAGATGTAATTTTTAATGCAGACAATTGCTCTGATCCGAACAAAAATAAGTACGAAGACAGTTTAGTTATTGAGTGTATCTCTGAATTGAATATTCCTAGCATTAGTTTCAAAATGTGTTTGGTCACACCCAAAAGCTATCGAAAAAAACTTATTTTATTCTAAATTTCAATTTTGGAGGTGCCTAAATTGATTTATCGGTTAAACCGAGTTACTGAAAAAATAATTTTGACAGGGTACTTTATAATTGCTTTATTAATTAGTGTTGCATTATGTTTCATTTGTTGATTTTTTTTCTTCCTATTCTTCGGTTTTTATTTTCCAACTGCGATTTCTTATTACTAATATTTAATTATAATGTTATTGCCTACTTGTATGATTTTATTATTTGAGATTAGTTCCATCACCAAACACAAGAATCTTGCCTTTATGGTTAGGAACAGTATTTATAATTTTTTTATATAATATTGCAGGAACACTACATGTAACAATTATTGAAAGTGTATATTTTATTATGTTTAAAATAATTAAAAAATAAAAAGGAATGGGGTACACGTTTTAAAATACATATTAACAGGACAGTAAGAAAACATTTTCAAGCTGATAGCTATTTTGTCTGATAAGTCTGATAACCTAACGCATGCACTTGTCAAAATCTTGACCTAGTACAAATAACAGTGCGCCGACTACAATGAGAAAGCTATCGCCATGGAATCCATACTCTTACATTATCGCTCTTAAACTGAACTAAGATGAATCAATGTAAATCTCAGCACACGCCGGGTATTTCCCAAACCCCCTGATAAATTAACGACAATGAGATTGGTTTGGAACCAGGGAACTCCTCTTATCCATTTTCTCAAATAAACAATAACAATGATGAATATGTACTACAGTTAATTATGTTCAAAGAATCGTACGTTTAAATAGCCTTACAGCTCCATTGAACGCTATCATTTAATACGAACTACTGTCCGTGTTCAGATCTCCAGACTTGAGTGTCTCGTCTTGTATTTAGTGCGGCAGAGTAAACCAATAAATCAATCATCATGAAGTTCCTCTTCTTGTTTTTCTTCGCCTCTTTCCTCTTTGTGGAGTTTCTGAGCACTGCTTCTCCAGTAGAAGAAGTTGTGTCAGTCGACCAATCATTACACGACGAGTTGGCGGCAGTACGAGGTAAAATTTTTGCACATCAATTTTTAAAGCGTTATGTTTTGCTTATTTAATATTTCTTGTCACTATCTATTTAAACATGCGAACATTTTAATCTTTAGAAATAATTCAAAATAAAAAAGTAATTTTCCTCATCGATGTGTAGGCTGTAGGTGATATCATTTATAAAAGTTTTTGGTCGAAGGCAGAACTTGTTCATGAACAAAAATAATATTGAGTAACATTTTATTAAACATAAAAAATAAATAAAATTTGTAATAACGTTCTACAAATTAAACCTTACATTAATGAAATCTTAAGGCATCAAAAACATTTTAACTCCTCATTTTGAACCAAGATCATTTGTGAATATTAGAAAAAGCCGAGGGCCAAGATTTGACCCCTGTGGTACACCAGAAGTTATTTCAATGGGGGTGATTTGTTTCCATTAATAAATACTAGTTGTGTTCTCCTTTGGTTTTTTTCGCTTTGCGCCGCCTCGTGTCTTAGCCGGACATTTAAATATAGTAGCTTTTTGAGGAGCATTGACTCATTTTGGTCATTTTTCAATACCACTTATTGATAAGATTAATTTATTTTTCGTATGTTCATCCTCGGAACGCTGTTTTACGCCAGTAGTAGTAAAACTTTATTTTATTATTTTTCAGAAAGTGCAGTCCTCTCGCGCAATAAGCGTGCCACATGTCCCTGGTTCCCCAGCGCGTGCGAGGTCCACTGCAGGAGTAAGGGCTTCTCCACGGGCTTCTGCCGCGGAGGTACCTGCACGTGCAAGAACCATTAGTGGCCTGCAATGGACAATATTTTGGTAGCATCATTCTAATTATGTTAAATTATTTCAACCATGCGTACAAACCAAATGACTCGGTCAGTCATTCCATTATGTTTTATGGTGCAACAGTTCCTCGTTGCATGCTTGCAATATTAAAAAACTAAATACTAATAAATAATTTTATATAAAGAACCAACAAGTATTTTCTTATATATGGCAGTCAGGCTCGCCAGTAAGTAAGACAGGGTCTATTTAATGAATTGAGAAGATAAATTGGGTTATCTTGTAGAAGAGGCAAACTTTTAGAGACAAGTTGTCAAAGATAAGACTTAGTCAAATAAACACTTTTTTGGCCTGCAAACACAGGGCCTGAGTGGTCTTTGGAGATGCTGTGTGGAGGGTATTTTTAAGAAAAAAAAAGCAGAGGAGGCTCTGTGAAGGAAAAAGATGTTGGGTGGGTAGGAATCTAGAGGTCAGTGTGACTAGAAGAGACGGACGTACGACTCCATCCCAGCTACTGGGGTGCAAGGCGATGGGTGAAGAGAGACTAATTGGGAGAGGTCAAGGGGTCTCCCCAAACCGGCCTCTCCCAATCTTATCGAACCACTTGGGGTGACATATTATGGTAGAGGTGTTGGTTATCCAATAAATTGTTCCTGGGGCGCCGGTACCCATACCCACCTCCCAAACTAAAACGAAATACAAACACTTTCAGATAGGGTCTTCGTTCAGTCTTGGGGGAAGGGGGGGGGGGGGGGTAATAGCAATGACGACAGCAATAGTTTTGTAAAATACCTATTATTCTAATTTCTCAGCGACTGTGTTTCCTCTTAAACCCCTTTATTTTTATAACAACTTTTTCGTATATTTTTTTTAAACTGTAGACCCTACTCAACAAGCTAAAATAAGAGGTTTTAGACAAGACAACAGATGAGCAATTTAATTTTTAAATAATGTGGGTATTTGAAATAAATAATCCCGAATCAGAAGTAGGAAATAATTTCAAATAAACTGACTATGAGAAACCTAAATAAAGCGTTATTCAATTTGGGTATTGGTACCGCCGACCAGGAACCATTTATTAGATAACCAACACCTCTATCATAGGTTATCCCAAGTGGTTCGCTACGTATGGTGACTTAGCAGGGGTGCCCGGGTTCATGGGTGAGGTTTGTCCGGATCTTGAATGAATGAATGTTTTTTTCTTTGTTTGTCCCTTATGCGTTCCTAAACATTCATCCGATTGCGATGAAACTTTGGAGATTTTATTTGCGCATGCCCGCGATGGTTTCTATATACAATAGTAAGCTCTGGAGTTATGAAATTATTTTGTGTAATATTTCTCCATTTGCGATTAAACTTTGGTGATTTATTATGCGCGCATCCGCGAAGTTTTGTATATATGCTGGTGAGCTATGTCGTTATGAAATTTGTATAAACGTGTTGCAATAGGTGATGTGCGATTAGTTTGCAAAACTAGTGGATTTCATACAGTTTAGCAGCAGGGAGAGAAGGAGGGAGTGGGTATATGAGGGGTGGGTAGGAATCTGGGGGTGAGTGTGTCCAGGAGTGACGCACGTACAAATCGAACACGATGGGTCGAGGGTCGGGTGGAGAAGTGAAAAGGACTCCCTCAGCCAGCCCCTACGGATCTGGCCGGCCACGCAGCGGGTGGACAGAAACATCCGTCCCCAAAACCTAGACAATCCTCACCCCCATGAAGTCGTAGACACCTGCTAAATTACCAAACGAAACAAAACATTTGAGGCGACCTTTTGCAGACGTATTGGTATAAATGGTTCCCGCCTCCACATATTAATCAAATAAAATTTATTTGCACAGGTCGGGTTACGAACCCGAGACCTTCATTGCTAGTCGGGGGTTTTACCCCTCCGTTAGGCCAATAGTACTTCACTGGTCTGAGAGTCCATTATTGTTACTACTTATTTCAAATTCTTCTTTTTTTATTTTCCTTAGCGTCCGCGTTTTCTTATTTCTAAAATTTCATTATTATTTTATTAACTTCTTATACGATTTTCATGTTTGATCTTAGTTCCATTACCAAACCGCTTGCCGATTCACGGAAAGGAACAGCTATATTAGGCTGCTTCAAAAATTAATAGTTCGTGTCTTTCATCGAGGCACTCACGAAAATGCTTTCAATAGCCAAAAAAATATTCACATATTTATTTTTTATTTAAATAAATTTTGGGGGTCGCCACCATTGATCAAAGTTTCGACAATACGTGACGTTTAGGGTAATGATTGCAACGCTTCAGAGGGTATTACCAGAGAAAACCTGAAATATGTTATTTTTAAATCTAAATACGTCTAAAAAAGATTTTAGACGTATTGACTCTTTTCCACAAAAAAATATAAATGGATTTCGAAAGATTGTTCTTTTATCAAGCATTCGCCTGTTTTAAACTTTGAGAAAAAATGTTTATTTTTAGTATAACAAGGTTATACCACAGGTGGTTGGCAGATTTGTTAAGTTTTTAAAAAATATTTTGTATTGTACCACACCCATTTCAAATCATATAATCATGCAGTAAAATAAATCAATACATTATCTGGGTGTCGCATGTTTTAAAATTTTAATTTTAGTTTAAATAAAATCATTAAAAAATATATGCATACATTTGTTTCTCGGCGAAAATTGGTCCGTTTGTGTATTTATTTGCGCCCTTACAAACTAATATATTTCAGATTTTTTTAACATTCGTATTTAACTAAGACATTATTGAAAAATGATCAATAATTATAATCAAAAAATAATTTCAAAAAGTACATTATTTTAATAGTTTTATCATCACGCCTTTCAGCATTTTTGGATGTAGGTATAAATTAAAGCAAATTGGGAATGAAATAAAATCGATATGGAGTTATAATTTTAAAAAGCTGGTAGGGAGAATAATTCATCTTTCCCATTGTAACCGCCCTGCATGATCGTAAGAACAAGTTTCGACGAAATGTGGATTTTCGGCCGCTGGCCGGTTAAGCGCTCTTCAGACTAAACTTCAGGCAGAATGAAATAAGCCACAGAAAGGTTAAACACACCCTCTCCCGACCCCCGCAGTATTGTAAACAATAGAAAGCGTGTTTAAACGTGTAAGTATCGCAATTAGAGTATTTGAGTAAAAACGTAGTTTTTGTTCTTAAAATGTGACATATTTACAATTGTGACATAAAATGGCGCCTATTAACGTAAATGTAACATATAATAATATCATTTTATATACATATTTTGTAAAAAAATGCTTAAGGCTCATCAGGCTTAATCCGCACTCAAAAAGAAGAAGATAGAGAGATATAAAATTACGAATGTTAGAGGAGAGCGCTAATATTTAAAGCGATAAAATCGATGCGAAAATTGCGAAAATATCTTCAAATATAACGTATATAGATAATTTTTAAGATTTTCACGGCCAAAAGCATTTTCGTTATTTGTTTTTGGAGTGTTATGCCGTGTTGCGCTACCTCCTTCTTTAGCCATGTGTCGACATGGGTAGACACATCTACCGGATCTACCGGATCTGCCGGATCTGCCCTGATGATGGACACTGCAACGACGTCCGAAACGTTGGCTAAAGAAGGAGGTAGCGCAACACGGCATAACACCCCAAAAACAAATAACGAAAATAACGTATATATTTTTAAGAGCTTAAAAACTTCAAATTTTTTAAGGGAGATATGTAAGAAACCGGTAGAAACTCGGGAGCGGCGCCTTAAACTCAGTTTAAATATCAACTTCTTATACTTTTTGGTCAAACCCCTACTTTTTCACAGCTGGTAGCGACCCCTAAAACTCCATGAAGAAATTTGAAAAAAAAAGTAATTTTTTAGACATTCGGAAACATATGAAAGGGTGCTCCATAGAAAATACGAAAAAAAAATTATCATTCGTTTTTGAAGCACCCTAATGTATGGACATTAGGGTGCTTCAAAAATATAGATTTTTTAAAATTAAAAAAAAAATGGAATGTAAAATGTGTTTTAAAAGACTTGCCCGTATCAGCCGGCAAGAAACTTCAATAAATAAAAAGATTTTTCTGTTAAAGTAGGCAATACCATATTTGACAAAATGAGGTGTTTATTTTTAGTTATATCTAATCCAGATATGATTTTAGATTTTCACGGCCAAAAGCATTTTTGTTAATTATTTTTGGGGTGTTATGCCGTGTTACGCTACCTCCTCTTTTAGCCAACGTTTCGGACAGCTGTACAGTGTCCATCATCATCACACATTTGCCCTGACGATGAACGATGTCCGAAACATTGGCTAAAGGAGGAGGTAGCGCAACACGGCATAACACCCCAAAAATAAATAACAATAAAATGTCTGATCCATATAGAATAAACTGAATTATTAAAAAAAAACATTAAAGAAAAAATTTCAAGTAGACAGCTATTAAGTCGTTAAATACCAATGTATTGATACAATTTTTGTTTTGTAATCTTTCGTTATATAAAAAAATTTGTTTTATATAATTTTGGACTTTATTTTTTTCTTATACATTTAATTTACTTATTACTTATTCTGTAGAGGTAAAGTCACAAGGAGGAAATCCATAATTGGTTTTATTTTGGCTATATAATACTTATGTACAAACTTAAAAAAATTAATAATTAAAGTTTGATTTCCACAGTTGTCAAAATCTTGACCCCGACAAAATAACAGTGCGCCGACTACAATGAAAAAGGTTATCGCACCTGAACCGAGCTGAGATGAATCAGTGCAAATCTGAGCTCACGCCGGATATTTCTCATACCCCAGATAAATTGATGACAATGACAATTGCTTGGAACTTCTCTTGTCCACATTCTCGAATAAACAATATATAACAAGGATGAATTGTTGTGCTTTATTATGTTCAAAGAATCGTTCGTTTAAATAACCTCGCAGCTCTATTGGACGGTCTAATTCGATTCGAGCCACTGTCCGTGTTCAAATCTCCAGACTTCAGTGTCTTGTCTTGTATTTAGTGCGGCAGAGTAAACCAATAAATCAATCATCATGAAGTTTCTCTTCTTGTTTTTCTTCGTCTCTTTCCTCTTTGTGGAATTTCTGAGCACTGCCTCTCCAGAACAAGAAATTGAGCTAGGTGATCAATTACTACATGAAGAATTGGCAGCAGTAGGAGGTAAAATTTTCACACATTTTGATCAATTTAGAACTATTTTTTCCTTTTTTCTGTGCACTTTTTATTATATTTGTAGAGATTTTTTCAACTACCATCCTGGGCTTACTATGTTTTCCTTAATTATGATTTCTTGTCACTATCTATTTAAACTTGTACCTCTACATATTAATCTTTTGAACGAAATAAAACATGAAAAGTTATTTTCGTCGTTTACGTGGTTTTTTTTTGTTTGAATGACCACGACAAATATAGCAACACTTTTGAGAAGCATTGAGCCGTCTTGGTCTTTCTCTAATACCGGTAATTGATAAGATTAATGCAAAACCCCAATTTTGACGACTTTGGTGCTAGATAAAAATGTGAAATAAACTGGCTCTGAGAAACATAAACAACGCAAATTCATAATTTTTAATTAATGAAGACAATATTAGCGATTCTCAAACGAATATTTGAAACAGAAAAAGATACGTTCGCACCTAGGAATCGAACCCAGGATCTTAGGGTCGGTGCTCTCAGTGGTCAAAGCTGGGTCAAAGCCATGGGTTCTTTTTTTTTTTTACATCTATATATATTACAGTTTTCACCTTATTAATAACATTTTTACACATGTTAAATATTTTGAAAACCTTTTTAGATATTAATTATACATTTCATTATGTTGGGTGTAAGTAGGTTTGAGAAGGTGAAACTGTTGGTTGGTGATATTGTATATTTCGTGAACACCTCACTAGGAGAACCTGTGCTGAGGTGTTTACGTGTTTATGATTAAGTGTGACAAGTACAAGTATTTATGTGTCGTAGTAGAAATTTTTTTTTCTTTTTTTTACATTTTAATAATTATTCAGAAATATATATATATATATATATATATATATATATATATATTTTTTATTTTTTTTTATTGCTGCTTTGTCCTGTTTTTTTTTTTCTTTTCTTAAATATTCTAGTTTACATTGTTACTTTTGTGTTTCTAAATACCTATCTGTGAACATTAATAATTGGTCTGTTTTTTGTTATCCTCTTATATATATTATGTTATTAAGACTGTTTATGTTCCTTAAATAAATAAATAAATATTGAATTCTTTCAAAATTATGAACGCTTTGTTTCAAATTTTTTCGCAAAGTTTTTTTGTTAGCATAACGTCTACGCAAAACATATTTATATTTTTTGCTTTGTTTTTAATATGAGGGCATACTTTACGACAAAACATAAAGTTGCTAATGAAAGAATGTCCCGAAAAATCGAAAATTTTCTTCATATCAGTCGTTGTTCTTTATACTGGTATAAGTCAAGGTGGTAATTTTGTTACGCATGTCTTAAAATTGTTACAGAAGATAAATCAACCGATTCCATACAACTCACGTGGCTTGACACGGTAGCTGAAAGAAAACAATTAAATTTTGCATACACATTGGGTTATCAGAATCCCCTCAGATAATGACGAATCATCTGGGAGGCAGTGGCGCAGCCTAGTGAGGGCGGCAGGGCGCTACCTTTTGCCAAATTTTGCACCTTGCCCCAAATTTTACCACCCCTTAAAAGTGCCGCCGGGTGGCAAAATTTTACAAATAATAATAATATCTTGTAAAAATTTAAGGCATCTCATTTCATGTTTTTATCGCACATGCAATTCAGACCGATTGAAATGAGTACGAATTTTTTCATTATTTATTTTGTGTCGAAACCTCTTTCTTTGAAGAATGAATAAAAATGACATCTTGCTCATTGTAGCGACTGACAACACCCTCTGTACTGAATTTCAGGAACTTCCCGTATTTCATTTTGGGCTTGGGTTTTTTGTGTCTAATATTCAGCGAGAATGACTTTGGGGAACTCCGTGAGTGATGCATTGACAATTTATTTCATCAAGAAAGTTTCATTCATCGATGAATCATCTGCCAGTGTTTCAATTCACATTAACTTAATTGTATATATGTTTACGTTTTCTAAGCTGTGATTTTAGTGCCCATTAGTACCTACGTGTCGTAATTATTAAACTATTCAACATTGTTGAAAAATTGTACTGATTGTGTACGTATATATTCGACTTTTATATACAACCAGCAAACCCGGCCAAACGTTTCTGTAGCTTATGAAACACAACGCCATTACCCACCTTTTATAACAAACACCATCTGTTAATTTGCATACATATCAAATCCACACCGCCCGCTTGCCAGCCCGCTCCCTTTATATATTATGTATTTCAACAAATTTAAATAAAACCTCGACAATTTATATACCTAAACCTTCCTCATAAATCACTCTGTCTATTGGTGAAAACCACATGAAAATTCGTTGCGTAGTTCAAAAGATTTAAGCGTACATACAGCGGGAGCGACTTTGCTTTATACTATATATAATATAACAATAAAATACCGTCGAAGTTTTCTATGAATATTATATCAATGTAAGTGGTATACATGTAAGAATTTTTGTAATAAGTGTGATGATTATATTTTCAAGCACATATATACATGACTTTATTTTGTAACCTGTACAATACATAAATACCTAATGATAATTGTTCTTGCCTAAAAGTTCAAATCGAAGAACCTCAATGAGGGAGCGGCGAAATTTTCCTCCGGCGGCTGACACCCACGCTACGCCACTGCTGGGACGGTGGAATTTCTCTTCTCCGCATCATAAAGTAAACAATAACAAGGACGAATAATCAATATATGTTACGGTTTATTTTGATCAGCTTATCGGTTGTGTAAATAGCCAGTCAATTTCACTGGCCGATATCATTCAATACTCAGCTATCCAGACTCTAGTGTCTGTCTTGTGTTTTGTGTGGCAAAGTAAACCAACAAATTAGTCATCATGAAGTTCCTCTTCTTGTTTTTCTTCGTCTCTTTCCTCTTCGTGGAATTCCTTAGCACTGCCTCTCCCGTAGAGGAAGTTCATCCCCTGGTCCAACTACAACAGGACGAGTTGGCTGTAGGAGGTAAATTTGTTTTTCGCTGTCTATAAAAGTTCTGCATGTTCTGATATGATGGTATTCATTTTATAATAAACTATACTAGTTGAATAACAGTTGTAAAAACGTATAGCAAGATGACATTCGTGTAGAAAGTTAAAAATTTTATTAAATAATCGATATCAACATAAACATAAAAACTGTTATTTAATAAAATCATCTTTTCTATTCATTTTTATGGCAGACTTTCTGAATTCTTCTCAAATCAATGATTTGTTACTTATTTTGAAAAGCATTGTATTTTAAGTTGCAACATATTTAATGCCATTTAATAGTATCATTTTTCTATTAATTTCTGCCTCTCTGGATAACTATTTTTACTGTTCAAGATATCTATTATTTTTTTTATTTTCTTTAGTTTATGTTCGAAGTATACTTTTCATAAACTGTTTAATTAATGGGACCTTAATGGTTTTATCGTGTGTAATTAATATAATATTTAACTGCTTGTTTCTTTGTTATAGAACAAAATAATAATTTGAAGACCGTATTTAGCAGAACAGGTTAATTTATTACAGCTTACCTAAATGTTTGTACTTAAAACCAATTAAAAAACCTTGTCAAAATCTTTTTAATCAAGTTAGATGTTTTGCATTAAAGATAAAGACAGCCAGTAGATGAAGATTTGGACGGTAAGCAGTAGGAGATATTCAACTCTTTTAGTAAGAGTTTTCACCAGACGTGTTTTCAATAACCGTTCTAGAGCATGTAATGTTGTAACCATTGTATGTAATGCTCTCATTCCACTTCTTTGTAGGTACAAAAGACGGCGAGGGGCTGGGCATGTTGAAATAATCCAAACTTGTTAAATAATACAATTTGGGAGGTGTTTATGAATACCGGCGCTCCGGGAACCATTCATTAAATAACCAACATAACTTAGTTATTATTTAAGAGCGTTTAACCAGCCAGCGGACGAAAATCCACATTTCGTCGAAAGTTGTTCTTACGATTGTGCAGGGCGGTTACAATGAGAAAGATTAATTATTCTCCGTACCAGCTTTTTAATAGTTTTATCATCACGCCTTTCAGCATTTTTGGATGAAGGTATAAAGTAAAGCTAATTTGGATTGATATAAATTCGATATTGAGTTATAATTTAAAAAAGCTGGAACGGAGAATAATTTATCTTTCTCATTGTAACCGCCCTGCACGATCGGAAGAACAACTTTCGACGAAATGTGGATTTTCGTCCGCTGGCTGGTTAAACGCTCTTAAATAATACAATTTGGGAGGTGTTTATGAATACCGGCGCTCCGGGAACCATTCATTGAATAACCAACACCTCTGCCATAGGTCACCCCAAGTGGTTCGTTTCTTTAGTTACTTATCCGCCTGGGATGAAGTTTATCTACATCTTGGCGGCGGATGCGTTTGCCCACCCACTGCGTAGCGACGGGATCCTAAGACAATGGTTTTAACCTTTCGACTTTTATTCTTTCGATCCATCGTCTTGCTTTGCAGTGGGAGCGATGGATTTTTTCATCCTTCTCTCCCGGACACACGTACCCCCCGATTCTTATCGTTTTTCTTCCCTGAACCTTATCTCCTTCCTTTCCTTATAAAGACTCTTAAAACATCATCCCCAAGGATTACAAGTCCCTGAAGGGTGGAGGACTGGAGGGTTGTATCCAAATGGTGAGGCATTGCACCCAATTGAGAATACTTTTGTGAAGGCGACCAAATCTCGTCAACAACCATCGAGATAAAGTTTCTTGGTGCGAAATCATTTCCATTTAACCAGAGTAAAGTTAGCTTCCCAAAAATAGGGCGTACTATACAGGGCCCGCAGATACCTTTACTTACACAACTGCTAACTCTGCAAATCACAAGTGTGCACCTCTGGTCTGGAGCTCTAAAATATCTGAAAAATACCCTCGACTCTGTGCAGAAACGGGCGGTCAGTTTGATAGATTCTCCCATCTTAACAGACGGATTGCAATCTTTAGAGCACAGGCGTCGGGAGGGAATGCTATCCTTTTTTCTACCGGTATTACAATGGAAGATACTCCGAAGAACTAGTGTCATTGATTCCTTCGGCACCGGTGCATAGTCGGGAAACACGCCAAACGCGTGCCCAACATATGTACCCGGTTGACATTTGTCACGTGAGAACGGGTCGCTTCTTCGTCTCGTTTTTGTGTTCAACAGCTCGACTTCTGTGTTTCCTCCTTCCTACAACATGGGTCTCTTTAATACCAATGTTCATTCCTTCCTCTCCTCAAAAAGACCCTTCACACAGCTCTCAGGTGACATGGGCCCTGAGGGAAAGTATTTTCCTGAGTGGAATTAATGTAAAAAATAATAATTTAAACTAACCACTCCATGAACTACTATTTTCCAGGGTCAGCAGTTCTCTCGCGCACAAAACGTTCCTTGTGTCCCTGGTCCCCCATCTTGTGCGAGAATGAATGCAGGAGAAAGGGCTTTCCAACGGGCATCTGCCGAGGTCCATGCACGTGCATAAACCATTATTAGAGGCCTGCAAAGATTTTCACTTTAATAATTGGATGGGACACATTACACACTATTTCGAAAACTATTTTAAAATGTTGTTTTCATACCAAATTGCACGTTTGATTTAGTGCTGATTGTAAATATTATAAAGTAGTAGTAGTATTGTAGTTTTTTGTGATATATCAATTCGTGATATTTTTCTTCAAAAAAAATGTAAATATGTAAATAAAATTTTTATAACTAAATAAACTGCGATTTCTTTTAACCTCCCTTTCCACAACAAATGAATATCTATACAGACTAAAAGTTATTATAAATGAAAAGATCATAAAAGAAACCAATTCGAATTTAAAAATATGTTGAAAGTTACTCTTAAAATACTCCCTCCAATATTATGAAATCTTTTAACATCCTTTTTTTGAAGAAAGACCCACGAATAACCCAACAATGTACCACCACAGTAAGCGAAAAATCTTGCTTGTGTCGTGATGGAGGACTTAGCCAGCTGAGGAATTGAACATGCCACACCCGGATGGGACCCAAACGCGATGCCCACTAAGCCACTAATCGGTCCCATGAATCAATTATTTAACAACATACATATATTCTTCCTTATCACCCACAATATTAAAACATAATAGAAAAAATATTAAATAATAATAATATATTGAATATTATTATTATAATAAGCCGATTTCATCCCTTCATTTAGATTTGATGACCTCCGTGCTCAAGGGGTAAGGTAAATCTCGGCGTGCGCAAGTAAATTTTATTTGATTGATGTGTGCTATTGTGGCAACAACGCGAAGTAAGTGTTGTTAGTGCCTGTGATGCGCTTTCTTAATTCTACTGGGTTTTCTTTGTCATTCGTTATTTTTATTTTATTTTTTTTTTTTAATTTTAAATACATAAACGGCTATACTGCCTTTTATAAATAAACATGTAATAGAGTACAAAAGTAAGAAAAATAATATCATTACATAATAGTAGTTTTAAACTTAAAAATAACATACAATTATTTTGTGTATCACAACAAAAAATAACAAAAAGGAACAATGAGAAATATCCTCATTTCATTTCAACATGTCCATATTGCGTATATAAAGTTACATTATGGAAAAAATAAAAACTTAAAAACTGAAACTTAAAAATAACACACAATTATTTTGTGTATCACAACAAAAAAATAACAAAAAAGAACAATGAGAAATATCATCATTTCATTTCAACATGTCCATATTGCGTATATAAAGTTACATTATGGAAAAATAATTTTTGAGTGCATGTTTATATTGCGCTAATTTTAAGAAATAAATGTCGCCGATGTTAGCATATTCATTTCCCAAAATGTGTAATCGACTGATTGGCGAGTAATAATGTGATAATGTATGTGTGTTATTATAGTAGAACGGTAGAGTCAGTCTATTGTTAGCGCGACCAGGGCGATGAAATCGTATTAGTTCTATTAAATCAGGGGTATCCAAGACCGAGTGAATTATTTTATATAATATTAATAGATCACAGATTTTTCTGCGATCTGATAAATTTACGAGATTAGCCCAGTTTAATAACAAATTATAGTCCACGGATTCTCTTGGAATACCTAATTTAAAATTAATATACCTAAGGAATCTATGCTGGACTTTTTCAATCGCTTGAATATGGATATTGTAAGTTATGATGGAGTCCAGGTATGTAAACTCTTCGACCACTTCGAAATTATAAGTGTCTTTAAATTTCAATTTATCTTTTATTCTATGGTGTGGGGTTCTGGTTTCTGGTTTTAAACCTCTCTTACAGCCTGTAGGGATCTTTCGACAATGTTAAGGTCAGTATGTCTATTTCACAGATATTCCAGCGATGGTATGGCGAGCCGCACAGAGTTCGACTATTTCGCTATTGTGTAATAATATTTTTTTGTTGATCCCGGTTGGTTGATATTGACATCTTAATAATAGTCTTTGTCATCAATGTCATGATCTAACTCATTGCCTGTGGTACTGAGATGCTGGTCTTCCATTGACAAAATCTCTTCATATTCAATTGCAAGAAATAAATTTTAATAAAGTTTCGGGTGCTGGTTTCTTTGCCATTCTTACTGGAACAAGCCCATTGGTGCCACGTTTCCAGCCCTAGTTTTCTGGATTTTTTTGGATTCCATACCATTTTTGAACTCCCGTACAAAGCAACAAGAAAGCGTTTTCCTTCATCTGCTATGTCTTCTGGTTTTGCATCATGTTGTTTTTATTCGTATGCTCAATGAAGACGCACTGGCAGACCAGCTTTTTTAAGGCTTAATAAATGTTCATTATTTATTTATTTATTTATTTTCAACGCCCTGATGGGCTTTTACATGACAAGATTATAATACAGAGACAGTTTTTTTTTTAATAAAAAAGCTGAACTATAAAAATATAGCTAGTAGGTAAACATCATACAGATAAATTTAGGAATGATAGTGCATTACAATAAAAGAGAAAGTTTCTAAGTTGTAAATGACATAGAAATAAACTAGTAGGTATGTTAGCAATTACAAAATTTACAGGTGACTGATTAAATGTCATGAATAATACATGACAAAATGCAAGATACATAAAAAGAAAACGTTAACAAGTTTTTACATTGTAGATTAATATACAAATACACAAATTTATGCAATAGACCCTAGGTGATGCTCCTTAGATATCAAAATATTCTACATAAAAATATTGTTCAGATATTTCTTGAATAACGGTAAACTTATATTAAATACATCGATATTTGAGGTGTATTTGTTCCCTAGTGTGTGAAGTCGAGAAATTGATGCATGTGTATGATAGTTGGTTAGAGAATTATTGTTACAGAATAATATGTTTTGCCTTGTCGCTCGGGTTGGTACCTTAAAGACAATGAGATGCAGGAGTTCACAACAGTTTAATTCGGAGTGAATAATTTTAAACAAAAAAGTTAGGTCAATTGTTTTTCTTCTGTTTTCTAGGGAATGCAATTTAAGTGTATTTAGTAGGAATGTATAGTTAATGTGTTAAATAGGTATCTGTAACTTGAAGTTAATAAATCGTAAAAATTTGTGCTGCACTTGTTCAATATTTTTTATATGAATTTGATAATATGGGGACCAAACGATGGAATTGTATTCCAGCAAGCTGCGTACTAGTGACAAATATACAATTTTAATAGCTTCTAGTGAATCAAAGTCTTTGATGGTTCTGATTATAAATCCTAGTGTCTTCATGCCTTTGTTGGTTATTTCTTGTATGTGGTTTATAAAATTTAATTGGGTGTCAAATAAAACTCCAAGATCCCTGATTTCTTTGACTTTTTCTAAGATTTTGTTATTTATTGTGTATTCAAAAGATAACGGGGTCTTTGTTCTACAAAATGTTAGTGTCTTACATTTATCGATATTGAGGAATAAGTTGTTTGCAACACACCAATTGTGTAATTTGTCAATGTTTGACTGTAGGATAAGGCAGTCTCTTATATTAGATATTTGTTTATATAATTTGATGTCATCGGCAAAAAGCAGAACTTCTATATCGTCGAAACAACTTATTATATCATTTATGAATATAAGGAAAAGGGTGGGTCCGAGATGACTCCCTTGCGGTAGACCACTAGTTGCATAAAATAACTTAGATTTGGAGTGTTTAATTTTGACAAATAAGATTCTGTTAGACAAGTAACTTGAGAACCAATCCAACAACTTGCCTCTCAGTCCTATTGCATAAAGTTTTCTAAGTAATAATTTATGTGATACTTTGTCGAAAGCTTTGGAAAAATCTGTGTAAATACTGTCAACTTGTTTTTTTTTTGTAAAAGATTCTGTAATATAGTTATGGTAAAGTAACAGGTTAGTAGCAGTTGACCTACCAGAAACGAATCCGTGTTGGTTTTTATCTATAACTTTTAATATTGACGGATAAATTAAATCGAGAACAAGGGATTCAAAGATTTTCGGGAGCGCTGATTGTATGCAGATTGGACGGTAGTTTTTAATGTCTGTGTCATCACCTTTTTTGAAAATCGGAGTAATATAACTAGATTTCCAACGGGTTGGAAAATGTCCTGAAGAAAGTAAGTGGTTAAATAGTGTGGTGAGTGGACCGGATATTGCAGATGCGCATTGTTTGAGAAATATTGGTGGGATGTTATCTGGGCCTGCAGATTTGTTGGGGTCAAGGGAAATTATTTTATTTAAGCATGATTCCCGTGTAATAAGGTAGTTCTGTAAATGTATTGTGCTTGGGTATATGTATGACGGTACGTTGTTATCAGATATTTCGCTTTCATATACACTTTGGAAATGATCCGCAAACAAATAAACAATATCATGGGTGCTGTTGGCTATTTTTCCATCATAATGCATTGTAGGGGGGTAGTCTGTACTTTCATTGTTTAATTTTTTAACAAAATTCCAAAGATTTTTTGTTCCTAGCGCAGTTTTCTCAATGGAGCATAGTTTAGATAGTATTTTACACTTCTTTCTTGTTTCTGAGAAGTTTGAGTAGTCGTTGATTTGGTGAGTGAGTTTAAAAATTTTGTGTAGTTGTTTTTTTTGTTTCAGTAAGAGTATAAGGTCTGTGGAGAACCAAATTGGATATGTTCTGTGTTTAGGTATATATGAGGGGACATGAGATTTTATATTTTCGGAAAATGTTTCATAAAGTTTTTCTAGATTTTGTTCGATATCACTATTTTTGGTCAAGAAAGTCCAATCTGTATTATTAAGTTGGTAGTTAATAGAGTCGTAATCGGCATTTTTGAAGTTGAGCGTTGTTTGTTTCAGTGGGGGTTTGTTTGTGTACATATTTACGACAATGTGTAAGGGGGGATGATAATTATCCACCTGCACAAGCTGATCGTTTGACATTTCAACACATAGTTTAGAATAGTTTGAAAGAGCGAGATCTAGTAGACGATTACATATATTGGTTACAAAATTGTGTTGATGCAAATTTAAATAGTTAATCATATCTATCACTTCACGTGCTGGGTCGTTAGAACTCTCGTTAGTAATATAACCATTTTCACTAGATGTCCAGTTTAAATTGGGAAGATTATAATCACCGACGATAATTATTTTCGATGTAGGGTTTTTTGACAGAAGAAATTCAATGTCTTCGCAGTGTTTCTTGTAAGTTTGGATATCAGAGTTTGGCGGTATGTATACAGTTCCAATGATGATTTTTTTCCATAGGAGTAACAATTTGTACAAATAATTGCTCCAATGAGGTATTTTGCGTGGTTAGTTTTTTCGCTGATATATTTTCCTTAGTTGCAATCAATACTCCGCCTCCTCTGGATTTGGTACTAGATTTTGGATTTCTGTCACGCCGAAATACCTTGTGGTTTGTAAAACCAAGTTCTGGAGATTTTATTTCTGGAACGAGCCATGTTTCGGTAAGGATAAATATATCGGGTCCGTGTAAAGGTACCGTTACTTTAAGGTCATTTAGTTTTGTACGAAGTCCTCGTGTATTTTGGTAATAGATTTTGATTTCATCAGGGCATTTGGTCCGGCATTTTCGGTTAGTTAGGCCATATCCAGTGGTGGATTTTGGTTTTTTGAGACATTTACTATTGTTGGCTTATTATTTATAAATTTTATGGTAAGTCCGACTTCGCCTTCCAGGGTACGGTTTGCCAGAGTTTGTCTAAGATCATTTAGGTATTGCCTTTGTAGAGGAGTTTGGTCGGAATAGATTTTGCAATCGGTGTGTGTTAGAGCAATATTTTTTCTACGCAATACGTTTAATACAATCAACGGATCATTAAGGATGACTTTTATTGGTCTTATTTTGTTTGGTTTTACTGCGCCAATGCGGAAGACGTTGACAGAGTTTTCAACGAGCGTGGTATCGATTTTGTTGATAATTTTTAAAACTTCCACTTTATCCTGTTTAATTCGGTCCATTTGATTCACCATGACACTTTCGGGCACATTTGTGATAATTAAATTTTTGGCTCTCACCTTTCTTTCTTCCAACTCGTCGGCTGCTTCGCACATTATGACTACAAAGTAGTTTCATCCATGCACTCGATGACGTCGGGTTTGTCATAGTGGGATCCTAGCCTGTAGCAATATAGGCGCTGAGGTGGCAACGCTGCAGTCAGAACTGTAGGCACGCAGTATGTTGCCGTCTCTTTCGCTCCTATACGTTACACGAAAAATTACTGTAATTTGAAATAAATTTTGCTATATGTGTTGTGGAAATACGTTAAAACGATATTGTGTAATATGTTCTTACAAAATTTATCATAAAAACTTGAATTTTACGATTTTTTGTCAAAATTTTCTTCTTTCTTCCGCTGTTAGTCATTATATATTAGATTTATAAAAAAAAAATTCACTGAAAAAATGTACGTAATTTAGTTTTCTTTAAATTTGTAATAGACATTTTTGTTGTAAAATAAACCGTTAAGGAATTATTTTGAAAAAACTAAATTTTGGGACCTTCAATCCAAGATGGCGGCTCGACCTCGACCCCCCCAAGGTCGAAAGCTTTTTTTTTCTTTAGAGTCCCAATCTTAATAACATATATCAAAATCGCTACTACACGACCTTTTGCAAGCTAAAGGCCTTTTTTATCCCCCACTGACTGGGCTATATTCCACAACTGTATCATTTAAAATAACATGCGGTATATTTGCGGCATACTCCAAAGTAGAAGATACTCCCTAGTACTGCTCTGGTGTAAAGATCATTAGTCATAATTCAAACGTTGCTTTGGCCGTATTTTGTGACCAGATCTGAATTATCAGATACTCCCCATCTTCCTCTTCCCTATCTCCTTCTCCTCCCCACTATCTTTTGCCTAACAACATACTCAAATAGAGCTTGCCATAGTCTCAGATGGTTGGGAGCAATTGAGACTCTGTGCTGTATTCCCATTTTAAAAAAATGTATACATATGCATATATAAAGTTTTATTTGGGAAACGGGTATGGATACCGCCGCCCCAGGAACCATTGTTTGGATAATCAACACCTCCACCATAGGTCATTACAAATGTTGCGCTACGTTTCGTGATTTAGCAGGAGTGCCCGGGGTTGGTAATGGTTACGCCGGCCAACCAGGCGTAACCACTGCCAACGGGAGAGGCTAGTTTGGGGAGACACTTTGACCTCTCCAGGAGATCTCTCTCGACCCATAGTCTTGTACCGCGATGGGAAGGAAGGATTCCCACTCTCCTCCAAATTCCTACCCAACCCTCACACCTTCTTACATCACAGAACCTCCCGTTCTTCCTTTCCTTAAAAATACGATCTATAAAGCATCCCGAAAGATAACACCGGCCCTGAAGGAAAACGTTTTCATTAATGCCTCTCGTGTGGGGTTAACGTTCTAAAAAAATAAGATATAAATAAAAATTAAAGTTTATATAAAAAATACAAAGTAAATCAGTTTATTCACAGTCCTATTCACAAAGGTTTCCTGTTCTGAGGCGGACTGTGTTGCTATTACGTCTTGATTGCCTCATCTATATTCTTTATTCCTTTATCGATTTCTCAACTTCATGTTTGTTGATTTCATCATCTTCACATTTGTTGACTATGTTTGTCAAAGTAAAGAAAAGGTTTATTATTTATTATCCTCCTGATAGCTTATCCATACTTTGTAACGCAGTAAATGCCTGGTTACAGGGATTCTACTGATATGTCACTCAGTGGTCTTCGAACCGCTACCAGAGACAACTATTGCAAATGTCAGTTCCGAGTTTTGATTAGCGGGCAACGGATCGGGTTCCTTTTGAGCAGCAGGACGGTGACTTCTGGAGACACGAAGCCAACCAGCAACACCACAATTAGATATGAAGTAGTTTTATTTATATTTTACCCTGTAACGCAGGGTATGGCGCCCATCAACCAGTAAGTGGTTCCTAATATTTACGTAAATGAAGTCTTGGCATGTGCCAAGTAGGTAGCCATTTAATTTTGGTTCTCTCTAGAATAGAATATAAAGGAAATCAAAGAGGACTCTTCGAGTACGACGAATCCATGCCCTAAAGTAATAGCATTATCTTAAACAATAATTCAAATCATGTTTGTATAATAAATAACATAAATAAACCCGAACCTTTGTTAAATGTATTTCGACTTTTCATTTCCAGTAGCATTGCATAAAACTTTTACTTTTCAGCATTAAATACGACGCATAGTAATTTAATCTGTAACAACTTTAACAAATATTAATAAATAATTACACGCCCAGATGAAAACTCGGCTAACTCGTCCTACGTACATACAGCCACTATTCGTAAGTTCAAGTACCGAGTATCTTATGAAATAAAATAATCGAAAGTGTCCATTATAATCCGTGAGGAGGATGGTGAAATACCCCATAAGGAAAATAATGCTTTCTCGCCAAAGCTAATGGTAAACATAATTATATAGAGATTGGTTAAAGGAGAGAGGAGACCTAACCTCTCCAGCCCGACTCTCCTGACCTATCGCCCCGCACTGCAGTGGGAGGGATGGATTAGCGTCCGTCCGTCACTCCCAGACACATTGACACCCAGATTCCTACCCACCCCTCATACCTAATTCCTTCCCAGAATTACATCGCCTCTCTTTCCCTAAAAAGACCCTCCACACAGCATCCCCAAAAATCACAAAGTCCCAGAGGGATTTTTTCCTCGGGTACTCTTTTGTGGAGCTAATTTAAAAGAAATATGTATAATATAGATGAAGATGATATATAATCATTATGTTTAACCACAACATGATATTTGCAAACACTTAAAAATAATATTATTAATAACTAGGTTACCCGGCCACGCGTTGCTGGGGCTAACGAAACACAACGCCATCTACTGGATGGTTACCCAACCTTTATAACAACCGCCATCCGTTAATTTTCATTCAAATCAAATCCTCACCGCCCGCTTGCCAGCCCGCTCGTCCACGACAAACAGACATTCCCCTTTATAAATTATATGTTTCAACCAATTTATAAAAAACCTTACAAATTAGGGAACGTACCCAAACTACGTGACCTGTTTAGGGGGGGGGGGGTCATCAAAATACCACGCTTGGTCACAACGGGGGGGGGGCTTAGGTTTTTATCACGTAGTCAATCTAGAAATCTCGCATTTTTTTTCGAGCTACGAGGGGAGGTTTTTAAGTTTGCGGAATGGGAAGGTAAGTGATTAATGGGGGTACCGCTGAATTAGGTACTAATTGAACAACTCATTTTTAGGATAAACACCAGGTTTTATCGTAATTAGGTCATTAGTCTTTGAGCTATCATCGACCAAACACTTCAATCGAATCGGGAAGAAATTGTGAAATGTGGAGAAAATTGAGTTCCGCGCTGTTATAAAGTTCCTTTAAGTTAATTTAAAGATCGGAAAAATGTATTAGGGTAGTAGGTGAATATGTTGAAAAGGAAAAATAATTTTGGTTTTATTTCCACTCCTTACCCAATCCGCAAACTTAAAAACCCACCCTCGTACATTCAAATAAGTGAAAAAGTTCAGGGAACGTGTTTGTTGAAGATGATTGAGATGAAAAATTTTTATAAAAATAACAAGACTTTCATTTCCATAAATTACGTTTCGGTTTCAATATATTTTGACATAAGTTTTATTTTGATAATATTTTTTCCACTTGTAATGCATGCACTCTTGCTGTCACGCAGCAAGCGCCGTATTAATAAAGACAAATATAAGCCAAATATTTTGTTAGCAAAAAATGATTCGAAACCATATTTATGAAATACTACGTGAAAACTGTAGGGGGGGGGGGTCTTGGAATATACTACACGTGGTCACCGGGGGGGGGGGGGGGTAAAAAAATTGCAAAAAGTGTGTCACGTAGTATGGGTACTTTCCCTTATATACCTAAACCTTCCTCATGAATCACTCTATCTATTGATAAAAAATACATGAAAATCCGTTCAGTGGTTTTTGAGTTCATCACGACAGACGCGGCGGAGAACTTTAAGTTATAATATGCAGGATATTTTTTTATAATTATGACTTTATGTCCGGGTTAAATCTTCCCCACTGGAAAAACTAAACGCTTCCACACACTTTATACAAATCATCTAGTCAATCCACGCTATGCAAGTGTACTATATAAGTAAAATTAATACAAATCAATACAAGAACAACATGTCAACCTACCAGAGACCAAATGGGAAAATAATTCATCGACTCCACATATTTTCATATCAGAGGGTTCGGCTCGGTAGAACTCCTAGCTGGACCTATATATCCTACTGTCATCCCTCAATATAATTATTTAGAAAATCTTTCGTAATCCTACAATGTCCTACATGTATTTAAAAAATTGATTTTTTTCATTTTTACATATAAATTCTTAGACAAATCTAATGAGCCTAAATTTTGAATGAGTGAGCTAGGAATAATGACAGTAGCCGAAATAACAAATGGTCATATTTTTATAGTCTGACTTCCTTATATTTTCTAATTTTTACAGAAACAAATTTTTAATATTACAGGAATTTGAAATAGCGACATAAATGATATAAGTTTTTTTTTTAAATTTTGTATTGTAAAACTTTAACGGGTCTATTAGGACTAATTGTTCTCTTTGTTAGTATAGTTTTATCATTATATCTTCTTGCATATAAAAAACTCGTGTCACGGTGTTTGTGGTCGCCCCCCTCCGAAACCGCTTGACCGATTTTTATGAATTTTTTTATGTATATTTGGTAGGAAAGAGAATAGGTTTTAAATATCGCTAGGTGATTAGGGTGTGCCTTACCCATAAAAAAAATAAAATTAAAAATATTTATTTTTTATTATTTTTTTTATTTGGCATCCAAAAATATCTACAACCCCAAATTTTAACACTACTACCCCCACCCTTCCATTTTTTAATCGCAATTTTAGTGTTATTGTATGAACAAATTTAACCGTCTTTCGTATTTCAAACAGAACGAAAATATGTTTGTTCTTGACTGACAGATGGTGCTACGTCCGCCTCATCAAACTTTCATCCACACTTGCGCAGGACATTCACGAGAAATCATTTTGATATTTCAATTGGCATCGTGTTCTGGCGTGTGCAAACCACGAGCTAATTTGTGTTGGCTAAAGACGGACTGACAAAAAATATCGTACACTCAATTGCTCTTCGAAATTCACATTGATTTTCTTTATTTCATTTTCCTACTTTAGTGGGTGTTTTTTTGCTTTTATCGGCGATCATCGTCTACGCACAATACATTCGTTATTTTTTATTTAACAACCAAAATATTCACTAGCAATAATTTATATGGCTGATCAACGTTTATCGGGTCAGCTAGTATTTTATAAAATTCATTTTCTGAAAATCAATTTGGTTCGATTAAAATTTATTAATTTGAATCGGGTTGTTTTATTGTCAGTACCCACATTGATATTAAATACGGAGCTGCTAAAATCAGCTGTTGTTGTGTTGAAGTGTTGCCACAAACAAATGGGTTTGAGGGGTGAGTGTGGGTGGCGAGAGACCAGTTGGAGAGGTCAAGATCACCGGCCTCTCCCAATCGTATTGGACCACTTGTGGTGATCCATGACAGAGGTGTAGGTTATTCAATAAATTATTCCTCGAGCTGCGATACCCATATCCGTCCCAAATTGATATTCCCCAATTTCCTCTCTGAATTTTGAGTTTGACACTAGTGCAAATATTTTGTACGATTGCTTTTTTAAATGAGTTACTTCTTTTAGGAGTAAGGATTCTCCAATAATCGAATATTCAGAATTAACATAGAAAATTTTCTTCTTATGCAGTTCTTTTTTTCAAAAATCGGTTCAGTTTTCAAGGAGAAAATGAGGAATACTGGTGATAGATAAAAATTTCAACTAAACTTGCTCTGAGAAACTTAAACAACGCATTTTCATAATTTTGAATTAATGAAGACAATATTAGCGACTCATTTAATAGTCGTATCAATTTTACATCACAAGTAAGTTTAATCATTTGTAAGTAGTTTCTTAAATACCTACCTACTTAATAAATCATATTTTAAAAAAATAATGAATTATACTGAGTGTACAAGAAACGTCACCATCTCAATGACATATCTTTTTTTACTCATGCAAATTCTAACAAAATAAAAAGGTTGTATGTAATCAAATTTACAGATAGATGAAATGCCAAACGGTTGAGTTAAAACGCTTCACCACGCTCAGTCAGCAAACAGATAATATTTTTTGTGGTTTCGATAGAATTCGACAGAATTGACAATTATTTGCAAAAGAAACCGTTAAATTGCTAGTAATTCGTTATTCCATTAATGAATAACATTTATTAATTCTCTTGAAATGATTCTGAAAGTACCTAGACATATTAAAGGTGAAATCTTAACAAATTGATATCATAATTCGATTTTAGTACAAATAGTCTAGAAAGGATTTGAAATCCATAATTTTAATATTAGGACATGACCGAAAATTTATCTACCTGTAGTACAAAAAGCACTCGGATACGCCATTTTCTGTTACTTATAATTTAGTGTTAGTCAAATTAAAAATAAATAATTTAAAGATCAGCTTTGTGCGTCAACTTCAATATAAAAAATAGTATTTTTATATGATGGGTGTATTTGTGTATCTGGTTAGTATGTTTACGAGAGATGGGAAGGCTGATAGAGATATTGAAAGAAGGTTAAATGCTGGTAACTCCATTAATGGAGGACTGAATGCCGTTGGCGCTAATAAAAAACTGTCAAAAGAAGCGAAGGTACCAGTCTACAATGGAGTCCTGAAACCTACCCTGATGTTTGGCAGCGAGGCATGAAACTGGCAGAGGAAGGATGAAAGTAAACTGAATGCTGTTGAAATTAGATCCCTGAGGCGTATGTGTGTAAAACCATGCATGATCGTGTGAGAAATGTGGGTATCCGTAAAGAATGTAAGACTAGTGTAAGCATAATGAGTAAGATCAAGAACGGGACCCTCAAGGTCAAAGGGTGTCCCCAAACCGGCCTCTCTCCATCCCCATGGTCCGCCACGCCGCTGATGGGTAGGCGAATCCGCCACCAAGACCTACGTACCGAGTCGAAGTAGCGACCCGTTCTCAGGTGAAACAAATGTCAACGTCGAGGGTATTTTTCGGAGTTACACCACTTTAACAATGAACGTCACATTTCGTAGCTGAATCATTGTCTGAATTATTTAGTATAATATTATGTTTTGAATGTTAATCGACTTGAACTACAAATACCTAAGGCAGTCTAAAATTTTACTCAAATCTGTTAATAGTTGCTTAGTTTATACTCGTATTACAATATTTGGACCCATAGAGCCCGTTCAAACAAAATATTTAACCTAATTATTAATTCATTGGATATTTGATTCTAAAAGATTATTAACCCTTCGAGCCTCGGGAGGACATTACTAGCCACAAACATTATATTCCATTAGGAACAGATCTGATCGGAGAGTCCATACATTATGTAAGTATTTTTATCTTTTTTTATCTGAAATGAGTAGGAATTTGACTTGCTCGCCGTTGGAAACAGAAATAATTATTCTTCTCAGTTTGTCTCAAATGTTTATACCTTATTTCATTGATAAAATCCAAAAATTTGTCAAAATGTACGATTATAAAATGGCGGAATTTTTTCAATGATGGTTGAAAATTATTGTTTTTATTGTATTTTTTATATATTTTTTTAATTTTAACTTTATGAGTAAAACCTCAAATTGTAATATTTAATTAAATGAAGCCAATGTTAGCGAAACTCAATCGAAAATCTGGAAACAGAAAAATCAGAAAAAGATATTGGCACCTCTGGGACCAGAGGTGCCAATATCATTTTCTGATTTTTCTGTTTCCGTATTTTTTTACTCTAGCTTCACAGAGGCCCTGATGAAAACAACTTCCCTCGAGCCTCGGTCGTCTTTGGGATGCTTTAGGAAGGTCTTTGTGGGGAAAGGTAGGAGATGAAATTCTGGGAAGAAAAAAAGTATAAGGGGTGGGAATCTGGGGGCAAGTCAGGAGCGACGGACGTATGAATCCATTCCTCCCACTGCGGTTCAAGTCGATGGGTCGAGAAAGTCCGGCTAGAGAGGTCAAAAAGATTCCCTCAAGCAGTCTCTCCGATCCGACTAGCCATGCAGTACCTAGATGACCAAATGCATCCGCCGCTAAGACCTAGACAAACATCACCCCATGAACGAGGACACCGCTGCTCTTATATAAACGGCATATTAACTGAAGTTATAGTTTTCTTACTAATTCCCCACATAAAGAGAATGTTGTTTCCAAATATCGAATTCTTTCAAAATTATGAACGTTTCGTTTCAATTGTTTTCGCCAAGTCTTTTTGTTAGCGATCGTCTACGCGAAATACAATTATTTTTGTTGCTATGATATATTATATTAAGTGAGGGCGTATTTCGCGATACAATCTAAGGGAGTTATAAAAAAACAATTACTCCAAAAATCGAAAATTTTCTTCAGATAGCCGCAGTCTTTGTTATTTATACCACATTAAGTCAAGGTGGTAATTTTGTTACGTATATCTTAATATTGTTACAGAAGATAAATTAACCGATTCCATACAACTCACGTGGCTCGACACGTTAGCTGAAAGAAAGCAATTAAATTTTGCATATACATTGGGTTTTCAGAATCCCCTCAGATAATGACGAATGGTCTGGGAGGCAGTGGCGCAGCTTAGTGAGGGCGGCAGGGCGCTACTTTTTGCCAAATTTTGCACCTTGCGCCAAATTTTGCCACTCCTTAAAATTTCCGCCGGGTGGCTAAATTTCACAAGTAATAATCATATCTTGTAAAAATTTAAAGCATCTCATTTCATATTTTTATCGCACCTACAATTCAGACCGATTGAAATGAGTACGGAATTTTTAATTATTTTTTTGTGAATAAACCAGCGAATATCTTTTCTTTAAGAATGTATAATAATGACATCTTGCTCATTGTAGAAACCTTCTATACTGAATTACAGGAATTCCCCTATTTTATTTTGTGCTTGGATTGCTTATACTAACTACCACGCCGTTTCTCCGCAGGGGTAGGCAGAGAGGACGGACAGCCAAACAACTCGGTATTGGCACACATTCTTTGCCTCATTCACATTCATACATCGTCTCATACATTCTTTTCTATTATTTTGACATGGCCCGACTCAAGTATCTGATTCATTTGATCGTGCCATGTCTTCCTCGGGCGTCCTCGACTTCTTCTACCATTCACATTCGCGTCGTATATTCTTCTTACACTACTTTCTTCGTTCATTCGCTCTTGTTTATGACTAAAATTTAGCGAGAATGACTTCAGGGAAGTCCGTGAGTGATGCTTCGATAACTCTAATAAAGTTTCATTCATTGTTGAATCGTCAATTCGCATGAACTTAATCGAATTATTGTATACGTTTTCCGAACTGTGATTTTAGTGGTCATAATTACGTGTCGTGATTGTTAAATTATTGAACTTTGTTGAAAAATTGTATTGATTGTGTACGTATACGTTCGACTTTTATATACAACCAGCCACACGTTACCCAACCTTTATAACCAACGCCATCTGTTAATTTGCATACATATCAAATCCAAACCGCCCGTTTACCAGCCAGCTGCCCGTTGCCCTCGACAATTTATATACTTAAACCTTCCTCATGATTCACACTATCTATTAGTGAAAAACGCATGAAAATCCGTTGAGTAGTTCAAAAGATCTAAGGGTACATACAGCGGGAGCGACTTTGCTTTATACTATGTATAATATAACAAAATAATATCGTCGATGTATAATCGTAAGTTTTCTATACGTAAGTCTTATACGTGTAAGAATTTTTTGTAATATGTAAGTGTGATGATTATATTTTAAAACATATATAATATGTACATGACTTATTTATTTTGAAACCTGTACAATACATAATACCCATAGACATCCAAATGGATAGACAAGCAGTTACAGATGAGGGGTAAAACCAAACTATGGAGAGCAAAGGGGGGAAATTTGACTGTCATTCGTTGAACAATCAATCTGACAGTATATAGGCATCTCGCATTACAATATCACCATTTAGTTCTTAAAAGCAAAATCTGCTTTGAATGAATAGACCTTTTTACATG
The DNA here is from genome assembly GCA_917880885.1 of Limnephilus marmoratus. Classification (NCBI taxonomy): domain Eukaryota; kingdom Metazoa; phylum Arthropoda; class Insecta; order Trichoptera; family Limnephilidae; genus Limnephilus; species Limnephilus marmoratus. The sequence continues at coordinate 14,210,525 of OU862922.1, forward strand.
GGAGCGCGAATTGCTTGCCACGTTCAAAACTTATTTGCTAAGGCCAAATGCTCGCCCCAAAAAGACTCGCGCCAATACACATATCAATTTTTTCTTGCCGTGTTTAGTTAAAACACTTTTACAAATGTTTCATAATTTACTTACCCCTGTAACCAGCGACGAGCACATTGGAGTACCGCCCACATTCTCTATGTGCATATTGATACGTAGATATATTGTATAGCACAAGCTGCCGTTATTTCGTTAAATGTATGGATGTCAGCTTCTCGCTGTTCACGGCAAGAATGATGACGTCACACATTTTAGATTCAAGCGAGGCTATATCCCCTCCCCATGGAGCGAGCCGGTTCCAAGGAGGAGCTACAGCCGGCGCCATGTGGAGGGGGAAATAATACGTTTTTATCACTTAGGGCAGGTCCAGATATATTCATATGTCCGTGATAATACCTAATGATGATTGTTCTGGCCAAAAAGTTCAAATCGAAATACCTTAAGAGGGCATTACCAGAGAAAGCCGTAAATACGTCATTTTCAGAAAAGTTTTTAGACGTATTGACTCTTTTCCACAAAAAATTATAAATGGATTTCGAAAGATTGTTCTTTTATCTAGCATTCGTATGTAATAAATTTTTAGATTTTTTTTCAATTTTTAGTATAATAAGGTTATTCCATAGGTCGTTGGCAGATTTGTTAAATTTTCAAAATAGTTTTTGTATTATACCACACCCATTTCAAATAATGTAATCATCACAGTAATCAATACATTATCTAGCAGAGTTATGTATTAGAATTTTAATTTTAGTTTCAATAAAATCATTAAAAAATATGTACGTACATGTGTTTCTTGACGAAAATTGGTCAATTTGTGTATTTATTTGCGCACTTACAAACTAATATATTTCAGATTTTTTTAACATTCTTATTAAATTTAGACATTATTGAAAAATGATAAATACTTATAATCAAAAAATAATAACAAAAAATACACTATTTTAATAGTTTTATCATCACGCCTTTCAGCATTTTTGGATGAAGGTATAAATTAAAGCTAATTTGGATTGAAATAAATTCAATATTGAGTTATAATTTAAAAAAGCTGGTACGGAGAATAATTAATCTTTCTCATTGTAACCGCCCTGCACGATCGGAAGAACAACTTTCGACGAAATGTGGATTTTCGTCCGCTGGCTGGTTAAACGCTCTTAATAAGGGGGCCGTGAAATTTTCCTCCGGCGACTCACACTCACGCTACGCCACTGCGACTGGACGGGGGAATTTCTCTTCTCCGCATCATAAAGTAAACAATAACAAAGATCCATATTTGTTACAGTTTATTTTGATCAGCTAATCGGATGTATAAATAGCCAGTCAATTTCACTGGTCCTTATCATTCAATACAGGTGTCTCAGATATCCAGACTCCAGTGTCTTGTCTTGTGTTTTGTGTGGCAAAGTAAACCAACAAATCAGTCATCATGAAGTTCCTCTTCTTGTTTTTCGTCGTTTCTTTCCTCTTCGTGGAATTCCTTAGCACTGCCTCTCCCGTAGAGGAAGTTCAGCCCCTGGTCCAACTACCACAGGCTGTAGGAGGTAAATTTCTTTTTCTTTATGGTTTAAGACTACATTAAATGTCTTAATGTTCAATTTGATAATAAAATTTTCAAACACAAAGACGGTCTGGCAATGGGGTCAAGTACCAGTCTTTTAGTAGCTGATATATTTTTAAACCATGTAGAAAAAAAAAATCTTTAGTAGTTCTGCCTTATTACTAAAATATGTGGATTTTTAGGAACGTTGTGTAGATAATATTTTTTGTATATACCGGTACCAAAAGACAACTTCAAATGTTCCTTAATTTTTTTAACAAAATTCATAAAAACTTTAAATTTACTTTAGAAATAGGAATTAATGGTAGCATAAATTTCAGCATAATTAATAATAAGACTGAATTTAATATTTTTCGAAAAGAAACATACGCTGATATGATAAGTTGTAAGATTTTCACGGCCAAAAGTATTTTCGTTTTTTGTTTTTGGGGTGTTATGCCGTGTTGCGCTACATCCTTCTTTAGCCAACGTTTCGGACAGCGTTGCAGTGTCCATCATCAGGGCAGATCCGGCAGATCCGGTGGATGTGTCTGTATCACACACATCTACCGGATCTGCCGGATCTGTCCTGATGATGGACACTGCAACGCTGTCCGAAACGTTGGCTAAAGAAGGATGTAGCGCAACACGGCATAACGCCCCAAAAACAAATAACGAAAATACGCTAATATAAATATACACAACTCATCTAACCATCCATTTTCACAAAACTCTCAGTTTTCCATTATTTGATCAATAGATTAATTAATATCCCTTTATCCCCAAATAATTTCAATGCTGAACTTAACACTATTAAAATAATTGCATCTAATAATGGTTATAACTTCAAATTAATGGACGACATATTAAACAAACAAAAAAATAAGAAAAAAAATCATTTGTCCTACATTTACCAATTGCTTAGTGAAAATATTAAAAACAATGAAGAAAAAATTTGTTTGTAAATCATCAAACCTCCAATTTAAAGTGAAAAAAATTTCTAATACAATAAAGCCAGCTTTTTATACAAATAATTAATTGAAATATTATATTTTCAATAACAAGGACAAAGACCAAAAAATGAAAAAATCTGGAGTTTACCAATTGAATTGTAATGATTGCAACCATTTTTACATAGGTAAAACTTGCAGAAATTTTGAAACGAGGATTAAGGAACATTTGAGATGTCTAAATAGCAATAATTATTCGGAATTTGCTAACCATCTAATTGAATTTAACCATTCATTTGATATAAATATTGGATTTAAAATTTTACACACTAACGTTAGTGGTTTTCACTTAGATCTTTTAGAAATATTAGAAATTAGGAAAAATGTCAAAACAAATTAAAATATTATTAATAATCAATTAAATTTTGTCTACCTTAAACATATCTCCATTGTGATATATTGTCTTGGATCTTTTAAGCAGCCCCCTCTTTCCACCTCTCCCCCCCCCCCCCCACTACTTCCATTTCTACCCACGCCTGTCTTTCCATTCTTGATAATTTAGTTTTTAGTACATATAATGTCCTGATGAAGAGAACATCGTTCTCGAAATATGTTGATTTTTTAAATAAAGATTATCGTGGTAAAAACGATGTGTTTAAAATTATTTCATTAATAAAATGGTGCCACAAAGTGAAATTGCAAAATTTGTAGAAGTAATATTTAACTGCTTGTTTCTTTATTATAGAACAAAATAAAAATTTGAAGTCCGTATTCAGTAGAACAGGTTAATTTATTACAGCTTACCTAAATGTTTGTACTTAAAACCAATTAAAAAATCTTTTTAATTAATTTAGATGTTTTGCACTCAAGATAAAGACAGCCAACAGACGAAGGTTTGGACGGTAAGCAGTAGGAGATATTCAACCCTTTTTAAGAATTTTTACAAGTCGTTTTTTCAATAACCGTTCTAGAGCATGTAATGTTGTAACCATTGTAATGCTCTCATTCCACTTCTTTGTAGGTACAAAAGACGGCGAGGGGCTGGGCATGTTGAAATAATCCAAACATTTGGGAGGTGTTTATGAATACCGGCGCTCCGGGAACCATTCATTGAATAACCAACACCTCTGCCATAGGTCACCCCAAGTGGTTCGTTTCTTTAGTTTCTTATCCGCCTGGGATGAAGTTTATCTATTGGCGGCGGATGCGTTTGCCCACCCACTGCGCAGCGACGAGATCGGAAGAGACTGGTTGAGGAAGACCTTTTAACCTTTCGACTTTTATTCTTTCGACCCATCGTCTTTCTCCGCAGTGGGAGCGATGGATTCATTCATCCATCTCTCCTGGACGCGTACCCCCCGATTCTTATCGTTTTTCTTCCCTGATCCTTATCTCCTTCCTTTCCTTATAAAGACTCTTCGTACATCATCCCCAAGGATTACAATTACCTCTGAAAGGTGGAGAACTGGAGGGTTGTATGCAAATGGTGAGGGAATGCACCCAATTGAGGATACTTTTTTGAAGGCGACCAAATCTCGTCAACAACCATCGAGATAAAGTTTCTTGGTGCGAAATCATTTCCATTTAACCAGAGTAAAGTTAGCTTCCCAAAAATAGGGCGTACTATACAGGGCCCACAGATACTTTAATAGTACACAACTGCTAACTCTGCAAATCACAAGTGTGCACCTCTGGTCTGGAGCTCCAAAATATCTGAAAAATACCCTCGACTCTGTGCAGAAACGGGCGGTCAGTTTGATAGATTCTCCCATCTTAACAGATGGATTGCAATCTTTAGAGCACAGGCGTCGGGTGGGAATGCTATCCTTTTTCTACCGGTATTACAATGGAAGATACTTCGAAGAACTAGTGTCATTGATTTCTTTGGCACCGGTGCATAGTCGGGAAACACGCCAAACGCGTGCCCAACATTTGTACCCGGTTGACATCTGTCACATGAGAACGGGTCGCTTCTTCGTTTCGTTTTTGTGTTCAACAGCTCGACTTCTGTGTTTCCTCCTTCCTACAACATGGGTCTCTTTAATATCAATGCTCATTCCTTCCTCTCCTCAAAAAGACCCTTCACACAGCTCTCAGGTGACATGGGCCCTGAGGGAAATTATTTTCCAGAGTGGAATTAATGTAAAAAAAAATAATTTAAACTAACCACTCCATGAACTACTATTTTCCAGGGTCAGCAGTTCTCTCGCGCACAAAACGTTCCTCGTGTCCCTGGTCCCCCATCTTGTGCGAGATTGATTGCAGGAGAAAGGGCTTTCCCACGGGCATCTGCCGAGGTCCATGCACGTGCATAAACCATTATTAGAGGCCTGCAAAGATTATCACTTTAATAATTGGATGGGACACAAAAACTATTTCTAAAACTCTTTTAAAATGTTGTTTTCATACCAAAATGCACGGTTGATTTAGTGCTGATTGTAAATATTATAGAGTAGTAGTAGTATTGTAGTTTTTTTATACATCAATTCGTGATATTTTTGTTCCAAAAAAATGTAAATATGTAAATAAAATTTTACATAACTAAATAAACTGCGATTTATTTTAACATCCCTTTCCACATCAAATGAATATCTACACAGACTAAAGGTTATTATAAATATAACAATTATGAAAGGAATAAAAATCATATGATAAAAGTATGTTGAAAATCACTTTTATATTTACTCCTTCCAATATTATGAAATCTTTCAACATCCTTTTTTAAGAAAGACAATTATTATTCCCGGGTTACATTGGAGGGGACCCCACCACTTTCCCAACGGCGTTATAAGGAAACCTACTTTTTTCTACTTTTTTTTTTGAACGAAGCTACATTTATTTGAACGACTCTAGACCCTCCAATGTCCATGCATACGGGGTTAGTAAGCAGTATGCAAGTACTTACATTAACATTATACAAAAGATAAATAAAAGTAGCAGCCCGTGGAAAAATTCTTCTGAAATCCATAGAGAAAAATATATACAGATAAAGGTGTTAGTAAATAAAAAGAAAAATAAGAGCTGCGCCCGGTTGAGGAGACCTGGATAAGAGAAATAATGAAAAAGTTAATAATAGAGAAAAGAGAAATAACGAAAAACGTAATAATATAATGCTAGTATTTGCAATAATAACTGAGAGAAGATAAAATGCATAAAAAGAAAACATACATAGAAGGTATTCCACAAACCACCAGGCAGTCCCAATGACAATGCGCATGGCTTTCGGCCCAACCGCAGACGAAACCCGGAGTCCGCGCCCTTTAGCCGACTCCCCGATTTTGCCACGAAGAAATATATGTGGGAAGCAAGAGAAAGTTTTCGAAGACTCTGGGGAAAAGTTGAGCGTCGGGTTGTCGGAGGGGGGGCGGAAGGACGTCGAGACCACGCGGCTGTTCCTCAGGCCTACGCATGTCATTGGGGGAGGCGCGGAAGGATCGCGGAAAAACCGCTCCATTATATGTTCGCCTGGCTGTACGCACGGACAGGGTCTATCCCACCCCCTTTTATGGGGTGACGACGATACATAATATGTACAGTTTAGTTGCGCCACCAAAATATGGAACCAAAGCTAATGTAAAGTAAAAAATGATGAGAGCAATTATATATTAAAGCATAATTATTGTATGAGTACAGAAGTCATAATATATTGGGCGATGGTGTCATCACCACCCGGGTTACAAATAAACCAACAATGTTTGAAAATCTCCTACTACCACCACAGTAAGCGGAAAATCTTGCTTGTGTCGTGATGGAGGACTTAGCCAGCCGAGGAATCGAACACGCCACGCCACTCAGCCACTGATCGGTCCCATGAATTAATTATTTAACAACATACATACATATTTACTTCCTCATCATCCACAATATTGAAACATAAAAGAAAAAAAAAATTAAACAAACCTCATCCCTTTATTTAGATTTGATGACCTCCGTGGTCAAGGGGTAAGGTAAATCTTGGCGTGCGCAAGTAAATTTTATTTGATTGATTTGTGCTATTTCCCAACTGTATCATTTAAAATATAGGTATTATGCTCCAAAGTGGAAGATAATCCCTAGAATTGCCTTGGTGTAAACATCATTCGTCATGATTGAAACGTTGCTTAAAATGGCTTTGGCCGTATTTTGTGACCAGATCTGAATTATCAGGTACTCTCCATCTTCCTCTTCCCTATCTATATTTGCGGCATGCTCCAAAGTGGAAGATACTCCCTGGAATTGCCTGGTGTAAAGATCATTCTTCATGATTGAAACGTTGCTTAAAATGGCTTTGGCCGTATTTTGTGACCAGATCTGAGTTATCAGGTACTCCCCATCTTCCTCTTCCCTATCTCCTTCTCCTCCCCACTATCTTCTGCCTAACAACATACTCAAATAGAGCTTGCCATAGTCTCAGATGGTTGGGAGCAATTGAGACTCTTGTGCTGTATTCACATATAAAAAATGTATATATATATATACATATATAAAGTTATATTTGGGAGACGGGTATGGATACCGCCGCCCCAGGAATTATTGTTTGGATAATCCATACATCCGCCATAGGTCATTCCAAATGGTTCGCTACGTTTCGTGATTTAGCAGGAGTGCCCGGGCTTGGCAGTGGTTACGCCTGCCCACCAGGCGTTACCGTAGATCGGGAGAGGCTTATTTGGGGAGACACTTTGACCTCTTCAGGAGATCTCTCTCGACCCATAGTCTTGTACCGCAATGGGAAAGAAGGATTCCCACTGACCTCCAAATTCCTACCCAACCCTCATACTTTAACCTCATGTACCTACTTCCTTTCCAGCATCCCTAAAGATGACACCGGCCCTGAAGGAAAACATTTTCATCATTGCCTCTCATGTGGGGTTAACGTATTGCAAAAAAATAGAGTAAAATAAAAATTAAAGTTTATTAAAAATTCAAAGTAAATTAGTTATTTCACAGTCCTCTTCACAAAGGTTTCCTGTTCTGAGGTGGCTGTATTACGTCTTGATTTCCTCGTCTATATTAACCTTTATCCCTTAATTGATGTCCACATCTTCATGTTTGTTGATTTCATCATCTTCACGTTTGTTGACTGTTTGTTAAAGTAAAGAAAAGGTTTATTTTTTCACTATCCTCCTAATAGCTTATCCATACGAAAACGAATATTAATAAATTAATATATAATTATACGCCCAGATAAAAACTCGGCTAACTCGTCCTATATACATACAGTCACTATTCATAAGTTCAAGTACTGAGTATCTTTCGAAATAAAATAATCGAAAGTGTCCGTTATAATCCGTGAGGATGGTGAAATACCCCTTAAGAAAAATTATATTTTCTCGCCAAAGCTAATGGTATACTTAATTATATACATAGAGACTAGCTGGTACCCGGCATGCGTGCCTATGCCATTTAATAAAAAAATTGTTTCTCGCTGCGCGACTTTTCCCATTTGTCCCGTTCACCTTCCTCCTCCCCTTCCTCCCCCACGTCCCCTTCCGCTCTCGCGTTCACACTCCTCCCCTTCCACCTTCCCCCTTCTCACTCAACTCCCCCCCTTTCCCCCGTCCCGCGAACCCCCCTACCGAGTTCCCCTCCCCCCTCCCGAGTTCCCCGCCCTCTCGAGTTCCCCTCCCCACTCCTGCATTCCATTCATTCATTCTCGATACATTCAGTTTTCAAACAGCTCGCGTGCCACCTATTGCAATTTTTTTATACAAATTTCATGATGCCAGAGCTTGTATATGTTATTCTGATGTATGAGCTATATTATTGCAAAGTTTCATTAAAATCCATTTAGTAGGTTTTGTGTAAAAGTGTAACAAACACACATAGATCCGTGTTTCGTTTAATATTATGGCTGTCTGATGGCGTAAGATCTAATGCCATTTTGAACATTTTTACTAAATCATTGTTCTGATGAAGAAACGTTCGTATTTCTTGGACAATGGTTCGTTTCACTGTTGGATTATGAACAACGCCTTTCAATTTCCGCATCCTGATTGCCCATAAAACGCTAGCCTTTTCCCGCGGCTTCGCTCGCATGGTATTAGGGTGATTCCCACTCCACCTCCTCCACCTTCCCTGTCCCCACTCCACTCCCCCCATCCCCTCCCCCTCTCTCCATCCCCCTTCCTTTCCCCCCACCCCTCCCTGCAACCCTACCCCTCCCCCCTCCCCACTGCCATAACCCCCTCCACCCCACCCTCCTCCCCTCTCCACTCCCTCCCCCTCCCCCACCCACCTCTCGCATTCCACACATTCATTCCCGGTACATTCAGTTTTCAAACTGTTTCAACAAATTTCGTAACGCCAGAGCTCAACAGTAGTTGTATACAAAATAAAGAACAACAAAAAAAAATATCCAATTTGGTGCAGTCGTTCGGAAGTTATGCGCTTACATACATTTCGGCGATTCATTTTTAGAGACAGATATTAACTAAGACGCCAACAAAACACTCTTTTTAGGGTAAATTGCCTAGTTCAAAAAAAAAACATCGTTTCCAAGGCAAAAATTTGTTTGCTTTTATTCTGACGTTTGCAATTTAGTTATTCTGAACGAATCAACAATGACAACCATCAAAAAATTAAAATTTAAACACTCGATAATCCGACTAATGTGGATATATGTTGTCGATTCAAAAACCTTTATTTAATACGTGCTTCAATTCGAGTGGACCCGAGTCTACCGTACCAAAGGGACGAACGTCAAATGATTGACAGGAAAGTATGAGAAACAGTTTGTATGGGAAAATGAAATTGTTGTTTTTACCATTTTTCCCGTAATTTTTCCATATTTTCTCGTTTAAACCTTCCTTGGACTACGACAAACATTTCAAAACCAAAATCAGCTAAATCGGCTCAGCCGTTCTCGAGTTTTAGCGAGACGAACAAACAGCAATAGATTTTTATATGTATTTATTGATAGATTGGTTAAAGGAGACCTAATCTAGACCTCTTCAGCCGGACTCTCCTGACCTATCGCCTTGCACTACAGTGGGAGAGGGATGGATTCGCGTCCGTCCGTCACTCCCAGACACATTGACACCCAGATTCCTACCCACCGCTCATACCTAATTCCTTCCCAAAGTTCATCTCCTTCCTTTCCCTAAAAAGACCATCCACACAGCATCCCCAAAGATGACAACACCCCTGAAGGATTTTTTCCTCAGGTACTCCTTTGTGGAGCTAATGTAAAAAATATGTATAATATAGATGAATTTGATAAAATCATTTCGTTCAACCACAACATGATATTTGCAAACACTTTAAAATCATATTATTAATAAATAGCTGACCCGGCCACGCGTTGCTGTGGCTAACGAAACGCCATCTACTGAATGGCTACCCAACCTTTATAACAACCCGATATACAGACATTCCCCTTTATATATTATATATTTCAACTAATTACACAAAACCTTCACAAATTATGTATATACCTATACCTTCCTCATGAATCACTCTATCTATTGATGAAAATCGCACGAAAATCCGTTCAGTGGTTTTTGAGTTTATCACGACAGACGCGGGGGAGAGCTTTAAGTTATAATATGCAGAGATATTTTTTGATAATTATGACTTTATGTCCGGGTTAAATCTTCCCCACAAGAAAAACTAAACCCTTCTACACACTTTTCCACAAATGATCATCTAGTCAATCCACGCTATGTAAGTGTACTATATAAGTATAATAAATACAAAACAATATAAGAACAACATGTCAATCTACCAGAGAACAAATGGGAAAATAATTCACCGACTCCACATATTTTCATATCAGTGGATTCGGCTTGGTAGAACTCCTAGCTGTACCGATAAATCCTATTGATCCCTCAATATAATTATTTTAAAAATCTTTCGTAATCCTACAATGTCCTACATGTATTTAAAATTATTGATTTTTGCATTTTTATACATAAATTTTTTGACAAATCTAATAGCCTAATTTTTAATGAGAGAGCTAGGTATAACGCCAGTAGCCGAAATAACAAATGGTCATATTTTTATAGTCTGAGAATGCCAAATTCAACTTCCTAAACCAGTAGATATATTTTTACAGAAACAGATTTTTTAATATTACAGGAATTTGGAATATCGACGGCAATGATTTAAGTTTTTTTTTTAAATTTTGCCTTGTAAAACTATATCGGGTAAATTATATGACTAATTGTTCTGTCTGTTAGTATCTAAAAATGAATTTCCTTCGATTAAAATTAATTCATTTGAATTAGGTTCTTTTATTGTCAGTACCAGTGGCGGTCTTTCCCTCAGGTCAATTGGTCAAAAACCTCCCAAAATTATAAGATGACAGTAAAACATAATATTATTATGAAATATTAAGCAAATCAAAACAACTGGTATTATTCTTATGTATTTGAAATGCACCGCGAGAGATAGCCGGCAGCGGCAAGTAGTGACATCTAACATCTTAAATGGAAGCTTTCTTTTCCACGCACTATGATGATTGGCTGGGTCAAATTATGAAATGCCCCTATATCATATCTTCTGTCTCTTCACGCACTACACAATAAACGAAATGGCACTATGTCCCGTTTAGTAAAAAGTTTTCGGATTCTGAAGACGGTTTGGGTCAGAGCCGTGAGGGAGAGAGAGCATGCTGAATATCATGCGTCTGAAAGAGATGGTTAGATAAACGTAGGTTGATTTGGCATATTTTACGCTTGTCGCATGAAATAATTTACTATATTAAACGTAATTTGACGTATGTGGGTGAATTTGACTCTCAAACTCGTGAGGTTTCTACAAATGAATATTATTATATTTAATTTGATATTGTATCAGAGGTAATATCATTTTTTTTAATGACCTTCCACTTCTGGACCCCTAGAGCCGCCTCTGGTCAGTACATTGCTATTAAATACGGACCTGCTAAAATCAGCTGTTGTGTTGAAGTGTTGTCACAATATTTTGTAGACAATGTATACAATTTTAAATACTTTACATAATAAAAAATAAAAAATGGAACGTGGAACATATTATAAAACACAATATTGTTTGTAAGCACAAAGCACTCTCTTAATCCAGTAGTGGCTGGCAAGAAACTTCAATAAATAGAAATATGTTTGTGTTAAAGCCAACAAGTAGACAATAAAATACTTGACAAAATGACTTGTTTATATCTAATCCAATTAGAGAGAATTGCATTATTCAAAAAAAAAAAAAGAAAAAGAATTAGCAGGAAAACATTTTCAAGCTGACAGCTATTTAGTCGTTTAGCCTACGCTCCACATTGCCAAAATCTTGACCTACCACAACTAATCGTGCGCCGATAACAATGAAGGGGTTATCGCACCTAAACCGAGCTGAGATGAATCAATGCAAATCTGAACATTACACCGGGTATTTCCCAAACTGACGATTGCTTTGGGATCGGGGAATTTCTCTAATCCACTACATCAAATAAACAATAACAATGATAAATATGTGCTACGCTTTATTACGTTCAAAGAATCGTCCGTTTAAATAGCCTCGCAGCTCTATTGAACGCTATCATTCAATACGAGCTACTGTCCGTGATCAGATCTCCAGACTTGTATTGTCTTGTATTTTGAACGGTAAAGTAAACCAATAAATCAATCATCATGAAGTTCCTCTTCTTGTTTTTCTTCGTCTCATTCCTCTTTGTGGAATTTCTGAGCACTGCCACTCCAGAACAAGAATTTGAGTCAGTTGATCAATTACTACATGAAGAATTGGCAGCAGTAGGAGGTAAATTTTTCACACATTTTGATCAATTTTTAAAGTGCTTTTGTTTCTTTATTCCGTGCAATGTTTATTATATTTGTTTAAAATTCGACCACCATGCTGGGCTTACTATGTTTTTCTTAATTAAGATTTATTGTCACTATCTGTTTATACGTGTACATATTACCTATACATCTTAATCTTTAGAAATAAATTAAACATAAAAAGTTATTTTCGTCATTTGCGTGGTTTTTTGTTGTTGTTTTGCACGGCCACGACATATATAACAAGCCTTTTGAGAAGCATTGAGCCCTCTTTGTCTTTCTCTAATACCGGTAATTGATAAGATTAATTTGTTCTTCATAATATGTTAATCCTGGAAACGCCGTTTCGTGTCCACTTCGTTTCTCACTTTTCTTTATTCACTTTATTCTTGTAGTAAAACTTTATTTATTACTTTTCAGAAAGTGCAGTTCTCTCGCGCAGCAAGCGTGCCACGTGTCCCTGGTTCCCTGGCGCGTGCGAGATCCACTGCAGGAGTAAGGGCTTCTCCACGGGCTTCTGCCGCGGAGGCACCTGCACGTGCAAGAACCATTAGAAGTCAGCAATTTGATTAAATGCAAACTTATGCAAGCTTACACACCAAACGAAGCAGTCAGACAAGTGCCAAGAACAATATATCTACATTATGTTTTGTGATCTAACAGCTCCTTGATGTATGTTTACCATGTAAAAGAAAAAATATTTATAAATAATTTTATGTAAAGAACTTAAGTGTTTTCCTATATATGGCTTCCAAGCTCATCAATGAGTACGATAGGGTCTTTTTAATGAATTGAAAAGATAACTTGATTTTTGAGATGAGTCATCTTGTAGAAGAGGAAAGTACGAGTATATTGAGAGACACGATGTCAAAGATAAGACTTGGTCGAATGAACACACATTTTTAATATAAAACCCACACACAAGACCCTGGTGAAAATAATTTCGTTCGGGGCGTATGTCATCTTTGGAGATGCTATGTCTTCACTTCACTTCGGCCTTTTAAGGAAAGGAAAGAGATGAGGTTCTGGGAAGGAAAAGGGTATGAGGTGTGGGTAGGAATCTAGAGGTTAGCGTGGGTGGAGAGAGACCAGTTGGAGAAGTCAAGGTCACCGGCCTCTCCCAATCGTATCGGACCACTTGAGGTGAGCCATTGCAGAGGTGTAGGTTATCGAATAAATGATTCCCGGAGCGGCGATACCCATATCCGTCCCAAATTGATATTCCCCAATTTCCTCTCTGAATTTTGAGTTTAACACTAGTGCAAATATTTTGTACGTTTGCTTTTTTAAATGAGTTACTTCTTTTAGGAGTAAGGATTCTCCAATAATCGAATATTCAGAATTAACATAGAAAATTTTCTTCTTATGCAGTTCTTTTTTTCAAAAATCGGTTTAGTTTTCAAGGAGAAAATGAGGAATACTGGTGATAGATAAAAATTTCAAATAAACTTTCTCTGAGAAACTTAAACAACGCATTTTCATAATTTTGAATTAATGAAGACAATATTAGCGACTCATTTAATAGTCGTATCAATTTTACATCATAAGAATTGTAAGTAGTTTCTTAAATACCTATATACTAAATAAATCATATTTAAAAAAAATAATGGATTATATTGAGTGTACAAGAAACGTCACCATCTCAATGACGGTTCCATGACAGTTCATCCTGCGACAATTCATCCGGCGACAGTTCATCCTGCGAAAGTTCATCCTGCCGACAGTTCATCCTGCCGACAGTTCATCCTGCCGACAATTCGTCCGGCGACAATTCATCCTGCCTGATTATTTAGAAGATTTTTTTTTTCAAGTAAGTATGCAAAGAGGATATACGACCGTAGAACCTAACCTAACCTAACCTAACCTAACCTAACCTGACCTGACCTAACCTAACCTAACATAACCTAACCTAACCTAACCTAACCTAACCTAACCTGACCTAACCTAACCTAACCTAACCTAACCTAACCTAACCTAACCTAACCTAACCTAACCTAGCCGTGTTTGGTGACTAGATCTGAGTAGCCAGGAAGATACGTTTTCCAAATCTCCTTCCCCTCACCACTACCTTCAGCATCACACCATACTAAAATTGGGGATGCCATTGGCACTCACTGGCTTGAGACGGTTGGGACTCTTGTGTTTTTTTTTTAAATCAGTCAATTCACCCTAAAAAGATGGTGTTAATTTCAGATAAAAAAGTTATATTAGATGCAAGTAGGAATCTTTACCGTTCTTTGCTAAGCCGACTGCACGTATAAGTATGTCGTATTTTGATATTCACGCATGCTTCTTCGGAGAGTCGAAATTATTGTTAGTAAAATATTTTTACAGCGGATTTCCACTTAAGATGCCTTCAGATATAAGTATATCGATTTTGGTTGTACGGCCGTATATCCTCTTTGCATACTTACTTAATAAAAATCTTCTAAATGATCAGGCAGGATGAATTGTCGCCGGATGAATTGTCGGCGGGATGAACTGTCGGCAGGATGAACTGTCGGCAGGATGAACTGTCGGCCGGATGAACTGTCGCAGGATGAACTGTCGCCGGATGAATTGTCGCAGGACGAATTGTCGGGTCACCCTCAATGACATATCTTTTTTTACTTATGCAAATTCTAGCAAAATAAAAAGGTTGTATGTAATCAAATTTACAGGTAGATGAAATGTCAAACGGTTGAGTTAAAACGCTTCACCACGCTCAGTCAGCAAACAGATAATATTTTTTGTGGTTTCGATAGAATTCGACAGAATTGACAATTATTTGCAAAAGAAACCATACAGATAATATTTTTTGTGGTTTCGATAGAATTCGACAGAATTGACAATTATTTGCAAAAGAAACGTTAAATAGCTAGTAATTCGTTATTCCAATAATGAGTAACATTGATTAATTCTCTTGAAATGATTCTGAAAGTACCTAGACATATTAAAGGTGAAATCTTAACAAATTGATATCATAATTCGATTTTTGTTCAAATAGTCTGGAAAGGATTTGAAATCCATAAATTTAATATTAGGACATGACCGAAAATTTATCTATCTGTAGTACAAAAAGCACTCGGATACCCCATTTTCTGTTATTTAAAATTTAGTGTTAGTCAAATTAAATATAAAAATAAATATTTAAAGATCAGATTTGTGCGACAACTTCAATAAAAAAATTAGTATTTTTATGAGATGGGTGAATTTGTGTATCTGGCTAGTATGTTTACGAGAGATGGGAAGGCTGATAGAGATATTGAAAGAAGGTTAAATGCTGGTAACTCCATTAATGGAGGACTGAATGCCGTTGGCGCTAATAAAAAACTGTCAAAAGAAGCGAAGGTACCAGTCTACAATGGAGTCCTGAAACCTACCCTGATGTTTGGCAGCGAGGCATGGAACTGGCAGAGGAAGGATGAAAGTAAACTGAATGCTGTTGAAATTAGATCCCTGAGGCGTATGTGTGTAAAACCATGCATGATCGTGTGAGAATTGTGTGTATCCGTAAAGAATGTAAGACTAGTGTAAGCATAATGAGTAAGATCAAGAACGGGACCCTCAAGGTCAAAGGGTGTCCCCAAACCGGCCTCTCCCCATCCCCATGGTCCGCCACGCATCTGATGGGTAGGCGAATCCGCCACCAGGACCTACATACCGAGTCGAAGTAGCGACCCGTTCTCATGTGAGACAAATGTCAACGTCGAGGGTATTTTTCGGAGTTACACCACTTTAACAATGAACGTCACATTTCGTAGCTGAATCATTGTCTGAATTATTTATTATAATATAATGTTTTGAATGTTAATCGACTTGAACTACAAATACCTAAGGCAGTCTAAAATTTTACTCAGATCTGTTAATAGTTGCTTAGTTTATACTCGTATTACAATATTTGGACCCATAGAGCCCGTTCAAACAAAATATTTAACCTAATTAATAATTCATTGGATATTTGATTCTAAAAGATTGTTAACCCTTCGAGACTCGGGAGGACATTACTAGCCAAAAACATTATATTCCATTAGGAACAGATTTGATCGGGGAGTCCATACATTATGTAAGTATTTTTATCTTTTTTTTCTGTAATGAGTAGGAATTTGACTTGCTCGCCGTTGGAAACAGAAATAATTATTCTTCTCAGTTTGTCTCATATATTTATACATATTTCATTGATAAAATCCTAAAAAATTGTCAAAATGTACGATTATAAAATAGCGGAATTTTTTCATTGATGGTTGAAAATTATTGTTTTTATTGTATTTTTTATACATAGTTTTTTTTTTATTTTAACTTTATGAGTAAAACTTCAAATTGTAATATTTAATTAAATGAAGACAATGTTAGCGAAACTCAATCGAAAATCTGGAAACAGAAAAATCAGAAAACGATATTGGCACCTCTGGGACCAGAGATGCCAATATCATTTTCTGATTTTTCTGTTTCCGTATTTTTTTACTCTAGCTTCACAGAGGCCCTGATGAAAACAACTTCCCTCGAGCCTCGGTCGTCTTTGGGATGCTTTAGGAAGGTCTTTGTGGGGAAAGGCAGGAGATGAAATTCTGGGAAGAAAAAAGTATAAGGGGTGGGAATCTGGGGGCAAGTCAGGAGCGACGGACGTATGAATCCATTCCTCCCACTGCGATTCAAGTCGATGGGTCAAGAAAGTCCGGCTAGAGAGGTCAAAAAGATTCCCTCAAGCAGTCTCTCCGATCCGACTAGCCATGCAGTAGATGGGCAAATGCATCCGCCGCTATGACCTAGACAAACATCACCCCATGAACGAGGACACCGCTGCTCTTATATAAACGGCATATTAACTGAAGTTATAGTTTTCTTACTAATTCCCCACATAAAGAGAATGTTGTTTCCAAATATCGAATTCTTTCAAAATTATGAACGTTTCGTTTCAATTGTTTTCGCCAAGTCTTTTTGTTAGCGATCGTCTACGCGAAATACAATTATTTTTGTTGCTATGATATATTATATTAAGTGAGGGCGTATTTCGCGATACAATCTAAGGGAGTTATAAAAAAACAATTACTCCAAAAATCGAAAATTTTCTTCAGATAGCCGCAGTCTTTGTTATTTATACCACATTAAGTCAAGGTGGTAATTTTATTACGTATATCTTAATATTGTTACAAAAGATAAATTAACCGATTCCATACAACTCACGTGGCTCGACACGGTAGCTGAAAGAAAGCAATTAAATTTTGCATATACATTGGGTTTTCAGAATCCCCTCAAATAATGACGAATGGTCTGGGAGGCAGTGGCGCAGCTTAGTGAGGGCGGCAGTGCGCTACTTTTTGCCAAATTTTGCACCTTGCGCCAAATTTTGCCACTCCTTAAAATTTCCGCCGGGTGGCAAAATTTCAAAGGTAATAATCATATCTTGTAAAAATTTAAAGCATCTCATTTCATATTTTTATCGCACCTACAATTCAGACCGATTGAAATAAGTACGGAATTTTTAATTATTTTTTTGTGAATAAACCAGCGAATATCTTTTCTTTAAGAATGTATAATAATGACATCTTGCTCATTGTAGCGACTGACGACACCTTCTATACTGAATTACAGGAATTCCCCTCTTTTATTTTGTGCTTGGATTGCTTATACTAACTACCACGCCGTTTCCCCGCAGGGGTAGGCAGAGAGGACGGACAGCCAAACAACTCGGTCTTGGCACACATTCTTTGCCTCATTCACATTCATACATCGTCTTATACATTCTTTTCTATTATTTTGACATGGCCCAACTCAAGTATCTGATTCATTTGATCGTGCCATGTCTTCCTCGGGCGTCCCCGACTTCTTCTACCATTCACATTCACGTCGTATATTCTTCTTACACTACTTTCTTCGTTCATTCGCTCTTGTTTATGACTAAAATTTAGCGAGAATGACTTCAGGGAAGTCCGTGAGTGATGCTTTGATAACTCTAATAAAGTTTCATTCATTGTTGGATCGTCAATTTGCATGAACTTAATCGAATTATTGTATACGTTTTCCGAACTGTGATTTTAGTGGTCATAATTACGTGTCGTGATTGTTAAATTATTGAACTTTGTTGAAAAATTGTATTGATTGTGTACGTATACGTTCGACTTTTATATACAACCAGCCACACGTTACCCAACCTTTATAACCAACGCCATCTGTTAATTTGCACACATATCAAATCCAAACTGCCCGTTTACCAGCCAGCTGCCCGTTGCCCTCGACAATTTATATACCTAAACCTTTCTCATGATTCACACTATCTATTAGTGAAAAACGCATGAAAATCCGTTGAGTTGTTCAAAAGACCTAAGCGTACATACAGCGGGGGCGACTTTGCTTTATACTATGTATAATATAACAAAATAATATCGTCGAGGTATAATCATAAGTTTTCTATACGTAAGTCTTATACGTGTAAGAATTTTTCTAATATGTAAGTGTGGTGATTATATTTTAAAACATATATAATATGTACATGACTTATTTATTTTGAAACCTGTACAATACATAATACCTAATGATGATTGTTCTGGCCAAAAAGTTCAAATCGAAATACCTTAATAAGGGGGCCGTGAAATTTTCCTCCGGCGGCTCACACTCACGCTACGCCACTGCGACTGGACGGGGGAATTTCTCTTCTCCGCATCATAAAGTAAACAATAACAAAGATCCATATTTGTTACAGTTTATTTTGATCAGCTAATCGGATGTATAAATAGCCAGTCAATTTCACTGGTCCTTATCATTCAATACAGGTGTCTCAGAAATCCAGACCCCAGCGTCTTGTCTTGTATTTTGTGTGGCAAAGTAAACCAACAAATCAGTCATCATGAAGTTCCTCTTCTTGTTTTTCGTCGTATCTTTCCTCTTCGTGGAATTCCTTAGCACTGCCTCTCCCATAGAGGAAGTTCAGCCCCTGGTCCAACTACCACAGGCTGTAGGAGGTAAATTTCTCTTTCTTTATGGTTTTAAGACTACATTAAATGTCTTAATGTAGTCTTAAATCTTTTTTTTTTCAATTTGATAATAAAATTTTCAAACACAAAGACGGTCTTGCAATGGGGTCAAGTACCAGTCTTTTAGTAGCTGATATATTTTTAAACCATGTAGAATAAAAATCTTTAGTAGTTCTGCCTTATTACTAAAATATGTGTATTTTTATGAACGTTGCGTAGATGATATTTTTTGTATATGGACCGGTACTAAAAGACAACTTCAAATGTTCCTTAATTTTTTTAACAAAATTCATAAAAACATTAAATTTACATTAGAAATAGGAATTAATGGTTAGCATAATAATTTCAGCATAATTAATAATAAGACTGAATTTAATATTTTTCGAAAAGAAACGTTTACGGACGATATGATAAGTTGTAAGATTTTCACGGCCAAAAGTATTTTCGTTTTTTGTTTTTGGGGTGTTATGCCGTGTTGCGCTACCTCCTTCTTTAGCCAACATTTCGGACAGCGTTGCAGTGTCCATCATCAGGGCAGATCCGGCAGATCCGGTGGATGTGTCTGTATCACACACATCTACCGGATCTGCCGGATCTGTCCTGATGATGGACACTGCAACGCTGTCCGAAACGTTGGCTAAAGAAGGATGTAGCGCAACACGGCATAACGCCCCAAAAACAAATAACGAAAATACGCTAATAAAATTATACACAACTCATCTAACCATCCATTTTCACAAAATTCTCAGTTTCCATTATTTGATCAATAGATTAATTAATATCCCTTTATCCCCAAATAATTTCAATACTGAACTTAACACCATTAAAATAATTGCATCTAATAATGGTTATAACTTCAAATTAATGGACGACATATTAAACAAACAAAAAAATAAGAAAAAATTCATTTGTCCTACATTTACCCATTGCTTAGTGACAATATTAAAAAACAATGGAGAAAAATTTTGTTTGTAAATCATCAAACCTCCAATTTAAACGTGAAAAAAATTTCTAATACAATTCAGCCAGCTTTTTATACAAATAATAAATTGAAATATTATATTTTAAATAACAAGGACAAAGACCAAAAAATTAAAAAAATCTGGAGTTTACCAATTGAATTGTAATGATTGCATCCATTTTTACATAGGTAAAACTTGCAAAAATTTTGAAACGTGGCTTAAGGAACATTTGAGATGTCTAAATAGCAATAATTATTTGGAATTTGCTAACCATCTAATATGAATTTAACCATTCATTTGATATAAATACTGGATATAAAATTTTACACACTAACGTTAGTGGTTTTCACTTAGATCTTTTAGAAATATTAGAAATTAGGAAAAATGTCAAAAGAAATTAAAATATTATTAATAATCAATTTAATTTAGTCTATCTTTAACATATTTCCATTGTGATATTTTGTCTTGGATCTTTTAAGCAACCCCTCTCTTTCCACCTCCCCCCCCCTTCCCCACCCCACTGTTGATCTTCTAAGCACCTCCTCTTTCCACCTTTCCCGCCCCACTACTTCCATTTCTACCCACGCCTGTCTTTCCATACTTGATAATTTAGTTTTTAGTACATATAATGTCCTGATGAAGAGAACATGGTTCTCGAAATATGTTGATTTTTTAAATAAAGATTATCGTGGTAAAAACAATGTGTTAAAAATTATTTCATTAATAAAATGGTGCCACAAAGTGAAATTGCAAAATTTGAAGAAGTAATATTTAACTGCTTGTTTCTTTATTATAGAACAAAATAATAATTTGAAGTCCGTATTCAGTAGAACAGGTTAATTTATTACAGCTTACCTAAGTGTTTTTACTTAAAACCAATTAAAAATCCTTGTCAAAATCTTTTTAATATAGTTAGGTACATTTAAGATAAAGACGGCCAGTAGATGAATTTTTGGACAGTAAGCAGTAGGAGATATTCAACTCTTTTAGTAAGAATTTTCATCAGTCGTTTTTTCAATAACCGTTCTAGAGCATGTAATGTTGTAACCCTTGTAATACTCTCATTCCACTTCTTTGTAGGTACAAAAGACGGCGAGGGGCTGGGCATGTTGAAATAATCCAAACATGTTAAGAGCGTTTAACCAGCCAGCGGACGAAAATCCTCATTTCGTCGAAAGTTGTTCTTACGATCGTGCAGGGCGGTTACAATGAGAAAGATTAATTATTCTCCGTACCAGCTTTTTAATAGTTTTATCATCACGCCTTTCAGCATTTTTGGATGAAGGTATAAATTAAAGCTAATTTGGATTGAAATAAATTCGATATTGAGTTATAATTTTAAAAAGCTGGTACGGAGAATAATTAATCTTTCTCATTGTAACCGCCCTGCACGATCGGAAGAACAACTTTCGACGAAATGTGGATTATGGTCCGCTGGCTGGTTAAACGCTCTTAAATAATACAATTTGGGAGGTGTTTACGAATACAGGCGCTCCAGGAACCATTCATTGAATAACCAACACCTCTGCCATAGGTCACCCCAAGTGGTTCGATTCTTTAGTTTCTTATCCGCCTGGGATGTCTACGTCTACGTCTTGGCGGCGGATGCGTTTGCCCACCCACTGCGCAGCGACGAGATCGGAAGAGACTGGTTGAGGAAGACCTTTTAACCTTTCGACTTTTATTCTTTCGACCCATCGTCTTTCTCCGCAGTGGGAGCGATGGATTCATTCATCCATCTCTCCTGGACGCGTACCCCCCGATTCTTATCGTTTTTCTTCCCTGAACCTTATCTCCTTCCTTTCCTTATAAAGACTATTCGTACATCATACCCAAGGATTACAATTACCTCTGAAAGGTGGAGAACTGGAGGGTTGTATGCAAATGGTGAGGGAATGGATACTTTTGTGAAGGCGACCAAATCTCGTCAACAACCATCGAGATTTACTTTCTTGGTGCGAAATCATTTCCATTTAATCAGAGTAAAGTTAGCTTCCCAAAAACAGGGCGTACTATACAGGACCCGTAGATACTTTATTTGTACACAACTGCTAACTCTGTGCAAATCACAAGTGTGCACCTCTGGTCTGGAGCTCCAAAATATCTGAAAAATACCCTCGACTCCGTGCAGAAACGGCGGTTAGTTTAATAGATTCCACCATCTTAACAGACGGATTGCAATCTTTAGAGCACAGGCGTCAATGGAAGATACTCCTAAGTAGTGTCATTGATTCCTTCGGCACCGGTGCATAGTCAGGAAATACGCCAAACGCGTGCCCAACATATGTACCCGGTTGACATTTGTCACACGAGAACGGGTCTTTGTGTTCAACAGCTCGGCTGTGGAACGATTTGACGGCCTCTGTCTTTCCTCCTTCCTACAACATGGGTCTCTTCAAGACCAATGTTCATTCCTTCCTCTCCTCAAAAAGACCCTCCACACAGCTCTCAGATGACATGGGCCCTGAGGGAAATTATTTTCCTATATGGAATTAATGTAAAAAAATTTAATCTAACCACTCCATGAACTACTATTTTCCAGGGTCAGCAGTTCTCTCGCGCAGCAAGCGTGCTTCGTGTCCCTGGTCCCCCATCTCGTGCGAGATTGAATGCAAGAGAAAGGGCTATTCCACGGGCTCCTGCCTCGGAGGTACCTGCGTGTGCAGGAACGATTATTATTAGAGGCCTGCAAAGATTCTCACTTTAATAATTGGATGGGACATAACAAACTATTTCTAAAACTCTTTTAAAATGTTGTTTTCATACCAAAATGCACGGTTGATTTAGTGCTGATTGTAAATATTATAGAGTAGTAGTAGTATTGTAGTATTTTTTATGCATCAATTCGAGATATTTTTGTTCCAAAAAAATGTAAATATGTAAATAAAATTTTATATAACTAAATAAACTGCGATTTCTTTTAACCTCCCTTTCCACATCAAATGAATATCTACACAGACTAAAGGTTATTATAAATATAACAATTATGAAAGGAATAAAAATCATTTGAAAAAAGTGTGTTGAAAATCACTCTTAAATTTACTCCTTCCAATATTATGAAATCTTTCAACATCCTTTTTTAAGAAGGACAATTATTATTCCCGGGTTACAAATAAATCAACAATGTTTGAAAATTTCCTACTACCACCACAGTAAGCGGAAAATCTTACTTGTGTCGTGATGGAGGACTTAGCCAGCCGAGGAATCGAACACGCCACGCCACTCAGCCACTGATCGGTCCCATGAATTAATTATTTAACAACATACATACATATTTACTTCCTCATCATCCACAATATTGAAACATAAAAGAAAAAAAAATTAAACAAACCTCATCCCTTTATTTAGATTTGATGACCTCCGTGGTCAAGGGGTAAGGTAAATCTTGGCGTGCGCAAGTAAATTTTATTTGATTGATTTGTGCTATTTCCCAACTGTATCATTTAAAATATAGGTATTATGCTCCAAAGTGGAAGATAATCCCTAGAATTGCCTTGGTGTAAACATCATTCGTCATGATTGAAACGTTGCTTAAAATGGCTTTGGCCGTATTTTGTGACCAGATCTGAATTATCAGGTACTCTCCATCTTCCTCTTCCCTATCTATATTTGCGGCATGCTCCAAAGTGGAAGATACTCCCTGGAATTGCCTGGTGTAAAGATCATTCTTCATGATTGAAACGTTGCTTAAAATGGCTTTGGCCTATTTGGTGACCATCTGAATTATCAGGTACTCCCCATCTTCCTTTTCCCTATCTCCTTCTCCTCCCCACTATCTTCTGCCTAACAACATACTCAAATAGAGTTTGCCATAGTCTCAGATGGTTGGGAGCAATTATTGAGACTCTTGTGCGGTATTCACATATAAAAAATGTACATATATATATACATATATAAAGTTATATTTGAGAGACGGGTATGGATAACGCCGCCCCAGGAACCATTGTTTGGATAATCAATACATCCGCCATAGGTCATTCCAAATGGTTCGCTACGTTTCGTGATTTAGCAGGAGTGCCCGGGCTTGGCAGTGGTTACGCCTGCCCACCAGGCGTTACCGTAGATCGGGAGAGGCTTATTTGGGGAGACACTTTGACCTCTTCAGGAGATCTCTCTCGACCCATAGTCTTGTACCGCAATGGGAAAGAAGGATTCCCACTGACCTCCAAATTCCTACCCAACCCTCATACTTTAACCTCATGTACCTACTTCCTTTCCAGCATCCCTAAAGATGACACCGGCCCTTAAGGAAAACATTTTCATCATTGCCTCTCATGTGGGGTTAACGTATTGCAAAAAAATAGAGTAAAATAAAAATTAAAGTTTATGAAAAATTCAAAGTAAATTAGTTAATTCACAGTCCTCTTCACAAAGGTTTCCTGTTCTGAGGTGGCTGTATTACGTCTTGATTTCCTCGTCTATATTATCCTTTATCCCTTAATTGATGTCCACATCTTCATGTTTGTTGATTTCATCATCTTCACGTTTGTTGACTGTTTTTTAAAGTAAAGAAAAGGTTTATTATTTCACTATCCTCCTAATAGCTTATCCATACGAAAACGAATATTAATAAATTAATACGGGTGGCGCAGATGGATCGGGTGGTTTTGAAGTGGACTGTACGTCTGGAGTGGGGGAGCAAGGTGTTCGGTGGTCTTCGTGCTGTGGTGGGGGGGGGGGGAAGTTTCAGTTGCAGACTGGCGGTCAGTCGCGATGGCTACGTGGTCCGTTGAGCATCGTGTTTTCGCAGTGGAAGAGTTTATACGCAATAACGAGTCAATTGTTGCTGTGACGCGTGCCTTTCGCCGGCGTTTCAACATCCCACCTCGCGGTAATGTTCCTAAGCGAGGCACAATATTGAGTTGGGTGCATAATTTCCGCACAACTGGTTCATGTGCTCCAAAATGGACGTCTAGACCTCGAACAATAAGAAAGCCTGAGAACGTGGAGCGTGTGAGACGCGATGTCATTACGAGCCCACGTCGATCAACGAGACATCGTGCTCAAGCTCTTGGAATGTCACGTCGGAGCCTTCAAAGGATTCTTAATAAAGAACTGAAATTCCACCCCTATAAAATCATGGTGGTCCAGAAGATTCTCCCGATTTCAGATGATTCTCCTGATTCTCCAGAAGATTCTCCAGAAGATTCTCCCGACTTCAAGAATGCGTCGCTCGAGAAGGAGGGCATTTGATGGATGTAATTTTTAAAAACTAACTTTACAATTTTTTTGTAAATAAACTTCCATTGTAACTACACGTTTTGCACTTTATTTCAATCCAATACCTTCAAAATTGACAGTTTGACAAGTATTTTAAAACCACCCGATCCATCTGCGCCACCCTGTATATAATTATACGCCCAGATAAAAAAACTCGGCTAACTCGTGCTATATACATACAGTCACTATTCATAAGTTCAAGTACTGAGTATCTTTCGAAATAAAATAATCGAAAGTGTCCGTTATAATCCGTGAGGATGGTGAAATACCCCATAAGGAATATTATATTTTTTCGCCAAAGCTAAGGTATACATAGAGACTAGCTGGCACCCGGCATGCGTGCCTATGCCATTTAATAAAAAAATTGTTTCTCGCTGCGCGACCTTTCCCATTTGTCCCGTTCACCTTCCTCCTCCCCTTCCTCCCCCACGTCCCCTTCCCATCTCGCGTTCACACTCCTCCTATTCCACCTTCCCCCTTCTCACTCTACTCCCCCCCTTTCCCCCGTCCCGCGAACGCCCCTACCGAGTTCCCCTCCCCCCTCCCGTATTCGCCTACCTCCTCACGCGGGTCCCC
This sequence comes from Limnephilus marmoratus, assembly GCA_917880885.1. Lineage (NCBI taxonomy): Eukaryota > Metazoa > Arthropoda > Insecta > Trichoptera > Limnephilidae > Limnephilus > Limnephilus marmoratus. The sequence goes on from OU862922.1 coordinate 14,236,493, forward strand.
TTTCCGAGTTCCCCTCCCCCCTCCCGAGTTCCCCGTCCTCTCCTGCATTCCATTCATTCATTCTCGATACATTCGGTTTCAAACAGCTCGCGTGCCACCTTTTGCAATTTTTTTTACACAAATTTCATGATGCCAGAGCTTGTATATGTAATTCTGATGTATGAGCTATATTATTGCAAAGTTTCATTAAAATCCAATCAGTAGTTTTGTGTGAAAGTATAACAAACACACATAGATCCGTGTTTCGTTTAATATTATGGCTGTCTGATGGCGTAAGATCTAATGCCATTTTGAACATTTTTACTAAATCATTGTTCTGATGAAGAAACGTTCGTATTTCTTGGACAATGGTTCGTTTCACTGTTGGATTATGAACAACGCCTTTCAATTTCCGCATCCTGATTGCCCATAAAACGCTAGCTTTTTCCCGCGGCTTCGCTCACATGGTATTAGGGTGATTCCCACTCCACCTCCTGTCCCCTTCCTCCTTCCCTGTCCCCACTCCACTCCCCCCATCCCCCCCCCCCCCTCTCTCCATCCCCCTCCCTTTCCCCCCCCCCCTCCCTGCAACCCTACCCCTTTCCCCTCCCACTGCCATCACTTCCTTCCCTCTCTCCATCCCCCTCCCTCTCCCCCCACCCCTCCCTGCAACCCTACCCCTCCCCCCTCCCCACGGCCATAACCCCCTCCACCCCACCCTCCTCCCCTCCCCACTCCCTCCCCCTCCCCCACCCACCTCTCGCATTCCACACATTCATTCCCGGTACATTCAGTTTTCAAACGGTTTCAACAAATTTCGTAACGCCAGAGCTCAACAGTAGTTGTATACAAAATAACGAACAACAAAAAAAATTATCCAATTTGGTGCAGTCGTTCGGAAGTTATGCGCTTACATACATTTCGGCGATTCATTTTTAGAGACAGATATTAACTAAGACGCCAACAAAACACTCTTTTTAGGGTAAATTGCCTAATTCAAAAAAAAAACATCGTTTCTAAGGCAAAAATTTGTTTGTTTTTATTCTGACGTTTGCAATTTAGTTATTCTGAACGAATCAACAATGACAACCATCAAAAAATTAAAATTTAAACACTCGATAATCCGACTAATGTGGATATATGTTGTCGATTCAAAAACCTTTATTTAATACGTGCTTCAGCTTCAATTCGAGTGGACCCGAGTCTACCATACCAAAGGGACGAACGTCAAATGATTGACAGGAAAGTATGAGAAACAGTTTGTATGGGAAAATGAAATTGTTGTTTTTACCATCTTTCCCGTAATTTTTCCATATTTTCTAACCGTTTAAGCCTTCCCTGGACGACGACAAACATTTCAAAACCAAAATCAGCTAAATCGGCCCAGCCGTTCTCAAGTTTTAGCGAGACGAACGAACAGCAATAGATTTTTATATATATAGTTAGATAGATAGATTGGTTAGAGGAGACCTAATCTAGACCTCTCCAGCCGGACTCTCCTGACCTATCGCCTAGCACTACAGTGTGCGAGGGATGGATTCGCGTCCGTCCGTCACTCCCAGACACATTGACACCCAGATTCCTACCCACCGCTCATACCTAATTCCTTCGCAGAACTTCATCTCCTTCCCTTCCCTAAAAAGACCATCCGCACAGCATCCCCGAAGATGACAACACCCCTGAAGGATTTTTTTCCTCAGGTACTCTTTTGTGGAGCTAATGTAAAAAAATATGTATAATATAGATGAATTTGATAAAATCATTTCGTTCAACCACAACATGATATTTGCAAACACTTTAAAATCATATTATTAATAAATAGCTGACCCGGCCACGCGTTGCTGTGGCTAACGAAACGCCATCTACTGAATGGCTACCCAACCTTTATAACAACCCGATATACAGACATTCCCCTTTCTGTATTATATATTTCAACTAATTACACAAAACCTTCACAAATTATGTATATACCTATACCTTCCTCATGAATCACTCTATCTATTAATGAAAATCGCATGAAAATCCGTTCAGTGGTTTTTGAGTTTATCACGACAGACGCGGGGGAGAACTTTAAGTTATAATATGCAGAGATATTTTTTGATAATTATGACTTATGTCCGGGTTAAATCTTCCCCACAAGAAAAACTAAACCCTTCTACACACTTTTCCACAAATGATCATCTAGTCAATCCACGCTATGTAAGTGTACTATATAAGTATAATAAATACAAAACAATATAAGAACAACATGTCAATCTACCAGAAAACAAATGGGAAAATAATTCACCGACTCCACATATTTTCATATTAGTGGTTTCGGCTCGGTAGAACTCCTAGCTGTACCGATAAATCCTATTGATCCCTCAATATAATTATTTTAAAAATCTTTCGTAATCCTACAATGTCCTACATGTAGGTATTTAAAATTATTGATTTTTGCATTTTTATACATAAATTTTTTGACAAATAGCCTAATTTTTAATGAGAGAGCTGGATATAACGCCAGTAGCCGAAATAACAAATGGTCATATTTTTATAGTCTGAGAATGCCAAATTCAACTTCCTAAACCAGTAGATATATTTCTACAGAAACAGATTTTTTAATATAACAGGAATTTGGAATATCGACGGCAATGATTTAAGTTTTTTTTTTTTTTTTAATTTTGCCTTGTAAAACTATATCGGGTAAATTATATGACTAATTGTTCTGTCTGTTAGTATCTAAAAATGAATTTCCTTCCATCAAAATTAATTAATTTGAATTAGGTTCTTTTATTGTCAGTACATTGCTATTAAATACGGACCTGCTAAAATCAGCTGTTGTGTTGAAGTGTTGTCACAATATTTTGTAGACACTGTTACGATGCACAAATAAGCCCCTACTAATTATTCACCCACGCCACTGCACAGACTACAGTTTCGCTCTTTCGCCGCAAGCGCGCCGCGCGCGCTAGTGGAGCCAAATGCGAGCAACTGTCGGCGAAGCCACCGACTCTCCACACTTCCTAGGCAGAGCGCTCCGCGAACATTCGATTGTTTTGTTAAGGAGAAATTCTCTCCGCAGGGCACCTTTGTGGCCCGAGTCATCCGCGACGCAATATGGCGTCGGGAATTTAATACGCAAATGCGTGTTTTAGATGCTACGGCAGACAAGGCCGAGGCGTAATTTAAAGTACAGTGACAATGTTTACGTGTGTGGGACGTTTCCCCTCTGCTGCGGACGAGGATTGGACCTGCCGCCTCCATCGCAGTAAGCCCCCCTTAAATTAATGTGTTCTATTTGCCCTCGCGATTTTACCTGAGCAATGACGACCCCAGAAAGGACAGGTTGAGAGACTTACCGTGTAGGGACATTCTAGCCAGGAACTGCCTTTTAACCTTGTATTTCTGTGTTTTCTCACAATACATTTTGTTTGTTTTACCTAAATACCGTTCTTTTATTGAGGAGATTGTTCGAGGGTGATCACGGCCAGTATTTCCCCCCCATGTAAAACATTCCAAACAGCCTACCGGCGACCACACCACCCTGATGACGAGGGTCTCCACTGCTTGCCGTTGGTTCGAGCTAGCCGCCTGCAAGGTAGGTCGGAGCCCGCCCTGTGGTGCCGTCCTCCTGGTGGCACCCGGGCCCAGCGAGGTTCTGGTTCCTATACGGGGCGTAGTCCCCGAGCGCAACTCTGACACCATGTAGCCGCTGCCAGGTTGTTAGCAACACTGTATACAATTTTAAATACTTTACATAATAAAAAATAAAAAATGGAACGTGGAACATGTTATAAAACACAATATTGTTTGTAAGCACAAAGCACTCTCTTAATCCAGTAGTGGCTGGCAAGAAACTTCAATAAATAGAAAGATGTTTGTGTTAAAGCCAACAAGTAGACAATAAAATACTTGACAAAATGACTTGTTTATATCTAATCCAATTAGAGAGAATTGCATTATTCGAAAAAAAAGAAGAAAAAGAATTAGCAGGAAAACATTTTCATGCTGATAGCTATTTAGTCGTTTAGCCTACGCTCCACATTGCCAAAATCTTGACCTACCACAACTAATCGTGCGCCGATAACAATGAAGGGATTATCGCACCTAAACCGAGCTGAGATGAATCAATGCAAATCTGAACATTACACCGGGTATTTCCCAAACTGACGATTGCTTTGGGATCGGGGAATTTCTCTAATCCACCACATCAAATAAACAATAACAATGATAAATATGTGCTACGCTTTACTATGTTCAAAGAATCGTCCGTTTAAATAGCCTCGCAGCTCTATTGAACGCTATCATTCAATACGAGCTACTATCCGTGTTCAGATCTCCAGACTTGTCTTGTCTTGTATTTTGTACGGTAAAGTAAACGAATAAATCAATCATCATGAAGATTCTCTTCTTGTTTTTCTTCGTCTCTTTCCTCTTTGTGGAATTCCTGAGCACTGCCTCTCCAGTACAAGAATTTGAGTCAGTTGATCAATTACTACATGAAGAATTGGCAGCAGTGGGAGGTAAAATTTTCACACATTTTGATCAATTTTTAAACTGCTTTTTTTTCTTTATTCCGTGCAATGTTTATAATATTTGTTTAAAATTCGACCATCATGCTGGGCTTACTATGTTTTTCTTAATTATGATTTATTGTCACTATCTATTTAAATGTGTACATATTAATCTTTTGAAATAAATTAAACATAAAAAGTTATTTTCGTCATTTGCGTGGTTTTTTTTGTTGTTTTGCACGGCCATGACATATATAACAAGCCTTTTGAGAACCATTGAGCCCTCTTTGTCTTTCTCTAATACCGGTAATTGATAAGATTAATTTGTTCTTCATAATATGTTTATCCTGGAAACGCCGTTTCGTGCCCACTTCGTTTCTCACTTTTCTTTATTCACTTTATTCTTGTAGTAAAACTTTATTTATTACTTTTCAGAAAGTGCAGTTCTCTCGCGCAGCAAGCGGGCCACGTGTCCCTGGTTCCCTGGCGCGTGCGAGATCCACTGCAGGAGTAAGGGCTTCTCCACGGGCTTCTGCCGCGGAGGCACCTGCACGTGCAAGAACCATTAGAAGCCAGCAATTTGATTAAATGCAAACTTAGGCAAGCTTACACACCAAACGAAGCAGTCAGACAAGTGCCAAGAACAATATATCTACATTATGTTTTGTGATCTAACAGCTCCTTGATGTACGTTTACTATGTAAAAAAAAAATTATTTATAAATAATTTTATGTAAAGAACTAATAAGTGTTTTCCTACATATGGCTTCCAATAATTCCGATTAGGTATTTTTAATGAATTGAGAAGTTAACTTGATTCTTGAGAGGAGTCATCTTGTAGGAGAGGCAAGTACGAGTATATTGAGAGACACGATGTCAAAGATAAGACTTGGTCAAATGAACACACATTTTTAATATTAAACCCACACACAAGACCCTGGTGAAAATAATTTCGTTCGGGGCATATGTCATCTTTGGAGATGCTATGTCTTCACTTCACTTCGGCCTTTTAAGGAAAGGAAGGAGATGAGGTTCTGGGAAGGAAAAGGTTCTGAGAGGTGGGTAGGAATCAAGAGGTCAGTGTGGGTGAAGAGAGACCAGTTGGAGAGGTCAAGATCACCGGCCTCTCCCAATCGTATTGGACAACTTGTGGTGATCCATGGCAGAGGTGTAGGTTATTCAATAAATTATTCCTCGAGCTGCGATACCCATATCCGTCCCAAATTCATATTCACCAATTTCCTCTCTGAATTTTGAGTTTGACACTAGTGCAAATATTTTGTACGTTTCCTTTTTTAAATAAGTTATTTCTTTTAGGAGTAAGGATTCTCCAAAAATCGTTAAAATACCCTAGTTAGAACGCCATCGAATATTCAAAATTTGAGATAGAATATTTTCTTCTTATGCAGTTCTTTTTCAAAAATCGGTTCAGTTTTGAAAGAGAAAAATGGGGAATACGAAACCCTGATTTTGACGACTTTGGTGCTAGATAAAAATTTCTTGTAAACTGGCTCTGAGAAACCTAAACAATATTAGCGATTCTCAATCGAACATTTGGAACAGAAAAAGATACGATCGCACCTAGGAATTTAGCTTTGACCACCGAGAGCACCGACCCTAAGGTCCTGGGTTCGATTCCTATATGTGACTCTATCTTTTTCTGGTTGTTTTTTTAAATTTTAATATCTTTAAAGTATTTTTAAATGTTTTCTCTTATCATTTTACCTTCGATCAATTACTACGTCAATGCATTTTACAAATCAAATCAAAAGTTTATTTAGAAATCACAAGATTTGTAAGTAGGTTCTTAATTACCTACCTGTTTAATTACCTACCTATAAATCATATATACTGTTGATTTCAAATAAGGAATTATACGACATCCTAAAAATATCACTATCTCAATGACAAACTTTTTAAATTTATTTCTTCGGTCAGGTTTGACGGACGGCGTGGTCTTGCGGTAAGGCATTTGACTCGCAATCTGAAGATCGTGGGATTGAATCCTGGCGTGGGCAAAATAAATTTTATTCGTATAATTTGTGTTATTTCACAATTAATTCGTTTAAAATAATGTATAGCATTTACGAGTATACTTGCGGCACGTTCCAGAGTGGAAGATACTCTCAGTATCACCCTGGTTTAAGACCACCATTCAGAATTGAAACGTTGCTTGAAATGGCGTTAGCCGTGTTTGGTGACCAGATCTGAATAGCCAGGTACTTCCCCCCCTTCCACTTCCCTATCTTCTTCCCCTTCCGCTACCTTCAGCCCCACAACATACCCCAATTGGGGATGCCATAGTCTCACTGGCTCCAGACGGGAGCAGTTGGGACTCTTGTGCATATTCGTAAAAAAAAAATTAAAAAAAGGTACCACAATAATTATTATTCCTAAGTGGTAGCTGGTTGTAGAATCCACGCACGAATAAAATAGTGGTATCCAATTCAGCCACCATCTTGATCCAGGAACGGAACACAAATACAAAATTTACAGGAAAATGAAATGACAAACGGTCGAGTTAAAGCGTTTCGCTACACTCAGTCAGCAAACAGATAATATTTTTTGCGGTTTAGATAGAATTCGACAGAATTGACAATTATTTGCAAAAAACCCGTTAAATGGCTAATAATTATTCTTTATTCCAAGAATTTATTAATTAAGGAAAACGTATCAAATAATATTAATGAATTCTCTTGGAATGGTTCTGAAAGTACCTAGACAATCAAAGATAAAATCAATGGTGAAATCTTAACAATTTGACATCATAGTTCTATTTTCGTTCAAACTAGCTTTTGCCCCCGGCTTCGCTCCCATAATATTATGGAGGGTTTCCACTCCGCCTCTTCCATCTTCCCTATCCCCACGCCATCCCCCCCCCCCCCCTCCCCCGACCCCCCTCTCCACGATCTCCCCCCCCCCTTCCCCCTCCCCCTCCCACTCCTTTCCAACACCACACAGCATTTCCAAAGATGACATAGGCCCTGAGGGAGTTATTTTCCTCAGGGCCGCCTGTGTTGAGCTAATGTAAAAAAAATGTATAGATATATTTAGTCATATTTTTAACCTTTTTTAATGTGACTTGTTCGCCGAAACAGAAAAATTATTATTCTTGGTTTATCTCAAATAATTCCCTATCACAATGATAAATCCTAAAATTTTGGCAAATGATGATTTTACAAATTGGCGGAATTTTTACATTGATATTTGAAAATTATTGTTTTTATTGTTTTTTTTTTACTCTAGCTTCACAGGGGCCCTTCCCTCGGGGTCTGTGTCATCTTTGGGGATGCTGTGTAGAGGGTCTTTGTAGGGAAAGGAAGAAGATGAAGTTCTGGGATGAAAAGGGGTATAAGGGATGAGTAGGAATCTGGGAGGCAGTCAGGAGTGACGGTCGTATGAATCCATTCTTCCCACTGCGGTTCAAGGCGATGCGGGTCGAGAAAGTGCGGCTGGAGAGGTCAAAAGGACTTCCTCAAGCAGTCTCTCCGATTCGGCTAGCCATGCAGTAGATGGGCAAGTGCATCCGCCGCCAAGACCTAGACAAACCTCACCCCAAAAACCCGGAAGCCCCTGTAGGAGAGTTAAAATGTGCGGTTATAGGTATTTTTTGATGCCAAATAAAACAAATACATAAAAACAAATTGTCAAAAAAAAGTTTTTTTCTGGATAGGGACACCCTAATCACCAGCGGTATGAAATTTACTTTAAAACCTATTCTCATACCTACCAAATATATGTATAAAAAAATCATAAAAATCGGTCAAGCTGTTTCGGAGGAGTGCGACCACAAACACCGTGACACGAGATTTTAATGTATAAGATGGGAGGCGGCATATTTCACGACAAAAAATAAAGTTGTTAATAAAACAACGACCCGAAAAATCGAAAATTTTCTTCGTATAGCCGTAGTCATTGTTCTTTATACACCTATAAGTCATTTTTTTATTTATTTTATTTCTATTCTGGAACATACACAATACAGATTATTACGTCAGTTTACATAGATATTAAGTTTAGTAATTAGAAAAAAGTAATAATGATCCGTAACTGTATGTATATACGTATAGTATTAGTATAGTATAGGTATAGTATTATATAGTATTTTGTGGAGACCTCACGATTCAAGGTGGTAATTTTGATACGCATTTCTTAAAATTGTTACAGAAGATAAATTAACCGGTTCCATACAACTCACGTGGCTTGACACGGTAGCTGAAAGAAAGCAATTAAATTTTGCATACACATTGGGTTTTCAGAATCCCCTCAGATAATGACGAATGGTCTGGGAGGCAGTGGCGCAGCTTAGTGAGGGCGGCAGGGCGCTACCTTTTACCAAATTTTGGACCTTGCGCCAAATTTTACCACCCCTTAAAAGTGTCGCCGGGTGGAAAAAATTTACAAATAATAATAATATCTTATAAAAATTTAAAGCATCTCATTTCAAATTTTTTCGCACATACAATTCAGACCGATTGAAATGAGTACTGAATTTTTCATTATTTATTTTTGTCGAAACCGGGGAATCCTCTTTCTTTAAAAAATGACATCTTGCTCATTGTAGCGACTTCAAGAATTACCCTATTTTATTTTGGGCTTGGATTGTTATGTATAATATTCAACGAGAATGACTTTGGGGAAGTTCGTGAGTGATGCTTTGACAATTCATTTTATCACGAAAGTTTCAGAAAGTTCAAATACACATTAACTTTTAATCGTATATATGTACACGTTTTCTGAATTAGTTAAACGTGATTTTAGTGCTTATTAGTACGTGTCGTGATTATTAAACTATTGAACATTGTTGAAAAATTGTATTGATTGTGTACGCATACATTCGTCTTTTATACACAACTAGCCGACCCGGACACACTTTGCTGTGGATAATGAAACACAATGCCATTACCCAACCTTTATAACCAACGCCATCTGTTAATTTGCATAATATCAAATCCACACCGAATCACTCTATCAATTGGTGAAAACCGTATGAAAATCCGTACTAAGATCTAAGCGTACAGACAGCGGAAGTGACTTTGCTTTATACTATGTAAAGATTCGGTAATAACTTAATCTTGTCGATCGTCGAAGTATAATCATAAGTTTTCTATTCCTGTTATATCAATGTAAGTGATATACATGTAAGAATTTTTTAATAAATTTGATGGTTATATTTTAAAACACATATACACATGATTTTTTTATTTATTTTGTAACCTGAACAATACATAATACCTAATGATGATTGTTCTTACCGAAAATTTCAAATCGAAGTACCTCAATGCGGGAGCGGCGAAATTTTCCTCCGGCGGCTGACACCCACGCTACGCCACTGCTGGGACGGGGGAATTTCTCTTCTCCGCATCATAAAGTAAACAATAACAAGGACCAATATGTGTTACGGTTTATTTTGATCAGCTAATCGGTTATTTAAATAGCCAGTCAATTTCACTAACCGATATCATTCAATACAGGTATCGCAGATATCCAGACTCTAGTGTCTTGTCTTGTGTTTGTGTGGCAAAGTAAACCAACAAATCAGTCATCATGAAGTTCCTCTTCTTGTTTTTCTTCGTCTCTTTCCTCTTCGTGGAATTCCTGAGCACTGCCTCTTCCGAAGAAGATTTTCCGACCCTGGTCTACCCAACTACCCAACTACCACAGGACGAGTTGGCTGTTGGAGGTAAATATGTTTTTCTTTGACCGTCTATAAAAGCTCTTCTGGTTCTGATATGATGGTAGTCATTTTATACTAAACGATTCTAGTTAAATAACAGTTGTGTAAGTACATATTTCTTTAAAACGTACAGCAAGTTAAAATTGTTAATATGAAAATAATACCTACGATAAAATAATATTATCTTTTCAATTAATTTTTATGCAGACTTTCTGAACTCTTCTAAATCTTTGATTTGTTGCTTAATTTAAAAAGTATTTTGTGTGAAGTTGTGATATTTCTAATACCATTTAATTGTATCATTTTTCTATTAATTTTTATAGACAATGTCTCTCTGCATTACAATTTTTACAGTTTAAAATATCTATTGCGTTTCTTTCTTTTGTTTTTGTTCGTAGTATACTTCTTATAAACTGCTTAATTAATGGGATCTTAAAGGTTTTATCTTGTGTAATTACTATATTATTTAATTGCTTGTTCCTTAGTAGAACCGTATGTTTTAGTGTGGACCGACATGATCACCAACACAGAAATTCTCAGGCGGGCTAGAGCAGATAGGGAACTGCTTACATTAATGAAAATCAGGAAAATTTCTTATCTGGGTCATATACTTCGAGGGGAGAAGTATCACTTGCTCCGTTTAATATTGAAAGGCAAGATAGAGGGTCGCCGAAGGCGTGGCAGGAGACAAATGTCTTGGCTGCGTAATATACGAGAGTGGACCGGTATTAGAAGTGTGGAGAAGCTTTTCCGGACAGCGCAAGATAGAGAGACATTTTCAAGAATGATCGCCAACGTCGGGGGGACCTAATAGGGCACACAAAGAAGAAGAAGATTTTGTAGAAAACGTTAATTTATTATAGCTTACCTAAGTGTTTGTACTTAAAACCAATTAAAAAACCTTGTCAAAATCTTTTTAATCAAGTTAGATATCTTTTATTCAAGATAAAGACAGTCAATAAATAAAGGTTTGGGCGATAAGATTTAGGAGAGTTCAACTCTTTTAGTTTGAGTTTTCGCCAGACGTTTTTTCAATGACCATTCCAGAGCATGAGACCGTTCTAAGATTTTGTAGGTTCAAAAGACGGCAATGGGCTGGGCATGTAGAAATAATCCATACATATTAAATAATACAATTTGGGAGGTGGATATGAGTACCGGCGCTCCGGGAACCAATTATTTGATAACCAACACCTCTGCCTTTGGTCACACCAAGTGGTTCATTTCGTTTAGTTACTCAGCAGAGGTATCCGCCAAGGGTGAAGTTTATCTACGTCTTTATCTGAATCTGGATAAAGACATAGATAAACTCATCCAATAAGACAAGAAGGCCTCTTGCATGCCATAATGGAGGGTATGACCGAGGGGACAAACGCTAGGGGACGCCCACGCCGAGAGTACCTGGAGGACCTGCTGGTGGACGTGCGCTGCTCATCATATGCAGACTTCAAAAGAGCCGCACAAGACAGGGAAGAGTGGAAGAAACGAATAGATGACATTGCTGCAAACCAATCTCAGGATTGAAACCAGAGAGAGAAACTCATCCCAGGGGGTCGGATCTGGAGAGACTGGTTGAGGAAGACCTTTTGACCTCTTCAACCAGATTCTATCGACCCATCGTCGATTCTTCCATCTTAACAGACGGATTGCAATCTTTAGAGCACATGCGTCCGGTGGGAACGCTCTCCTAGTTCTGCCGGCATTAAAATGGAAGATGCTCAGAGGAACTAGTGTCATTGATCCCTTCGCCACTGGTGCATGGTCGGGAAACACGCCAAACGCGTGCCCAACATATGTACCCGGTTGACATTTGTCATATGAGAACGGGTCGCTTCTTCGACTCGTTTTTGTGTTCAACAGCTCGGCTGTGGGACGATTTGCCGGCCTCTGTGTGTCCTCCTTCCTACAACATGGGTCTCTTCAAGACCAATGTTCATTCCTTCCTCTCCCCACACTGCATCTCAGATGACATGGACCCTGAGGGAAATTATTTTCCTCAGGGCCTCCTGTATGGAGTTAATGTAAAAAAAAATAAACTAACCACTCCATGAACTATTATTTTCCAGGGACAGAAGTCCTCTCGCGCAGCAAGCGTGCCACGTGTCCCTGGTTCCCCAGCTTGTGCGAGATCCACTGCAGGAGTAAGGGCTTCACCACAGGCTTCTGCCGAGGAGGTACCTGCACGTGCAGGAACGATTAGAGGCCTGCGAAGATTCTCACAAATTAATAATTGGATGGGACACAACAAACTATTTCGAAAAGCCTTTTAAAATATTGTTTTCATTCCAAAATGCACGATTGATTTAGTGCTGATTGTAAATATTGTAAAGTAGTAGTAGTACTGTAGTTTTTTTTATGGTACATCAATTCTTGATATTTTTCTTCCAAAAAAATGTAAATATTTAAATAAATTTTATAATAACTTAATGAACTGCGATTTCTTTTAACTTCCATTTCCACGTCAATTGAATGTCAATTGAAATATTTATAAAAGAAACAAATTCGAATTGAAAAAAGCATTTTTTTTTTCATTTTTAATTTTATGAGTAAAATCTCAAATTATAATATTTAATTAAATGAAGACAATTGTTATAAATTGATAATTCAGCAGAAGGACGTCAAGTAAAAACATCTGGTTTCAATGGAGGAATTCCTGGTTTTATTCACAAAGCACATTTGCTACAATAATTTGTCCCGACCCGACAAAACACTAAATTTGGTCACTTTGACCACTTGCTAGACAATGCTAGCTGTTTATAGGAGATCCACGAATTAAGAGAGAGTTAAACTAGAAAGGCAGACTATTTATAATAAGTTTTCTAACACAATCAAAATAAACATCACTTTCGTGTCACCATAACACATTATACGATATAAAAAACCAGAGATCTACTTTACCGTCTAGTGTTTACCTTTAGTTTCGAATTACGTCGCTAATCTGTAAAATCCCATATTAACTGACAATAGGCTACAAAAATACGCCGCTAGATGGCAGTAGTCTTCACTCTTTTTAACAACAATATTAGCGAAACTCAATCGAAAATGTGGGGACAGAAAAATCAGAAAAAGATATTGGCACCTCTAGGACTCTAACCCAGGACCCTTTGCTTACATCGCATGTGCTCTACAAACTGAGCTAAGGTGTCGATATCAAATTCGATCACTTTTAACTGTATCATACTTCGACTAAGAACTACCAACATTATCTTAATTTTCTTAACGCACATATTATTGGCTGCTATCTTTATATATGATTGCAAGATTCAACCCGAATTCTATGAATGCTATAAAATAAATTTTTATCCTAGACTTGCAGTAAAGTCAATAGATGTCGCACATTGAAAATAAATTGGATAAAAAATATCCAGTCACTATCTAGATAGCATTTAGTTCAGGTCTGTGCTGCCATAGGTCACCCCAAGTGGTTCGCCTCGTTTGGTGACTTAGCAGAGGTGCTTGGGTTCATGGGGTTAGGTATGTCCGGATTTTGGCGGTATATGCTTCTGCCCACCGGCTGCCTTGCAGGCCAGATCGGGATAGTATTATTGTGGAAGTGCCTTTGTCTTCTACAGCCGTACTCTCACGGAACATCGCCTTGCACTGCAATGGGAGGGTTGGATTCATACATCCGTCACTCTTCTTCTCGTCAACTTCTGATACACTGACCCTTAGATTCCTACCCACCTTTCATACCCTTTTCCTTCCCAGAACTTCCTATCCTTCCTTCACTAAAAAGACCCTCCACGCAACATCCCCAAAGATGACATAGACCCTGAGGAAAATAACTCCCCTCAGGGCCTCCTGGGTGAATGTTAAAAAAAAAAACACCGCTAAAGCCATTTCAAGAAATATTTCAATTCTGAATGATTGTCTGATACTGAGAATATCTTCCGCTCTGGAACGTGCCGGAAATATACAGTATTTTTTTTTATCTTAAAATTAATTAATTGCGAAATAACACTAGTTTATCACATAAATTTTACTTGCGCCCGCCTGGATTTGAATACGTAACCTTCGAATTGCTAGTTGTATGCAGTGGCGGACTAAGGGGGGGGCGGGGGGGGCGGCCCGCCCCGGGCCCCCGGTCCTGGGGGGCCCCCAAACGCCTCCATGTTCCCTTGATCAAATCCTAAACAAGCCTTTAAAAAAATTTTTTAGGCATTTTTTATTTCATCTTTTGAAAAATGCACTCGTTAAAAATGCTCTCACCATTTTTTTTAAAGAATTTTCAAAAATCGACGGATATACAACATTTTATGTGAAACCGTTCGAAACAGTTTTGAATTATCCTTCAGCAAAACTTTGAACGCGTTTTTCTCGAAACTTTTTAACATTTTCGAACCTAGTTGACAACATATTAAACAAACTATACATCCGATTTGCATTCATCAATTCTTAAATTGTTTGAAATTCAGACTGTCCATGGCACCATGCAGGTGAATTTCGATATCTGAAAAAAGATAAAAATGGCGGACCAGCAATTTTGTTTTTATGATAAATTTTCATCTTTCATAAAAATAAATTAGAAGCGGGCCCTTTATTAAACAATCCCTACGTAGTGTCATAGTCAGATCCGGATTAAACATGTTGGGGCCCCTAGGCTATGCACATCTCGGGGCCCCTTTACCATAGGGGCCCCTAGCCGATGCGTGGCTCCTAGGCAGTGGCCTACACGTGCATAATACGGCCCTGCCAGGGTAGACTTAAACATGTCGGGGCCCCTAGGCAAGCACGTCTCCAGGGCCCCCTTCCCCTAAGGGCTCCTACCCGATGCGGGGCACCTGGGCAGTTACCTACAGGTCTTATGGATAACACGGCCCTGGCTATAGTGACTGAATTTTCAAAGGCAATGGCCTACACTGCCTTATGGATTGTACGGCCCTGCCAGGGCTGGCTTAAATATGTAGGACCCCTAGGCAATGCACGTCTCAGGGCACCTTTACCCTAGGGGCCCCTACCCGATGCGGGGCCCATAGACAGTGGCCTACACTGTCTTATGGACAATCGGGCAATGCCAGGGCCGGCTGAAACATGTCGGGGCCCCAAGGCAATGCTCATCTCGCGGCCCCTTTACCCTAAGGGACCCTACCCAATGCGGGGTTTTTCTAATATGTTGTCAACCAGGTTGTAAAACGTAGTGATAAAAACGCGTTCAAAGTTTTGCTGAGGGATAATTCAACACACAAACTGTTTAAAACGGTTTCATATAGGATGCTGTATCTCCGTCAATTTTACAAATTTCCTTACAATATTTGGTGAAAGATTATTAACAAATGCATTTTTTAGAAAATGCCCTTTGCTAAAGGTTATCTTATCATTATAGATAATAAAGATAGTAATGAAATAGAAAAGTAATTAAAAAGAATCAGTGATGGACTAACGGGAGGGGAGGTAGGGGGGGAAGGGGCGGCTTCTGGTCCCCGGGGGCCTCCTTCAGCAAAACTTTGAATGTTTTTTTCGAAACTTTTTTAACTCGTTTTTCAATCTGGTTGACAACATATTTAAAGAAAACTGTACATCCGCCTGTATATATTTTTATTGCATTTGTATTTACATTTGCATGTACCAAGTCTTAAACTGTTCGAAAATCCAGTGTCTATGGCACCACATAGGGGAATTCTGAATTCTAAAAAAAAAATGTCGAAACAGCGAATTTTATTTTCGAGTTTTTACGGAAAATTTTCAGATTTCATAAAAAAAATTGAAGGGGGTCTTTTCTAAAAAAAATCCCTATGTGGTGCCATAGTGACTTGATTTTCTAACAGTTTAAGACTTGGTGCATGCAAATCGGATGTATAGTTTTTCTAACATGTTGTCAATCAGGTTGAAAAACGTAGTTTTGAGAAAAACGCGTTCAAAGTTTTGCTAAAGGATAATTCTACACACATAATGTTTAAAACTGTTTAATATAAAATATTTTATTAACAAATGCGTCTTTTAAAAAATAAAATAATAAATAAAAGTAAAACATGATCAAGGGAACACGGGGGTGTTTGGAGGCCCCCCAGGAAAGAGGTCCGTGTGAACTGAATAAAAACTTTGTAAAATTACATCAACTTTTACTAGGGGGGGGGCCTCATTCAGCTTTGCCGCCCCGGGCCTCTGACGGGCTTAGTCCGCCACTGGTTGTATGTCTGAATTCAAAGGTAATCTATTTAAGCTAGTCGTATTTCCGTATTCAAAAACGTATTCGAAGAAAATATTTACCTAACTACAATTTCGGGAAATTACTTTAATTCATTATTTACCCGCGGTAGGTGTTTTTTGTTTTTGTTTTCGAAATGTCGTGCCATCTACCATCACTGAACAAACAATCTCTAGGGATGTCGAATCTACGCCAATTTAAAAGAAAACTGTTGTAACCAATTTTAGACATTTCCATTTATTGTAAAGTTTTTGAAAATGAGTAGAATTATGAAAAAAAAATTACATTATTTTATGTACACAGACACGCCCAAAAAACACTTCTATATTTTTATATCTTCAGTGAATACCACGAATAACACATCACAATGGAGACCCTATCTCACTCTAACCGAGTTGAGGTAAATCATTTATCATTGAATTCACGTCGCACACTGAGTCAAAATCCACACAATCTGGTCAAAACGCTTATTTTTATTGGCAGCTAATTATTTTTTTTTTTTTTTTTTTTTTTACATGAGCTCCACACAGGAGGCCCTGAGGAAAACAATTTCCCTCAGGGCCTATGTCATCTTTGGGGATGCTGTGTGGAGGGTTTTTTTAAGGAAAGGAAGGAGAGGAGAGTTCTGGGAAGGAAAAGGGTTTAAGGGGTGGGTAGGAATCTGGGGTTCAGTGTGTCTTGGTCATCCGCCTCCAAGACCTAGACAAACCTCACCCTATGAACCCGGGCACCCCTGCTAAATCACCAAACGTAGCGAACCACTTGGGGTGACCTATGGCAGAGGTGTTGGTTATCCAATAAAGGTTCCCGGGGCGGCGGTACCCATTCCCGCCTCCCAAATTGATTCTTTAAAAAATTCAATGGAAATGGCACGGCGACGACAACGGCACGCTGCGTCTCATTTATTTAATACGAGTGAGATAATAACGATTAACGACGTATAATAACCATTGCATTTCTCCTATGGGGAAGCAGAGATACGTACGTCGTTTGCCTCACCATTATGTAATATGTAAGAAAGAGGTGCAGCATTATTGTGGTAAAGAACCTTTTTATGCTTTTTTGGTGCCGTTGTCGCCGTAGCGACTTATGTATGGGCCCATGACCGCATTACCCATGACTCAACAGCCAACTTTTATTTATCTAGTAATTTTTTTTAATTTTTTTGATTTTCAAAATTATTCATTTACCTTTTTATTACACTGAAACAAAATTAAATGATTAAAACTGGTAAAAAATTGCTACTTTACATACAGCAAATTTATTAGGTGGCACCATTTTAATTCGAAGTTAATATATTATTTAGTTTTACCCACGTTGATAAATCTATTAAATTCGCGGTTTAAGTCATTTATTTTGAAGAATAATTGTGTGTTTTTTTTTCTTCGAACGAATGTGAAATTTAAGTGAAATAGCAGCAAGTAGTAAATGATTTCAGTAATTCTTCAACAAATTCAAATGAATTATTAAAAATAAAAGTATCATGTAAATATTTTGTTAATGGCATAGAGAGCAAATCATGTAGAAAATATATTGCTTTGTTTTGGATTTCACAAACCGCAGCATCATTACTTATTTTATTCACCATACTACTTAAGCTTTTCTATAATCATTTTATTTTCAATTGATCACTTATATTTTTGGCCACATATTGACGATTTAGCTCCACTGTGGGAGCTGGGTTTTTCGAAATCCTTTTAATAAATATTGACGAATAGTATGGAGCGGGGATTTCCTACTCCCCATCATCGAATGAACAAAACAAATTACGAATATGTAATACGGTTTACTATATTTACACAGTCGTTCCTATAAATAGTCAGACAACTCTACTGACTGCCATCATTCGATACAAGTTCTCCCAACTTTAATTGTCTCGTCTTGAGTTTTGTGCGACAAATTAAATCAACAATCTAATCATCATGAAGCTGATCTTCTTGTTCTTCGTCGTTTCTTTCTTCTTCGTGGAATTCCTGAGCAATGCCTCTCCAGCACAAGAAGTTGAGTCAGTGGACCATTTATTGCACGACGAGTTGGCTGTTGAAGGTAAAAAAAAAAACTCTCACTTGTCCAAAAAAAATTCCCGTGATAGTATTCTGATCGCGATTTTTTTTTATATTAACTGTTTTAGAAAGGTGATGAAATACGCTTTCAAATTTTATAATTCGAAATAATCATATATTTTTTAAAATGTAAAAAATTTGCATGCAAAAATAAAATAGTTTTAAAATGGTTCCATTGTCGGTCTATGTAAAAATCTTATATATAAAAATCTCGTGTCACGGTGTTTGTGGTCGCAGTCCTCCGAAACGGCTTGACCGATTTTTATGAATTTTTTAATATATTTGGTAGGTGTGAAAATAAGTTTTAAAATATATTTCATACCGCTGGGTGATTAGGGTTTACCTATCCAGATTTTTTTTTTTTTTAATTTTGACAATTTTTTTTTATTTGGCATTAAAAATATCTATAACCCCAAAACTTAACCCTCCTACCCCCACCCTCACTTTTTTTAATCGCTATTTTAGTATTTTTGTAAGAACAAAAAATTTTACCGTCTTTCGTATTTCAAACAGAACGAAATTATTTATATTGTTGAATGACAGATGGCGCCACGTCCGCCTCATCGAACTTTCATCCACACATGCGCAAGACATTTTGATATTTCATTCGGCATCATGTTCTCGCGTGGGCAAACCATCGAGCTTATCTGTGTTGGCTAAAGACGGGTTGACAAAAAATACTCTCAATTGCTCTTCGAAATTTACATTGATTTTCATTCTTTCATTTTTCTACTTAAGTTGCTGTTTTTTTGCTTTTATCTCCTTCTGTCATAGATCCCATTCCGACACTCTTACAATACATTCGTTTTTTTTATTTAACAACCAAAATATTCACATGACAGAACAACGTTTGTCGGGTCAGCTAGTAATTTATAAAAAAATCCCGAAGTATCTTTTTTTTTCAAATTGCCACTCAAAGGTTTGTTTTCATAAAAGTGTACATTTTGGGTTTTTGGTGGTTATTGGAATGTAAAGCGTGGTGTTGGTGGTGAACATATTTCTCTCCATGATAGTAAGGGAGTTACAGCGATTTATATCAGACCTATATGAGCTGGGACAAATAAGGTATCCTTTAATTAAACGGGTTAAATGAAATAGTACAGTGTTTGCACGGACCGACGTAAAATAATTCCTGTTTCTAACATTGTTCAATTCAATTTGGGAGGAGAGTAGCGGATTTACAAAACCTCTACCGGTTTAGTTGCGGTGGCGACTGAAATGGGATAGGTTTGTTGTGCAATATCATCAACAAACCCTATACCGTTTCAGTCAACAGCGCCGTTTGTTACGCTAAACCATCTACATAGCAAATTCTGTCTCAGTTACGGTGACGACTGTAGTTATTATAGAGTAGCGTTTATTTATGCATTTACTTTGTTGTATATTTATTTTTTACATTACGTCGCTTTAGTTCGTATTTGTCCAACAGACCATTAGAAAATTTTACATGAGGAGAAGGTTTTCTCTCATTATTTCAATGAAACATTATGGTAGGTGTATACGATAAAGCTATTTCCGCAAAGGTAAATGTCGCATTAGTTTAAATAGTTCTTAGTTAAATGATTAACTATCATTTTTCATACTTAATTTTTTATTTTAAAATGGAGATTGAACAAAAACTAAAATGGTCTGTTGGACAAATAAGAACTGAGGCGACGATTAATAAAAAACGTGACTCGAATTATATTCCTCAAAGTTAAAACTAACTGCGGGAACATATTATTATAGGATTTAGATGAGTTTACACAACAAAACCTTTTCCGTTTCAGTCGCCGTTGCGACAGGCTGACCCCCAGATTCCTTATACCTTTTCACTTCCCGAAATATCATCTCCTTCCTTACCTAAAATTACCCTCCACACAGCACGTTCAAAAATGATTCAAGGCCCGAGGAGAATTTTTCTCAGGGCCTCCTATGTGGAGCTAGTGCAAAAAAAAAATAAAGCTTTGTGTGATTATTTTTGATACTAACAATTCGCAGTGGAATTTCCATTAAAATGATAATATTCCTTTATTGAAACAATTAAGTTGTCAGAAATAAAAAACGGTAAAATGTTGTTAAAGTAAATTGTCTCAATTTCAGTAAAACTTAATTGCAACGATAAATGTTGCTTGCAAAATAAAGCTTTCTGAATAATTACAATGATTGCATGCAACAATGCAATATTGATAATAATCGCTATTTTCAATTCTTACAGATATTCGCGTAAAGGTGAAAAATTTAACGATTTTTCATTTTATAAAACAAAAAACCATTGACTAAGCTTTTAACATCTCAGCTTTTGGTACAATAATCACGTAACTGACGTTTCTATGTCTAATTTCAACGTTAATATGATTCACAAACAGTTTCATAATGCATTCAAGGTATTAGGCTAATCTTTTAATTCAACAGTTGTCTCAATTCTTAGAAGGGCATGCTTGGTTTTAATTGACGGAAATTGGCAATGAAGTAAATTTCAATATCGTCATCAATTCCGTTCTAACTTCACAGCGGAGCTGCGTAGATTATATCAAGATGACTATGCGCCCTTATGTGAAAGCATAATGATCTAAAAACCTCTAAAATAACGAATCATTTATTGAATCAAGGAAAGATAAGTTTGCCACGGAATCATGATCCATTGGTTCTTCTCACCACTGAATGTGCGTCTTTAAAATTCCTACGGCAACGGCACACCACGCGGAGTCTCATTTCTAATACGAGTGATGGGGATATTATAATGATTTGATTTTTTCTATCGAAAGCGGACACACGTGCATCGATTGTCTCGCTTTTATTCAGTAAGAAGCTGCTGCAAGAGTGTGATAAAGAATTAGAGTAGGAATTTGACCGGTCGGTGGTTGAGTTGGCATCGCGTTTGAGTCTCACTCAGGGACCCGCGTTCGATTCCTCAGCTAAGTTCTCTATTTATTCGTCTTTTGTATTCTCCAAGCGCCCTGTTACATCCATGAACATATTTTCTATTAACATTTTAATGAATTAAAATTTGAATATAAAAATCTCGTGTCACGGTGTTTGTCGCACTCCTCCGAAACGGCTTGACCGATGTTTATGATTTTTTTAATGTATATTTGGTAGGTGTGAGAATAGGTTTTAAAGTATATTTCATACCGCTAGGTGATCAGGATGTCCCTATCCAGAAAACAAAGTTCTGTTTTTAGGACAATTTTTTTTTAATTTTTTTTTTTATTTGGCATCAAAAAATACCTATAACATCAAATTTTAACCCGCCTACTCCCACCCTCCGATTTTAGTATTTTAGTATGAACAAATTTAACCGCCTTTCGTATTTCAAACAGAACGAAATTATTTATATTGTTGAATGGTAGATAGCATCGAACTTTCATCCACACATGCGCAAGACATTCACGAGAAGCGTCGCATCATTTTGGTATTTCATTCGGCATCAAGTTCTCGCGTGGGCAAACCATCGAGCTTATTTGTGTTGGCTAAAGACGGACTGACGAAAAATATCGTACACTCAATTGCTCTTCGAAATTCATATTTATTTTCTTTATTTCATTTTCCTACTTTAGTTGGTGTTTTTTTTTTTGTTTTTTATCGGCGGTCATAGATCCCATCCCCACACACTTACAATACATTTGTAGCAATTGAACGTGCTACGTAAACACAGTTAAAAGAAAGCTCTAGAATCATCGGTTGATAGTTTTTTTATGTGCCATTAAAATTTTCACAATGTTATCAACATATGGAGTGTGACAGTTAAAAAAATAAACAGTACAATTTGTTTCAGCTTGCTGTTCAAAAGAATTGGAATTTGAATTGCTTGAATTTGAATTCTTAAGTAAGTACTTCTCACAGCGCAGGTAGCTACAGTACTCCCTCCCCAGACAACGCAGACATGGCTGCGGTGGAAAGAGGAATAGTCAGATACCGAGGTGATCGGGAAATCGAACCCGCCTTCCAGAACGAGTGGTTGTGTGTGTCCGATCCTTACTGCCATCGAACAACGGAAGGGTTGGTTGTGATGTGGCGGCTGGTGACTCTGATGCGGTTTGCGAGTGTGATGTGAAACTCTCAAGATCTTGAGCAACGTATGCTGGTTTGAGGCGGTCGATGCTCACGGTGATTTCCTTCCCTTTTACCAGTATGGTATATGTTCGTTCGTGCCGACGAACGACTTTATGAGGGCCACTGTAGGGTTGTTGAAGCGGGCTCTTGACTGTGTCGTCCCTCAGAAAGACGTGAGAAGCTGTGGGAAGATTTTTGAAGACGAAACGATGTCCATAACCATGGCGGGTACCTTCAACTGGTCTCAGCTCGTTGAAATGTTTCCGTAGTTCCTTGAGGAAGCTTCCGGTGTCGTCGTTAACATTAGGTCGTGCTGTACATAGAAATTCGCCGGGTAAGCGGAGCGGCTCGCCGTATACTAGCTCGGCTGAGGTTGTCGCGAGGTCATCTCTCCAAGCTGCTCTGATTCCCATGAGTACGGTGGGAAGTGTTTCCGTCCAACGGTTATTCTGATGGCACTTGATCGCTGCTTTCAGTTGACGATGAAATCGTTCCACCATGCCATTTGCTGCGGGGTGGTATGCAGTTGTATGGATTTGCGTCGTGCCTGCCAGGAAATTCAACTGCCTGAACAGCCTCGACTCAAATTGTCTCCCTTGGTCCGTAGTAATGCGGAGTGGAGTGCCGAATCTTGTTATCCAGCCCTTGTAGAAAGCACGCGCCACTGTTTCAGCCTCTTGGTCTGGGATCGGGAATGCCTCTGGCCATCTCGTGAATCTGTCTACGCACGTGAGACAGTATCGGCATCCTTCTGAAGAAGGCATGACGATTATGTCGATGTGGACGTGCTCGAATCTAGCGGAGGGTCTGGGAAAGGCTCCCAGGGGTGCTGACACGTGCCGTGTAATCTTGCTTCGTTGGCATTGAAGGCAATTGCGTGCGAGCTTAATAGTCTCAGCTTTAATGGCCGGCCAGACATAACGTTGAGTTATGAGCTTAACCGTGGCCTTAATTCCAGGGTGAGCCAGCTGATGGACCGCATTGAATGCCGCAGGTCTGAACTTCTTCGTGACGAAGGGTCTGGCTATGGTAGTTGAGACGTCACAGTAGAGATGCGCGTCAGTACCCGGAATATTAATCTTTTAAAGTTGTAGGCTAGAACTTCCTTGCAAGTGTTGTTCCAGTTCAGGGTCGCACATCTGGTCAGCTGCCAGCGCTGCGTAGTCCAGAGGAGTATCTATCGTCTCGACCCTGGAGAGAGCATCCGCGACGATGTTGTCTTTTCCGGAGACGTGTCGGATGTCAGTTGTGAACTGGCTGATATAGTCCAGATGGCGGAATTGCCTTGGTGAGCATTTGTCTGCTTTTTGTTGGAAGGCGAACGTGATAGGCTTATGGTCTGTAAATATGGTGAACGACCTGCCTTCCACCATGTGGCGAAAGTATTTCACAGCGAGATAGATGGCTAGTAGTTCTCTGTCGTATGCGCCATATTTCTTTTCAGCTGCCGAAAACTTCTTCGAAAAGAATGCTAGAGGCTCCCAGTGACCTGCGACGAATTGGTGGAGTGCGGCACCGGCTGTAGTATCAGACGCGTCGCTGACGATAGAGAGTGGGGCGTCGCACTTCGGGTGAACGAGCAGGGTTGCCTGGGCCAGAGCTTCCTTGCACTTGCTGAAAGCTTCTACTGTTTCGGCAGTCCAAGACACGAGTTGTTTGCCTTTTTGGTTCCCTTTTAGGAGGTCATTGAGTGGAGCTTGTGTCCTCGCGGCGTTGGGAATGAATCTTCTGTAAAAATTTATTGCTCCCAGGAAACGGCGGAGATCCTTGATGGAAGCTGGTTGGCTGTAGTTGTTGATGGCCTCCACTTTATCTGGGAGGGGTGAAGTGCCAGCGTCGGACACCGAGTATCCTAGGAATTTGACCTTAGTCAGGCCGAAATGGCATTTGGCGGTGTTGATGACAACACCATATTCCTGCAGGCGCTGGAATAATATCTTGAGGTGGGCTAGGTGCTCTTCCTCTGACGTTGAGGCAATAAGGATGTCGTCTATGTAGGCGTAACAGAAATCTAAGCCTCTGGTAACCTCGTCCATGAAGCGTTGGAAGGTCTGGGCTGCGTTGCGGAGGCCGAAAGACATCACCGGAAATTCGAAGAGTCCGAATGGCGTAGTGATTGCTGTTTTCGGAATGTCCTCGGGAGCCACAGGGATTTGATTATATGCCCGCACCAGATCAATCGTTGAGAAGATCTTGGTGCCGCTCAGTGCCTGTGCAAAATCTTGGATGTGGCGTACGGGGTATCTGTCCGGAATAGTTCTGGCGTTCAATCTTCTATAATCGCCACATGGTCTCCACTGGTCGTCCTTCTTGGGTACCATGTGCAAGGGAGATGCCCAAGAGCTCTCGGAAGGTCGAGCGATTCCGAGACGGACCATGGCCTCGAACTCCTTCTTGGCGCGTTTTAACTTGTCAGGAGCAAGGCGTCGTGGGCGTTCGACTGTTGGAGGTCCTGGCGTGGTGTTAATATGGTGCAGTGTTGCGTGACGAACTTCCCTCCTGGCGCCGTCAGGGCGAGTGATGTCAGGAAACTGTTGAAGAAGCTTATGATACGGGGACGTTCCTGTGACCGTCTTAATGGAAGCGATCTTGTTGTCGCTTCGTTTTCCCGTGATGGTCAAATTCGTCACCTGGTCCAGCAGCCGTTTATTTCGGACATCCACCAGTAGCTCGTACTTGGCGAGAAAGTCTGCCCCGATGATTGGCCTGGAGACGTCTGCAATGACGAAGCTCCAAGTAAAGTCGCGTTGCAATCCCAGATCCAGGTTGAGCGTTAGGCTGCCATAAGTAGCGATTGTGCTGCCATTTGCTGCTGCCAGTTCGTATGTCGCTTTAGTGGGGCGTCCCTGGACAAGGCGTCGTGGGAAAACGCAGAGATCTGCGCCGGTGTCTATGAGAAATTGGGTACGGGTTACCCTGTCGGTAACAAAAAGGCGACTGACTTGGTTGGGGCTGGTGCTGGTCGCCATCAGTTTGGGCCCCGCGCGTTTTCCTGCTGGAAGTTGCAGGGTTTGGTGCACTTGCTTGCCTTCGTCCCATACTTCCAGTGGTACCAGCATGTTCCCTCGGGCTGACGACCTCTGGACCGACTGCGGGAACGATTGCTCCAACGATGCGGGGTGGCGCTCCTCCTATGCTGGCCAGAGCGTAGTGTCGAAACTTCGCGCCTCAAAGTAGCGAGCTCTTGTTGGAGAGGCTGCATCAACCGCTCCATCCGTGTTAGTAGTGGCTGATTGATGGGTTTACCCATTTCCTCGGATGTACCGCTCGTGAGGGACATGATGATGATGATTGGTGCGCGAAATTTATCACCGAAGAGTTTATTTCGTGCGCGACGTGCTCGCGGTAGACGTACTTGCACGCGTCGTGTTCACTGTCGGATTCACAAATGTAAACTTCGTGGTCACTAATGTGAACGTCGGTGTCACCAATGTTATCAATTGAACGTGCTACGTAAACACAGTTAAAAGAAAGCTCTAGAATCATCGGTTGATAGTTTTTTTATGTGCCATTAAAATTTTCACAATGTTATCAACATATGGAGTGTGACAGTTAAAAAAATAAACAGTACAATTTGTTTCAGCTTGCTGTTCAAAAGAATTGGAATTTGAATTGCTTGAATTTGAATTCTTAAGTAAGTACTTCTCACAGCGCAGGTAGCTACACATTCTTTATTTTTTTTTAACAACCAAAATATTCACTAGAAATAATTTATTTGGCAGAACAACGTTTGTCGGGTCAGCTAGTAATACATAAAATGCCCATCAAAGTTGCACGAGACGGCGACGGAAAAGGCTCGTGGCGTTTTTATTTCTTTAATAGGCGGGAGGAAGATGCTAGTAGATAATGGTTACATTTTTCCTACGGGTGAAGCAGACATACTTAAATCCTTTGTCTCCCTATTAATAGTGTGTAAGAAAGAGCTGCAGCATAATGAGGAACTTAAATTTGTTGCGTTTTAATCTGAGCGCCTAATAATGAACATTTATTTTTATTTTCCAGGATCTGCAGTACTCTCGCGCAGCAAACGTGCCACGTGTCCTTGGTTCCCCGGCGCGTGCGTGATTCACTGCAGGAGCAAGGGTTTCTCCACGGGCTTCTGCCGCGGAGGTACTTGCACGTGCAAGAACTATTAGAGGCCTGCAACGACGCACATTTTAATAATTTGATTACTCGTAACAAATTTCGAGAATCCTCAAAAATTTTGTTTTTATGCCAAATTATATTTTTAATATTAAAAGTTTATATTAAAAAAAAATATTTAAAAAAAATGTAGCAAGCATGCCAAAAATTCAGCAGGAATTATATTATATTATTATTCCCTATTCCGATTCCCCAGGCGCGCAACTTTAAGGCCTGCAACGCACAACGCATTTTGATATTAAAAAATGTGTAACGAAACAGTATTTCAACGAGATTATTAAACTTATTTGGTCATGTACCAGTCATATTTAATTGTAGTAATTTAAATGTATGTCATGAAAAAAAAACTTTAAAATTGTAATGTAAAAATTATGTAAATAAATAAAAAAAATTAAAAAATGATTTTCAAACTCGAGTTATTTAGCCTTTATATTACAAAAATACTCCTAATATCTACGAGTATGTAAATAAAAATTGAAGAAGAAGATAATAATATCAATATGAAAGAGAACAGGCACAGAAAAATAATAAAAGATAATGGTCGCAACTGGGACTCGAACCCTGAACCTCTCGTCTTACCGGAAGGGACGCGTTCATATTTCAAATTTTAGAGTTAACAATTTTATCTTCAACTATTTTTTTTCATAGTATAGGAAACTAACCTTTTTATTGGAAACAATCATTCTAAGAATTGGTTTGTAACCTAGATAGCGTTTAGATTATTATTATTATGTTCTTCTTTAATGATATTTAACATTGATGAGAATAATCTTCAAAAATTATAAAAAGAAAGTTTTTAATAGAAATAAATTGTTCAACCAAATACAAGTTGAGTTTTGGATAATACGGGTATGTAATTGATTGTCATAATTGATTTTACAAGGATACAATGGTTCATGGTTGATTACAAGCTCTTTTCTTTTAACAATACCACCAATCTCTGTTTAGAAGTCCATTCTCGTATTTAAGATGGGAAGCACTAGATACCATTATACAAAATATAACATAATGTAATAATAAGATCAACCACTTGAACGATTTTTGGCATATTATGGCAAGTTTGCAAAACGTCTTGAGCGATCACTTGCCATAATGTGCCAAATTTTTAGATCCTAAAACTATGGAATAAACGTTCACATGTTTCTGTATTAATATTTTGAGAAAAGATATTTATTAAGTCGAGTGGGCAAATCGAAGACCGAAAATCCATTGCTCGACCCATAAGGGACTAAAATAATAAGACACGCAGATAGCTACGTACCGAGAAATTATTATAAAAGAAATATAAATACGTACATATAGTCAGCAAAGTTATTTATTCATGAATATAAAAAAATATGTATAACCAGACTTCGTGAAAAATCATAGTACACGTACACTTCTTGCATTCACAAAGTTGCTGTTTAATACAAAACAATTAGAGTAGGGAAGCCAGGATCTTCAGCTCTTTTTGACGGCCTACGTGGTCGAGAGGTAAAGCTCTTGACTCGCAAACCGAAGGTCGCGGAATCGAATCTTGGCGTGCGCAAATTAACATTATTTGATTAATTTGTGTTATTTCACAATTAATTAATTTTAATATAATGTATAGTATATTTGCGGTACGCTCCATTGTGGAAGATAGTATCGCCCTGGTGTAAGACCACCGTTCAGAATTGTAACGTTGCTTGAAATGGCTTTAGCTATGTTTGATGACCAGATCTGAATAGCCGGATACTTCCCCATCTTCCTATCCCCCACCTCCTTCCCCGCCCACACTACCTTAAGTCTCACAACATGCCCCAATTAAAGACGCCATGGTTTCACTGGCTCCAGAGGGCAGCAGCTCGGGACTCCTGTGAGGTATTCACCTGAAAAAGGCTAGCTGGCGAGTTATCGTAACCACTGAATTATCGTAACCACTGAGTTATCGTAACCACTGAGTTATCGTAACCACTGAGTTATCGAAACAAAATTTAGACCCTCCTTTTTTTCAATTATTTCTGGCTTTCATCATTTACGTGTGTTCTAGGCCAACATTTAAAATTACAGAGAAAGGAAGGTGAATTAATATATAAATTTTATTTAAATGTGCAAATTTCAGAATTATATGGAAGATTGGAGTAGAGTTCAGACTTAGAACATATGAGATGTTGAATGGAGGGGAGGCAATTTTAGATAACGCTTGATAGAAGAGAGGATATTTATTTAGAGAGGGACAACCAAAAAATATGTGATCTAAAGTTCCCACATCTAGACCATTACACCCACCTTATTTGCTCAAAAAAATTATATTCACCATTTCCAGGTTTATTGTAGCGATATTGATTACACGCCAAATCGTAACTACACTGTACATATGTATTTTATTGTTGCTTGAAAACGATTTTTTCTAAAGTAATTCTACGTAGTTTAGTGATATTAATATTAAACTATGTTATTTACAACATTGTATATCAGTGAAAATTAATACTTACCGGGTTTATCCCAATGTTTAAATATCAGTCAAGGCAATAAAGTTTTCCTCCTGATTATAGTTTTGTTTATTATTAACATAATTTCAAAATTAATTTACTTTATGACACACTAGATAGTTCACATTAAATTAAATGATAAAGTCATAGGAGAATTTTTTTATGGCTGTGTAATCAAAACAAAGGTTTTATTATTATTTACCTTGCAAACGAAAAACCGCGCAGTTTATGCTATGATAAACAAAAGGTAATCAGGCGTAGAAAACAACTGCGTAATTCAACATGAATGAAAATACGTTTAACAAAAGTTGTATGTTTTCTAACCAATTATATTTAGTTTTTTTTTTCAATAATTCACATTCCTCAAACAAAAATAAATATCAATTTTTCGTAATTGGGGTTTTGGCAACTGGTAACATAAAAATATATCTAGCTAATGAGTAAACAAAGAATAAATAATGCAGTTTTTGAGCTTTCATCTTAGTTATAAAACCATTTTTTTTTTTCGATATTTGTTTTTGGGGTGTTATGCCGTGTTGCGCTACCTCCTTCTTTATCCAACGATTCGGACATCGTTGCAGTGTCCATCATCAGGGCAGATCCGGCAGATCCGGTAGATATGTGATCTGCCGGATCTGCCCTGATGATGGACACTGCAACGATGTCCGAATCGTTGGCTAAAGAAGGAGGTAGCGCAACATGGCATAACACCTCAAAAAGAAATAACGAAAATGCTTTTGGCCGTGAAAATCTTTAAACAATTATTTTATTTATTTATTAATTTTAACCAGTCATATGTTTGATAGAAATCGTTGTCTCTCTTACCATCAAAGTTAGAAATAAGAGATGAACGGTGTTAGAAAGACAAAATACCGGGCTTTATATTCAAATCTCAAATGTGAACCTTTATGAAACAAAAATCAAACAAAAACAAGATTCATGCGTTACCTATATATGAGAGAATATATGTACTACCCTTTCCTGTATCCATCCTTATTCTTAGCAGGAATGCTCGATCTTAATACATTAGAAGCCCGCCGAAAAATATTTTTAGGAAAACATTTTTTTAAGATAATCTCTGGAACTATACATAATCCACCTATTTTGAAAGAAATTAACTTATATGTCCCAGACAAGTATACTCGTGGAAGGTCCCATACCCTTTTTTATGCTCCAAAAGCGAGGACTTCTGCCTATCAGAACGCGCCAGTCAACAGAGCGACTGAACTGCTCAACGAGTCTGCATTGACCATTGACATTTTTAACGTAACCTACAGGCAGTTTAACAATTATCTTTTGACGTATGTCACAAAGTAGTGAAACTGACCTTTTTATGTATTTTGCTATACTTTTTGTCAAATTTGTAATCTTCTCCATAATGTATTGGTGAATAACCGTTTTACGGAGAACATGAAAAAATAAATAAATAAATAAATAAATAAAAGTTTCGGATTGCAATTTGAAAAAAAAAATTGAAACTTTGGAATTTTTTTGTTATCGGAAGGACAATAAAGTGAGACGACAATAATTAATCTAATAAAATATGTAGGTATGTGATTTAATTTTTTTTCATTATCAGTAATTTTGGTTAGAAAAAATTTAAGGATTTTTTACAAACTTTTTTATGTTTGCATTCAAAATTTTTATATTTCAAAAATTATACGTTTATCTCCATTTATAAAAATTGAAAGCGTATTTTATCACCTTTCAAAAACAGATTTATAGTTTTCGGATACGTTCAGAAATATTCCATATATTTGGATTTAATTGCGAAGTGGAAATATTTTGACAGTTCGACAAAACATGGCCGAGGCCCGAAGGGAAGTTAGCTCACATCGACACCTTTCAATTTTAGAAACATATATATAGTATATTTGCGGTACGTTCCAAAGTGGAAGATACTCTTAGTATCGCCCTGGTGTAAGAACACTATACAGAATTGAAACGTTGCGTGAAATAACTTTAGCCGTTTAAAGCCAGATACTTCCATCTCTCCTTCCCTTCCCCACTACCTTCAGCCTCACAACATACACCAATCGGGGATGTCATGGTATCACTGGCTCCAGACGGAAGCAGATGAGACTCTTGTGCGGTATTAACATTAAAAATTGTAAACATATTTTTTTATGTACATATTCATATATTAATTTGGGAGGCGGGTATGGGTACCGCCGCTCCGGGAACCACTTATTGGATAACCAACACCTCTGCCATAGGTCACCCCAAGTGGTTCGCTACGTTTGGTGATTTAGCAGGGGTGCCCGGGTTCATGGGGTGAGGTTTGTCTGGGTCTTGACGGCGGATGTGTCTGCCCACTGAGAGATGGTAGAGCGAGTCGCTTTGAATTCTCCAGCCGTTCTCTTTCGGAACATCGTCTTGCACCGCAGTTGGAGGGTTGGATTCATCCCTCGATGGATGGATTCATAGTCACTCCTGGACACACTGACCCCAGATTCCTACCCAATCCCATACTTATTTCCTTCATCGGCCCTATGGGAAATTATTTTCCTCGGGGCCTCCTGTGTGGAGCTAATGTAAAATAAAAATATTTTCATATGTATAAAATGTTATATTATTTAGCAAAAATAATAAAAAATAAAAATTTAAAATATTTTTAATTAAATATTATTCAATCACTCAAAATACATGAATATTTGATGTAGACACACTTTCCTGATTCCTTTTTAAATATATTTTTTTTCAATCTTAATTACTAGCATAATTTCGTTAATATTGTTGTATACATATCTTTTATGTAAAAATCTCGTGTCACGGTGTTTGTGGTCGCACTCCTCCGAAACGGCTTGACCGATTTTTATGAAATTTTTTATGTATATTTGGTAGGTATAGAATAGATTTTAAAGTATATTTCATATCGCTAGGTGATTAAGGTGTCCCTATCCAGAAAATAAAAAATAAAAATTGACAATTTTTTTTTATTTGGCATCAAAAAATACCTATAACCCCAAATTTTAACCCTCCCACCTCCACCCTCCCATTTTTAATCGCGATTTTAGTATTTTTTACGAACAAATTTAACCATCTTTCGTATTTCAAACATAACGAAATTATTTATGTTGTTGAATTACAGATGGCGCTACGTCCGCCTCATCGAGCTTTCATTCACACATGCGCAAGACATTCACGAGAAGCGTCGCGTCATTGATATTTCGTTCGGCATCATGTTCTCGTATGGGCAAACCATCGAGCTTATTTGTGTTGGCTAAAGACGGAACGACAAAAAATGTCGTATTGCTCTTCGAAATTAGTATTGATTTTCTTTATTTCATTTTCCTACTTTAATTGGTGTTTTTTGTTTTTATCGGCAATCATCGTCTACAGCGCTCCATTCCCCTTTTTGCCGTAGATCCCATCCCCACACACTTACAATACATTCGTTATTTTTTATTTAACAACCAAAATATTCACTGGAAATAATTTATATAACAGAACAACGTTTGTCGGGTCAGCTAGTATGTATGTAAAAGCCTAAATAGGAGTAAATAAATAAATAAATTTCATGCTGGATTTTGTTATAAAGTTCGACGGCCCCAAAGATATACTTGAATATCTCTGGACGGCCTGGTGTATAAGAGGTGCTTTATTTTTCCTTGCTTGTTGGCGATCTAGTTTACTTTGCATTTCTCGTCCCGTTTTCGTATTTCTCGTGATTGAATTTTTTTTTCAGTTTCTTAGACATCATCCCCACGTTAATTTTATTTTAAAAAATGAATACATTTAAAAAAAATAGTTTGTTTCACCGTCATAACATTTAGCTTCTTTATTTTTATTATTTTTATTTATTTATTATTAATTTCAATAGCCCGGTTTGTACATGTATGTATAATGTATAGTATAAGTATAGATCCATTTTTTTTTCACAGACCTCCTCACTAGGATTTCCTGTTCTGAGGTGGCCTGTAGTTTTTTAAAATATTTGTATTTGGTTATGGATTGACTTTATATCGGATTCATGATGTTTGTAATTTTATTATCACTTTGATCTCTCAGCCATGTTTTTACTTTTGTTTTAAATATGTTAATTTCCTTTATATTTTTGATTTGATCTGGTAGAGCATTGTATAATTTCATAGCATGGAATTTATTATTTCTCTGTCCAAAAGATGTGTTCAAACTGGGAGTAACCAGGATGTTATTGCTTACTGCCCTTGTTGAGTATTTATGTTGGGTAGTGGAGTATTCATATATGTTTTTTTTTTCAGTTTAAATAAAATATTTTTTGAATAAAGTTTCTGTACATTGAAGACTTGAAAGTTATTAAATATTTCTTCCGTCGGAGTTCTAAGCTCTTTAAATGTATCTTATCCGTGTGTACTCATATACTCGTATGTTACGCTCGAGTATTATTCACATAGCTTTATTTTGTAGTATTTGTTTTTTCATTTACTTTTGATTCCGGAGAAAAACAGTGCCTGAACATTAATTAAAGTGTATTAATATAATTTGTACCGTTTCTAATCGGACTTTGTTTTGATTGTTTCTTTATTTACTTAGTTCTGATTCTGCCAAGAAATGGTATTATTTTGCAATTAATTGTGTAATAAAAATTATTGAACAAATGAACAATGTGCCACGAACACTGGAAAGATAATCTTATAGAAGTGTGTTGTGGGTATGTTCGTGTGGCCAAAGTTAGCTCAGTTTTACCACAGTTCTGATGATATTGTCGGAAGTTAGAATTTTTTAATATGGGCTGGGCACTGCCGCGCCGTCCCGGGAACCGTTTATTGAATAACCAACACCCTTGCCATGGGTCACCCCCAGTGGTTCGCTATGTTTGGTGACTAGGCGGGGGTGCCCGGGGTGAGGTTTGTCTATGTCTTAGCGGTCAATGCGTTTGCCCAACTACTGCATGCCGGAGAGGTAGGTTGGTTGAGAGAGACCTAATCTAGACCTCCATTGACCTATCGCCTTGCACTGCAGTTGGAGGGATGGATCCATACGTCCATCACTTCTAGACACATTGACCCCCAGTTTCTCCCAGTACTCATACTTTTTTTTCTTAGAACTTTCTCTCCTTTCTTTTCCTAAAAAGACCCTCCACAAAGCATCTCCAAAGATGACATAGGCCCTTTTTTCTTTTTTTTCTTCAAGGTATCCTGAGTGGAGCTATGTATGTTTTTTTTAACTACAGTATTTGAGAAAGCTAAACAACACGCGGTAGGCGTTGTTATATTGCACTCGAAGCCCTTCCATTCTGCTCTTCTTAAAGTTGGCCCAAAGTTTGCATGTTTCAAAAAAAAGATGTACCTGCAGAACGTAACGTAATAGTATGCTTTTTAAAAGTAGGCTGTAAAGCTTCTACTGAATATGTTTGACTTTTTTGCTAAGCGCTCGTCTTTGCCGACCACTGTTTCCACCGAAATCTAAAGTAGCTTTCTTTGGGCGTTTTGGAGGTCTGGGGGGCCGTTTTATAAATTACGCACACTGATACATTGACACAGGTGCAACGATTTGACAAGTTCTGTTAAATAAACTACACTTTCACTCACAAAAATTTAATCTGAGGCGTAATACTCAATGTCATTGTGATTCACCTCAAATATATGAACCTATGAGGGAAAGTTTTGTACCGACCGAAGCTCGACACTTCTTAAGTATTTGTTCATTCTTTGATACGGGACACGATCAGTAGATCGCCATCAATATCATCTTCTATGGAAAAATGTAAAAATACCCATCACGGCATTTCTGTCTTCCTATTTAGTAGAGAATAGTTTTAGCATAGTAAAAATGAATATATTTAAAAAATCACGAAATCGATTACAAATAAGTCAAAGAGGAAATTTGAGATTATATTTGACAAAACTTGAACCTAATATTACGAAATTGGCGCAATTACATGAGGCTCAAATTATTAACCTTATCCTGACGAAGAAAACGTAATTTTCGAAACTTGTTGATAATATTGATTATATAGTGGAGCGTATACAAAGTCATTTGTTTTCATTTAATTAAAAATGACGCCAAAAAGTGTAGATCCAATTTGAAGAAATAAAAATATACGTTTCGCATACAATAAAGCACAAAAACAGATTAAGTAGAATCAATTAATCAACAATAGAAAACAAATAAAGAAAAAATAACAAGGTTATACAAATATAGATAATTACAAATAAATGGAAAATAAAAGGACGTAAAAAGAAACAAGACCAAACAGATCATGACAATAAAATTACGTATGCAGATGACATGAAAATATTTTCACCTATAAATTCAATCGAGGACTGTCAGAAGCTGCAAGATGATTTGCTACGTTTGAGCACGTATTGTAATGCCCATTGTCTAGAAATAAATATTTCTAAATGCTTCATCGTGCGCATTACTAGAAATAAAAACTCAATTAATCATGTACCGTTGTCTATCAAATTCGAAAGTAAGGACCTTGGGGTTATACTTGATAGTAAACTGAATTTCAATAAACATATCGACCATATAGTCACTAACGCATCTTCTATGCTTGGTTTCATAATCCGCTCCTGTAAACAATTTAAAGACCTTACTACTTTCAAAACACTGTATTTCTCATATGTTCGTAGTATCCTTGAATACGCATCTCCGGTATGGAACCCAGGCTATGCAGTGCACAAAAATAGAATTGAAAGCGTTCAAAACAGATTTTTAAGGTACCTCAATTTCCGCTCTTTTCGATCGCATGTTAGTAATGAAGACTCTGCAAAGTTCTTCAAAATGCAAACGTTAACTTGTCGAAGAAATATAGCAGATTCGGTAATGTTATTTAAAATTACACATAACTTAATCGATTGTCCTGATCTTCTTCAACGCCTATCCTTCCATGTTCCAAATCGCAACAGTAGACAGTCGCTTACCTTTAATCTCCCTCTTTGCAAGACCAACTCTAAACAGAACTCATTTATTTACAGATCCACACACTCATTTAACTTAAATTATTACCACATTGACATTTTTAACTCAACTTTTCGTGACATAAAACGAAAACTCACCAAGCAACATGACACAAACTAGAAAGTTCAATCCCTATATATTCCCGTCATTTACCACTTAATCCTATCCCTACGTTCCTCCTCCCCCCCCCCCTTTTTTATGTTTTGTAACTAAACAATAAAACTAAGAAAATACCCTTACACTGTCACACTTTATTATCTATTATTAATTATTATCAGTGGAAAGTTCATTATTGGCATAATTATCATATTATTATTGTATTATTTTGTAATCTCTGATTTGCTGTCAACTTTCCCTAAAATAAATAAAATAAAAAATAAAAATTACATAGTTAAGAAAAACGTACTTTAAAATACAAACGAAAAAAATTTTAAAAGTAAGTATTTTATTTAATTCATTTACGTCGACCAATTTTGGTTAATCTCAACCTTCATCAGTGTCATTGTCATTGTCCTGGTGAAGGTTAAGAGATCAACCAAAACCGGTCGACGTGTATAAATTAAATAAAGTGATTTTAAACAAAGCCCTTTTTCATTTGTACAATGTCAAGCCGCAACGTGTTTGCTTTCCTCGATAAATAAATAAATATTCTTATCTTTGTAACTTGGTAGCAATTCATTCACAATATTTTTTTAATTAGTAAATCATACAGTTATAGCCACAAGCAAATAAGAGATAAAAATAACAAGTTTACTGATAAATACTAGGGTCAGTCAAAAAGTAATGCCTTCTATTTTTTTCTCCTTTAATTCTTAAGAAATAAAAAATGCAATTATATGGGTTGAAAACCACACTATTGACCATCAATGAATTATTTTTCAATGAAATCTCCGTCCATTTCCATAGCTTTAGTCCATGTTTTAACAAGGGCATGTATCACAGTGTTGTGAAAAGCACGGTCACATCCAGAACACCATCGCCATAACTTTCCCCGCCGATCCCACAGTTTTGAACTTTTTTGTCCTTGGTGAGTTTATGTGATGCCATTCCATTGACTGCCTCTTTGATTCAGATTTAAAAAAATGTACCCATATTTCATCTCCGGTCACAATTTTTTTCAGAAACTAAGGCTGCAAGTGTTGTGAGGCTATTGTTTTTCTTATTTCTTTATTCTGGCAGTTTAACTTTCTTATTACCCCCACCTTGCGCGTCAAATTTTTATTGACTAATCAGTTGTCGAATAATTGTCATCACACCGCCTTTACTGAGGAAGACAATACGACATCTGTAGTTATCTGGGGTCACCACGAATGATGTCATCAACTCGCTCAATGTTGCGTGCAGTCACTGCAATCAACGGCCTGCTTTCCGTCAGTAAGAGGTGTTTGTCCTTCAGCTTCGTTACTACTGCAGCAGATTGTAGAAGAAAGTTTGAGGAATAGCACCAAATTCAAAATTTTCACTTAACTAACTTTATTTAAGTAGAAAAGAAATAGGAGGCATTACTTTTTGACTGACCCACGTATTTAAGAAGTGATACTATAAATTATGTAATTTCATACAAAGTATTATGACTGTTATAACTGAGGTTCGTCGCAAAACATGCTGGAATTGTAAACTAAAGGATTATAGAAAGTCATCTTAGCATCATATTGTTTTCTGGGTTGATAACAGATTCAAAACAATTGTGTGTACATTCAAATGACGAAAATACATTAATAAAACGTAAACATATTTTCAATTAGTTTTTTTAGACGTCTTAAAATAACACAAAACTGCCATTCACACAATTTGCTTTTTCTGTCACTCAAAGGAAATCTTTTATTGACTGAACGTAGCAAAGTCCTGTTTTACGACCATTTGTTATTTCATCTGTCTGTAAATTTGTTTGTTACGTTCTGATTCAAGAAAGTAGCCTTATTAGATACTATTTTTTCTTTCAGCCGGAGTTTGCAAGATCGCGGTCCCTACTTGACGGCCGGCGTAATGCAGCGGTAAGGCGCTTGACTCGCATTCCGAAGGTCGCGGGATCGAATCCCGGCGTGGCAAATAAATTTTATTTGATTAATTTGTGTGTTTCACAATTTATTCATTTAAAATAATATATAGTATAATTGCGGCACGTTCCAGAGTGGAAGATACTCTCAGTATCGCCCTGGTGTAAGACCACTATTAAAAATTGAAACCTTGCCTGAAATGGCTTTAGCCGTGTTTGGTGACCAGATCTGAATAGCCAGGTACTTCCCCACCTTCCTCTTCCCTATCTCCTTCCCCTCCCTACTACCTTCAGCCTCACAACATACCCCAATTGGGGATGCCATAGTCTCACTGGCTCCAATCGGGAGCAGTTGGGACTCTTGTGCGGTATTCATGTAAAAAAAAAAAATACTACGAGTTGACAAAATAGAATAATCAATATTATGGTACCTACCTGAGGACAATTTGAAAAAATAATGATCATGTAGATGGTAAAATTTCTCTGGACAAACTGTATAATTCCTAATTTAAAGTTTAAAAAAAAAACATGTAGATATTAAGTAACTACCTACCAAAAATATGGTTTTAAAGTAAAATTTTGAAATTTCATTACCAGAAAAGTGAAAACTCTTTTTTGGACTCTAGTACTATTAAGAGGGCATTACCAGAGAAAACCAGAAATACGTCATTTTCAAATCAGATTTTAGACGTATTGACTCTTTTCCACAAAAAATTATAAATGGATTTCGAAAGATTGTTCTTTTGTCTAGCATTCGTATGTAATAAATTTTGAGAATTATTTTAATTTTTAGTATAATAAGGTTATTCTATAGGTCGTTGGCAGATTTGTTCAATTTTCAAAAAAGTTTTTGTATTATACCACACCCATTTCAAATAATAAAATCATGCAGTAAAATAAATCAATACATTATCTAGCAAACGTATGTTTTAGAATTTTAATTTTAGTTTCAATAAAATCAATAAAAAATATGTACGTACATGTGTTTCTTGACGAAAATTGGTCCGTTTGTGTATTTATTTGCGCACTTACAAACTAATATATTTAAGATTTTTTTAACATTCTTATTAAATTTAGACATTATTGAAAAATGATAAATACTTATAATCAAAAAATAACTACAAAAAGTACATTATTTTAATAGTTTTATCATCACGCCTTTCAGCATTTTTGGATGAAGGTATAAATTAAAGCTAATTTGGATTGAAATAAATTCGATATTGAGTTATAATTTTAAAAAGCTGGTACGGAGAATAATTAATCTTTCTCATTGTAACCGCCCTGCACGATCGTAAGAACAACTTTCGACGAAATGTGGATTTTCGTCCGCTGGCTGGTTAAACGCTCTTAATATTTACAATTTGGGAAGCGGATATGAGTACCGCCGCCCGGGAACCATTTATCGGATAACCAACACCTCTGCCATAGGTCATCTCAAGTGGTTCGCTGCGTTTGGTGATTTAATAGGGGTGAGGTTCATGCGGTTTGTCCACGTATTGACGGCCGATGCGTCTGCCCACCTGTCGTGTGGTGGGCAGGATCGAGAGATACTGATTGAGGGAGGTCTTTTATCCTCTCCAGTCGGAATCTCTATCGCCTTACACCATGGTTGGAAGGATGAATTCATACATCCTTCACTTCTGGACACACTGATCCCTAAATTTCTACCCACCCTCATACCTATTTCCTCCCCAGAACTATCTCTCCTTCCTTTCCCAAAAAAAACCATCCACACAGCATCCCCTAAGATGACAAAGGCCCCGAGGTTAATTATTTTCCTCAGGGCCTCCTGTTTGGAGCTAATACAAAAAAGTTCTATTGTTCACAGAAATACCGTTTTTACAAGCACGTGAAAAGATACCATATCAAAAAAAGCGCGAAATTGAACTGACGTCTTTGGTGATTAAATAAACTAACACCAAAACAATTTTCCTCATCGTAAAGTGAAAATGTTTTAGACTAAATCTGTAACCATTAAGTCATCGAAATCCTTCAACCGTAACGTATTTCCGATCGGGAGAGTAAACCAATATTGTGATAGTGGAATTGCATACATAGCACATTTGTGTTGACCAAGTCACTCGAACCTGTTGCAATTCTAACCCATTTCAGATTCCAATAATATTCGGCGCGATGTGACTGGAAATTGGACAATAAAGAATTATGTTGATAAAATCACCAGAATTTATTTATCGTTCCTTCTGGTGGACTTTATTACCAAAATTGTGCAGGCGATTAAGATAATTATGATGCAAAGATATCCAACAAACACACTGCCAAAAGTGTCATTGTAAGTGTATTTGACGGGTCACTAAGAATTCTTCGGTTCTAATTTTCAATAAATATTTAGACGTGTGTATTCTTATATCTTCCGTTTATTGCAAAAAGTACAATATTCTTTGGTAAAATTATTATTAAAAAAAACTGAATTCGAACAAAGACATGACATACTAATATCATTACTATACAACTCTGTAAATTTATTATCTGTTCGTGCTATATTGTGGCTTAAAATTGCGAGTCAGCATACATCTCAATCTGAATATAATAAAGTAGTGGCTCATGTTCATAATAAAAGACTAACTGCAAATGATGGACTTATAATTCCCAGATACCTAAATAAATACGGTCAAAGAACTCTAGAATACCTTGTTCCAATAATTTACAACATGTTACCCAACGCAATAAAAAGCTGTGAATTGAGTTTCAGAAGGAAATGTACGCTAAAAAAATGGTTTAGTGAAAGAACTTTTTTGTACTAATTTCTGTTATTTACGCTTTTCGTTTTAATGTTTTTTCCATTATTATTTTCTCTTGTCTTTTCTTTTTATTTTCTTTCATTTTCTCTGTTCTGTATTTCTTATAAATTTTATTAACAATTTATTTTTTTCATGTACCTGTTTATTTTATGTACCTGTCTCAATTTAAAAAAAGTAATTGTCAAAAGAACCCGTTGACAAACTGATATCAATCAGTTTAACGGGACTTAATTTAAAAAATGTAAAACTGTAAATAAATAATAAAGGAATTTTATTAATAAAAAATAAAAAAATTAGCAGAGCTATACAAGGTGTTGTTTCCGCGAAACTTATGTAATAAAGGAGATCAAATGGACTACAAACACGTCCTTTTATGCGTTCAATCATGCTGACTCACTCAAACACGCCTAACTCTTTCATACCAGGACATACTTTCACCACAAGAACAAAACGGAAGGAAATGGAACCAGGAGATAGCAGGTTTTTTTTTAAATAACGATTCCATAGTTCTCTTCATCGCCAAGCAAATGTGAAAGTTTTAAATAAATCATCCCACCAATCCTCAAAAGTTTATGAAGTGTGCTGTTAGGAAGTCATGATATGTTACATGAAGATGTCATGAAGTGAGCTATGAAGGAGCCATGGAGTGAGCCATAAAGACGTCGTGAAGTGAGCGTGATGTGTGCCTCGATGAGTACCATAATGTGCCATTTAGACGCCATGAAGTTTGCCCTGAAGGGTACAGTGAAGTGTGTCATGAAGTGTGTCAAGAAGTGTGCCATAATGTTAGCCATTAAGAAGCTATGAAGTGTGCCATAAAGACGCTGTGAAGTGTGCCGCGATGTGTGCCTCGTTGAGTACAGTGTAATGTATAGCATTAAGACGCCATGAAGTTTGCCATGAAGTGTACCGTGAAGTGTGTCATGAAGTGTGCCAAGAAGTGTGCCACAATGTATGCCATTATGTAGCCATGAAGTGTGCCAGTAAGACGTTACGAAGTATGCCATGAAGTGTGCCATGGTGTATAAGAAGCCTTGAAGAGTGCAGTAATACGTTGTGAAGTGTGCCATGATTTGTGTCATGAAGTGTGCAATGAAGTGTGCCACGATTTACGGCTTTGATCGACAGATTTAAGTCAATGATCCATAGATGTATGACATAGAAAACGAGTTTTCAACGTGGCGTCTAATCTAATCAGACCTTATCATGTCACTGGTGATTCTTAGTTTCATATTCATTTTTTTCCTACAAGAGTCTCAACTGCGTCCAACCGTCAAAGCCGTAAATCTATGCGACAATGCCATAAATCTATAAAGCCATACCACAAATCTACGGATCAGCATCATACATCTGTGAAACAATGCCATAAGTTTATGGATCAATACCATAAATCTATGGACCAAGGCCATAAATCTACGGATTCATGCTTTGAATCATGGATTTAAGCCGTAATTCTATGAATCAATGCAATTAATCTATAAACCAATGCCATAATGCCATGCGTAAAAAGTCCATGAGGGGGTTGAAAAGTAATAAATAATAAATAAATAAATTTATGGATCAATGCTGTTAATCTATAAATCAATGCCAATAATATATGCATCAACGCCATATATCTATGGACCAATGCATTAATCTATAATCCAATATTATAAATCTTTGGATCCATGCCATAGATCTATGAATCAATGCCATAAATCTATGGTCCAATGCCATAAATCTACGGATCAATGCAATAAATTTATGGAGCAATGCCATCAATTTAATAAAATTTATCAAAAAAAAGCATTACTGCAAATCCACAAAGATAGACTAACAATAAAGTCATTTAGCACTAAATGAATAATAAAATAAAACTTATTTCCAAATTAATTAAATAAAATACTTAGTTTTTACCTACCACTTTTATTGTTTATAAAAACCGACAAGTTTCGTGAGCAACGCTCACTTCTTCAGGGTTTTATTAATACCTACTAATTTTGAAAATAGACATAGACAATGGTATCAACAATGACGTTATAATGTAACGTCATTGGGTATCAATGGAAATATAATAGATATAGACAATGTTTTTATAAACAATAAAAGTGGTAAAAACTAAGTATTTTAATTTGATTAAAATGGTGCCACAAAATAAATTTGCTGTGTTAGAAGAAAAAACTTTTTTTAGTATGTATTATTTAATTAAGGCAAAATGTCATGGTAAATTAACATTTGTAATGTTTTTTTTTTTTTTAATATAAATGACCTAGCTAGTAGGCTAGCCTTGACACTTAAAACTATGTTTTTCATTTTGAAGGGATTGTTTAAGCATTTTTTCTTGCTCGGGTTTCTTCAAAAATTTCAAAAATTCTTGGCAAATTTATATTGTAATTAATCTTCACAATTAACTCTGCCTTCACCATGTCCACTCACAAGCAGTTTCGCTCGTATGTCCACTTAAGAGGACATAGGTAGAGAAACCCAGAAATATGTCATTTTCAAAAAAGTTTTTAGACGTATTGACTCTTTTCCACAAAAAATTATAAATGGATTTCGAAAGATTGTTCTTTTATCTAGCATAGTTATGTAATAAATTTTTAGATTTTTTTTTAATTTTTAGTATAATAAGGTTATTCCATAGGTCGTTGGCAGATTTGTTAAATTTTCAAAAAAGTTTTTGTATTATACCACACCCATTTCAAATAATGTAATCATGCAGTGAAATAAATCAATACATTATCTAGCAAAGTTATGTATTAGAATTTTAATTTTAGTTTCAATAAAATCATTAAAAAATATGTACGTACATGTGTTTCTTGACGAAAATTGGTCCATTTGTGTATTTATTTGCGCACTTATAAACTAATATATTTCATATTTTTTTACATACTTATTGTGCTAAGACATTATTGACAAATCATAAATAAGTTTGACCGAAAAATAATTTTGGGAAGCATTTAATTTTAATTAATTAACAGCTTCGCAATTGACGATTTTATCATAGCGCCGAAACACAAAATTTCGCAGTTCATTACGGTCCGAAACGTGGCCAGACGAGGACGTGTCCGCGTCGCTCTGAATTACAACAGTTTGAAATAATATTTTGGAAACGAAATGTAAATACATACGAATTCCTTGTTTCACGTTCGTAAAATCTACAGGGTTGACCGAATTTCATTTTCATTGAATATTTTTATGCAAAAAGTTTTATATTTAAAAATAAATGTTTTTATTTGTCCCTTATTATACGATACAAAAAACAAGAGTCCCAAATGCCCCATTTTTTTAAAGTAAAACTTCTTTACGCATGCTCGACACATGGGGTTAACTGGTGAATCGTTACGAAAAGTGGTGATTGTTACGAAAAGTGGTGCTGGTTACAAAAAATGACATGCGAACGGTAATCGATGCGAACAGTGATCAATTGCTAGGCGGGTCGGGCCTTTAGGCTCGCTTGTT
Organism: Limnephilus marmoratus; assembly: GCA_917880885.1. Lineage (NCBI taxonomy): Eukaryota > Metazoa > Arthropoda > Insecta > Trichoptera > Limnephilidae > Limnephilus > Limnephilus marmoratus. Next base: position 14,280,567 of record OU862922.1, read on the forward strand.
ATTCGTGTTATTGTTATATTGTTAATGGACTATTTGTCCGTAAATAAATAAATAAATAAATTATATACAGCGGGTACCCGGCATGCATGGGTTCGGAAGTTATGCGCGTACATACATTTCGGCGATTCATTTTCATTTATATACTAGCTGGTGCCCGGCATGCGTTGCTATGCCGTTCTACAAAAAATTGTTTCTCCCTGCGTGTCCTTTCCCATTCGTCCCGTTCACCTTCCGCTTCCCCTTCCTCTCCCGCGTCCCCTTCCCCTCAAACGTTCCCACTCCGCCTCCTCCACCTTCCGACTCCCCACTCCACTCCTCTTCCCCCGTCCCGCCAACTCCCCTCACGAATTCCCTTCCCCCCTCCCAGGTTCCCCTCCCCCTCCCTGGTTCCCGTCCCTTTCAACCCGCGGCACCAATACCCAAGTTCCTATCCCCCCTCCCGCATTCCATACATTCAGTTCTGGTACATTTAGTTTTCAAACAGCTCACGTGCCACCCATTGAATTTTTAGTATACACATTTTATAATGCCAGAGCTCACCAGTAGTTATATACAAACCTTGTCCTGGCAATAACAAACACAACAAAAAAAGAATTATCCAATTTGGTGTAGTCGTTCGGAAGTTATGCGCGTACATACATTTCGGCGATTCATTTTCATTTATTAGCATTTATATATATGCCGGGTACCAACCTTTGCCATTTAATAACGAAATTGTTTCTCCCTGCGCGTCCTTTCCCATTCGTCCCGTTCACCTTCCACCTCCCCTTCCTCTCCCGCGTCCCCTTCCCCTTTCGCGTTCCCACTCCTCCTCCACCTTCCTTCTCCTCACTCTACTCCCCCCCTTTTCCGTCCCGCGATCCCCCCTCCCGAGTTCCCCTCCCCCCTCCCATAATCACCTCCTCCCTCCCGCGGATCCCCCTCTCGAATTCCCCTCTCCCCTCCCAAGTTCCCATCCACCCTCCCGGGTTCCCCTCCCCCCTCCTGCATTCCATACATTCATTCCCGATACATTCAGTTCTCATACAGCTCGTGTGCCACTTATTGCAATTTTATTATACAAATTTCATGATGCCAGAGCTCGTGTCCTTTCCCATTCGTCCCGTTCCCCTTCTGTCTCCCCTTCCTCTCCAACGTCCCCTTCCCCTCTCCTCACTCCCCTCGCCCGCTTCCCCTATCCCTTAAACCCCCACCCGTTTTCCTCTCCCCCCTCCCGAGTTCCCCTCCCACCTCCCGGGTTCCCCTCCCCAACCCATCCCGCGGGCCCCCTCTCCCGAGTTCCCCTCCCTTGTCCCCCTCCCCTTCCCTCCCTCATCCTTCACCCCTCTCCCATCCGCCACCTCCTCCCGCATTCCATACATTCACTCCCGGTACATTCAGTTTTCAAACAGTTTGCGTGGCACCAATTGCAATTTTATATACAAATTTCATAATGCCAGAGCTCACCAGTATATACAGAAACCTTTAGTCCAGTCAAGGAAGGGGGTGTAGAGTGCGTGAGCAGGGACCTAAGCGATTCCTTCAGAAACTTGTTTAGGGTGCTTAGGATGTGAACATACTAAAAATCCTGACGTCTAGGTGGTGAGCTAGGGGGGGGAGGGGGAGGGGGAGGTCCCAATTTTCGGGTTTCCGCTTATATCTCAAAAACGGTGCGCCGCAGAGGAAAATTTTTTAATAATAAGTAAAAGCTGATAAAATTATCTACAACTTTTATTCTATACGTAATTTTCGAAATCCCAGCCATTTTCGAGTTATTCGCTCCACAAATGTAGATATTTTCGAAAAAAATCATTTTACCTCACATTTTTCATCAAACATTCCTTCATATCGTCTAAAATATTCATCAAAGAAAAAAAATTATTCGAAAGAAGTTGTAAAGAATTTAATTTTCTTTTAGAATATATAGACATATGTAAATTTATCTTCAACCGTTCAACATTTACAGCAATTTGAAGTTTTTTCGTAAAATGTTGTCATTTTCAGAAAGAGCTGTTTTTATCTTATTACTGACACACAACACTTGTTCGTTCACCTAATAATATGTGTGACCACACTTTAAAACCAGTTATTAAATAAAATAGGTAAAAATCATATTACTTGAAAAATACATAATTGTATTTTATAATCATAATGTTTATTCTATTTCGTTACATTAAGCACATAAAATTATAGATCTCATTGTTATCACTGTTCTCAATAACATCATGTTACATTCTCATCCTCCTTGGACGTGGGGGTCCTCGCAAGCGTTGTTCATCCATGGCATCTTCATCCTCAGTATTGGATGGTTCTTGCTGAATGGGCTCTATGCCGTCGTCATCGTCGTCCTCGGCAACAGGCACGCTATTGAGGCATCTCCCTTGGCAGGAGACTCGGAGACACGCTGCAGAACAGGTCAGCATTGCTTTTCGGCATCCACATTTGCCAATTGCACAATCCCTGGTGCAGCGGCAAAATATCATATTTAGAAGGACCTCCGGCGCTGGTGGATCTTTTGTTGTATTTGGCATCAGGGTCTCTCCTTCATGTTTCCACCCCCATTATTCAGGGGGCAGCTCAATCGGTGCACTGGGAATGCTGTTTAACTGCGTTCTCTGTTGGAGGGAGGGAGCTGATGTCAGGCTTCATATTTGCCACCAACCCTGTGAACGACTAAAAGCGGTACTGGTTAAGGAAGGTCTGTCTTTTTGGCGCCGCATACCATTTCAGGAAACATTTATTTCCAGCCTCTTCAACCTCGCCGTGAGTAGAGGAGGGGTTATAAAGATCATTGCCGCTTGCTTGATGAATTCTGACTCCAAGTACAATTTTGAGAAGCCCACCTTGCTTCTCCTGAAAGTTGCAGATGTTGTGTCGCAGCCGGTAAATGAATGTAAGAACAGGATGTGTTCAAATGCACGGTGCTGCATCTTTTGGATGGACAGTGGCATTGTTTTGGTTTTCCCTCGTCCGTTGTCAGCAGCAGAATATCTTGGGTGGGAGGAGTGGAAGCAATCAAAAGGAAGTGAAAGCTTCTCACAAAACTGTGAGAGGAATGTTCCACAGCAATCTTCACAACAAGGAAGTCAGCATCATGTCCTGAAGAGTCTGTATCCCATTCTCCCGAAGCTTCGTCTGTAGTAAAGAGATGAAGTTACTTTTGTTGGTAGGATTGGATAACAAATCTTCCTTTTTAACGGGTATTGAAGTGTTCCAAGTCAAATTGATGTCAGCTGACCTTCTCAGTCTGTATCATCGCATCTGTTATTGTGATTTTGTACCGTTGGCTGGGTTTGGGTACCAATCAAATACCACAGTGTGAGTCATCCGGGATAGTGGTGGTTGACGTAGTTGATGTAACGATCACAAATTGTGACAAGGAAGGCATCTTTTTGCCAAATTACTCTGTGTAGTAGAAATTTTCCGTCCACAACTATGTTCACCTGAGACAGTAGACCAGTTTTTTGGTAGGCTCGAATAAGCTATACAGGACAGATTTAGTTGTCTTCCACATCCCACCTTCATTGAACAGTGCCAAGGGAAATGGGGCCAACTCATACTCAAAGAATTTCTTCAAATCCTCATCTGATCGTTTGCTTATACACATCCGGTGAAACAGAAATGTTGGGTCAACTGCAACCTTTTCATCGTGATTTTTTATCGACGAGCTGACAGAAGACATTGGGAATTGACATTATTTCATTGGCTTGTGGGAAGGGAGGATGTGCATCAAACCACTGACTGAGTTTGAAAATGTCTGCTGCATCTTTACTTCGGTGGGCTTGTCCGAGGTCCTTGTGTTGTTACTGGACGTGAAGACTCCACAATACTCTTCAAGGGAAGTGCAGATCTCATGAGTTGCGCTCATACCAACTAACCACTTCTAGTACATTGTGCAAAATACCTCTGCCTCCTGTTATGCCTTCTCGGCTTTTGAATGATAGCATCAATGTGGTTTCCATGGTCATATCTGATCATACGCCTTACTAAAAGAGCGTCGCATAATCGTCGTTGCACGTCGGTGTGTCAGTAATAAGATAAAAACAGCTTTTTCTGAAAATGACGACATTTTACGCAAAACCTTAAAATTGCTGTAAATATTTACTGGTTGGAGACTTATTTGCATATGTATATATATTCTAAAAGGGAATTAAATTTATTACAACTTCTTATAAATAAATTTCTTTCTTTGATGAATATTTTAGACGATATGAAGGAATGTTTGATGAAAAATGTGAGGTAAAATAATTTTTTTCAAAAATATCTACATTTGTGGAGCGTGTAAGTCAAAAATGGACGTGATTTCGAAAATTACGTAAAGAATAAAAGTTGTAGATAATTTTATGAGCTTTTTTTACTTATCCTTAGGAAATTTTCATGTGTGACGCACCGTTTTTGAGATATAAGCGGAAACCCGAAAATTGGGACCTCCCCCTCCCCCCCTTCCCCCTAGCTCACAACCAAGACGTCAGGACTTATAGTATGTTCACACCCTAAGCACCCTAAACAAGTTTCTGGAGGAATCGCTTAGGTCCCTGCTCACGCACTCTACACCTCCTTTTGGAGCATTTATTGACTGGACTACTTTGCGGGCGTGCTCACAACAACTCACCAAAGTTTCATCGCAATCGGATGAACGGTTAGCAATTCACAGGAAAGTATGTAGAACAGTTTATATGGGAGAATTAAATTGTTGATTTTACTATCTTCCTCGCAACTTTTCCATATTTTCTCAACGTTTAAACCTTTCCTGGACTACGACAAACATTTCAAAACCAAAATCAGCTAAATCGGCCCAGCCGTTCTCGAGTTTTAGTGAAACTAACAAACAGCAATTGATTTTTATATAGGGGGGGGGGGGTAAAAGAGGCGGGGGGGTGGAGGGTGGTTAGAGGTTGTGGGGTGAGAGGGGGAGGGGGTTGAGAGGGATGGGGGGTAGGCTTTTTTATATCCATTTTTCGTATTACAAAAATAACAAACATGAGAATCGGGTATGGGTACCACCGCCCCGGGAACCATTTTTTTGATAACCAACACGTCTGCCGTAGGTCATCCTTAGTGGTTCGCAACGTTTGGTGACTAGCAGGGGTGCCTGGGTTCATGGGGTGAGGTTTTTTCAGGTCTTGGCGGCGGATGCGTCTGCGCACCAGCTGCATGGCAGGTTGGATCTAGAGAAAGTGGTTGAGGGAGTCCCTTTGACTTCTCCAGCCTTACTCTCTCGGAACATCGCTTTGCACCGCAGTGGGAGGGATGGATTCATACATCCGCTCTCCTGGACACGCTGACCCCCACATTTCTACCCACCCCTAATACCCTTTCCTTCTCAGAAGATCCTCTCCTCCCTTTCCCTGAAACGAACCTTCACACAGCATCCCCAAAGAAGAGATAGGCAATGTGTCGAGCGATTGTAAAAAAAGGTCTCTCCCGATCCGGCCTTCTACGTAGTTGGTGGGGCAGATTCCACCGCCGCCGAGATCCTGACAAACCTCGCCCCATACCCGCCTTCCAAATTACTGATACTATTTATTGACGGCCGGCGTGGTCAAGAGGTAAGGCTCTTGACTCGCAATCCGAAGGTCGTGGGATCGAATCCCGGCGTGGGTAAATAAATTTTGTTTGACTAATTTGGGTTATTTCATATAAAAATAATATATTTGCGTCACGTTCCAGAGTGGAAGATACTTTAGTATCGCCCTGGTGTAAGACCACCATTCAGAATTGAAACGTTGCTAAAAATTACTTTGGCCGTGTTTGGTGACCAGATCTGAATAGCCAAGTAATTCTTCGCTTCCTCTTCCCCATCTCCTGCCCTTCCCCACCACCTTCTGCCTCATACTATACCCCATAGTCATGTCATAGTCTCACTGGCTCCAGACGGGAGCATTTGGGTCTCTTGTGCGGTATTCACATAAATATAAAATTAAAAATTATGCACACGAATAAATATTTCAAAATGAGATATTTTTTACAATCCAACTGAATATTAGGTACTCTTTTTTTCATGAATACCGCACAAGAGTCCCAACTGCTCCCGTCTGGAGCCAGTGGGACTATCACCCCCAATTGGGGTATGTTGTGAGGCTGAAGGTAGTGGGGGAGGGGAAGGAGTTAGGGAAGATGGAGGTGGGGAAGTACCTGACTTTTTAGATCTGGTCACTAAACACGGCTAAAGCCATTTCAAGTAACGTTTCAATTCTTCCACTCTAATGGCCGTAAAATAAAATGAAAAAACAAAAACCAAAATATTAAAAAAATATAACAAATTGTTTTTTTGTGTAGGTATCTACTTTATACCTACTGTGTTTATGTATCTATTTATGTCTACGCACTTCAATACACAAATTACAAATAACTACTACTTATTAAAATTCTGGAAGCGAGAATTCAACATCTTTATCTGAACCATACTGTAGGTCCAGCTTCGCGTGAACTATAGGTACGTGAAACCCGGCTTCTAGCGGAACGAAATCTAGTTCCAAAAACGTCCGCTTGCAACGGCTGATGTGTGAGCGGTGCAGTCGGAATCGAAATTATGATTTGCTGGTATGACAGCCTTAAAGAAAAGACGCGTTCAACAAAAGCATTGCTTATAGGGATTGAAAAAAAAATTCCAATTATTTTTGGCAGTTTGGAGAAAGTTGAGGTGACTTTGAATAACTGAACCCATCGTAAATTAACAGGTAATGTTGAATCACTAGATTGTACGAACTGAGGAAATACTTGGTTAAATTTTCGGGTCTCGTCATAAAGTTTATCTTCGTCGACATTTTTCAAACCAAGTGATTCGACAGATTCTACAGTATCTTCGTAACTTACTGCACTTGTTAGATCGAATTTGGAAAAGATTTTGAATACAGAATCCTTGAAATCGTAATATTTCTGTGTGTATTCAAGAGTTCTCCTGTAAACCTCATTGGCTTCTTTTTTTAATTGATCCTGATCAGGAGGCCTCAAAAACTTTATGTTTCTCATTATTTTGGCAACGTAAAATTCATCATGCAGTCGGCTTTCAACCTTGTCTTTTATGTTTCTCATAATTGGATGCAACTCAGCAACTGTCACGGAGTTTTTTTCTAGCAATAGTATGGCTTCTGTCAGCATATTTATGTAATGATGAATGAAATATAAATAACATTCCTGTGGTGTGATCCTTGTAGATAAACTTCGCCTTTTCTGATTCGCCTTCGCCGCACTCTTTTACGAACTCCCATACTATTTTATGGCATACTGCTTCACCACGACTTTTAAAATATGCTGATACAGCAGGCCACGACAATATCAATCGGTCAACAGCTCTCCCCAAACTTAAACATCTAGTTGGCCCATGTCGTAAAACTTTTCTGTATTCAATTTCGAACTCCTCAAAAAATGTTTGTAATTCTCTCGTGCGTTTTGCACTGTTCGAAAATTCCGCATACACCTTCATAAGACCTATTTAACATCTAGAAAACTATACGTTAAATTATCCAACCATATGTCAAACGTAATTGAAGCTTCAAGTGGGGTGCCCCAAGGTTCTCATCTAGGTCCTATTCTTTTTTTACTATTTATCAATGACATTGTTTCAATATTTGAAGGTATCCATTTTCTATTGTTTGCTGATGACTTGAAAATATACACCATTATAAGAAATTTAATGGACTGTCTTGTATTGCAAAACAACTTGGATCGATTGTATAATTGGTGTAACATAAATGATTTATTTTTAAACATTAACAAATGTCAATCTATAAGTTTTTCTCGAAATAAAAATCCAATACTCTTTCAATATCACATTAACAATGTGAATCTTTCTATAGTAACATTAATAAAGGATCTGGGTGTCGTTTTTGATAACAAGATGACATTCGTCCCCCACATTGATGCAATCACGAATAAAGCACTTAAATGTCTCGGTTTTGTGTTAAGATCGTCCAAAGATCTAATGCATACTAATACACTCAAAACGCTATATATAACACTGGTCAGAAGTATTCTTGAGTATAATTCCTCTCTCTGGTCGCCATTATACAATGTTCATTCACACAAAATTGAAAGAGTACAACATAAATTTTTAAGGCATATAAATTACAAATTAAAAATTCCAATAGAAAATTTAAATTATAATTATTTAATGCAATTGCTTAAATTACCCGAATTGTCACAGCGAAGAAAAATCTGTGATGTTTTATTATTATTTAAAATTATCAACGGATATTTGGATAGCCCTGAACTTGTGAACATGATAAATTATCAAGTACCTAACAATTACAACACCAGACTCCATGCTCCATTTAACGTAGTTGCTTCTCGCACTAATTTTATGTTTAACTCTTGTCTTCAGAGATTGCATCGTGTGGGGAATGAAACTTGCTCTGTCGATATATTTTTTTATAAAAACATCGCTTCCTTCAAAAAGCATATATGTATGCAGATGCAAAAATCCTTAAATGTTCCAGATTGTTAACAGTAACAAATTTAATACTCATTGCTCTGTAACTACTTTTATAGTACCTACTTACTTCTTTATACATATATGTAATTGCTGTGTACCTTTTATTTTATTTTTTTCCTGATAATAACAAACTAACGTAAAAATCCTTAAATGTTTCACATTGTGAACAGTAACAAACTTAATACCCTCTGCTCTGTAACTACATTCATGATAACTACATTCATAGTACCTACTTACTTATTTATATATGTAATTACTGTGTACCTTTTATTTTTTTCTTTTTCATAATAATAACAAACATACGTACATTAAAGAAAATTACCTACTTTTATATTTATTGTTAAAAATGTTTTACACCACTGCAATACCGGTATGCTTCGAGCATATTTGGAATCACACTTTGTGTGATATTGTGACAATAATTATTGAATCTAATGTAGCGTGAGCCCAAATAGAACTCCTTTGTAAACAATTACTCGAATACTGATACCTATTTATGTTAAGCCTACTTATATCTTTCTAGCTTTGTTTATCATTTTATGTACTATATACTTATGATACTGCATACTTGTTATAATGCTCCTGTACAATTTATTTTATATGTAAAAGCCATCAAGGCGTAAACAACAAATAAATAAATAAATAAAATAAATAATCAAGTTTTCCACGTCGTATGTTAAAGCTTTCATGGCGTTTCTTCCAGCGTTGTGAAGAACGTGACGATTACAATTTGCTTTAACGACTTTGGTGTCATAATATTTCTCATTAATTTTTTGGTAGGTATACGGAATTGTGCTCCGCGCCGTGATGGTCGTTTGTCGCTTCGCTGCCACCACCGACCCGGAGATATCGATGTTAAACCCGGAGCCCGGACATGCACCATGCAAACCCGAAGACTCCGGGTCAAACCCGGAGAGGTGGCAGCCCTATTTAGCACTAGGCCGAGTACCTTAGGATAAATAATAATCCCTAAACTTAATACAACAACAGCCCAACATCATTACACATACTCAGCCATAAAATGCTTTAACGAACTCCCTAAAGAAATACAATCCGAAAGGAATTATGAATTTTTAAAACAAAAACTTAAAAAACATTTTACTATTAACTAGATTTAGTTATATGTTACGATGTGCCAACTTATATTTCCAAACTTATATGAACAAAAAAATTCCAGCTTATATTTTCTAATTATGTTTCATTATGTACAACAAAAAATGTACTATTGCCATAATCTAGGGATCAAGGCAATAAATATATGGATCAATGCCATAAATCTGTGATCATTGAATTAATCTCAGAATCAATGAGATCGAGCAATGCCATGCGTAAATCTGTATTGCAATCCGTTATTTATGATGACGCCGGAGCTGAGCCAAACCTCGATCTCTTGGTTTTAATTAAATTTTTTTTAAAATATTTATTATCTAAACCAATATATAAGAAAAGAAATTAGTTTTTCAATCTGGATATACTTTTACAAACATATCTTATGTATATTTTTTCTTTGGAATTCCGTAAAAGGTACTATTGTTTTTGTGCTCCGTTAAATGCGAGCTTTTTGAAAGCGACGGACCGAGAGGAGCTTTTCAAAACGGAATAGGTACTTGTGCTTTAAAGTGGCAATCATCAACTTGACGGTGGTCAATTTGTAATTTGGTGGTGTATTTCCCTCAGGAAATAAAATTTTACAAAAGCATTTTGAGATTTAAACTTTTTTAGAATTTTCTTTTGACATTGTGAAAACTTATGTGTGCATTGCGCTGAGGGAAAATTTATTGTTGTTTCAGAACGAGGAGGCTAATTTTGGGTTAAGGGATGTTTCCGTTACTGAAAGTAGTTTGCCTTTTGCCCATGGTGAATTAGATAGCCAATGAAAGAGGAACTACCCACAACGTAGACCCGGGGTTGGGAAGTATCTGGCTATTCGTTTGCGGTCACTAAACAAGGCTAAAGCTCTGGCAATATTTTAAAATCTCTGGCAATATTTTATTCAGAATTTTTGTCTTTCACCAGGGCGATACTATGAGTATCTACCACTCTGAAACGTTACGTAAGTGTGCTGAATAATACTTAAATTAAAAAATATTACATCAAATTATCATTTTTTCTTTATCCCACTGGGTTTCGAAATCGTAGCCTGAGTATTCCGAGCCACTTACATATATAAGAGACGATATTTGACAAAAGTGACGATATTAAAAATATCCACTTTTTCAGACGTTGTTATATAAGAGACGATATTTGACAAAAGTGACGATATAAAAAATATCCACTTTTTCAGACGTTGTGGGTTCAATTCATCTGCTAGTTACGTCCTCCGTCAACGCACAAGCAATAAGTATGATGTTGGTAGTAGGAGTTTTTCAAATATTGTCAGGTTTTACACAGCCCGGGAATCCTTCATCCAAGATTTGTTATTCTAAAAAAATAATAATAATATTATCTTCGGATGGGTTGTTTCACAGAAATTCTAGTGTAAAATTGTCATCAAATGGCCATTTAGCGCCATTTTTTTTGTAAGGTCAAAAACGTCTCATTTCAAAGGTTCCGTAAACGATTCAAAAGCTCCACACAGGAGTTCCAGATGAAAATAATTTCCCTCAAGGCTTATGTCTTCTTTGGGAATGCTATGTGGAGGGTATTTAAAAGAAAGGAAGGAGAGGAAGTTCTGGGAAGGAAAAAGGTATGAGGGGTGTGTAGAAATCTGGGAGTTAGTGGTTCCAAGAGGCCAAATGATCTCCCTCAACCAGTCTCTCCTGATCCGGCCCTCCGTGCACTTAGTGCGCAAATGTATCAACCACCAAAGCCTAGACAAATCTCACTGTCAGTGGGGTGACCTATGGCAGTGTTGTTGGTTATCCAATAAATGGTCCCCGGGTCGGCGGCACCCATACCCGCTTCCCAAATTGATTAGCTAAAACGATTAACAAAATGGTAGTTATCCTCTTCTGCTGATCGCAATTTGTACAAAAGCTAAAGCGGACTTAAAATCTACATTTAACGGGGACCTTTAAGCCGTCAAAAAACAAAATGGCGCTGAATGGCCATGTGATAACAATGTTTCATTATGATTTTCTGTGAAACAACACTTCCTTAGGTATGTGACAGAAAAAGTCAAATGCAAAATGAACAACGTTCGGTATTAATGTAACAAGTTTAAAATTAGTTAAAATGTGCATTAATTACACTACCACTACAAGGTTGACACGGCAAAGCGTTATGAACATTTTCTCGGGTAATTTATAGCGGTGCATGTTTTGGTGAATTTCTAGAACTGAAACATATTAAACAGATGTGGTCATTTTATAACAGAGTAATTCAAATTAAGCAGATACATTTTTGTTCAGTTTTTTGAGAAAACGTTGTATAAATCCATATAAGCCAAACCTCCTACAACGAGCACATCGGCTAAATTTTGCATATTTTGTCTTTGTTGTTGCTTTATTTGGTGATCTGTATTATGACAAGTTACCGATATGATCGACAAAACCTTTATCAATGCCTTCGAGGAGAGGCAGAGAGAATGGACCCCCACACAACACTGTCTTGGCACACACGCCATGTTTCATTCATATGCATACATTGCATACATCATGTCAAATACACACAGTACAGTGATGAGCGACACGCGGCCCGCAAGTCTTTTCGCCGAAAATGACAAAAAATACGGTAAAAATATTAAACGCTTTTGTTCTGTGTTAAACGGAAAACTTCAGTCTTGATATCATTATATTTTCCATGGGCTTCCTTTTTGTAAGGGGAGGTGCGACTCCAAATTATGTTTCTGGAAATATATAAATAACAGAAGAGAGCCATTTCTAAAATTCTTGTCTTTTCTTCTTCTTCTTGTGCCCTGTCCGTTCAACGGACGTTGGCTATCATGTTGGCTATGCGGATTTTGTTTACTGCGGCCCGGAACAGCTCTACGGTAGACTGGCCAAACCACTGTCTGAGGTTTTTCAGCCATGAAGTTCTCCTACCAGCGCCCCGTCTCCCGGCAATCTTTCCCTGCATTATGAGATGCAAGATCTCATACTTCTCTGGATGTCTCATAACATGTCCAAGATATTGAAGTTTACGGATTTTTATGGTTTTAATAACTTCTTTTTCTTTATTCATCCGAACCATAACATCTTCGTTCGTAACCCTGTCCATCCAGCTTATTTTAAGTATTCTTCCGTAGATCCACATCTCGAATGCCTCAAGTCGCCTAATTAGTTCTTCAGTAAGCGTTCATGCTTCCATTCCATAAAATAATATCGAAAACACGTAGCATCTGACGATCTGACCATTCGCATTCGTAATCCAAGAGAGATCATGAGATCATGATTGCAGAACATCTTTTTCATGTGAATAAAGGTTTCACCAACTTGCTCAATGCGGTCTTGTCTTTTGAACTAACTTTATTCAAAAACACTAAAGATTTAATATTTTATTTATTTAAATGAAGACAATATTAACGAAACTCGATCGAAAATATGGAAACAGAAAAATCAGAAAAAAATATTGGCACCTCTGGGACTCGAACCCAAGACCTTCTGCTTTACGGGCCGCGACTCTACCAACTTAGCCAAGGTGTCCTTATCCGATTCGGTCATTTTTTAACTGTATACTCTGACTAAGAACTACCAACATTATCTTCATTTTGTTAACGCATATTTTATTGGCTGCTATCTTTTATGTATGATTACAAGATTCAAACCCAAACTAAATGTTATCGATACATTTTTATCCATTAAATTTTTTTTATATGCGACGTCCTTTGACTTTTATTCTGCAAGTCTAGGATGAGTATATATTTTTATTTTTAACTTAAAGAGTAAAACTTCAATTAGTTGTAAGAGTTATATTTAATTAAATGAAAACAATATTAACGAAACTCAATCGGAAATCTGGAAATGGAAAAATCAGAAATAGATATAGGCACCTCTGGGACTCGAATCCAGGATCCTCTTATTTCCGGATCGCGAATCTCGCGAGAGTAAAAAACAAAAAAGCACTTCGACTCTACAAAATAACGTAATACGTTACGCTAAAGAAACATTCTATTAAAACAAAATTGATGAATACAATATTGATTCCGTAAACTCTGGCAGATTATAAATTTATTTATTTATTTTATGCTTCTTCACAATTTCAATACATTTTTAAGCATGTAATTAAATTATTAACACCACTAGGGTCCGCCTGTGCCGGGGTTAATATTTTCACAATTTATTAAAAACTAGCTGGTCCCTGGCATGCGTTGCTATGCCATTTAATAAAGGAATTGATTCGTACCGTTCCCCTTCCGCCTCCCCTTCCTCTCCCGCGTCCCCTTCCCCTCTCACGTTCTCACTCAGATTCCTCCACCTTCTCTCTCCCCCTCTTTCCTCGTCCCGCGAATCCCCTCTCCCCATTTTCCCTCCCCTCTCCCAAATTCCCCTCCCTCTTCCTCCCGAGAACCGCCTACCCGAGTTCCCCTCCCCCTCTCGCATTCCATTTAGACCCGGAACATTCAGTTTTCAAACAGCTCACATGCCATCTACTGCACCTTTTTTAAACTAATTTCATAATGGCAGAGCTCACCATTAGTTGTATACAAACTTTATCCTGACAATAACGAACACACAAAAAAAGAATTATCCATTTTGGTGCAGTCGTTCGGAAGTTATGCGCGTACATACATTTCGGCGATTCATTTTTATTTATATAGAAGATAGAAGATAGAAGACAGAAGATAAAAGATAGAAGATAGAAGATAGAAGATAGAAGATAGAAGATAGAAGATAGAAGATAGAAGATAGAAGATAGAAGATAGAAGATAGAAGATAGAAGATAGAAGATAGAAGATAGAAGATAGAAGATAGAAGATAGAAGATAGAAGATAGAAGATAGAAGATAGAAGATAGAAGATAGAAGATAGAAGATAGAAGATAGAAGATAGAAGATAGAAGATAGAAGATAGAAGATAGAAGATAGAAGATAGAAGATAGAAGATAGAAGATAGAAGATAGAAGATAGAAGATAGAAGATAGAAGATAGAAGATAGAAGATAGAAGATAGAAGATAGAAGATAGAAGATAGAAGATAGAAGATAGAAGATAGAAGATAGAAGATAGAAGATAGAAGATAGAAGATAGAAGATAGAAGATAGAAGATAGAAGATAGAAGATAGAAGATAGAAGATAGAAGATAGAAGATAGAAGATAGAAGATAGAAGATAGAAGATAGAAGATAGAAGATAGAAGATAGAAGATAGAAGATAGAAGATAGAAGATAGAAGATAGAAGATAGAAGATAGAAGATAGAAGATAGAAGATAGAAGATAGAAGATAGAAGATAGAAGATAGAAGATAGAAGATAGAAGATAGAAGATAGAAGATAGAAGATAGAAGATAGAAGATAGAAGATAGAAGATAGAAGATAGAAGATAGAAGATAGAAGATAGAAGATAGAAGATAGAAGATAGAAGATAGAAGATAGAAGATAGAAGATAGAAGATAGAAGATAGAAGATAGAAGATAGAAGATAGAAGATAGAAGATAGAAGATAGAAGATAGAAGATAGAAGATAGAAGATAGAAGATAGAAGATAGAAGATAGAAGATAGAAGATAGAAGATAGAAGATAGAAGATAGAAGATAGAAGATAGAAGATAGAAGATAGAAGATAGAAGATAGAAGATAGAAGATAGAAGATAGAAGATAGAAGATAGAAGATAGAAGATAGAAGATAGAAGATAGAAGATAGAAGATAGAAGATAGAAGATAGAAGATAGAAGATAGAAGATAGAAGATAGATAGATTAAAACACTAACGCTAAAGCTTTGCACAGTGATAAAATTATTAATGAATTAAACATTGATAAGTTTCCTAAATCTTT
Organism: Limnephilus marmoratus; assembly: GCA_917880885.1. Classification (NCBI taxonomy): domain Eukaryota; kingdom Metazoa; phylum Arthropoda; class Insecta; order Trichoptera; family Limnephilidae; genus Limnephilus; species Limnephilus marmoratus. The sequence continues at coordinate 14,295,846 of OU862922.1, forward strand.
CACAGAACTCCCAGACAAACAATTTACTTTATTAACAACTATTTTTGCAATTTTGGCAATATAGGTATGCTTTCTGAAGGGTTTTTTTAAGGAAAGGAAGGAGAGAAAGCTCTGGGAAGGTAAGGGGTATAAGGAATGGGTAGGAATCTGGGGTTCAGTGTATCCAGGTCATCCGCCGCCAAGATCTAAACAGACCTCACCCCATGAATACGGGCACCCCTACTATTATTTATTTATTTATAACATTACATTTGATACATTTGTATGGCAAAAATAACGTAATAATAACATTGAAAAATAACTATAAAATGTGTACAAGTGTTATTATGTCTTGTGGGTCGATATTAGTTCCTAGCTAGGCAGATTGCCCGTTCTAAGGAACCAAATGCTGGTGAGAATGCAAAAAATAATTTTATTTTTTTTAACAAAATGTTCATTTTAATTTTTTAAATTAAATATACATTAATAAAGATACCAGAAAATTTATTCTGTAACAAAAAAAAGAAAAAGAAAAGAAAAATGTTTTTATTTTTTTTATTTAAATAATATACGTACTAAAATTTTTTTTACTAAATGTGCCGTTAATAGGCCGTGTAAAATTTTAAGTGACATTATTTAATAGTTTTTCAGATTCCACCCTACCTAAGCCAATCAACCATTTTGTTATTATTGAACTGACGTGGGACATTTTGCAAGCTTTAATATTTAATTCTAGGGGAATTTTATTATATATTTTTGGTCCAAGATATGTACATGTTTTTGATACTTTGCCGTATTGCTCCCTGGGACCACAAGATCCTTTCTGGTGTGACTTCTTGTGATATATTTATGATCAATTTTTTTTAATATTATCTAGATTTTTATGTACGTGGATAATAATCCTTTTTATATAGTTTTACTAATCACCAAACGTAGCGAACCACTTCGGGTGGCCTATGGTAGAGGAGTTGATAATTCAATAAATGGTTCCCAGGGCGGCGGTACCCATTCCCACCTCTCAAATTGAAATGTGGTAGATATGTACCCTACCTGAGCGCCTGTATGATTTTGAGGTATGAAGTGATCATAGATCAATCCACAATAGAGTAGAGTTTGCAAATGGCGGCGATCGTTGTAGTAGGTACCTACTATTTTTTTACAGCTTGTAGATTGTTTTAGACTATTTTAATTTTTTTTTTTTTATTTATTCATCTTTATTATAATTCTAGACTTACAATTTGTCATGTCCTATGCCTGTCTCACCTGAGAAAACCTGTGTTGAGAGCAGGCGCTTTAAAACATTAGCAATTTGTAATAAACATAATAACGCATAAATAACAACACAATATTACATTAAAAATAACAGACCATCTTCAACGTACCATTGAAAAAACACATGCTTATAAGTTAATTTTGATAATATCTTTGATGTTGGATCTGTTTTTTGTGGTAATTCAGGACTTGGTGTCAGATTTATATTTAAGATACATTGTGTTTTCTCTAATGACCAGTGGAAGTGCATCGTATAGTTTGTTGCAAAGTATCTAAAATTTCTTAGACAGTGTAGTTTACTTTGCGACAGCACTGACATGAATATTGCGCACCCAGACCATCTACTCTAGTAGCCTTGCATTAACTACGAATGACGCATAAAATCTTCGGGTGTAAAACAATTGTAATATTTTTAATAATCGATAATGAAAAGTAATTTGTGTGCATATGCAATTGAAATATCATTCCTTGGCTTTTACTAGTATTTTCCGAGTAATGAAAACATTTTCTCATCATACACGATGGGATTTTGGTACTTTTTTAATGCAATTTACTTAGAGGTAGCACACGACCTTACGAGATGCGTATAGAACTAAAACTACAAATTAACTATAATACAAATCGAAAAGAGTACTTTTTAAAGCAGTTTACTTAGAAGTAGCACACGACCTTACGCGATGCGTAACAGTTTAGAATTAAAACTACAAATCAAACTAAAAAACAAATCGAAAAGACAACAATTATTGACTTGCTTTTGGCTTGCCACTTTGAGATTTTACAGCGAGTCTATATTTATTATAACGTGATTAATTCCGCTTGATATTTTCCGTTGACAATCTTTTCTCCATTCTATGTTTTTTTCCAAACTCCAAAGTAATACGGTCGTATATGGTTCCTCATTATAACGTAGCTCAAAGAAAATGTAAATTACAATCGATGTGACACTTTTGAAGGTGATATGAAGTATCAAAAATATCATCGCCAGTGATTAACACATTCACGCAGGCAACATAAAACCGTGTTTACGCCTGTTGGTAACGTGTAATATGTAAAAGATATAATATTATAATACGAGGAAACCCACGTGAATAATAAGTTACGCCTTGTCATTATTCTTTACGATCGACAACACGTAGGTGAGCATTAATGTGAAAAACGACCGCGTATTTTTTACGCGCGCCGCCATCTTGGAGATAGCGATGACGTCATATCACCCCATCGAAACGTCAAACGACACTAGCGAGACCTGTCGAGCTCTGGAGGCACTAAAACCGTAACCCGAGTGGGCTTCGTAATGTAAGGCCTCGCTTCATAAACGGGAATTATTGGAGGAAAGTTGCCGAGGCGCGCTAAAATAAGTTTCAATGTTCGCCAGAACGGGGAGATTGGCGCTGTAAAGTCGGAATATTAACCTCAAAGTGGAGATGGAATGATTTGGTATAGAGCTCTGAGCTACTGATTACTGACAGCTGAGTTAGCCACGTTTTAAAACAGATAACGTCGGTCGTTTTGTGCAAACTTTAAAAAGCTTTTCATCGTAATAAGGAACATTATTCCTGAGTGCGTTTGTTTGAAAATTAATGTACGCTTTGCACCATTGAAATCATAATATTCCACGAGTTTTTTCGTATGCTCCACAGGGGCACAGCCAAGAAACACACCAAATGCACGCCCAACATTATTTTTGATTACTGAAGACTATATTAACGACTCCCAAACGAAAAATGTGACAGGAATCAATTGCATCTAGGAATTGAACCCCGGATCTCTTGCTTGCTTCTGACCACTGAGCTAGAGTGTTCTGTTGGAGTGGTAAAAAGATCGGCCTCAACCGGTCTCTCTAAATCCGGCCCGCCACACAGTATGTGGGCAGACTCATCCGGCGCCAAAACCTACACAAGAACCACTTGGGGGGAACTATGGCAAAGGTGTCGGTTATTTAAAAAAAAGGGTTTATTGTTATCAAGTTTATTTTCTGGAACTGAATTTCAATTTTTATTTCTTTTATGTACCTAGTCCATAATAATATTAGATATTATTTAACATATAAAAAATTTACCGTGTAATTATTATTGTGTGCCAGCTGTTTCGCCTTCTGAAGGTAGTTTTATATAGAATTTAGAAGGCAAAACAAGCGTCACGCAGAACTTGTTTATAAAAAAACTGTTTTGATAAACAATTTTTTTTATATATCAACTCTACACAGGAGGCCCTGAGGAAAATAATTTCCCTCAGGGCATACGTAATCTTTGAAGATGCTGTGTGGAGGGTCTTTGGCAGAGGTGTCGGTTTTATAAAAAAGTATTTATCGTTATCAAGTTTAATTTCTGGAACTGAATTTTAATTTTCATTTCTTATGTATTCCGTAATAATATTATTATTTAAAATATAAAAAAAGTTATAAACAAACTTTACTGTGTAATTATTATTGCGAGCCAGATGTTTCGCCTTCTCAGTGCAGTTATATACTGCATTTAGAAGGCAAAACAGCTGTCACGCAGAAATTGTTTATAAATAAACTGTTTTGATAAAAAAAAATTAAATATTAGCTCTACACAGGAGGCCCTAAGGAAAATAATTTCCCTCAGGATGGTGTGTGGAGGGTCTTTTTGAGGAGAGGAAGGGGTGAACATGGGTCTTGAAGAGACCCATGTTGTAGGAGTTGTAGGAAACACAGAGCCCGGCAAATCGTTCCACAGCCGAGCTGTGTAACAAATATTATTGAATCTTTACTTCTTTATCTTTATTTCTTATTATACAGGGTGGCACAATAGAACGTGCATATTTTAAACATAGGTAAAAAAATAAATACTCTAAGGATAGTTGAAATAAAATATAGGAATTATAAGGTAATTAAATGAGGTTTATTTTTTTTAAATAATATCTTCCAAATAACGACTCTCTCTGAAACGGCACTCCTCTAATCGCGAGCGCGAGATTAGTGAAAACTCTCTTCAGTAATGCTGGTGTGATTGCTGCCATTTCACTACGGATACTCTCCTTCAGCTGACTGATGTTTCTCGGATTGTTGATATAGACTTTGTTTTTGAGGTGTCCCCACAGGAAAAAGTCAGGAGGCGTTACATCTGGGCTACTTGGGGGCCATGAGATATCACCTCTTTTAGAAATTAGTCTGGCTGGGAACATCTGTCTCACAACCGCCATAGAGTCATTTGATTTGTGACTGGTAGCTCCGTCTTGTTGAAACCAAGTCCTTGAATTCACTATTCTTGATTTCTCTAGTTCTGGAGTCAAAAATCCTTCTAACATCGCAACATAGCGGTCGGTGTTATCAGTGACATTTCGTCCTCGCGAATCTTCAAAAAAGAAAGGACCAATAATTCCTTTGCTCGATATTGCTGCCCATGCAGTCACTTTTTCAGAGTTTCGGATTTTCACTGCTCCAATAACGACAATTTTGACGGTTTACGAACCCATTTAAATGAAAATGAGCCTCGTCAGAAAAAGAGGATATTGTCAAAATTGGAAAATCGGTGAAGCATTTCTTCAGCAAATGCCAACTTGCTCCAAAGTCTTGCTCTTTCAATATTGTCTCCGGTCCTAGATGTTCTTGGACGACCTTTAGCTCATGGCTTAAAAGTTGAACCGGTCTCTTCGAAACGCTTTATCCATATTTTGATTAAATTTGCACTCGGGGCTTCGCGAATTCGTTGTAATCCATATTCAGTACAATATAGTCACCTTGCAGAGATGTATAAACGACCGTTCTCGTAAAACGCGCGAACACAAAATGCGCGACACTTCCCGTCAAACTGACTCATGGCTACTAAAACTGCATGCGTACCTCTATCCAATCCTGCTAGGCTCCCCCCGCCCGCGCGCCAAATACCCCGCAAAAAAAGATGACGCAATATGCACGTTCTATTGCGCCACCCTGTATATTACTAAGTATAAAATGAAGTCGCTTACGCTGTACGTGCGCTTAGATCTTTTCAGATTTTCATGCGGTTTTCACCAATAGATAGAGTAATTTATGAGGAAGGTTTTTAAGTATATAATTTGTGAAGATTTTGTGTAAATTGGTTGAAATACATAATATATCTGGCCAAGTGGCAGCAGGCAGCATGGTGTGGATTTGATTTAACAGATGGCGTTGGTTATAAAGGTTTCGTTTGCCACAGAAACGTGTGGCCGGGTCTGCTAGTATATTATAAAAGAAATAAAAATCAAATAACTGATTTGCCTCCCAAATTGAAAAAAAATACATATTGAAGATTTAAAAGTTTCACGATCCTACATATTTAAGCTTTGTTACTATTTTACCATTGAATAATTTAGGTTTTATCACATTTTATTCAGAAACAAACGTAGTCACATTTTATTAGGTTAATTTTAAAAATTACCATAAAAACAAGAAGTTCTTAAAACAAATTTTTTTCCACAACTTAAAACATTAAAAAATCCACATAAATAATTTACTCGAATAACAAGGGTACTAAATAATTTCGTTGGTTTAATGAGCGTGTGACGTTTTATTGGGCGGGCACGATACCTAAAGTAATGCTAAAAGATATAGCCCTATTTAATAATACTAAATAATAATAAATCCACGAGTAAACGAATCACGCCTTGTATAAAGGAATTCCAGATATTATACTGTTTGGCTATGAGCGGTAATAAAAGTGATTAGTTACTTTATGGTGAGGCTGTAAAGCGATGTATAATGAAGCTTTTATATTAACTTTTGGGAAATATTTTATTTTATATGAAAACTTTTATACTTCCCATCCGTTCATTATTCCGGGCAACTTTATACATCAAACCTTTATGTATGGCATGTTGTTTATTTGAAAAATAACCATTAGCCGTGAAACGGGAACGGGCGAAACGTTGGGGAGCCAAGATACATGATACTACCTTAGATGAATTAAAAGAGAAGATAGGTTACTGAGATAACGCGCGTGGTTGCACATAACTAGGTCCAGTGGACATACTTGAGATTTATTTGTATCGCACATAATTTCGTTAGTCAGATAAGCTGTCACCAGCTGCTACAAAGCGTTTCTTTTTGTAACAAAATGCCTGTGCTTTCTTTGGAGAGGTGCAGAAATCATTTTCAAACAAAAAACAAATCTGATTAAGGTTCTTTCCATTCGTAAATACACTTAAATCCCTTATAATGTAAATAAATAAATAAAAATTGACTTTCTGAAATAGGTGCCTAAATGTCGAAATAAAATAAAGCGAGATTGGAAACGCAGAAACACATAAGTGTAGGAAGGACAACCATAGTGACAGTCCGTCGCATTTCTACTAGGGTGCTCGCTGTCGCCTTGCTGAGAGCGGGCAGTTGATTCACGGTTACGGTATCGTGACGGCATAAAGGCAATAAACACACGTTCCTTATCACAATATTGCTGCAGCTCTCCCAAAAGATAAGATACATAATGTACGTAGGTCTGTTCTCTCCAAAGGAAAAAATCTTGCATCTCTGACACACCTCACCGTGACGTCTCCGAAAACCCCTACCAATACCACTAGCCGTGACGATAATTTTGAAAGTACAAGGATAATATTAAAGTGTGAGTGAATTACAAAAATTCAAAAACGTCAAATGTCGGTGCGCTGATGGTTTAGCTTTTGTTCTTAAACACTAAATGACATCTGCTGCTCTTTCTTAAACACTAAATGACAAAAGTCGAAATGAGACAAACGATGAACGTACGTCAGCACCTCCCAAAGAAAACATAGATTCATTTTCATACATCTCACTCACACGTACAAAGAAAATGAAACGCAATTCCCGTCGCAAAAAAGTAGTACTTTGGAGGAAACAGTCACACGTATTTTGTGTGTCTCACCATTATTTAATATGTAAGAAAGAGCTGCAACATTAAAGCGATAAGAAACGTATCTTTATTGCTTTTTTTGCCGTCACGGTACCGTGCCGTGAATCGTCACGGTAAATATAAAAGCGCCCATTAGTACGCACACATGCTTTGATCTCTCGTTATCTTTTTATATATGCTATCCTTTTCTCGTACTTAAATCTAGAGATTTGCGTGCCGTTGTATTGCTATTTCATCTGCACGCACATATTCTCCGATTTGCCATTCCATACTTATTCGTTTCGTTTTAGCTACGAATGATAAAACACGTGCCATACTTTTTGTTCGTCATTAGTATGACCATAAACTGTCTTTGTATTTATTTAATCTATGGTTACTACCGAACTGGCGTACTAGAGAAAAGAGACAGGGATGAACGCTGTGCATTTCTGCTTATCTCTCACGCCCGTGATGTTTACGTATGTACAATATTATATGTTTGAGTTCTTGAGTTAGGTTTAGTGCTGCAGCACTTGGTTCTATTTTCTCTGTTCATAAGTAATATGTTTATTCCATTGATGTAAAATACCAAGATACGCCTCAAAGCCTTTAAAATGACGCTCCACACACTTGATGTTCGATGTCCTCGTAAATAATTACGTAGATATCAAAAATGTCAAGATGAGTTCCCATAAGGAAGAGGTGCTTAAGGATTTAGCGATAAGGAATCTATCTATCTATCTATCTATCTTCTATCTATCTTCTATCTTCTTCTTCTTCTATCTTCTATCTATCTCTCTATCTTCTATCTATCTTCTATCGTCTTCTTCTTCTATCTTCTATCTATCTATCTATCTTCTATCTTCTTCCATATAAATAAAAATGAATCGCCGAAATGTATGTACGCGCATAACTTCCGAACGAAAACCAAATTAAATAAATCTTTTTTTTATGTGTTTGTTATTGTCAGGACAAGGTTTTTATATGATTACTGGTGGGCTCTGGCATTACGAAATTTATATAAAAAATGCAATAGGTGGCACGTGAGCTGTTTGAAAACTGAATGTATGGAATGCGGGAGGGGGGGTAACTCGGGTAGAGGGTTCGCGGTAGGGGGAGGGTAACCTGGGAGGGAGGAGGGGAACTTGGGAGGAGGGTTCGCGGGACGGGGGAAGGGAGGGAGTGGAGTGGGGAAAGGGAAGGTGGAGGTGGGAACGCGGGAGAGAAAGTGGATGCGGAAGGGGAACGGGACGAATGGGAAAGGACACGCAGGGAGAAACAATTTATTTATTAAATGGCATATAACGCATGCCGGGAACCAGCTAGTTGAGAATAAAAGACCAATTTGGATTGAACAATTCCGTCTCTCTGAAACCGATTCGGCAATACATTCACCTCACCTTTACTGCTATTATAAAAAACCAATTGTATAAAAATATGCTTCTTATTTGTAAGCTGTTGTAAAGGTCATTTCACAAAAAATCACCAGCCTTAAAGAATCCTAAATTCTCCAGTCTTTCAAAATAAATATCAACTCTACTTTTCCCACTAATCTTCCTGTTCGCGCATTGTAAATGGGATGTGTTAGGCAGACTTGGTCGGTAGCAAATGTCAAAATCCTGAAATTATCCCACCTTCCTAATCTTCCCATCCTAAATGTCACCAAGGGCAATTGTTGCAAGAAAAAGTACCCAACTTTGTAGAGGTGACAGTGTGCTTATTGGAACTCAGTGTAAATTAACACCTCAGACAGGAAGCATATATGATGGTTCCATCACAGTTCATCCTGCGACAATTCATCCGGCGACAGTTCATCCTGCGACAGTTCATCCGGCCAACAGTTCATCCTGCCGACAGTTCATCCTGCCGACAGTTCATCCCGCCGACAATTCATGCGGCGACAATTCATCCTGACAATTCAACCTAACCTAACCTAACCTAACCTAACCTAACCTAACCTAACCTAACCTAACCTAACCTAACTTAACCTAACCTAACCTAACATATAAGTATAAGTATGTCGTGTTTTGTTATTCACGCATGCTTCTTCGGAGAGTCGAAATTATTGTTAGTAAAAATATTTTTACAGCGATTTCCACTCAAGATGCCTTCAGATATAAGTATATCGATTTTGGTTGTACGGCCGTATATCCTCTTTGCGTACTTACTTAATAAAAATCTTCTAAATGATCAGGCGGGATGAATTGTCGCCGGACGAATTGTCGGCGGGATGAACTGTCGGCAGGATGAACTGTCGGCCGGATGAACTGTCGCAGGATGAACTGTCGCCGGATGAATTGTCGCAGGACGAATTGTCGGGTCACCATATATTATAACATCTTGCTATAAGAAAGATTACGATTTCAAAATTTTAATTTAATTTGTGAAGTGTACACCACAACCTGGAGACCAGTGAGGCCCCATCTGCAATGGTGAGTCCTATTTTCCTTTATCCAATCTGAGTTTATTTTATGTTCCAGAAGCCTAGATTTGAACCATCGACAGACATTGTCCATCGGGTTTGCGAGTGTATCCATATCGTCTCATATAACTTAGCGAGCAACGTAGTTTCGGGACTGGTCCTTTAGGTCCTGGTGCGTAGGGATTTGCTCTGCAGCACTTGACCACCAAAATGCAGTGGAGTCGCAGTTTCGCGACACCACTTCTCTTAAATGTAATACTAACAGTAATGGGGGTAGCAAATGTAAAATCATGTAACATCCAGTGTTTTAAATATAATGTCCTCTGCATGCAAAGCCGTATCTTTCTCCAAGCATAGAAGTTCTAATTAAATCCGAAGTGACCTGCCAAGTAAGTATGTTTTCTGTATCTATGTGTAAATAATAAAATTAGATAGAGCCTATGAATTCATAATAAATTGTACACCGCCCTTGAGTTCATTTTTCCCAAAAAAGGAGCTCTGTTAATTATTATTATTTTTTATTAAGATTTCAACTGTTCTTAATACCTGATAAGCACCTATAAACTAACCTGTCTAAGTTGAAATCTGTATTTTCTCCCTAAAGTGGCATCTACTATTGCTAAAACCGTAAGCAACTCTTCCTCGTCAGAACTCATCTTGGCATTTGTTAAGTTTTCATAATAGACCCGCGATGCAACCTGTTTTATTCTGAAACAGCTTATGAATTGAAATCCATTTTCCCATAGTCCTTGCATTGTTATTTTCTCCCTTTGTCCTTCTCCTTCCTTGAAAAGCCCTATCAACTTAATAGACGAAGAGGAAGATGATGCATACCTACTTGGAACACATACATATTATTGTACAAAATCGAAAATTACCCACTTTAATTCAGTCGAAAAATGGTCGTGAAATCGTTCGCACCTCGTTATTAAAATCTCCTTAAAAGTTCGTAAAATACTCATTAATATCCAAAAAAGTGACGGTATATTGTGACCATCTTTGTGCCATCATCGTGGAAGAGCAGCCATAACCAAGATTGGACCATCACAGCATATGAAACCAGCAAAGGTAAGGGCTTTCTCCTTTCCAATTGCCATTTCCTGTGATTTTACTTTATAAAACGCCGTCAATTGTCTTCCATCGCACAAATATATATATTACAGTCCATCATCTCTCATGTCACGATATTGTTCGTTGACACAACCCTAACCCTCTTGGTTGGCGTAGGTCAGTTTCAACAAATAATTAAAAGACCCAACTCGTTAGTAAGTCGATGCTCTAAAACTAAAACATTAGTGGCGTTAAGCGAAGGAATTTGATGAAGAGTGGTATTATAAAATGATCCCTGGAAAGACGTAAATTTTCTTAAATTTGTATGAAACGCCCATCATGGTATTACACAGCAATGGTTTAAACATTATTTTTGTATTCAGATAAAACTATACCTACATCGTTTTCCAAAAAAATTATCTTGACATTTACAATGCTCTACCAGATCAAATCAAAAATATAAAGGAAATGAATATATTTAAAACAAAAGTAAAAACATGGCTGAGAGATCAAAGTGATAATAAAATTACAAACATCATGAAGACGGTATAAAGACAATCCATAACCAAATACAAATATTTTAAAAACTACAGGCCACCTCAGAACAGGAAATCCTAGTGAGGAGGTCTGTGAAAAAAAAAATGAATCTGTACTTATACTATACATTATACATACATGTACAAACCTTGCTATTGAAACTAATAATAAATAAATAAATAAATTATGTAATCTTAATGTGTTATTGTGTAACCATTTGACAACAAAAACCGTTACAAAAAAAAATTATACAGTAAACAAAATAACAGTACTCTATAATACACCTAATAATAATATTGAATAAGCTAATACATTAATGAGCTAATACTCTTCTGTCTGATAGTTAATACCTGAAGTAAGTAGTTCAGAATCTGTAGCAAAATATGATACAGTAGCCATGCAGAAGAATAGTATCATACCTAACATTGGCTTTTGTGATTGAGGTATGTTTTTATAGTCTTCTTATGACTATACTCCGAGAATTTGAACACATCTACTACTTCTGAGAAAGCATTGCCAACTGCATCATAAGTGACTCAGTCCTGATATTGTCGTTGCGATTAAAAGAAGTAAGTAGTTCTTGTAAATATATGGAAGGAAATTGGACTTAATAAATCAGGGCTGTCTACTACACCATTATTTTTTTTAAGTTAAGTCGGAAGTAAGTCTTCCATCTGAGAGTTCTAGTAATTTTAATTATTTCATCAAGTGATTGTAATTTATTGATTCTATTCGTAGCCCATTTTACAGTTATTCAATCTTAGGAATTTATGCTGAAGTTTTTCAATGGAATCGAAGTGGATTTTGAAGTGAGGGGACCAAATAGAAAAAATATATTCGACTTGACTTCAAACTAGAGAGGAATATAGGATTTTCAATGTTGAAATATTTTGAAAGTCTCTTCCATTTTGGAGAATGAAGTAATTTCACTGAAAGAGGTGAGAGAAACATTGTTAATTTTATATTGATAATAAAGGGGTTGTTTTGTTCTGAAAAATCTTATTATGTGTCATTTATTATTATTTTTCTTTCATTGTTGGACATTGACTTCTTGAGTTCAATGAATTCTATACAGATCCTCAAAAATGTGACAAAAGTGCACGTGCACTCGTTAATTGATCTACCACATTTACCATCTTCCAAACAAATTACCAAGGACAAATACTTACCGATCCAAGTGCAAACCGAACATTCTGTCCAAACGGTTGGACAAAAATGGAATAATATTTAAATGGTTTCTATGGTTATTATTCAGTTTATAATTTAATTTAATTTAAGTAATAAATATTGGCTCCATCTTGGCTGCGATTTTAGCATAACCGTTTGGACAGAATGTTTTATTGGTATGCCAAGTGATTCCTTGGGGTATTTTATTTAGGCGCAGACATTCACATCAAATAATAAAATTAAAAAAATATTTTCATTGATTTGAACTTTTCGAACGTTCTTTTTCCTTTGTACCTAGAAAGTTCCAACAATATGGTGTACTTATCAGCTATGGCGCGTCAAACCCCTGTTAGTTTACCCTTTAAACCTTCTCTTGTCCAGTGCTTCCGGTCATGCCCGCCAAGGGGAGGCTTTCACGCTTTTCAACTTCCGGCGGAGCAAGACGGGTGCTTAATGAGGATCTTCATACGTGGCCAGGGAGGGGGGAGGGAAAGGGGGTGGGAAAACCGAGATGCTGAGACTCTGAGACAGATCAAATTTAAGATGTACTGAATACTGTGATAATATATTAACCGTTGTCCTCTGAAGAGCGGCGCGGCGTATCGTTGAAAGTGCTTAAATTCGAGGTCAAAATGAACAGAAACCTAAACCCATCTCAGCTAAATGTCGTAAATTTGTTAAATAATAACGACAAATAATCTTCACAATGGAACAGAATTTCCATTAGTCTAATATCTCAAGCAGCAAGCACTCTACCGGTATGTTCTGACGCCATGAAATTAGCTAATTTAATTACTATAATAGAGAACTCCATTCCAATTTTTTTTTTTTTTTAATGAATAATTACATTCCAACTTAAATAACTGCACATACATATACAAGGTGTTAAGGGACGTACTTGACTTACTTTAACCAGTGATTCCTGACATTATTTGGTGTAAAAAGTGCAAATGAAATTTTGGTCTCCGGTGACATTTTTTTTTTTTTACAAAAACATAAAAAAATGGTACTTGTTGAACAGCTGGAGGCAGGGTAAGGGATTCGTCGGACACCCGGCTGAGTGACCAGTGACGACATGCGGAAGAAATTTTTTTTGTTTGATTTTGAAGAAAAAATTTTTGAAAAAAAAAAAAAAAAGTCGTTGAAAAAAGTCACCGGAGACCAAAATTTCGTTTATATTTTTTACTCCAAATAATGTCAGGAACAACTGATTAAAGTAAGTCAAGTACGTCCCTTAACATCCTGTATATATCAATATATCAGAGATAGTTTTAATAGTTAAAATAATTGTCAAAGTTATAATTTTTCAAGATTCCCCGAAAACCACCGTACATGAAGCGAATCGTGTGACGACATCACTCCTGAAAAGTTACTATAAGATCGGAAAATCAGCTGATTAACTGCCACCATTTTGAAATTCGGTGTTCGAAGTATTCTCCCTAGAGTACCATTACTATTTTTTGTGCAGTAGTTTTTGAATATTTTCAATAATAGAGATAAACTAATGAGAGATACCTTTATTTTTTAAACTGAATTATTTAGGCCTAAATAATGTTTCAATAAACACAACAACTAAATCGCTATAAACAGTATGTAAATAAACGAATAAATTAATACGATGGCTTGTGTCATACCTACAATTCCCATACAATGACTTTACGGTGACGTCACGACACGATGAGCATTGACGTCACCACTAAACATTTGAATACTACTAACTTGACGGCGTGTTTCTAGGATCCAATTAAAAATTGACTTTTTAATATTTTTTTAAAAACTCTGCGTTTAATATTATTTTATAAAACTTATATATTCGGAATCAGCGTTTATTAACAATTGTCTATGGATTACCTATTAACTTGACGTTGCCTGTCATCTCCTTGTTTATTTACGAAAAAAACATTAAAAGTTTAATTAATTCTAGTGTAAAGTGCTTAATTTCATTAAAGTGAATGTCGCGCTCCGACTGTGCCCAGTCTCACTCCTAAATATTATCACTATCAGGCAATATCTGCCTTTAAAACATAATCATTCAATCACCAAATAAATCGTGTGTTCTCCCGACCAAAGTTAAACATTAATCGAATTCAGCAAAGTTGTGGATATTCTACCTTAGTGATACTATCACAGTGAAACCAGTGCCCAAATAACTCGTATAATTTCAAACACTGACAGTTCTAACTTCGACGCAAACTGCCGCTGTTGTTGTCAAAAATACAATCTACCTGCCATCGCGGAATCAAACCAAAACATAACCTGTGCTATTGTTTTTGCCTGCCTGCAGGCGCTACAGACTGTGCTATTGATTTTGCCTACCATCAGGCGCAACGTACAAAATAATAAAGCTTTAACAATCATAATACTAGAAAATCAAACTAAAAAAGTGGTTAACTCGTCTAATCAGGAGAGTGCGCGTTGGGACAGTGAATTTTTTATCCTACAAAGTATCTCGCTAAGGCGGAATACTCGTCATTATTCTGGTGTTTGTACCACAAAATACAACTCAGTGCAAAAGTGACTCGATCATTATATAAACACAAAAAACCTATCCCAAAGGCGTTTTTAGCGTCACAAAGGCTCTGCCATCTCTCATACAAGAAACAAACATTGTGTCGTTTTTTTTTTCTTTTTGTGTGAAATTTTGAAATCAACTACCTTTAAAATGAATACACTGTGCTCCATCTGTAAAAAAAACATTGACACCCCGTCAGACTTCATCTCATGTTGTATCTGCGACGAAAACTACCACTTCATTTGTGCCGATATCGCAGAGACATCACGACGAGGAACTAAGATTTTACAGTGGCGCTGCAAATTTTGCACAAAAACACAAAAAAACTCAAAAAAAAATACGTCTGAAAAAAATCTAGAACTGACATCTATCGAGAAACCAAATAAACAACCATCATCAACACCTAAATCTACAATTGCCGCCTCATCATACGCCAGTGTGAACTTACCACCACCAACCACAGATGGCTCTAGTAATCTGACAATCGAGCTATTTTTAACTGAAATTGCTAATTTTAAAGACTCAGTTATTGAATCTGTTGGAAAGAAATACGATGCAATCCTGCTCCAGAATAATGAAATATTAAAAACCATTCAAAGCATATCTCAACAGCAAGAAGATTTAAAATATCGAATAAATAATTTGGAAAAACTACATGAACAAGTAAACTCAGCCTTAAATTCAAGACTTGAGGATTTAGAAAAAGATAGCGGAAAAAATAATGAAAATGAAATAAAAATTTGTCTCTTGACAGAACGAAATGAAGACCTAGAAAAAAGAATAATAGCGATCGAAATTGACCAAGAAAACAGGAACAGACGAGTTAACAATACTTGTTTGGAACTTCGAGGGCTTCCAGAATTCAAAGAGGAAACATCACAAACCTTAAAAGACATTATATTCAACACCAGTAAAACAGTAGACTGCCAACTAAATACAAATGATATTTATAATATATATAGAGTATCACAAAGAAATAAAAATATTCCTCCAACAGTTAAACCTAGGTCAGTGGTAATTAATTTTAATTCAATAGCGTTAAAAGAGGAGCTCCTTAATGCTATAAAAAAATATAACAGATCTTGCGAAAAGATTGGGGACAAACTAAACACGGGAACAATCGGATTGTCTGGCCCCATTACACCCATCTACTTCTCAGAACTCCTCACGTCTAAAGGCAAACGGCTTTGGTATCTAGCTCGCCAATGTGCGACTGAATGTAAATATAGGTACGTCTGGACGAAAGCAGGTCTAATCTACATGAAAAAAGATGACTCTTCTCGACCTATATTAATAGATTCAGAACAAGCTATACCGAAGCTCTGACTACATGCTCTTTATTCTAATTATCGTGATAAAACTACTCACTACCGCTTTATATCGCCATTCCATACTCTATTACATAACAGCACTATATTATATGAACACCTAGGATTTTGCATAACTCCTATTTGTACTGGATTAATTTTAATTCTAATTTTAACTTTAACTTTAATTTTAATCTTTATTCTCTCTAGAATGGTAACTACACTTATTACAAGATTATTGATTGATTTATTAGTAATATTACTTATAATTCGGCAAAAGAGAACTCTAATCAACATATTTTATATAACCCAGATATTGCTTATTTTTCATAATTATACTACTTTTTACTGTCTTTTGAAAGAGAAATTGCCACACACTAACTACATACGTTATTTATTTCCTGGATTTTATTTCAGATATTATTTCTTACTCAGATATTATTTATTTTTCCTAACTACATCATTTTGTTTACAGTTTTGTCGCTACATATTTCGTACTACAAGTATTGATATGATAATAAAATACTGTTTTAAAACTTTACCCAGAAAACAACAATTAATTTTTGAATTCTAATGGTAATAAACGATCTTCAACATGAAATCGATAGTATCATAATGCCAAATACTGAAATAATTTTTGAAAACATTAACAAAATTATACAATTTAATTGGGAATCAAATAGGATTAATATTGTTCATCAAAATATTAGAACGATGGGAAACTTGGATGACTTTCTTATATTTTTGGAAGAAGTAAAATCTGTGGTAAAGTTCCATGTACTAATTCTCACTGAATGCAGGTTAAATGATTCATACACAGCCAAACAAATTTCAGGCTATAACGAATACCATACAACATCGCATATTAACCAAAATAGCGGAGTAGTAGTATATATCAACAACACATTAAATTCCTTAGTACAAGAAATAAGCATAAATCAGTGTAATTGTTTAAAAATCAACATTAATGAGAATTTAGGTATCCTAGCTATCTACCGATCACCATCGTTCAATGACATCCAAGATTTCCTGGAAAATCTTATTGGTGAGTTAAAAAAAACTAAGGATTACGCACAATACGTACTGATCGGGGACATGAATATAAATACTATAGGAGAAGTATTGCATAGGCAATCCGACGACTACTTATGTGCTATGGCTGAAAGTAATTTTATTTCCAATATTAATTCTCCAACTAGGGTACAAGGTAGCTCAAGCTCATGTTTGGATCATATATATACCAGAAATATAACAAATTCAAATGCATTTGTAATACATAATACAATCACTGATCATTACACCACTGCAATCAGTATCCCAAACTCAACACCCAAAAAACATAAAATTAATCACAAACAGATTATCGATTATGAGGCTTTATTAAATGATCTTAATAATAAAAACTGGGAATATGTTTATAAAGAGACTGAAGTTAACAATGCTCTAAACTATTTTATTAATGAAATCAATACATTCATAACAAAACACACAATAACTAAACGCATTCCATATAGTAAAATACATCTCACCCCATGGATTACCAACGGCATTGTTAAATCTATACACAAAAGAAATCATCTTCATAAAATAGCTAAACGAGACCCATTGAACGATACTAAACAGCAAAACTATTACCGATACCGTAATATTTGCAAAACCGTTATTCGCAAATGTAAAGAGCGTTATTATAAATCCTTACTCGATAAGGATAATTCCAGCAAAAACATGTGGAATGTTGTCAGAGACATAACCAAAAGTAAAAGAAATACCAGTACATCTGTAACTGAATTAAATACCGGAAATTTGATTATAACTGACAATCAATCAATTGCATGTCATACTAATAAATATTTTGCATCTGTTGGGTCAAATCTAGCAAAAAAAATTTTATTAGAAACCCAGAAAACGGAAGACTCTTTAGCATCGACAATTGAAACAAAGGAACAATCTTTTTCATTTGATATTAAACCAACTACTGTAGAAGAGGTCTTAAAAATAATCAACAGCCTTAATACTACACATGCAAAGGGTCCAGATAGTCTAAATACACAAATACTAAAAAAAATTAAAAATCAGATTTCTGCTCCGTTATCATATATTTACAACTTAAGTTTTGCATCAGGAATATTTCCTGATCACTTTAAAAAATCAATAATTGTCCCAATTCACAAAAGTGGACCTAAATCTCTTGTAGAAAACTATAGGCCAATATCACTTTTAAGCGCGATATCCAAAGTCATTGAAAAGCTTTTCAAAACTAGGTTAAACGAATATGTGGAGGAACATAACATTCTAAGTCCAAACCAATACGGCTTTCGGTCGGGTAAGGGAACGGATGATGCCATCGCATGTCTCACGGAAACTATTGCAGGGAATATGAACCGTGGCAAGAAAACTATTGCCCTTTTCCTGGACCTGGCCAAGGCATTTGACACAATATCTCATAAAATTCTTTTACATAGACTTAGAAATATAGGAATAAAGGGAAAAGCTTTTCAATGGATAGAAAGTTATATATCTAATAGATTTCAACAAACCAGAATTAACGAGGCTATTAGCACTTCACTAAAATACACTTTTGGGGTACCACAAGGAAGTACACTTGGGCCCCTTCTCTTTATTATATACATAAACGAACTTTGTAACCAACACATTGGTGGCAAAATTATCACGTTCGCTGACGATACAGTTATTTTGTTTGAAGGAGATGATTGGAAAGAAACACACCACCTTGCGAACACAGGTATAAACAGAGTAAAACAGTGGCTGGACAGTAATTTGCTTACACTAAACATACAAAAAACAAAATATCTCACATTTAGCGCTACCCTTGCAGGTCAACCCAAAACACCCCATTACCTCACAATACATAATATTAAGTGTAGCCTTGGAAATAATAACCATACTTGTAAATGCGAAACCCTTGAATGTGTTAAATCTATTAAATATTTAGGTATAATAGTGGATAACCACCTTAAATGGAAACAACAAATTGAAAACACAGCTAATAAAGTGCGAAAGCTTATTTATATATTTATAGCATTGCGGGAAATTATAAAAACTCAAGACATTAAAAAAATATACTACGGACTCTGTAACTCCGTCATAACCTACGGTTGCATTGGATGGGGTGGAACAGGATTAACAATATTATACCCGCTACTGAAGGCACAGAAATCCATTCTACGCGTCATTATGAAGAAACCCTTCAGATACTCGAGCGACGCTCTCTTCAAGGAGTTTAATGTGCTTGATGTTCGACAGTGTTACATAAAAAAAATAACAATCTGCGTCCACAAAAATATAAACAAAACAATAACAGTCGATCATAATCATCAAACCAGAAGTAAGAGCAGAAACGACCTTTCTATTCCTACAAGCAATACTGCGGCTTATCAAAAAGTTTTCTCATACCTGGGACCAAAAATATACAACAAAATCCCCTCTCAATTTAAACTGTGTGAAATATCATCCTTCGGTAATAAAATTACAAAATGGTTATTAGACTTAGGTAGGACAGATTCCGAAAAATTATTAAAAAACGTAGTCTGAGTTGATTTCTTCGATTTTGTATTTTGTATTTTCCTAAAAAATATTTTTTTATTTTTCTTTCTTACATTTATATACTATATTTTAATTTTATATTTTACATGTATCTATCTGGATTTTATTGTTTATTACTGCTAATTTGTATTTTCCTAAAAAAATACTTTTTTTATTTTTCTTTCTTACATTTATATTGTTATATTTTTATTTTATTTTATATTTTACATGTACCTACCTGGATTTTATTGTTTATTACTGATGTACACCTAGAATAACACAACTTATATCTGATATTGTACCTAATATCTAAGTAACTCCCCCAATATGTACCATTATTGTTAATTATTATTTAATCCATTAATGTGAAATTATGTACACGCAACCTGCCAATTTGACTGTCCTAAAACGGGAAACCTTCCTAGTTGGACAGTCAAAGCTTCCTTTTATATTGTTATATCTTGTATGTAATAAATGTAATAATAAATAAATAAATAAATAAATAAATAAATTGGTCTATATGAACATATATTTTTAAAGCCATAATATTTTTCACTGGAGTTCCTTATTACCAACGTAAATGGTTTTTGCTATACCCACTTTAAATATTAGCCTGCGAAGGCCATACGAAAGTGTATTTTGAAATACGAATACAAAAAATAAGGTAAATTTTCAATCGAACTGGACACGCTCAATGCGAATATTTTTTAGAAAAAAACCTTTAGATTCGCCTTGATGACTACAAGAGGCAACTTTTTGCATTCGGGACGATGAATTTGACGGCACTTAAAATTTCAATTGCGTAATGTTGAAATTCACTTCGCGTACTGATTTCGTGGCCATTTATGCAGCTGTCATTTTGGTCTGTTGGTATCTTAGACCAAGTAGACAATCCTTGATCAAAGGTTGGTATTCATGACTCTACATGCAAGGTAGTTCCTATGAGTACGTGGCCGACATCAAACGGACAAACAAAATAATAATATTTAAACACAGAAGAGGTTTAAATCAAGATTTGTTTTAGTTTTTAAAAAATACACATTGAAAATTTATGTTTTTATTTAAAAAAAATAACGCACAATCTGAATTCAGTCATACAATGCATTTCAGTTAGTTCATCTAAAAATTTCATCATGTTTTAAATAACTCAAAGAATTCATTTCCTTTATGCAGATTATATTTTCATTCCGCATTGCATTTAGTAAGCTGGTTTATTTTATTTGCCCTTTGTAAATCTCCCTTGACGTGGTTATAGTTTTGCTTCCTGAGACTGCTTGAAAGCGCTTTGAGGAAATATCACTCAAATTCCTGTACGTTATCATTATTTTATTCGGCCTCTGTCAAAATGTTTTGAAGCCTTTTACTGTCGTTTCATTAATGACTTATTTTAAGCATTCAAAAATTGTATATTTCAAATTAATTTCAATAGAAAATCGTTTATTATTTATTTATTTATTTATAATTTATTTATTTATTTTTTACACGCCCTGATGGGCTTTTACATTATAATTTATAAGTTGAGTAACAAACAATGAAGAAAATATAATACAATGAGAAAAGAAAATACACAAAACAGTGTAACACCAAAACAAATAATAAAATAAAAATACATTTTATGTAAAAATGATAAGAAGTCTCATATTCAATATAAACAAAAATTGAAGAAATTATGTAAATCTATTTGTGCCTAGAAGAATAAAAGTGATAGAATATAAACGTTTTTACTGATGAGTGATTAGTTTTAAGATGAAATATATCACGTATATTAGAATATTTATTTCCGAGACTGTGAAGTCTCGGAAACGGAGAATTTTGATAAGCTAGTGTCCTGGTGTTATTGAAGTAGAAGGGTAATAAATGTCGACATGATTTTTGGGGAACATGGATATTGATAAATTGAAGTAATTCAGAACAGTCAATTTTGTAATGCAGTATTTTATGTAATAGTATTAAATCAGTGCTTATTCTTCTTTCTGAAAGTTTCAATAGAGACGTTTTATCCAGGAGATAATTGTAATCAATGTTTAATATAGGAATATGCAATTTATAGTTTATAAACCTTAGAAACTTCCGTTGAATCTTTTCAATGTTGTCTGAATGAATGTTGTAAAAGGGAGACCATAACGTAGAGTTATATTCAAGTTGGCATCTGACAAGAGTTTTATATAACATAATAAATGTGTCTAAATCATTATATTGCAGCTAGATAACTTTAAATTATCAATTTATTATGTCAATATTTTTATTTGATTTTCTGATCAGAAACGCCTGTGAGAAGACTACCTAAGAAAATCATTTAAAAAAATAACGTTTTAGTGTTAGTTAGGGTCAGGTGGTCGTAGTATTTTAATTAAAATAATATAAATTATTTCATATTAAATTATTTCTGTATTTTGATTTTGTGATAGGGGTATAATATAAGACATAATTATTATTAATCTATAATATAGCAATAACTTGTAGAAATGATCATTTTTTAACATTATAAATATGTAGTTCTTTTCTCTTAATCCACATTTCTTTATAGCGGGGTCACCAAGACTACCCGAAAAAATGCGCTCGATTTGAGAGGGGGGAAAAAGGAGGATATATATTTAAGGTTTTGAAAGTATTTACTCTAAGGTCAGCAGATCTAGATGTTACTAATCGTCTAATAGAACTTTCTAGGTCAAATCGAGCTGTTTACTATGATCGCTCTTTTCATGTAACGGGCCCTCTCATTTGGAATAAACTTCCCTCAACTCTTACTTATATCCAGAATTTGGCAGAATTTAAACGGGCTTTAAAAACAAAATTATTTAAAAAATCATACCATTCATGAATCCTAACATCTTTTCAATATACGTAATTATAATAAGCCATGTTCTCAAGCTTCCCGTATTTGTTTGGTTTCGGTTTCCTAAAATAATTGTATTTTTATTTTATGTTTCGTATCCGAATTTATGGCAGAATATCTCTTATTTCTAAACGCAAACTGCCTTTCTGTTAGTATATTATATTTTAGTTTTAAAGTTCTTGTTTTGTCCTGTGTTACAATAGCACCGCTATTGTCTATTATTATTATTGTCCCGTGTGTGCTATAACAGCATTATCTTTGTTAATTTTGTTCTTCTGTCATTGTTTTGTAAATACTGTATATTCTTTAGTTAATTTTTCTTCTTCTGTCATTATTTTGTAAATACTGTATATTCTTTTATTATTTTCTCAATATTATAAGGAGCACTGTAGGATTATTTTTAAATTTATTAGAGTTAAGCGCACTTGAAGTGAAATGTCACAAAACTGCGCTATATAAATATAATGTTATTATTATTATTATTATTATTGTTTCATAACGCCGATGGATTTCTTTCGTTTTGTGCTCCGATTGTCATACGAGATCGGCAGGAACCCAGACTTGGGAATTCCGCACAATAAGGGTGCCTGACTACACGGTCAACAAGTGACAAGCGCTTTATCGTCAACAAGTCAGTCCGTTGCTAACTACCGATCGTATAGTGACATTTCGCACCGAGCCGAAGTGTTATTCATCATATCGTCACATAAAGTATAAATCCTACCGTATTCTTTCGTATATTTTGTGTGAACTCGTGACTCAAACTTTACCGAAGTTCTAACATCAAATAGAACAATCTCGAATGCTTATGGACATCTATGACTGTCACCAAGCCAGAAGACAACTACCGTGAGTACCACTTAATTGTGATATACCTTTTTTGTTTGGTGGTTGGGCATAACTCAACGAAATCCATTAGCGTCTTAGCAAGGGTATCCGCAAGGTTACCCTCATCCCCATGCCCCGTGCAGAACATATTGGTGCCGATAACCAGCAAACCTTTAGATAAATAAATTCTTTCATTGACAAAACGAAAGAATGCTATGAAATATTACGTGAATTGAAATGTCATTTTGAAGAA
This sequence comes from Limnephilus marmoratus, assembly GCA_917880885.1. Lineage (NCBI taxonomy): Eukaryota > Metazoa > Arthropoda > Insecta > Trichoptera > Limnephilidae > Limnephilus > Limnephilus marmoratus. The sequence goes on from OU862922.1 coordinate 14,319,341, forward strand.
CGAATTTCAAACAATAAATCGTAGAATTCGGTTACAGTTCTTAATTATTTACGACTTACCGGGTATTTAAATTATATCGAATTCTATTTTTTAATTCATAACGTTTTCCTGTTTATTTCGTTAGTACATTTGTTTATTTAAAAAAAATGCCTAGTACTTTACAAGGCTTGCGTAGAAGACGGAACGTTGCCATTAGCAGAATAAACAAGGTGTATGAGGTCGGTCAAAGCGTTTTGCAAGATGTAACAAATTACCCATTATTTTTAGCGTATTATACGAAGTTGCAAAAAATTGTTAATGATTTTGAAACCGTTCACGCTGATATCTTAGCTTTAGATGAGGCAAACAAGGACATTGAAAATCAAGTTCGCGAAGCTTTTGATAATGTTTATTTCAAAATCGTCGTAATTCACAAGGAATTAACGAATCAATCTTTCGAATCGGAGCCCGCGAACGTTATCGTACAAAACTTTTCAACATTTCATGATCAAGCTGTCATAAAACAAACGTCATAATTTACTTGTGACATGAATAAGGCAAAACCTGAAATCAAAGGGTCCTTGACTGCGTTCACTTCAAAGTGCGCGTTTTGCAAGGGTATTCACCATATCGCTAAGTGCAAATCATTTGCACTCAAATCGGTTCAGGAACGTGCTCAATTCGCCAATGCACACCGTTGGTGTCTGAATTGTCTCACGCCTTCTCATTCTCTCACGAATTGCAAATCTGTGTTTGATTGTCAGAAATGTCATCGTAAGCACCACACTCTTCTTCATAGGGAAGACAACATTTCTGCTGAAGAGGAGTACCAACGACCCACCACGTTTGCCATTCAAGGAGCTTCTATTTCAGATCCTCCAGTTCTTTTCCTCGCTAACTTCGGTGACAGATCCATCGTACGTTTGACTACTGCTCATATTAGCAATCGTGATCCCTCCGGCAGTTTTCAAACGTTTCGTGGGTTGACCGATTCAGACAGTCAAGCACACTTCGTATCCAATCGCACTGCCGAGCGTCCAGTCAGCTCTCAGAAAATCCGTGGCTTAGGCCAATCTTCTACAACCGTGTCAGGCGTCACTAATTTCGATGTCGATGTTAAGGGACGAACTATCTTCAACACGAAGTTACTTCCATCGCCAACGATTCAATTCGACCAGTTATCTTGTCATCTGTTCCAAGACATACTTCATGCCGACTCTGACTGTCACAAACTGACAACTGACCCAGGAGCGACTGACCTACTTCGAGATGTTGAGATCTTGCCATTTTTATCGAGACCCCAATTAACGGGTGATCTTCACCAGCCTTCAGCTATCAATTCACCATTCGGTTGGCTTCCTCTGGATTCGGTTGGTTTTACTACCGATCGTCAAACAAACTCCTTCATCGAAACCAACCAGTATCGTCTTCCAGAAGAAGTCAAGAGACTGAGGGAGTTGGACATATTTCCTCAGTCTTCACAGCCCACTAATCAACGTCGTGACCAAGTGTATCGCATTTATCGCTCACGTGACTTTTCTAGTCAATTTATCGAAACCAACCAGTACCGTCTTTCTGAAAAGGTCAAGAAACTGAGAGAGTTTGACACATTCCCTCAGTCTTCACATCTCACTCCTGAAGAACAACGTGATGAGCAGGTCCATCACACTAATCACTCACGTGACCCTTCGGGACAATTCATCGTAGCCTTACCTTTTGGCGAAAAGGATAAGGATATCGCTTTTCCAGGTTCGCGCGAAGTCTCTTCGCGCATCATCCTTTCAATCGAACGTAAACCGACAGTAAAGCTCAGTTTACGTAAACCGTACTTCGCTTTCATGACTGACTACTTGCACAGTGGTCACATGACACGTGTTCCTGGAAAAGATTTACTCAAGGAAATGCATCACATACTTCGTCATTGTATTCTTCGTCCGGGCACCGTTACCACTACTTTGCGAATTGTCTTCGATGCCTCGGTGACGGAGGTGAATGAATCATCGTCAAATGATGCCTTCCTTATCGTTCCCAAGCTTCAAACAAACATTGCTGAACTTCTGCAAAACTTTCGTTCGCGATCTGTGATGTTCATTGCTGAAGTACGGCAAATGTATCGCCAAATATGCCCACAAGAGCCAAATCACGCGTTCCAAAGAATATTTTGGCGTCATCAATTATCGGAATCTACCCCGGATTACCCATTACACCCTGTGACTTCTGATATCTCTGCCTTTATTCTGTCCTACCGTATTGTCAGATCGTTGACAGAAAATAATGGTTACGAATTATCACTCACACGATACGCGATCACTTCGGATTCAAATATCGATTCAATCGTCGTCGGCTGTTCCAGTGTGGAACAAGCTCAACAAACGCAATCCGAAGTTATCGAACATACCAAACGAGGTCAACTTGAACTGCAGAAGTCGGATTGTAGCAAACCAAAACTTCGCGCCTACCGAAACTTACCGCCGGGCTACTATCTCACTGATGTAATCTTCAAGAATGTTGATCATTTTCTTACTCTCAGGGTATTGGGATGGAAGTGGAGGCCACCGGATGCTTCACCCGATGATACTCGTCACGGGAATCGTTACACCGACCAATTATCGCTCTTGACAGTTATCGCATCTAATCATCGGCGTCAAGCATCATCGGTTGATAATCCATCGGATATCGCTTCACGTGGCCATTCTCAGGCCGTTCTTATCCGTAACGTATTATGGTGGGCGGAGCCCTCCGGGTTTGTCCAGCCGAACGACTCTTGGCCCATCTCAGATGGCCATTTTAACAAAACTGAACTCCACTTTGAAGAACGAGTTCAATCGTCATTAGTCCAACATGATATATTCTGCTAAACTTTTATTAAACAAATTATATCGTATTCGGAAACTCCAACGTCTTACTGCTTACTGTTATCTATTCGTACACAACTTTCATAACAAAGCCTCTCGTCGTTCGGATTTTCTACTTAATCATTTCGAAATTCGTATTCTATCTTTGACCAAACATTGGACATCACTCTCTACGGAGCAAGTGATTAGAATCATTATTAAAAATCTTGTGCTATCGTTACGCTTCGTACTTTGAATGGATCTTCTCTTACAAGACCATTCACCTAATCGTGTCCATTGCCTAGGCAATGTGACTAATCATCATCGTTTCGCGGTTCGTTTTATTCTTTTTACGTCTATGTTAATCGTATCATTTAGTTTCTTTTCGTCTAGTTTATCTACATCTAGTTATCGTTTAAAACTAGTTCTTCTGCTTCGTCTTCTTTTCATCGATGTTACATTTCATGGCATTCTGCGTTTCGCTTAACGTTCAACTTTTCTTTAAAATACAATTTGCTGTATTTTGGTGGGCGGAATGTTTCATAACGCCGATGGATTTCTTTCGTTTTGTGCTCCGATTGTCATACAAGATCGGCAGGAACCCAGACTTGGGAATTCCGCACAATAAGGGTGCCTGACTACACGGTCAACAAGTGACAAGCGCTTTATCGTCAACAAGTCAGTCCGTTGCTAACGACCGATCGTATAGTGACATTTCGCACCGAGCCGAAGTGTTATTCATCATATCGTCACATAAAGTATAAATCCTACCGTATTCTTTCGTATATTTTGTGTGAACTCGTGACTCAAACTTTACCGAAGTTCTAACATCAAATAGAACAATCTCGAATGCTTATGGACATCTATGACTGTCACCAAGCCAGAAGACAACTACCGTGAGTACCACTTAATTGTGATATACCTTTCTTGTTTGGTGGTTGGGCATAACTCAACGAAATCCATTAGCGTCTTAGCAAGGGTATCCGCAAGGTTACCCTCATCCCCATGCCCCGTGCAGAACAATAATCACGAGATATTTTTTCAAACTTATGAAAAATGCTCGGTGGGACTTTATTAAACAATTCAATAAATATTTTTAACATACACCTGTCTCGACACATGTATATCCTAGTGAGACAGGCATAAAAAAATCCCAATGTACATACATATATACTACTTTTGTAGATAAATAAATAAAAAATAAAAATTAAACAATATTTCGTGTAACACATATTGTATCTATATTACGTAAAACTGTTATTTTTTTATTTTAACAATATTTGAAGATTAAAGTAAATACCTGATGCTTCAGTATCCATTCCCTCTTCAATTGCAGATTCTAAAATAGGAAAAATAGGACGATCGTAGCAACTTCATAATTCAGGTGAAACTGTTATCAGGTATTGGCCGCGCGAAATATTATTCAACTTTGGGCACATGTGCAGGCAATTGAGTTGCGTTTACAAAATGAATGTTTGCGGTTCATTTAGAACTGGTTTGTGCAGAATATTTTAAAGGTATTTTTTATTGGTTTGAAGCCAATGCTTTTCCCTATTTTTGGCGCTGTAACTTACTTTGGCCGTTCTTATGTGCGCTGGTTTTATTTATTTATTCTTAGTTCTTACAGAGATTTTCTCACTTACGCTTGAACAATCTGGTTTTGAAAACTCAGACACGATGATATTATTTTTAAATCTAATTTAAATTTGACTTTTTAAAATAGGGCACCTTTTCAACATTATATTATTTCTATTTCTACTATAATAAAAGGTGCACTAACTTCGCGAGGTGCTACATGACAATAAAAGTAAAAATATAAATATATAAGATAAAAGTAAACCTCTCCCGATCAAGTACGGTGTACCACAAGGAAATGTCTTAGGAAGTTTATTATTTCTGATGTGTCATTGGTTTTCCCGACCACACTGTCATTTTATTTAATGCAAGTGATTGGATAACCACGTTCAAAAAAGCTGAATATGGGCTTGTACTTCTGTAATAATAATAATAATAATAAGTTTGTTTATTTCAGCCAAACATAGTAGTGAGAGCAATACTCTGTCAGCCATATAAAAGTAAACATCTATAAAATTACTTTTATTTATTATTTACTAGCAGACCCGGACACACGTTGCTGTGGCTAATGAAACACAACACAATTACTCAACCTTTATAAAATCCACACCACCCACTTGCGAGCTGCCCGCTGCCTGAATTGAATAGTTGAATTTCTCGGCTTTTCTCTACTATAATTAGCATTTATTATACATATTAACCTTCCTCTTCAATCACCCTATCTATTGGTGAAAACCGCATGAAAATCCGATCAGACCGAAAATGCAATCTAGATTGCATGGACACGATTCAACAAGATTCAACTCGAACTAAATGCAATCTAGATTGCATTTAGTTCGAGTTGAATCTTGTAATCATATATAAAGATAGCAGCCAATAATATGTGCGTTAAGTAAATGAAGATAATGTTGGTAGTTCTTAGTCGAAGTATGATACAGTTAAAAGTGACCGAATTAATATGGGTTCCGTAGCTTAATCGGTAGAGCTGTTTCCATGTAAGAAAAGGGTTCTGGGTTCGAGTCCCAGCGGAGCCAATATCTATTCTGATTTTTCTGTCTCCAGATTTCGATTGAGTTTCGCTAATATTGTCTTCATTTAAATTAATATTATCAATTGAGATTTTACTCATAAAGTTTAAAAAATTAATAACAAAATATAACAGTTTAATTCACTTTATATCATTAAAATTTCTAGGTAGTCTAGTTATAAATCCCAATATTTTTAAGCCCTTATTAGAGATTTCTGTTATATGGTTAATAAATGAAAGATTTGATTGAAAAGTGATGCCTAAGTCTTTAATTTGTGTTTATGTCTGAAATGCATTGTTATCAATGTTGTAATTAAATATCACTGGAGTTTTTATTCGAGAAAATCTAACTATTTGATATTTTGAGAGATTTAGGTAAAGTCTATTTTCATTACACCAAATAAACAATTTTTAGTGAAAATTTAGTGAAAAAAAATTTGTGAAAATTTTTGATACAATACATATAATAGATACATGAAATAATGAAAAGTAGGTATATAAAAACGCTTAATATAATAAATGTATGAACAAAAAATCCCACAAAGGCAATGCCTGTGCGTGGGTATAATATTGATTTTTTACTTTTATTTTTATTTCTACGGTTATAGTGAATATTTTAAGTATACATAAATTAGGGATTTAAAAAAAGTGACTGAATAAATGCATTTAAAAACTACAGCATAATAACAGTCTGCACTGTTATTATTGTATTTGTAAGTTTTGTAAGAATAGATGTTACAATTATTATCTCGAAGAATGCAATGGTAAATATTTTGAATAATTCTAAAAATTTTGAGGTCATCAGCAAAAAAGTAAGATGGATACATCATAAAATATTTTTTGTAAGATCATTTATAAACAAGATAAATAAGATTGGGCCAAGGTGTGAACCCAGTGGAACTCCATTTGTTGCCTAAATTTTTTCCGACAGGGAGGATTTTATTCTAACAATCTTCCTGTAAGATAGCTTTCAAACCAGGCTAGGCTATTACATTAAATCATCATCATCATCATCATCATCATCTGTGGCTCTACAACCCAGGTCGGGTCTTGGCCTCCAGCAGAGCCTGCCTCCATGACTGTCGGTGTTGTGCTGCGTTGCGCCAGTTTCGGATGCCGATGGTGCTTGCATCCTTCACCACTCCATCCAGCCATCGAAGCTTTGGTCTTCCAACTCTTCTCCGACCCCCAGGTGCACCATCCATAATTCGCTTTGGAATATCTCCTTCGCTCATTCTCTGGATATGTCCAGCCCACCTGAGTCTTCCAGTTTTGATTTCCTTGGAGATATTAGGGTCCTCGTAAAGATCGTATAGCTCCTGGTTGTATCTGATACGCCATTCTCCATTATCACAGACTGGGCCGTAAATCCTTCGCAGCACCTTCCTTTCAAAACTTTCTAGGGCTCCTTCATCACCCTTACTGATTGTCCAGCATTCCGAACCATACATAAGAACAGGTCGTATAACATTAAATAGTATTACATTAAATAGTTACATAAAATAAAATACAAGATAGAAGTTCGTATAAAATATCATAATAAACATATTTAGTACTTGTACACCACGTAGACTTGAGGTAAATTCTCTATGTTTGGTTTAGGGGCGCAAAAAATGGCGTTAGCAAAACTCGCCTACATATAACAACAAACCTAGATATTAAATCGTATAACATTAAATAGTATTACATTAAATAGTTACATAAAATAAAATACAACATAGAAGTTCGTATAAAATATCATAATAAACATATTTAGTACTTGTACACCACGTAGACTTGAGGTAAATTCTCTATGTTTGGTTTAGGGGCGCAAAAAATGGCGTTAGCAAAACTCGCCTACATATAACAACAAACCTAGATATTTGACATTTTCCAAAATAGCAGTGGACAGCCAGCTGATGATTATGCTCTAAAATTACGCGAATGTCAAGGGAAAACTTAACGCAATCATACCACTGCCCAACACACTATAGAAGCATGAAATATGTTTGCATTTAAATTGATGAAAATCCACCATTGGACTCTAAAAAAAAATTGCATTACAAAGAAACTCACAAAGCTTACGAACTACTTTAAAAACAAACGCAATACAATTTATATAATAATAATAATAAGCCTGTTTTATTTCTTGTTTTACAGTAGTTGGTAGTTACAATATTACAATAAACTCAAATTTGATTTGTATTAGTAAGTTAGCTTAGATTATGTTAGTAATATAAGTATATGTTTTTTTTTTTTTTTTAAATATTGATGATTTAACAAGAACCCCGGTTTGGGTAAAGGCCTCCTCCAAAGATGTCCATTTTTTTCTGTCTTGTGCAATGGAGTACCAGTTTATGCCAGTTGATCCTTTCTGTAGTAAAGTATAAAAGTGTTGCGTTCTTCTATTTTGTTGCCCTGTCGTCTAACTTCCTAAATTTCCATAATATCTTAGTTAATTTTACTTAAGCATTCTTCCAGTTATATAATCGGTCGTATGATGACAGGGTGTTGACGTTGTATGTTATAATTTTTAATTGACGGCTTAACTTTGTGTGATTTTTCGAACTTTTTAAGGTTGATCTTGAGTTTTGTATCTTTGGAGGGTTTTGGTCATAATCTTCCACGGTGACCAGCCGGGTTGGAAGATTTTTTGTGTTTTTTATTGAAGTTTGTTTATTTGTGGTATCGGTGTGAAGAGAGGGGGTTAGTTGCTATGCATTTTTTATTCGTTGTATTTGTATTTGTCAAGAACTTCAACATGTTTGGTTTTTTAGCTCCTTCGGTGACACTATTTGACCTTGTTTTTCGAGCCAGACTGTTGTTGTTTATTCTTTTTTGTTTTATTTTCTTGAATATGAATATTTTCAGGGGATATTGAGAGATTTCTCTTATTCGCTGTGTTCCCGATTTTATCCAGTATTATAGGTTTATCGTATTTTATTATGGCAGTGTTTCCGTTTTCTCTCTCAATCTTTATTTGCTCTTGTAATTCTTTTCTTTTATTTAATATATAACGTGGATAGTCTTCTTTTATGTAGTATGTTGTGTCTTTCAGTGTAATTTTTTGTTTAAATATATCGATTTTCAATCCTAGATTAGAAAAAGTGACAACAATTGGTCTAGGTCTTCCATCCTTTTTTCCAATTCTCTTTATTTCTTGTATGTCTCTTCGTTCAATGTTTAAATCAAAGTATTTTTTAATAAATACAACCAAAGTATTTTCCAAGTTTAAGTATGATGACTCCTTCTCTTCTATTCCGAAAAATACAATATTTCTTTGTCTTGCTTGTTTTTCCAAGAAATAAAGACGTTTCTCTTGATTTTCGACTTTTATTTGGAGATTGTCATACTTTTCTTCTAATATTCTAAATTTTTCTTCCATGATATTATTTATATTTTGTGTTACTTGTTCTGTGACTTTTTCTCCGCTTTTTCGTATGGTGAGTTTTTGTTCATCTAACTCTTTTTGGATGTGACGAAGAGCATTCATAATTTCCTCCATGATTTGTGAGATGGTTTTTAATTAAATTGTTTACAATGTTATTTATAGTACTGGTAGTGTCCTCTAGTGGTCTTTTTCTAAACTATTAATGTCCTCCGAGTGGTATCCTCTATTGGTTTACTTTGGATTAGTTGGTGTGGCTATCTATAGACGGTGTTTCGTGTTTTGTGTGCTGCCTGTAGAACGTAGTACAGTTAAGTTTCAACAGATGGCGCTTCAATTAGGTCACTGACAATAAATTGCCGAATCAAGAAGTGCTGATTTAGGTTATTTTCAACTGTTAATTGTAAATAGACCACAAAAGGTTCACTGATATTCTCATTTAGTGACCTCCTAACGGGATTTTGTTCGTTTTGGTAATAGTTTTCCGGTAGTTATTGTTCGTTTGTCATAAAAGCTGGTAGCTTCACTATTCAATTTATTCACTATTTATAGGCAATAAAGTTATCATTTCACTGTGACTACATTATATGTTGTAAATCAGTTGTTTATATATCCATTATATTCTATTGCACTGGTTTTTAAGCACTGATTTTATTTTTAAATTAACAAAATCCACGGAGCTAATGTTGAACTTGGTACAGTAGCGCCCTCTCTCAAATTGCATTACAAAGAAACTCACAAAGCTTACGAACTACTTTAAAAACAAACGCAATACAATTTATATATGATCCATATAAAGTTAACTATTTTTTTCAGTCACGTATAGAATATGATATAATTGGATGAGGGTGATATACAAATGCCAAACACAAAAAAATAAACCCAATTCGTATTTAGTACCCACAAGAACTCCATCAAAGAAGAAATTTTGTAAAATGTTCCAGAATTATGAAACCACGCCAAAAAATACTCTACTCAAATTCCAAGGAAAAAAATGAGTACCTTACTGTTCAACACACATGCACTACAAGGATGAAAACCAAAACCGAACTGAACACACCAAAATTAAATACTTGAAAATAATAAAAAAATATATGTGATGATAATAATAAATTTCAATAACTTATTTGTATTCACGTGTATGAATTAAATGCAAAATAGTACACATTATTCATTTAAGTTTGATATTTTGACGAACCCTATTTCATTTTTAATAGAGTACACCATCTTGTTTCATAAAAATAAGATCTAAAATATCAAGGGTCTTAAAATACTTTCTCGAACTTTTATATTAAAAAACGAACTCGCTTCCAGTGGAGTTCAACCCCTTTTCCGGTCTACGAGAGGCGTGCGTAAACAGACCTTGATTATATTTGCATCCACACCTCCCCGTCCAAAGCAGCCAGGGCTATTCATTACACTTTAAAAATCATCATCCCTTGGAGTATTTTCCGGTGATTCGAGCCTTTTCCTACCGCCCTTTGATCTCTGCCCTAAATTGCATGCCCGTTCCGTTTCTCCCCTCATTTGAATACAGCCGAAATCGCTCAATATTTTGTATATGCTCCCGGACTTCCCTTTGTAGTTAATATCCAAATTACGTTTTCATCATTGAATCAAAGTTAATGATGCGCATTTGATGGGTTTTATGTATTTATGCGGAGGTGAATTTTTGATCGGCCAGTGTAATGTATACGAACACTGAGCAGGTAATGCGCACTAGAAATGCCTTCAATATAAATTTGAATAGAAATTAATGTATCCACTGACTGCCTCTCTTAGGGGCATTTCAGCATCCTCTTGATAGCTTATCCATATCCCAAGGAAACCGGGTATTAATATATAAACAAGTAAATACTCGCTCTAGTAGAAAACTCTACTCACTCGTTTTATAGCCACACATATACATAGCTTCGAGTATCAAATAGTAAGCTCGGACTTTTGAATAATATTTTGAAGTGAAAACTTCTTTAGCACCATTGTGATTTGAAACTCGATGAAACGAGATACCAAAAAGTGACAAACAAAAAAGAGACAAACACATACACATACAGGATCTAGTCTGCGAGAGAATTAGATGGTATAATTGGTTTCTTTTTTGGCGATGCTTCGTAGTCTCCCCACTCTTGTCTACTTTAGTTTACCCAGGGTTTCACTTCTACCGCTTGTGAACTGTGAATTGCACACTCTGTTTTTAGGGGATGCTGTGTGAATGGTTCTTTGGGGGTTATGTGGTGGTTGTGTAAGTGTGTAAATGGCAAAGCGAATAAGTAAGACGATTCAATACTTACAAGTTTATTAACACTATTTACAGACACATAAACCTCCAATTTAAATATATGCAATAATAAAGTAATGTGAAGGGCGAACAAATATTAAAGACCAGCGACTCCTGACCGAGAGTTAAAGCAGAATGAATCGTGAGTTTTTGATGCAAGCGAGGCCAGTTGCTGGAGGAAAGGTCTGCATCCAATTGGTGCCTGAGGGACCAATCGGGTGGCCGGACGTTGCAAATCAGTGTCCTTTGTTCGTCCTCCACAATTCTTTTAAGGAAAGGAAGGTGAGGAAGTTCTGGGAAGGAAATAGGTATGGAAAGAGGTAAGGAAATAGGTTAGGATATAGGTAAGGAAATAGGTAAGGAAATAGGTAAGGAAATAGGTTAGGAAATAGGTAAGGAAATAGGTAAGGAAATAGGTTAGGAAATGGGTTAGGAAATAGGTAAGGAAATAGGTAAGGAAATAGGTAAGGAAATAGGTAAGGAAATAGGTAAGGAAATGGGCAAGGAAATAGGTAAGGAAATAGGTAAGGAAATAGGTAAGGAAATAGGTAAGAAAATAGGTAAGGAAATAGGTAAGGAAATAGGTAAGGAAATAGGTAAGGAAAAAGGTAAGGAAATAGGTAAGAAAATAGGTAAGGAACTAGGTAAGGATATAGGTAAGGAAATAGGTAAGGAAATAGGGTGTCCAAGAGTGACGGACGTATGAATTCATCCCTCCAATTGCGGTACAAAGCGATGGGTTGAGGGATTCTGGCTAGAGAGGTCAAAAGACCTCCCTCAACCAGTATCTCTCGATCCGGCCCACCACGCAGCAGATGAGCAGACGTTTCGGCCGCCAAGATCTGGACAAACCTCATTAACCCATGTTCACTTCACGTAGCGAACCAAGTGTCCCACTGCAGAGGTGTTGGTTGTGATTATCCAATAAATGGTTTCCGGGCCCGCCTCCCAAAATGAATAAATTGTAAACAGAAAGTATAATACGTTATTTAATTGATAAGCAACCAAAAATATGGTGATATCTTAACTTCCTTTCACTTGCTAATATACCATACAACAAATTTTATAATGATTTTAACCACCAGTTTTGTATTGGAAATTTATGGCTCGATTTGTCAGACTTTTGGACCACCAAACACGCCCACTTTACATTTATTGTATTTTTCTTTATTCTATGTTTACGGCCGAGTTAAAAAAACATTAGAAGGCGATCAAAACTGAATCTGAAATACGTTGCCCAAACACAAAGGATATAAATGGGGGGCTTTCAGGCATAATACCTGTTACAAATTAGTTAAGTACGTATTTTACATAAATAAAAAGGTACAAGGCATATAACACGAACTAAAAACAGTCGAAATCAAAATCATATTCCTTGGTTCCATGGCAAAAAAAAAATCCAAAAGATTTATGTCCTGAATATCGAGAACGAGAATTGGTCACTGCTCTATTGTAGCACATTTGTTTAAAACCCGAGTCCTCGTTAGTCCACTCTGCCAGTGCAGTGTGGAGGAAGAGACTGTTGACCATGTCTTCTTTGTCTGTGAAAATCATTCTAGCTTCAAAGGCATAATATATCGTTCACTCATTAAAATCACTCACCATTCTCCAATTAGTATTCCGTATTTGCCGTCTCTCACAATTCTCGCGTTTTTCAGTTCTATATAAGTTCATAGACTTGAATGACTTCAATATTTGATTTGTGCTGTCCCCTTATAGATTATCCTCAAAATTATAACCCTAATAATAATAATAATAATAATAAAATTGTAATAATAATAATAATTAATTTCGGCCACTGGCATAATACCTAGGAATCTGATTCAAAATTTAAGCATATTAGATTTGTCAAAGAATTTGTATATAAAAATGCAAAAAGCAGTAATTTTAAATACATGTAGGATTACAAAAGATTTTTTAAATATTTATATTGAGGGATCAGTAGGATTTATAGGTTCAATTAGAAATGCCACAGAGCCGAACCCTCTGATATGAAAATATCTGGAGTCGGTGAATTATATTCCCATTTGGTCTCTAGTGGGTTGACATGTTGTTCTTGTATTGTTTTGTATTTATAATACTTATATAGTGCAATTGCATAACGTGGATTCACTAGATGATCATTTGGGGAAGTGTATGAAAGGGTTTAGTTTTTCCTTCTTTTTTTTTTTTTTTTTTTTTTTTGGGGGGGAAAATTTAACCCGGACATTTAAATTTATTTCGCATAAAATTATACAATGAAACATATGTGGAAACTTTGACTAGCCAACTAGGAATGGATCCTGTTTTAGGCCAGTCAAATTGACAAATTTAGTTCATATCATAATTTCATATTACATTGATAAATTATATACATATTATTTATTGAATGAAACAAGTGTTACGATTAAATTCCTCGTAGAAGCTTTAGTTAATAACTACAATTTTGAACTCATAAAAAAAAGAATAAGCGAAGAGAAAAAAACAATGTCTTAAAGTACAGATTTAGTATCGAATGCTTGTTTAACAATAGATAAATGTTTGGACATGTGAATCGCTAGCAAAAATTGAGAATCGAGACCAGCTTCAAGTGTGATGACAAAATCCATATTATAATTAAAGTGGATGTTTAAACATGATTACAAAAAATAAGTATAATTAACGTGAGTGACGTATCCCTCGACTTTACGAGTGGGTAAAGAAACTCAAAAAGAATGTGACTCGAAAAGGATGCAGCAAATGAATAAAAACAATTTGTATATAAATATGTCTTAAGTTAATGTATAAATAGTGACATGAGAAAGGGGTTGATAACCAATTGTATTTATTTCCCTTTCCTTGCGTCATTTTTTCATCCTACTAAGATATTATCCCTTAGAGCACTTAATATAAAATAAAACAGGTAAAGTAAGTAAAATCCAGATGGTAATAATAAAAAGAAAGATCACCGCAGGAGATGAATGTAGAACAATGGGAAGGGTATTGATAAAATAGTAGACAATTATGTTCTGAAGTGATAAGTACGTGTTTTTGTAATATTACGCATAGTACGTAATTTTGTATAATTTTATACGTATTATGTATAAATTATAATTTACGTAATTTTGTATAATAAAAAGAAAGATCTCCGCAGGAATTGAATGTAGAAAAAAATGGGAAGGGTATTGATAAAAGAATAGACAATTGTGTTCTGCAATGGTAAGTACGTGTTTTTGTAATGAATGGAACTATGAGTGAGTGTTTTTTTTTTATTTTGTTTTTTTTATTTTCTTATATATTTTTAATTTTGTTTTATTTTATATGATGAGACTAACTATTGGTCAACATATCTTCGCTTTTGATCCTCCCTAAATCAAGGAGCCAGTCGTTGATCAATTTGCGCAAAACATTTGCACTTTTAGTTTTCCAATCATTAGGAATGATATTAAATAATTTAGGTCCTAAGTACGAAAATTGCCGTTGGCCGAGGGACGTCGTGATTTTTATTGGGACTATTGGATTGTTCCTTGAAAGTCGAGTGTCGTGAAGATGGTCAATGGACGGGAAGTGTTGACGTTGTTTTTGCACATGTAATATAATCTTTCTAATATACAATTGTCTAACATCAAGTACTTTTAATTCCGTGAATAATGCATCACTGGGGTACCTGAATGGTTTTTTAAGGATGACTCTTAGTATTGATTTCTGAGCTTTAGCCAGGGAGTCTAATATTGTTTTGGCACATCCACCCCATCCTAGGGATGCATATTCGAGTAAAGAATTACACATAACATAGTATATTGATTTCATATCTTTAACAGAGAGAATATTTCTGATGGTTATAAAAAGATGTGTAAGTTTTCTAACTTTTGAGGCCGTTGCGTTAATGTGTTCGTCCCATCTCAGATATTTATCTATGGTGATCCCTAGATATTTTAAACTATCCACGCATTCTAGGTTATTGCAAGTACAAGAGTTCGGTTCATTGCAAATGTGAATAGTCATATTTAGTATAACCTTGGGTTGACCCGCTTGTGTTGCACTAAAACGTATAAATTTTGTCTTATCCGTGTTAAGAGTAAGAAGATTATAGTCTAGCCAATGTTTGACATTGTTTATTCCAATTTCTGCTTTTCTGTGCGCTTCATACCAGTTTTTGCCCTCAAATATTAAGACCGTATCGTCAGCAAAAGTGATGATATGATCGGCAAGGTTGCTGTTGCAAAGGTCATTGATATAGATATTAAACAATATCGGTCCTAAAGTACTTCCTTGTGGTACACCAAATACGATGTTGTTACCCTATATCTTAACTTTAAAGGCACAAAGCATTTTTTTTAGGGTGAATTGCCTAATTTAAAAAAAACACTGGAAGTGAACGAAGAGAATGAAAGGTACCAATTAGCTACACCTGAATAAATAAACGAAAAATTGCACAAAAACATACATAGTACGTAATATTATGATTTCTAAATATTGTTTTAATGGAAAGTTTTAATAGTTTCAGTGTAGAAACTAGAAACCCTGATGAATTTGATGCTAATCTTTCTAATTCTGAACCGCTCTGTCCATCGCAGAAATACACGGGTAGATCCGTGTGTGAATTCTGCGCATAAGTCAGAACCCGCTGGTATCACCGAATCCGAACTCTATCCGTTCGACTGCTACCGACCGTCCTACCCAATTGGCGATCGAACACTAGGTACTGTAAATATTAATATATTGGTGATTCAACAGTTGATTCACCGTCAATTGGCCCCCTGAAATAACCATTATCATTAATTTATAATTTTTTGTGCATTTTTTACAAATATCAAGCCGACTTCAAAAATACCTCTAATAATAAGTTGGTATGGATGTCGGCGGCCGATCGTAAAATCAGACGGATCATGGTACGCCTAGCCACATCGTGATCTGCCGCCATTTCACAATGTGCCTAACTTACACGCTAGGCGCATCTTTGACATTCTCCATTTGTCGATTTGGCTAACCACGTTTAGCCATATCATTTTGTAGGAAGACCATTTTTGTTAAATAAGAGGACACGTTTAAATAAAGTTTATTTTTCAATCTTAACAAAATGGTACATAATCGACTTGGCCCGTACATTAAAATCTTTAGAATTATGGGTGTAGAAACTATAACCATTTTGGGCAAGGAACGCTTTAATTCGCACACATGCTCTGGTTTATACGATTCCATGACAGTTCATTCTGCGACAATTCATCCGGCGACAGTTCATCCTGCGACAGTTCATCCGGCCGACAGTTCATCCTGCCGACAGTTCATCCTACCGACAGTTCATCCCGCCGACAATTCATCCGGCTACAATTCATCCTGACAATTCAACCTAACCTAACCTAACCTAACCTAACCTAACCTAACCTAACCCAACCTAACCTAACCTATAAGTATAACCTATAAGTACGGTTGTACGGCCGTATATCCTCTTTGCATACTTACTTAATAAAAATCTTCTAAATGATCAGGCAGGATGAATTGTCGCCGGATGAATTGTCGGCGGCATGAACTGTCGGCAGGATGAACTGTCGGCAGGATGAACTGTCGGCCGGATGAACTGTCGCAGGATGAACTGTCGCCGGATGAATTGTCGCAGGACGAATTGTCGGGTCACCGGTTTATACAGTGTATAGACAAGAAGTTTTTCCTTGATGCATTTGGAAAGAAATATCTTTCTTGTACTATAAAGAGGAAAGATTTGATTATTTGTTTGCGTTGAACTGAACCGATTTAAAAAATTCTTTCACCAATAGAAAACTACATTATCAGCGAGTAACAAAATAATAATAAATTTGGACAACTTATATAGCGCTGTTTTTGCGAAAAATCGCCTCAAGAGCGC
Organism: Limnephilus marmoratus; assembly: GCA_917880885.1. Classification (NCBI taxonomy): domain Eukaryota; kingdom Metazoa; phylum Arthropoda; class Insecta; order Trichoptera; family Limnephilidae; genus Limnephilus; species Limnephilus marmoratus. Next base: position 14,336,222 of record OU862922.1, read on the forward strand.
TGTGTGTAATGGTAAGCTCTGGCCTTATGAAATTTGTATAAATGAAAATGTTTGCATTTCATATATTTTAACGGCAGGGAGGAAAGGCAGGGGGAAGGTGGGGTTTGCGGAGAGGGAAGACACGAGGGTGGGGAAAGGTGGGGAAGATGGAAGGGAACGGGGATGCACGGGAAAGGACATGCAGGGAAAATCAATTTATTTCTTTGAGTGGCATAGCAGCTCATGCCGGGTACCAGCTAGTGTTTTATACTTATTCGGCGGGACATCCTCTCTGCACACCGCTTCGGAAACACTTAGTTACATTTTGCGTAAGCAGGTATACCTACCGTATTTTCCCTAAATTGCATATAGTATGCCGGGGTGGCAACTGTCAGGGGATCAACTGTCATGGAACCCAATCTATTGTTTGCTTTATTATAATACCTAATATAACACAACATTAAAATATTAATTTCGGTTGTCGGTGCATGAGTACGTGATTTGAAATTGTAATTACGTATTCCTGCGTAACGCGTTAAATTATTCAATAAGCTTTTAATGTTCTAATTTGAAAATGACAAATCAGACAAGCCAAAAGGTAAAAGGTAGGCACCAAAATAATTTTATTAATCTAAAATATTTTTTATTTGAAATGTGTATTTCTGATGTGTAAATGTTTGATTGGTGTTTAGATGAATTCATTGATAGATTTCGCAATTTTTCAAGTTTAGTAACACTCAAATGGTAAATTTATTCTTTTGAAATGCAACGATCTTGAATCATAAAATAAATTATATCTACTTTTAGCTTCACTTCACAAATCTTAGATTCATAATATACCGTGATTTTTAACGGGTCTGCGCTAGAAATATTCTTTTTTATCTTTCCTGTTAAGGTATTTAAATTTTGCAGAATGAATGAAATTAGGCATCTTCAAGTTGTATTGTCGGCTTTAAACAAATATACAAGTGGTTCAAACAAAGTAACATTGTTTCATTTATCGAAAATGGAAAACTACAAAGTTATAGCCATATTCAAAAGTTATTTATCTTTTTTACTTATGCTATCATGTAGAATCACCTCCTGAAGTTAATGCACTTTACCCCCGGACACCCTTTATAAAAGACTTTATTTATCATTGTAAGATTACGCACCGCAATTTAATAATATTATTTTTGTTTGTGGTTTTCCCACAAGCACAGATAGATACATTCCACAAAACACGTCTCAAGGAATATGCCTCATAACACGAGAAACAAACATGCCCCATGAATTTGTGGGCTCATAAGTAGCCCCAACTCATCCCCGTGTTGGGGGGAACCGTAGACTTACTGATTATCTAGACAGGAAAATCTAAAAGATGCTTTTTTATTCAATATAAAGTGGTTCTACCGAAGTTTGGTAATCTTTCTTAATAGAAATAATAATAAATATTTACATTCGATATTAAACGACGGGGGTTTTTTTAATGGACCAAAGAAAACCACCTTCGTTTGCTATCGTGCATACATATGATTTTTATATGTAGCCATCTTGGAAAGTGAGATTAACTTTTATGGTGTCTTATATGTCGCCATCTTAGAAAGTCAGTTAAACTTTACGAAGTGCTTATAATGTCTTGCGTGTCGCCATCTTGGAAAGAGAGATTAGCTTTACGAAGTTCGTATGATGTCTTATATGTCGTCAACTTGGAAAGTGAGATTAAATTTACGAAGTGCTTATGACGTATTTTATGTCGCCATCTTGGAAAGAGAGATTAACTTTACGAAGTGCGTATGTATGTTATATGTAGCCAACTTGGAAAGTCAGATTAACTTTACGAAGTGCTTATGACGTATTTTATGTCGCCATCTTGGAAACAGAGATTAACTTTACGAGGAGCTTATGATGCCTTATGTGTAGCCATCGTGGAAAAGAAAGATTAACTTCACGAAGTGCTTATTGTGTCTTTAAATATTTCGCCATCTTGGAAAGTCAGATTAACTTTACGGAAGTGCTCATGATGTCTTATATGTCGCCAACTTGGAAAGTCAGATTAACTTTACGAAGTGCTTATGTATTTTGTGTCGCCATCTTGGAAAGAGAGATTAACTTTACGAAGTGCGTATGATGTGTTATATGTCGCCAACTTGGAAAGTCAGATTAACTTTTCGAAGTGCTTATGTATTTTGTGTCGCCATCTTGGAAAGAGAGATTAACTTTTAGAAGTGCGTATGATGTGTCACATGTCGCCAACTTGAAAAGTCAGATTAACTTTACGAAGAGCTTATGATGCCTTGTGTGTCGCCATCTTGGAAAGTCAGATTAACTTTACAAAGTGCCTTTGCTTGTTTTATACGTCTCCATCTTGGGAAGAGAGATTAACTTTACGAAATGCGTATGATGTCTTATATGTCGCCATCTTCGAAAGTCAAATTATCCCTACGAAGTAAGATGCCGAATATGTCGAATATTTTTATATGAAACTCAACTCTGAAATTATATTCCCTATTTGGCAGTCTTTTAACTCAGGTTTTCTGTGGGAGCGAACCCACATAAAGCCATAGAATGAAACCTTCATATTATTACAGCAACAGAAAGAACGTCCATCTTATGAGCAGGAAAATACGAGTTATATAAACAGCAGATATATTTATTATTGCCTTGGTTGGATGTTGTCACGCACTCTTGCGTTTTTCAGGCTGGACCTTAGACATCCTAAATCAGCGGAAAGGGTCGTGAAAAAATTGTATTTACGCTTTGTTTTATAAGGAAGAATAGTTTTAGAACATTATTTTGGTTCATAATAAAGATAAATTCTTTTCCACTTCGTCCCTAAATGCCCAGATAACCCGTTGAATTATATGATAGGTTTTCCTCTCCACGTAAGGTAGAATACTTACTAAAACCGGACCTTTTTGTAACACTTTATAGTAATAATAAATGTTGTAACACTTTATAGTAATAACAAATGTTGTAACACTTTATAGTAATAATAAATGTTGTAACACTTGTAACGCTTTATAGTGATAATAAATGTTTTATTATTTGCCTTTTTTCTTACATTGATATCCTCATTGGGCTATACAGTACTGAGAATTTCATTAACACAATAAAAATAAGTTAAATTTTAAAAATTTTAACCAACTCCCGACTCAAAAAAGAGCTGATGACCTTGAAACGCCTGAACAGATTTTGATGAATTTAGCTAAGAACTATTTTGATCACGTCAGCTTTTAAATAAAAAAACCGCATCATTATCGGTCCATTCGTTTAGGAGCTACGATGCCAAAGACAGACACATAGGCAGACAGATAGACACACAGAAAGTCAATCTTATAACACCGCTCCTTGTCTCTTGGGTTAATAAAATAGAATTATTCAAATAATATTGTAAGGTTACTGAAAGAATAAGGAATTGCAAACAAATTGTTTTGATGAATATTCACCTCTATGTTAAATACATTTTTTTTTAATTCGATTTCATTGTTAAAACAATTTTCAAATTTTGAATTTTTCAAAGCCTGCCAAAACCATCGAAATCTCACGGGGTACATACGGTCACACGTACCTCGGTTTTGTCGATTAATCATAAGGTTAATCCCATTCCGATCGATTTGAAATCAAAAAATCCCAATTTAAGTAATCGGCAAGATTTCCAGAAAACATGAACTCTCTTGAAATAATTCGTAAACCGCAGTGGTGATCCGTATGCGAGTCTACGCAACGAAATTGTGAACAAAATTATCCGCTGCACGCGGCCGCATGACGCGTGAGGCAAAGGTGTTGTTCTGAAAAACCTGTGATAATTTTCCTTTTTACCTTCTTTTCATATTCATATATATATATATATATATATATATATATATATATATATATATATATTGCTAGCATTGGCGCTACTTGCGGCCAACGCTAAACCCAAAACCTGGAAAGGACATGCAATAAACAAGCCGGCGGCTAGCTCTGCACAGCCGGCGCGAGCAAGGTCCCTCTTAAACCCAGGGCGAGTGTCTGTGGTTCGCTTGTTAATTCCTACTCCCCTTCCTTTCCTCAAAATCTCCAGGTCTCCTTCCTCAATCAGAACACAGTTGTTATGCACGAAAAAGGGTTTTATTCAATTAAAGGTGAACAGGGTTCTACAAAAGGCCAGCATCGGCACTACACACATGAGTATTTGGCTATCTCTAATTAATTCTATCATATCGGGGGGGAGCTTCTCTCAACTCTCTCTACACGTGTTTAGTGAATTTAAATGTCAGTTCTTAGCACACAGAGGGGTAGCAAGGTTCATTGGTACTCACAAGCAGGAGATAGGCGGTCGGCAGACAGGATTCTGGGTAGGCGTAAGCCTCTTTAAGCACAATACACAATTAAAGTAAAACATCGTGAGCGTTTACGGAGAGCGCCTAGCGCGAATCACGGGGAACACAGTTATTCTGCCGAAGGCCGGCGAAGGAATGGGGACGGGGAGCCGCTCGGCGCTTGGCACGGGCGCCGCGCGGTGCGGGGAGAGGGGCGGAGGGCCTGTGCAAGGGGTCAATTCGCTATTAGCTCGCACGGGAAACAATTCCGTAACGTAACACTTCCCCCCTCGCCGCAAAAAAGGCGACGTGGTAATGGAGCAGTAGGGCTAAGAAATCCTCTTACCCTTCTAGCACTTGTGCCAAAAAAAAAAACATCCAAGAGAAAGGGGGGAGAGAGAGAGAGAGAGAAAAAGAAAAAGTTGCTAGCTACAAAATAGTAGAAACAAAAACAAAAGAGAAAAAAAACATGGTGAACAAAGAATTATACATGAATGTACATGAAAGAGCAGTGGCATACATAAATATAAACAAGGACCTGCTGGAGAAAGGTACAAGGGTTATGCAGTGATAGAAAAAAAATGACTCTAAATTGTATCATTGGTCTGTGAGCTAAGTTTGCGTAGCGTGGTTTGCGTAGGATGTTTGGGGTGTTTGAACGTTGCACTGAAGTTATAAGGTTACTTTGTCACAGTAACCTGGCCCGTTTGAGATTACACTCAAGGAACACTAGGGCCTTAAAGAAAACACGAAGAAGAGAACGCAGGATGAGGCTTCTTGGTGGTGGAGAGGGTTCTACCTGTCACAGAGGTCAAAAAGGTAGCTGCTTCCGGATCCTGTGGGTGGGCCAGTATGACGTCATTGAGGTACTGGAGAGTGGAATTGTAATTGGTGGTTGGTCCTTTATAGAGGAGGTGGTTTGTGTGCATGACAGCCGTTGTTGTGATGGTGGTTGGTACACTGGTTTGTATACAGTGGGATTGTTGGATGAACAATTGTTGGTATTGTTATTTGCGCAAGGGCACAGGAGCATTGGCATGATGGCAACAGAGCAATTTGCAAGGTGCAGCTGGAACATTTGCAAGATGCAGCAGGAACATTTGTACAATGGCAACAGGAACATTTGCGAGATGCCGCAGGAACATTTGTACAATGGCAACAGGAACATTTGCGAGATGCCGCAGGAACATTTGTACAATGGCAACAGGAACATTTGCGAGATGCCGCAGGAACATTTGCACGATGGCAACAGGAACATTTGCAAGGTGCCGCAGGAACATTTGTACAATGGCAACAGGAACATTTGCAAGGTGCCGCAGGAACATTTGTACAATGGCAACAGGAACATTTGCAAGGTGCCGCAGGAACATTTGCACGATGGCAACAGGAACATGAACCAACTTAGAGCTGACGTGCTCGGGTTTGTTTGAGTGATGGTTTTGTGATGATACAATTCGCAACTACACGCACGACTCACACTAGGTTATGTTAGGTGTGGTCGGGTGCTTTTGGTACGTAGGGTTTGAAGGCATGGGACCTCCGTGACGGTAGTGAAGGCAGCATGAAGAGAGGCGCAGGTGTAGATAGGGTGAAGAGCTGCTGGTCTTCTTATTAATCCGGCGAAAAATTATTATTAGAACAAAATTCTTGAAGTTTACCTGCCTGGTAGACCAATGATGAAAAGGTTTGGAGAGAAACAAGGTGTGCATATTGAGAAAGATTGGATTAGTTTGACATGTAGAGAGAGAGAGACGGAGAGAGAGTTAACTAAGTGTAACTACAGACTTATACATATTACAAAGGTACGTATTCAAGGAAGGTTCTGTTTAACCCATTTAGTTTTTTTTTTAAACTAAATACATTTCCAAGAACACGTAGGTAAGGGTTTGTACGTATGACAAAATGCCACGTTCGAAAGAAGTTGGTCTTCCACGACCTATGCTCACGTCTATACGGTAGCATTTTTTCTACTTTCGAAGAACAAAAACATTGAGTACAAATAAGTTATGAAAAGTGGGAAAGGAGTAGGAAGTTGAAAGGATCCGTGTATGAAGGTTGTCCCATTTGACAAACGAAACGCCAAGTGCGTAACGCATATATCCCCATTCACGGATAATTTCGAGGAAGGGAAAGGGTGACAATTGGGAACATTTGAACGAAGAAAACTGCTGAGGACTCGGCTATTTCCGAAATTCGACCTCTGAGTGGAAGGTGAAACAAGGTCTACAGCAGTTATCCTGGCACATTACAATACCATTTGGTAGTGTGGGACAAAAGGAATACACTGACATAAAAGAGTCTAATCCTCCACGTGTATTGGGTAGAAGATTAGAGGGTCGTTTTATTCTCCTACTTGTTTGCGAGAAATGACAGACCCTTGCTCAAATCTCACAAACCTGGGGGTTTTCTTGTTCGTCCCCCAGACAACGAGTTAGGTGTTTTTGTGTCCATCAACTTAACTCCTACGACACGATGCCCCATAATCATGAGTGAAGCGTATGATTAGTCCTTTTGAGATAGTGGATAGTTCCTGGGTTCTTGTGACAGGAAGTCCACGGGCATGTTAATGAGTACTCTGCTGCAAAAGCAATAATTTTCTGATAACAGAAAATAAAAGGCGTGTGATCTACGCTTGGTAGGTCACACAAACATGGGGTAGATATTATTTCGTTCGCACGATTCATGGTGAGTATTGTAACGTCTTCACGTTTGGTGCACAGATTATATAAGTACACAGTTATAACAAAGCGGTTCTCATGCCAAAAGACACACGACCAAAAAGGGGCGGTTCTCATGCCAAATAAATGACACACGACCAACAAGGGGCGGTTCTCATGCCAAAAGACACACGACCAACTCAATAACATTTAGTTAAGAGTATAAAGTAATTATAACGAACTTCTCGTATCATGGCGGATGTTTTGAGGATCTCTCCTATGATGGTAGATATTGTCACGTTTTCACGTCTCACGTGACAGGAATGAACGATTTACAACAAATTTTGCCCAGTATTGAAAGACAGTAACCCAATAGGTATTTAAAACAATTTAATGAGATAAATCACCCTCCCGATCAACAACCCTGTGTTGACGAGCAAACAATGAGTAGTTATGACGGACTCCCCGTGACGTGTAAAAACACAAAGATATTATGAGATTCGCATCTATAGCAGTGGATATTGTAAGGTTCACACCTATAATAGTAGATATTGTAAGGCTCGCGCCTATAATGTTACAAAAGTTTACGTTCGAAAATGTGGGTCCCCATTCAATACAGACGGCGGTTTGCAATGATGTAATTAATACGGCACTGCTGTAGCTTAATAATTTCATATTAGCATACGTTACAAGACTTGCCAAAAGGCGATAAACACAAATTTTAATGAAGATCTGGCCAAGATTTTAAACTTCAAACAAGAATAATGGTACAATAAAGGACAAAAGAAACTGATGTCATGATAAAATATTGTACCTCATAATGAAGTTGTATATGTACAAAGAACAATGTTAATGAAGGGACGAAACGTATTGTCACTTTTATAACAAATATTTTTCTCAGAATCCGACAAAATACGATTCTGGAAAAAAATAGAGCAATTGGGTTGAGCGCCATTCTAATTTTTGGAAAAAGAAGAAAAACCACAAGTAGCAACAAGGTTGCCCTTGAATTGTTTCGAATCCAGCGAATGTGACCTGATAGGTGTGTACATTTGGTGTATTCGAAACGATCCCCAATATACAACATTACTATGAATGTGTTAGGATGGGGTGAAGAGGAAAAAGAAAAAAGAAAAAACGGGAGGATTTCCTATTATACGGAAATCGTCGCGACATTCTTACAATATGGTGCTGTGACCATAGTAGTGAGCTGCGGCAATGGTCTGACACCAATGGTTATTATACAGACTTGCACTTATGATTTTATATTTACAACATTAGGGTAGGGACGTACTGGTACGGCAAAAACCCGACACAAAACAATTAAAAAAAGGTGATATGACAAGATGAGGCGATGAGGTGAGAAAAAAAAACGCGCGGATGCTGCAAGAATTGTGAAAAGGAAAGCGACGTCTTGGAGCAGGAGTTTTCCGGAACCGTTGATGGTAGGAGGAAAAGGAGGCCCTTTCCCGAAGTGATCAATTTCAGGAAGAGGATGCATACAAGTATGAAAACGGTGCCCCAAGAGGTGCTCTTGTGGTACAGCAGGCAAGGCACGCAGGATGTACAAGAACATATAAAATTATGCAAAAAGAAAAAGAATGTACAGGAGTTAGGCTTCCGTTGACATTAATGTGCCTTCGGGTGTAAGGATTACCTTACGAATGCCCATATGGGTGACTATTTACATTTAATATTTACAAGTAACTCACGTCACTTATGACAAGAGTTTTGCCAATTTGATAACGCCTGAGTACTTGATGTGATGGAATTTACTGATTCCGTCACAGTAAGGCATTTTGGAATTATTCCTAGGAGAAATCTTTCTATTTCTCAGGGCCTGTAGTAGTTTTTCCTTTCTTGAAGTAAAGACGTGCGGGATTATACCCAGCGTAACTTGAGGAACTTCCATGGTGTATAGGATTGTGTTAGAGTGACCTTATGTTGGAAAAAGTGAGAACTAGACTCGCAATTGGAAAGAAATTGGGCAGAGATTGACCACTGGGGACGTATTTTTACAAAAAGTTTTTGAAAAAAAAACGCGTTTTTTATAAGTGTTTGGTTTATTTGAAAATTTGGGCAGGGGTTTCCCTTAAAAAACGTGATTTTGTGAAAAAATCCAGACGTTTTGAAAATTTGTTGAAAATTTTCAAAGTCCAAAAACGAGAAAAAATTGGGCAGCGGTTTCCCTTAAAAAACGTGATTTTGTGAAAAAATCCAGATGTTTTGGAAATTTGTTGAAAATTTTTCAAAGTCCAAAAACGAGAAAAATTTGTACAGGGGTTTGCCTCAAAAAACGTGATTTTGTGAAAAAATCCAGATGTTTTGGGAATTTCTTGAAAATTTTTCATAGTCCGAAAACGAGAAAAATTTGGGCAGCGGTTTCCCTTAAAAAAACGTGATTTTGTGAAAAAATCCAGCTGTTTTGGAAATTTGTTGAAAATTTTTCAAAGTCCGAAAACGAGAAAAATTTGGGCAGCGGTTTCCCTTAAAAAAACGTGATTTTGAGAAAAAATCCAGATGTTTTGAAAATTTGTTGAAAATTTTTCAAAGTCCAAAAACGAGAAAAATTTGCGCAGAGGTTCCCCTCAAAAAACGTGATTTTGAGAAAAAATCCAGATGTTTTGAAAATTTGTTGAAAATTTTTCAAGTCCAAAAACGAGAAAAATTTGGGCAGCGGTTTCCCTTAAAAAACGTGATTTTGTGAAAAAATCCAGCTGTTTTGGAAATTATGTATTTAGTCCGGATATGAAAATTTCACGGGCCGGGATTCACCTTAATGAAACACGTTTTTAGAATTTATTCCGATGTTTTTGAAAAATGTTTGCAAATTTGCAAAAGTCCGGAAATGAAAAACGGTAACGAGGTTCGCCTTAAACGAACATGTTTTTAGAATATTTCCATTTCCTTTCCAAAGGGGGGTTCTTCAGAAAAGGAAAGAAATATTTTTTTCTTTTATACAAGTTTTCGTGGAAGTATTTGTTTGAAAATTCAACAATGTCTTGGGGAATCGTTTCTTTATTTACGTGGCTAGACTGTAGCCTGATTTGAGCATCACCAATTATTGGTATTTATCCGCCGACTTCCTTTTGTCATAACAAGTTATATGCAGAAATGTGCATACGTAATGTAATGCCTGACTCGAGGAATCGACGTCAACGCGAACCGAACGTCTTTCAAATTATGTCGTCTGTTTCTTACGAAAGAAAAAAAAGCTAAATGATGAAACAGGCGGCAAAATTAGAAAAATGCTCAATTGTCAAAAGGTAGAAAGAATTTAATCCACTTGTTTCCCTTAAGCTGCAAAATATGCCGTTATATATACAGGCCAGTATTTTGCGAAATAGTCCCCTATTCGCAGAATATGTCGATATCAAATACAGACCAGCACACTGCGGAATAAGTTTATTAATAAAAACTGGTTAATTAACTTTCGGGAAACGAAGCGGGTAATTGGTTTATCATATACAGGATTTTAATTGTTGAATAACTTTGTTTTAAATATTTGTGTACATTTCCACTATTAATCTTGTATTTGAAACTAGCAAATTTAGTCGGTCGACACTTGTAAACACTATATTATTCACGACGGCAACTTTCTTGGTTGAGCACTTTACGTAGGAATACCGGTGATAATGTTTTGTCAAGTGACGACTCGAAAATGAAGGAATCGTGCCCGTGATAATTTAAATTGCAATTCGAAGTTACAATCGCGCCGGGGTTCTTGATGGAAATGCTAGACAAATTGGGAGTAACAAGACAAAACATTATACATTATAAAGTTTAAACAATTGCTGATTGAAGAACGAGACTGTGGGACCGTGAAGAGGGAGGAAAAAAAAATGCCACACGTCGGGCGACAGTGCTAGCATTAAAACGCAAAAAAAAAAGCACCACGTTGGGCCCAGTGCTAGCATTGGCGCTACTTGCGGCCAACGCTAAACCCAAAACCTGGAAAGGACATGCAATAAACAAGCCGGCGGCTAGCTCTGCACAGCCGGCGCGAGCAAGGTCCCTCTTAAACCCAGGGCGAGTGTCTGTGGTTCGCTTGTTAATTCCTACTCCCCTTCCTTTCCTCAAAATCTCCAGGTCTCCTTCCTCAATCAGAACACAGTTGTTATGCACGAAAAAGGGTTTTATTCAATTAAAGGTGAACAGGGTTCTACAAAAGGCCAGCATCGGCACTACACACATGAGTATTTGGCTATCTCTAATTAATTCTATCATATCGGGGGGGAGCTTCTCTCAACTCTCTCTACACGTGTTTAGTGAATTTAAATGTCAGTTCTTAGCACACAGAGGGGTAGCAAGGTTCATTGGTACTCACAAGCAGGAGATAGGCGGTCGGCAGACAGGATTCTGGGTAGGCGTAAGCCTCTTTAAGCACAATACACAATTAAAGTAAAACATCGTGAGCGTTTACGGAGAGCGCCTAGCGCGAATCACGGGGAACACAGTTATTCTGCCGAAGGCCGGCGAAGGAATGGGGACGGGGAGCCGCTCGGCGCTTGGCACGGGCGCCGCGCGGTGCGGGGAGAGGGGCGGAGGGCCTGTGCAAGGGGTCAATTCGCTATTAGCTCGCACGGGAAACAATTCCGTAACGTAACAATATATAACTCTCCTGGTCATCGGCAAGACAAGTGTGATATTCTCGCTCTCTTACCTCATATTCTTATTATCATTTTATATTATTATATATTATATTATATTTATATATTCTATCTATCTATCTATCTATCTTCTATCTTCTTCTTCTATATAAATAAAAATGAATCGCCGAAATGTATGTACGCGCATAACTTCCGAATGACTGCACCAAATTGGATAATTCTTTTTATTGTTCGGTCGTTATTGTCAGGACAAGGTTTGTATAAAACAACTGGTAAGCTCTGGTATTATGAAATTTGTATAAAAAAATTGCAATAGGTGGCACGTGAGCTGTTTGAAAACTGAATGTACTGGGACTGAATGTATGGAATGCGGGAGTTAGGAGGGGGGAGGGGGACGGGGGAAGGGGGAAAGTGGAGTGGGGAGAGGAAAGGTGGAGGAGACGGAGTGTGAACGCAAAAAGGGAAGTGGACGCGGGAGAGGAAGGGGTGGAGGAAGGGGAACGGGACGAATGGGAAAGGACATGCAGCGAGAAACAATTTCTTTATTAAATGGCATAGCAACGCATGCCGGGAACCAGCTATAGTATATGTATACTATATGTTTATATATATATATATTAATAATAAAAATGAATCGCCGAAATGTATGTACGCGCATAACTTCCTAATGACTGCACCAAATTGGATAATTCTTTTTTTTTGTGTATTCGTTATTGTCAGGACAAAGTTTGTATGAAAGAAAATTTAAAAAAAATCAAATAATTTTTATTTTTTTTAATTTCATAATATGAAAAGTTGGTGGGTGAATGAGACAGAAGACTGTGAGAGATCTTCAGTATATTGACAAAAGGTTTGTATTAAAAAAAAAAAACAAAAATAAAAAATCAAACAGAATTTTTTTTGTAATCTCATAAGTTTATTTTTTAATATCATAAAATATGAAAAGTGAGTGAGTGAATGGCCGGAAGAGTGTGAGAGATTCAATATATTGAAAAAAGGTTTTGTATGAAAGAAAATTTAAAAAAGTCAAACAGTTTTTTTTTCATAATCTCATAATATGAAAAATGAGCGAGTGAATGAGACGGAAGACTGTGGGAGATCTTCAATATATTGACACAAAATAACACATTGACGTTTAGTTACTCAGCCAGCAGTTGATAAATTCTAACAGATCATACGTCATAATGTTAATCTATTCATACTGTCAATATGGTGACATTAATTCATATACAATAATTACCGCTTCTTTAGCAACAGCAAAAAAATGCCACCAGTGAGGCGTCAAAATATCGGTCGGCATACGCATAGCGCAAGTCGAATTCACAATCTTCGAGGTAATGAGACTGAAGAGAGTTGGCAGCGGTTGGAGGCAAATAGAATGAAAATTTCTCAAGCGAGATCTTTCGCGACTCCTGAAGAACCCATACCATCAACTTCAAGCGAGAGACAACAAAACGTAACAATTACCGACGAACGTTTGGCTTTCAGATATGATACAACAGTAGATTACGCCGGCGGTACCTCGGTCGATTTTGGAACAATGAGCACTATTTGTCAATATTGCAATGCTTTGAAGTTTCAACTCGAATCGCCAGGATTATGATGTGTGAATGGAAAGGTCAAATTAACAAAACTGACGACGCCACCTGAACCACTGAATTCATTACTTTCAGGGCAAGAACCTCTATCAAAGAATTTCTTGCAGAATATTCAAAATTACAACAGTGTGTTCCATATGAATCATTTGATGCAAATATAATTAAAGAACGTGGTTTCAATACAACTTTTATTTTTTTTATTCGGTGACACACATTATTCACATCCATTGCAACATAAACCTATATATATGAAAATTCTACTGAGGCTCATAAATGAAGATTTTTTAACCCTAGAAAAATAATCATATTTTGATGTACGGTAAAATTGACACATGAGTTTTAACTCGCTGTTATATTTTATTAAGGGCCATTAACCAGCCAGCGGTTGAGAATTCAAAATTCGTCGAAAGATGTTCTTACGATTGTACAGGGCAGTTGAGATGAGAAAGATTGATTATTCTCCCTACCAGTTTTTTTTAAATAACTCAATATCGATTTTATTTCATTCAAAATTTCCTTTAATTTATACCTACATTCAAAAATGCTGAAAGATGTGATGATAAAACTATTAAAATTGTGTACTTTTTGTAATTATTTTTCGATCATACGACCTAGGTTATAAACTTATTATACAAAAAATAAACATATTTTCTCATAATTTAAAACATAAATTTACCAGATAAAAGAACAATCTTTCGAAATCAATTTATACGTTTTTGTAGAAAAGAGTCAACACGGCTAAATTTTATTTAAAAATCAACAAAATTAGAATTAAATAGTTAATAGGAAACACTATTACTTAGTACCTACGCCTATTTAATATTAAATTTCATAGAAAATTTTCCTGTATGATTTACCATTTATCTGGAATCAATGGTTCTGTGAAGATTTCATTGCCAATAGTTTATCAGAAATTTTACAACTGAAAAATATTTCAGAATATTGTTTTTTTTTTACTATTTTTTTTTGCGGTATCACTTTATACCTGTGAAGACATTCTTACCGCAATCATTAGGTACATAATATAAAATGAAGTCGCTCAAAATATATGTGCACATAGAGTGACAAGTCCAGTTCCGGCGTAAATTTATTCCAGGGTTTTCAAAAGCCTGTCAAGAATTCTGGCAGTGACGGTGTGGCCATTAACCTCAGCTAGTCGGAGGGGAGTTCTGTGTTCTGTATCTCTCGAGTTCATCACCGCTGCCAAATGCCTCTCATCTCCCTGAGGAAGCACAGTGCCACCCCGCTCCGCCATCTCAAACATCTCCTCGGCTAAACGCAGCAGTCCGGTGACAGAGGGACTGCGAGAACACTGCAGAGGCGTGCGGTTGTTGCTTCTATCTCGACTGTTGTAGCACGCACCGTGTTCCAACAGGCAACTCACAATATCAGCGGCTCCCTTCTTAGCCGCAATATGCAGCGCTGTGGAACCTCCCACTACAGTTTTAGCATTGATAAAGTCACGGTAGGCGTTGGGTTGGATCTTTTTTACTTTCTGCAAGAAGAGACGGACCGTTTGTATGCAAGTTCGGGATGTGGCGAGGTGCAGGGGAGTGTTCCCTTTCTGTGAAACGGCAGTAGCGTCGGCTCCACTGTCCAGCAACAGCTCCACAACCTCCAATGTGGTGGCAAAGTGCAGCGCCGTCCTACCCTCACCATCCGCAGTGTTCACATCCGATCCATAATCTATTAAATTACAAACTTGGCCCCTATTTCCTTCACTGGCTGCATTTAGCAAATTTATATCACAAGGAGCAACATAGCCGAGAACTATATCAAAACTTGTTTTGTAACGTTTTTCAATATTTTCTATATCTTTATCGAGTTGTGCGAAATGTGGATGGTTGGGGCCAAAGATGGCATTCCTCGCATTCAACCCCGCCTTGTAAACCTTAACCGCATCATGCATTTTATTCTGACGGAGATAAAGTTTCGTTATTAGACTTTGTGAATGAATTATATCGCTGTGATTGAGTCCTAACACATTCTTCTGAATAGCTAATGTTTCCTGTAAGATTAGCAAAGCCTCATCAAGTTTGTCTTGGTCCATAAGAAAAACTGCCATATTGCACCTGACTGAAAGAGTCTCGGAGTGATTCAATCCTAGAATAATTTTCCTGGCTTCATAAATAGTTTGCAACAACGCTAGGGCTTCGTGGGACTTTCCTTGAACCTGCAACACCCCGGCAATATTATTTTGAACTCTAAGAGTGTACGGGTGATGGGTGCCTCGTGTACTTTTATATATTTTGTAAACTTCCGTGTACAAGCACAAGGCCTCTTCATACTTCCCCAAAGTAATAAGTACAGCCCCGGCGTTGTTTTTTGTTGTTAAAAGTATAACATGCTCCTCATCCAGCATTTCCTGTAATCTCGGCATAACTTCCTGAAATATGTCCCACGCCTCTGTGTGCCTTCCCAGCTGGTGTAATATGGCAGCCATGGCACTTCTGGTCTCTAGGGAGTTTATGTGGTGAGGACCAAATATTTCCATTCTCTTCCTGTAGATATTTTCCAATATGAACATGGCTTCAAAATATTTAGACTGTTGGTGCAATGCTTGCGCTATGTCGTATTGGATGTCCAGCGTTCCTGGATTATCTTCTCCAAAAATTACAATTCTATCTCTTAGCAGCTGTTTTAAAATACCCAGGGCTTCTGTGAACTTTTCAAGTTTCAACATTGAAGCCACTTTATATAAAATATCAGGAATATTAGTTTGTGAAACTTGCTTTAACTTGTCAATCTCTGGGAAATTATTTTTCATAGCAACAACCACAAGCGTGTTGCCATCAGCGTCACAAGCCCTCATCACTGCCTTTATGATTTCTATGTCTCTTATTTTGGATATATCTTTAATTACCTCAACATCTCGGGTTCGTACTTTCCAGAAAAATTGTATAACAATTCGCAGTAAATATTTTATATCTTTTTGTGTAGCAAAATCCAACGGAGTCTTCATATTGTCAGCTTTGAGGTTGTGTGCTGCGCCATTTTTCAACAAAGATTGAACTATTCCTGTATGAGAGTATTTGGATGCGTAATGCAGAGGAGCATTGCCACCCTTCCCAACAGCATTGGGATTGGCTTTGCTCTCTAACAAAATGTCACATATCTCTTGAAAGCCTTTCCAGGAGGCGATGTGTAAAAGTGTTGCATTGTCAGAACTCTTCGTATCTATACATTTTTCCAAGTCTTTAACCAAAATACGAACCATCGAAACATTATTTTTTTTGACGGCCTTAAACAGTTTTCCAATTGACTCTAAAACTTCTTTAATATCTCCACTTTTAGTCAATTCTGAAGGAGTTTTACCAAAGTCGTCCGTGGCATCATACACTGCACCATTATGTAATAACAACTTGACCATCGCTGTGTGTCCCAGTTCGGCAGAACAGTGAATAGGCATGGAGCCATTTAAATCAGTGGAATTAATATCGACATGTTTGTCTATTAAGTATTGAGCCACAGCTAGTTGCCCTCCCAACGCGGCGCAATACATCAGGCAACAGCCATTGGGTCCAGGATCATCAACACTCATCCCAAGCTCCAGGAAAAAGGCCAAGATATATTGGTGGCCATTCAAAGTGGCTGAGTGAATTGGTTTGAAATCTTGTTTGGTTCTGGCATTTAGGTCTGCTCCTCGGTCTACCAAGAGTTTTGTTATTTCAAGATTACCCACTTGAGCCGCGATATGAAGTAACGTCCTGTTGTTAATTCCTCTCTCATTAATCCTAGCATCCTTTTGTTGTAACAGTATTAAAGTATTTGGAATTTGGGCATTACCAACTGCTAGCTCTAACGGCGTTCTATTCTTTGAATTTCTGATATTAGAGTTTGCTCCCCAGTGGAGTAACCTTTCCATGGCATCTGGCTTATTGAATTGGATTGCATAATACAGTGGAGATAAATCAGGATCTGCGGGATTGACATTGGCTCCATTTTGTAATAAAACTTCCACAAATTCTGTATGTCCATACGATATTGCTTTGAATAAAGATGAAAAGTCTTGTAAGCAATCTGCAACTTTAATACCTCTCTCTATCAGCGATCTGGCTATTAATGCATCACCACTTATAGAAGCCGCATATAAAAGGTTTGATCCGTCTCGATCTTTAATATTGATGTCAATATCCTTAATCTTTAACAAAGCCTTAACTACACGTCTATGCCCTGCTTTAATTGCAGTAAACAAAAGTTGACCTCCGCCAAAATTAACATCTGCTCCTTTAGCAATCAATATGTTCAAAAGGTCTTTATTATTGTTTCCTGCTGCTACGCATAATACGGAAGCACCTTTAAAATTCAAGAGGTTAATACTTGCTCCATACTTTAACAAAATCTCAACTGTTGCCTTGTGATTACCCATGACAGCCAGATGCAACGCAGTGTCACCTCCGAACATCCGGGCATCAACATCTGCCTTTCCCTTAAGCAAAGCTTCTACCACTGAACTATATCCAGCGAATGACGAAATATGCAACGCTGTACCACCATGCTCATTTTTCTCATTGACATCAGCTCCGAACTTTAGCAACAACACAACAGTTTTCTCATTACAATTTTTTGTTGCAGCTGCAAACAATGGTGTAATATTTCTGCTTTCCTTACAGTTAACTTTAGCTCCTTTCATTATCAAAGCTTCTGAAATTGCTTCATGACCATTTATAGCACTGTAAAGAAGAGCTGTGCAACATTTTTTGTCTAGAGAATGTACATCAGCTCCTGCAGCTAGCAAAATTTCTACCACTTGTTGGTGACCTTCTTGTGCAGCTAGATGCAATGCTGTAATTTGATTTATGTTTTGGGTTTGGATGTCAACCCCTCTTTGGATTAAAGTCTCTACAACTGAAATATGGCCGTAATGAGCAGCAATGTGTAATGCCGTCGATCCGTTGACATCTCTACTCTCCGTCAGAGCGCCACTCTGCAACAAAAGGTTGACTATGTCCGCATGTCCACCCGCGGCAGCAAAAAAAAGCGGGGTGCAGTCATAATTGTTTCTAGAATTAACCTTGGCGTTGTGTTGCAAGAATAGACCTACAATAAATGCATTGCCATTGAAAACAGCCGAGTGGAAGGGGGTTTTATTGGGCGTCAAATCTCCGTTATTAATAAAAGCACTCTTTTCCATAAGGATCTTGACGACCTCATTGTGGTTGTTTTGCACTGCTTCATATAATGGAGAAATACCGTTGAAGTCTCTGAGGTTTACATGAGCCCCCTTCTGTAGCAGAATGATCACGATCTCCGGATGACCATTGTGTGCTGCTATATTTAATGGAGACTGGCCCATGTTGTTCTTCGCATTGACATCAGCTCCACTTAGCAGCAAGTACTCTATCGTTTCCATATTACTAAGTTCTACGGCTATGTGAAGAGGAGTTGAGCCCACTCCAGAAGTTTTTTCATCCACAGTAGTATCTTTCATGTAAAGAATTTTGACCACATCTAAATAATTGAACCGCACGGCAGTATGCAAAGGGTAATATCCTAAGCTATCTCTGATAGTTGTTTTAGCTCCCAGTGACAGTAATGTCATAACAGTTTTCTTGTGGCCATTTTCGGAAGCCAAGTGTAATGGTGTCCTTCCAGCATCATCAATTTGATTAATTGCATTTCCAATTTCTGCCACTAAGAATTCCACAGAGACATCTCTTCCAAAGGTTGCGGCTACGTGCGTGGCAGTTTGACCATCTATATCTCTAACTTCAGTGTTAATCATTCTCTGTTTAGTTAAAAATTTTACGGTTTCAATATTGGGTCCCCGCGCAGCATAGTGTAGCGTGGATGACAAATCTCTATTTCTAGAAAATATATCAGCTCCTCCCACAATTCCCAATGCGAATGTGCCAAAGTTCCCGTCAAGCAGAGACTTCCACATTTCCTTCTGTTTGTTAAGAATACACAATCCCCGTTCATATCTCTGCCTCAATTGTGTGGTATTGTGTTTTAAAACATTCCCTATTTTACGGTTCAGTAAAAGGTCTTTGCTTTCTGTAAGTTTCACTGCATTTAGAAGTACAGCGGAGCAAACATCAGTTGGCAAAATGTCTAACAAGGCGTTCTCATGAGCCAAGTGGTTGCGCAAACACTTACCACTCAATAGAGGCATGGCCCCGTCTAGATACAGCACATTGTTGGGAACACATTTGGAGCAATCTAATAGGGACATGATATCCAGCACGAGCGCTTCTACCATAAATCTGTTTGTATTCTTATCTTTATAGAGTAATGAAAGATGCTCATATAACTGACCACACATTCTATCAGTTCCTATGATATTTCTTAGTTCATTTATTTTCAGAGTGAGTTGTTCACCAATTACCTCGTTGCTGTTTTTAACACCGTCGCATTTTTTCCCTCTGTTTTCTTTTGTATTGCTTTTTTCCAAAAATGTTTGTCGTCTATAATCATCAATACATTTAATATCATTCTTGTCAAGTGATTGGTGGAATTGAATTCTAAATATAGCATTATTTAGTTCAAGAGCAATCACAGAATTAATTCGCAACGAGACACTGCTATATAATTTAAATAATAGTTTAACTAGAACAACATTATGTACTTTTATTTTTTGAGATTCTTGAGATTGAATGTTTTTTAAGGTGTCCTTAGCCATACTTTTCAAAATATCTATGTCATCAGTTATTGTATTATGGTCATAATTGGTAGAACGCAGAAGACCTATTAAATTAAAAATATTATAGTCCTCCTTTGTCAATCCATGATGCAACTCATATTGGTTGAGGGCATCATTTATTTCAGTAACCAGTTTCTTTTCATATGGAGTTTGATCTTCTATGTTTCTAATAATATCTGCAAGCTCTTGGTGATATTTTGTAACAGTATCTGTTTCTTGGATGTCCTCAATGCAAACATTGCGTAAGAAATTTGCGACTTCGTGAAATTCATCCATATTATCAGTATTGATGAGCGTTGTCAGCATACTCTCTAATTTATCCACTTTTTTGAAGTTTGTTATGTCAATAATGATAGATGCGACCTTTTTAATATCATTTTGAATGTTAGAATATAGTACAGAGTCTTCTGACTCTAGGTGTGGATGAGATAGAGAGTTGCGCAAGTCTCGCAGTACTTCTCTGGTTTCTTTGGGTGCAGAGAGGAGGAGAAGATCACTCACGGTTGGGGAGAGCTTGGGGCTATCCAATGTGTTCTTCAGATGCTCTCCCGTCACCTGGAGGGCTCTCTTGATAGTCAACTGGCCGATTCTAGAAGCAGAGTCTGCCAGCAAGGCCGCGTCTAGATATGTCTTCATGATGTGGAGTGAGGTAATGTCTCGCACTTCCTTATAGTCAGTGTACAAGTACGGGTATCCGTTGATGATGTCAGCGACAACATCCTCGCGATTTCTTCTCACCGGGTTCCTAAGCTTCTTTACACCTGTAGACCTGATGTGTTCCTCCAACTCTTGCAGGGCAGAGGCAAACTTTACCAATTCCTTCAGCAACCTCTTTTTCTTCAGTACGGACAGATAGAATAAATTTAGTTCTTGGCGCCGCATATGGGCGGATATAAAGCTCACCAAGCAGAACTCCATTTCTTCCCAGGGCAAAATATTATACGTGGACTTCAATAGATTTTTCAATATATAGATATTCTGAGCTATAAACTTGGCCGTGTATAAAAAGTGACTGTCTACTTCTGTATAAGTATTAACTTGCGCTATATTTTCCAGGAGCAGTTGGACGCGTTCTCGGATATCAGTTATGGAAGTGTCAGGAAGCGCTCCGTCGCCTTCGGAGTAGAAACGCAGATCGAGCAACTTGTATTGTACAAACATATGCATTTCTTCTGACAAGAGGACGTTGATCAGTAGTAAATCCTCGTAAGACTCGGAGACGAGTTGCTCCGAGAGTTCAGGAGTTACTGACCCGAGGAGTGTGCGGAGGAGCTCCACATTGCTGGAGCGGATGGCAAAATAGACTGCGCCGTGTCCTTCATATTCCTGCTCCACTGAACACCGGTGAGGAACAACAACTGCACCATCAGATGTGTCGTCCTCCAGTAACAAGTTCAATAAGTCAGGCCTGTTGTGCTTGCAAGCCAAGGTGATGAAGGGGAAGGAGGGAGAGTCCATCCCCCGGAGCCGTCTCAGGTCTACGCGGGACCGGCAGGCCAGGAGAGTTGACACTTGATGACTCTTATCTGCTTCCATTGTCAGTCACACTACCAGTACACTTTAACACAATCACACCAAGTTATACCACCTAGTGTCAGCAACACCAAAAAACTCTTCTGCACACAATAATAGGTACACTTCTAATGAAATTTCTGTTATATTTGTAAAGTTTTTTCCGTTAGCGCCAAACTTTGTGTGAAATCCGAAAAGGCCATATTTATATTGTAGGGTTAAATAATGGTATAACTTCTCTCTGGCACCGATCCGACTGAAATAATATTTCTTTACTATTTTACTTAAGTAATCGCACTTAGTACGGACGCGATAAAAACTTTGCGCTAAAGTGCTAAATTTGACTGTTAAAAGTTTTGTTTTTGTTCTGGTTTTATAGGTTGTGTTAGGGCCGCTGACGAATGCAATAAAGCAAGATTCCCAAACAGTTTTTCCGTAGCATGATTCGATTTTAAAATTTTCTGCTCATTATTTAATAAATTAAATAATTTGTTTTTTTTTTTTTAATTTTAATTTTAGATGGTTATTTAAAAAAAATACCTAATAGCATAAATATACCAAACTTTCCACATTCTGAGCCAGTGGGACTAGGCACACCCAATTATGGAATGTTGTGTTGGAAGGGGGGAGAGGGGAGAGAGGAGGGGAAGGAGAAGGAGAAAAGGAAAAAGAAAGTGGGGAGGAATCTGACTATTCAGATTATTCAGTTACTGAACACGACTGATGCTACTCCAACCAACAATTTGATCCTGAATGATCTTTCGCCATGGTGATCCTGAGAATTGGCAGATTCATTCCCAGGAGTGAATCGATTCAGTCTGATTCCCCCGGCCTTTTGAGTTGATTCCTTTTATTCATTATTTTAATTCAATTAATTAAAAAAACTTTTTTATATGTGTACATAGATATATTATCTAATACGCGGTTTTCACTTCAGAAAACTAAAGTAGAATTGAGTGGGTAGGCTACGAAGCACCGCACAAAGAGGAGACCGAAAGGCTACGACAAACCGCACACATAGGAGACCAATAATACTATCTCTTTCTCTCGCAGACTACATCCTTTAGATGCATGTGTTTGCCTCTTTTTAGTGTCGTTATTTTTTGTTTCATCAAGTTTCAAATCACAACGGTGCTAAAGAAATTTTCACTACGCAAAGCACTCTTCTAGTGTGAATTATGTCGTTCTGAAAAATTGTAGGTACTAAAAACTACGCGCGACGGGGTAAATGAAATATTTTATGTGTACTTAGATATTATTATATAAAAAGACAAATTTTTGACAAAAAAATTGTATTTTTATTAGGCTAGCAATTAAATCTTTAAATTAAACAGTTTTTGTGGTTAACACTTAAAGTTTTACTAATTTTTATTTATTTATTAAACTTAAAATTGTTCCACTTCACGTGATCTAAACTTCCCACTACCTTACAAAATTTCCCAATTTCAGCCTTACAAAATATCCCAATTGGGGATGCCATAGTCTCATTAGCTCTAGACGGGAGCAGTTGGGACTTGTGCGGTATTCACATAAAAAACGTACTATTATCGCGCATTCATTTATCCTATCCGGGCACCTGGAATAAGCTTCACACAAATATGTTTTTTTTAAATGCACCTACCTCAATTGTGAAGTTAAAACCATGCGCCGAATAAAAACTAATTAAAAGTCTGAGTGACACGCGGAATCGATTCCCTGGCTTGAGGGGAATCTGATTCCCCTGGCCTTTTGAATTGATTCCTTTTATTAATTCCTTTAATTCAATTAATTTTTTAAAAAATCCTTTTGTATATGTAGGTATATTATCTATTTGTATATGTATAATCTAATACGTGGTAGAAGTGAAACCTTCAGAAAACTAAAGAAGACATGAGTGGGGAGGCTACAAAGCACCGCACAAAGAGGAACCCGATAGGCTACGAAGCATCGCATAAGAGGAGACCGTTTATACTATCTTATTCTCTCGCAAACTAAATCCTATAGATGTTCGTGTTTGCCTCTTTTTAGTATCTTTATTTTTCGTTTCATCGTGTTTCACTCCAAAAAAATTAATGAATTTTGTCGTTCTGAAAAATTGTACTAAGGACGCACGACGGTGTAGTAGTTTTTTAATGGGTAATATTTTGACAAAAAAATTATATTAGGCTTGCAAAATTTTAAAATTAAACAATAATTATGTTTCACCCGTAAAGTTTTACTATTTTTATTTTATTTATTAAACTTAAAATTGTTCCATTTCACGTGATCTGGTATAATCATTCGTTTTAACATTTAAAGGTGAGTATTTTGTGACAGCCGACCACAGCCGATTAGCCTTAGTGAATTACGTGAGCAGTTTTTCTTCCAATCTAGACCCTCCCCCACTTGGTGAGATAATTTTGGGTCACTTCGTATACTCTTTTCAAGTAACGTGAGATTTTGTTGGACGCCCCCCCCCCCCCTTTCAGGTCACGTAATTAATGTATACCCCCTTATAATATCTGCAAATTTACATATGATGCTACCCAAGATCTACGTCTAAAAGTAGATTCGGATTAGAAGTCGGAAGTGTTCTACCAACTATGTAATGATAAACAACTATGAAGTGTCACATAATGACTAGTGTTACCTAGCAGTGACTTGATTAACTCGCGAACTGCGGACAGTAAAGACGCGTTTTGGACAGACCTGTGATCTGAGATTGACTTGTTTGAACTGGTCTTGATCACAAATGAAAAAGACGCTAATGTTTTAATTCCTGAATAGAGCGTTTCGGCAAACTTGGTAGCGACAGACTAGAAAACTGTGTGGTCTGCCTTACTCGGATCGGAGACACGCTGCCATTTTTCGCTTGGGACAGGGGATGGGGACCACAATGATGTTTTATGAATGGCGGCGCAGGAGCTGGATGGGTATTTTACTTTAGGCAACATAGCGGCAATATTATTGTATGGGCCCAAACACAGCCGACTTAAGTGACATAGAATAATATTTAAATATATTTAAATCGTTTACGGTACACGTCATTCATTGAAATAATTAAAAAGTAAAATAAATGGAAATTAAAAATTTATGGTTCCGTTAAAAATCGTAGGATGCAAGGCCAAAGGTAAGGAATGAAGAATCAATTCCTTTTGAAATTAAGAATCAGATCGAGTGTGTCACAAGATTGATTTTTTTCATTTAATTCAGTCATTCAATTTTGCCCACGTCTACTGAGAATATCTTCCACTCTGGTACGTGTGGAATATATACAACAATTTTTTGAATGTATTGATTATTGTAAAATAACCAAAATTAATAAATAAAAGTTATTGCACACGTCGGTATTTGAATTACAAAATTTGAAAGCGTTTTTCATCATCTTTCAAAAACAGTTTTTAATTTTCGGATGCGTCCAGAAATATTCATTTTATTTGGATTTTATCGCAAAGCGGAAATATTTTGATCTTCCAACATAATAGGCCCGAGGCTTGAGGAGTCAATACTCAATAAAAAATGAAACAAGATTGGGTTCATATCTCATTATGAAGAAATGAACTTATGGATTTTACTAAGTACGATTGATTGATTGACAGTGACGATTTATTGAGCAGCTCTTTGACCAAAGTTTGGCTGTTAGAATGGAGGACTGTTTAGTTACACTGCAATTACAAATGACAACAAATACTTATAAATTGTAATACGACAACCTTAATTTTTTTTATTAAATACCTTTTTTATTTTTCTTCATAACAGTTTGAGAATCATAGTAAGACCGCGGGAGTCCCAGATAATGGTTGGAATGTGTGAATATATAAATAACCTATCTGGACTCACTATCTAAGACAGGGGTAGGGAACCTTTTTGGCGTCGGGAGCCATTTGGATGTTTGTAGTATAGATAACGCAGCGAGAGTTGAAAGCAATAAAAACGCTTAGAATTGATGTATTGGTGTATCCGTGAGTCTTCTAACAACGCCTACGTATCCGAAAGGGCCCTCTGTCTCGCTTGTTTATTATTATTGCCCGCTTATTGTAACTAGTGTAGAAGAGACAGCAAGTTTTTATGGCACAGATAGAAGATTATTTTCGTGCACTTAAGGATGTCCTATTCATTCAGTTCACAATGTGATGTAAACATACATACACCTTCGTATCGCAAGTGAAATAATTACTAGTTTTTAACTTTGAAATAATTAATAGTTTCCTTATCTTTAATTCGAATCTTTATTAGTAGACTTACAGAGTGTTTGTAAAGTGTGTAAGTGTAATATTTATTTCCACATCATGGAGTCCTGTTACAAAAGGAAGTGGCAAATCACTGAATGGACAAACTCGTGAAATTTTATTCCGCTTGTTTAATTATTTTATTCATAATATTTAAAAAAACGGTGGTCACCTTTTAAGCATTATTGACTTGAATGATTTGACATCTAAGGTAACTGGAGTACCTATAACAGACTAGTATTCAACAGTTAATCTTTTGTACCTTTGTGTTAGTAATCTGTTATATTTTAGATAATATACCTACTTATAGATAGTTGCTGATGATGATTGATACATAACTAAATAATTACTGTTGCCGATGATTGCTAACTTCTAATTATAAAAATTAAATAATCCATAAACAGCCAAATTTTTAAGCACAGATTATGGAATCACACTTCATTTAAACAATATTTACAAGAAACCACTATTTACGTTGGTATACAAAACAGTTTATTAGGTTCTTCGTTTAGGTAAACTAAGTAATTCATGCGTATTGAGTTTGAAACGAAACTTTACAAATGTCAAATCCGTACAAAAAAAATGGCGGCAATGAAGATGTTTTATATGGGAAATTTTAAACTTTTATTGAATGAAAATCGAATTTTAAGGCATATTTTTCCATCTATCCCGACCGAAACCGATGTTTATTTTGGTAATTAAGTTTAAAAGTAGTTTTCTTTTCAAAATCTTTGCCTATTAAACGTGTAGCGGCATGTGGCGGCTTGTGGATTATTTACTTTATAAATAATTATGTAAGTATGTAGGTATATTATAATAAATGAATCTTTTTAATTAACACATTTTTTAACCTTGTCGTTATTTATGAATACCCATTTGAATTCAATCCTGAAGATTATCACATTTAGTTAATAAACTGTTTTTTTCTTTCCAAACCTTCAGTATTTCAATAAAAATATTGTAAAACTAAATAAGTTTTATGTAACCGGCGTCAACACGCTTTGGCTTCGAACTTTCTATTGTGAAATAATTATTAATTGTTTTTCTTTTTAAAAGCCTAAAACGAAACACGCTGTATGAAAGTTTTGCATCTCTGTGAGTACTGTGATGAAGTCAACATAACTTTCGAGTTTTTAATATTTCTATTTTTGAGACTGATATTTCATGGTGGAATTCCATTATAATATATTATAATAAAACAAATATGAAACTTTATTCCACTTAATTTTATTCGACCGTAACCGGTTTCAGCTCGTCAAAGCCATCTTCAGACTGGTACAAATATTTCCTATTCTACGGTTTATATACACAACATATTGGGGAGGGGAGAGGGGTGGTCTACAAGGATTTTAATTAATTACAATAATTATATTTGTTGCTAAGTCATTTTAGACTATCGAATTTCTAAATATTTTGGTTATTCCAGTAAGCTAATTACATTGGGTTTGCAGCTCACTTCAATGATGATTAGGGAAAAACCTTACAAGTAATATGAGTTACTAATGACATAATTTTATTGTCAAATCGTTATTATATTTATGAAGTTTGGTATTTTTTATTGCTTTTTGAAGGGATACATGTTTACATTGGAGTTGGAATGGTCTAAATTAATTACATATTTTAATCTCGAAATTATTATGAAAATTACACTAGATACAAAAGCGGGGACTTAGCAACTGAATCTAATTGTTTTATCTTTAAAAAGTTACTTTATTAAGGGGTACATGTTTACATTGGAGTAGGAATGGTCTATACTAAATACTTATTTTAATTTCGAAATTATTATGAAAATTACAATGGATACAAAAGCGGAGACTTAGCAAATGATTCTAATTGCTTATTCATTACAAAGTTAGGTTCTATTTTTTTAGTTAAGCGGGTAATTTCTAAAGATTCTAGTCTTTTCAGTTTATGACCTTTATTGCAAATATGGAGAACTTTAACATCTCTGTCTTTATCAAACGAGTGTTTATTTTCTAATAAGTGTGATGCTACATTCGACAATTCTCCTTTGTCATTCACCCAGTTTGTAAAATGTTCTTTAATTCGGGTTTTGACTGACCTTCCAGTTTGACCTACGTAATACGATGGGCAGTTGGCGCAATTCACTTGGTAAACTCCTGAGTTTTCAAGTTTTTCTCTTTTATCTTTATTATTAATTAAAATTCTCCCTAGAGAATTCACATTATAAAAAGCTGTTTTACATTTATCATTATTAGTTAATCTGGATATTTTGGTTGATATTTCGCCAATATAAGGGATTTTAACCCATTGTTTAGTAAAATCTTTTTCATTTTTATTATCGAGGCCTTGTGAAATGATTGTTAATGTAAGTTTTTTATTCTTTTTCTTTAATATACTATCAATAGTTTCGCTCTTGTATCCATTATTCTGTGCTATAGTTTTTATAATATTTAATTCATTATTATAATTTATTATTATATTATTATATTATTATATTTTGTATCTAGTGTAATTTTCATAATAATTTCGAGATTAAAATATGTAATTAGTTTAGACCATTCCAACTCCAATGTAAACATGTATCCCTTCAAAAAGCAATAAAAAATACCAAACTTCATAAATATAATAACGATTTGACAATAAAATTATGTCATTAGTAACTCATATTACTTGTAAGGTTTTTCCCTAATCATCATTGAAGTGAGCTGCAAACCCAATGTAATTAGCTTACTGGAATAACCAAAATATTTAGAAATTCGATAGTCTAAAATGACTTAGCAACAAATATAATTATTGTAATTAATTAAAATCCTTGTAGACCACCCCTCTCCCCTCCCCAATATGTTGTGTATATAAACCGTAGAATAGGAAATATTTGTACCAGTCTGAAGATGGCTTTGACGAGCTGAAACCGGTTACGGTCGAATAAAATTAAGTGGAATAAAGTTTCATATTTGTTTTATTATAATATATTATAACTTTCGAGACCTATATCACCCGCGGACCGCACAGATTTTTAACCTGTCAAGGGCCAGGGTTTTTTGGAAAAATTTTTGGAAATTACCTTAAGAACAAGAATGGAGGAAGCTATTCTGACTTTTTCCTTAGTACAGTTTCTTTATACAAAAAATTTAAAATCGCATCCAAATTATTTGAATCAATATTCTTTTTTGAAATTTGATCCGCCCGCATATACGCGTTCCTGGCCTGTCACAGGTTAAGCGTCTTATTTTTTCTTATTATGACTTGGGTACCTTTTACATATATCACATGTGTATTTTATGTCATAGTAATTTTTTAAAATCTTTTTTTTATATCACTGTGATTCTCTTATATCACATGTGACGAGTATTTTTTCAATAAAAATTATGTACACAAATTCTGCAACTACAAATTTATAACTGCTCTCGTAAAGCGAAAATTGTATCCTTGATTTGCGTCAACAGAAGATTTCGCAACTCGAATTTTTACATAGAGTTCAGAACACAAGGTAGGTTTTTACTTAAGATTGATTCTGCGTTATTCGTATTCTCAATAAATTGCAACCTATTCAACTATTATTACTATTACAGCTACTAAAATGGTGAATAATCATGTAGACAGTAACATAGTCAACCAAATCAAGTTATACGCCAGGCACAAATCTATCAGAAACCTTAACATATTTTGGACTGAAAGTTTTACCAATTTTTTTTAAATTTTTTTATTATTTTTTTTTTTTATTCAAATATGTTAATACCACTCTCCCATGGAAGCGTTAGCTTGTGTCTGGAAGAGTAGTGTTAAGTTCTTAAATTACAATGTGAATGTAAAAAACAATAAGTTGTAAGTTCGGTGATATGTAATTATAAGTATACTTAATCTACTATCTACTATCAAAACAATTTTACTATTTGGATAATGTATCTAGAATTATTGTAATTAGTTGCTAAAAACAATACAAAATTTAACTTATTTGAAGACCGGAGTATCACTTGGAAACTGAGTTATAAGTAGTTATTCTTGAGATTAGATTTGAGGAAACCTTTTTTTTTTTAGATTATCTTTAAAATATTTTTTAAGTGTTTATTAATTGGATTTTATGATTAATTTTTCTAATTTCATCCGGTAATCGGTTGAAAATAAGTCTTCCTTGATAAGTATAATAATTTTGTGCGAAGGAAGTGTTTAATTTTGGGTATGAAAGAATATATTTATGTCTAGTACGGTTTTCAGTTATAAATTGATACTTTTCTTTTTCTTTTATAATTTGAATCAATGCATTTCTATTGTATAGATCTTTGAAAGATGGTACTTGGAATTCCTTAAATAATTGATCCGTTGGGTAGTCAGAAGGTTTTTTTAATATTATTTTAATTATTAGCCTCTGCACAACTTCAATTGAAAACAATAATACTGGATATTTTAATCCTATGTCTAGATAATCCTATAGCATACAACGATCTTGTTAAAATACACACTTTCATAGATATTTTTGTAAATAATATAACATTTGTTGTTTTTTTACTTTTCAGTAAATACTTCATAAACATTGTATACTAATTATGTATTTCAATTTTGTATTTAAGTTTTCAAGTTATGTATAAATAATACTTGCATTGTTTTTCATTTGTTTGCTTCTATGAAAATTCAAATGTGATTACTGCAGGCACATTAGTCTAGGGATATTTATATTTGTATTTTAATTTATTATATATTACCCACAAAAATGTTTTATGAATATCCTGTTTGTGTCTCAAATAAATAAATACTAGTGTTCAACTCAAATGTAAAGCTTCACTTAATACGTGAGAATGGCTTCCTTCGATGAATCTGTATCTTGTTATTTAACTTATTTCTGAACACAAAACTGTTTTAAATTAAACTACACTAAGAACATAAAAATGGTTTTTATTTGATTCTGGCAGCATATACATTAGTCTGAAAGTATAATTTTATAACTACTCTTCGAATAAGTGAATGGTTTCCTTTGAAGTGTGTCCTCGGATTAATCCACAATTGGAATTTAATCGTTAAATTCTGAACCCAAAACTCGTTATTTATTTATTTATTTATTGTTGTTATACGCCCGTGGGGGCTTTTACATAGATTAGAAAATAATATTTAAGATATCTAGGATAACACATACATAGAATTTATACCAAAAGTTATAAAAGTGAAAAAACTTTTAAGAATATACAAGTAGTTTTTAAAGAAAAAAAAACCACTTGTATAATCTTGTGAAAACCCGTGAAATATTTTAAACAATGTAATATTTAACAATAACATAGAACAAAATATAATATAAACATTACAATAACAAATCAAATCGTTAAATATATTATACCCTTGTTACAATAATTTGTAGGATTCAACAAAGTGTTGGTTTAAATTGCATTTTAGAATGTAAAGGGAATCAGCAAATACATCTACAATACCACCAAACTTGTTGCCTAAATAATGCATCCTATTGATAAGTGAGTGTGATTGATAGTTAGTTGTGTATGTGTTGCAAAAGAATGTTATATTTTGTCTAGTATTCCTTGTCGGTACCAGAAGTTTAATAGTAGAAACGATGGCAGGACTGTCAATTAGGTTGTTCATAATTCTGTACAATAAAATTAGGTCTGAAATGATTCTTCTGTCAGACAGCGTAATTAAATTTAGTCGATTCATTAAACTTAAATAATTAATGTTTTCTATTGGAATTTTGAGTTTGAAATTTAAGTACCTAAGAAATTTGTTTTGAACTCGTTCTATTTTGTTAGAGTGTACTTTATAGAAAGGGGACCAAATAGGTGAATTATATTCAACTTGACATCTAACTAATGAAATGTAGAGTGTTTTCATGCAATCCAAGGACTTAAAATCAGTTAGGGTTCTACAAAGGAAGCCAAGAATCTTTAAAGCCTTATTAGTTATATTATCTATATGTGGTGTGAATGTTAAGTTTGAATCGAATATAACTCCCAAGTCGCGAATTTGTAATACTGGTGTTAATTTAACATTATTTAAATTATATTCATGTAAAATATGAGAATGAGTTCTGGAAAATCGTATTACTTGACATTTCTCAGTATTCAAAAATAACATATTTTGTTCGCACCATTTAAAAAATTCATCTAAATTAGCTTGTAAAATTAGGCAATCATATATATTTCGTATTTTTTTAAACAATTTTAGATCATCTGCAAAAAGTAGGACTTGTACATCTTTAAATATGTTTACAATGTCATTAATGAATATTAAGAAGAATATTGGGCCGAGGTGGGACCCTTGCGGGACACCACTTGTGGCCTCGAATACATAGGATTCTATAAAATTAATCCTCACACTAAGCACTCTATTACTGAGGTAACTGATAATCCATGTCAATAAACTTCCTTTGATGCCTAACAGTCGGAGTTTGGATATAAGAATGTGATGTCGAACCTTATCAAATGCTTTACTGAAATCAGTGTATATAGAATCCACTTGTTGTTTCAGACTAAGGGATTCGGATATGTAATTATTATAGATAGTTAAATTACTTAAGGTAGATCGACCTCTGATAAAGCCATGTTGGTTAGGAACAATAATATTGTTGATAGGTTTTACAATGGTATCTAATACTAATGACTCGAAAAGTTTGGGTAAAGCAGACATAATACAAATAGGTCTATAGTTTGATATATCGCTTTTGTCTCCTTTTTTATGAATAGGCGTTAAATAACTCTTTTTCCACAGAGCCGGAAAACAGCCCGATGCTAAGGATTTGTTAAAAAGTTTTTGTATGGGATATATCAAACTATCAATGCAAGTTATTAAAAATATGGGAGGAATACCATCAGGTCCAGCAGATTTATTACTATCCAATGCGTTTATGCCCATTTATGTTATAAATTAAGAGTGAATCTGCATGCGAGTCCCCAGCTTTAATTAGTATTATTCTTATATATGGTTTTAAAAAAAACTCCACTAGAAACAGTACAACAGTTTTTTTACACAGCGCCAGCAGATTAATCCGCAACAGGGATTTGGATTTTGATAGATCATTTCGAACATGAAACTAGTTTTAACTTACGAGTAGGTAAGTGTGAATCTGCATGCGAGTCCCAGTCCCCTGCTTTTCGAAACTATACCCAGAACACAAAAATGGTTTTGCCGCCAATATTTGCACTTGGAACACATGGATGGAGTCATTCCAAATGCGTCTGCAAATGAATTCGCAACTGGAATTTGCTTTATGAACGCAAGAGTGATTTTAAACTGAAAAATGGATCTGCACGTGAATGGTTTTCCTGCATAATACCGTAAATTTATTGACTGCAATAATTTTATGTTTAATAACTATTTACAATATTTTGCAAGAATTGGCTTTATTTTTAATTAACTATTTTTACGGCAGAAGTGTGGCAATGCTCGCTAGTCGGCCGACAGAGGCTGGCGTTCCGCCGCCGTCAGCGCGCGGCGCACTTGCGGCGAGGGAGCGAAACTGTTTGTCCGTACAGTGGCGTGCGCTCCAATTTGAGAGGAGGCGTTTCGTATATCGTAACACCATATATAAAGAAAGCACATTTTTTTTTCTTAATAGAGTTTTTATCAATACTGAGGTAATCTTTCAATATTAATTTCACTATCGCATAATAATAATAAATTAAAATCCAACCAAAAAAGGATCTTGTATCACGTATTTATTTGTTTCTAAACTGATTTTAGTAACAAAGGTACGCTCGTACCTACCTGTGAGCTATGTTATAAATTTCTCTGGGTTTAGCAATAATAACTTGAAAATGTATCTGAAATACTGAAAGAAAACCGTTCACGCTTTTAATGTAATTTTGTGTGGCGCTTTCAGCAGGCTGCACTAAAAGTGCTCGAGGGCCGCACCAAAAAACTCCGCGGGCCGCAGGTTCCTTACCCCTGATCTAAGGTAATACATAGTAGGTACAGTATTGGTTTATTTATGGTAGGTAATTGCCTGCACGCAGATTGGCAGATTGGTTTATTTATGGTGCACGACCAACTTTAACGCCGACCTTAGGTTCTTGAAGTAGAATCCGTTCTCGCACAGGTACAGTCATTTTACCAACTTTACGATGACTGAAAGGGAAAGAGAAAACTTACGTGCGACAGAGATAGACACGGCAGGGGAAGCCTCCCGTTTTTCTGAACTTAAACTCGCCTATTGCGACGATTTCTGTATCTACGTCAGGTCAGTAATGAAAAAGTGAAAATAAAATACTTTTTTTTAAAAATATTTTTATACGCACCAGATTTAAATGTCCGGTTTTAATTTTCCCCACAGGAAAAACTAAACCCTTTCACACACTTCACAAATGATCATCTGGTCAATCCACGCTATGCAATTGCACTATATAAGTATTATAAATACAAAACAATACAAGAACAACATTTCAACCTACCAGAGACCAAAGAAAACAATTTGGTAGGCGGGTATGGGTACCGCCGCCCTGGGAACCATTTATTGGATGACCAACACCTCTGCCACAGGTCACCCCAAGTGGTTCGCTACTTTTGGTGACTTAGCAGGGGTGCCCGGGTTCTTGGGGTAATGTCTGTCCAGGTCTTGATGGCGGGTGCGTCGGCCCACCTGCGTGGCGGGCCGGATTGGGAGATGCTGATTGAAGGAGACCCTTTACAACCGGTTACCGCTGTCCGGGCCGCTCGGTAGTACAGGGGCCTGACCCTCAGGCTCACGACTGAGGGTGGGCTGCCCCATCAACGAATGTAAAAACCCCGCCACTGCTGTTGTGCCGGTTCGTGACCGGAGGGGACACAGCAGTAGCGTTCGGGGCGCATTGGGCGACCTCTCCAGCCGGACTCTCCCTTCCCATCGCCTTGCACCGTAGTGGGTGGGTTGGATACGTACGTCCGTCACTCATGGAAACTCTGAACCCCAGCATCCTACCCACCCCTTTACCTTTTCCCTCCCAGACCTTCCTTCCTCTCATATTACACTTAAATAACCCTACAAATAAAATCATGGATACACAACCATCAACAATTAACGTCATTTCAGCGGCGAGGAGTAGGCGTCCCTAGTGCAGGCCAAAACTGTTGGTGAATTACACCAACATTGTCAACATAAACACTGTCCATCACCATCTTTTTTCTCAACGCCCCAACCTACTTTTCCTGTCTGAAACACAGATAGCTAAGACCTGTAGACGCCTCCTATCTGGACTGCCCGGGCTTCACCCTCGCAGGCAAGTTCAGACCTAAAGGAGGTGTCTGTCTCTATAGTCGAGCTGACGTCAACTGTGTGCGACTGTTAAATCTGGAAAATTCCAGATTCGACGTAATGTGGGTACGCGTCAATCTTGCCAGTACGGTAAGATTCTACGCGTGTTATACCGCTCACCGAACCTTGGCGAATCAGACACGTACGAGCTTTTCAAACACTTAAGCGACACTATTGATGACCTCTTGTCCCGCTACCCTACGGCAGAGTTTGTGGTCCTGGGGGACTTCAATGTTCATAACGAACCTTGGTTGAAGTTCTCAGGATCAACAAACTCGGCTGGACGCCAAGCGGAATCCTTTGCCCTTTGCTACGGATTGGAGCAAATGGTTCAGGAGCCCACAAGGGTTCCTGATGTCCAGACTCACCGTTCCAATCTGTTAGACCTATTTTTAACTACTGTGCTACACAGTTACAAGATTGAAGTCACAGCGCCTTTAGGATCGTCCGACCACTGCCTGGTGACGACATCAATCCCTGTAAACTTCAGACCACCAAACGAAAGGCTGAAGAGGAAAGTGTGGCACTATAGGTCAGCAGATTGGTTCGGTCTGCGGACACATTTTAATGCTTTCCCGTGGTCAGCTGTCTGTTTTCGGACTTCGGATCCCTCAAGATGTGCCCAGGATAATGGTAAGTCATCACATCCGCGATGGATGGCTTCATCCAATCTACTGTTAAGGAAACTGGTGTAGGCTCAAAGCCGTGGTTCAGTCGACAATGCGCTGAAGTAGTGCGACGAAAAAACGCGGCCTACCGAGCCTACAACACATCTAGAACATCCGAAGACAGAACAGCTTACAACAAAATGGCAAAGGAAATGAAGAGAATCATAAATAGGTCAAAATTTGAGCACCACCATGCTGCATGCCCGCATGGCAGCAGGCAATTCTGGTCGCTTGCAGGCTCAATAGGTCGCAATTTCTGCAAATCCAGTCTGCCGCCTCTTACCAGACCTGACGGCTCACTAGCAAACACCGCCACCGAAAAGGCTAACTTATTAGGTAAAACGTTTGCGGATAACTCAACCCTCGATGACCAAGGTTCTGTTCCGCCGTCGGTTCCTCATTGCGGTTTTTGTATGAAAAAGCTGAGGATCCGGCAACGGGAAGTACTCCATGTTTTACGAGGGCTTGATGTTAATAAAGCTAGTGGGCCTGACGGAATACCCGCCCTGGTACTGCAGAGGTGCGCTGCAGAAATAGCTCCAATTTTGACGAAGCTTTTTAAAACACCCTGAAGACTGGCTCTGTGCCCTCTGGTTGGAAAAAAGCGGTTATCCATCCTATTCCAGAAGGATTCATATTTAGAAGGGTGACCGCTACAACCGGGCCAACTACCGCCCCATAGCGATCACATCAGTCCTGTCTAAGGCGATGGAACGTGTGATCAACGACAAACTGCTCACATACCTCGAGAATAACAAAATTATTAACGACCGTCAATACGGATTCCGGCGGAACCGCTCGATCGGTGATCTTCTCGCGTATGTGGCGCGTGTTTGGGGGTGGTGCCTGGTAAGACCCAAACGGTTGCACTCGACATTTCCAAGGCCTTTGACCGGGTTTGGCACCGAGGACTTGTCAACAAATTGCCTTCTTACGGACTTCCCGCAACCTTGTGTACGTGGATTGCCGACTTTTTGAGGGAGAGGTCGATTTAGACGGTAGCCGATGGTTTCACCTCTTCCTTACACTCGATAAATGCTGGCGTCCCACAGGGATCGGTTCTGTCTCCGACTTTGTTTTTGTTGCACATCAACGACCTTTTGTCATGTGCACCAATTCACTGTTACACGGATGACAGTACAGTCCATGATAGCTTTTTGTTTGACAAGCCCCCAAAGGGCTCACAAA
Source organism: Limnephilus marmoratus (assembly GCA_917880885.1). NCBI lineage: Eukaryota > Metazoa > Arthropoda > Insecta > Trichoptera > Limnephilidae > Limnephilus > Limnephilus marmoratus. Next base: position 14,372,734 of record OU862922.1, read on the forward strand.
CTCCAATGGCTCGGAGGGCTTTGAAGCAAAGAACGGACGGTTACTTCGAGAGTGTTTACTCTTGGGGTAAAAATAATCTCGTTGAATTTAATGTTTCAAAGACACAATCTTGTCTGATTACGTCTAAAAGGGATCGAAATGAAAATCTAGTCTCTTTCAACGGAAGCAATCTTCCGAACAGGCCCTCCATTGATATGCTTGGTGTAACCATAAGTGACCAGCTCAGGTATGGGGGCTCCATCGAAGCCAAAGTAAAGTTAGCCTCACAGAAACTGGGCGTACTGTATAGGGCCCGCAGATACTTTAATAGTGCACAACTGCTAACCCTGTACAAATCGCAAGTGCGCCCCACGGTTGAATTTGGCAGCCACCTCTGGTCTGGAACTCCAAAATACCTGAAAAATACCCTCGACTCTGTGCAGAAACGGGCGGTCCGTTTGATAGATTCTCCCATCTTAACAGACGGATTGCAATCTTTAGAGCACAGGCGTCGGGTGGGAATGCTATCCTTGTTCTACCTATTACAACGGAAGATGCTCCGAAGAACTAGCATCATTGATCCCTTCGGTACCGGTGCATAGTCGGGAAACACGCCAAACGTATGCCCAACATTTGTACACGGTTGGCATTTGTCACATGAGAACGGGTCGTTTCTTCGACTCGTTCTTATATTCAACAGCTCGGCTGTGGAATGATTTGCCGGCCTCTGTGTTTCCTCCTTCCTACAACATGGGTCTCTTCAAGACCAATGTTCATTCCTTCCTCTCCTCAAAAAGACCCTCCAAACAGCATCCCAGATGACATAGGCCCTGAGGGAAATTATTTTCCTCCAGGACACCTGTGTGGAGTTAATGTAAAAAAAAAAAAAAATTCACCGACTCCAGATATTTTCATATCAGAGGGTTCGGCTCTGTGGAATTCCTAATTGAACCTATAAATCCTACTGATCCTCAATATAAATAGTTAAAAATCTTTTGTTATCCTACATGTATTTAAAATGACTGATTTTTGCATTTTTATATATAAATTCTTTGACAAATCTAATATGCCTAAATTTTGAATGAGAGACCTAGGTATAATGCCAGTAGCCCAAATAACAAATGGTAATATTTTTATAGTCTGAGAATGCCAAATTCTTTTAATCTCATTTCCTAAATCTGTGTATTTTCTTATTTTTTCAGAAACAGTTCTTTGAATATTACCAGAATTTGCAATAGCTACATCGATGATATAAGTTATTTTTTTAATTTTGTCATGTAAAACTATATCAGGTCTATTATGACTAATTGTTCTGTCTACCTGATTGTATTTCAAAGATGTTATTTTGACTACACCTCTACCTCCTAAATTTCTAGGTAAATTAATTCGTTCTATAGCTGAATTTGGATGATGGCAATTAAACTTTGTTAAAGCAGTTCTAATTAATCGTTCTAAACTATTTAAATCTGTATTGAACCATTTAATTATTTCAAATGAGTACGTTAATAGAGGTACTGCCCAAGTATTTATTGGTTTTACTAAATTTTTAGCAGATAGATTGCATTTTAAAAATTTTCTGATCCTAGTTTGAAATTTAACCCTAATATCATTTTTAATACTAGTGTGATCTAATCTTTTCGATTGCGGGTATCCTAAATATTTATAAAACTTATCCCCTTTCATACTTTTAATTTTGCCTTTCTCTATATGGATCGTTTTACATTTATCTAAACCAACAGTCATTTTAATATCATCTGAAAATTTTTTAACTACCTTAATCATTTTCTCTAAATTTGATTCAGAATTTGAAAATAATTTTATATCATCCATATATAATAGATGTGAAACTATACTACTCTCTCTTGTATTACCCTTAATTTTTATTCAAAACTTGCTTTTAATTAACATTTTAGACAGAGGATTCAATGCTAAGCAAAACCAAAGAGGACTCAATGGTCTCCTTGGAAGATCCCTCTTTTTATTGAAATGCCCGGTACTACTATTTTTTTTTCTATTTTATAATATTATTATTCAATGTATAAAAACGGTTTATGCTTCGTAATTATTATTATGCGTTACAGCTGTTTCGCCCTCTGAAGGCATTATCAAACTGATTGTTACCACCTACAGACGATGTATTTATGTCATTTCTAGACAGGTACTTATGATGAAAAAATGAATAGCTTTTATTTTCACTACCTGTGCCCTAAACTTCTAAGCTTTGATTATATAAATGTATATAAATCTTAGTAATTAGTAGCTTTGATTATATAAATGTATATAAATCTCTCTTCTAAGTAAAATGACTGAAATATTAATGGTTAGGTTTCCAAATTACTGGATTGTTTAAATTAGACTAAAGGTCGTTAATTATTTCATAAAATAAACCCGTGATGATTCATCAGGATTTACCTTATAATACAATTGATATTTCAATTTCGAAATGGTCGTCATTATGCTCTTGAATAAACCCACGATTAATCTTGTATTTACTTCATAGCACAGTTAGGTATTTGGACTAGGTTTGAATATATCTAAAAGTGGCGAGCGAATTATATTTGTTTGTTCATTTTTTTACATTAACTCCACACAGGAGGCCTTGAGGAAAATAATTTCCCTCAGGGCCTATATCATCTGTGATGCTGTGTGGAGGATCTTTTTGAGGAGAGAAAGGAATGAACATTGATCTTGAAGAGACCCATGTTGTAGGAAGGAGGAAACACAGAGGCCGGCAAATCATTCCACAGCCGAGCTGTTGAACACAAGAACGAGTCGAAGAAATGACCCGTTCTCATGTGACAAATGCCAACCATGTACAAATGTTGGGCACGCGTTTGGCGTGTTTCCTGACTGTGCCGTACTGTACTGTGCTGTACCGGTGCCGAAAGGATCAATGATGCTAGTTCCTTGGAGCATCTTCCATTGTAATACCGGTAGAGCAAGGGTAGTATTCCCACCCGACGCCTGTGCTCTAAAGATTGCAATCCGTCTTTTAATATGGGAGAATCTATTAAATGGACCGCCCGTTTCTGCACAGAGTCGAGGGTATTTTTCAGGTATTTTGGAGCTCCAGACCAGAGATGGCTGCCAAATTCAACCGTGGGGCGCACTTGTGATTTGTACAGGGTTAGCAGTTACGTATTATTAAAGTATCTACGGGCCCTGTATAGTACGCCCAGTTTTTTGGAGGCTAACTTTACTCTGGCTTCGATGAAGCCCCCATACCTGAGCTGATCACTTATGAAATGTCGAGTGCAACCGTTTGGGTCTCACCGAAACGTTCCAGGCACCACCCCCAAACACGCGCCACATACGCGAGAAGATCAACGATCGAGCGGTTCCGCCGGAATCCGTATTGACGGTCGTTAATAATTTTGTTATTCTCGAGGTATGTGAGCAGTTTGTCGTTGATCACACGTTCCATCTCCTTAGACAGGACGGATATGATCGCTATGGGGCGGTAGTTGGCCGGGTTGGAGCGGTCACCCTTCTAAATATGAATCCTTCTGGAATAGGATGGATAACCGCTTTTTTCCAACCAGAGGGCACAGAGCCAGTCTTCAGGGATATTTTAAAAAGCTCTTCAAAATTGGAGCTATTTCTGCAGCGTACCTCTGCATACCAGGGCAGGTATTCCATCAGGCCCACTAGCTTTATTAACATCAAGCCCTCGTAAAACATGGAGTAATTCCCGATGCCGGATCCTCAGCTCTTTCAAACGAAAACCGCAGTGAGGAACCGACGTCGGGACAGCACTTCTTTGGGTTATGGTTCTTGGGGTTATGATTCTTGGGATTATGTTTGTCCAGGTCTTGATGGTGGGTGCGTCGGTCCACCTTCTACGTGGCGGGCCGGAATGGGATATGATGGTTGAAGGAGACCCTTTACAACCGGTTACTGCTGTCCAGGCCACTCGGTAGTATAGGGGCCCGACTCTCAGGCCCATGACTGAGGGTGGGCTGTCCCATCAACGAGTGTAAAAACCCCGCCGAAAAAACCTTAGCGAATCAGATACGTCCGAGCTCTTCAAACATTTAAGCGACACTATCGATGACCCTTGCCCCGCTACCCTACGGCAGAGTTTGTAGTCCTGGGGGACTTCAATGTTTATAACGAACCTTAGTTGAAGTTCTCAGGATCAACAGACTCGGCTGGACGACAAGCGGAATTCTTTGCCCTTTGCTACGGATTGGAGCAAATGGTTCAGGAGCCTATAAGGTCCTGACGTCCAGACTCACCGTTCCAATCTGTTAGACCTATTTTTAACCAGTGTGCCACACGGTTACAAAATTGAAGTCACAGCGCCTTTAGAATCGTCCGATCACTGCCTGGGGACGACATCAATCCCTGTAAACTTCAGACCACCAAACGAAAAGCTGAAGAGAAAAGTGTGACACTATAAGTCAGCAGATTGGTTCGGTTTGCGGGCACATTTTAATGCTTTCCCGTGGTCAGCTGTCTGTTTTCGGACTTCGGATCCCTCAAGATGTGCCCAGGAAATTGGTGAAGTCATCACATCCGCGATGGACGGCTTCATTCATCTACCGTTAAGGACACTGGTGTAGGCTCAAAGCCGTGGTTCAGACGACAATGCGCTGAAGCAGTGCGACAAGCCTACAGAGCCTACATCACATCTAAAACATCCGAAGACAGAACAGCTTACAACAAAATGGCAAAGGAAACTTAGAGAATCATAAATATGTCGAAATTCGAGCACGACCAGCAGATCAGCAGAAAGCTGGCTGCATGCCCGCATGGCAGAAGGCAATTCTGGTCGCTTGCGGGCTCAATAGGTCGCAATTTCTGCAAATCCAGTCTGCCACCACTTACCAGACCTGACGGCTTACTAGAAAATACCGCCACCGAAAAGGCTAACTTATTAGGTAAAATGTTTGCGGATAACTCATTAATTAAAATAGTTTTCTGATTATTAGAGCTTTTATTAATTTCTTTTATTAACTGCTCTAACAGATTGAGTTTGCGTCCTTTATTTTGTAAGTATAACGGAAATGGTTTATTATTATCACTAAGTGAGTGATTGTTTTCTAAGAGATGTTTGGCAAATTGTGATTCTATTTTATTATTATTTTTAACGATCTTTGAATATAGTGTTAAAGGACCGGCCAGTTTGTCGAACATAAACAGCGTTGCATTCATCACAGTAGAGTTTATAAATGCCACTATTTTTTAGTTTGGGTATTTTATTTTTTGAGTTTTTAAGAGATGATCCTAAATTATTATTTGTGCGGAAGGCAACATCTATTTTTGAGAACTTTAGCTATTTTATTAGATGTCGGTCCGACAAATTCCAAACATCCAAATTTATTATTCGTTTTATTATTAGTTGCTGAGTAAATTAAGTTAAGGTTATTTTTGTAATTAATTATTTTTTCAATGTCTCTATTATGTGGCATTTTACGAATGTTTATACACCGGAGGTTTGTTAACCCGGCTCCGTTGTGGCGACCATACATAATAATCGAAGTCTTCATTTGACATTTTCGTTTTTACACTCAACATTTGTTGTAAGTATATTTGTGCGGATTTGGCGTAGAACAAATGTCCAGCAGCATGGAAATACGGTATCATTTGCTTGACTGTATTAATGTGCAAATTCCAATCGCCAATTCTCTCTGCCAGAATAAAGTCTAGAACCAAATTCACCAATTTAAACTCTTGTAGCCACAGTTTTGAAGTTCTACTAGTTTTAACCAAATCTTCATACTTCTAGTCTTGTCATTGTTTCATTTGTTTTACAATCTCTCATGGCGTCTTCAACAGTTGTTTGTTTATTTATTGTTTGGTTATGAATATCCTTAAAGTCGTTTGTAATCATTTCTTTAAGAGATGAACATTCCTCGAATAGCAGTAATATCAAAGCTGCCTGGGTCATCATGTGAGCTCTATAAGACCTTGCGTAAGCATGTCCTGACATAAGGTGAGGAATCGTTGATTTTCCATAAACAGAGGTCCACATTTCTTCGATTCCACTACCTTCCATAAACTTTCCTAAGCAACCAAGGAAACTTATTAGAAGATGAAATCGGCCTAGTCTGACAATTACTCCAGATATTTCACTTTCTGTAGAAGAACCTGCAATCAAAAATCTGGAGACAGAAAAAACAGAAAAAGATATTGGCTCCGCTGGGACACGATACATTTATTAGTTTAAAAAGCTACCGTGAATGACATTTTCCGACAGGAAATTAAAGGTGAATTAATCTCTTATGCTGATGACACGGTATTGTTAATAAATGGTCAAACATGGGAACTAGTTAACGAAATGGCAAATGAAGATATTAATATCTTAAAATCATGGTTTGATGGTAACTTACTCACACTTAATGCTAAAAAAACAACATATGTCTTATTTTCCTTGCAGAAAATACCTGATCATAAAGTTAATATTGTAATCCATGACGAAAAATGTGATCATGTAATCTGTAAACAACATAATCCTATTTGTACTGTAATTAACTCTTCCTCCGAAATTAAATATCTCGGTGTGATCATTGATCAAAACCTGAAATGGAATAATCACATTTTAGAGCTAGTGAAGTGAATGAGGAAATGTATATATATATTTGTTAGGTTAAGAAATATTTTAAATATAAAAATAATGAAAAATGTGTACTATGCCCTTGTTCATTCTTTGCTCATCTACGGAATTATAGGTTGGGGAAGATCTTACAAAAAAAACTAAACTCAGTAAAAGTTACGCAAAGAATCATCATTAAAGTAATATTTTTAAAAAAATCTACCTTCTCAACTTTTTAAATTGTTTCCAGTACCAAATGTTAATGACATTTTCAAACAAGCTTCCATTACAAAAATGTGTAAAGAAAAAAATAACACAGAATATCAAGAATTTTACAAACTAATGAGAAACGGAAACCAATTTATTACACCTAATTTTAAAACAACTCAAATGCAAAATCATTATATTTTCCAAGCCATAAAAAACTATAATAACCTCCCTTCTGAATTGCGCTGCATCATCAACCAATCAGAACAAATAAATAAAATAAAACAATTTTTCAAAAAAAACTTACAATAAAAAGTAAATATTTTATACAAAACAGATTATAACTTACAACTCAAGTAAGAATCGTGGCTCCCTTATCAGGCACAAGAGCCCCTCTTTTCTGATAAGGTATACTTGACCAGAAACGACTTCTCATTTAATATTTTGTAAAAAAAATGTGTTTATTATGTAACTCATATTTTTTTATATTACAATAAAAAAAAAATAAAATAAAAAATTAAAAAAAAATAAAAAAATTAAAAAAAAAATTAAAATTAAATCATAATGCTTATTTTTTTCTTCAATAATTGTTGTAAATTCACTTTATGGCATCATTTTTACTTTTTTTTAACACTATTTTTAGGCTCGTGTATTAAACCTCGGGTGTACTGCAGTTAGTTATTTTTGATACCGTAAATATTGTATTGTGAATAAATTTGGGCATTTTGATAAAACAGTAATAAAAATAACTTTTTTCTTCAAACTTTGCAAAAATGTGTTGTGTGGTCGCCACAACGGCGCCGGGTTAACAAACCTCTGTTGTATAAACATTCGTAAAACGCCACATAATAAAAATTTTCAGAATAAATCACCCTTTCGTAGCGTGCTGTCTATCTCAGTTAGCTAAGTTGCCGAGCAGAGCTTAATGTACTTACGTCACAACGGTAAGTACAATAATTACGGAAAAATACATCATACACCATATGTCAGAAAGACGTACGATTACTTTTTGTGTAACTTTCAGACTTGTTTGTAAGTATAAATGTGATTTAGCGAAGTCATTAAAAAAATAAATAAAAATTATGTATAACGACTAATTAACATTTAAACTTTCATAAAATATAAAAATAATATGATTAAGATACAAAATAAAACTTTTTTTTTTAATTCAGAAAAAGTTACAAAAAATACAATAAATTCTATACGACAATTAATTACAAAATATATGTATTTGATTTACCCCCATAAATAAGTAGGGCTTGTGTGTATGGGAGGTGTAACATTATGTAAGGGTTATTACGGTATTATTGCATCTAATATTAAAAAATAAAATATATCACTTATAAAAAATTATTTTATTCAATTTTTTTTCCGGCCCGCCTAGATAATTTTTTATTTTATCTGCTCTAAACAGTTCTACTGCATAACTACACAACTGTAAATCTAACACATAGATTCTCATAGTACCCATTCCCGCCTCCCAAATTGTAAATTATTATTATTTCTAGCGCCCCCTTACTCGTGAATCCCAAACAGCAATTGACTACAACGGGGGGAGGAGTTATACTACTGTTGTATTTTATTCCACCACGAAAAACCAGTTTGAAAAATAAGTAACCAAATATTTGCCCTAAATAAAAAATAAATAATTAATTACTGGTGAAAACATTTTTTTTCTTGGGATTTTATTGGACATTATCTGAAATGTATCCCAAACAAATATAAATAAATTCAGAAATATTTAATAATTTGTTAGGATCTCGTGCTGCAGATGCAGGTACCACGATTTTCTGAACAACGTGTAAAGTACAGTTTATTACTATTTATTTATTTAAAATTTAGGGCACAAAATGCCAATTACAATTATGTGTTATTTAATTTTTTTATTTTTTTTTTTTATTTATTTATTTTAGCATATAAAATATAATATACATTTAGATAATGTAGTAATTTGCGTACATGTTCATTTCAAAATACGTTAATACCACTCTTCCATGGAAGCATTAGCTTGTGTCTGGAAGAGTAGTGTACATTTTTAATGCTATATTTTAGTTCTTAAATTACAATGTGAATGTAAAAAACAATAAGTTGTAAGTTCTGTGATATGTAATTAGTTGCTAAAAACAATACAAAATTTAACTTATTTGAAGAACAGAGTATCACTTGGAAACTGAGTTATAAGTAGTTGTTCTTGAGATTAGATTAGTCGGAAACTTTTTTTTATTTTTTTTTTTTATACTATCTTTAACATATTTTTTAACAGTGTTTATTAATTGGATTTTATCATTAATTTTTCTAATTTCATCCGGTAATCGGTTGAAAATAAGTCTTCCTTGATAAGTATAATAATTTTGTGCAAAGGAAGTGTTTAATTTTGGGCATGAGAAAATATATTTATGTCTAGTACGGTTTTCAGTTATAAATTGATATTTTTCTTTTTCTTTTATAGTTTGAATCAATGCATTTCTATTGTATAGATCTTTGAAAGATGGTACTTGGAATTCCTTAAATAATTGATCCGTTGGGTAGTCAGAAGGTTTTTTCAATATGATTTTAATTATTAGCCTCTGCACAACTTCAATTGGGGAAAGATTAGTTTTGTATGCGGAATGATAGCATATTGTAAAGTTGATTGAACCAAAGCGTAATATATTAGATATAAGTTTTTTACAGATAAAAAATTTCTGATTCTTAAAAATATATAAATCAATTTTCTAATTTTTTTTACAACTTGACAAATTTGTTCCTTCCATTTCAAATTTTTATCGATAATGACTCGTAAATATTTGATTGTGTTTGTTGTTTTTAATATTGTGCAGTTTTGGATACAATAATTTTTACTATGTGTTTTGGAATTATCATGGATGATGATGTCAATGTTTTTAGGGGTATCATTTTTGTATATTGCAAATGGAATTACAAATGTTTTATCACCATTTAGTGATAGTAAATTTACGTCGAAGAACTTCTTTAAAATATTTATGTCTTCGGTCCTTCGGTGGCTTTAAATGTTACTTTTTCCCAAGTTTTATCGCTAATTATTAATACCGTATCATCGGCATATGAAGTAATTTGGCCATGTAGGGGTTGAAAAAAAATGTCATTAACATATATGGTGAAAAGGATTGGTCCGATTACTGTACCTTGAGGGATTCCAAAGTCTGATATTTCTTTATCGCTATTAATCTGATTTATTTTTACGACTTGCGGTCGATTTTTTAGGTAGTTCGAAATCCATTTAATTGCATTGTCTTTTATACCTATATTGTTTAGTTTTTTTAGTAGAATCTCATGGGATATACTATCAAAAGCTTTTCTGAGATCAATAAATATACCGGCACATTTTTCACCTTTATCCAATGATTCGTTGATGTATGAGGTTACATTAGCAATAGCATCTTGTGTACTGAGTGACTTTATAAAACCAAACTGGTTTTTGTGAAGAATTTTATTACTTTCTAGGAAACTGACTAACTGATTTTTCACAATTTTTTCAAAAATCTTTCCAATGTTTGAGATTAGACAAATTGGGCGATAGTTAGTTACTTGTTGAGGATCTCCAGATTTATAAATAGGTGAAATAATTGTATTTTTATAGTTTGTCGGAAATATTCCCTCTGTTAAACTTAAGTTTATCAAATGAGTAATTGGTTTCACCAAATGAATTTTCATGGATTTTAGAAAATGTACTGTAATAAGGTCAAATCCGGGAGACGAACCTCCTTTCATGCCTTCTATTATTTTTAAAACTTCACTTTCTGAGGTTTTTTCAAATTTTGATAAATTACTATGATTTTGTACATTTTCAATCGTTTGTGTTTTCGGGTTAAAAGATTTATTGATATTTTTCGCAAGATTTTTTCCTACATTAGCAAAAAACGAATTAAAGATGTTTGCACATTGTTTAGGTTGATTATTAGCATCTATGATTTTATTTTCATGTTCAATGTATTTTAATTTTTGTGTTTTTTTAGTGTTATCCATGGCTAAGTTAACTGTTTTCCATATTTGTTTATTGTTATTGTCTGTAGAAAGTATTTTATTTTTGAAATAGTCTTCTTTATTTTGTTTGATACAGTTTGTTAATTTATTTTTAAATTTTTTGTAAAAAGTGTATGCTTTTTCATTTAGAGGATTTTTCAATGTTGTTTTGTAAAGTTTTTCTTTGTTTCTAATTGATATTATAATTCCTTGTGTTATCCAAGGCTTTAAAATTCTTAGTTTAGATTTAATGCGGACTGTAGTTTCAGTAGTTGAATTTTTTATGTGTTGAGACAATATATTTTCAAAGTTTTTTGAGCAAGTCTCGGTATCATAACTATTTAACACGTTGTTCCATTGTTCATTTCTTAGTTTTTTGGATAAAATAGACATATTTGTGTAGGATTTTGTCTTTTTTAGATTAAGTTTTTTATGTTTAATTTTGTTATCATAGAAAAGAATGCATGCATGGTGGTCAGTTATATTCGTTTTCCAAACAATTGATTTCATTTTGTCGATATCTTTAATATTTATGTTAGTCCATATATGGTCTAAACAAGATGGAGTGTGATTTTTTATCTCTCTCGTATTTTTGTTAATGCACGATATGAAGTTAAATACAGTCATACAATTAATATATTCATTTTTGAAATTATTTTCTACGTTTTCATTAATGTTTATATTAAAATCTCCTGCAACAAAGCAAAGTTTATTTCTAAATTTTAACAGTATGTGTTTAAATTCATTTATAAATGTCGAGATATTCGAACCGTGTGTTCTGTAAACAGCTATTATGTGGTAGTTTGTTTTGTCGAGTTTTAATTGTATTTCAATACAGTTTACTAGATGTATAGGATGTTCAGTTAGTTTGACAATACTAAATTTATCGTGAATGAATATGACGAGACCACTATTTTTATTGATGTTTATTTTGGTTGTAACATAATTATATTCTGGTAAATGATAGTTGGGTGATTCGTCATTAGTAAAAGTTTCTGATAATATTAGGATGTCAGGTTTTTCATTTAGATTGTTTAATTTTAGAATTAATTCATCCCAATTTCATTCCATACTTCGTATGTTAATATGAAAAATGAAAATATTGTTGAGATTCTTTGAGATTATGTCATTACATGAATCGGTGTATACACATTCATATTCTTGTATTTTAAAATTATTTTCTAATTCATTAGCTATGAAGTCATCCATTTAGTAAAAATATTAATGTGATATTGATTTCTTTTAAATATTGTATAGAGTATTTTCAAAGTAGAGTGTGACATAGAGTTAGTAATACAAATACGGATTTTATAATGTGTAGATTGTTGAAGAATATTCCGGTTTTTATTGATTATATATTGATTGATCACATCTTTATCATTACTAGCATAGTCATTTACAATATTTAAATGCATATCTCGTATAATAATATTATTTATATTTCTAAAATTCAATAAAATGTTTTTTGATTCTACTATAAATTGTTGTACTGTAGACTTATGTGTAGGATAAATAGCAATATAATGCGATAATTTATTTACGTCTTTAAATTTTATATTTAAAATATTAACATCGTAATCATTAAATACTTCATTAATATTGAGAACATTATACTGGTTGGAAATAGATATTCCAATTTCAGAGTTTTTGTTTATACTTATTATTGTTACCTGGTACCCTGGTATGGAGTAATTAGTTTCGCCAGTAGAGTAGGTCTTTGTAAACCCAATCAAGCCCGGGAAAAAAATTATTTCTTTTAAAGATATTATTAATTTTTCAAAAAATTTTTTTACGCTTTTAATATTTTTATGAAATTGAGTAATTCCTTTTTCAGTGCATATAAAATAGAAATCTCTTATAGAGTGATGTAAGTTTTCTTCAATACATATTTTTTTACCTAATGCGTTATACAAAAAATCATTCATTGTTAATTTATAGATAAGAGTTTGAGGAAATGAAAATTTACAATATTTATTCGTAGTCAATGCGTTCTTTAGCAATTCGAATCATTTTTTGTCGGTAAAGGCATTTTATGCTATCGACTCTATGATCGGTGGAATAGTTCATATCAAACCTTTTGTTTTGGACACAGCAGTTGTTGCAGATTGGAGTTTGTTCTTTGTTTTCACATTTAGATAGTATATGTTCCTTAGTGCAATGAGGGCAAATGGGAGGCTGCGTCCTGGCGAGACATCTTTGAGCTGTGTGGCCGAACTTGAGGCAATGGTAACATTGTGTGATCGGGCTGCAGTCGTTGACGTACACTCTTTGGAATTTGATTTTTATTTTTTTTTTTCTATAAGTTTTTTCCTTAATTATCCCGTTGTTTCGATAATGTAGTTAGTGGTGTCGTTTTCTTTTCCTTCATTGTACTTATTTTTTAATTCCTTGATAAGCTTAATGTCTTTTTTGTCTTCTAGGGTTAATCCTTCATTTTGTTGTACAATCCCGTCAATAATTTCTTCTTCAGTCAATTGGCATTGCAGGCTTTTCAACATTAAGCACGGTTTCCTTTTTTTTATTTCTTCGGCCGATACTTCTTTTCCAATTACTTTATTTATCTCTTCGGTTAATTTTTCTGCATCTTCTTTTTTTTGGCAAGAAATCACTAATTTTTGTTCTCCGATCTTTTTTACTCCATTTACTCCAACTTTTATTTTTGTTAAATTAATATTTTTTTGAATTTTTATTTTTATGTCCTCGGCCTTCAAGGTGTTTTTTGAGGTAATTAAAATGGCGTATTTCTGTTCTGCATTATATGAAGTTTCTACGAAGTTTTTATTGTTACTTAGCGCACTTGCGTATGATTTTTTGTTATTTTGATGAATTTCTTCAAGTTTCTGTGTGTAGTGATGATTATTTTTAATATTAATTTCTTGTAATTCTATGATCTTCTTTTGTAGACTAATTAGTTCGTGTTGAATTTTTTCTTCCAGTGATACAATATTTTGTTCCAGTGTTAATTTTATTTTTGAGTCTTTCACTGAAGTGATCTTATTAACTAAGTCTTTAATATTTTTAAAAATTTCTTCGGTTTCCATATTTAATTAATGGAATCACCCAGGTGGGCGAGTTATTAATGTGAGTAACTATATTTATTGTTTTACTTCTTACAAAATAATGCGACTGTACTCGTTCGGTGCTGAGCGAGTACAACTACTATTACTAAAAATAATTATTATTTATTATTATCACAAGCATAGTAAAATATATCATAATGAAATTTATGTAAATTTGTTCAAATTAAATAAAGACATGGTGCACTGTGCAGTATTATAAACCGGGGCGCTAAAACAAGGCCTGGCCCGAGAGATAATGCAGACCATAACTCCACCCATTCCATCTTCGGAAACGCCCGACAGCGATATTTTTTTAGGGTCCTGTGGCGACTTAAGGCGATCCAATAGTCCAGGAAAAAATCGAAATTCGAAATCATGCCCTTTTATTGGAGGAGTTTAAAAATACTTGAGAAAAAGATTATGGAAAGTTGGAAAAGGTATTTGAGAATTTTTTTTACCGGTTGATTTCGTAAAGGCCTATAAAAAACAAATAGGAGAGTTTGGACTTAAAGGTGTTTTTTACAGACTTTATGTTTTATTTTATTATAGGCTTATTAAGACATAAAAAAACTGACCGATATTTTTAAGGGCCAAGATATGTATACACGCAGTATTTAAGAGAAGCTTCTACAATACTTCTAAGCGATCCAATTTTCAAAACAAAAACATGTGATTTTGTATGATTGTCCATGACCTAACCTCATGCATTTATTTTTTCATTTTCCTGCTTTATATACATTTTTAATTATAGTTATAAATAATGTTTTGTCGATTAGTTTTATCTTGGTTTTGCGTGTTTCCTAAATGTCAAAAGGATGTTCTTATCGGCCTTATAAATAATACCTAACCACGGTTTCAAATAACATTTGGCTGATTTCCTTAAACTTTAGCAAAGTACTTATCAACCACAATATTTAAAATTGGTAAAATATGGACAAGCCGCCGCATGCCGCTACACTTTAAATAGGCATAAAATTTTAAAAGTAAGCTACTTTTAAACTTAATAACCACAAAAACCATCGGTTTCAGTTGTGATAGACGGAAAAATATGCATTAAATTTCGATTTTCATTAAAAGTTTAAAAATCTCCATCTCCATTACGGCAATGTTTTTTTGTATGGATTTGACATTTGCGAAGTTTCGTTTCAAACTAAATACGCATGAATAGGCCACTTGCATCACATTTAAAAAAAAATCCGGTTTAGGCAAATATTCTAAGACGTTCTGTGTTTTTTTTTTTAATCGTATTTTTGAAACCCTGGGGATTTTTTGAAAATTTCAAATCGAAAAATCAGGCCATTTTTTATAAACCGGAAAGACGGGACATAATTTATAGGTGTGAAAAAACGATAATTACATAGCCGAAAATCATTTTAAAAAAATAACGTTTTCCACACGAAAGGCACAGGAGAATAACGAGGCATACCAAAAATATTACATGTCATAAATATTTTTTTCCTTGATCCATCTTATTGATCATAAATCATTATAATGTACAGCGTCTATATTACTAAATTCAATGTAATATACTTGAACTTGTAAATTGTAATAATAATAATAATATTACACAAAGCACTCTTTTCAGGGTGAATTGCCTAAAACCAAAAAAAAAATAATATTATAAAATTTTATTTTGTTAAAATCAGCACCATAATCATTATACCTCTAAAACACGTACCGACATCATCTTCACGTTCTGAAGAGAACCCCGTACATCATTAATTGTACGGGGTTCTCTTCAGAACATCTGTCAAAAAATCAAACCAAATGATAAGTTCGCAGAGAACAAACAATAAATCTAGTGAACGAATTAAAAAATTCGCCTGAAATCAAAGTAATGCCATATAAAAAAATAAATCAGTGTGGAATTTTACAAAATAAGTAGGAACATTTTCGGAGACGGGACATTTTCATATAGTGACGTCACGAGCCCAAATAATGGATTTATTTATTTAAAAATAAAAAAAAACTGTACATTTCTAAACAATTTTTCTAACATTTTCTTAATCTTAGTAAAAAGATCTATCCACATGATTTTTTCCAAGTCGTTATGAAATCCATGTAAGTGGCCTATTACTTAATTTACCTAAACCAAGAACCTAATAACCTATTTTGTGTTCGTAAATAGTTGTTTCTTGTAATAATTGTTGAAATGAAGTATAATTTTCGTAAACCGTGCATAAAAATGCGGCGGCTAATCCATAAATTAATTTAAAATTTTATTGTAATTCCAATACATAGAAAACTAGTACCTAAAAGCTTCAATTTATTCGTAGAATATTTCTTGATGTTCATATTGTAAGCCGATTCGTCTTAAAGATTAATCAAAATAGTATCTAAATAGGAATTCCTCATATTTTTCAATACATTTTTCCTTCAAACACCACATTAAAGATTTATCGACCATATCGTTTTTTTTTCAATGCTTTCGAGCATGTTGACCATCTATATAAATCAAAAGCGAAAATCTGAAAAAAGTGAAATATCTGATAACAACGTACCCTCATACATATACCCAAGCACAATACATTTACAGAACTACCTCATTACACGGGAATCATGCTAAAATAAAATAATTTCCCTTGACCCCAACAAATCTGCAGGCCCAGATAACATCCCACCAATATTTCTCAAACAATGCGCATCTGCAATATCAGGTCCACTCACCACACTATTTAACCACTTACTTTCTTCAGGACATTTTCCAACCCGTTGGAAATCTAGTTATATTACCCCGATTTTCAAAAAAGGTGATGACACAGACATTAAAAACTACCGTCCAATCTGCATATAATCAGCGCTATAGATAAAAACCAACACGGATTCGTTTCTGGTAGGTCAACTGCTACCAACCTGTTACTTTACCATAACTATATTACAAAATCTTTTACAAAAAAAAACAAGTTGACAGTATCTACACAGATTTTTCCAAAGCTTTCGACAAAGTATCACATAAATTATTACTTAGAAAACTTTATGCAATAGGACTGAGAGGCAAGTTGTTGGATTGGTTCTCAAGTTACTTGTCAAGTTATTTTATGCAACAACGACCCATCCTTTTCCTTATATTCATAAATGATATCATAAGTTGTTTCGACGATGTAGAAGTTCTGCTTTTTGCCGATGACATCAAATTATATAAACAAATATCTAATATAAGAGACTGCCTTATCCTACAGTCAAACATTGACAAATTACACAATTGGTGTGCTGCAAACAATTTATCCCTCAATATCGATAAATGTAAGGCACTATCATTTTGTAGAACAAAGACCCCGTTATCTTTTAAATACACAATAAATAACAAAATCTTAGAAAAAGTCAAAGAAATCAGGGATCTTAGAGTTTTTTTTTTATTTTTTTTCTTTTTCATCATATAAATGTTTATACAGTTTTTACAGGTGATTCGACTACCACGCTAGGCACATGCCCGTATTATGGTAGTCGATTTATGTATATAAATGTAAGAATTAATAATAATAATAATAATAATTGGATAATTTATAAAGCGCCGTTTTTGTGAAAAATCACCTCAAGGGCGCTGTACAATTTATTAGGAATGCATAGGTTCTAACTAATTTTACTATTTATAAATGGATACAGAAACATACTTACCTGGCTGGTCACTTCCGATAAACACACTTTAATTAGAAAGTTTATGGAGAAGATACGGCTTTGCACGCGGAGGACATTACAGTTAACACACTGGACATTGCATGATTTTACATTATTTGCTTCCCTAGTATTACATTTATGAATAGATTAGTTGCAAAAGTAGAGTTGGTATTTATTTTATTTTTAATTGTTATTGGTTAATATGTAGTTTGATTAGGTACAATGTTTTTGTATGACAATGAATTCTTTTAAGTGGTTTGTCAATTAAGTAGATAATATTTATATAATAATAAACATATAAATAAACCATTCTTATTGTAGGCTGATGTTTAGCTTAAGTAAAATAGGTACATAAATACATGATAAGTAGATAAATAAATGAATGACTCTTCTTGTGGAGATGTTGAAGATAAGTCATAAAAATATAAATATTTTTATGATAATTATCAAAAGTTATTTTTTTAATTTGAATTTAAAAAAAAAATAATAATGAAAAAAATAATAATAATAAAGCAAATAAAAAATAAATAAATTAATAATAAAAATATAAATAAATAAATGTAAAACGATCCATATAAAAATATCCATATAAAGGCAAAATTGTAGATGGAGACGAGGGTATATATAGAAATTTAAAAATTAATAGTATGAAAGGGGATGAGGTATATAAATATTTAGGATACCCGCAATCGAATAGATTAGATCACACTAGTATTAAAAATGATATTAGGATTAAATTTCAAACTAGGATCAGAAAAAATTTTAAAATGCAATCTATCTGCTAAAAATTTAGTAAAAGCAATAAATATTTGGGCAATACCTCTACTAACGTACTCATTTGGCATAATTAAATGGTCCAATACTGATTTAGATAGTTTAGAACGATTAATTAGAACTACGTTAACAAAGTTTAATTGCCATCATCCAAATTCAGCTATAGAACGAATTAATTTACCTAGAAATTTAGGAGGTAGAGGTGTAGTCAAAATAACATCTTTGAAAAACAATCAGGTAGAAATGCTTAGAAATTTTTTCCATAGGAAAGCTAATAGCTCAGAAACGCACAAAATAATTTGCAAGGCAGATAGAAATATTACACCTTTAAATTTATATGACGAGAATTCCAACATTCTTATAAATACTAACCAGGAATTATTAGATTCCTGGTCAAATAAAATTATTCACGCAAAACACTTCAATTATCTCAACCAAACGTATGTTGACAAACTTTCGTCAAACAAATGGTTGGGTATTGGAGAGTTGAGCGCAGAAATAGAAGGATTTATGCTTGCCATTCAAGATAGAGTCATTAATACTAAAAATTATAGAAAGCATATATAAGCATATAATCAAAGATATAAATCAAATTGATGATTTATGTAGAAAATGTTTGGTTTTTCCGGAAACTATAGAACATATTATATCGGGATGTTCTATATTAGCGCCGTCAGAGTACATTTAGGCACAATCAGGTTTTAAAAATAATCCACCAAAGTTTGGTAATTAAACACAACACATAACTTGATTGACTGCCGTAATATAGTACCATATTATGAATATGAACCAAATTCATTATATGAACCAAATTAATTTTAAAATATATTATGATAAAACTATACTGACAGAACAATTAGTCATAATAGACCTGATATAGTTTTACATGACAAAATTAAAAAAATAACTTATATCATTGATGTAGCTATTCCAAATTCCTGTAATATTCAAAAAACTGTTTCTGAAAAAATTAGAAAATACACAGATTTAGGAAATGAGATTAAAAGAATTTGGCATTCTCGGACTATAAAAATATTACCATTTGTTATTTCGGCCACTGGCATAATACCTAGGAATCTGATTCAAAATTTAAGCATATTAGATTTGTCAAAGAATTTGTATTTAAAAATGCAAAAATCAGTAATTTTAAATACATGTAGGATTACAAAAGATTTTTTAAATATTTATATTGAGGGATCAGTAGGATTTATAGGTTCAATTAGAAATGCCACAGAGCCGAACCCTTTGATATGAAAATATCTGGAGTCGGTGAATTATATTCCCATTTGGTCTCTAGTAGGTTGACATGTTGTTCTTGTATTATTTTGTATTTATAATACTTATATAGTGCAATTGCATAGCGTGGGTTGACTAGATGATCATTTGGGGAAGTGTGTGAAAGGGTTTAGTTTTTCCTGTGGGGAAAATTTAACCCGGACATTTAAATCTGGTGCGTAAAACTTAATTTGTAGACTTCAGACATTCTTTAAAATAGTTCCTCCCCTTTGAAAGTAAGTCATCCAAATATAAATATTATTACGATAACTATTAAAAGTTTTTTTTTTATTTGAATTTTTAAAAAAATAATAATAATAAAGCAAATTAACTTAATTTGTAGACTTCAGACATTCTTTAAAATAGTTCCTCCCCTGTGAAAGTAAGTCATCCAAATATAAATATTATTATGATAACTATTAAAAGTTTTTTTTTTAAATTTTAATTTAAAAAAAAAAAAAATAGTAAAATAAAAATAATAAAAATAAAGCAAATTAACTTAATTTGTAGACTTCAGGCATTCTTTAAAATAGTTCCTCCCCTTTGCAAATAACCCATCCTGTACACTTATGATTTTTTTTTATTTTTTTTTTTATTTCATACAATTTTTGAAAGTACACTTTTTGTTTTTTTCTTGATTACCATACTAGGCTAATGCCCGTGTTAAGGTAATCATACATGATATAAGTTATACAGTGTGAGAACTAGAACAAAATATAGGTTTGAAATAGAAATTATAAGATATTAGAAACAACAGAAAGAAAAAAGATAAAAATATTTAAGGTAAAATATAACAAGATATGTGTATACGTAAACACATACACATACATATGCATATACATATACAAATACATATAAATATATATATATATATATATATATATATATACATTTAAATACATATAAAAACACACATATAATATATACATACATAAAAAAAAAGAAAATGTTTTAAAGAAGTTAAAAATAAAATACTAAGAAGTAAGATTTAAAAGTGTTAATCTATAAAAAAAATTTTGAAAACTAAAATTTTTATTGGAAGTTTATCAAGGTAGGTAAATAATCGCCTAGAAGAGTATATATTTAGGTTAGATTAGATTTCAGTGAAGTCAGGTTGGAAAAAGATGTGAAGTATGATATTTTATTTAGTTAATTTAATTATTTTCTTTTCTTTTATAATGGTTAGAAAGTAATATATTCTTTAAAGAAATCTCGTCCCCTTTCGAATATCCAATTTTGAACACGAATAGTAAAAAGAGGTATGGTAATATTTGATTTTATATCGGTGCTCAATGCATTGTATATTTTGGGGGCAATGAACCAAAATTGTCGGTGAGCGAATGTGGTTCTAGTTTTTGGAACCACGCATCCCAGGTTTGATGAAAAGCGGGTTTGGGCTTGATGTTGTGGAGCCACCAGTAGGTTATTTTTCCGTATGTAGGATAGGCTTGTCTTAGTGAATAGTTGGCGAATATCTAAGACCCTGAATTTAGTAAATAGCACATTAGAGGGGTGGGTAGGTTGACATTTAAATATGATTCTCAGTATTAGTTTTTGAACTGTAATTATTGGATAAATGACGGATTCTGTGCAACCACCCCATCCCAAAATACCATATGATGCAATGGATTGAAAAAGGGCAAAATATAGGGTTTTTAGGTCTAAGATGGATCTAAGAGAGCAGAATATATGGCAGAGCTTACGGAGTCTTTTTACTGTGTCACTTATGTGTGCTTCCCAACGTAGTTGATCATCTATTATTATGCCCAGATATTTAACTTCCTTAGATGATTTAAGGGTAGGACACGTGCAATTTGTAATAGGTGGGGTTCCGGGTGGGTGTGGGTGCATGTTTAGTGAACACGAGTGAATTATTGGTTTAGGGCAGTTGTTGGGAAAATTATGTTTGCGTATGGAAAACGTCATATATTGTGTTTTGTCAATATTGAGTGTAAGGAGATTTGTGTCAAGCCAATGCCTCACTTTTATTAGGCCATTATTAGTTTTGTTGATAACTGCTTGCCATGTTTCATCTTCGAATATTAAGACTGTATCGTCGGCAAATGATAAAATCTTACCTCCAATATCCATGGTACATAGTGTGTTGATGTATAAAAGAAATAGGAGAGGTCCTAGTACACTGCCTTGCGGTACACCGTAAGACATGGAAATTTTTTTGCTTTTATTTATTTTGTCAGAGTGGATAAGAGTTTGTTGAGTTCGGTTTGTTAGGTAGTTTTCGAACCATGTGTAGGGTATCCCAGTTATTCCGATCTGTTGAAGTTTTTTAAGCAGTAAGGGATGGGAGACCGTATCAAATGCTTTTGAGAGATCGAGGAAAACAGCAAGCGGTTTTCGACCAAGGTCAAGATTAAAGGAAACTATTTTTGTGAGGGCGGCTATTGCATCTGCGGTACTCCTACCTTTGCGGAAACCATATTGGTTGTCCGATAATATTTTGTTATCTTCAAGGAACTTGTAGAGTCTATTCTTCACCGCTTTTTCTATGATTTTAGATATTGTGCTAAGTAAAGATATCGGTCGATAGTTATTTACAGATAGTTTGTCTCCTGATTTGAATATTGGGATTATTGTGGCCTGTTTTAAGGAGTTGGGGAATACACCAGTTTTAAAGCTTAGATTGATTATATGTTTCAGAGGTGAGGTTATATATTTTTGGATATGTTTGATGATTTTTGTTGAAATGTGATCTATACCTACAGAGTTAGTGTTTTTAAGGGATGAGATTAGTTCTAAAATTTCTGTGTCAGTAGTGGGAGTGAAGTGGAAAGGGTTATAGCTAAGATTAGTGAGGGGTATATTGTTTGCAAGATCTTTGTCCGAGACGTTGTGTCTGTCTAAAATATTTTTTGCTAAGTTAGATCCAATATTGGAGAAAAATTGATTGAAATGGTCAGAAATTTTTTCGGGGTCAGAATTGACATGTAATATTTGGTCTTCGATGTTAATCTTAACAATGGGTGTATTGGTTTTATTAATATTGGCTATATCTTTAACGATATTCCAAATTTTTTTACTATCACCGGTGGCTTCACTGATTTGTTTATGGTAGTAATCTCTTTTAACACTGTCAATTATTTTTTTGCAGTTATTTCTATAACGTTTGTAGAATAAGAGAGATGCATAATCGTGGGGATTTTTTCTACAGAAGTTATGAATCTTATCGCGCTTTCTGATACAGTAGAGAATTCCTGCAGTGATCCATGGTTTGAGTTTTGTGTCAGATCGTTTTTTTTTACTTTTTGTGTATGATGTAGCATCGGTTAAGTGGTTACGTACGGTATTTATAAATAATTCACATGCAGAGGTGACATCGGTACAAGAATAGACAAGTTCCCAGTTTTCTTTAGAGACACTGTTTAGGAGAGTTTCATATGATATCTTTTCTTGAGGGGAAGTATTTTGTGGTGATTTGTGATTTTTATGCGAGAGAGAAGTGATGATTGAATAGTGATCTGTAACAGTTGATTGATAGACAATGGATTTGGTGTCTAGTTCACTCTTAACAAATACATGATCTATACAACTGCTAGTGTTTGAGTTTGATTCTCTAGTTGGTGCTGTAACGGCTGGAAAATATCCTAATAAAGTTAGTGCGTTTAGGTATTCATTTGCTTGAGGGTGCATTTTATTAATAATATTTATGTTAAGATCACCAATTATAAAGGTATTTTGGCGGTGTTCAATGTTTGATAAAATTTCTTGCAGTGAATGTATGAATGGGGTTATATTATGTGAATTCGGAGATCTGTACATTGTAAGAAGTGTTATATGATTATCAATTTGAATTTGTAGACAGTTTGCATATTTTATTTTGATCTCTTTTACTGAGTGTGAGATGTGATTTTTGATGTATACAATGACTCCGTCGTTCTGAGTTTGGTTGTGTAGAGTATTATAGTGATTGTAGTTTCTTATCGTTTTAGGGATGAAATTTTCTTGAATCCAGCATTCACTCAAGATAATTATATCAAAATCTGAAGCAAGGTCAGTGAGGAGAATTAGGAATTCATCAAAATTTTTGTTTATACTTCTTATGTTCATAGAGAATATCGTAAGGGTTGAATTAGTTAATAAAAATTGACGTACTAATTCGGAATCATTGGTAGATATACATGGGATTGGTGTTGTGTTATCTATTAAATCTGCTATGTCTTCCATTTTCTGGTTTTTTGTTTTGCATAAATTAATAACAGCCAAGTTGTAGTGGCATTGGTATGTTTATGAGATAAAGATTTAGTTGATATAAATATATAATATATGCACAAATATATAAAGTGTAAATATAGTTGTTTTGAATATAAAATATAAGTACATAATGAATATATGACATAAGCATAAGCATTTAGTGTTAGCTTTGTTAAATAAGGATTTCGTTGTTGTGAGTTTATAATATAAGCATATATAGTATATATAACACAAACATAGGTATATAAGGTATACAAATAGTTGTTGCGAAAATATAGTATAAGCGTATAGATAATATATAATACGAGCGTATATAGA
Organism: Limnephilus marmoratus; assembly: GCA_917880885.1. Lineage (NCBI taxonomy): Eukaryota > Metazoa > Arthropoda > Insecta > Trichoptera > Limnephilidae > Limnephilus > Limnephilus marmoratus. Next base: position 14,396,689 of record OU862922.1, read on the forward strand.
ATATAAAATATATATATGTAAATAATAAACTGTAAATAAAACATAAGCTTATAAACAGTAAAAAACATCAGCATTAGCATAAAAAGTATATAAGTGGTATAAGGATTTAGTTGTTGCGAATATTTATCATAAGCGTATAAAGTATTTATAATATAAGCACAGGTGTATAAAATGTACTTATAGTTGCTGCGGATGTATAACATAAGCATATAAATTATAAACATAAGCACATAAAGAATATAGAATGTAAGTATAAAAAGAAAATAAAACATAAGCTTAAAAAGATTATAAAACATAAGCAAATAAAGAAAATAAAACATAAGCATATATAATATACCAGTGATATAAGGATTAAGTTGTTTTGTATATTTAACATAAGCATATAAAGTATTTATAATATAAGCATAGGTGTATAAAATGTACTTATAGTTGCTGCGAATGTATAACATAAGCATATAAATTATAAACATAAGCACATAAAGAATATAGAATGTAAGTATGAAAAGAAAATAAAACATAAGCTTAAAAAGATTATAAAACATAAGCATATAAAGAAAATAAAACATAAGCATAAGCATATAAAATACACAAGTGATATAAGGATTAAGCTGTTGTGGATATTTAACATACGCACATAAAGTATTTATAATATAAGCATAGGTGTATAAAATGTACTTATAGTGGCTGCGGATGTATAACATAATCATATAAATTATAAACATAAACACATAAAGAATATAAAATGTAAGTATGAAAAGAAAATAAAACATAAGCTTAAAAAGATTATAAAACATAAGCAAATAAAGAAAATAAAACATAAGCATATATAATATACCAGTGATATAAGGATTAAGTTGTTTTGTATATTTAACATAAGCATATAAAGTATTTATAATATAAGCATAGGTGTATAAAATGTACTTATAGTTGCTGCGAATGTATAACATAAGCATATAAATTATAAACATAAGCATATAAAGAATATAAAATATAAGCTTGAAAAGAAAATAAATAAGAAGCTTAAAAAGATTATAAGACATAAGCATATAAATAAAATAAAACATAAAGTATTGTGGTATACAGAGAATTAAAAATGAGAGACATACATCCATAAGCTTGCGAAAAAGATGAAGAATTAAATTTAAAGAATTTCGTTTCAAAGAGGTAGTCATTGGAGTGATATTGATTCTATAAATGATCGTGTAAAGGGGGTAAATATTATGTAGAAAGAAATAATAGTTAAGGATATTAATATTTACAAACAGATGTACATTATATCTAGTTTGTCGATGGCATTTCGGGTAATGATAACAGCAATCGATCTTTGTTTGTTTCACTGATGAGTATTGCAGGCGTTCCGAACTCCTTACGCACGTATATGCGTCCCTGTTTAATCCACGCGTATTTAAATTTGTCGTCTCTTGTTGCCTTACGGGCCAGGTACCATAGATGTTTGGCTCGAAAAGTCAGGTGTTCGGAGACGTAGACTTTCGAGCTAGTGCCAGCAATCCCCAGTTGTTGTGTATTTAATTTTTCGGCTGGACTGGATGCTTGCTTGTTGTAGGTTTTGACATCGGAAAGAAATTGGTCACGGTCCATGTTAGTTTTGAATTTGAAGATGATGGGTTTATGTCCCTTATTAGTTATTTGAGAAATTCGGTAAGCTGCTTCAACTTCGTTTATATTTACATTAGACTTTGTAGTTTGATGAATGTTATAGAACACATTTTTTAAGTTCTCGCCCTTTAGTTCAGGGATTCCCCGAACTTCAATGTTTTTAGACCTATTTGCACGGTCTATACTATCCATTTGCCCTTCTAAAAATTCAATTCGGGTTTCAAGTTTAGTGTTTTTGTTTTTCAGCTCTTCATTTTGTTCTTCTAAATTATGAACTCTTATGAGTATATCTTCATATTGCTTACTCATAGTCGATATCGTTTCTAGAATTTTATTATTTTGTTTAATAATAGCATTTTGAGATTGAAGGAGCTCGTTTGAGTTATATACACTCAAATCGGTTGAGTTTTTGGTGGTATCCTTGTTTTGTTTATTGGATAGTACTTCCAATGGTTTGCTATCACTGCCCGTCATCGAGTTGATGCACTGCTTGCATTTTTGCTGAGCGCGTCTTTCTTTGGTGAGGCGGCGATGTGTGTTCTCTGTCACGCCACCACAGTGGAGGTGATATGTCCCTTTGCACTTTGAGCAAACGAACATAGAATCGTCGGAGATAATGTTTTCTGAGCAGGCACGGCACTCACTCATGTTGAATTTAGTGGTATGACCCTTGGTGACTTATTAAATTTTTATAAGAATTATTTTCAGTGTTTTGCGCCTGTCTGCTGTAAAGTCCGCAATAGGGCTAACTTTCTTGACTTGTTTGTTTGTTTTCAATTGAATAGCAGTGATCCGTATCGAACTTTGTAGCGTTTATATTTTTATTAATTGGGCAATTTAGGCACTGTTTTTTGTGTTGAGTATTCCACCGAAGTGGTATATACACTACTTCACTGATATTAGTTAAATTTTCACTTGAGTTTCAGAGATTCTTATGAATATTTATATTTTTCGTTTAGTCACTGTGAATGAGATTTTTAACGGCTGATAAATCCGAAAAAATACACTAATTTGAGTTTAAAATAGGCACAGTCGATGCGCGATATCGAATATAGTAACTTCAGCAATTAACGGTTCGATCACTTTAGCTTTTTCTGTTATTATCTTTAATAAACTAGGAGATGACAGTGGCACGACACTTTGTTTGGTAGGTAGGTGATTTGGTGTTTTTGTTATGTATATAAAGCTTATCAGTTTTCGATTTCCTAGTATCAATACTCAATGAGTTGAACATTTTGGGGGCAATATAGGAGAACTGTCGCTGTGCGAAAGTTGTTTTAGTCGTAGGAATTATGCATTTTAGGTTTGACGAGTACCGAGTGTGAATTTTGTTTTGTGTTTTTTCCATCAAATCATTTTTCCATAGGAATATGAGAATTGTCTTTATTATATAATTTAGAATGTCTAACACTGAATTTTTTTAAAAGTGGTTCTGATGGGTGTGATGGGTTACATTTGAATATTATCCTTAGCAGAAGTTTTTGAATTAAGACTATCGGATATAGAATTGACATTGCACACCCTCCCCATCCCACAATACCATACGTAGCAATTGATTGAAAAAGTGCAAAGTAAACACATCTCAGTGTTTGTAAGTTAAGAATAGATCTGAGAGAGTAGAAAATGTAGCATAATTAGCTAAGTTTTTTTGTTGTAGAATTGATGTGTGCCTCCCAACGCAGGTGATCGTCAATACTTAATTTAAGTACTTAATTTCGTTTGATATTTTTAGGTCATTGCATGAACAGTTTTTGTGAAGTGATGTAGGCGTGTTAGGGTTCTGTGAACATGAATGTATGGTAAGTTTATGACAGTTTTGGGGGAGATTTGGTTTCCGTATAGAAAAAATTAGGCATTTTGTTTTATCAATATTAAGAGTAAGGAGGTTGGAATCTAACCAGTGTTTTACTACATTTATGCCATAGTTTGCTTTTTCAAAGGTTGAATTCAAATTTTCACCTTCAAATACAATATCTGTGTCATCAGCGAAAGATATTATAGTGCCACCAGTATTCAAATTGCATAAAAAGTTAATGTATATTAGAAAGAGAAGTGGGCCTAATACACTGCCTTGGGGCACGCCATGCGTGATTGGTAAACTTGAACTTCTGTATTCTTTAGCGGAATTGATAATAGTTGACTGGGATCTGTTTGTTAAGTAGCTCTTAAACCATTCAAGCGGAATCCCCTTTATTCCAATCTGCAGGAGTTTTTTCAGAAGTATGCGGTGAGATACAGTATCAAAGGCTTTAGCTAGGTCCAAGAATATAGCAAGGGGTTTGCGACTTTTATCGAGATTATCAGATATTAATTTAGTAAAAGCTGCAATTGCATCTGAGGCACTATGACCTTTGCGGAAGCCGTATTGATTTCTTGACAGGATTTCATTGTCTTCAAGAAATTAATATATTTGACAACCAATTAAATTTTATAAATCACATACAAGAAATAACCAACAAAGGCATGAAGACACTAACACACTATAGGATTTATAATCAGAACCATCCAAGACTTTGATTCACTAGAAGCTATTAAAATTGTATATTTGTCACTAGTACGCAGCTTGCTGGAATACAATTCCATCGTTTGGTCCCCATATTATCAAATTCATATAAAAAATATTTAACGAGTGCAGCACAAATTTTTAGGATTTATTAACTTCAAGTTACATATACCTATCCCACACATTAAATATACATTCTTACTAAATACACTTAAATTGCATTCCCTAGAAAACAGAAGAAAAATAATTGATCTAACTTTTTTGTTCAAAATTATTCACTCCGAATTAGACTGTTGTGAACTCCTGCATCTCATTGACTTTGAGGTACCAACCCGAGCGACAAGGCAAAACATAGTATTCGGCAACAATAATTCCGGAACCAACAACTACCTCACACATGCACCTATTCCACGATTTCATACACTAGCAAACAAATTCACCTCAAGTATCGATGTATTTAATACAAAGTTACCATTATTTAAGAAACACTTGAACGATATTTTTATGTAGTATAGTTTAATCACATAGCACATTGCGTATATATGTGTATTTTTATATTTATCTACAATATAAAAACCTGTTGCCGTTTTCTTTTCTTTTTTACTGTGACATCTGATTTGAGTTGTCTAGAACTGTTTTTATATAAATTTTGTAAATACACAATGTATACTATTTTATGTCATCTGCAACTTTAAAAACTTTCTCTTGTATTGTAATGCATTATTTTTACTAAAATGTATCTTTATACCTTCCATTCATGTGATGTTTACTTTTCAAGTTCATCTTTTTTATTGTTCAACTTTGTCTCTGTATTATAAACTTATATGTAAAAGCCCATCAGGGCGTTGATATATTAATAAATGAATCTGGCTTGAAGTCCCGGATCGTAGAAAGGAATTTAAACATGGTTCGCACGATTCGTCCAACTTAGCCCGAACGCTGAGTAATGATTCAAATCTCGTGGTAAAACGCAGCGGACCCGGGTCGCGAAATGCGCGACCGTTCGTGGACACGGCGTGGAAACAATGGCGCGCTGCGGCTTGTGGCGTCCCCAATGCCGCCGGCCGCGGCGGAAACTTGCATCTCGCAAATCTCCAGTCTGCGCCCTCTGTTGCTTGATTTATGTACTGCGAAACAAATCAAGCACTTCGTTCACCAATCTCGTAACCTAACACCTCCCCGATCGCCGCAAAAAGTGACGTGGTAATGGAGCAATAGGCAAAGAAAAATCCTCTCCCTTTTGGGCCGGGGCAGAGAATTTGGTTTTGAACGCGAGAGTGGAGGCCAGAGAGAGTGAGGCATAATTTCCTAAGGCTGGCTGATGGGGTACAATGTTGGGTGTGGGAAATAAACCTACATGAGGTGTAGCCGACGTGTTACACACCCTCATTTGTTTTTTCAGCAAAGTCATCACTGGCGGCATCTTCTACATTTAGCGGTCATTTCTTTTAAATTCCTTCCGAAATTTCTGGCCACTAAACTCGTTAGTAACGTGCCGCCAGCGAAGGTCTTTCGCCGAAATATTTTAATTTTCATTTATTATCTTTTATTATGTACAATGCCCCGGTGCAACAAATAAATACTTTAACTTTATCATTTACAAAAATGTATACTTGTTATCCTATTGTTTAAAATACTTTTCCGCCCAAAAAAGGAAAAACAAGAGTCTGCTCCGCCGCCAGCCAGGTAGACCCCTTTAGCCTGCAGGAGGCCAACCCGCCAGCCAGGTAGACCCCTTTAGCCTGCAGGAGCCCAACCCGCCAGCCAGGTAGACTCCTTTAGCCTGCAGGAGCCCAACCCACCAGCCAGGTAGACTCCTTTAGCCTGCAGGAGCCCAACCTTTAAATGTACATTTTATCAATTAATGTAACTTACACACCCCGCAGGACAATGAAATAAACATATTTCATTCCAGAGTCCTGCCGGGCATTCAGGGAAAGAGAGTTTGAATCTCTGACCTTTAAACTCACAATGCTAGGGCGTTTTTTGCCCAAAAAAGGACTTAGAAAAATTCCTTGCCAGAATCCGTTTTTTCCCATTTCAAAAATCCAGGGACCTCGTAAGACAATGAAACAAACAGGTTTCAGTAGCTAGTCTTGCGAGGGACCTGGAAAAAATACTAGATTCTTGTTTTAACTTCCCATAATTAGCCAAACAGTAAATACCTATCACCAAATTGTAAACTTGCCTTAAAATCATTGTGAACTCACCAAAACAAAAATCTACGGATAAAACATATCTGTATAAATATGTTAGAATTCAGACATGTACCTGTATATAACAATTTTATCCTGTAGAATTATTTTTAAATTTCAATTTTAAGCGACCAGTTATAAGAAAACGGTCGGCAAAATAGGTGGCCCACGGGAAACCTGCCCTTATATACTTACGGGCGAGGTCAAACCTCCCACCCCAAATTTTTACCACGTGATCAAATTTTGTAACAAATTAGGGTATAAAAGGAGCAACACTTTTAGTAATAAATCAGTTCATTTCTACTTGACAACTCGTTTTTTTATTTTTCGGAAGTTTTTCTACAACAAGCTGCCTCCCCCGCCGACCTCTGCCTGTCTTCAGTCCTGGTGCCAACCTCTTCAAGAAAAGCCGGCCCTACTTCAGGCAACCGCCAGGCGCCAGGATCAGGCAGAGGATTAGGCACATCCAGTATCCTTCACACATCAGGCACTGGGTGCTGGGAGGTCAGTTTTTATTATTGTATCATCATCATCATCCTGAACGTGCACTAAAAACCCTGTACTTTTTTACAGTCTTATGAAGACGCTGATACGTCTGTTACATGAGGCATAAAACATGAAAACATGGAGCATGAAAACATATTGTGAAAACATAGGACATGAAAAAAAATATGAAAACATAGAACATGAAAACATATTATGAAATGGACAAAACAATGATGGCAACATTTGGAGGCATGAGGTTGCAAACAAGGAGACAAGGTATGCATGGGACAAAATACACATGTGACACGTATGACCAAAATATGCAAACAGAAAGACTCTACGTTTATCATTGATCTGGGAGCTAAGTTTTGCGAAGCGAAGTTTGTATTTGGATTGGACGGAGATTTTGACGAAACGCTTATGCTATGTTGCCTGTACACTAGCACTTGTCAAAAAACCTATTGGATTTTCACTTTTCACGAGGGTGGCTGCGTCCGGGTCCTGTGGGCAGTGTGAATCCGTTAAGGTGGTAGCGGGTTCACAAGATGTTTATCCATTTGTATTATGGAGGATAGTGAGGCGGTATGCCATTGCTTTTGGTGGTGGATGAGTGCGCAATTTTGGTGATTGTATATTTGCGACATCTTTGGTATTGCACGTGGGTGGCGACTGGGCGTTTGTAACAGGCAACACAACATTTGCACAGGCAACAGGAACATTTGCAACAGGTAACATAACATTTGCACAGGCAACAGGAACATTTGCAATAGGCAACATAACATTTGCACAGGCAACATAACATTTGCACAGGCAACAGTAACATTTGCAACGGGCAACATAGCATTTGCACAGGCAACAGGAACATTACCCCAAGAGCTGACATGCTCGGAGGCTGTTGAGGTGTCGGCCAGGTGACATGGTTCGCAACTACACGTACGACTCACACAAAGTTATGGGTGTGGTCGGGTGCTTTTGGTACGCAGAGGCTGGAGAGAAGAGACCTTTGTAATGGTAACGTAGGCAGCAAGAAGCGAGGCTCGGCTGGGCAGGACGGGGCAGCTGGGCTTCTTATTAATCCAGGGGGAAATTATTATTAGAACAAAATTCTTGAAGTTTATCTGCCTGGTAGACCAATGATGCAAAAGACGTTTGGAGAGAAACAATTGTGCTGTGAGAGAGAACAAAACGAGGGTTTATCGAGAACCGAAACCAGAGAGAGAGAAAGAGAGAGATTCCTAGGCTAGCTGACTTTCATAATAACACAATATTCTGTGTCAAAGGAGACCCTGTACGGTCCATCGAGTGCAATAGTACTGAATACAATACCAATGATACCAGTACATGTATTTATACTTATAATAATGTGGGCTTGAAAATTTTTGACCTTCCTTGGTCAATGCCAAATGCGGTAATAATATAAAGGCTTTCAAGAGCAGAGAAAAATATATGGCTTATGTCTTACTGTGAAGATGCGAGGGTGAAGAAAATTTGAGAATCCTGGCATGGAGCTTGTCATTATTTAGACAGACGATATGCAGAATGCATAACGTACTTTTCCACATACGAGAATACTCAGTGAATAGGAAGAAGGGATGGGGGAATTGGAAATTGAGCGAGGAAATCTGCAGAAAACTGGCCATAGTTCGCGTTTGGTCTTACAAGAAGAGCGAAACATGGTTAACGGCAGTTTTCCCGGCTCATGACAATTGTACATGAGGGAGAAATGATGATGAAACGAGGGAATACACTAACAAACAATTCTAGTCTTTCACGTGTATTGGGCGAAAGGCTAGGGGTCGTTTTAAACTTCTACATGATTGTGAGAAAATGACACACCCTTGCTCAAATTTCACAAACCTGGGAGTTTTCTTATTCGTTTCCCAGACAACGAGTTAGGTGTTTTTGTGTCAATGTCTCGTCTGACCTCCCCAACACAATACCTCATAACCGACAGTGAAGCTGAAGGTGAGTCCATGGTCAAATGGATAGTGGATGGTTCTTGGGTTTAATTACAAGAAGTCCACAGGTATTAATACGACCGAAACTTGCTGAATACACAGCTTCATTTTGATTTTTTTTTTAAGAAAAAGAAAATTCTTTCTTTCGGGAAGAAAGGTTTGCTGCAAGGCAATTATTACAATGTGTCAAATATTTATGACACTCAAATCCGGGAAAAATTAATATGAATCACGTCTGGTGATTCACATAAGATGGCAACATCTTTACGATGGCCAAAGGATATTATATCGTTCTCACGACTCATGTTAAGTATTGTGACGTCTACACGTATCATATGCAATTTGAACAAATTATAAACGATATGTGCAGTATTGAAAGGGGTTGTTACGATGCACAAATATGCCCCTGCAAATTACTCGGCCCCTCCTCCCAAGTTGTAACGCACGCCACTGCGCAAACTACAGTTTCGCTCCCTCTCCGCTAGCTTGCCGGCGCGCTACCGGCGGCGGAACCCAAGCCACCGTCGGCAGCCAGCCGCCAACCGCCACTCTCCTGCAGCTCCCGGTCTAGTGCGCACGTATAATGTGAGACCATTCCGCGCCCATTCTGGAAAGTTCCACGCGGGAACAATGGAACGTGTTTTACCTCGTGATACACGAGGACACAGAGAATGGCCGAATTCTTTCCCGACACTGAAGATACAAGAGTCCAGACACTCACTGTGAGTACCCAAGCCGTTATATCCCCCCATATTTGCGTGTGTTCGATGTAAATTCACCGCGGAGATAAATAACCCCTTCCCGAGAGAGAGATTGTAGGGACAGATTCCTCCATTTTAGACAGAACTGTTGTTGCTACCCTGTACTACTCTGTATGCATTATTGTAATATTGTGTTTACGCAAGTGTTTTACCCAATATAACTATTGTTTACCCTGGCTACTGGTTTCACTGCCTTCCCCCAGCCCGTAGAAATTTGAGCTATATTTCAGGGAAGCCACACCAACGCCTCACAGATCCTACCACCCTGGTGGTGAGCGCCTCTCCCGCTTTGCTGACCATCCTGAGCTAGTCTGTCGGCAGAATGTAGGAACCCCAGGTAAGGTCCGCTAACACTGGCGCTTCCAACTTTGGGGCATTTTTTTTTTCCCCATCTTTTTCCCCACGTTGTGCTCTAACACTGTTGCCCGAACGTGGGGCGTTTTTGCGTTGTAGCGCCAACACTGTCGCTCCAACGCGAGGCAATTTTTTTCCTCATCTCCCCACGTTTAACACTGGCACTGGAGCTCAAATCTTTACAGGCCAGCGGAAGGTATATATTTTTGTTTCTTTGTCTTCTTCTCAGCTTTACGGGTCCAGAATAATACCTAATAATCACATATTGTAAACAATATTCGTATGTACCTTGGTTCCCGCGCATAATTCTAGATGTTTCGATCGTTGCATCATCCAGGCGACACGTTGTTAGCGGCAACCGGTGACTTTGTTCCGGAACCGTTTAAACCGCAACGGTCGCGATTTTCTTCAACATTCAGACAGGAACTCGATATTATGCAATAGTTTTATGAATAATGCAATGTTTTTTCCTTCCTCGCACACAATAGGTACCGTAATTAATAAACAAGTGTTGTTATGTTTTCGCGCGTCAAGTGAAGTGAAATGCACAATAATGTAAAAATACCTAAGCGGGAGCCGTCGGCTAATTTTTTTCATCAAAATAGGTTTGTACCCCGTGTTGTTTTTCTTTCTCAGGAAGTGTGAGCCCTTTTTGAAAAAAGTGAAATTCTTAAATAGTGAACAGTGAAATCAAACAGTGTTTTTTTTTTTCAAAAGGCCTCCTGGCAATTTTTTTTCCGAGAACAATATTTGTAATTCCCATCGTGTTTTCCAATGGTGCTTCGTGAAAAGAAAACAACTGTTCCTAAGGGCCGTCCAGGCCAAAACTTTTTTCCCATAAAGTGAACACCTTTAGAAGTGAAATTGTGAAGTTTAAAAAAGTGTTACTTTTTCAAAAGTGTCTAGTGAAACTGAGAATATGCACCCTAGAAGGAGACCCCAGGCCAAATTTTTCAAAAATTAAAATATTTTGAAAAATTTTAACAAATTTGCAAAAGTGCTTATTTAAAACACAAAAGAGCAATTCTGTAAGGACCCCCCTTGGCAAAATTTTTTTTAAATTTTGGACTTTTAAATTTGGAAAATTCTAAATTTTTTTTTTTTTTTTTTTTAAATTCCTTTTGTTTTTTTCTTTCTCTACTCATCGACCAGCGAAAGAATTTAAGCTGTCACGCCATCCATCACCTGCACCAAAATGAAGCCACAAAGAGTGATTATCAAAACTTTCGTACATAATCACGATCATCTTCAACTCACAAAGGCATCGACAAAATCATGCACGATGCACTGTCAACATGAAAACCATCATCAAGTACATTGGCCGCAAGCTATAAGAGCTGTCAAACCCGGAAATATGTACTCAAGAAATGGACACCCCTCACAGGTCGTGCCATCCAGGAGGATAGAGGCCGATAATAATGCCTCTCCCGGCGGGATTATCCACTGCCGGATATCTCAAGTCGCGCCTAGCAACAAAAATTTGCGCGCGACATTCTCGGTTGGGCATACTGGCCGCAAGTTCGTACCACTGCGCTGTTTGCTACTTTTAAACCCTTGGAGACACATACGATTATTATGTGTGAAATACATCGTGAACGAAACAATGGCGTCGTTCACACAAGGAACTTCAATTCACAGAATTATTTCTGCAATATCTACCGCCTCGCAGCGTGTATACGACACAAGAGTTACACCCCGAGTTATGGAGTTGTTGCATAAGTCCTCAAGCGTGAGGCAGGTCTCGGGTCAGCCTTCGGGCGATCTCTTGACAATGTTTTGTAAATAAATAAATATGCATATAACTGGCATGTAAGGTGTCAATTACACGTCCAGACCCACATAAATAAAGCAAGCTCTTTATTTATTCTTGTATGTAAATAAATATACATTCATAATAGGTACATCCAAATGTCACGGTTGTACCGATTTCTCTTTTTCCCTCTTTTTACATCTTTTGTGTTGTATATAAAATCATCCTACTCACCCTCGTCATTTCACACGCTTTTACCTTTTTCGAAATTGATCACTTCGGAGAAGAGACACCTCATCGCGGTTGGTATTCTTTGGTTTTCGCGTACCATGGAGCGCTCCTCACCCGCGCGCCATACACACCAAGTCCTGAGGACTTGCTCATCACATCTCCCTTGTAAATTTTCACACAACACATTCTGCTAATTATCTATTAGTGGAAGTTTTTTTTTCGGTCATAAGACAAGTGTAAATTCCAGTTTTGGTATCGTCTTAGGACTCGAAAGTACGTAGTAAATTAATTTCCCACCTCGTACTAATTTGTAGTTTTTCAATTCTCCCAAAAATTGAATGGCGCTCAAATTGTCATACCCAATTGCTCAGGCGTTTTTTTTGTTTATTCAGAATTAGATAAAAACATATCTTTTCTGGAAATAAGTTATTGTTATGGCGAACAAACAACATTTCGTTCCCCGCACCAATAACATTGTTGTATTTTATCTATAATCACGCTATCACTATAAGTTTAATGTGTATGTAAACTTGACTTGTAGTCACTTGTATTTTTTGTTTTTCTCAAGCAAAGAGTATGTAAAACCGACTTCGGTCTCTTCTGCAACCATAATCGGTCCTGTAAAGTAAACTCTACCTCGCAGCACACGCTTTTGTTTAAGACTTGTAAGGCTCCTTGAAACCTTATCTGTCAATAATGTGTATCATGTCATACCAGCCGCCTTGTTAGTGCCGCTTGTGTATGCACTGTTCACACCTTCCGTATTGAAAAGGGTAAAATTCTTTTATTATGTGAACAAATTACGTTTTGTTACCATTACACGAGGGATCGTCATAAAATCTATCATGATACGAGAAGTTCGTTATAATAACTTATGCTAGGTAACACAAGTTGCTACCAAAAATATATATTTGCTGCATTAATTTGTAATAAATATTATTGTCTTATTCCCCTTTCAATACTGGACATATCGTTTATAATTTGTCCAATTGCATATGATGCGTGTATACGTCACAATACTCAACATGAGTCGTGAGAACGATATAATATCCTTTGGCCTTCGTAAAGTTGTTGCCGCCTTATGTGAATCACCGAACGTGATTCATATTAATTTTTCTCGAATGTAACCGTCATAATTATTTGACACATTGTTATAATTGCATAGCAGCAAACCTTTCTTCCTGAAAGAAAGAATTTTCTTTTTCTAAAAAAAAAAAAAAAAAATTAACAATTGCTCATCGGCATACCGTTCAAGAAGTCGATTTTTGTTCCAAGGGATAAATTCAGACTCAGAACCAGTCAACCTTTTTTACAATCACCACATTTTACCTTCCATGGTAAAATGCCCTTTTCTTACCCCTCGATTTTCAACTCACCTTGAGTACGTAAAACCCAATAGTGGTCTCAGGCACGAAAGTCAGAAATGGTTACTTTACCTTCTTTTTTGTACATATAAGTCTTTTTCAATTTTTTCCTTAAAAACTAAAAATTGATGGCGTCCTTTTTCACCCGTGCTCAATTTTTTTTCTCTCCCCAAAATTGGATATTGACACGTCCATTTTGGAAATTGTATCTTATAAAACCTAAAAGTTGGCTTTTATAAGTCATACACAAATCCGCTGGCTCGTTCGACTAAAGTATGTAAAACCGAATCATCCGGTCTTTGGTTGCTACAACGAACCCACTGAGTTGTTTCTTCTCTAATGTTACGTCACGTATGTTTTGTATTACACGTTTCAACACGAGACAGGTTAGTAAAACCAAACGGTCATACTGATTCTCGAATTCAAATAATTGTAATTTTTAACGTAAATCAACATTGATTTGTTCGATCATCGTTTTGCAATTATCACCTCATGTTTTTTCTTTTCTAAAAAATTATTACACGGACAGTATGTAAAACCCTCCAGGTCTGTCTTTTATTGCTCGGTGTAAGCAGAATATACTCTGCCATCACTTCATGCCTTATGACATAGGAAGTAACATTAAACTGCCTACCCCCTATGTCATTCTATCGTACGCCCCCGGGCTACGGGGTTAGTTAAATCTAACGAATCTTTATAAACAACATTAAAACGAATGTTGTTTTCATTTATTTTGCTGTACTTAAGCACAACCTATACGCGATAGGAGAGATCCTCACAACATCCACCATCATAGGAGAGATCCTTAAAACATCCGCCACGATACGAGAAGTTCGTCATAATCACTTTACACTCTTAACTAAATGTTATTGAGTTGGTCGTGTGTCATTAATTTGGCATGAGAACCGCCCCTTTTGGTCGTGTGTCATTAATTTGGCATGAGAACCGCCCTTTTTGGTCGTGTGTCATTAATTTTTCATGAGAACCGCCTTGTTTATAATTGTGTACTTGTATAATCTGTACACGAGACGTGAAGACGTAATAATACTTACCGTGATTCGTGTGAACGACATAATATCGGCCTTGCTATCTTCTTTAAGATGCATTGTATAACACTCTTTGACTTGTCTATAATTGAGTTGTATCTTGTGTACCTATATAATTTGTGCACCCCACGTGAAGACATTATAATACTCACCATGAATCGTGCGAACGAAATAATATCAACCCATTTTGTGCGCACTACTCAAAGTAGTCCACAACCTTTTTGCAAATTGTTCAACGACAATGCCCGTGGACTTCCTGTTTTGCCACTTCTTTCTCTAAAGGAAAGAAGCCCAGGAATATCTACTATCTGAAAAGGACTAGCTTGTCAGCTTCACTGTCAGCTATGGGGCATAGTGCCGTGGGAGTTAATCGAATGGGCACAAAACCACCAAACTCGTCGTCTGGGAAGCGAATAAAAGAAATCCCAGGATTGTGAAATTGGAGCGAGGGTCTATCTTTTCTCACAATCAAGGAGAAGTTTTAAGTGACCCCTAATCTTTCGTCAAATACACGCGAAGGACTAGTCTCTTTGGTGTAATGTGTATTCTTTCTCATCTCATTTTTTTTCTTATGTAAAGAGTCAGGAAACGTGCTGGTGGATTACGTTTCATCCTCACATAGAGTTTGAATTGGAAATTAGTCCAGTCCCTAGCAAGTTTCGTCACTCAACTCCCCTCCATCCATTTTCCCCCTTCCCTCCCTCAAGTTCTCATCATGCATGAAGTGGAAGATCCGTTGTTGTCCATATTTCGCCCTCACTTGGAGTTCGAATCGGTACCTAACCAGGCATAACGGGCCTTCTATTTCACTCTTGTCATATGTTTCTTCTGTTCTTCATCCTGGTTTCAATGAGGCGGATTCATGAATATTGGACACGTATGTTATGCACTTGGCGTACCATCTGTCTCTTATCGACAACCTTTATCCATGAATCAGTTTCGCTGCCTTGCCGTGACTCGTTCACGACTTTGTGTCTTGTTCTTTGAAATTCTTCAAAAATGTTACCATTTTATGTTAACATAGGCCATGGAAGGCCGGTTGCTTTTCAACCAAGGTATTTTGTCACCCGGCAAAAGCCAGGTTATCCTAACAAAGGATACCTTTTTATTTATTTTCAAAAATGTAATTGTATACTAGCTAGGAATCTCTTTCTCTCTCTCTCTCTCAATCTCTCTGGGTCACCGGGTTAAAAACTCGTTTGCTATTCTCTGAACACACTTTGTTTCTCTCCAAACTTTTCTTCATTGGTCTCTAGGCAGGTAAACTTCAAGAATTTTGCTTTAATAATAATTCCTCCCGGATTTAAAAAGAAGCCCAGAAGGATGTCTCCATCGGCAGCCAAGCTGAGCTTCACTTCCTGGCAGCCTTCGCTGTGGTTACGGAGGTCCCCCGCCGCCATGTTCTACATATTTGTTCCTGAAAGCACAGACCATACCGCCTTTATGTATCTTGTCTTGTTGCGCCATTGCGAGCCGAGCTGTCCCGCTATATAATGACACTCTGGACTACTTTTGGGCACGCTAGTCCCTGGGTTTTGTTCCTGCTCTCGCTACCAAGCCAGTTTTGCCGTCTCTTGCCCTGTCATGCAGTGACGCACACCATGTCATGTGTAAACCATTATTACCTTGACTCTCCAGTATTCGCTGAATGCGCACCCTCACAAGTTATTCCGAGCTACATTATGCTTCGATAACCATTATACACGATCCGTGCCCACCATAATGGCACATTAGGATTCGTACTGGCATGTCTGCAGATTCTGGATTCTTCTCCTCAACGACCTCTATAACCATAGCCCTCCGCACTGCAACCACAGTCTCCACTTCGTAACCTTCGACGTCTACGACAAAACAAAGTGTTTTTTTTTTCTCCAAGGCCCTAGTGTACTCTTGAGTGTTATCTCAAATGGGTCAGATTACAGTGATAATGTAATCCCTTTAGAGTCTGTGAAATCACGTCTCTTCGCAATTCTTCGAAACTCTTCGAACCCCGTCAAAAAAACAAACAAATCTACGCACCGCAAATTCAGCTTCCAGACCAATGAAACCCTAGAGTCACATTTTCATAATTGTGTCTTTGTTTTCACATTTTCATAACCTTGTTTTTGTTCTTTCAATTGCATAAATATGTATGTTGTTTCATCCCTCCATGTGACAACTGCCTGTTCCTCATATTTTATGTACCCCCCTCCCTACCCTGATAAACATTGTACCTAGCCCATGGCATAAGCTAGTTTTAAGATGTTAGTCAGCTCTCTCTCTGGTCAACAAATCTCTCTTTCAACTCCCGTGGGTAACGTAGAGGGTTCTTGCCCTATTGCTCCATTGCCACGTCGCTTTTTTTCCGAGCGCGGGGGGAGGTGTTACGATGCACAAATACGCCCCTGCAAATTACTCGGCCCCTCCTCCCAAGTTGTAACGCACGCCACTGCGCAAACTACAGTTTCGCTTCCTCTCCGCTAGCTTGCCGGCGCGCTACCGGCGGCGGAACCCAAGCCACCGTCGGCAGCCAGCCGCCAACCGCCACTCTCCTGCAGCTCCCGGTCTAGTGCGCACGTATAATGTGAGACCATTCCGCGCCCATTCTGGAAAGTTCCACGCGGGAACAATGGAACGTGTTTTACCTCGTGATACACGAGGACACAGAGAATGGCCGAATTCTTTCCCGACACTGAAGATACAAGAGTCCAGACACTCACTGTGAGTACCCAAGCCGTTATATCCCCCCATATTTGCGTGTGTTCGATGTAAATTCACCGCGGAGATAAATAACCCCTTCCCGAGAGAGAGATTGTAGGGACAGATTCCTCCATTTTAGACAGAACTGTTGTTGCTACCCTGTACTACTCTGTATGCATTATTGTAATATTGTGTTTACGCAAGTGTTTTACCCAATATAACTATTGTTTACCCTGGCTACTGGTTTCACTGTCTTCCCCCAGCCCGTAGAAATTTGAGCTATATTTCAGGGAAGCCACACCAACGCCTCACAGATCCTACCACCCTGGTGGTGAGGGCCTCTCCCGCTTTGCTGACCATCCTGAGCTAGTCTGTCGGCAGAATGTAGGGACCCCAGGAAAGGTCCGCTAACAGGGTTAAGACAATAATATTTATTAAAAATTAATGCAACAAATATGTTTTTTGGTAGCAACTTGTGTTACCCGGCATAAATTATTATAACGAACTTCTCGTATCATGATAGATTTTATGACGATCCCTCGTGTAATAGTTGATTTTATAACATTCTCATGTGTAGCGTTAGATTTTATAATGATCTCTCGTGTAATGGTAACAAAACGTAATTGTTCATATAATTAAAAAAATTACCCTTTTCAATACGGAAGGTGTGAACAGTGCATACACAAGCGGCACTAACAAGGCGGCTGGTATGACATGATACACATAATTGACAAGATAAGGTTTCGAGGAGCAAATGCGTGTGCGCGAAGTAGAGTTTACTTCACAGGACCGCTTATGATTGCAGAAGAGACCCAAGTCGGTTTTACATACTCTTTGCTTGAGAAAAAAAAATGTACAAGTGACTACAAGTCAAGTTTACATACACTTTACCCTTAAAGTGACAGCGTGATTATAGATAAAATACGACGATGTTATTGGTGCGGGGAACGAAATGCTGTTTGTTCGTCAAACCAATAATTCATTTCCAGAAAAGATATGTTTTTTATCTAATTCTGAATAAAAAACGCCAGAGCAACTGGGTATAACAATTGAGCGCCATTCAATTTTTAGGAGAATTGAAAAACTACAAACTAGCAAGAGGTGCAAGTTCAGACCTAAAGGAGGTGTCTGTCTCTATAGTCGAGCTGACGTCAACTGTGTGCGACTGTTGAATCTGGAAAACTCCAGATTCGACGTAATGTGGGTACGCGTCAATCTTGCCAGTACGGTAAGATTCTACGCGTGTTTATACCGCTCACAGAACCTTAGCGAATCAGACACGTCCGAGCTCTTCAAACATTTAAGCGACACTATTGATGACCTCTTGCCCCGCTACCTAACAGCAGAGTTTGTGGTCCTGGGGGACTTCAATGTTCATAACGAACCTTGGTTGAAGTTCTCAGGATCAACAGACTCGGCTGGACGCCAAGCGGAATCCTTTGCCCTTTGCTACGGATTGGAGCAAATGGTTCAGGAGCCTACAAGGGTTACTGATGTCCAGACTCACCGTTCCAATCTGTTAGACCTATTTTTAACTACTGTGCCACACGGTTACAGGATTGAAGTCACAGCGCCTTTAGGATCATCCGACCACTGCCTGGTGACGACATCAATCCCTGTAAACTTCAGACCACCAAACGAGAGACTGAAGAGAAAAGTGTGGCACTATAGGTCAGCAGATTGGTTCGGTCTGCGGGCACATTTTAATGCTTTTCCGTGGTCAGCTGTCTGTTTTCGGACTTCGGATCCCTCAAGATGTGCCCAGGAAATTGGTGAAGTCATCACATCCGAAATGGATGGCTTTATCCAATCTACTGTTAAGGACACTGGTGTAGGCTCAAAGCCGTGGTTCAGTCGACAATGCGCTGAAGCAGTGCGACGAAAAAACGCGGCTTACCGAGCCTACAACACATCTAGAACATCCGAAGACAGAACAGCTTTTACAACAAATGGCAAAGGAAACCAAGAGAATCTTAAATAGGTCAAAATTCGAGCACGACCAGCAGATCAGCAGAAAGCTGACTGCATGCCCGTATGGTAGCAGGCAATTCTGGTCGCTTGCGGGCTCAATAGGTCGCAATTTCTGCAAATCCAGTCTGCCACCTCTTACCAGACCTGACAGCTCACTAGCAAACACCGCCACCGAAAGGCTAACTTACTAGGTAAAATGTTTGCGGATAACTCAACCCTCGATGACACGTCAGTTCCTCACTGCGGTTTTCGTATGAAAAAGCTGAGGATCCGGCATCGGGAAGTACTCCATGTTTTACGAGGGCTTGATGTTAATAAAGCTAGTGAGCCTGACGGAATACCTGCCCTGGTACTGCAAATCTGCGCTGCAGAAATAGCTCCAATTTTGACGAAGCTTTTTAAACTGTCCCTGAAGACTGGTTCTGTGCCCTCTGGTTGGAAAAAAGCGGTTATCCATCCTATTCCAAAGAAGGGGGACCGCTCCAACCCGGCCAACTACCGCCCCATAGCGATCACATCAGTTCTGTCTAAGGTGATGGAACGTGTGATCAACGACAAACTGCTCACATACCTCGAGAAGAACAAAATCATTAACTCTTTCTGGCGTATGTGATGCATGTTTGGAGGCGATGCCTGGAAGGTTTCGGTGAGACCCAAATGGTTGCACTGGACATCTCCAAGGCCTTTGACCGGGTTTGGCACTGAGGACTTGTCAACAAACTGCATTCTTACGGACTTCCCGCATCCTTGTGTACGTGGATTTACGACTTCTTGAGGGAGAGGTCGATTCAGACGGTAGTCGATGGTTTCACCTCTTCCTCACACTCAATAAATGCTGGCGTCCCACAGGGATCGGTTCTGTCTCCGACTTTGTTTTTGTTGCACATCAACGACCTTTTGTCATGTGCACCAATTCATTGTTATGCGGATGACAGTACAGTTCATGATAGCTTTTTGTTTGACAAGCCCCCAAAGGGCTCACAAACTCCAACAGCTCGTAAGGCTTTGAAGCAAAGAATGGACGGTTACCTCGAGAGTGTTTTCTCTTGGGGTAAAAATAATCTCGTTGAATTTAATGTTTCAAAGACCCAATCTTGTCTGATTACGTCTAAAAGGGATCGAAATGAAAATCTAGTCGCTTTCAACGGAAGCAATCTTCCGAACAGGCCCTCCATTGATATGCTTGGTGTAACCCTAAGTGACAAGCTGAGGTATGGGGGCTCCATCGAAGCCAGAGTAAAGTTAGCCTCCCAAAAACTGGGCGTACTGTACAGGGCCCGCAGATACTTTAATAGTACACAACTGCTAACCCTGTACAAATCGCAAGTGCGCCCCACGGTTGAATTTGGCAGCCACTTCTGGTCTGGAGCTCCAAAATACCTGAAAAATACCCTCCACTCTGTGCAGAAACGGCGGTCCGTTTGATAGATTCTCCCATCTTAACAGACGGATTGCAATCTTTAGAGCACAGGCGTCGGGTGGAAATGCTATTCTTGTTCTACCGGTATTACAATGGAAGATGCTCCGAGGAACTAGCATCATTGAACCCTTCGGCACCGGTGCATAGTCGGAAAACACGCCAAACGCGTGCCCAACATTTGTACACAGTTACATTTGTCACATGAGAACGGGTCGTTTCTTCGACTCGTTCTTGTGTTCAACAGCTCGGCTGTGGAATAATTTGCCGGCCTCTGTGTTTCCTCCTTCCTACAACATGGGTCTCTTCAAGACCAATGTTCATTCCTTCCTCTCCTCAAAAAGACCCTCCACACAGCATCCCAGATGACATAGGCCCTAATAGTGTATAGACGAACAGTAACATTAATGAGTAAAACTTCTCCATACGATGTCTTTTTCCTTAAAAGTGGCATGTTTTTTGCGCAGATTATATCTGTCTGCACTCTTTTGGTGGGCCAACAGTAGGGCATCGGTGACTTCGCTGTAAATGGCGGATAATTGAATGAAGGAGTCGATGAAGGGAAATCATGATTCCTATGTAGAGAGCCGTGAACAACTTGTTCCATACCATGCTTGAGAAAGAATTGGGTATATCCAGTAGTGAAGTTTACTGTATTGTTCATAGCTGCTTGGATTTACACCATGTACGCTGGTCCTTGTCAACTAGGATGGCCAGAGCTGTATTGATGGTTTGGTTGTAACGCTCCACTGTGTTATTTTGAGGTGTGTAGAGAGTGTTATAAAATATGTCCTTTATTCCGTATTTGGACAAGAAATCTTTAAATTCATTTGCGATAAACTGTTTTCCGTTATCAACGATGACAGTTCTTGGGATTCCATAAGGTATGAAAATGTGATTTTCCACAAGACTGATATAATTGCAGAAGCGGTGGCTCTTTTCAGGGGAAAAATCCAACAGAATTTCGTGAAAACGTCCACTATGCTGAGTATGTGCATGTTTCCAGCATAACTTCTTGGGAAAGGTCCTATGAGATCCATGGATAAGGATTTCAGGGGTCTGTCGGCACGTTTGGGTTTACCCATGAAACCAGCAGACGGGGCCGTGCTGTGTTTATATTTATTTATTTATTATTTATTTATTTATTTATTTATTTATTTATTTATTTATTTATTTATTTATTTATTTATTTATTTATGTATTTATTTATTTATTTATTTATTTATTTATTTATTTATTTATTTATTTATTTATTTATTTATTTATTTATTTATTTATTTATTTATTTATTTATTTATTTATTTATTTATTTATTTATTTATTTATTTATTTATTTATTTATTTATTTATTTATTTATTTATTTATTTATTTATTTATTTATTTATTTATTTATTTATTTATTTATTTATTTATTTATTTATTTATTTATTTATTTATTTTTTTTTTTTTTTTTTTTTTTTTTTTATTTATTTATTTATTTATTTATTTATTCATTCATTCATTTATTCATTTATTTATTTATTTATTTATTTTTTTTTTTATTTTTTTTTTTATTTATTTATTTATTTATTATTAGTTTCAATAGCAAGGTTTGTACATATATGTATAATGTATAGTATAAGTATAGATTCTTTTTTTTTCTTACAGACCTCACTAGGATTTCCTGTTCTGAGGTGGCCTGTAGTTTTTTAAAATATTTGTATTTGGTTATGGATAGTCTTTATATCGTCTTCATGATGTTTGTAATTTTATTATCACTTTGATCTCTGAGCCATGTTTTTACTTTTGTTTTAAATATATTCATTTCCTTTATATTTTTGATTTGATCTGGTAGAGCATTGTATAATTTCATAGCATGGAATTTATTATTTCTCTGTCCAAAAGATGTGTTCAAACTGGGAGTAACCAGGATGTTATTGCTTACTGCCCTGGTTGAGTATTTATTTTGGGCAGTGGAGTATTCATATATGTTTTTTTTTTCAGTTTAAATAAAATATTTTTGAATAAAGTTTCTGTACATTGAAGATTTGAAAGTTATTAAATTTTTCTTCCGTCGGAGTTCTAAGCGGAACTTTCAATATTGTCTTTAGTACTCCTTTTTGGGCTATATTGAGTCGCTCTGTGTGAGTGCTCAAGGCAGACCCCCATCCAGTTATACCGTACTCTATTTGTGATTGACACAAAGCATAGTATACTTTTTTTAATATCGTTTATGTTGAGGATATTACGAATGTTTCTCAAGAAGTATATGTACTTGGTTAGTTTTTTGTAATTACATCAATTTGTGAGTTCCATCGGAGATTATCATCAATTTCAATTCCAAGATATTTGATGCTTTTGGAGTGTGCTATAGTGGGACATTGAAGTTCCCACCACTGTCCCGCCCCGGTATAGGCGACTTATGGTCGCCCCTTCGGAGCTCTCGCAAGAATCTAATTTTTTTGAATGAACGACTCTACATTTAATAAAACGAATCTAGACCTTCAATGCCCCTGCATACTTTGTTAGGTGGCGGAAATGTAGGATCGCCTACAGACTGTACTGTAATGGTCAGTATACTAATACTACAGGTGTTAGTGGTACATAAGAAATTCGATATAGAAAACAAAAAAATAGTATTTCAGCAACCATCATGAGTTATGCATGCAGTTGCTGATGAACGGAGGGAGACCACACACTCCAGAGCTGCAGGTATCTGTGTATGGAATAGAAAAAAAAAGCAATGAAATAAGTGTAGATATACAAAATTGAAATAGAAATGGTGAAAGTAACCAACCGGCAACCGGCAGTCCCCGTGAGAATGAAGAAGGTTGTGTGTCCAACGTTACGACATCCAAAGGAGTCGTCCTTTAGCCAGCTAGCCGGTGGTGCCTAGACGACGTAATTGGACGACCATTCAGAAGACCCTCGCGAGGAAAGCGTCGGGTAGCCGGAGGCGGGACGGACAACCTTCGGACGCCGCTCAGTCTTTCCCCCAACCCTTTCATGTCAGGGGGGGTGGCGCGGGCGCCGGGTGGAGCCCACCAAGTCCAACAGGCCGGCCCAAACAAGTAAAGCAGGGACAAGGCCCAAAGTCCAACCCCTTTACTGGGGAAAAGGACAATACAAAATAGGCAACGGAGTTCAGTTCAACCTCCAAATAAACTATATAACATAGGGAGAAAAGAAGAATAAAAAAATAAAACAAATGAAGACAAAATAATAATACATCAATCATTGATGCTAAATGAGTTGATGTTGGAGACCCCCATGGCGCTCATGAATAGATCATTAATACAGAGCAATATGAAATAATATTAATGGTAACAGTAAGTAGATGCTGTAAAAAAAGGCAAAGTATACTAAACATGAAAAATTGTAAAAATGAAATTAAAAATTAAACCGCAGAGCTGCAAAACAGAAAAGTTTAAATATTTATATAGCCGCAATCTTCCAAATGTAAAAGTTTTGGTGAAATAGCATAACAATATAGAAGGGGAAGAAATATAATGTACATGTAGATTGTAGACTAAAAATGTTGACAATACTGCAGAGCTGCAAACAGTAAAGCTGTAAACTTTTAAATGAAAATAACAAAAGAAAAATAAATTAAAAATATAAAAGTATATACATCCAAAGCAAGTGAGTGAAAGAAAATTTTTGAATCGTAGTCCGTGGTATATCAGGAACCAGTACACCTGGTAACCTATATTAAACTAGTCAGCGACTCTGAGAGCAGGCCATCTTTCAACCCAGATCCTTGCAAATTTACGCAGGCACTCGAAATTCACCTTGTTCGAAACTAGATCAGTGTTCCACACTGGTCTAATCGGTACATCCAAACCATCTAGCATTTCCTCTCTAGCATCCATCATTATCTCACAGTGCCACAGAATGTGCTCGGCCGTCTGGTTGGTGCAACCGCACGCGCAGTTGGGATGAGGGGACAGGGAGAGGGAATGAAGTCTCCCCCTGAACTCCCCATGACCAGACAAGAGTTGGGTCACGTAGTGGTCTAGTTTTAGGAAGGCCCCTTCCATTCTGACTTTAACTGATGGGAAGAAGGAGAAGGTCCATCTTCCCAAATTCGACCTATCCCAACGAAGCTGCCACTCCTGGAGCGACAGTTCCCTCATTGAACGAAGCAGACCAGGGAGAGTCCCCGGACCACCCGGAGTTAAAACTACACCAAGATGAGTTGCCGGGGTTCCTCTGGTCAGCTTCTGCTTCGTAATCACCTCCCTGATTTCAAGATCGATTGGTTATAAACCGGCCAAAACAGGCAAAGCGTCCGAAGCAACGGTTCTATACGCACCGGATAGTGCCAACAGAGGCGTACGTTGGCCCCTCTTGAGAGCCAAGAGTATGAGCGAATTATCCAAGCGGTGCTCCCAAACAGATGCAGCATATGAAACTTGCGCCACATATACATATCTGTATAGAATTCGCAACACAGGATTACGCAATCCCCACTCAGCTGTGGAGAGTCTCCTTAGCTTCAAAAAGAGAGCCTGAGCCTTGCTGGATACATCCTTGACGTGAGACAGAAAAGAGGACGATCGATCTAGTGTAACGCCTAAGTATTTTACATTATCGAAAAAACGGATGTTGGACTCTCCCATTTTGATGGTCGGGTTTCTGTTTCTGCTGAGATAACCCTTCATCAGGAGACCCTTGGTCTTGTGGGGAGCGAAGGTCATTTTGTTTCTTTTTCCAAAATCCAGGAACATCTGCAAACCTTCACTGCCTTTCTTTTCCACTTCTTTTCTACTGTCCCCAGAGACCAGATACATTTTGTCATCAGCGTAATCGACAGAGATACATCCTTCAGGCAAGGGTAACCTGGAGGAGTCATCGAAGGCGATATTCCACAGGCCAGGACCAAGAATGGAGCCCTGCGGGCATCCCATGTCTGCTTCCCGCTGGATGCAAAAGTCACCAAATGAGATAGTAATAGTTCTGTCTGACAGATAATCATCAACGACTTTAAACAGAAGTTTGGAACACTGCCTGTTTTTCACCTTCGTGCGTATCATTGCCCACCACGCATGATCGAAGGCACCAGTTATGTCGAGGAAAATTGCCACAACGTACCTCTTGGGACAAACCTTCACCCAATCAAGCACATACGACAGGGCGTGCACCGTGGATTTCCCGGGGACGAAACCAAACTGCATATCACTGGCCGGGGAGAGTGTTTTCCGTAGACGTTCCCTGATTAATTTCTCCAGAATTTTACCTAACACAGGGAGTAATGTTATAGGTCTATACGCTTTTATGTCTGATAATGGTGTGTCGTTCCCCTTGGGTATAATCCGGAGCACGCCGCGCTTCCATTCTGAGGGAAAAACACCTCTTCTCATGCATGTGTCCATCACCTGGAAGAGCTCCTCCTTGGCGTGGACCCAGACTTGCTTCGCAATTACGCCGTTGAGCCTATCATGCCCTGGTGCCTTCTTAGGACCCAAACCCTTAATTATAACTTCAATTTCTGCCTTAGTGACTCTAGACATGTTATCCTCTTGGGCGAGGTCCCTAGGCGGTAGCCGTGCCAGATTTCTAATCTGTTTATGGTGGTCACTTTCCCCAATTACTGAATCTACAGGAACTAACTCGCCCAGAAGAGTCTCGAGGGTAGAGGCCACGTCCACCGTCTCAGCGTTCCTCCCATCAAAATTCCCAATTACAGTAGACAAATACCGGTCAGATCCTTTTCCGGATTTCTCAATTGCGCTGTGGATATTCCACGGGTTGGCGTTACCCACATCTTGGACCCAATTATGCCAAGCAGCTCGTTTCGCATGAAGAACAGCCCGCTTAAAAGCCGACCTGGCAGATCTGAGGTCGTCCCGGAGAGCGGCCGTCTCCTCCTCCGTACGGCCGCCGCTCCTAGCCGATCCCAGCGCCCTGTGGGCTCTCTTGTAGGCCCCCTTCAGCGAAGTCAGCTCAGGTGACCACCACGGCGTCCGAATGCTCGTCTTTGGGTTTAATCTGCCCAGAGACGAGTTGGCAGCAGATACAACCGCCTTGTTAAAAAAATTTCCCAAATTATCCGGATCAGTAGCAGCTACATGATGAAAATCCCTTAATGTATCTCGTAGAGCTATCCCAAAGTTATCCCAATTCGCCCTAGTGGTGTTGAAATTCCAGGAGGATCTTGGAATCTCAGTTTTCTTAACACCAACCGTATAAGTAATAAGTCTATGATCCGAATTTATTTCGCACTCATGGACTGTCCTATAGTGGGACAGAGGCATGATAAGCCTTGATTTTGTTGATAAATTCCTTGGCATGTGTGTAATTTGAGATTTAAGTCCTCCGACGGCTGCCCTCTGGCTGTTATAGAAAATGTAAGATATTTTGTTTTATTAACATTAAGCGTGAGGGAGTTTCTTTTAAGCCAGGTTTGCAGGAGACTAAGCCCGTGTTCCGCTTCTTTGTAAGTATTTATCCAATCTTTTTCGTTAAATAAAATTACTGTGTCATCAGCAAAACTAATAATTTTTCCTCTTGTTTCTAGGTTACAGATATCATTTATGTATATCAAAAAACAATATTGGTCCTAGTACGCTTCCTTGCGGTACGCCATGGTTGATTAGGAGAGGTTCGCTTTTTCTCTTATTAATATGAACGCTCTGTATACGCTCCATCATATAGCTTTTTAGCAAGTTTAGTGTTGTATTTGTCATACCAATTTTTGTAAGTTTAGCAAAAAGTATTTTGTGATCTATTGTATCAAAAGCCTTTTGTAAGTCTATGAAGATTGCCAAAGTTTTTTCTCCACTGTCTAAACTTTTAGTGATCGTATCTGTAATTTTTTCTATGGCGTCACTAGTACTTAAGTTCTCCCTAAAACCATACTGTGTTTCGGATAATATGCTTTAGACTTCACACTTAGAGATGTAATTGCGGACCTGCTTAAAAAGACCGGGCCAGTAATAGTTCAGGCCAATTTTCTTGTATGTCGTGAAGGTGCCAGGATGTATGGACTCAGGAGCGCTATGGTTGTTGAATATAATTTGCTCTTGCTTATTAGCCGCTATTTGCTTAATAAGAGATAATTCTTTTGAAAAATTAATGCTAGACAGTGGCACAGAAACTAATCTGTGTACCATTAAATGAAAGGTTGAGTGTTTATAACTGGCTACGACCCGGACTTAATTACTATAATACTTAATAAGAAACAAAAACAAATAGCTACTAATAAATTCCTTTATAAAAGCACCCCGACCATCAATAACGATACTCAAAAATACAATTGGCGGAGGATTTTATATATAAATATTTTTTCTAACCTAAGCGTTAGGAACCTTCCTTCAGATATTAAACCGGCCTTTTATACAAATAATAACCTCGGAAAATTTTTAATTAATACTAAAGATAAAGAAGATAGTTTATCTCATTCGGGTATCTATAAACTTACCTGCAATGATTGTCCTGCTTTCTATATTGGAAAAACAGCACGAAATGTCAATATTAGGGTAAAAGAACATTTACGCTGCGCTGTTTGAATGGAAAGGGTTTCTCTGAGCTTGCAAATCACTTAATCTCAGCAGACCACAGTTTTAATAAAACTTCAGCAACGCGCATGTTACATAAAAACAGTATTGGTATTAAATTAGATAACTTAGAAGCCTTAGAAATAAGAAAATCATTAAATACTAATATGTCAGAATTCCTACTTCATAATCAGATAAATTTATCAAATCAAAAAAATACACCCTATAGCCCTATATTTAACTTGTTCCCTACAATCCATCCCAGCCCATGATGTGTAAATATGTATTATAATGTTATTCTGAGGCCCTTAATTATTAATAAATTTGCATTACTCTAAATATTGTCCTGTATATTATAAATGTAGAATACATCAAACTTTTATTATTTAATTGAATCCCGTTAACTGTTGTGTTTAGATGTGTATTGTTGTCTCCCTCCCTCTAATTGATTATCTATTGTACCGCCTTCAAATACTTTGTCTCTGTCTAACTATGTTCATTTGTCATATTCTTTCTCCCTCTGTCGCTCAACTTATATATAACTAATAACTCTGTCTTAATATTTAGTTATTATTTTATCCTGAGGAAGCTTGGTCGAAGCGAAACCGGTAGATATATAAATAATAAATTCGTTTAAATACAAAGTGTTGTTTTATTCTTTATAATATAATGTCTAACCACCGAGTAATCGCTTCTTATGAAAAAAAACATAAAATTTAGTTTGCAATATGAAATATTATAATTAATTTGAAATTTTGTACACTTAAATATACAAATTACTAAAATAAGAATTTTTAAACAAATATATATAAATTATTGTAACTGTTGGTTTTCCAAAAAAATAAAAAAAGAGTTACAAACGGAAGTGCTGTCGTCTATACATAAGTACGCTAAAAAAGCTTTTTTTTATTTCGGTTTTGAATTCAAGAATTCATGAACATTAACTAAATTATTATTATGAGGATTATTAATGAATAATGACGATAGTTTAAAACTTGGGGAATTACATGATGTCATTAATGACGATAGTTTAAAACTTGGGGAATTACATGATGAAACTACATAACTACATAAACTCAAATGTAATGATTGTCCTTCATTTTATATTGGAATTTTTTAAATCAGAATCAAAGAACATTTAAGGTGTCTTAATAATAATATTTTTTCTGAGTTCGCTAACCATATCATTGAAAATAACCATAGTTTTGAAAAAATACGGGAATAAAAAATATTCTTCATGTTAATCATAAAGGAAAACGCTTAGATAGCTTAAACGCCTTGGAAATAAAAAAAAATCCCTTAAAAATAATGAATCTATTATCAACAAACAAAAAATATTGTCTTATAGCCCAATCATGGATATATTCCCCTACCCACCCGCTCTTAATACCTAGCAACGGCTCCACCCCTACCATAATAATACATTGTTCCCATTAACTATTTTGTAACTGTCAAATCAGTATACGTTTGCCCTGAACAGGGGGGTATTAACTCCGGTCAAAAACTTCAACCGACAACAAAGATAGATAATAATATCTATGACTGTGTGACGCCGTTCCTCAGTCCACCAATGGGAAGACTTTGCATCTTTGCATTTTTTATGTTGACGGTTGCGGATCTGCGCAATTATATTTCAAAATGGTCGCTTTACGATTCGTTCGCATGTTGTGATCGAATGTAAAATTGCTTCTAAAATAGGCGCGGTGTGAAATCAGCAGACTTTAATACATTGATTACCCGATTTTAAGAACTCGTGCATATGTTTGTGGCTAAGAGTGTGGCGAAATGGTACATTTCGTTGATTCAATTGAGGACGCGAAACCCATTCATCATAACCTAATACAAATATTCATATGAAATTCTCTTTGCTACGGTTCTTCTTGTCAAAGGTACATTCATTTGCAGTTTAAACTTTTTTCTCCATTTGCATTTGTTTTGTTTTGTTGTATCTTAGTTTTCATGTATCTTTTAAAATATTTTCAGCTCGAAACACAAAAGCGTGACGGCTGACCATAAATATAAATATACCAAACCACCCAGGCTGGTGGAGACTGAGGATTACTGGTGCCCGCGCCAACAGAGTACTGCTAACGTTTATTAAATATTTTTTATGAGAGTCAGTTGACTTATTTTGGTGCACATTTAAAGGCATTTTTAATTTATGATGATTCTTTGTTGTAGGTATGTAGGACGGTAGCATTGTTGTGTCATATGAGGAGATGGGGGCTGACGTGTTCCACCACTCTGTGGCAGCGCTGTCCTTGTGAGAACACAAGAAGGAAATCTATTCCATGGACTGGACCAGGATGCGACAGGAAAAACACATTCTCAGTACGCTTGACTTTCTTATTCTGTATTTTCTATTTTTATCAGTAAAGGAGTACGAAAACAGTATGCAATATAGTTGTGAATGATGAATCCTTAGAGCGGGTGGATGAGTTTGTATATCGTGAGAAGTATGTTTACGAGAGACGGGAAGGCTGATAGAGATATTGAATAAATGGACTGAATGCCATTGGCGCTAACAAAAAACAGTTTAAAGAAGCGAATCTAGCAGTCTACAACAGAGTGCTGGTACCCACTTTGATGTATGGCAGTGAGGCATGGAACTGATAGAGGAAAGTAGACTGAATGCTATAGCAATGAGATCCCTGAGGCGTATGTGTTGTAAAACCATGCATCGTCCTGTATATTTTCTGCTCTATATTAGTGATCGATGAACCGGTGGATGATGGAAATGGTTTGTCTACTTTGTAGCTGGAAGTAAGATTGTAGAAATATATTATGAGTTTGTGCAGAGCGCCTTTGAGGTGATTTTTTTACAAAAATTGTGTTAAACAAATCATCTATATATCATTACTCTTATGATTGTGTGAGAAATGTGGAGATCCGCAAAGAATGCAAGGCTGATGTAAGCATAATGAGTAAGATTAAGAAAGAGACCCTCAGATGGTTTGGGTATGTAAAGCGAATGAACAAAGCTTTAAATGCAAGTAGAATATATGAAGTCGGGGATGCCGGAGGAAGGCCCGACACGATCAAGTGAATCAGATACTTGCGCCGGGCCACGGCAAATGTCAGAATAGTACAATAAGATGTATGAGTCGATGTGTGAATGTGAATGAGGCAAAGAGTGTGTGCCAAGACCGAGTTGTTTGGCCGTCCGTCCTATCTGCCTACCCCTGCGGGGAAACGGCGTGATGGTTATTCTTGTATTTCCTGTTTATAATAAAATACTAAAACATGTAATTGAGTTTTCATTTCTCTATACCAGAGAAGTGCCAAATTCGATATTGTCGTAGGAACGCTAATCTTATTTGAAATTGTGCTTCCCGTTTTGAAGGGATTGAAATTTCAAGTAATTTTAGGTTATTTTACGACAGTTGGTTTCTTGAAGCAATGGGTTTCCATCTGACAAAAGCTCTGTCTAGAGAAAATGAGCTGTAAAGAAAAGTAAGTTCATTTTCTCAAGCAGCAATCCGTCAGATGCAGCTCTTGTTGCTCTGGGAAAGTTTTTGAGATTTCATTTTATTTTTAGGCTAATGAATTAGGTAGGTACCGAGAGAAGAATTATATTGTTTATGGTTGAGCCTTTTTTTAATTCTTGTCGATGGTATGTGTGACGTCATATCACATCGGTGACCAAATATATATACATATATATATAGATAGCATGTAAATATAGTAAATAGCGTTGACACTTCGCCAGTACAAAAAGCATCAAGTTATCAATCTAATGATTGGTTTATTTATGGCCCTGAAGAAGGAACGGTCGTTCCGAAACCGGTCGGCTTTACTCAAATATATAAGTGGTTCAAACAAAGTAAAATTGTTTCATTTACTTATTTTAATATTCATAATGGTGTCGTATTACAATAATAACTTTTTTATATTACACGTTTATATTACGTGCGAATTTAATGCTAACATATTTTAGAATAACTGAGTGAAATAAAACTAATTACCAATATCGACATTTAAATACACAAATTTGCAGCTGGAGTGTTTTACGTGATTTGCCTTAATATTCAGTTTTGTTTTGATTGATTGTTCGAATTAATCAGACAGTTCTAATCACGAACAGCAGTCCATTTTTTATTCAGTTATTATAAGTAAAGGTACAATAACCTTTTTTTCTTTTGTTTGTGATTAAGGCAAAAACCACTTTATAATACGTCTGCGTAAGTAAACACGTTTTTTTAGTTCCGCGTGAAGTGGCATTTCTACAGTTTACATGAAAAAAAAACAATCGGAAAGCGATAAAACAATCCTATAAATATGGTGAATTTTTCAAATCAGATATTTTTTAATTCTTTTTTTTTCACCCGAGTGATTGTGAACTTTATTTCACTTATTGTAGTTTTTTATCATTGCTCATAATGCCCAAGAATTACTAACAAACTACCCATTACGTATTTTCATAATTACGTAGTAGGGTAATTATTATAATGGCCTTAATGATGTCGTATCGCCATAATAATTATACTATATTTTGAATTTAATTGCGGTATGCTTTATACAACCTACCACGGACGGTGGTTATCCCCGGGTGAAACCAAGTTAAGTTTTACGCTTTTAGTTCGGTTCCAAACCGCGCGGTGTTACAATACGACGGAAAGCTTTTAAGTTTTAATTTGGAATTATAACCGCGAGTCGCCAGGGACGGGCATTAAACAATACGGTGCCACCTCACGCGGCACTTAGCCGAGACCAGCACCATAATACTAATGAACATTACGCAAGGCGCTGTCCGCCAGCTTTTCACGATGTCAACAGATGTCCTTTTATGTTGCGATATTTCACAGTTATGACGCGCACATACGATAAAGCAGTCGCAGTGGCCGTAACAAGCAATGAACGTGATTTGGACGAAGGTCGTAACGCATGTCGCACGTACGGGGGAATACTGTCACTCTCCGTCATTGTTGTTTCATCCCATATATGTACCCGATGTTTTGGTTAAGTATGAAAATGAAAGTCAGCATAACAAAAACAGCCGTCTCTTAGTTTATTAATTTAAACGCCATAGAATGGCTTTTACATTCAATTGGTACATGATATTATAAGTATACAGTGGTACACGGGAGATTATCAATAATAACAAAATAAGAATTAATATTTAACAAAGTATGTATGATAAAAGCAAGTATTTAGGTAAAGAATACTATTTATATGTTACTTAAATACTGTTACTATACTATATATATATTTTCGGTTACCTCGAGAGTGTTTTCTCTTGGGGTAAAAATAATCTCGTTGAATTTAATGTTTCAAAGACCCAATCTTTTCTGATTACGTCTAAAAGGGATCGAAATGAAAATCTAGTCTCTTTCAACGGAAGCAAGCCCTCCATTGATATGCTTGGTGTAACCCTAAGTGACCAGCTCAGGTATGGGGGCTCCATCGAAGCCAGAGTAAAGTTAGCCTCCCAGAAACTGGGCGTGCTGTATAGGGCCCGCAGATACTTTAATAGTGCACAAATGCTAACCCTGTACAAATCACAAGTGCACCCCACGGTTGAATTTGGCAGCCACCTCTGGTCTGGAGCTCCAAAATACCTGAAAAATACCCTCGACTCTGTGCAGAAACGGGCGGTCCGTTTGATAGATTCTCCCATCTTAACAGACGGATTGCAATCTTTAGAGCACAGGCGTCGGGTGGGAATGCTATCCTTGTTCTACCGGTATTACAATGGAAGATGCTCCGAGGAACTAGCATCATTGATCCCTTCCGCACCGGTGCATAGTCAGGAAACACGCCAAACGCGTGCCCAACATTTTGTACACGGTTGACATTTGTCACATGAGAACGGGTCGTTTCTTCGACTCGTTCTTATGTTCAACAGCTCGGCTGTGGAATGATTTGCCGGCCTCTGTGTTTCGTCCTTCCTACAACATAGGTCTCTTCAAGACCAATGTTCATTCCTTCCTCTCCTCAAAAAGACCCTCCACACAGCATCCCAGATGACATAGGCCCTGAGGGAAATTATTTTCCTCAAGGCCTCCTGTGTGGAGTTAATGTCAAAAAAAAAAAACTAAAAAAATAAGGTAAATATTCGGAACAAACGTCAACGGTTAATACGCACTTTTTTTTAAAACCTTTAGATTCTTCTTAATTACCATAAAAGACAACTATTTGCATTCCGGGAAGTTGAAAATGTTACATTTTTAATTTTAGTTACGTAAATTGAAAATTTGCTTTCGTATTTAAACACAACGCTTCACCATATGCAATTTGTAATGATTATTGTCATTTTGGTATTACTGATTCCCTTTATTATAAACAGAGAAAAAAACCTACGGCTAGAAACCATTGATTTTCAGTTTTTTTTTAATATTAAATAGTACCTACTTTATATAAAGGTGAAAGAATTTGAATGAAAATAACTAATATAAAAATCTTTTTTTAACGCATAAAAAAAGTATGAAAGTAACCTAACCTAACCTAACCTAACGTACGAACCTATCCTAACCTAACCTAACTTACCTAACCTAACCTAACCTAATAACCTAACCTACTAACCTAACCTACTAACCTAACCTAACCTAACCTAACCTAACCTAACCTAGCCCAACCTAACCTAACCTAACCTAACCTACTAACCTAACCTAACCTAACCTAACCTAGCCCAACCTAACCTAACCTAACCTAACTAACCCAACCTAACCTACTAACCCAACCTAACCTCTTACCTTTATTGACAAAAAAATCGTTAAACATCAATTCTTT
Source organism: Limnephilus marmoratus (assembly GCA_917880885.1). Classification (NCBI taxonomy): domain Eukaryota; kingdom Metazoa; phylum Arthropoda; class Insecta; order Trichoptera; family Limnephilidae; genus Limnephilus; species Limnephilus marmoratus. The sequence goes on from OU862922.1 coordinate 14,431,229, forward strand.
AAAAAAAAACTCCCAGGATTTATCTAGTTTGTATTCCAAGCAAAGTTTCTAACTAAATTAGTGCTTACCTAATTCAAAATTCGTGGTATAACTAATTTTCTAGCCACTCGTTATTTTATACAGCCAAAGAAATGTGAAATATCAGTAATACCAACATATTAAAATAACAATTATATTGCAAACAGAGTGATTTAACAGTGTGAAAGCAAATTTTCAATATAAGTAAATAAAATTTAAAATGTAACATTTTCAACCTCCCCGAATGCAAATAGTTGTCTTTTATGGTAATTAAGAAGAATTTAAAAGTTTTATAAAAAAAAGTGCGTATTAACCGTTGACGTTTGTTCCGAACAATTACCAAAAATAATAACAAATTTATAATAACAGAGAACATAATACTTAAACATTTCATAATACTAATTATTTAGAATAAAAAAGATGTAAACAAAGGGGACTTGTCAGAAAAGTTATCAACAGTATTTATGGACACTAAATAGAGTAAATTTGTATTGAGTTTATTGTTACCTTCAAAGTTATCTTGTTTGGAATTACTAAGCAATTAGATATTGCTAATTAGCTAACTATTTCAGGGCTGTCAGTTAAAGATTTAAAAAATTTCTTGTTATTAAAAAAAATCATTTTTAATAAAATAATACATTTAAAAGTCTGATAGTAAAGATATTTATGAAAAACAGAAAAATTAAAACACAGCAGGCTGTCCGTGATGCTGTGTGCAGCCTGTGCTCCCTGAGTAGGGTTGCCATCTGTCCAGCTTTAGCCGGACATATTTGGCCTTTTTAGGTCGTGTCCGGCTAAATATTTATATGTCCGGCCTGTACCGCTTTTGTTAGGCTTTTTGTTAGTGTAACGCGGTGCACGCAATGCCTGCAGAACGAAAACAACGCAAGCTTCGCAAGGACAAGGCATAACACTGTAACGCTGTCCGAAACGTTGGCTAAAGGAGGAGGGTAGCGCAACACGGCATAACACCCCAAAAATACACAATAAAAATACTTTTGGTCGTGAAAATCTAAAATCAAATCTACATATGTTTTGTTTGTTTTATAAGTTTATTATGTTATGTCTACAGACAGAAGACTCAATATTTTGTATTTTGTTATTGACAAACCTATTCTATATTAATGCCAAATGATGACAAGAATAAAACTGATTAATGATTTTGTTAAAACTGGTTAATGTGTTATCAATAAACAATTGTAACTTGTAACAAATTTTTTATTACTATGTATAAAATTTATGTCCAAAATTACGTACGTACGTCAGGCTTTTAGGGCAAAATGTCCGGCCAAATACAGCGCAGAGTCAGGCTTTTTTTTATTTTAGCAGATGGCAACCCTATCCCTGAGAGACTTTTAGCTACAACCAATATTTGGGAAATGAATATGCTAACATCGGCGACATTTATTTCTTAAAATTAGCGCAATATAAACATGCACTCAAAAATTATTTTTCCATAATGTAACTTTATATTCGCAATATGGACATTTTGAAATGAAATGATGCTATTTCTCATTGTTCTTTTTTGTTGTGGTACACAAAATAATTGTATGTTATTTTTAAGTTTCAGTTTTTAAGTTATTTATTTTTTCCATAATGTAACTTTATATACGCAATATGGACATGTTGAAATGATATGATGATATTTCTCATTGTTCTTTTTTGTTGTGATACATAAAATAATTAATGTTATTTTTAAGTTTAAAACTACTATTATGTAATGATATTATTTTTCTTCCTTTTGTACTCTATTATATGTTTATTTATAAAAGGCAGTATAGCCGTTTACGTATTTAAAATAAAATAAATAAATAAAATAAATAAATATTATTTGTCTATTTAAAAGTCGCCTTTTGGTTATTTGTGTTATTACTATTGAGATATACAAAAATTTCATTAACATTTTTTACACCAAATAATGTCAGAAATTGCTGGTTAAAGTAAGTCAACTACGTCCCTTAACACCCTGTGTAAATATAGGTGGGGGACTGTGCTCGCCATGCAATTTCATAGAGTCGTCGTCACAAGTATTATATTTACAGAAAAATCATGGGGTTTTATAATTACAGGATTTTTGAAGCTGAAAGTTTTCATAAAGAAAATTATTTTCCCCAGTGTGGTGTATCGTAAAAGCTTCCGCCTTGTAGAGACAGATGGCGGTGATATCAGCTATCGGTAGATTCCGCTAGATGGCAGGCCGCGTAGTGCTTAAGTTCTCCGGCAGGGGATCAAGGGGCTCAGAGGCTGTGTTTCAGTTATCATTCGCCAGAACCATTATAGCTAGCTTCTAGTTAGGTAGACTACCGCAGTCCCAATTGTATACGCGAAGTATAAATAAATCCAGATAACAACAAGAATCTATTCATTCCTACAAAGTAATCTCCATCCAAGTATTTGGAGAGTCTGTTAGTGTGTCCACTAAATATCAGAACACTACACCCAGGATCAATCATTACCCAAAAAAATACACATTTAAAATACTAGAATTATTATTAAATAAAATAATTATGGTAGGTACCTACTTTACCACTTCTCTGAATCGTTCAAAAAATCAAAGCTAATCTTAGTTCTAGAGGTCAATGAACCTGAGTTATACAGAGACAGATCATCGAAACTATTATTTTAAATTACCCTTCTGTGAAGATCGCGTTGAATGGCGAGCGATATTGTGAATTAGGCCGCGCCGATAATACGTTAACTTGTAGATAGGCGTTTACAAGGAAGAAGATAATAATAATAATAATAAATATATATACTAAAAATTATAGGAAGCATATAATCAAAGATATAAATCAAATTGATGATTTATGTAGAAAATGTTTGGCTTTTCCGGAAACTATAGAACATATTATATCGGGATGTTCTATATTAGCGCCGTCCGAGTATACATTTAGGCACAATCAGGTTTTAAAAATAATTCACCAAAGTTTGGTAATTAAACATAACTTGATTGATTGCCGTAATGTAGTACCATATTATGAATATGAACCAAATTCATTTATAGAAAATGAATTTTATAAAATATATTATGATAAAACTATACTAACAGACAGAACAATTAGTCATAATAGACCTGATATAGTTTTACATGACAAAATTAAAAAAATAACTTATATCATTGATGTAGCTATTCCAAATTCCTGTAATATTCAAAAAACTGTTTCTGAAAAAATTAGAAAATACACAGATTTAGGAAATGAGATTAAAAGAATTTGGCATTCTCGGACTATAAAAATATTACCATTTATTATTTCGGCCACTGGCATAATACCTAGGAATCTGATTCAAAATTTAAGCATATTAGATTTGTCAAAAAATTTGTATATAAAAATGCAAAAAGCAGTAATTTTAAATACATGTAGGATTACAAAAGATTTTTTAAATATTTATATTGAGGGATCAGTAGGATTTATAGGTTCAATTAGAAATGCCACAGAGCCGATCCCTCTGATATGAAAATATCTGGAGTCGGTGAATTATATTCCCATTTGGTCTCTAGTAGGTTGACATGTTGTTCTTGTATTGTTTTGCATTTATAATACTTATATAGTGCAATTGCATAACGTGTATTCACTAGATGATCATTTAGGGAAGTGTATGAAAGGGTTTAGTTTTTCCTTCTTTTTTTTTTTTTTTTTTGGGGGGAAAATTTAACCCGGACATTTAAATCTGGTGCGTATAAAAATAATCTACACATAGATCGGCGGCTGAATAATTCTTTCCAATGCTCGATTACTATTAGTTGAATGTGCATGGTCTGTCGAATGTGCATGGTCTGTCGAATGTGCAAGGGACAGCAAATAAGAAATAGTAACATTATTCATCGAAAATCTCATTTTGAGCGAAATTGTAGATAGGCGGTATTGCACGCTGACCGATTATATTACAGTCCTCGTGTGTAATAAGCTTCAATCGGAGATATCTTCAGATACTTATCTCCTTACTACTAAACTTTTTTTTTAAATAATACGCATATAACTGGTAACACTTTTATAAATAACTAGCAGAAGTCCCCGGCGATGCCCGGGCTTTACACAGAGTTTTAGGAATCAACTTTAGACAGTGACCTTTCTCATAAAACTGTAGATTTCCATACAAATCAAATCCACACCGCACGCTGCCAGTCCGCTCGTTCACCACAATATATTATATATTTCAACCAATTTACACAAAACCTTGTCAAATAAAATATCCAAACCTTCCTCATGAATCATTCTATCTATTGGTGAAAACCGCATGAAAAAACCGGCTTCAGTAGTTTTGAGTTTATCGCGAATAGACAGACAGACATACACGGCGGAGGACTTTAATTTATAATATGTAGAGAAGATAATAATATTTGGATGACTGTATAGCACCGTTTTTGTGTAAAATCATCTTAAGTAGGATACTAAGTATAAAACTATTAAGTCGCCGCGTCGTATCGATTCAACAATCGGGGATGAAATGTCATCCGCAGGAATTGATTTATTCTGTAGAAATATAGATGGTACCTTATTGAAGATGTTTAAGGTATTATATTAAATTAAAATCTATAATTATATTATAGTTAAATTAAAATATTTAATTATCTAATTAACTATTTAATATTAAAAGCATTTCTAATAACCACCTTTTTACGCGACAGACCTAAACAACACGAGAGAAAAATGAAATCATCGCTTTTGTACTTTAGTCTATCGGGAAACCCTCATTTTAAAATTTCACTTATTAAAAACTAGGTGTATACGTTTATTCAAATGAAAGCACTGTCGCTTAGCACACCCATTTAAGTTAAAAAGGTTTATTTTACACTTAAGTAAACGTTACATCTGAGAATGGGAGAAAGCGTGCAATACAAACAATAAGGGGTGAATAGAACCAGACAGATAAATTTTCATTTTTAAAAAATCCCAGGATTCTGAACATTTACAAAAATGTATTTTTACTTAAAACACTCTTTTTAGAGTCTAGTTTTTTTTATTCTTTTTAAATAAACCGGTGGCGTTTTGTCGTTACAAAGGTATTCTCCTCTTTTCTCCCTGGATTTTGGCACTAGTGCAAACAATTTTTAATATAATTTAGATATTGAACCACTACTGTGTCGGTACCTTTTGTTTTTTTTAATGAGTTACTTCTTATAGGAGTTGCGACCCTTCAAAAATCGTTAAAATTGCCTGGATTCAGACATTCAGAATGTCATGGTTTTTCAAAAGTTTATAATGGACCAGTTTTAAGATGTGATAAAGAGTTTTTTGTCTTCAAGTAACTACTTATCATATTTTTAAACTAATAGGCCACTTGCATGGATTTCATAACGACTTGGAAAAAATCATGTGGATAGATCTTTTTACTAAGTGTAAGAAAATGTTAGTAAAATTGTTTGGAAATGTACAGTTTTTTATTTTTAAATAAATAAATCCATTATTTAGGCTCATGACGTCACTACATGAAAATGTCCCGTCTCCGAAAATGTTCCTATTAATTTTGTAAAATTCCACACTGATTTATTTTTTTATATGGCATCACTTTGATTTCAGGCGAATTTTTTAATTCGTTCACTAGATTTATTGTTTGTTCACTGCGAACTTATCATTTGGCTCGACTTTTTGACAGATGTTCTGAAGAGAACCCCGTACAATTAATGATGTACGGGGTTCTCTTCAGAATGTGAAGATGATGTCGGTACGTGTTTTAGAGATATAATGATTATGGTGCTGATTTTAACAAAATGAAATTTTATAATATTCTTATTATTATAATAATTTTCGAGTACAAGTATATTACATTGAATTTAGTAATATAGACGCTGTACATTAGAATGATTTATGATCAATAAGATGGATCAAGGAAAAAAATATTTAAGAGATGTAATATTTTTGGTATGCCTCATTATTCTCATGTGCCATTCGTGTGGAAAACGTTCTTTTTTTAAATGATTTTCGGCTATGTAATTATCGTTTTTTTCACACCTATAAAATTACGTGACGTCTTTCCGGTTTATAAAAAATGATCTGATTTTTCGGATTGAAATTTTCAATAAATCCCCAGGGTTTCAAAAATACGATCAAAAAAAATACAGAATGTGCAGAATATTTGCCTGAACCGGAAATTTAAAAAAAAAATGTGATGCAAGTGGCCTATTGCTCCAACCATTTATATTTTATAAAGAAGCAACAGCTATTTGTTAATTACCTACCTCATATTTAGACAAATAAGTTTAATATTTTCATAGAACTTAGTGAAGCTCGCTCCGTGAATTTTAATTTAACAATTAAAAAAAATGATAATTGTAAAATTGGATAATTTATATAACACCATTTTGTAAAAAAAACATGTTTGCTGTTCACACACGATAGAAGTGAAACCTTCAGAATACTAAACTTCGAGAGAATGAGACGAATACAGAACATAAATATTAGGATAATTGTGAGGTATATTTACTGAAATATTGTTACCAAGTTTAAAAACTATTTTACTCTTATTCTACGAAGCACCGTACAAAGAGGAGGTCGATAGGCTACGAAACACCGCACAAAGAGGACACCGATTAGTCTATCTCATTCTCACGCAAGCTAAATAAAACTTATGTGTGTGTATGTGTTTTTAGTGTCGCTCGTTTCAGTTTCATCGAGTTTCAAAACACAACGGTGATAAAGAAGTTTTTTTTTAATCTGTAGATATAATATGTAAATTTTAAATTTAAAAAATGTATATGAAACTAAAATACAAGTACCTGTTGACAAGCCAACTCAATTGGCTTAGCATGACATGTTTGTTGATTATATTATGTGTTATCTATTCTTTCAATAATTAAAAAAAAAAAAAAAAAAAAAAAAAACATCTCAAGGGAACTGTATTATTATCTACCCTTTTTATCTTCACGCTATTTTACGTTTCTTTACTTACTCCATCCCAATAAACATGACCTCTCTTGTTCTGCGTAGCGAAGACTCAAACCGTAGGACGGGTGATATTATTTCGTCTCCCTCCCCTCCCCCGCCAGTCGCTAAAGAACGAGTAGCAAGTAGCAATGGTAATGCCGGTTATATTATACAATTCAGAAATGGATTTCAAACCCATAAAGAACAAACAGCCTTTATATTTTTCTCCATGAAAAGCGGCACTTAAGGTTAGCGCGTGACTGGGAAATGTCCGTTGGTGTTTTTTATTCAAAATTTTATGCAAACGGCCGCATTTTTCAATCAGATTTCTCATTATATAAAATGATATGCTTTAAACGAGGACTTATTGCTTCCCTACAGGATTTGATGTTTCATTTTTTGAGGGTCTCCTTACTGGTTGTTATTCGCGAATACAAAAAAATAAATTATATTGCTACTTAGGTACCTACTTTTTGATGGCCTCCGTGGTTCTGGGGTAAGGCTCTTGACTAGCAACCCGAAGATCGCGGATCGAATCCCAACGTGCGCAAAAAAATGTATTTGATTAATTAGTGTTATTTCACAATTAACTCATTTAAATGATTTATAGTATATTTGCGACACGTTCCAAAGGAGAATATGCTTTATGTATCTTCCTTATAAACCTTAGAAATAAACAATAACAAAAAATCAAATATTTATTTAGTTAATAAAATAATAGCACCCTGTAAATCTCCCTTATTTACAATGTTTCCATGTAATGTAAACTCCTCCCACCGTTCTTCACCTCGTAGAATTTTTATGTTAGCTTTGAGTTTGCTAGTGAATTGTGAACTTAGGAGTGTGTCGAAACCGGTAGCAGAAAATTTTAAATTAAAGTAACAAATGTACATTAAAAATTAAATGTCAAAATCAAAATGTCTAGAAATTGTTACAAAGTGCCCAAGAAATGCAAAAATAAGTATTTCTGGTAAAGAATGTTCCACAGTTGCGGAGGGTTAGAAGGAAATGAAGGTCAATATAATTTTTTTTTATTGCATTTCCTTTAGTTCTTCAGTTAGTAATTAAAGATACATGTGCATACGACAGACTTGAAAAGTGAATAATGTAGTCTGGAAAGATGAACAGCTTTTTATCTGAAATTTCAAGATCAATGCAACTATTTATAGGACGCAGCTTGTCTTACTCACCGTTTGAAACATATTAATTTGGATGTTACTTTTTAACTCAAATAATATAATTTTTATTTGTTATTTCGATTTTTATTGTGTATGGGCATTTTTGAAAGGGGCAGAAACCGATGGCAGTTGATGTAAACTTGGGGTTAGAACTGACCAGAGATGTTTTGGAGAGTGATTTGAAATCCGCATTGGCAGTACGTTTATAAAAATATATTTATTGTTATTGGGTTCAATTGGTAAAACTCCATTTTAATTTTTTATTTCTTATATAGTTATCTATATCCATATCCATATATTATAAATAAAAATGAATCGCCGAAATGTGTGTGCGCACATAACTTCCAAACGACTGCACCAAATTGGATTATTCTTTTTTTTGTGTTCGTTATTGTTAGTATGTTTGTATAAAACTACTGTTGAGCTCTGGCATTATTAAATTTGTTTTAAAAAAATTGCAGTAGGTGGCACGCGAGATGTTTGAAAACTGAATGCACGGGAAATGAATGTATGGAATGCGGGAGGGGGGAGGGGAACCAGTGAGGGGGAGCGAAACCTGGGAGAGGGAAGAGGAACTCGGGAGGGGGGTTCGCGGGACGATGGATCGGGAGGAGTGGAGTGGGGAGAGGGAAGGTGGAGGAGGCGGAGTGGGAAAGCGAGAGGGGAAGGGAACGTGGGAGAGGAAGGTGAGGTGGAAGGGGAACGTGATGAAATAATTTCTTTATTAAATGTTATAGCAACGCATGCCGGGAACCAGCTAGTATATATTAAATCTATAAAAACGGTTCACTTGTAAATGGTTAAGATATATAAAATTATTATTATGCCTTCAAGGGATTATCAAACTATCAACTCCATGAGGAAGATTTGTCAATTACTTAATTTCATTCATGAATAAGTTTAAAAAGAAAAACAATGTGTTTTTTCACTACACGTCAAAAATTTGTAGAGACTACAAAATTTTGAAAACTCCTTTTATTTAGGGAATCTTCAAGGAAACTGTCGCTTTTTATCACGTTTGCACAGCAATAAAAATATTGTAATAAATCCCATAGGATAACCAAAACAAATTCAACATTTTGAATTCGTTGTTTGCGCAATACAAACTTTGATTTCTTGTATTTATCTTAACCTACACACGAACAAATCATTTATGTTATTAAAAAAACTTCGCTTTTATTGAATTGTTATTAAATTCACGTGGCAACAGTAAATTTAAAAATAATTTGTCTGAAATAACCCCACTTTTCCAAGACATGTTTTATTAGTGAGAATTCAAAACAGAGATTGTAGTAAAGATATTCAATGTGAAACTAAAACCCCGTTTAATAGTTGATTATCGTTTTTTTTATTACTGTCTACTCTAGGCAACTCGAAACAGCAGAAATTCGAATGCTTAGATGGTCGGCAGGAGTATCACTAAAAGATAAGATCAAAAGTTCACGCATTCGTGGTAGCCTGGGTGTCACAGACATAAATAGTAAGCTGGAGGAACGACAGTTGAAATGGTATGGGCACATAAGACGGAGACCATCAGACCACACAGTGAAGCAGGCAATGTCTATGGAGCTTCATCGACAGTCATACAGAGGAAATCGAAGAACTTCTGAATGACTCAATGCTCCAAAATACTTCAAAGAAACGGCCTGGATGAAGGCGATACTCAGAACAGAAGAAATTACAACCTGAGAACGAGAAGAGCCGACCCCAACAGCCTACCTAGGCAAGGAGTTGGGACAGCGCAAGGAAGAAGAAGAAGAATTGTTTTTTTTTTATTTATTTTTAGGATGGTGATTTATTTATTTATTTATTTATTTATTTACGCCTATTTAGGCTTTTACAGACATATATATATAACAATATTAACAAAATTATACTGGTAAATAGTGCAGGAAACTACTGTTCAAAACACTTGCACAAAAATAAATACAAAGTAAAAATATTAGGTATTGAATTTAAACCACACAGTATGTAGGTACAAAATATAATAAATCTGAAATAGTTTTTTTTTTTCAGCCGACAAAATACTGCCAATGAGTTAGTCAATTTTAATAGCTTTATCAAAGTATTATTCCCTTATGTGATGAAAAAAACTTCAATAAGGTGCGCTTATATAATAAAATTGATGTACTAAAGATATCAACAACTTCAGAGTATTTGTTTCCAAGCTGTTGAATCCGTCGCATAGAAGTAAAATATTGACTTGTTAACTTAGAATTGCTACAATAATATGGTAGGTACTGTCTTGTGACTGACCTGCCTGGAGTATGAAAAGAGATTTCATATAATAAATCAGGGGTATCAAACATTGAATTAATGATTTTATACTAACAGGTTAAATCGAAAATGATTCTACGTTCAGATAATTTTATTAAATTTAATGAAGAAAGTACGTTATCGTAATTTAGGCATTCACTAGGAATGCCCATTTTAAAATTCACATATCTTAAAAATTTATTTTGGATTCTTTCAATCGCATGTGAATGAACCTCATAATTTGGGGACCAAACCGTGGAATTGTATTCTAAATGACTCCTTACGAGTGACATATATAATGTTTTTACAGTATTGACATTATTGAAATCACTAGATACCCTTAAAATAAAACCCAACATTTTCAAAGCTTTATTGGTTATTATTTCTATATGCTTGATAAAGTTGAGTTTCGTGTCAAACCAAATACCTAAGTCATTAATTTCCGAGACAGATACTAACGACATATTGTTAATGGAATAATCGAAAAATATTGGATTCTTTATTCGATAAAACCTCATAATTTGGCATTTGCTTATGTTAAGTTGCAAGCGGTTATCATGACACCATATAATAAATCTCAACAAGTTATTTGACAATATATGGCAATCATTAATGTATGATATTCAATTGATGTTCCTTTTTAACGATATATTTAAATTATTGAGACGTTGAGATTTTTATTCCTCTCTTAATCTATGAAATACCTGACTATTTTCACTAGATGCCCATAATAACCTGAGACTATCTTGTCTCGACACTGGACTAATATGTGTTGACGTTTTGTCCACTAATTAACATGGAACGAGACCCTACATTACACGTTCGAGAGCCTTTGCTACTTTATATACACGGAGAAGCTTCTAGAAAGAGCAGAATCATCAAAATTATTTATTCATCTGAGTTGTATCTTTAGTAAACCAGGCCCAAGTGAATGGGCCTTTGAAAATAAAGATAATGTCTAATTCAGTGAAGATATTGAGATATCCCGCGTTCCTTTGAGACGAAGAATAAATATTGTATTTAAAGAGGGCTTAAGGAGTAAAACCTTTACATTTAACTACGGTTTATTTGTTCTGGTTGAATAATGACCAGTCGTTGTAAATCGAGTTAATGAAAGGGTTTAATGTTTGCACCTAGAAAAGGTTATACTCTTTATGAATCGGATCCTTTCCTTTGAAGGATAATTTTAATTTTCACGCAATATACACTGATATACGTCGTAAAAAGGTCAATTACGTTCATGAGAGGTTGTTCAGAACGTTTATGTTTATTTATTAAGGCCTTTGTACCCCTTTTCAGTGTATTTTCCTAAACTTTTGTTTTGTAATTGTGAATACAACGCCCCTCCTACAAGTTTTTTTTTATTTATTTATTTCGTACCCACTGACAAAACAAAGAATTTATTTTAAATTACTTCCCATTTTTTCTGAAGAAAATAATATTAAATACACTCCACAAATCTTTCTACGTGCCTCCACCTATCAACCCTATCCCACTCGTGTGCAAATATTTTCAAATTCTTCACAGTTTATCCCACAAATAAATTTTACATTAGCTCTACAAAAGATGCCCTGAGGAAAATAAATACCCTTGTCGTCATCTTTGGGAATGCTGTGTGAAGGTTCTTTTCGAGGAAAGGAAGGATAGAAAGTTCTGGGATGGAAAAAGGTATGAGTGATGGTTAGGAATCGGTGATTCAGTGTGTCCTGGTCATCCGCCGCCAAAACCTAGACAAACCTCACACTGCTAAGTCTTAACGTATACAAAAGTAGCGAACCCCTTGGGGTGACTTATGGCAGAGATGTTGGTTATCCAATATACGGTTTTCGCGGCGGTACCCATTCCCGCTTGCCAAATTGGCAACACAGCACCTGTAAATAAGTATACACAGGTATTTTTTTATTATCATGTTTATAATTTAATCAGTGGCAAAAAAATTCGGTACCAAAATATTCATAGTAGACGTAAATGTAATGTTCCGAAACAGGGAGGCGAAATGTTATAATTTTAAAACATTTTACAAAATAACAACAATCACGGATGTGTATTGTGGATGTGACTGAGTGCCTCAAGTGAAGTGTTTTTGAATCAAATAAATAACTTGGGGGGAAATAAAAATAATTAGAAAACGCATTTCTTTCTCGAACTGACAATCAATTTCAGTTGCCTGTCTGCGATTCGAAAGATCTTATCTATTTTTTTTTTAATGTCATGTATATTATCGAGGCTTCTGACTCACACAATGTTGTCATTTTTTGCCTCATTTGTTTTTAAATTATAATATTATCATCATAATATATAATGATCTTTAAAAGGTAATTAGTCCTTTTACATTAATTAAACGACTTCGAAAAGGAGGAGGTTCTCAATTCGACTGTATTTTTTTTTGTTTGTTACCGCAGAACTTCCGACTGGATGAACCGATATTGATGATTCTTTTTTTATTTGAAAGCTGGTGCTTCCCGTGTGATCCCATTTTAATTTGGTCCAGTTCTGACAATGGCATCCATGAGAAAATCATATAAGTCTTAAATTTGCATCAAGTATGTGCGCGACAAATGGACGAATAACTCAATATCACGCCAACCGATTTCGATGATTCTTTTTTTATTGGAAAGGATGTACTTCAAGGGTAGTTTGATGAGAGTTTGGTTAGGTTCTGATTATGGGATCCCTGACAAAGTAACGGAACTCTCCAATTCTGAAGAACAAATTTACGATACTCGGCCGAATCTTAATCGAATTAGTTAGTGTACTTCAGATTCACTAAAAATAAAAAAATAAACAAAAATTTTAACAAAACAAAAAAACGACTTCAAAAACTGCACTAAAAAGTAAAAAAATAATTTCGTATTCTTCTACAACTTTATAATCAACTTACCTTTTCTACTCATCAATATGTAGGTACGATTGTTATTTTTGGAGTCGGTGTCAACCAAGGTACCCGCGGCTCGGCGTGTTCACTTGACAGCTCCTCTCCCGCCGACACCGACTCCAAAAATAACAATCGTTCGTACATATTGATGAGTAGAAAAGGTAAGTTGATTATAAAGTTGTAGAAGAATACTAAATTATTTTTTTACTTTTTAGTGCATTTTTTGAAGTCGTTTTTTTGTTTTGTTAAAATTTTTGTTTATTTTGTACAAAAATTCACTTTAAACTATTTTCCAGTTGACATGATCTAATAAATTTCATTATTCTCGATATGGCATGAAACTCGGTTTATTAAATTCTAAACTTTCGATGAGTTCAAGGTTATTAGTATTGTGACTCTCTGTCGTCCATATTTAATGCACTTCGATAATGTGTGCTCGACATCTTCAATTTGTTCACATATCGAGCACATTGGAGGATCGGAGAGGCCTATCAAACACAATATTCTTCCCATTAGTGCATATTCGGATCTTAATCTAAAAATGATTCTCATTTCCGATCTTTTCAGATTAACCTCAGAGAACCATGGTCTTTTAAACGGTTCGTTTTGGAGCTTTCTGTACCATATTCCCTTATTGGTAGACAACGTTTCAAAATGATTATTCCGTATATTATTACATATGGAATTTATTTTTTGGAAGATCTTATCTATATTGTTGGGCTTTGCTACGTTTGGTGACTTAGCACGGGTGTCCGGCTTAATGGGGTGAGGTGTTCCTGAATCTTGGCGGCGGATGCGTCTGTCCACCAACTGCGTAGTAGGCCGGATTGGGAGAGACTGCTGGATGGAGCTTCATGTGTCCGTCACTCCTGGACACTCTGACTCCCAGATTCCTACCCACCCCTCATACCTTTTTGCTTCCCAGAACTTCATCTCTTTCCTTTCCTCAAAAGACCCTCCACACGGCGATGCCAAAGATGACATATGCCTGAGGGGATTTTTATCCTCAGGGCCTCCTGTTTGGAGCTAATATAAATAAAATATGTATATATTGGCAACATCACTTTTTTTTCAAATCGGTAATGATCACTCTTCAGATGAATTTTCTATTTATTGACAAATATAGTAAAATAGTACGAAACAGATGATAAAATCGATTGTATTACATTGAAAAAAAGCATTAACTACCTAAATATAAAAAAACTAATATTATTGAATACAAAAAAATCATAATAAACTGGCTACAATCTTTTTAACTTTTAATTTATAATTTTTGTCGAATTGAAGTCGATTTTATATTTTGATTTTTATTCTTTCTCTTTTGTATATTAACTGTGAACACTCTTTTGTTTTACTATTCACAATTTATAATTTACAACTGAAAAATGTCCTCTTCAACACAGGTGAATTCCTAGTGTGGAGGACAATTAGCCCAGTCAGCCTGTGTTTTTAGATGGAACTAAATAGTATAAAGCTAATTTTTTCCCCATCGACTACTACCATTTAGACAAGGGTTTAGCAAAAAGTCCCCGCCCCTACCCCCCTTGCTTCCCCCCCTGTGCCCCCCCAAACATGAAAAGTGTAAGGGTTTCGTAAATCGCTTCTATCTCGATTACTAAATAACATATCGGATTGCAATTTTTTTTATTCTCTTTGTTGTAATATTGTCTACAATTAATGTCCAGTTAACTTTCGTCGTAACTTTTACCGTTTGTTATTAATTCGTATGATAAGGTAAAAATTTGTATATTTTTTGGCAAGTAATTTTACTTTTTGTCACATAACTTTTTACGTCGACATTTTATGAAAAAATATTTCCCACAAAAGTTGTAGCTCCTATTATTACCTTTAAAATGATATAAAATAGTACTTACTTTGTTGGAGATCCAGCGAGATTATCATGGCGGGTTCGGTCGAGGTGGGGCCGGCCGGCGCGGCGTTGCAATGCAAATATTGTTGTATAGTGAGAGTGTTTTTCATCTTTAAAGTACACTATTGCATTTTCTATAAATAAAACTAATCGAGTCTCGGTGAAAAATCGCCTCAAGAGCGCGGTGAATGAAATAATAATAAGTATTCAGCGAAAATAGGTATTTTACATAGTTTTTGGTTTGAAAATGCATGTAATATTTTTTAAAGATGTTATTTTAGAACAAAATAATTGCGGTATCTTAATTTTATGATATCCTAAACTTCCATGAGAAGTTCTTCATTTTCCTCGACTTCAACCAAAGTTACATCGCTGCATGAACCGCCACAGCTCCTGCACATTTCTGTGCAATCAAGTGATGCTTTAAAGCAGCTACAATTATTTTTGCAAGCCTTTTTGCAGTTGCAGGAAACTAAGTTTATGACTTCTTCAGGCGCCGGTGGTTTTTTTGAGTGCACTGGGTTCAGCATGTTGTCAGTTAAAATCCATCCCCAGTCCGTAGCGCTGATTTCCTTATCTCCGATCCATTTTTGAATCTGATAGTATGTTCGATAGGCGTGTTGTTCAGCAGCACGATGTTGGAGGGAGGGATGCCATGTTAAATTTGGATTTTAATGACATTTTTGCAACAGCTTTAAGGTACATTGAATATCTACTGTCATTCAGACTTGCAGACCTTGTGCATCCATAGAGTTTCAAGACAAAAGCCTCTCCTACCTCTTTGAGAATATTTTTGTCTGCCTGTTTTTCATAAAACTGTAAAACTTTTGTGCGGAGATCATTTGATGAACTTAGCAATTTGTACGCGTTAATTTTGCCTTTGCCGAATAAATAAGACGTGGTATCACATCCTGTGATAGCATACAAAAATAATATCACATCCTTCATATCACCAATCTCTTCACGAATCTTGCTGATGTCATACATTGATGGTGTGCCAGAGGGTTTTTGAAAGAATAGTCGCACATTTTGACACTGTGGTAGCCCTAACAATAGAACGAAAAGATCAGTATCCTGTCCGACAACAACTACAGGCCTCCCACTTTGAATCTGGGGAACATCTATTGCTCTTCCGACCACTTCAGTATCTGCATCTTCCTCCGCCACAATGGTTGGAATGTTTGCTTCATTAAGCTTTTAAGAGAGCTGTTCAATAAGCTGGCTTTTGTTTTTTGGATTTGCCAAAAATTCATTTTGCTTCACAGAGCACTCCATATTAACGTTGAATTTCATTTCTAGAGATGTTTTTTTACTTCTCCGCATATGTTCGACCCCTTTTGTGGTGGGATAGTCAGGATACCCATCGAACACAACATGACAATCTTTACCATACCGTTTCATTACAGTGTCAACATACTTCTCTATGATGCTGCTATATGTTACTTTGTCAGGCCAAATAACACTGTGCAAAAGATACCCTCCATCTACTACATATATTTTTGGGGGCAAATTCTCAAAAACTTCGTTGCTAACTGTCCACTTTTCAAATATTTTCATAAGACTTGATTTAGTTCCCTTTCTTATCATTTTATTGTTTTCAAATAAAGACAAAGGGTATGGGCTGAGTTCATAGTTGAAGTATTGTTTGAGATTATTTGTTCCTTGAGACATACAAATAACCCTATTAAACAGCTGATCAGGATTAATTGGCACTTCTTCAGATCTCACATTTATACCACTTACTACAGAGCCTATAGTTTTAACCTTATTTTTTCTTTTCAATTTAACATCTGCAAAATTATTTCCTTCGATGTCTTTCAAGCAGTTCATTCCTACATCATACGCTTCATCGCAGTTTACACCCGAACTTGTCACTACTAGACCAGAGGATAAAGACATTAAATCTTTGCTCTGTCGGAAAGGATTATGGATACGCAGCCATCCGAGAAATTTACTAATATCTTGCAAGTCCCTTTCTCTTCTACTGCATCTTAGTTCAGTGTGCTGTTCGTTAAACTGAGTCGAGCAGCCAGAGAACTTCTCGAAAGCCTCACAAATTTGTAGGGATCCACTAGCGCAAGCAATGAACTTGGTTAGCGTCCTCTCGCTTAATCCTCGTCCATGAGTAAGCCCACCTATGATTTAGATGATCACATTAATGTCTGCTCTATGGTCATGTCCATCTAGATACCGGTAAAAAATCCATCTGTACGCCGAACTGCAAAGAAACCTTTATTGACGAACCTTTCGAAGTCTTCATTTGACATTTTCGTTTGTACACTCAACATTTGTTGTAAGTATATTTGTGCGGATTTGGCGTAGAGCAAATGTCCAGCAGCATGGAAATACGGTATCATTTGCTTGACTGTATTAATGTGCAAATTCCAATCGCCGATTCTCTCTGCCAGAATAAAGTCTAGAACCAAATTCACCAATTTAAACTCTTATAGCCACAGTTTTGAAGTTCTACTAGTTTTAACCAAATCTTCATACACTTCTTTTCATTTGTTTTACAATCTCTCATGGCGTCTTCAACAGTTGTTTGTTTGTTTATTGTTTGGTTATGAATATCCTTAAAGTCTTTGTAATCAATTCTTTAAGAGATGAACATTTATCGAATAGCAGTAATATCAAAGCTGCCTGGGTCATCATGTGAGCTCTATAAGACCTTGCGTAAGCATGTCCTGACATAAGGTGAGGAATCGTTGATTTTCCATAAACAGAGGTCCACATTTCTTCGATTCCACTACCTTCCATAAACTTTCCTAAGCAACCAAGGAAACTCATTAGAAGATGGAATCCGCCTAGTCTGACGATTACTCCAGATATTTCACTTTCTGTAGAAGAACTTGCAACAATGTCTACTGCTTTCAGGAAAAGTGGTTGGTCAAATGTCACAATACACGGCTGGCCAGCTAACTTGCTTTCTCGTAACTAAGGGCAGAGTAAATAGCAGTCGGATTTCCTGGATCTATGTTTATAAAAGGCAAAGCCAGTACATAAGATGGTTCAAAGTTTTGTCTACCATCGTAACAGTTTCGCATTTATCCAGACCATCCAGGTAGTGAAACTGGCACAAAAGCAAAACTACATAACCAAAGCAAATGTTTTCTATTGTTAAGGACTTTAAGCCACTTTTCGCCTTTTTAGTATACATTAAAACTGGGAAATTGAATTTACCTTCAAAGTCGCATTTCTTCGACACGTAGAACTCGGACATCATTCGACACAGCTGTTTATGGAGTCACAGGATTACAGTAGATCCGAGGAACTGGCTATTTTAGGAGCCAGTTCCTGTTGGATCTACAAAATGGTCACAAACACTCAACCCGGGCGAAGCCGAACTAAAAGCCGCCCGCAGGGCCTAGCAGCAAAGTGAATAACTATTATTCACGATTCCACTAGTACTACATTCACGATTTCCACTAGTACTACAAAGGACACAGGACAGGCTAGGATAAGTCGGGATGTGAGGGAACAAGTTCCGACATCAGAGTGTCGCGGAGCGACGCAGGGATGGTGCGCACCAAGAATTCACGGTTGATAACTGGCGTTTACTAGCTATAAAGTACACATTAAAATATATCATTTTAAAGGTAATAATAGGGGCTACAACTTTTGTGGGAAATAGTTTTTCATAAAATGTCGACGTAAAAAGTTATGTGACAAAAAGTAAAATTACTTGCCAAAAAATATACAAATTTTTACCTTATCATACGAATTACAAACAAACGGTAAAAGTTACGACGAAAGTTAACTGAACATTAATTGTAGACAATATTACAACAAAGAGAATAAAAAAAATTGCAATTCGATATGTTATTTAGTAATCGAGATAGAAGCGATTTACGAAACCCTTACACTTTTCATGTTTGGGGGGGCACAGGGGGGGAAGCAAGGGGGGTAGGGGCGGGGACTTTTTGCTAAACCCTTGTCTAAATGGTAGTAGTCGATGGGGAAAAAATTAGCTTTATACTATTTAGTTCCTTCAACTGGTGTTCTACGACACAGGCTGACTGGACTAAATATATTATTATACCTTTGTAATGTAAATGTACTAAGAATAAGAATAAATAAATAAATAAATAATGAAGGAAGAAATGAGTGCCCTCAGGAAAATAACCACACCCTCAGGTCCTGTGTCCTCTTGGAGGACACTTTGTGAGAAATTCTGGGAAGGAAAAGGTTTGAGGGGAGGATAGGAATCTGGAGGTCAGTATTCTTCAGGAGTGACGGATACATAAATCCACCCCTTTTATTGTGGTGCAAGGCAATGCGCGATGGTTGGGAAGTGTCCAGCTGGAGAGGTTAACTGGAACTCCCTTAACCGACTTCTCCCGATACGGCTGGCCATGCCGCCAACACCTGAATAAATTTAACCCCATGAACCCGGACACCATTGCTAAGTGACCAAACGTAACTGACCACTTGCGATGACCTACGGTAGATGTTTTGTCAAAGCCGTCGCTACCCGAACTTCTACCGATTTCTTACATATCTCCCTTAAACATTTGAAGTTTTTAAGCTCTTAAAAAATATATGTTATTTTTTAAGATAATATCTACACGCGTTCCAACTGAAACGCAAATTATATGAAATTCCCTGGATAGAAAAAAATCGCAAAGTATGCTCCGAAAATTGTAATAAACACGTTAATTTAACTTATTTTGGTAGTTACATATATCTACGAAAAAAGTCACAGTGTTTCTTTAAATGCTTTTTTAGATGTTCTCCGCGAGATTTTTACTCTATTGTAAACGAGTCGTGTTTTATTAAACATTTTCACAATTTTCGCTTCAATTTTATCATATTAGTGCGGTCTCTCCAATATTTTCTCCATTTTCTTAATTTTGAGCGGGTCTGCGGCGCCAATTAATGGTTTCCGGAGAGACTAGACGATGCAAATGTGAATGATGGAAGAAGTCGGGGAAGCCCGTGGAAAGGAAGACATGGCACGATCAAGTAAATCAAATATTTCAATCGTTAGAAGGGTACATACATAATATGAAACGGTATCTGAATGTGACAGAAGCTAATAATTTGTGTCAAGACAGAGTTGTTTGGTGATCAATTATCTCTGCCTAAACCTGCTGGGAGACAGCACAAGGATTAGTTAGTTAACAATACAGAGTGTCCGGGGGCAAAGTGCATTAACTTCGAGAGGTGATTCTACATGACGGTAGAAGTAAAAAAGATTAACAACTTTTTCCGAAATTCCAACATTTTTTCTCAAACAAAAAGACGTACCTACTAAAAATCTTTAGTGTGAGGTACGATCTTACTTGCTGAGAGCCTGCCGGGCGCCCGACTCGATTGTGATTGGCCCGTATCGTAACAGCGGAAAATAATTGTAGTATTCTGTTATTTGAAGACACACTAGCAGATTCTCCAACACACTTGGATGGAGATAACTTCTTGGAATAAATAGAATCTGGTTCGTTATCTGGATTTATTTATACTTCGCGTATACAATTGAGACTGCGGTAGTCTACCTTATTAGAAGCTAGCCATAATAGTTCTGGCCAGTGATAACTGATAAACACCCTCTCAGATTCTCCGATCCCCTGCCGGAGAACTTAAGCACTACGCTGCCTGCCATCTAGCGGAATCTACCGATAGATGATATCACCGCCATCTGTGTCTACAAGGCGGAAGCTTTTATGATACACCACAATAATAAATCTGGCCGCACACGCCGGACTAATTTTATCATTTTACCTCAAAACTATCCCTAAAAGTTGGAATTTCGAAAAAAGTTATTAATCTTCTTTACTTGTACCATCATGTAGAATCACCTCCCTAAATTAATGCACTTTACCCCCGGACACCCTGAATAAATGCTAAACTCATACTGTTTGATATACTATTTAGCAAAAAAATATATAAGAATGATTTATTTTTTAAAGGAACAAATAGAAAAAATTATATGTGCAATTCACACGCGGTAGATGTAGAGTGTCGCTTTTTCCTTTCATCGAATTTCAAATCACAACGGTGCTAAAGAAGTTGTCACTTCAATAAATAAGTGCGCTGGCATTTCGGTTGGTGAAGCCGAATTAAATGATGTTGAAATGTCGATATAAATTCAGAGAACAAAAACAAGGAAATAGTCCCATCAATCACCTAGCGCCTTAAATAAAGTCTGCCAAAGACTTTCTTCGCGTTAAAGCAAATAAAAACATATCTCAGTACCATATAGAGAGTTACACTTAACCAAGGCAGAATCGAACAAATTGAACAGATTCAATAAGCATATAAAATCCCTTATCTGTTAATAATATTACTCTCGCATTGCTGCAAAACATTTTAAAGCGTGTTATGTCAAAGGATTTTCCGAGGTTAGATTATTTCTCCGAAGCTTTGTGAAAAAATCTGTAGATGGCAGCACATTTTTCCTTGTTTGCCTCCGGGCTAAGACGTAGATCAAGGATGTGTTTAGCCGAGATAGGGCACGAACGAGAAAGATTCCACTTATACATCTTTACTTTCGCAACTTCGAGATGGCTTTTGCTTTACTGCGGAGGTATCATAATTCTATCCGCAGCGCGTTTACGTCGGTACCTATCCACAACCTACAGTACCAATTTACTACCTACAGTTAGTACCTAACAAAGCCGACTTCAAGAATAAATACGCCAAAGTTATCGATTAGGGCGCCGCATCGGCGCACAAAAAGAAGAAGATGGAGAAATATGTAATTTCCAATGTTAGAGGAGCGCGCTAATATTTAAAGCGATAAAATCGATGCGAAAATTGTGAAAACGTTTTTAAAATAGAGCAAAAATCTCGTGGAAGGCGTCTTAGGTATCATTTAAAGAAACATTCTGAATTTTTCACAACTATAACTTGTAAAATAACTGGAATAAACGTTTTCGTTATTTGTTTTTGGGGTGTTATGCCGTGTTGCGCTACCTCCTTCTTTAGCCAACGTTTCGGACATCGTTGCAGTGTCCATCATCAGGGCAGATCCTGCAGATCCGGTAGATGACACTGCAACGATGTCCGAAACGTTGGCTAAAGAAGGAGGTAGCGCAACACGGCATAACACCCCAAAAACAAATAACGAAAATGCTTTTGGCCGTGAAAATCTTAAAACTTATCTGGAATAAACGTGTTTATAATAATTTTCGGAACATACTTTGTGATTTTTTTCTATCGAAGGAATTTCATATAATTTGCGTAAGAGCTTATAAACTTCAAATGTTTAAGGGAGATATCTAAGAAAACGGTAAAAATTCGGGTAGCGGCGGCTTAAGTACGGTTTTCTAAATAATGGGGCTATAATCGAGATGAGGAAAACATTTTTTTTTATTTTTAAAAGCGAAAATTCTCGAACAGTGAGCTCTGGCGTCATGAAATTTTAACAGGTTTTTTTTCACTTGAGGTCAACGGAACTATCTTCAGTTTTCATCGTCATTTAAAAAGAAAAAAAACAGAGTGCGCAATTCACACGCGTTGAAGTGAAACCTTCAGAAAAATAAAGTATCTAGACCAGTGTGGAAAGGCTACGAAGCACCGCACAAAGAAGAGACCGATTATACTATCTTATTCTCTCGCAGGCCTAATCCTACGTGTGTATGTATGTGTTTGTCTCGTGTCGCAATTTTTCTTTTCGTCGAGTTTCATATCACAACGGTGCTAAAGAAGTTTTCATTTCTAAATCATTAAGTAATAATGAAAATATTCAAAACGTCAAATTGTTTTTCTAAATAAGACAGCACGGTGAAACTTGTGAGGCACACAGATCTAAATTAAAACTAGAGTAAATTCTTTTCTCTGGTTGTAATACATAATTGGGTCCTATACCTAAATACTATATTTTATCATACATACATCATACTTTGTTTTATCTACATTCTTATTTTGTTTATTATTATAATATTGTCTAATGTTTTGTACCAGTGTGTAATCTCATGTATCACTTGAAGGTAAAAACCATTTTATGGCCAAATATATAAATACACCTATACTAGACCCTGCAAGTGATCTTACGTAATTAAACGTCAAAGTTCTAGTATCCTGTGTCTTTTTTTTTTCAACAAGCATGAGAAGGAAGGGTATATGTCGATAATATATGGTATTATAGACAGTCCTGATTTATTAAGATTAGTTACCTTCCGTATACCAACAAAAACTACTCGATCTAAAATTATTTTTAATCGCAACAACAATATCAGGACTGAGTCATTTAGATACTCGCTTGTACATAGATTTCATGCAGTTGGCAATACTTTCTCAGAAGTAGTAGATGTGTTCAACTGCACGGAATATACTTACAAGAAGGCTATAATAACATACCTCGATAATAAAAATCAATCTTGACATAATACCTACTATGATATTAATATAATCCATCCATACAAAAATTATAAATGCGAAAGTGCGTGTTTGTTTGTTACGCTTTCACGCCTAAACCACTAAACCGATCATAAAAATTCTTTCACAAATAGAAAGCAACATTATCAGCGAGTAACATAGGCTGTATATAATGGTAAGCTCTGGCGTTATGAAATTTGTATAAATGAAAATGTGTGTGTTTCATATATTTTAGCGGCAGGAAGGAAAGGTGGGGGGAAGGTGGAAGGGAACGGGGACGCACGGGAAAGGACATGCAGGAAGAATCCATTTATTTCTTTGAATGGTATTGCAACGCATTTTTGTATTTTGGTTCTAAATTTCAATTTGTTAATGCCCTTTACCCCCGGACACTCTGTAAATGAATTTATAATGACTGTTTATAATGCTAATAAATACGGCTGGCGTAGTGCAGCGGTAAGGCGCTTGACTCGCATTCCGAAAGTCGCGGGATCGATTCCTGGCGTGGCAAATAAATTTTATTTGATTAATTTGTGTGTTTCACAATTTATTCATTTAAAATAATATATAGTATATGAATGATTTTGCGAGAAGTGTTTATGTGTGTGATTTAGGTGCGAATGAATGTCGAAGGACCTTGCGTATGTGTTTTTGTATGAATGTTAGACCACTGCACAAATAGAAATGAATGCACATAAAGGAAGGAAGGACTTACTGAGGAATCTTGTGGTATCTTCTTCTCTTCTCTCATGTGTGGCCTTTGTTTCATACACTTGTATTCGCGGTATTTTACTTTCATATGCGGGTATAAAATGCGGGAAGCGTAATTGTATGCTTACGCGAGGTTCGATTGACGACACACTGATTTGTTTAACTGATTGTTATGGTAACGGTTCATAGCAACGTAGGTATGGGATTGGATTGGGAAGGAACATGCTAGGGATGGGATACATGTGTCAATCAAGCTACAAGCACAGAGTCTATGTTATAATATGTAGATGTATGTAGGTAAGTGTAGCTATGATTGTGTAAACGCCCAACCAGTATATTTGCGGCACGTTCCAGAGTGGAAGATACTCTCAGTATCGCCCTGGTGTAAGACCACCATTCAGAATTGAAACGTTGCTTGAAATGGCTTTTAGCCGTGTTTGGTGACCAGATCTGAATAGCCAGGTACTTCCCCACCTTCCTCTTCCCTGTCTCCTTCCCTCCCCACTACTTTCAGCCTCACAACATACCCCAATTTGGGATGCATAGTCTCACTGGCTCCAGACGGGAGCAGTTGGGACTCTTGTGCGGTATCCATGTAAAAAAAATAAAAATAATAAACGCATGCCGGGTACCAGCTAATTAATAATAAATCATTTAACATATTATTTTCCAAACAGAATTGGATTCCTAGCCAGGTCGTCGAATTCATCTGTATGTTATATGTATATGTGATACCCAAGGTTTATTATTACAATCAAAATTAGTTTACGTAACAAAACGGTAGAGCGTAAAAAATCGTCAAAGTAATGTAATCTTCTCATGGTTTATTTATTTTTACAGCAAATATAAACAGCTTTGTTACAAAGAAGCACTTGAAGAATAAACAAAGGTAAGAAAGAAAATTCAAGTCTCGAAAATGCGAAAAAATAACGTTCAGAAATACATACTTACGTAACATGTGGAAAATATACAGGATATTATAATATAACCTTTTTTATGTAAATACCCATCCCCAATTGGGGTATGTTGAATGCTTCGATTTAAACCAACGACGTTACAATACATCTATACTTGCTTGGATCTTGCTCCCAGAGTGGAAGATACTCTCAGTATCGCCCTAGTGTGAGACCACCATTCAGAATTGAAACGTTGCTTGAAATGGAATTAGCCGTATTTGGTGATCAGATCTGAATAGCCAGGTACTTTCCTTAACTTCCTCTTCTCTATCTCC
The DNA here is from genome assembly GCA_917880885.1 of Limnephilus marmoratus. NCBI lineage: Eukaryota > Metazoa > Arthropoda > Insecta > Trichoptera > Limnephilidae > Limnephilus > Limnephilus marmoratus. Next base: position 14,456,547 of record OU862922.1, read on the forward strand.
TCCTCCCCACTACCTTCAGCCTCACAACATACCCCAATTGGGGATGCCATAGTCTCACTGGCTTCAGACGGGAGCAGTTGGGACTCTTGTGCGGTATTCATATAAAAAAATTTAAAAAATCTAGTCTCACAAACTCAAAATGAAATGTAGCAAGTGAGAAACACTCTTTTGTTTCCAGTCAATTTTTAATTCAAACTTTATTAATGCATGACAAAGATGCATTCTCTAATGACGCATAAAATCTTTGGGCTGAAAACAGTTGAGTTATTAATAATAATCGATAATAATAAGTCATTTGCATGCATTTATAAATGAAATGTTATTTCTTGCCTTATTTTGTTACGATGTTTCAAAAATTTTAACAATTCATCAAATATTTTAGGTTAATTTGCACGTTCTATGAAAGTACTATTCCAGTTCTGTGATTATTTAAGTTTTATAAAGCAACGGATAGTGATATAATAACGGACGTTACACAGAAAAAAATGATGATTTGTTTAAATTTTTGAAACAATAACAAGATGAAGCTATAGGTGAAATCCTATTTAGATTGATCTTTACTACGATTCGGTTTACATTATGAACGTAAAAAAATATGCTACGGATAAATTGAAGCTTTTACTAACTTTTGTGTGTATCGGAATGACAAAAAATAGCGTAAACTACTAAAAAAATGTGTAATCATGACTTAACCACGAAGTTATATAAGAAACATTTTTTTAAATACCTCTTTATGGCTAAGACTATTTTTGACGTTTTGTATGATCTAACTTTTTTTCATTCTTAGAAAATAATGTACAAAATAAATAAAAACCATTTTGGCGCATACTTGCCTAGTGCAAATAAGATGCTAGATTTTAAATTTTGTAAGAAATAAATTTTGTAAGAAATTGGCGTAAGAATCGAAATATGTCTAGCGGCGTTATATTGTATTGGTTTTGTAAACGGTGACCCGACAATTCGTCCTGCGACAATTCATCCGGCGACAGTTCATCCTGCGACAGTTCATCCGGCCGACAGTTCATCCTGCCGACAGTTCATCCTACCGACAGTTCATCCCACCGACAATTCATCCGGCGACAATTCATCCTGCCTGATCATTTCGAAGATTTTTATTAAGTAAGTATGCAAAGAGGATATACAGCCGTACAACCAAAATCGATATTCTTATATCTGAAGGAATCTTGAGTGGAAATCCGCTGTAAAAATATTTTTACTAACAATAATTTCGACTCTCCGAAGAAGCATGCGTGAATAACAAAATACGACATACTTATACTTATAGGTTAGGTTAGGTTAGGTTAGGTTAGGTTAGGTTAGGTTTGGTTAGGTTAGGTTAGGTTAGGTTAGGGAACGTACCCATACTACGTGACACGTTTAGGGGGGGGGGTCTTCAAAATGTCACGCTCCATACAAATGAGCGGCGGGTTGCTTAGGATTTTGGTCACCGGAGGGGGGGTTAAAAATTGCAAAAAGTTGGTCACGTAGTATGGGTACGTTCCCTTAGGTTAGGTTAGGTTAGGTTAGGTTAGGTTAGGTTAGGTTAGGTTAGGTTACGTTAGGTTAGGTTACGTTAGGTTAGGTTAGGTTAGGTTAGGTTAGTTTAGGTTAGGTTGAATTGGCGGGATGAACTGTCGGCAGGATGAACTCTCGGCAGGATGAACTGTCGGCAGGATGAACGGTCGGCCGGATGAACTGTCGCAGGATGAACTGTCGCCGGATGAATTGTCGCAGGATGAATAGTCGGCGGGATGAACTGTCGGCCGGATGAACTGTCGCAGGATGAACTGTCGCAGGATGAATTGTCGCCGGATGAATTGTCGGCGGGATAAACTGTCGGCAGGATGAACTGTCGGCAGGATGAACTGTCGGCCGGATGAACTGCCGCAGGATGAACTGTCGCCGGATGAATTGTCGCAGGATGAACTGTCATGGAACCTTTGTAAACATACTAAACCGAAATAGGTATAACAAGAATAAAAACTACAATACTTGCAGAACACGATAATAATATTATAAAAAAAATTATAATAATAACAATTCTTCGATATTAACGGGAAACCCAGAAAATATTAATAGTCACAAAAATACAATTGATTCCATACGCTTTATTTTGAAGTTAACCTTCTAATTAGGAGGCGAGTTTTCAGCAATTGTAGTGGCAAACCACAAAGTGATTGCTTTCTACGAATATATTTTAATTACTCATTCCTTCTTATTCATTGATATAAATTAATAAACATGTTATTATTATAATGACACTTCGACGTGATTCAAACTCAACGAAATAAACTTAGTGTCATTGATTTATCTCTCCAATTAAAGTAACTCTCAAAATGCAAAGTACGACTATTTGCCGATGATACACTAATATACTTAATTGGAGATAACTATGAAGAACTAATAAATATTTTAAATAATGAGCTAAACAATGTATCAAGATGGCTAAAAATAAATAAGCTTAAATTAAATACAAAAAAAAAACAAAATGTATGGTGATCGGATACAAGAAGACATCCAGTGAAAGCAAAATTAAAATTGATGGTGAAATTATTGAAAATGTTACTGAAATGAAATACTTAGGAGTTATATTAGATTCCAAACTAACATTCAACAAGCATGCTGAATATACACAAAATAAATTGGGAAAAAAATATCTTTTTTGGGAAGAATTCGGCCAAAACTATCCAGTAAAACTGCAATCACTATCTACAAATCGATTATTGCTCCGCATTTTAACTATTGCTCAACTATCCTTTTCCTATTTAACGAACTAGAACAAAATAAGTTCCAAATTCTCCAAAACAGGGCAATGAGAATAATATTACAGCGATATAAATTTTCAAAGGTAAACAAAATGTTAATGGGACTGAATGGCTAACTGTGACACAGGTGCTGACCTTGAATACGATGATATTTGTACATAAAATAATTAACAACATTTTACTAAAATACTTTTCAAATAAAATTATATTCAACAAGGACATTCACAGACATAACACCAAGAACGTGCAAAGAAATCAGGCATCATAAAAAGGACAAGGCGAATATGCAGAACAGTTTACTGTACAAAGGGATGAAGTTATATAACAAGCTACCAGAAACTTTAAAATCCACAAAAATTGGAAAGTTCAAGACGTATTGTAGGAGCTACATAAAATTTAGTTTGCAATATGAAATATTATAATTAATTAGAAATTTGTAAACTTAAATGTACAAATTACTAAAATAAAATTAATAAATAAACAAAAATAAAATCCAATGTAATAACCATTATCAAATGTGTTTTACTCATTTATTTAACATCTTACAATATTACCTTAGTAATCGATTGTTCATTATCTGTCTCACTGGAAAATTCTTGTGTCGAGACAGATTACGTTATAGAAAGATAAACATAAATGAAGTAAGACGTATTTTCTTTATGGTTAATAGAATATTTTGAAATGTAAGTCTAATCCATTAAATGAGAATAATATCCATTAAATGGAGAAAGAAAAGATAAAATACCGTAGATATAAGAACAAGTTAAGTTTTAAGATATTATAAATAGGTATATTACGGAGAGTGGTGGGCTAAGGGGGCGGTGGGGGGGGGCCGCCCCGGGCTCCTGGTCCTGGGGGCTTCCAAACGCCTCCATGTTCCCTTGATCAAATCCAAAACAAGGCTTTAAGGCACCAAGACACTATAAAAAATTGTCATTTTTTAATTTAAATTTTCTAAAAGATACACTTGTTAAGAATGCTTCCACCAAATGTTTTAAAGAAATTCGAAAAATTAATCTAGATACAGCATTTTACGTGAAACCGTTTGAAACAGTTTGTACGTTGAATTATCCTGGTTGACAACATATTATTAAAAAATATCCATCCGATTTGCATGCACCAAGTTTTAAACTGTTTGAAAAACCAGTGTCTATGGTAATACGTAGGGGAATTTTGATATGTATAAAAAAAGAAAAATTGGCAGACCAGCGAATTTTTTTTTTTTTTTTTTAGTGGAAAATTTTCATCCTTCAGAAAAAAAAATAGAAGGGGGCCCTTTATAAAAAAATCTTGACGTGGTGCCATAGTGATTGGATTTTCGAACAGTTTAAGACTTGGTGCATGGAAATTGGGTTTACTTATATTTTTTCTAATATGTTGTCAATCAAGTTGACAAACGCAGTTTTGCTGAAGGATAGTTCAACCTACAAACTGTTTAAAACGTTTTCATTTAAAATGCTATATCTCCACAATTTTACGAATTTTCTTAAAACATTTGGTGAGAGAATTATTAACAAATGCACCTTTCAAAAAATTAAATAAAAAAAATTATATTATTTTTGAGGCCCCAGGACCAGAGGCCCGTGTGAACAAAAAACTTGTAAAATTACATCAACTTCTTAAACTAGGGGGGGGGGGCTCAATCGGCTTTGCCACCCCGGGTCTCTGACGGGCTTAGTCCGCCACTGATTACAGAGGTTAGGTTGTAATATAATAATTATATACATATATAATTGTATAATAAAAGTAGTTTTACAGAAGTTTGCAATAATGGGACGACCTAATTTAACAATCTTTATTTCCGATAGCTTATTTAAGGGGAAGCACAATATGGAATGACACCCCGATTTTTTACAATTAAGTCCACACAGGAAGCCCTGAGGACAATATTTTCCCTCAGGGCCTATGTCATCTTTAGGGATGCTGTGTGGAGGATCTTTCTAAGGAAAGGAAGGCGAGGAAGTTCTTAAAAGAAAAAAGGTAAGATGGGTTGGTACGAATCTGGGGGACAATGTTATTTTGTTATTGTTTTTACTTTTTATGACACAATTCTGAGTAATAATTAATAATCTTTTTATTTATTGTTTGATTTATATTTATTTAATTTTTATTGCGAGATGTATGAATATGAGTGAGGCAAAGAGTGTGTGTTAAGACCGAGTTGTTTGGCGGTCAGACCTCTCTGCCTACCCCTGCGAGGAAACGGCGTGATGGTTAGTTAGTTAGTAATTTTTATTTCATAATTATATTTAGTCACTGCATCGATTTTTATCCAAGCATTTTCATTTTGCCATTTGGTAAGCGGTGTGGGTGCCGTCCGCGCCGCCCCGGTAAACATTAATTCGATTAGGTACCAAGAACTCTGACGTAGGTGGTTCGATATTTTTGGCAAATTAGCAGAGATGAACGGGTTCATGGGATGAGGTTTATCCAGGTCTTGGCGGCGGATACGTCTGCCCAACAACTGCGCCGCCAATCGCGACCGCGACTCCTGAACACACCGACCCCCGATTCCTAATCTCCCCTCATACTTTTTTTCTTTCCCAGATCTTCCTCTCCTTCCTTTCCATAAAAAGACACTCCACACAGCATCCCCAAACGTGACATAGACATTTACATTCATACATCGTCCCACATATGTATGTACTCTTATGTAATTTAGACTTTTGATATCCTGACCCTTTCTTAAAGAGGCGTTCGCGACTTCTTCTGCCATTTAAATTCGTGTCATACATTTCACTTCTTTCTTCACTCATCCGCTTTACAAGCCCAAACCATCTAAGCATCCTTTTTAATCAAACTTACTCTTTACGTTTGTATCAGCCTTGCATTCTTCAATTTAGGAGGCGGGTATGGGTACCGCCGCCCCGTTAACCATTTTTTTGGATAATTAACACCCCTTCCATAGGTCACCCCGAGTGTTTCACTACTTTTGGTGACTTAGCATGGGTGTCCGTGTTGATGAGATGAGATTTGTCTAGATCTTGGCGGCGGATACAATGATTGATTAGTAGATTTAGTACTTAGCTAAAATAAGATTATACCCGCGACGCCTGGTTGCAATTGTCAATTCGGTTATTATCTTTTATATTTTGTAATTTATTTTATTTTATTTTATTTGTGATACCAATTGAAATGAAGCATGATAATATCTAGGTTACATTAATTTTACCAATTACAGGTTACCACGTGAATTTTTTGGGAGGCCAAGGGGACACCGGTGTCCCCTACGAAATTTCAAAAAAAAACTTTTTATATGCGATTTTGACCCTTATATATAGGGAAACTGTATGAAAACAAGGTCAAAATCGTTTGCACCAATATCCCTATAGTTAGGGTACAAAATTTCATTCATGTGGCAACTCTAGAATTTTTGTAATTAATTTATCTGTGACTTCAGACCGCTGTCAAAACCGAAAAGTCGTGAGTTTTAGCATTTTTGTTCCTTTTTCAAATGCATATAAAGGTATTTATTTATTATCAATCACCTTTGAAATGTGTTTTTTCACGTAGGATGTCTATTCAGGTTTAAATAAAAATAACAATATCAGTTCATTTTCGTATTTATACGGATATTTAAGCAAAATTCGGGAAGCCAAATTTTCGCGCCTTTGTTCTTGGCTTCCCAGGGGTTTAGGTACATATATTTTTAATAGAACTGAGTTTAGTGATTTCAAAATGTTTATTAAGAGAGATTACATGATAAATTACATGATCGGTCTAATTGAATCGTACGTATTCTAATAATAAAATGCATAATCCAGATATGAAATTCATTGAATGGTGGCAGGATTCGTCAGAATCTATAATTATAATGGATCGAGAGATCACCTGTGTGACTGTGGAGTGTAGTGTATAAATAAAAATATCAAAATGTGAATAGTGTGTATCGAAAATGTGTGATAGAGGATAGGTTAAGGAGTTTTGCTTAGAATTGATGTTGCATTGAGGGAGGCTAAGAAATTTGTCTGATTTGGTTCCTTTATTGGGAACTCGCAGTTGATTCGTTGTAGGAGTTCCGGGCAATCTACGATGGACCTGAACATTTTCTGCAGAAATAGTACACCAGTATCAGCCGAGCTTCTTCGATCTTCCAATGATATCATTTTGAAGTACGCGGCAGAATCTTGGTGATTTAAGAGGGGATGATAGCTACGGAATTCTAAGTATCGTAGGAAACGATTATGAGCACGTTCCAGATTGTGCATATATGATTTGTATTAGGTATGGGTTCCATACTTGTGACGCATATGATTTGTATTATGGGTTCCATACTTGTGACGCATATTCTAACAAGCTGCGGACATAAGCAAAATGTAGGATTTTCATTGTTTTAAAGGTATTGAATTTTTTTACATATTCTAGGAATGAATCCTAATATTTTCTAGGTTTTGGATGTTACTGAATCGATATGAATATCGTTTATAAGTAATGACCGACCGAAGGTTCCGTTTCGGTCTCGGCAAGGCAAAAAAATCTTGTTTCGGCATCAGTTTCGGTTTCGGCAGAAAATCTGCCGAACCTTCGGCCGCACCGAAACTCTGCAAAAGATGCCAATAAATGTTAAATTTTGTCTTAAGAATGTTGTGATTGTAAATGCAATAACAATTAAAATACTCAAGATGTCCTTTCTTTATAATGCAAGGATTAATTATTGACAAATTTTTGTTCCTAGAAGTAGGTAAATAGTTAACGTGTTGGTTAATTTTTATAATTTTTGTTTGTTTTATAGCAGTAATATCAAAAAATAAATAATTTTTTTTCGCGTTCTTCAATTATTGTTTTTTTTATTTCATTTAACACTTGTAATAAGAATGTTTTGACAGCAAACTCAGTTAAAATTAAAATACTCAATTAATGAGGTCCTTCCTGCATAATATGAGTGTTGAGATTATTGGCAAATTTTGGTTCCAAGAAGTAGTCAACATGTTTTGCTAATTTTTAAAATTTTTGTTTGTTTTATAGCAGTAATATAAAAACATATATATTTTTCACATACTTCAATTATTATTTTTTTTAATTTCATTTGTAGCACGTGTGAACTGTCCGTATAAGTGTAAAAAATAAGCCAAATTTCAGTAAACAAAAGATATTTAACATGTCGAAAAATTTCGGTTTCGGTTTCGGTTCGGCCGAAACTGGGACAGGTACCGAAGATTCGGTTTCGGTTTCGGTTTCGGTTTCGGCAGAAATTCTTTCGTTTCGGTCGTACACTATTTATAAGCCTAGAGTCCAAAGTCACTATCAAATCTTTAATTTTATTGCTCTGTGTTAAATTTGAAAATACCAAAAAAATAAAATTATTGATCTCTCCGTATTTTACCAGTTGCGTAGATAACCCTGTTTTCATTCTCAGTAACTTACTCGTATTTCAGATTTGAGTGGCTTTTCCGCATTCCGAAGTTCTCTCTGTTCCACACTCCATACTCGGCATACTTGGGATAATTCCCGTGAGGGGACGGGGGTGGTGATGGCTGCTGATCCTACACCCCTCACCCCGCGGTACCTCTCCTCAATCTTCGTTATTATTTGACGACGCTCATCAGCATCGAAGGGTGACGAATAACAAAGTGAGAAAAACCTTGATTTTATCATTGAGTTTTTTCGTGAATTTTCCGTAGGAGGCTTTTGAAATTGTTTATGAGATCAATTGTGATAAATTCGTTTATTTACTCTGAAAATTGATGGGCGACAGAGCGGCTTAAAGGTTAAAACATTTTTGAGAGCACGGAGTGTATTTGTACAAACATGTACACGCGTATTACACAAATTTTATAATATTGGTAAACACATCTACAGCGACATAAAAAGGAACGGCTGTGCGTCCTTTTTAGTGCAAAACTTAAGTTTGTAATTAAATGAAGCGAAACTCAATCGAAAATCTGGAAACAGAAAAATCAGAAAAAGATGTTGACACCTCTGGGACTCGAACCCAGGACCTCTTGCTTTCCGGGCAAACGCGCCACGGTGTCGATATCAAATTCGCTCATTCTTAACTGTATCATACTTCGACTAAGAACCACCCACACTATCTTCACTTTCTTAACGCATATATTATTGGCTACTATCTTTATGTATGATTGCAAGATTCAAACCCGAACTAAATGCTCTCTAGATAGAGTCTGGATAAATCTTTATCAATTTTATTTTAATATGCGACATCTATGGACTTTTCTGCAAGTCTAGGATGAATATTTTTATTTTTATTTTAAATTTATGAGTAAAACCTCAAATTGTAATATTTAATTAAATGAAGGCAATATAAGCGAAACTCAATCGAAAATCTGCACTTAAATTTGTATTTGGAGCCAAAATACCTGACCAAACTGAAAAATCAAAAGGTACCTATAGCTAATATCTAGTAAGAATATGGGTCAACTAACTAACTAACCATCATGCCGTTTCCCCGCATGGGTGGGCAGAAAGGACGGAACGCTAAATAACTCAGTCTTGGCACACACTCTTTCCCTCATTCACATTCATACATCGTCTCATACATACTCTTCTATTATTCTGACTCTTGACATGGTCCGACTCGAGTACTTTTTTTACCATTCACATTTGCGTCATACTTCTTACACTATTTCGTCGTTCATTCGCTCTACATGCCCAAACCATCTGAGGGTCTCTTTCTCAATCTTCCTCATTACTCTTACATCACTTTATCACTTACAATTCAAATTGAGACAGCCTGTAATTGAAATCCGCTACAATGCATTAATGTCTGATCTAAACCTACCACTACTTTCTACCAGGCGTACTATTAATGACATTCTTATACTTTTTAAATTACTGAACAATCTCATAGACTGCCCTCAAATGTTAAGTGTTATAAATATTCATGTCCCTGTTAAATCAACTCGACTCCACCACCTTTTCCACAGTGACAATCATAGCACTAACTATTCCTATCATTCACCGCTAGTGCGTTTTCACCGAACTGCCAATACGTATACAGACCTTTTCGATATTTTCAATACCTCACCGTCTTGCGTCAAAGCAAAAATAATTAGTTATTTATGTAACTGATATGTTTGTAAAATGATAAATATTTGTTGTACTAATATGCATCGTATGTATGTACTGTATGTTATTCTATATATATATAATGTTTGTAAATGTTTGATACACTTGTATTATGTAGCCCTATGTACGGGCGTTTAAATAATAAATAAATAAAATAAATCAGCCTTACATTCTTTGGGAATCCATATTTCTTACACGATCATGCATGATTTTACTATACATATATCCCAAGGATTTTATTTCAACAGCACTCAGTCTAGTTTCATGCTTCCTCTGCCAGTTCCATGGCTCACCGCCATACATCAGGGATCAGGGTAGGTACCAACACTCCATTGTGGACTACTAGCTTCGCTTCTTTTGACATTTTTTCTTTATAAGCGATGACGGCATTCAGTCCTCTATTAATGGAATTACCTACCCTTCTTTCAATATCTTTATTTATTTATTTATTGTTTTGGAACATTTACAGAGTATTAACATAAAAAAAGTCATTAGATTAGCATTGTAAAAAGCTTAGATGTTAATAGTCCACTTGAAAATGTTCACAGAATGCACAGTTTAATAGTTGTTTTTCGCTATGTATACATAGAAGTTAACAGAAATTAGAAATAGCAAAATATAAACAGAGGTATAAAAAGAGATAATAATTCAAGAAAAATTTTGAGGCGCATCTTCGGACCGGTTCTAGAAAATGGATTTTGGCGCAGACGCTATAACAATGAGCTCTATACTTTGTTTAAGGAGCTAAACGTCGCAAAATTTATAAAATTGGGAAGACTTCGGTGGCTGGGTCATGTGGAGAGAATGACCGAGCATCAAGCACCAAAGTCCCTGCTGAACTCAAGACCAATAGGGCGAAGGAGCCTGGGAAGGCCAAGACTAAGATGGAGCGACAACGTTCTCAAAGACATATCTATCTTGGAGCTTCCAAACTGGAGAGAGCTGGCACAAAACCGAGATGAGTGGAGGAAGACTCTTGAGGAGGCCAAGACCCACCAGGGGTTGTAGAGCCAATAGTGATGATGATGATAAAAAGAGATAACAAAAATAGTGATGATAAAGTATAGAAATAACAAAGATAAAAAAGATCGATATACGATGTAGAAAACAGAAAAACAAAACAGTAAAGTACAAATAGAGTAAGAAACAGCTATTCACATTCAATTTCAAGATCATATATCAGTATTTTCAATGACTTGTTAGGTTAGTCTATTGTTAATTTGCTTTTTAAAGTAAGCGCGACTATTAGCATAGATGTCTATATGGTTACATTCAATGGAATTATACAGATGACACATTCGAGACAGTGGATTGAAGTATGCAATATTGTTTTTAAATAATTCAAGATGAAATGTATTCTGACAGCTTAAATTACGTCTATTGGAGACCTTAATAAGAATATTGCTCAGACAATGAGTTGTTTCAAGCTTATCATGAATGATTTTGTATAGACTCATTAAGTCAGCAACTTTTCTTCTTTTCTCCAGAGTTGTAAACTTAAAATATTGGAGTCCTTCCTCGTAAGATTGGAGTCTTTTTATCAGCCTTCTCATCTCTCGTAAACACACTACCCAGATATATGTACAAACTCATCCACCGGTTCCAAGAATTCATCGTTCACAACTATATTGCATACCGTTTTCGTACTCTCTTTTTCAAACACCATGTCTTTATTTATTATTTAATTCACATCCGTATTCAGGACATTTCAACGCCAAGTGTGGTCTGGGGTAGTTCATTTGCAGTTCAAACGAGCACAATATATTTTAGTATCCCCGAAAGCACATGGAGACCGCCAAATAACCACTATGTCACAGTTTTTTTTTTTTAATTTATAATCGAGGTAAAAAAAGAAAAACATATCATGATGTTAGGCAACATGATATGTTTCTCTTCCACTACCTAAAACTCAAGGCAAAAGTGTACGGGTCATTAGCTTATCTGATAAATTCACGAATTCACCGCAATTGTTATGTCGCCGGAATGTATTCTCGTAAAGAGGGAATCGTTACTTAAAGTCAATTGGCAGTGGGTGAGATGTCACATTGTCAAGTGATTTTTTATATCATATGACAGGTAGTTGTATGTATGCCAAGTTGATAGAACGCATTTTTACAACTAATTAGCAGTGAACTTTTGATGTTAGTTTAGATAGGTGGACTTAACTAATAATTAAGTGGCACGTTGGATATTATCCACCCAAAAATGATACCCGAAGTCCGTTTCCGGGATTACTCCCGAGTAGAGATCTGGCAGAAAGCTTTTTTTATTACTTATCTTATTTAGTATTAATACCCAGCATTCATTTGGTTGAGGTGGCCTATCAGATAGGATTCTTAAGGTAATAGCTTGGACTAAAAGGGATAAGTGTACACATTTCTTCAAAGCTAATTTATCCACTGCAAAAAACTGTTTTCTATCAAATACGTGTTCAAGAAATTTACTTTTACAGAAAAAGTTATTTATTCCATTTTTCTCGAAAGACTCTTTGAGATAAATAATATAATAACCCTCTTTAAAGTTATGTAAAACGTACTTTCCATTCGGATCAAAAAAATAAGAATATTTTTATCGAAAACTTGCTTAATTTAAGGTTTAACTCATACTCCAGACACTCATTCACTTTATTTCTCATTCAGATGTTTTTGAAACATCCAACAAAATTAAAAACATTGGGGGTTTTATTGCGACTGATGTAAAACAAAAAACATTTGAATTTGAGAAGCGGGTGTGACTTAGCAGGGGTGCCCGGGTTCATGGGATTAGGTTTGTTCGAATCTTGGCGACGGATGCACTAGTTTAAGGAGGCCTTTTGACCTCTCCAGCTCCAACAGAACTCTCTCAGAACATCGCCTTGCAACGCAGTGGGAGGGTTGAATTCATACATCCATCACATCTGGAGACACTGACCCCCAGATTCCAGCCCACCCCTCATACGTTTTTACTACCCAAAAGTTCATTCCTCCTTCCTTTCCTCAAAAGACCTCCACACAGCATCCCCAAAGATGACATATGCCCTGGGGGGAATTATTTTCCTCAGGTCCTCCTTTGTGGAGCTAAAGCAAAAAAATATATTTTTGGAGACGCCTTAAGGGGCCATCCATAAATTACGTCACACCTTAAGGGGGGGGGGGGGTTCAAAATTGCAAAACATGTGACATCAACGGGGGTCTCATAATGATGACGATCTGTGACAGGAACGGGGGGGGGGGGGCAAAAATCATGTGACTCATGACGACATGAAATTCGTGTGACGTAATTTATGGATGGCCCCTAAGGCCCGGTTCATCCTGCTCAAAAAGAAGAGGGAAAGATATGTAAATACGAATGTCGAGGTAGCGCGCTAATATTAAAACGGTAATATTTAAGCGAAAATTGTGAAAATATTTAATAAAATACAACAAGAAAATTTCAGTAAACAAAGAGCAAAAATCTCTTAGGGAATGTCTGCAATAGCATTTAACGAAACCTGTGAATTTTTTCATACATATAACTTGTAAATTAACTGAAAAAAACGTGTTTATAATAATATTCGGAGCATACTTTGCGATTATTTCTTCCGGGGGAATTTGATATAATCGCCGTTTCGGCTTGCGGAACGTATGGATATTATCTTCAAAAAAAAGAAATATTTTTCTATGTAGTGTTTAAGAAAAATATGTATTAAATCGGTATAAATGTGAGACGCCAGACCTTAACAACCACGTTTGAAAATACTCCTTCTACACAGTGCCAGTGGTAAGAAATAGTTCGTATTATCGCCTGTCGCGGCGGTCGGGTGTTTCCCCGCAATGAAAAAGGTTCATAATGAAGACGTAGTGAGACGTAAGCAGAACATTTCCTAGAATAAGATGTGTTTATGTTACCTGAAAGGTGGGAATCCTTTCATATCGCACAATACTATAAATCACAACTCCCCGTACTGCCTCATACACACTTCTTCCTCCATCCACTTCCACCCTGCACCACCCACCCCTCCCAGCCCACCACGTCTGGCTGGGGCTTAATAAGGCCGTGTTTAAGGGCTGACTACACACAATAATAATTCATTTAATTCACTAATTTAGAAGGCTCATAATGCATGTAATTTCACCAATACATTACAAAATGATACTTTGTCTGTCCAACTGGGAAATATTCCCGTTTCAGGACAGACAAATTGTATATTTAGTGCATAATATTCTTAATAAAGGAAATGTTTCGCTCAAGAGATCACAGGAATGAGCTTCTGTCAAGACAACTTTTGAGAACATTAAGAATTGTATTCTGAACGAAGGGTTAGTTTCTTTATTTCCTTGAAAGAATCGCAAAGATGTGATTTTTTCAAGGTCATTTTGGAGAACATTAATAATTGCACTAGCGGGGCCCGTTGCAGAAGCAACTGACGGGTTAAAACACTATGCGATTTGCGTGTGAACGTGGATGAAGCGAGGAGGATTGTGTTTTAAATTAAATATATGAAGAAACCTGAGGTTACAGTGACCTTGCAACGCATGCCGTGTACCCGTTGTATATTATGTTATAAATTGCAGGCGCTTGCATTAAAATTTTATTTCCGGGAATCGGGATGGAACCATTACAGTAAAGTTGACCCCGAGGTTACAGTGACCTTGCAACGCATGCCAGGTACCCGTTGTATGTTATGTTATAAATTGCAGGCACTTGCATTAAAATTTTATTTCCCGGGAATCGGGATGGAACCATTACAGTTAAGTTGACCCCGAGGTTACAGTGACCTTGCAACGCATGCCGAGTAACCGTTGTATATCATATTATATATTGCAGGCACTTGCTTTAAAATGTTATTTCCCGGGAATCAGGATGGAACCATTACAGTAAAGTTGACCCCGAGGTTACAGTGACCTTGCAACGCATGCCAGGTTGTTTATAATGTTATATATTACAGGCGCTTGCATTAAAATGTTGTTTTCCGAGATTTGGGATGGAACCATTACAGTTTAATGGACCCCGAGGTTAAAGTGGCCTTGCAACGCATGCCGGGTACCCGCTGTATATAATTTATTTATTTACGCACAAAAAGTCCATTAATCTCCCTCATATCCTTTCCCTTGTTACCATAATTATTGGAAGGCTTTTGACCTCTCCAGCCAGATTCTCCCAACCCTTCGGCTTGCACCGCAGTGTGAGGAATAGATTCATACGTCCGTCACTCCTGGCCACACTGTCCCCCAGATTCCTAAACACCTCTCAGACCTTTTTCCTTCCCATATCTTCTTCTCCTTCCTTTCCCTTAAAAAACCCACCCCACAGCATCCTCAAAGATGACGCAGGCCCCTAGGATTTAGAACGGGCCTTTTTTCGTGTAATTTCATGATGCCAAAGCTCACTATTGTATTCTGAAACTGTATGTATTTGTCTAGATCTTGGTGGCGGATACGTTCGCCCAACCACTGCGTGGCGGGCTGGATCGGAGGAGACTGATTGAGGGAGGCTTTTTATCTCTCCAGCCAGATTCTCTCAACCCTTCGCCTTGCACCGCGGTGTGAGGAATAGATTCATGCGTCCATCACTCCTGGCCACACTGACCCCCAGATTCCTTAAC
This sequence comes from Limnephilus marmoratus, assembly GCA_917880885.1. NCBI lineage: Eukaryota > Metazoa > Arthropoda > Insecta > Trichoptera > Limnephilidae > Limnephilus > Limnephilus marmoratus. The sequence goes on from OU862922.1 coordinate 14,471,901, forward strand.
ACCCCTCATACCTTTTTCCTTCCCATATCTTCTTCTCCTTCCTTTCCCTTAAAAACCCTCCGCTCAGCATCCTCAAAGATAACATAGGCCCCTAGGGAAATTGTTTTCCTTGGAGTCTCCTGTGTGGAGCTAATGTAAAAAAAAGTTTAACACTGCATAATTTCATCCTGAGTTCTCCCCAAGGTTTCAGTGATCTTGCAACGCATGCCGGGTACCCGTGTCATATAATGTTATGTAGAAATACAAATCCCCAAAATTGACCTTTATTGGATAACCAACACCTCTGCTGTAGGTCACCCCAAGTGGTTCGCTACGTTTGGTGATTTAGTAGGGGTGCCCTGGTTCATGGGGTGAGGTTTGTCTAGGTCTTGGAGGCGGATACGTTTGACCAACCACTGCGTGGCAGACTGGATCGGAGGAGACTGATTGAGGGGGGATCTCGACCTCTCCAGCCAGATTCTCCCAATCCTTTGCCATGCACCGCAGTGTGAGGAATAGATTCATAAGTCCGTTACTCCTGGCCACACTGACCCCCAGATTCCTACCCACCTCTCATACCCTTTTCCTTCCCATATCTTCTTCTCCTTCCTTTCCCTTAAAAAACCCTCCGCTCAGCATCCTCAAAGATGACGTAGGCCCCTAGGGAAATTGTTTTCCTTGGAGCCTCCTGTGTGGAGCTAATGTAAAAAAAAGTTTAACACTGCATAATTTCATCCCGAGTTCTCCCCAAGGTTTTCAGTGATCTTGCAACGCATGCCGGGTACCCGTGTTATATAATGTTATGTAGAAATACAAATCCCCAAAATTGACCTTTATTGGATAACCAACACCTCTGCTGTAGGTCACCCCAAGTGGTTCGCTACGTTTGGTGATTTAGTAGGGGTGCCCGGGTTCATGGGGTGAGGTTTGTCTAGGTCTTGGAGGCGGATACGTTTGACCAACCACTGCGTGGCAGACTGGATCGGAGGAGACTGATTGAGGGGGGATCTCGACCTCTCCAGCCAGATTCTCCCAATCCTTTGCCATGCACCGCAGTGTGAGGAATAGATTCATAAGTCCGTTACTCCTGGCCACACTGACCCCCAGATTCCTATCCACCTCTCATACCCTTTTCCTTCCCATATCTTCTTCTCCTTCCTTTCCCTTAAAAAACCCTCCGCTCAGCATCCTCAAAGATGACGTAGGCCCCTAGGGAAATTGTTTTCCTTGGAGCCTCCTGTGTGGAGCTAATGTAAAAAAAAGTTTAACACTGCATAATTTCATCCCGAGTTCTCCCCCTAAGGTTTCAGTGATCTTGCAACGCATGCCGGGTACCCGTGTTATATAATGTTATGTAGAAATACAAATCCCAAAAATTGACCATTATTGGATAACCAACACCTCTGCTGTAGGTCACCCCAAGTGGTTCGCTACGTTTGGTGATTTAGTAGGGGTGCCCGGGTTCATGGGGTGAGGTTTGTCTAGGTCTTGGAGGCGGATGACCAGGATACACTGAACCCCAGATTCCTATCCACCCCTTAAACCCTTTTCCTTCCCAAAACTCTCATCTCCTTCTTTGCCTTAAAAAACCCTCCAACCAGCATCTCCAAAGATGACATGACCCTGAGGGAAATTATTTTCCTCAGGGTCTCCTGTGTTGAGCTTTTTCCTCCCCCCTCCGTGCTTCATTAATTCATTGCCGTTACATTTAGTTTTCAAACAGCTCGCGTGCCACCTAATGAAATATTTTTATGCAAATTTCATAATGCCAGAACTCGCCAGTAGTTTTATAGAAACCTTGTCCTATCAATAACGAACACAATAAAAAAAGAATTTTCAGATTCGGTGCATTCGTGCGAAAGTTATGCGCATAATTACATTTCGGCAATTCATTTTTATGCAAATTTCATTATGCCAGAGCTCACAGTAGTTATATACAAAACCTTGTCCTAACAGTAACGAACCCAACAAAAAAACAATTATTCAATTCGATGCATTCGTTCGAACGTTATGCGCGTGTATACATTTCGGCAACCATTTTATTCAAATTTCATAATGCCAGCGCTCACCAGAAGATTAATGAAAACCTTGTCCTAACAATTACAAACCCAAAACAAAAATAATTATCCAATTTGGTGCATGCGTTCGAACGTTATGTTCATATTCATTTTATAATAATTTATCAGTTTCTCAGGTACCTACCGATTTTATAGTTTTTCATACAGTTTAGGTATATACCTCAGCCAATTTCTGTGCTCCTGGTACAGAAAACCGTTAGTACAAAATTAATAAGGCGATTTTTCACAAAAATGGCGCTGTAATTTTATTTTTATTATTTAGGAAAAAAAATGATCTTATGGATAAGTACCTCATTTTATTTGATTTTATTAAATTTTATATTAAGTACCTACTTACTTTTTTAAATGGCTACTTATTTTTATATTATCGGCTATATTCAATGTTATGATAATTAACCAATCAGGGCCCTGATCGATCCGATTGGCTAGCCATCAGAATGATGGTTAACCAATCAGGGATCCCCAGAAACGTTCTGCGGCCTTGATTGACTGGCCATCGTTGAATTGTTACCGCCCCCCAACCAATCAGAGGGTTTGAATTTAAAACCACACCCCTGCTCAATCACACCTCCTGGTGGGGGGGTGGTTCACAGTCTATATTATCAATTAAAATATTTAAAAAAAAATTAAAAAATCTCTACTTTTTCGGAAAAACTATTTTTTTTACGTTTTTTTTTTGAAAACGACATGGTTATTATATTCACTTTTTGAATTCATTGATACGCTTGCTCTTTTCTCAATAAATGTATATTTTTTTATGAGAAATGTTTGAAAAAGTAAAAAATTATTCACATCTTCATTTCAGATATGAATCTGCTCTTCCCAAATCTTAATGCGACTGTCCGAATCGATTTTCTGAAACAAAAAAAAAAAAATCAAAAGTCAGAAATAATAAAGAAAAATAAATTAATAATTTTTCGAGCGGTCTCTTTTTAATCACCCTCAAAACGACAATAAAGAATGAAACTGCCCGTGGAATTCTGCCTACACGATGCATAATTATCTTACTCCAATTTCGAACGTTCTAATTTGAATTTTTTAATAGAAATTTGATTTTTTCTAACGAAAAGCTTTGCTTCTCGACTCTGCCGATAGGTGGCTCCGTTAAAAGTATACATTTTTTTTAAACATTAGTTTCAATACTCGACTTTTATGTTGTTTTTTTGCACATGTCAATTTTCAAACGAATATTACAACGATGTTTTTGAGAAAAGTGATAATTACGACGGTCAATTGACCTTTGAAAAACTCTTGTTGACGGAATTTCACTAAATTTTGGCTTCCAAGCGTGATATTTTCGACAAAATCGCGTATGCCAGTCGGCCGGTGGGAAAACGAAAAATGAAAGATGACATTTAAAATCTGCGTACCTAGCGAAATCAGTTTTGTATGGGAGATTTTCGCTATATCTTTCTCAACTTTTCCATGCATTTGAAAAGAGATAGATACAATGAATTCGCTTCGAAGGAGAGTGAACCATGGGGCCTTTGAAATTGAATTAACTTAGAGGTCAATTTGGCGTGCCAAATTTTACAAAATTGCCGCGAGCCAAAGTGACCCGTGAGGTTTCACCCACCCGAGGGGCAAAGTGGTCGCTTTTCCCCTCAAATCGAAAGTGAGCTTTGACCCTTACCAAACGGCCGCGAGCCAAAGTGACCCTTGTCGTTTCACCCACCCGAGGGGCAGAGTGGTCGCTTTTCCCCTCAAATCAAAAGTGAGGTTTTTCCCGACCTACCCCAAAACTGTGCATTAATATATATACTAGGTTTTGCCCGTTGCAGAAGCAACTAACGGGTTAAAAAATTGTGCGATTTGACGTGTGAACGTGGATGAAGCGAGGAGGAGTGTGTGTTAAATTAAATATCAATATCAATCGGATTATTATCAAATTTTCATTGCAATCGGTTAAAGGTTTAGCAATGCATAATTTCATGATGCCAGAGCTCACTTTTGTATACAGAAACCATCGCCGGCATGTGCACATCAAATCCCCAAAATTTCATCGCAATCGGATGAACGGTTTAGCAATGCATAATCTTATGATGCCAGATGCCAGAGCCATACCCTTTTGGACAGAGAAATAATAAATTCCATGCTATAAAATTATACAATGCTCTACCAGATCAAATCAAAAATATAAAGGAAATGAATATATTTAAAACAAAAGTAAAAATATGGCTGAGAGATCAAAGTGATAATAAAATTACAAACATTATGAAGACGATATAAAGACAATCCATAACCAAAAACAAATATTTTAAAAAACTACAGGCCACCTCAGAACAGGAAATCCTAGTGAGGAGGTCTGTGAAAAAAAAATGAATCCATACTTATTATATACATCATACATACATGTACAAACCTTGTTATTGAAATTTAAAAAAAAAAAAAAAAAAAAAAAAAAAAAAAGAGCTTAGTATTGTATACAAAAACCATCGCGGGCATACACACATCAAATCAAAGGGATGTGCACTTCTAATCCCAAAAGTTTCATCCCAATCGGATGAACGGTTTAGCAATGAGTAATTTTATGATGCCCGAGCTCACTATTTTATGCAGAAAGAATCGAAGGGATGCAGCAATCAAATCCCCAAAGTTTCATCGCAATCGAATGAATGGTTTAGCAAAGCTTAGCGGTTAAACATACTTATATATAAAGCCGCCTGCAGGGTCTAGCAGCAGAAACTTGCCATACAGAAGTATTTAGACTCCATCGCAGGTATGCACACATTAAATCCCCAAAGTTTCATCGCAATCAGACGAATGGTTTAGCAAAGCTTAGCGTTTAAACATACTTACATATAAAGCCGCCCGCAGGGCCTAGCAGCAGAAAACTGCCAAGCTGAAGTATAAAGACACCATTGCAGGCATGCACACATCAAATCCTTAAAGTTTCATCGCAATCGGATGAATGGTTTGGCAAATCTTAGCGTTTAAACATACTTAATTATAAAGCCGCCCGCAGGGCCTAGTAGCAGAAACCTGCCAAACAGAAGTATATTTACATCATTAGAGGCATGCACACATCAAATCCTTAAAGTTTCATCGCAAACGGATGAATGGTTTGGCAAAGCTTAGCGTTTAAACATACTTACATATAAAGCCGCCCGCAGGGCCTAGCAGCTGAAATCTGCCAAGCTGAAGTATAAAAACACCATTGCAGGCATGCACACATCAAATTCTTAAAGTTTCATTGCAATCGGATGAATGGTTTGGCAAAGTTTAGCGTTTAAACATACTCATATATAAAGCCGCCCACAGGGCCTAGCAGCAGAAACCTGCCAAACAGAAGTATATAAACACCATTGCAGGCATGCACACATCAAATCACCAAAGTTTCATCGCAATCGGATGAATGGTTTGGCAAAGCTTAGCGTTTAAACATACCCATACATAAAGCCGCCCGCAGGGCCTAGCAGATGAAATCTGCCAAGCTGAAGTATAAAGACACCATTGCAGGCATGGACACATCAAATCCTTAAAGTTTCATCGCAATCGGATGAATGGTTTGGCAAATCTTAGCGTTTAAACATACTTATTTATAAAGCCGCCCGCAGGGCCTAGCAGCAGAAACCTGCCAAGCTGATGTATAAAGACACCATTGCAGGTATGCACACATCAAATCCTTAAAGTTTCATCACAATCGGATGAATGGTTTGGCAAATCTTAGCGTTTAAACATAATTATATATAAAGCCGCCAGCAGGGCCTAGCAGCAGAAATCTGCCAAAGAGAAGTATATATACATCATTGGAGGCATGCACATATCAACTTTCCATAGTTTCATCGCAATCGGATGAATGGTTTGGCAAAGCTTAGCGTTTAAACATACTTACATATAAAGCCGCCCGCAGGGCCTAGCAGCTGAAATCTGCCAAGCTGAAGAATAAAGACACCATTGCAGGCATGCACACATCAAATCCTTAAAGTTTCATCGAAATCGGATGAATGGTTTGGCAAAGCTTAGCGTTTAAACATATTCATATATAAAGCCGCCCGCAGGGCCTAGCAGCAGAAATCTGCCAAGCTGAAGTATAACGACACCATTGCAGGCATGCACACATCAAATTCTGGAAGTTTCATCGCAATCGGATGAATGGTTTGGCAAATCTTAGCGTTTAAACATAATTATATATAAAGCCGCCCACAGGGCCTAGCAGCAGAAACCTGCCAAACAGAAGTATATTTACATCATTGGAGGCATGCACACATCAAATCCTTAAAGTTTCATCGCAAACGGATGAATGGTTTGGCAAAGCTTAGCGTTTAAGCATACTTACATATAAAGCCGCCCGGAGGGCCTAGCAGCTGAAATCTGCCAAGCTGAAGTATAAAAACACCATTGCAGGCATGCACACATCAAATCCTTAAAGTTTCATCGCAATCGGATGAATGGTTTGGCAAAGCTTAGCGTTTTAACATAATTATATATAAAGCCGCCCACAGGGCCTAGCAGCAGAAACCTGCCAAGCTGATGTATAAAGACACCATTGCAGGCATGCACACATCAAATCCTTAAAGTTTCATCACAATCGGATGAATGGTTTGGCAAATCTTAGCGTTTAAACATAATTATATATAAAGCCGCCCACAGGGCCTAGCAGCAGAAACCTGCCAAAGAGAAGTATATATACATCATTGGAGGCCTGCACACATCAACTTTCCATAGTTTCATCGCAATCGGATGAATGGTTTGGCAAAGCTTAGCGTTTAAACATACTTACATATAAAGCCGCCCGCAGGGCCTAGCAGCTGAAATCTGCCAAGCTGAAGAATAAAGACACCATTGCAGGCATGCACACAACAAATCCTTAAAGTTTCATCGAAATCGGATGAATGGTTTGGCAAAGCTTAGCGTTTAAACATATTCATATATAAAGCCGCCCGCAGGGCCTAGCAGCAGAAATCTGCCAAGCTGAAGTATAACGACACCATTGCAGGCATGCACACATCAAATTCTTGAAGTTTCATCGCAATCGGATGAATGGTTTGGCAAATCTTAGCGTTTAAACATAATTATATATAAAGCCGCCCACAGGGCCTAGCAGCAGAAACCTGCCAAACAGAAGTATATTTACATCATTGGAGGCATGCACACATCAAATCCTTAAAGTTTCATCGCAAACGGATGAATGGTTTGGCAAAGCTTAGCGTTTAAACATACTTACATATAAAGCCGCCCGGAGGGCCTAGCAGCTGAAATCTGCCAAGCTGAAGTATAAAAACACCATTGCAGGCATGCACACATCAAATCCTTAAAGTTTCATCGCAATCGGATGAATGGTTTGGCAAAGCTTAGCGTTTAAACATAATTATATATAAAGCCGCCCACAGGGCCTAGCAGCAGAAACCTGCCAAGCTGATGTATAAAGACACCATTGCAGGCATGCACACATCAAATCCTTATAGTTTCATCACAATCGGATGAATGGTTTGGCAAATCTTAGCGTTTAAACATAATTATATATAAAGCCGCCCACAGGGCCTAGCAGCAGAAACCTGCCAAAGAGAAGTATATATACATCATTGGAGGCATGCACATATCAACTTTCCATAGTTTCATCGCAATCGGATGAATGGTTTGGCAAAGCTTAGCGTTTAAACATACTTAATTATAAAGCCGCCCGCAGGGCCTAGTAGCAGAAACCTGCCAAACAGAAGTATATTTACATCATTAGAGGCATGCACACATCAAATCCTTAAAGTTTCATCGCAAACGGATGAATGGTTTGGCAAAGCTTAGCGTTTAAACATACTTACATATAAAGCCGCCCGCAGGGCCTAGCAGCTGAAATCTGCCAAGCTGAAGTATAAAAACACCATTGCAGGCATGCACACATCAAATTCTTAAAGTTTCATTGCAATCGGATGAATGGTTTGGCAAAGTTTAGCGTTTAAACATACTCATATATAAAGCCGCCCACAGGGCCTAGCAGCAGAAACCTGCCAAACAGAAGTATATAAACACCATTGCAGGCATGCACACATCAAATCACCAAAGTTTCATCGCAATCGGATGAATGGTTTGGCAAAGCTTAGCGTTTAAACATACCCATACATAAAGCCGCCCGCAGGGCCTAGCAGATGAAATCTGCCAAGCTGAAGTATAAAGACACCATTGCAGGCATGGACACATCAAATCCTTAAAGTTTCATCGCAATCGGATGAATGGTTTGGCAAATCTTAGCGTTTAAACATACTTATTTATAAAGCCGCCCGCAGGGCCTAGCAGCAGAAACCTGCCAAGCTGATGTATAAAGACACCATTGCAGGTATGCACACATCAAATCCTTAAAGTTTCATCACAATCGGATGAATGGTTTGGCAAATCTTAGCGTTTAAACATAATTATATATAAAGCCGCCAGCAGGGCCTAGCAGCAGAAATCTGCCAAAGAGAAGTATATATACATCATTGGAGGCATGCACATATCAACTTTCCATAGTTTCATCGCAATCGGATGAATGGTTTGGCAAAGCTTAGCGTTTAAACATACTTACATATAAAGCCGCCCGCAGGGCCTAGCAGCTGAAATCTGCCAAGCTGAAGAATAAAGACACCATTGCAGGCATGCACACATCAAATCCTTAAAGTTTCATCGAAATCGGATGAATGGTTTGGCAAAGCTTAGCGTTTAAACATATTCATATATAAAGCCGCCCGCAGGGCCTAGCAGCAGAAATCTGCCAAGCTGAAGTATAACGACACCATTGCAGGCATGCACACATCAAATTCTGGAAGTTTCATCGCAATCGGATGAATGGTTTGGCAAATCTTAGCGTTTAAACATAATTATATATAAAGCCGCCCACAGGGCCTAGCAGCAGAAACCTGCCAAACAGAAGTATATTTACATCATTGGAGGCATGCACACATCAAATCCTTAAAGTTTCATCGCAAACGGATGAATGGTTTGGCAAAGCTTAGCGTTTAAGCATACTTACATATAAAGCCGCCCGGAGGGCCTAGCAGCTGAAATCTGCCAAGCTGAAGTATAAAAACACCATTGCAGGCATGCACACATCAAATCCTTAAAGTTTCATCGCAATCGGATGAATGGTTTGGCAAAGCTTAGCGTTTTAACATAATTATATATAAAGCCGCCCACAGGGCCTAGCAGCAGAAACCTGCCAAGCTGATGTATAAAGACACCATTGCAGGCATGCACACATCAAATCCTTAAAGTTTCATCACAATCGGATGAATGGTTTGGCAAATCTTAGCGTTTAAACATAATTATATATAAAGCCGCCCACAGGGCCTAGCAGCAGAAACCTGCCAAAGAGAAGTATATATACATCATTGGAGGCCTGCACACATCAACTTTCCATAGTTTCATCGCAATCGGATGAATGGTTTGGCAAAGCTTAGCGTTTAAACATACTTACATATAAAGCCGCCCGCAGGGCCTAGCAGCTGAAATCTGCCAAGCTGAAGAATAAAGACACCATTGCAGGCATGCACACAACAAATCCTTAAAGTTTCATCGAAATCGGATGAATGGTTTGGCAAAGCTTAGCGTTTAAACATATTCATATATAAAGCCGCCCGCAGGGCCTAGCAGCAGAAATCTGCCAAGCTGAAGTATAACGACACCATTGCAGGCATGCACACATCAAATTCTTGAAGTTTCATCGCAATCGGATGAATGGTTTGGCAAATCTTAGCGTTTAAACATAATTATATATAAAGCCGCCCACAGGGCCTAGCAGCAGAAACCTGCCAAACAGAAGTATATTTACATCATTGGAGGCATGCACACATCAAATCCTTAAAGTTTCATCGCAAACGGATGAATGGTTTGGCAAAGCTTAGCGTTTAAACATACTTACATATAAAGCCGCCCGGAGGGCCTAGCAGCTGAAATCTGCCAAGCTGAAGTATAAAAACACCATTGCAGGCATGCACACATCAAATCCTTAAAGTTTCATCGCAATCGGATGAATGGTTTGGCAAAGCTTAGCGTTTAAACATAATTATATATAAAGCCGCCCACAGGGCCTAGCAGCAGAAACCTGCCAAGCTGATGTATAAAGACACCATTGCAGGCATGCACACATCAAATCCTTATAGTTTCATCACAATCGGATGAATGGTTTGGCAAATCTTAGCGTTTAAACATAATTATATATAAAGCCGCCCACAGGGCCTAGCAGCAGAAACCTGCCAAAGAGAAGTATATATACATCATTGGAGGCATGCACATATCAACTTTCCATAGTTTCATCGCAATCGGATGAATGGTTTGGCAAAGCTTAGCGTTTAAACATACTTACATATAAAGCCGCCCGCAGGGCCTAGCAGCTGAAATCTGCCAAGCTGAAGAATAAAGACACCATTGCAGGCATGCACACATCAAATCCTTAAAGTTTCATCGAAATCGGATGAATGGTTTGGCAAAGCTTAGCGTTTAAACATATTCATATATAAAGCCGCCCGCAGGGCCTAGCAGCAGAAATCTGCCAAGCTGAAGTATAACGACACCATTGCAGGCATGCACACATCAAATTCTTGAAGTTTCATCGCAATCGGATGAATGGTTTGGCAAATCTTAGCGTTTAAACATAATTATATATAAAGCCGCCCACAGGGCCTAGCAGCAGAAACCTGCCAAACAGAAGTATATTTACATCATTGGAGGCATGCACACATCAAATCCTTAAAGTTTCATCGCAAACGGATGAATGGTTTGGCAAAGCTTAGCGTTTAAACATACTTACATATAAAGCCGCCCGGAGGGCCTAGCAGCTGAAATCTGCCAAGCTGAAGTATAAAAACACCATTGCAGGCATGCACACATCAAATCCTTAAAGTTTCATCGCAATCGGATGAATGGTTTGGCAAAGCTTAGCGTTTAAACATAATTATATATAAAGCCGCCCACAGGGCCTAGCAGCAGAAACCTGCCAAGCTGATGTATAAAGACACCATTGCAGGCATGCACACATCAAATCCTTAAAGTTTCATCACAATCGGATGAATGGTTTGGCAAATCTTAGCGTTTAAACATAATTATATATAAAGCCGCCCACAGGGCCTAGCAGCAGAAACCTGCCAAAGAGAAGTATATATACATCATTGGAGGCCTGCACACATCAACTTTCCATAGTTTCATCGCAATCGGATGAATGGTTTGGCAAAGCTTAGCGTTTAAACATACTTACATATAAAGCCGCCCGCAGGGCCTAGCAGCTGAAATCTGCCAAGCTGAAGAATAAAGACACCATTGCAGGCATGCACACAACAAATCCTTAAAGTTTCATCGAAATCGGATGAATGGTTTGGCAAAGCTTAGCGTTTAAACATATTCATATATAAAGCCGCCCGCAGGGCCTAGCAGCAGAAATCTGCCAAGCTGAAGTATAACGACACCATTGCAGGCATGCACACATCAAATTCTTGAAGTTTCATCGCAATCGGATGAATGGTTTGGCAAATCTTAGCGTTTAAACATAATTATATATAAAGCCGCCCACAGGGCCTAGCAGCAGAAACCTGCCAAACAGAAGTATATTTACATCATTGGAGGCATGCACACATCAAATCCTTAAAGTTTCATCGCAAACGGATGAATGGTTTGGCAAAGCTTAGCGTTTAAACATACTTACATATAAAGCCGCCCGCAGGGCCTAGCAGCTGAAATCTGCCAAGCTGAAGTATAAAAACACCATTGCAGGCATGCACACATCAAATCCTTAAAGTTTCATCGCAATCGGATGAATGGTTTGGCAAAGCTTAGCGTTTTAACATAATTATATATAAAGCCGCATACAGGGCCTAGCAGCAGAAACCTGCCAAGCTGAAGTGTAAAAACACCATTGCAGGCATGCACACATCAAATTCTTAAAGTTTCATCGCAATCGGATGAATGGTTTGGCAAATCTTAGCGTTTAAACATACTTACATATAAAGCCGCCCGCAGGGCCTAGCAGCTGAAATCTGCCGAGCTGAAATATAAAGACACCATTGCAGGCATGCTCACATCAAATCCTAAAAGTTTCATCGCAATACGATGAACGGTTAGCCATGCATAATTTCATGATGCCAGAACGTAGTACAGAATTCCTATGTTTATATTTCACAAAAATTGCGCTATAATTTTTTTTTAATTATTTACGAAAAAAAAATCTTGAAACTGAATTTTAGCGCATTAAAAAAATAATATTATGAATCCTGAATTCAAGCAAAAACCATCGTCAAATCAGTAATCCAACCAATATAACGTCATCAAGCTTAAATACAAAAAAAATCATTTTATAATGGCCGTCGCCATGCCCAAATACGCTCAGCCAATAAAAATGAAAAATAAAACATTTAATAATGGCCGTCGCCACGCCCAAATACCGTCAGCCAATCAGGGGGCCTCTAGTAATACGGCACCCCTAATGTCGTTTTGATTGGTTGGAGTTCCCAGCCAATCACGTTCCAGCCAATCAGCGGGCTTCGGGTAAATTTCCTAAATCGCAGGTAGTTCAGGATTGAAGTTATTTTTAAAAACAATTTAAAAAAATTTAAATATATCTGCGTTTTAAAAAAAATATTTTTTAAACCCTTTTTTTTTGGAATTGACATTTTTTATGTATCAATCTTTTGAATTCATTGACACACATGCTCTTTTATTAATAAATGTATATTTTATTATGAGAAATGTTTGAAAAACTAAAAAATTATTCACATCTTCATTTCAGATATGAATCTGCTCTTCCCAAATCTTAATGCGACTGTCCGAATCGATTTTCTGTAACAAAAAAAAAAAAAATCAAAAGTCAGAAATAATAAAGAAAAAAAAATTAATAATTTTTCGAGCGGTCTCTTTTTAATCACCCTCAAAACGACAATAAAGAATGAAACTGCCCGTGGAATTCTGCCTACACGATGCATAATTTTCTTACTCCAATTTCGAACGTTTTAATTTGAAATTTTTGATAGAAATTTGATTTTTTCTAACGAAAAGCTTTGCTTCTCGACTCTGCCGATAGGTGGCTCCGTTAAAAGTATACATTTTTTTTAAACATTAGTTTCAATACTCGACTTTTATGTTGTTTTTTTGCACACGTCAGTTTTCAAATGAATATTACAACGATGTTTTTGAGAAAAGTGATAATTATGACGGTCAATTGACCTTTGAAAAACTCTTGTTGACGGAATTTCACTAAATTTTGGCTTCCAAGCGTGATATTTTCGACAAAATCGCGTATGCCAGTCAGCCGGTGGGAAAACGAAAAATGAAAGATGACATTTAAAATCTGCGTACCTAGCGAAATCAGTTTTGTATGGGAGATTTTCGCTACATCTTTCTCAACTTTTGCAGGCATTTGAAAAGAGATAGATACAATGAATTCGCTTCGAAGAAGAGTGAACCGTGGGGCCTTTGAAATCGGATGAGCTTAGAGATCAATTTGGCTTGCCAAATTTTACCAAATTTTCGCAAGCCAAAGTGACCCGTGAGGTTTCACCCACCCGAGGGGCAAAGTGGTCGCTTTTCCCCTCAAATCGAAAGTGAGCTTTGACCCTTACCAAACGGCCGCGAGCCAAAGTGACCCTTGTCGTTTCACCCACCCGAGGGGCAGAGTGGTCGCTTTTCCCCTCAAATCGAAAGTGAGGTTTTTCCCGACCTACCCCAAAACTGTGCATTAATATATATATATACAAGGACTCCACTGTTCGTAAGTTTCAAATTTATCGTAAATATCTTACACGGTTCTCATAAAGCCGACAAAGATATCACTCATGTCAAATACATTATTATTAGCTATATAAAGATAAGACTTCTCGCTCGCAATAAACAATAGCATGTTAATGTACACACGCCCGGCTACTTAAACACATGATTCCTTAACTCCGTAACGTTCCACGATTCCACCGAGTACGGCGAGTTCAGCTGAATCAACTCTCGGCATTGAATCAGCAGGAGTCAAATTGAGTTTGGTTCCGGCCGATTCAACGACTCCGGCGGAGCGCCACAATGAGTTTGGTTCGGCGAGTCCGGCGGAATCAACTCTGGCATTGAATCAGCAAGAGCCAAACTGAGTTTGATTCCGGCCGATTCAACGACTCCGGCGGAACGCCACAATGAGTTTGATTCGGTGAGTCCGGTGGAATCGCCGGAATCAAAGGAGCGAGTCCAGTGAATCGAGTCCACTCAGTCGAATATAGGTCCGGAATAGATTCCGTAAAATGAGTGAATCAACCCACTTCTATTGTTTAATTTAATTTGAACGCGTAGAATAGTTATAATAAATATTTAGACGTATTACAGAAGTGATTAATAATATTAAAATTGGTTGATGGAGAAATTTTGTCTTCAGCTTTTGAATTCTGTCATTCGAAGTGCAAAGAAATTTTTAATATGTCTATTTCTTTAATCTTACAAATTATGGTTAGTAAATTATGTCAATAAATGCAATGCTAATGTACAGGCAGAAAATATACAGGACCATATTTACCTGGAGGTCACTTCAGAAACTGTTTAATGTTTATTCAGAGAAATTTAGATACAGTTTGCACCCAAACCAATTGAAATCATTTCGTGTTATAATCCCGATTTCGTCCTTCGATTGCATTGTTCTGTTACGTAAGAACAGTTAAAGTTTAGTGTTTTTGTTATTATCAAATTTAATTTGTAGAACTACATAAATTTTAAAGATATTTATTTATTTATTTATTTATTTATTGAATTTCACGCCCGGCTGGGCTTTTACATGCATTTTTTTTTTACAAAGAACATCTAAATTTAAATAAGCATAACAAAATTTTAAAAAACAAAAAAACAAATACATAAACAAAACAAAAACAAAATCAAAATCATAACCAAATCTAAAACAAAAATACAATAAAAAACAAATTGAAATAAAAACAAAATACTCCACCATGCAAGATGGAAAAAGATGTAGACTGAGAAAAGTAAAGTACACGTGAAATGATTCGAAGCAGAGCTATTCAGTTGGATTAATTAAATTTGTTGTTCTTCTTTTAGATATAAATTCTACTAAGACTTGTTTGTATTTAGTGAATGATGTGTTAAATATATCAACAACATCTTTATAGTCATTACCCAAATTTATATATTGAAATATAAGAGATGTGCTATTCACAGTTTTTACTGGGTGGGACTGCGCTTCGGGGTGTCGCCGATATTGTTTACCAATTAACAAAAAAACTAAATGAACGAATAAACTAAACGAACGTTAAATTAAATGAACCAATTCTTTTCGTATTCAAACTATATTGTTTACCAATATTAATGCACACCAAAAAATCAACGAAATGAATTATTTTTTATGCAAACTATTTTGATTAGGTAGACCAACAGTTGCGTGAACATCGTAACATATCTCTTTTGTATTTCAATATCTTTGAGAAATATTAATTTGTATATTTAATAATAATTCAATTTGGAAGGTGGGAATGGGTACAGCCACCCGGGAACGATTCAATGGATGACTAACACCCCTGTCGTAGATCTTCCCAAGCAGTTCGTTACATTTGGTAACTTATCAGGGGTGTCCGGGCTTATGGGCTGAGGTGTGTCTAGGTCTTGGTGGAGGATGACTTGAACACATTGAATCTAAGATACCTACGAATCCCTAATACCTTTTTCTTCCCAGAACTTCTTTTTTCTTCACGTAGCCAAGGGCGTAGCTAGGATTTTGTTAAGGAGGGGGCAGGTAACCAAGAATATATCTAAGGTAAATGAGCAATGGGACAGGTTACATTAAAAATGAAAAACAAAATAATACCTACTTGGGGGGGGGGGGGTGGCTAAAGAATTTCAGAAACAGACTATTTTCGTCTATAAAAATACTGTCAGGCATAAAATTCTCCCTGATTCGGGACATTCCACGGGGAGCCATAGAGCTATGAAAATATAAATAACAGCGTATTCAATATTTTTGTGACAATATCCTTAGTAGCGTCACCTCCCCGTCGGGTGGCATTCCGGGCGGTCTGCCCTCCCTCGCTAAGCTACTGCGTTCAAATGCTTTTCAGTCATCGTTGATCTTAGCCGTGTTTTAACACAAATGCAGTGTAGAAAAGGACCTCTCTATTTTACTTGTAGTGCAAGGTTGTGCCAAGGAAATAAGTATGGCTTTTTTGTTGCGGGAAAGAAAATGTCTTAAATTTTCCAGTAAAATCTAGTTTTTCGAGATCTTTTCTGATCATACCCTTGTTCTGCCATTTTTTATACCATAGTTTGGCTTCTTGATTAAAATTAAGTAAATCGTAGTACAGGCAAAAACTTTGTGTGTTTTCTTTAAAATCAATTAACAACATATTTAACATTGTACTGGGATGTAGCGACATTAATCCGAAAGCAGGTAAATTTTGGTCACCAAAATGCTGCTCCAATGCAGATATTAGGGAGTCTAAATAAGGAATCGCTTCCAAAAATCGCATGGAGTCTCAGCAAGGTAATTGGACAAATATTGTTGGCGAGAAACAATGCGTGGGACTTGTATATCAATTCCAAAGGCAGCTGCAGTTCTAATTGAAATATCTAAAATTTTTGGGCTCTCTATGTCTACGTTGCTCCAATGATCATTTATAACAAAAATTATACCTTTAATATAACTCATTTCATCTGGGTACATATCGATAAAGCATTGGTAATAGCTTCCAATATACCTGCGTATTTGGCTATCAGTTTAGCATGTATATACGTACAATGACGGCTGTCTTAGTGCAGCGGTAAGGCGCTTGACTCGCATTCCGATGGTCGCGGGATCGAATCCCGACGTGGCAAATAAATTTAATTTGTGTATTTCACAATTTATTCATTTAAAATAATATGCAGTATATTTGTGGCACGTTCCAGAGTGGAAGATACTCACAGTATCGCCCTGGTGCAAGACCACCATTCAGAATTGAAACGTTGCTTGAAATGGCTTCTGCCGTGTTTGGTGACCAGATCTGAATAGCCAAGTACTTCCCCGCTTTCTTCTTCCCTATCTCCTTCCCCTCCCCACTGCCTTCAGTCTCACAACATATCCCAATTGGAGATGCCATAGTCCCACTGGCTCCAGAAGAGAGCAATTGGGACTCTTATGTGGTATTCATGTAAAAAAAAAAAAATTAAAACTGATTTAATAACAGCGCAATATAACTTGATAGGCACGTTTTCTTGATGCATCATTAATCATAATTAACTAAAAGGGTAATAATAAAAATTAAATTGATTCTCACAAACAATAGGCTACCGAAATAATATTACTTTACGGTTTGTGAGCATTCCTGCACCTTCTAGGGGGGGGCAGCTGCCCTCCCTCTGCCCGTACCTCGTTATGCCCTTGCACATAGCATCTTCAAATGTGATAAGGGAAATTATTTTCCTCAGGGCCTCCAGTGTGGGAGCTATTGTAAAAAATATTATTATTCAATTTATAAAAATTGTTTATTTGTAAAAACATGTACTACCGATTTATTATGCATATGTTATTATGGTAGCTGTTTAGTCTTTTGAAGGCATTACCAAATTTGATCATTATTTTTTTTACATTAGCTCCACATAGGAGGCCCTAGGGAAAATAATTTACCTCAGAGCCTGTTATATTTGGGGATGCTGTGTGGAGAGTCTTTTAGGGAGAGGATGTTCTGGGAAGGAAAAGGGTAAGAGGGGTGGGTAAAAAACTTGGGGTCCAGGAGTGACGGACGTATAAATCCATTCCTCCAACTGCGGTGCAAGGCGATGGTCGATAAAGAGCGAAAGAGATCAGAACCTTTTGTGTGGAGTTAATGTAATAGAAAAGATTATTTCTTTCTGTAGGGTGGAATATACACAAAGATATTAGAATATAGATATATGCTATTCAAATCTAGGCGGACTACGGTCTAATCTGATTTCTTTTTGTGTGCAGTAGTATTGGTTAACAATATCAGTGACATTAGGAAGCATAGTCTCAACCCTTAAAAACTGCTGATAGCACATTTCTTATATTTAAATATCTTTGTACAACATACACTGCATTCACAATCTTGCTTGTCTGATAGAATAAAAAACGTTTTAATTTCATAAAAAAATTTAATTATTAATATTCTGGGTTAATAATGTATCTTTTTTTGTCAGAAAAACCCAGTAAAAAAACTGACCACATTCTGTTAATTATAAATTATAATACATAAAAGTAAGTTAAAGAAGTTCATATAATTCCGCCCAATATACATATACAACGTAAAATGCTGGTTAGAAATAATATACAAAACATGGTATTATATACAAATTAGATTATTGCAGTCAGTGGATATATTTTCACATATGTTATCAAGTTTATCGTCAAATTTGTATGCTATGATTCACATTTTAGTTTCCGAAAACTTTTGAATTGACAGATACACTCTATAAAAGTATGCAACACACTTATTAAAGGATTGAAAATAAATCCTGTTTTCATATATATGTGTTGAATTGTGTGTCAAATTGAATGAATAAATCATGAATAACAAAATTTTATGTTTACATAAAATGATTCAAAGAGTCTGAAGAAATGTAAGGGAACGTACCCATACTATGTGACATGTTTAGGGGGGAGGGGGTGTTCAAAATACTACGCTTGGTACAAATGAGCGGCGGATTGCTTAGGTTTTTGGTCACCGGAGGGGGGGGGGGTTAAAAATTGCAAAAAGTTCGTCATGTAGTATGGGTACGTTCCCTAACTTAATATCCAAGTTTTATATTTTGTATGTGCATATACATGTACAGAATAGTGCAGCAGTGATACTAATTACAAAAATAATACTAAATCATATTTAAATTATAATTAAACCAAATATTTCAGTTCTGTCATTACATTACCATGGGCTAGTTGCTTCATAAAAATAAAAGAACTTTCACAGAACTTGAACTCCAAAATTTGATGAGTTCAAATTCTGTGAAATAACTCTTTTTAATATATTATTACTTTGAAATTAAATTCACAATAACATATATTATAATAAAAAAAAAAGAAAAACAACTCATAATCTAACCTATTTATTTTATTTTAATTTCGTTCATCAATTTTAATTTATTCAATTTATTAATTTTAAAAACACTACAAAATTAAATCTTAAAATCGTTTTTAAAGAAAAAAATATTAATATTAAATGAGCAGATTTAAAAAAATGACAGCGGCAAAAAAGCATGCTATCTAAATTGTGTTTCGTTGATTTTAGACAAATCAATATTCGAAGTGATTTTATTTAACAATAAAACTGCTCTCGGGGTTTGCATGGCCATTGGTAAGTTAGTTCTGCAAGCTGGGAGATAAAACAGTCTATGCTGTCGGTGATGGAGATGATCATTTGGAACGTAGAAACTAATGCTCTCCATGATAGTCGAGTTTTCGAACCATATACGAATCAGTCTGAAGAAATGTGTTACAATAAGCACATTCTTTCTGACTCTTAGATGATTCACCTAAGTATATCCAAGAGAAAGTCATAAGGTAAAGCTATGGGAAATAGCCACACTCCCCCAGGCAGAGAAATTTCTTCTGAATCTTCTCCAACATGAGGGAATGCTTCACTTGGCGTGGGCTTTAAACCACTGATTCACTCAAGTCTTCTTGTAATCAAAGCATTGTATAGTACTGTGAGAACCCGAGTGTCTCTGAAAGTTCTCGCAGCGTGTAGGATAAAACTCAACATTTTCAGTGAAATAAGTAAGGTGCATGTAATCACGATATGAGCATGAAAAGTCAATTTACTATCAAATGCAATATCAAGATCTTAGTAATGCCTTTTCAAAAGAGATGTTGAGTTGATTTCATTCTGAGTAAGTTGTCTGTTGTGACATAAATGATTAATATTTTTGACAAATACCGGTTTTGTGAAAAATGACCTCAAAGGCACTGTGAATACGATTTTTTTGAATATGATTTTAGATTTTCACGGCCAAAAGTATTTTTGTTGTCTGTTTTCGGGGTGTTATGTCACGTTGCGTTACCTCCGCCTTTAGCCAACGTTTCGGACAGTGTTACAGTGTCCATCATCAGGGCGAATGTGTGATGTCACGCATCTGCCCTGATGATGGACACTGTAATGCTGTCCGAAACGTTGGCTAAAGGAGGAGGTAGTGCAACACGGCATAACATCCCAATAACAAAAAAGATTTTTTTTTACATTAGCTCCACACAGGAGACCCTGAGAAAAATTATTTCCCATGGGGCCCATGTCAGTTTTGAGGAAGCTTTGTGGAGGATTTTTTAGGGAAAGGAAGGAGAGGAAGTTCTAGGGAGGAAAAAGTATGAGGGGTGGGTAGGAATCTGGGGGTCAGTGTGTCTTAAGAGTGATGAACGATGCGGTTAGGAAAGTGGCGCGTTCATAGCCAAGCGACGATTTGATTAGCGTTGTTTTGTTCTAACAGCGTGTTAATACTCGAAAAAGCGCGCGTATCGCTGACACCCACTGTGACATATTATATTCCATAGCGATGGGAACAGTGGCAAAATGACATGTACATTTTGTACTCCAAATATGTTTAGGAATCGCTGGTTAATATCCCTCGGGTACGTCCTGTTACATCCTGTATAAGTACGCCGGAAGACGAATTGTTGGGCGAGGAATTGTCATGAAACTATTTGATATATTTTTTAGTTTTAAAATTAGTAAAAAAAATGTAAAAAAAAATTGTAATTTTATAAGAATTATATTTTCGGGAACCAACTGTCGGGGGATCAACTGATCATTATTGGTTTAGGTAGATAATAATCAGCTAGTTTAACTACATAATTAATTTGGCAATTATACCATACATTGACACGATTTTCTGAAGAGATAGTGAGTTTTAAGTTTGGGCACTTTACTTTTATAAAAACAACATTGGTAACACCTAATCTAAAATCTCCCTATAAACTATATTTTGGGTTGTAGATCCGCTTGCATTTGTTCCCTGACGTGTTCCTGGAACGACCTGAATTTTTAGAAAATTTTCTGATTTCACTCTAGAGCACGCTACATACAATTGACCATGTGTGAAAACAGGTTCTGGAAGAAAAACGCCAATCTGATGAAATGTTTGACCTTGTGATTTATTTATGGTCATACCATATGCAAGCTGAACTGGGAACTGGTGCCTGTGAAGATTAAAGGGAATCGTTACGTCTGCAGAGGTATCCAACGTAATCCTAGGTAAAAAATGAATGCTTCCTCTTCTAACTCCTGTGATTATTTCAACTTCTAAGAGATTTTCTGTAAAATTTTTAATGATCATCCGCGTTCCATTGCAAAGCGATTGGGAAATCGATAGATTCCTCATTAAAATAACTACAGCTCCAATTTTCAAATTCAACGCATGAGGTGGTAATCCTGGTGGGTTAAAAGAGTTTAGAAATTCTAAAGGGAATCTAACCTGTTCCTCAGGATCTAGATTTCCTCTCTGGTCTCTCGCCGAATCGATACTGTAAAATGTTTTCAAGGGACCTTCTAATTTTTCTAAAACTTTTTCGTTGATTTTTCGAGCATCGATATTTTTGGGACATAATATTGCCCTGTCGCAGAATAAATTTGCATCGGCTACCGAATGTGACTCTCCGTAAATTGCGCTAACAACATCCTGGCAAATGGTACTCGACGGTAACACAACAGAAGACGCTACACAACCTTGAGGACATGGAAGAGTTCCGTTACCTAGTTCCAACAACCATTCGGCAAACGCAGTCTGGTCACTTGAAGCTCGCATATTAGCCTTAAGGTGGACCACCTTAAATAATCTCCAAAGCCCACTCTTTTTGATGGACGATGCAACAATTTTCCCGCGAGCCGCTCTGCGACAAACAGGTAAAACCTGTCTAAAGTCTCCACCCAGTACAACAATTTTATTACCAAATGGTAATTCATTATTCATTACATCCCGTATGGCACGTTCGATCATTTCGAAAGCTGTTATTGGGGCCATCGGAGCTTCGTCCCATATTATTAAATCTGCATTTTTAATTATGATTCTATTTTTTCTTGAAATTTTACATGTGGCAGAGCTATTTAAATCGAAAGGTAAATTAAATGCATTATGGCATGTTCTACCCTTGGGAAGTAAAATTGCTGCTATTCCAGTCCAAGCCACGCTTAACACGTTTTTTCCCTGCGATTGCAACGAATGAATTAATGTTCTATACAAAAACGTCTTCCCTGTACCTCCTGGTCCGTCTACGAAAAAGCACCTCGAAGAATTTTCGTCTGACCTAACTGAGACAGCTTGAAGGATAGAATCAAACACTTCTCGTTGTTGCACGTTCAACAATGACTGCATCTCCGCTCCCAGGTTTTCTTCAATCACAACATCTGCAGGTCCTATATCTGTATTTATTGTTCGATCAGGTTCCGGCAGACCTTGTGCAGTGCAAGAAGAACCTTCGTTCAGAAGGGCGTCACTTATTTCGAGAAGTGCGAGATTTATAGCCAAGTCTGCGCTCTCAACATTTCTCAGAAAATCCTCCGACATTGACGTTTTGAAAGAATTCCATATGTGTAATGGATCTGAAGGAAGACAATGAACCAATATAACTACAAAAAGGTTTCTAAGTGCCTTTGGCATCATGAAGACAACCCCTTCTTCTAAACACTTAACCCATTCGTTGATGTTGTCTGTCAGACCTAATTCACGTGCCGCATCACTGAAAGTAGGAAGAATAACTCCGTCGACTGTACGCAAATGTTCGTACGAAGTTACGGCTTTAATTTTCAATAGCAAAATCCTAAGATTATATAATTCTCTATGACGTGGAGACACTGAAACCATCCTACCAATAATTTTATCACCGCCTTGTTTACGTTTTTTCCAGACCTTATTTCTGTTAAAAACGAAGAAGTTTGGAATATCCTGATAAAAATGTGAATGCGCTGAAATATCTAAACGATTTAAAGTGAACCATGCTGTTAATGTAGTGGGGCGGGAAAATGCTAACGCTGCTTCCTCGTTACCTTCTTCGAAATATACCTGTTCTCCGCCTGGCAAATGTACACTCAGTAAAACTGTCGTGTGCGACTGACCATGAATGGGATTTTCAAGAATACGCCAAGCAGCTTCTGGAGCGCTGATGAACCGACAGTCTAGAAACTGACTAATTTCATCATGGACGATTGCATCGTTGCTGGTGCCTTCTGTTGCTTCTTGAAGAAGCCGTAATTCCATGCGAGCACAGTCGTGACCCTTGGCGAGATACTTGTGGATATATTTAATGGCGACAACGGAGGAACAAATTTCTGCATTAATATGTGCGTTGAATTTCCTAGTCAAATATGGATTGTACGGGACGACAAATTTATTATCAATTTTGAACCCTCTACATGTGTGATCTTCTAAACTATTGTCACGTCGTTTGTACACTGGATAGCCGTTCACATCTGCTTCGGTTTCATTTCGAAATGCCTTTGGAAACTTCTTAGAACACTTTCCATCAACCATACAAATTGCTTCAGGATTGACGGTACCGCATGGGCCATGAATATTATGTTTTATAACCGCATTATACAAATCCTGGTCCCTTTCTCTGTCAGGTAATTCTGCGCTAATGACATTGTCTATCTCTGGAGGTAATTCTAACTTGTCTAATTCACTAAGAGTGAACAGACCGTGAAGATGCGGCAAACCTCTCTTTTGTTCCTCAATTACGTAAACGTAAGCTAAAACCTTACCGAACACCTCCTTTTTAACTATATCTGCGATGAATTCATCAACCTTAAGCTGGAACACTCGTGCAACTAAATCTGGCCTATCTGAGGCGCTTTGCCAATGATGGAGTTCATTTTTTATTTCACGCCATTTAGGATTGCAGGTGAACGTGATAAACAGGTCTGGGCGACCGTATTTCCTAACAACAGCCATTGAATCCTGATACATCTTAGTCATGTACCTAGGGCTACCAGTGAACGTGGAAGGTAAAATGACGATGTTTCCTGCACGGATATCATGGTCTACATGTCTGTTGTTTAAATGATCCAACAATCCCTGATAACACTCCACCCGCAACTCCTTTTGATGTAACCTCAAATATGTAAGCCTGCTGGACTCGCAACGAACATATGAGTTAACAATATACTGCTGAAACAGTTTTCCAGAACAATGAATGGGGTTGAAGACAGAACGCCTTACAGCTAGTTTATGCGAATAAAATTGAAGCAAAGTGACACTATTTCGAACTTGAGTTGCAAAATCTGAGTGATGACGGAGGTCCACAGACCAGCCACACTCTCCTGCAGGAAATAAAATAGGGAAAACCATTGAATCCAAATGTGGAGATAAAATGCTGATGCGTTGTGTATTATGCGATCTATTTGGATAAACAGCTATGTCGACGTCGGCTGGCAGATTCCCTTCGTGGTCTGCAACGAAGACCATTCCGACATCATTTGTAGATGTTGGAGCATTGTATCGCCTCTGATCATCAGATGAAGAACGCGAAAACAACAAACTAACAAAACGCTGTGGACCACCGCTTTCTCTGCAACGCGCCTCTTCTTCCTCAACAGCAGTTCGAAGATTCCTGTAACTACCTGCATAAGGACTTACTTGACGGATTACCCTATCTACAACCGACATGATTTCCTGAAAACAATTTACGTTGGCCGGATGATTCATGCGTAGATTGACTGCTGCATCTGTGTCGTAAACGTATAGCTGCGCATAACACGGCACCTCGTTGTCTCCGACTTCTATCGTAGTGGAAGTGAGATGACATATCTCTCCTGAAATTTTCAAACAAAAAGGACCCCTGCCCGGAATATCAATAACCTTAGCACCAAACGACGCAAATGCACTGGCGTTATTGTACTGCCTAATAAACGACCTGAAATTCTTGGCGTTCTCACCGTTACCTAACAAAAAATCTTTGAACTGGGCTGGATACTCAGGCTGTGGATTCAGAGACACTTTTCCATTATGACAACAACTATGTTTTAATCGATTTTTCTCAGCTTCAAAATGAACAGCCCGGCAGTGGGCGACGGTACACTCGCGATCTAAAAGACCTAAATAATGAACAGATGGAGTGACCGCATTCAACGTTCCTGCAATGGCACATTTGAATGTAGCTCGAGACAGTCTGCTTCTGTTGGGAGTGGGGTCTATACTGGGCGCAGAAACCGTTTCGACATTCAAAACCTCGTCAGCTACAAAACCTATTACATCATTCACTGGAACTGGAACTGGAATTGAAACTGGAACTGATGGAACCGAAACTGTTGCTGGAACTGGAACTGTTACTGGAACTGTTGCTGGAAGTGGAATTGGAACTGGAATTGAAACTGGAACTGAAATTGGAACCGAAACTGATGGAACTGATGCTATCATGGATTCTGTCATTGCTCTAGTAGTTGCAGATGGACTTCTACGCTTCAACTGATCTATAAGTTTCTGCTGAACTCTTCGATTGCGATCGTATTCTTTTTTTTTATTTTTTTTTTCCTGCATTATTCTGTCAAACGCCATCTTTTTTGCCAATTGATTTGCGTTCTTCCTTTCTTCTTTTGTTTTCGAAGCGACATTCTGTTTTTTCCTAACATCATTCGCTGGAACTGGAATTGAAACTGGAACTGAAATTGGAACCGAAACTGATGGAACTGATGCTATCATAGATTCTGTCATTGCTCTAGTAGTTGCAGATGGACTTCTATGCTTCAACTGATCTATAAGTTTCTGCTGAACTCTTCGATTGCGATCGTGTTCTTTTTTTTTAATTTTTTTTCCTGCTTTATCCTGTCATACGCCATCTTTTTTGACAATTGATTTGCGTTCTTTCTTTCTTCTTTTGCTTTCAAAACGGCTTTCTGTTTTCTGCTGTCATACGCCATCTTATTTTCCAATTGCAAAGAACTCGTATCATTTCGCCATTCGCATTTCGATGTTAAATTTTCCCGCATTTGCTCCACGTTAGAACTGGTCCCAGCCAAGCATTCATTCTGGTGAACAGTTAAATCTCGTTTTTCAACAATTTTACGATCTCCTAGCACAATATTCATATCATCACTCACGGCTTTCATTAATTTTGAATCTTTCTTACCATGCTTTGCTGGCTCCATCTTTCGACCATGTAGACTTCGTTTTGCACTCAAAAGACTTTCATTTTCACTGTCACGTGTACAACTGGGACCGGCAATATCATAATCAAAGTTCTCAGACATATTAAAGCTTTGAATTAATTATAAATTAGAATCAGAAAATTTCAACAGTTAGCTCGGTAGAAATTTTCGGAGGGAAAGAATTTGACAGAATCAGTAATAGATAATGTAAGCGTCGTTGGTTAACCATAGACACAATCGGCGTCATAAAGCGAGATTGTCGATATTGGTTAGGTACTTTTTCATCGTTGCAAAAGCAATAAAAATATTTTCTGCTTGATAAAATAAATTATGTATGAAAACATAGGAATTTTAAAGCACATCTCACAAATTAAATTTTAAAATCGAAAAAAAAACGGTAAATAAATTAATAAAATAAATAAATTTTTTCTGTTTCCGCAAATATTGAAATTAAAACCTTTTGTCTTTTAATTATTTAACAATGTTCAAGTAAATAAATACAAATACTGTTAGATTTCTAGGTAGCATCAATAAGATGCATACAATACTGGGAAGAAATTTATTACCACACGATCCCAAAATAATAAAAAAAAATGTGTGTAGAATTTATTTTTAGGTTTCAAAGTCTAATAACGTTGGATCGGTCAGCAGATGAGAATTTAAAATGCTTGCATGCGTTGATATTGGAATTATGTAATAAACAAATGTTGCTTTGTGAGTAAATCCAGAGTCCTTGATTGAAACTTACTTATGTGCACTTTCTCACAAACATCATACATATATATATATATAAATACACAAAGAAAAAAATTACCTTTTTATGAGTCCTCTCTTTTCAATAGTATTTATTCAGCAAACATGTAAAATAAAAAAAATTACACATTTTGGCGGAAACAAAAAGGCAAACATTATTGTAATATTTAAAATGCCCAAAAAATTGATGAACTATTTTTTATTTAAGGGAAATTAAATTACAATATGTAATAGTATAGATAGATAAATTTATTTTTGGGTAAATAAAACATTTAATACAAATTATAACTTTAATGGTACTTAACCATTCCACATATACAAAAGACCCCATTCCATATATACAAAAGACCCCTGCCACACACAGCTATAAAATATTATCGCAAGCCAAATAATGCTCTCCATACAATTCCTTCAGACCTGTCACACCTAAGCGGTTTATGCGCCGATCAAACATAGACAATACATATCTTACATCGTAATCGCTCCTGACGCGATATATGAAAAGTTATGCGACACGCTCTCCTCCGAAAACAGGATAGGAGTTCATATTAAATTGGAACTTCTTAAAAGGGGGGATGACAGTTGTCAAGTTGATAGATTCAGTACAAAGAAATGTTATTTCGTGGTGCTCTCTAAGTCATCAGACCCCCTCTCCTACCATAGGAAGAAAATTTTGATAACGTCGTTTGACGATACAACACACGCTTTTATAGCTGTGTCAGGTGCAAAATGTACTGTAATTCATAAAAAATACAATGTACCTACATTCTATGCAAGTAAATATTTATTTATTTTTTCATGTTTTCCATAAAATAGTTACACACTAATGTATTATGGAGAAGATTACAAAATTAAAAAGTACATGGGAGCAGTTTTACTATGTTGTGACGTATGTCAAAAGATAGTTGCTGAACTCTCTGTAGGTAACATTGAAGATGTCGACGGTCAATGCAGAATTGTTAAGTGAGATATTAACGCATAGGTTTTGTAAACAAAACACTGCATGCCGTTCTAACCGGATGTATCATCAATAAAATAGGTCACTTTAAAACGGAGTCGTACTAAACGGATATGTTCTCCTAGTTTCTAACTAAGAAACTTTAATTAAAAACTTTACCTAACCTAAAATTGTTTAATTTTTTTTTGGTTCATTATTGTATAAAAAAAAAACAAATTTTTCCAAATTTTTTTATTATATAATATAATTATAACGTAAGGCACAAAGTAGGTCCAGTGAGGAGAATACAGAACCACGATTCTAACTTGTAACTGCTTAATGTTGTTAAACGCATGCGGGTGAGTTGAAAAACAACTATCTAAAAATTACCATAATCTTAATTCTGAACTTTTTTTTCTTAATCTATCTTACCGTGAGTGCTTATATACGTCTTGTCTTGTTTTAACTTATTTATTTTATTTTAACAAAAAAAAAAACACTTAACAAAATATATAATGTGGACAATAGATAGGTAGTCCCACGAAGCCACCGCAATGCTTTAAACTCAATATACATTCATTAATATGAGAAGTAAAACTTATTTATAATATCTTTCTTTTTATTCTTTCTTAATTCTGTTTTTTAGATATATAATAATAATAAAAACATTTATTCATCAATAGATTTTTGACAATATTACACATTTTGTATGTACGGGCGCGAACAATTAATTCACCTTAATATTTCAAAACATAACATGCAAAAAGTGTTAAAAACCTACACTAATTTAATTGGCACCATCTGTGAATGCGTATATTATAATGTACGTTACATTTCACCAAGCAAGGAATCACAATATACCTTTCTTATATATAAACTTCCTTATAAATATTGCTGAATTGCAAAATACCTTATAAACTACAGGCAATGTTTCATTATAAAATAATAACAGAAAAAATTGCATTATATTACGTTTCAACTTATTCAATCTTTTACCAGTAGACAAAGTAGTTGATTGCTGTAAACAATCTTTCTTTCTTCTTCTTCCTGGTGCTGTCCCAACTCATTGTCGATGACGATGAGTTGGGACAGCACCAGACGACGACTGTCGATGAAGCTCCATAGATATTACCTGCTTCACTGTGTGGTCTGATGGTTTCCATCTTATCTGCCCATACCATTTCAACTGTCGTTCCTCCAGCTTACTGTTTATGTCCGTGACACCCAGGCTACCACGAATGCGTGAACTAACGTTCTGTAATCGATAATATTTTTTAAGATTAGTTTTATATTTTATAGAATTTAAATTTTAGCATTACATTCTTTATATTATATATATTTTTCTGCGAGTTTTCTATAATTTGTGGAAAAAATTTGAAACATTTATCGGATAAGGAACATTTCAATAATGGAAACACAGGTTTTTTTACTACAGACAGGAAAAATTAAGAAAGCATATTACATTCATTTTATATTCAACGATAAGTTTAAATTTGTAATTGTATTTTCACCTTGTCGTACTTCGTTGATGTGAATTCATTTTAGATTATCAATAACTTTGAAAACGCCGGTCGTCACCTGGCATTTAATAATACACAGTCGTCGACATGTTCAGCTCTTCAAAAACCTGTAAAAAAATGGTAATTCAATGTTAGGTTATATTTATAAAGCAGTAATAGTGAATATAATTATATACCTATTTATTCTAGTTCACATTTAATATGTACGGGCGCGAACAATTAATTCACCTATTTCAAAGCATAACATGCAAAAAGTGTTAAAAACCTACAATAATTTAATTGGCGCCCAAGCAAGGAATCAGAATATACCTTTCTTATATATAAACTTCCTTATAAATATTTCTGAATTGCAAAATACCTTATAAACTACAGGCAATGTTTCATTATAAAATAATAACAGAAAAAATTGCATTATATTACGTTTCAACTTATTCAATCCTTTACCAGTAGACAAAGTAGTTGATTGCTGTAAACAATCTTTCTTTCTTCTTCTTCCTGGTGCTGTCCCAACTCATTGCCTAGGTAGGCTGTTGGGGTCAGCTCTTCTCATTCTCAGATTATACTTTCTTCAGTTCTGAGTATCGCCTTCATCCAGACCGTTTCTTTGCAGTATTTTGAATAATCTAGAAGTTTTTTGGTCTTTCTCTGGACGACTGTCGATGAAGCTCCATAGATATTACCTGCTTCACTGTGTGGTCTGATGGTTTCCATCTTATCTGCCCATACCATTTCAACTGTCGTTCCTCCAGCTTACTGTTTATGTCCGTGACACCCAGGCTACCACGAATGCGTGAACTAACGTTCTGTAATCGATAATATTTTTTAAGATTAGTTTTATATTTTATAGAATTTAAATTTTAGCATTACGTTCTTTATATTCTTTATATTATATATATTTTTCTGCGAGTTTTCTATAATTTGTGGAAAAAATTTGAAACATTTATCGGATAAGGAACATTTCAATAATGGAAACACAGGTTTTTTTATTACAGACAGGAAAAATTAAGAAAGCATATTACATTCATTTTATATTCAACGATAAGTTTAAATTTGTAATTGTATTTTCACCTTGTCGTACTTCGTTGATGTGAATTCATTTTAGATTATCAATAACTTTGAAAACGCCGGTCGTCACCTGGCATTTAATAATACACAGTCGTCGACGTGTTCAGCTCTTCAAAAACCTGTAAAAAAATGGTAATTCAATGTTAGGTTATATTTATAAAGCAGTAATAGCGAATATAAATATATTGGGTCCTGGCAACCTCATAACCAAGGTTATATTTACACAACATAATTATATTTTGTGTGTAAGTATTTAACTCTGATCTTAACCGTATAAAACTTGAAAAGTGACGTATTATTGTGCAGCAAAAGTAAAACATAAATATTTTTTACCTCACCTGTCATCCTATGTCTCAACACAGTGCGCATAAATATACCAACCCGAGTGCGTCAAATTCGTCAAAAGTAACAAAGCTCAGCTTATACTGTAATATTTTAATACTTTTGTTCATTTCTAGCCATTTAAATTAGACCCGATTTTAAAAAAATCAAGCAAACAATTTTTGTAATTATTACACACAGCGATAAAGTTGCCAATTAGATTTTTTCTTCCAGTGTTGCCATATGTTAAACAAACAAAAAAAAACGTTTTAGGACTGCGGGTAGGTACCACCAACCCGTCCACGCGTATTGCATTTGAAATCTATTAAAAAAAGTTCCTACTAAAGGAATTTAATTAACTTTTTAATGACCGCATAATTATACATTATCGATGTAATTGAATTTTTCGCAAATGTCAAATAAAAATGCAAAGTTTGACGCGACATTGTGAAACATTTAAAATGAGAAGCTACGCATGTTTTTATTTTAAAAGTTTCTAAATCTTGTATAATTTATGATTATTAAAAAAAATCTCTCCCAAAATGTTTATTTTCGTCGTAGTTTACCACCCCGCAAAAGGCCTTTAAAATGTCAATTTTTCTTCGGTATTTTGCAGATCGCCGTTTAAATAATCGGAATAAATTCATAGCAGAAATCAGTTTTGTATGGGAGATTTTCGCTTCATCTTTCTCAACTTTTGCGGGCATTTGAAAAGAGATAGATACAATGAATTCGCTTCGAAGAAGAGTGAACCGTGGGGCCTTTGAAATCGGATGAGCTTAGAGATCAATTTGGCTTGCCAAATTTTACCAAATTTTCGCAAGCCAAAGTGACCCATGAGGTTTCACCCACCCGAGGGGCAGAGTGGTCGCTTTTCCCCTCAAATCGAAAGTGAGCTTTGACCCTTACCAAACGGCCGCGAGCCAAAGTGACCCTTGTCGTTTCACCCACCCGAGGGGCAGAGTGGTCGCTTTTCCCCTCAAATCGAAAGTGAGGTTTTTCCCGACCTACCCCAAAACTGTGCATTAATATATAACTAGGTTTTGCCCATTGCAGAAGCAACTAACGGGTTAAAAAATTATGCGCTTTGACGTGTGAACGTGGATGAAGCGAGGAGGAGTGTGTGTTAAATTAAATATAAATCGGTTAAATATCAAATTTTCATCGCAATCGGTTAATTAGTTTAGCAATGCATAATTTCATGATGCCAGAGCTCACTGTTGTACACTGAAACCATCGCCAGCATACGAACATCAAATTCCCAAAGTTTCATCGCAATCGGATGAACGGTTTAGCAATGCATAATCTTATGATGCCCAAGCTCACTATTTTATGCAGAAAGAATCGAAGGGATGCAGCAATCAAATCCCCAAAGTTTCATCGCAATCGGATGAACGGTTTAGCAATGCATAATTTCATGATGCCAGAGCTCACCATTTTTTCACAGAAGGAATCGAGGCGATGCGCACATCAAATCCCCAAAGTTTCATCGCAATCGAAAAGGAAATAACACAGAACGTGAAAATCATTTTTAAAAAAGTGTGCTTTAGACCACACGACTGAAGTAAAACTTCACTTACTTATGCCAAAAACCCGTTATATATAATGTTAAATAGTGCAGGCGCTTGCATTATAATGCAGTTTCCCGGGACTTGGGATGGAAACATTACAGTTTTATTGACCCCGAGGTTAAAGTGGCCTTGCAACGCATGCCGGGTACCTGCTGTATATAATGTTATATAGTGCAGGCGCTTGCATTATAATGCACTTTCCCGGGACTTGGGATGGAAACATTACAGTTTAGTTGACCCGAGGTTAAAGAGGCCTTGCAACGCATGCCGGGTACCCGTTGTATATAATGTTATATAGTGCAGGCGCTTGCATTATAATGTAGTTTCCCGGGACTTGGTAAGGAACCATTAAGGTTTAGTTGACCCCGAAGTTAAAGTGGCCTCGCAACGCATGCCGGGTACCCGCTGTATATAATTAATTTATTTGCGGACAAATAGTCCATTAAAAATAACAATAACAA
This sequence comes from Limnephilus marmoratus, assembly GCA_917880885.1. Lineage (NCBI taxonomy): Eukaryota > Metazoa > Arthropoda > Insecta > Trichoptera > Limnephilidae > Limnephilus > Limnephilus marmoratus. The sequence goes on from OU862922.1 coordinate 14,504,573, forward strand.
TCGGTTGCATGGTTTAGCAGTGCAAAATTTCATTATGCCGGAGCTCACTATTGTAGTTGTATTGTATTTCATTTTGCACGGGTAAGTACTAAGTAGGTACTTTGTTGTAATATTTCACCAAAACGACGCCATTATGCTGTTGAGCATAAAATAATTTTCAGCACAAATAAATTTATTCAATATCATGTTTTGATTTTTAAAGGAAAAAAAGTCCCTGCAAGTAAGTACCTACCTAGAACACGCGTAATATATATATATAAATATATACATTTTTTTTATTATTTAACAATGTCCAAATAGAACACACTTATAAATAAAAATAAATAATTAATAAAAAAAAATTGACAATTCTTAACATTTTTCAAGTAAATTTTCAGTTCTAGAAAGTTCCGTTCGAGTTCTGTAATTATTTCAGTTTTGTGGTGTAACTGGCCTATAATGATAAAAAACAGAATTTGAGTAGAACCAAAACAGAACGTGAAAATTAACTTAAAAAAAGTTCAATTATTCAGTATCATCGAAATAACCTTACCTTAGTATTTATTGCATGAAAACCTAATTCGTTGTGTAGGTACCCATTCAGGTAGGTACCTGCGCATTTCCTTAGATTCCGGCAATCTTTGCTTTTTTCATCATATTTGCAATACTACCGAAATAAGTAGGTACCTACCCGGAATGAATAACGTGTTAATTTTAACTGGCCACCAATATTTAAACTTCCGATGGAATCTGTGAGCGCGTGTTTTGATGATTTTTTTTCGGAAAATTTCGAGTTTTGTCAGCATCTCCTGACGTATTTTATATGAGAATCGTATGTTTTATTGTTATCAAAAGTTGCGGAATCCTTCCGGCTATCGTATTTTTTAAAAACATCTAGCCCGGAATCGGTTTTTCGGCGGCAATGACGTTTTCCGAAAAACAACGACCCAAACCGCCGAGAGTTCCGTTTTGTTAGGCTAAAAATTTGACATCTAAGATTTTGACCATAGACCTAGCATTTTCCTTTGAGGAAAATGCTAAGTCTTTTTTTGTCATTTTTTTTTTGAAACGCTATCTGTCGGCGGGAAATACAACCGAGCCGAATCGAGTGATTCGAGTAGAGCTTCTAGTTTTCGCCGCCGATTCGTATCGGAGAATAAATCCCTGTATATATTTCATTTTGTCGAAAAAAAAGTGCTTACAGTTTTCATTCGGAATTTGCTTCAACCGAAAGTGAACCTTGAGGTGGGTGAAACGCAAAGGGCGTACTGGTCGTTTTTGCGTCGACGAAAAAGTGAGCTTTTCCCGACCTACCCCAAAACCAAGCATTAATATATATACTAGGTTTTGCCCGTTGCAGAAGCAACTAACGGGTTAAAAAATTGTGCGATTTGACGTGTGAACGTGGATGAAGCGAGGAGGAGTGTGTGTTAAATTAAATATCAATATCAATCGGATTATTATCAAATTTTCATTGCAATCGGTTAAAGGTTTAGCAATGCATAATTTCATGATGCCAGAGCTCACTTTTGTATACAGAAACCATCACCGGCATGTGCACATCAAATCCCCAAAATTTCATCGCAATCGGATGAACGGTTTAGCAATGCATAATCTTATGATGCCAGAGCTTACTATTGTATACAAAAACCATCGCGGGCATACACACATCAAATCAAAGGGATGTGCACTTCTAATCCCAAAAGTTTCATCCCAATCGGATGAACGGTTTAGCAATGAGTAATTTTATGATGCCCGAGCTCACTATTTTATGCAGAAAGAATCGAAGGGATGCAGCAATCAAATCCCCAAAGTTTCATCGCAATCGAATGAATGGTTTAGCAAAGCTTAGCGGTTAAACATACTTATATATAAAGCCGCCTGCAGGGTCTAGCAGCAGAAACTTGCCATACAGAAGTATTCAGACTCCATCGCAGGTATGCACACATTAAATCCCCAAAGTTTCATCGCAATCAGACGAATGGTTTAGCAAAGCTTAGCGTTTAAACATACTTACATATAAAGCCGCCCGCAGGGCCTAGCAGCAGAAAACTGCCAAGTTGAAGTATAAAGACACCATTGCAGGCATGCACACATCAAATCCTTAAAGTTTCATCGCAATCGGATGAATGGTTTGGCAAATCTTAGCGTTTAAACATACTTAATTATAAAGCCGCCCGCAGGGCCTAGTAGCAGAAACCTGCCAAACAGAAGTATATTTACATCATTGGAGGCATGCACACATCAAATCCTTAAAGTTTCATCGCAAACGGATGAATGGTTTGGCAAAGCTTAGCGTTTAAACATACTTACATATAAAGCCAGCCGCAGGGCCTAGCAGCTGAAATCTGCCAAGCTGAAGTATAAAAACACCATTGCAGGCATGCACACATCAAATTCTTAAAGTTTCATTGCAATCGGATGAATGGTTTGGCAAAGTTTAGCGTTTAAACATACTCATATATAAAGCCGCCCACAGGGCCTAGCAGCAGAAACCTGCCAAACAGAAGTATATAAACACCATTGCAGGCATGCACACATCAAATCACCAAAGTTTCATCGCAATCGGATGAATGGTTTGGCAAAGCTTAGCGTTTAAACATACCCATACATAAAGCCGCCCGCAGGGCCTAGCAGATGAAATCTGCCAAGCTGAAGTATAAAGACACCATTGCAGGCATGGACACATCAAATCCTTAAAGTTTCATCGCAATCGGATGAATGGTTTGGCAAATCTTAGCGTTTAAACATACTTATTTATAAAGCCGCCCGCAGGGCCTAGCAGCAGAAACCTGCCAAGCTGATGTATAAAGACACCATTGCAGGTATGCACACATCAAATCCTTAAAGTTTCATCACAATCGGATGAATGGTTTGGCAAATCTTAGCGTTTAAACATAATTATATATAAAGCCGCCAGCAGGGCCTAGCAGCAGAAATCTGCCAAAGAGAAGTATATATACATCATTGGAGGCATGCACATATCAACTTTCCATAGTTTCATCGCAATCTGATGAATGGTTTGGCAAAGCTTAGCGTTTAAACATACTTACATATAAAGCCGCCCGCAGGGCCTAGCAGCTGAAATCTGCCAAGCTGAAGAATAAAGACACCATTGCAGGCATGCACACATCAAATCCTTAAAGTTTCATCGAAATCGGATGAATGGTTTGGCAAAGCTTAGCGTTTAAACATATTCATATATAAAGCCGCCCGCAGGGCCTAGCAGCAGAAATCTGCCAAGCTGAAGTATAACGACACCATTGCAGGCATGCACACATCAAATTCTTGAAGTTTCATCGCAATCGGATGAATGGTTTGGCAAATCTTAGCGTTTAAACATAATTATATATAAAGCCGCCCACAGGGCCTAGCAGCAGAAACCTGCCAAACAGAAGTATATTTACATCATTGGAGGCATGCACACATCAAATCCTTAAAGTTTCATCGCAAACGGATGAATGGTTTGGCAAAGCTTAGCGTTTAAACATACTTACATATAAAGCCGCCCGGAGGGCCTAGCAGCTGAAATCTGCCAAGCTGAAGTATAAAAACACCATTGCAGGCATGCACACATCAAATCCTTAAAGTTTCATCGCAATCGGATGAATGGTTTGGCAAAGCTTAGCGTTTAAACATAATTATATATAAAGCCGCCCACAGGGCCTAGCAGCAGAAACCTGCCAAGCTGATGTATAAAGACACCATTGCAGGCATGCACACATCAAATCCTTATAGTTTCATCACAATCGGATGAATGGTTTGGCAAATCTTAGCGTTTAAACATAATTATATATAAAGCCGCCCACAGGGCCTAGCAGCAGAAACCTGCCAAAGAGAAGTATATATACATCATTGGAGGCCTGCACACATCAACTTTCCATAGTTTCATCGCAATCGGATGAATGGTTTGGCAAAGCTTAGCGTTTAAACATACTTACATATAAAGCCGCCCGCAGGGCCTAGCAGCTGAAATCTGCCAAGCTGAAGAATAAAGACACCATTGCAGGCATGCACACAACAAATCCTTAAAGTTTCATCGAAATCGGATGAATGGTTTGGCAAAGCTTAGCGTTTAAACATATTCATATAGAAAGCCGCCCGCAGGGCCTAGCAGCAGAAATCTGCCAAGCTGAAGTATAACGACACCATTGCAGGCATGCACACATCAAATTCTTGAAGTTTCATCGCAATCGGATGAATGGTTTGGCAAATCTTAGCGTTTAAACATAATTATATATAAAGCCGCCCACAGGGCCTAGCAGCAGAAACCTGCCAAACAGAAGTATATTTACATCATTGGAGGCATGCACACATCAAATCCTTAAAGTTTCATCGCAAACGGATGAATGGTTTGGCAAAGCTTAGCGTTTAAACATACTTACATATAAAGCCGCCCGCAGGGCCTAGCAGCTGAAATCTGCCAAGCTGAAGTATAAAAACACCATTGCAGTCATGCACACATCAAATCCTTAAAGTTTCATCGCAATCGGATGAATGGTTTGGCAAAGCTTAGCGTTTTAACATAATTATATATAAAGCCGCATACAGGGCCTAGCAGCAGAAACCTGCCAAGCTGAAGTGTAAAAACACCATTGCAGGCATGCACACATCAAATTCTTGAAGTTTCATCGCAATCGGATGAATGGTTTGGCAAATCTTAGCGTTTAAACATACTTACATATAAAGCCGCCCGCAGGGCCTAGCAGCTGAAATCTGCCGAGCTGAAATATAAAGACACCATTGCAGGCATGCTCACATCAAATCCTAAAAGTTTCATCGCAATACGATGAACGGTTAGCCATGCATAATTTCATGATGCCAGAACGTAGTACAGAATTCCTATGTTTATATTTCACAAAAATTGCGCTATAATTTTTTTTTAATTATTTACGAAAAAAAAATCTTGAAACTGAATTTTAGCGCATTAAAAAAATAATATTATGAATCCTGAATTCAAGCAAAAACCATCGTCAAATCAGTAATCCAACCAATATAACGTCATCAAGCTTAAATACAAAAAAAATCATTTTATAATGGCCGTCGCCATGCCCAAATACGCTCAGCCAATAAAAATGAAAAATAAAACATTTAATAATGGCCGTCGCCACGCCCAAATACCGTCAGCCAATCAGGGGGCCTCTAGTAATACGGCACCCCTAATGTCGTTTTGATTGGTTGGAGTTCCCAGCCAATCACGTTCCAGCCAATCAGCGGGCTTCGGGTAAATTTCCTAAATCGCAGGTAGTTCAGGATTGAAGTTATTTTTAAAAACAATTTAAAAAAATTTAAATTAACTCTGCGTTTTAAAAAAAATATTTTTTAAACCCTTTTTTTTGGAATTGACATTTTTTATGTATCAATCTTTTGAATTCATTGACACACATGCTCTTTTATTAATAAATGTATATTTTATTATGAGAAATGTTTGAAAAACTAAAAAATTATTCACATCTTCATTTCAGATATGAATCTGCTCTTCCCAAATCTTAATGCGACTGTCCGAATCGATTTTCTGTAACAAAAAAAAAAAAATCAAAAGTCAGAAATAATAAAGAAAAAAAAATTAATAATTTTTCGAGCGGTCTCTTTTTAATCACCCTCAAAACGACAATAAAGAATGAAACTGCCCGTGGAATTCTGCCTACACGATGCATAATTTTCTTACTCCAATTTCGAACGTTTTAATTTGAAATTTTTGATAGAAATTTGATTTTTTCTAACGAAAAGCTTTGCTTCTCGACTCTGCCGATAGGTGGTTCCGTTAAAAGTATACATTTTTTTTAAACATTAGTTTCAATACTCGACTTTTATGTTGTTTTTTTGCACACGTCAGTTTTCAAATGAATATTACAACGATGTTTTTGAGAAAAGTGATAATTATGACGGTCAATTGACCTTTGAAAAACTCTTGTTGACGGAATTTCACTAAATTTTGGCTTCCAAGCGTGATATTTTCGACAAAATCGCGTATGCCAGTCGGCCGGTGGGAAAACGAAAAATGAAAGATGACATTTAAAATCTGCGTACCTAGCGAAATCAGTTTTGTATGGGAGATTTTCGCTACATCTTTCTCAACTTTTGCAGGCATTTGAAAAGAGATAGATACAATGAATTCGCTTCGAAGAAGAGTGAACCGTGGGGCCTTTGAAATCGGATGAGCTTAGAGATCAATTTGGCTTGCCAAATTTTACCAAATTTTCGCAAGCCAAAGTGACCCGTGAGGTTTCACCCACCCGAGGGGCAAAGTGGTCGCTTTTCCCCTCAAATCGAAAGTGAGCTTTGACCCTTACCAAACGGCCGCGAGCCAAAGTGACCCTTGTCGTTTCACCCACCCGAGGGGCAGAGTGGTCGCTTTTCCCCTCAAATCGAAAGTGAGGTTTTTCCGGACCTACCCCAAAACTGTGCATTAATATATATACTAGGTTTTGCCCGTTGCAGAAGCAACTAACGGGTTTAAACAGTATGCGATTTGACGTGTGAACGTGGATGAAGCGAGGAAGAGTGTGTGTTAAATTAAATATATGAAGAAACCTGAGGTTACAGTGACCTTGCAACGCATGCCGGGTACCCGTTGTATATAATGTTATGTAGTGCAGCGCTTGCATTAAAATGTAATTTCCCAGGAATTGGAATGGAACCATTACAGTTAAGTTGACCCCGAGGTTACAGTGACCTTGCAACGCATGCCGAGTAACCGTTGTATATTATGTTATAAATTGCAGGCGCTTGCATTAAAATTTTATTTCCCGGGAATCGGGATGAAACCATTACAGTAAAGTTGACCCCTAGGTTACAGTGACCTTGCAACGCATACCGGGTACCCGTTGTACATAATGTTATATAGTGCAGGCGCTTGCTTTAAAATGTTATTTCGCGGGAATTGGGATAGAACCATTACAGTTAAGTTGACCCCGAGGTTACAGTGACCTTGCAACGCATGCCGTGTACCCGTTGTATATTATGTAATAAATTGCAGGCGCTTGCATTAAAATTTTATTTCCCGGGAATCGGGATGAAACCATTACAGTAAAGTTGACCCCTAGGTTACAGTGACCTTGCAACGCATGCCGGGTACCCGTTGTATATAATGTTATATAGTGCAGGCGCTTGCATTATAATGCAGTTTCCGGGGACTTGGGATGGAAACATTAGAGTTTAGTTGACCCTGAGGTTAAAGTGGCCTTGCAACGCATGCCGTGTACCCGTAGTATATAATGTTACATAGTGCAGGCGCTTGCATTATAACGTAGTTTCCCAGGACTTCGGATGGAAACATTACAGTTTTATTGACCCCGAGGTTAAAGCGGCCTTGCAACGCATGCCGGGTACCCGTTGTATAGAATTTTATAAAGTGCATAATTTTATAATGTTGTTTCCCGGGACTTGGTAGGGAACCATTACGGTTTAGTTGACCCCGAGTGGCCTCGCAACGCATGCCGGGTACCGCAGTTTAGCAGTGCAAAATTTCATTATGCCGGAGCTCACTATTGTAGTTGTATTGTATTTCATTTTGCAAGTGTAAGTACTAAGTAGGTACTTTGTTGTAATATTTCACCAAAACGACGCCATTATGCTGTTGAGCATAAAATAATTTTCACTACAAATAAATTCATTCAATATCATGTTTTGATTTTTAAATGAAAAAAGTCCCCGCAAGTAAGTACCTACCTAGAACACGCGTAATGTATATATGTATACAATGTTCAAATAGAACACACTTAAAAATAAAAAAAATAATTAATAAAAAAAATTGACAATTCTTTAAATTTTTCTAGTAAATTTTCAGTTCTATAAAGTTCCGTTCGAGTTCTGTAATTATTTCAGTTTTGTGATGTAACTGGTCTGTAATGATAAAACAATAGAATTTGAGTAGAACCATCACAGAACGTGAAAATTAACTTAAAAAAAGTTCAATTATTCTGTATCATCGAAACAACCTTACCTTAGTATTTATTGCATTAAAACCTAATTCGTTGTGTAGGTACCCATTCAGGTAGGTACCTGCGCATTTCCTTAGATTCCGGCAATCTTAGCTTTTTTCATCATATTTGCAATACTACCGAAATAAGTAGGTACCTACCCCGAATGAAAAACGTGTTAATTTGAACTGGCCAGCAAATATTTAAACTTCCGATGGAATCTGTGAGCGCGTATTTTGATGATTTTTTTTCGGAAAATTTCGAGTTTTGTCAGCATCTCCTGACGTATTTTATATGAGAATCATATGTTTTATTGGTGTTAAAAGTTGCGAAATCTATCCGGCTATCGTATTTTCAAAAGACATCTAGCCCGGAATCGGTTTTTCGGCGGTAATGTCGTTTTCCGAAAAACAACGACCGAAACCGCCGAGAGTTCCGTTTTGTTAGGCTAAAAATTTGACATCTGAGATCCTGACCTATGTCAATAGTCCTATATAGCATTTTCCTCTGTGAAATTAGCGGGTTTTTTCCTAAATTTTTTTTTTCAAACGCCGTCTGTCGGCGGGAAATATAATCGAGTGATTCGAGTAGAGCTTCTAGTTTTCGCCGCCGATTCGTATCGGAGAATAAATCCCTGTATATATTTCATTTTGTCGGAAAAAAATTACCCCCAGTTTCCATTCGGAATTTGCTTCAACCGAAAGTGAACCTTGAGGTGGGTGAAACGCAAAGGGCGTACTGGTCGTTTTTGCGTCGACGAAAAAGTGAGCTTTTCCCGACCTACCCCAAAACCAAGCATTAATATATATACTAGGTTTTGCCCGTTGCAGAAGCAACTGATGGGTTAAAACATTATGCGATTTGACGTGTGAACGTGGATGAAGCGAGGAGGAGTGTGTGTTAAATTAAATATATCAAGAAACCTTAGTTCACAGTGGCCTTGCAACGCATGCCGGGTACCCGTTGTATATAATGTTATGTAATGCAGCGCTTGCATTAAAATATAATTTGCCAGGAATTGGAATGGAACCATTACAGTTAAGTTGACCCCGAGGTTACAGTGATTTTGCAACGCATGCCGGGTACCCTTTGTATATAATGTTATAATGTAAAGCAGGCGTTTGCAAGGCGCTTGTATTATAATGTAGTTTTCAGGAACTTGGAATGGAACCATTACAGTTAAGTTGACCCCGAGGTTACAGTGATCTTGCAACGCATGCCGGGTACCCGTTGTATATAATGTTATGTAGTGCAGCGCTTGCATTAAAATGTAATTTGCCAGGAATTGGAATGGAACCATTACAGTTAAGTTGACCCCGAGGTTACAGTGATTTTGCAACGCATGCCGGGTACCCTTTGTATATAATGTTATAATGTAAAGCAGGCGTTTGCAAGGCGCTTGTATTATAATGTAGTTTTCAGGAACTTGGAATGGAACCATTACAGTTAAGTTGACCCCGAGGTTACAGTAATCTTGCAACGCATGCCGGGTACCCGTTGTATATAATGTTATAATATATTGCAGGCGTTTGCAAGGCGCTTGCATTATAATGTAGTTTCCCGGAACTTGGAATGGAACCATTACAGTTAAGTTGACCCCGAGATTACAGTGATGTTGCAACGCATGCCGGGTACCCTTTGTATATAATGTTATAATATAAAGCAGGCGTTTGCAAGGCGCTTGCATTATAATGTAGTTTCCCGGAACTTGGAATGGAACCATTACAGTTAAGTTGACCCTGAGATTACAGTGATGTTGCAACGCATGCCGGGTACCCGTTGTATGTAATGTTATAATACAGTGCATGCGTTTGCAAGGCGCTTGAATTATAATGTAGTTTCCCGGAACTTGGAATGGAACCATTACAGTTAAGTTGACCCCGAGGTTACAGTGTTGTTGCAACGCATGCCGGGTACCCGTTGTATATAATGTTATGTAGAAATACAAATCCCCAAAGTTGACCTTTATTGGTTAACCAACACCTCTGCCATAGGTCACCCCAAGTGGTTCGCTACGTTTGGTGATTTAGTAGGGGTGCCCGGGTTCATGGGGTGAGGTCTGTCTAGGTCTTGGAGGCGGATGCCCAGGACACACTGAACCCCAGATTCCTACCCACCCCTTAAACCCTTTTCCTTCCCAGAACTCTCATCTCCTTCCTTTCCTAAAAAAAATCCTCCACACAGCATCCCCAAAGATGACATAGGACCTGAGGGAAATTATTTTCCCCACGGCGTCCTGTGTGGAGCTAATGTAAAAAAAACAAATTAAATGCATATAAATTCACCTTTCCCAAAAAGCCAGAAATAATTGAAAAAAAACATGTTCTTAATATATTTTCCTTGCTTAGTTCTGCACTCCTGGTATTTATACTTTTAAAATTTTGTTTTATTCGAGTAAAAAAAAGAACAGAAAAAATATTCTTTCATAGCGTACTCTACCCCCCCCCCCCCCTTCCTCCATCCCGCAAAACCCCCTCACGGGTTCCCCTCCGCCTTCCCAGGTTACCATCCCCCCTCCGTGGTATTTTTCCCCCCCTCCCGCGCTCATTATTTCATTGCCGTTACATTTAGTTTTCAAACAGCTCGCGTGCCACCTATTGAAATATTTTTATGCAAATTTTGCAAAAATACCAGAGCTCACCAGCCAATAAACAAACATAACAAAAAAGAATTATTCAATTTGGTGCAGTCTTTCGGAAGTTATACGCGTACATACATTTCGACGATTCATTTTTATGCAAATTTCATAATGCCAGAGCTCACCAGTAGTTTTATTTAAAACTTGTCCTTACAATAACGATAACAACAAAAAAATAATTTCCCAATTAGGTGCAGTCGTTCCGAAGTTATGCGCGTACTTACATTTCATCGATTAATTTTTAAACATATTTCAAAATGCCAGAGCTCACCAGTAGTTGTATACAAACTTTGTCCTAACAAGAAGGAATGCAACAAAAAAAGAATTATTCAATTACGTGCAGTCGTTCTGAAGTTATGAGCGTCCTTACATTTCGGCGAATCATTTTTAAACAAATTTCGTTATGCCAGAGCTCACCAGTAATTTTATTCAAAACTTGTCCTAGTAATAACAAATACAAAAACGAAATAATTATTTAATTTTGTGCATTCGCTCGGAAGCTATGCGCATTTATAGATTTCGGCGATTCATTTTAAACAAATTTTATTATTCCAGAGCTCATCAGTCGTCTTATACAAACCTTGCCCGAACAATAACGAAACCAACTCAAAAAGAATTATCCAATTTGGACCAGTCGTTCATGAGCTATAATTTATAGATGATACCCGTGGATAATTATTTATCCGTTTATGTAATTTTCAGGGTACCTACCTAGTTCATCAAAATATTCTAAAACAATATGTTATTTATATGGCAACACAAACGTTAAACTTTGTCGTAACCACCTCAAGCACAGCCTGAAAATCGAACACCTGCGCTGGTTTAAGAACATTTCCCATACAAATTACGTCAGCCAACGGTGTCATGGCCTGACTGAAAACCTCAGGTGGTTTTGGATAGTGTTCCATGTTCAGTATTGCAAGGTTGAAGAAAATAAATAAACATTTCAAATATCTACCGATTTAACAGGCTGAGAACGATGTGCATTTTCGATGTTGTTGGATTTTTCGCAAATGTCAGATATAATTGCAAAGTTTGACGCGATATTGTGAAACATTTTAAATAAGAAGCTACACATGTTTTTATTTTAAAAGTTTCTAAATCTTGTATAATTTATGATTATTAAAAAACATGTCTCGAAAAATGTTTTTTTTCGTCGTATTTTACCACCCCGCAAAGGGCCTTTAAAATGTCAATTTTTCGACGTTATTTACAAAACGCCGTTTAATTAATTGGAATAAATTTCTAGCAAAAAATCAGTTTTGTATGGGAGATTTTCGATATATCTTTCTCAACTTTTCCAGCCATTTGAAAAGAGATAGCAACCCTGAATTCGCTTCGAAGGAGAGTGTACCTTCTTGCGTTTGAAATTGGTTGAGCTTAGAGGTCAATTTGGCGTGCCAAATTTTACAAAACTGCCGCGAGCAAAAGTGACCCGTGAGGTTTCACCCACCCGAGAGACAGAGTGGTCGCTTTTCCCCTCAAATCGAAAGTGAGCTTTTCCCGACCTACCCCAAAACTGAGCATTAATATATATACTAGGTTTTGCCTGTTGCAGAAGCAACTGACGGGTTAAAACACTTTGCGATTTGCGTGTGAATGTGGATGAAGCGAGGAGGAGTGTGTGTTAAATTAATTATATGAAGAAACCTGAGGTTACAGTGACTTTGCAACGCATGCCGGGTACCCGTTGTATATAATGTTATAATATAGTGCAGGCATTTGCAAGGCGCTTGCATAATAATGTAGTTTCCCTGAACTTGGAATGGAATACAGTTAAGTTGATCCCGAGGTTACAGTGATGTTGCAACGCATGCCGGGAACCCTTTGTATATAATGTTATAATATAAAACAGGCGTTTGCAAGGCGCTTGTATTATAATGTAGTTTCTCGGAACTTAGAATGGAACCATTACAGTTAAGTTGACCCCGAGGTTACAGCGATCTTGCAACGCATGCCGGGTACCCTTTGTATATAATGTTATAATATAAAGCAGGCGTTTGCAAGGCGCTTGCATTATAATGTAGTTTCCCGGAACTTGGAATGGAACCATTACAGTTAAGTTGACCCCGAGATTACAGTAATGTTGCAACGCATGCCGGGTACCCGTTGTATATAATGTTATAATACAGTGCATGCGTTTGCAAGGCGCTTGAATTATAATGTAGTTTCCCGGAACTTGGAATGGAACCATTACAGTTAAGTTGACCCCGAGGTTACAGTGTTGTTGCAACGCATGCCAGGTACCCGTTGTATATAATGTAATGTAGAAATACAAATCCCCAAAGTTGTCCTTTATTGGATAACCAACTTCTCTGCCATAGGTCACCTCAAGTGGTTCGCTACGTTTGGTGATTTAGTAGGGGTGTCCGGGTTCATGGGGTGAGGTCTGTCTAGGTCTTGGAGGCGGATGTCCAGGACACACTGAACCCCAGATTCCTACCCACCCCTTAAACCCTTTTCCTTCCCAGAACTCTCATCTCCTTCCTTTCCTTAAAAAAATCCTCCACACAGCATCCCCAAAGATGACATAGGACCTGAGGGAAATTATTTTCCCCACGGCCTCCTGTGCGGAGCTCATGTAAAAAAAAAAAATTAAATGCATATAAATTCACCTTTCCCAAAAAGCCAGAAATAATTGAAAAAATCATGTTCTTAATATATTTTCCCTTGCTTAGTTCTGCACTCCTGGTATTTATCCTTTTAAAATTTTGTTTTATTCGAGTAAAAAAAAGAACAGAAAAAATATTCTTTCATAGCGTACTCTACCCCCCCCCCCCTTCCTCCATCCCGCAAAACCCCTCCCGGGTTCCCCTCCCCCTTCCCAGATTACCCTCCCCCCTCCGTGGTTTTTTCCCCCCCTCCCGCGCTCATTATTTCATTGCCGTTACATTTGGTTTTCAAACAGCTCGCGTGCCACCTATTGAAATATTTTTATGCAAATTTCGTAATGCCAGAGCTCACCAGCCAATAAACAAACATAACAAAAAAAAAATCAATTTTTTGCAGTCTTTCGGAAGTTATACGCGTACATACATTTCGACGATTGATTTTTATGCAAATTTCATAATGCCAGAGCTTACCAGTAGTTTTATAGAAACCTTGTCCTATCAGTAACGAAAACAATAAAAAAAGAATGTTCAGATTCGGTGTATTCGTTCGAAAGTTATACGCATATATACATTTCGGCAATTCATTTTTATACAAATTTCATTATGGCAGATCTCACCGGTATTTTTATGCAAAACCTTGTCCTAACAGTAACGAACCCACCAAAAAAACAATTATTCAATTCGATGCATCCGTTCGAAAGTTATGCGCGTGCAAACATTTCGGCAACCATTTTATACAAATTTCATAATGCCAGTGCTCACCAGAAGATCAATAAAAACCTTATCCTAACAATTACAAACACAAAACAAAAATAATTATCCAATTCGGTGCATGCATTCGAAAGTTATGGGCGTACTTGCATATCGGCGATTCATTTATAATATATCAGTTTCTCAGGTACCTAACGATTTTATAGTTTTTCATACAGTTAAATATACCTCAGTCAATTTCTGCGCTCCTGGTAGGTACCCTGTAACGTTTATACAGAATGTGCAATGCAATTTTTCACAAAAATGGCGCTTTAATTTTATTTTTATAATTTTATAATATATCAGTTTCTCAGGTACCTACCGATTTTACAGTTTTTCATATAGTTAAACATACGTATGTATAAAGCCGCCGACAGGGCCTAGCAGCAGAAATCTGCCAAACAGAAGTATGTAGACACAATCGGAGACATGCCATCATCAAATTCTCAAAGATTCATCGCAATGGGATGAACGGTTAACCGTGTATAATTTAATGAAGCTAAAACAACATATTATTATCTCGGTCAATTTCTGCGCTCCTGATACTTTGGATCCATTATTTTACAAAACCTAGGGTTTTTTTTCACAAAAATGGCGCTATAATTTTTTTTTTATTATTTAGGAAAACAAATTTGGTCATCGGGATAAGCACCTCATTTTATTTGATTTTATTAAATTTTGTATTAAGTACCTACTTAGTATTTAAATGGTTAATAATATTTCATTTATATGGCAACACAACCGTTAAACTTTGTCTCAACCACCTCAAGCACAGCCTGAAAATCGAACACCTGCGCCCGTTTTAGAACATTTTACATACAAATTACGTCAGGTAACGCTGTCAGGGCCTCGCTGAAAACTTGCGGTGGTTTTGAATAATGTTCCATGCTTAGTGTTGCAAGATTCGAGAAAATTTAATAAAGATTATTAATCACCCTCGTACGAATACAATCAATTTGAAACATGTTCCATAAGTCGTTGAACAACAGCATTTTTTTCGCGCTAGGATCTGCGAACGTTCCAATTTAGATTTCGACACATTTTTGAATTTCTCCAAGGAAAAGCTGCAGTTTTAGATTCTGTCGACAGGCGTCTCCGTGAAAATTGTACCTATTTTTAAACATTAGTTTCAAAATATGACTTTTCCGTGGGTTTTTCGCAAATGTCAGTTTTCCAACAAATATTACGACGATGTTTTTGTGAAAAGTGATAATTACGACGGTCAATTAACCTTTGAAAAACTCTCGTTGACGTAATTTTAATAAATTTTGGCTTCCAAGCGTGATATTTTCGACGAAATCGCATATGCAAGTCGGCCGGTGGGCAAACGAAAAATGAAGAATGACATTTAAAATTTATGTACCTAGCCAAATCAATTTTGTATGGGAGATTTTCGCTATATCTTTCTCAACTTTTCCATGCATTTAAAAAGAGATACACTCCCTTAATCGGCCTTGAGGGAAAGTGAATCTACAGATGTGCCAATCTCGATGAGCCGAGAAGTCAATTTGGCTTGCCAAATTTTAAAAACGGTCGCAAGCCAAAGTGACCCGTGAGGTTTCACCCACCCGAGGGGCAAAGTGGTCGCTTTTCCCCTCAAATCGAAAGTGAGTTTTGACCCATCACGAACGGCCGCAAGCTAAAGTGACCCTTGTTGTTTCACCCACCCGAGGGGCAGAGTGGTCGTTATTCCCCTCAAATCAAAAGTGACCTTTTCCTGACCAATGGCGTGAGCGGAAAAAGTGAGTTTTCCCTGACCTATCCCAAAACCAAACAATACTATATACTAGGTTTTGCCCGTTGCAGAAGCAACTGACGGGTTAAGACACTATGCGATTTGACGTGTGAACGTGGATGAAGCGAGGAGGAGTGTGTGTTAAATTAAATATATGAAGAAACCTGAGTTCACAGTGGCCTTGCAACGCATGCCGGGTACCCGTTGTATATAATGTTATGTAGTGCAGCGCTTGCATTAAAATGTAATTTCCCAGGAATTGGAATGGAACCATTACAGTTAAGTTGATCCCGAGGTTACAGTGACCTTGCAACGCATGCCGAGTAACCGTTGTATATCATGTTATATATTGCAGGCACTTGCTTTAAAATATTATTTCCCGGGAATTGGGATGGAACCATTACAGTTAAGTTGACCCCGAGGTTACAGTGACCTTGCAACGCATGCCGTGTACCCGTTGTATATTATGTTATAAATTGCAGGCGCTTGCATTAAAATTTTATTTCCCGGGAATCGGGATGAAACCATTACAGTAAAGTTGACCCCTAGGTTAAAGTCGCCTTGCAACGCATACCGGGTACCCGTTGTATATAATTTTATATAGTGCAGGTGCTTGCATTATAATGTAGTTTCCCGGTACTTGGGATGGAACCATTATAATTAAGTTGACCCCGAGGTTACAGTGACCTTGCAACGCATGCCGGGTACCCGTAGTATATAATGTTACATAGTGCAGGCGCTTGCATTATAATGTAGTTTCCCAGGACTTCGGATGGAAACATTACAGTTTTATTGACCCCGAGGTTAAAGCGGCCTTGCAACGCATGCCGGGTACCCGTTGTATATAATTTTATAAAGTGCATAATTTTATAATGTTGTTTCCCGGGACTTGGTAGGGAACCATTACGGTTTAGTTGACCCCGAAGTTAAAGTGGCCTCGCAACGCATGCCGGGTACCCGCTGTATATAATTAATTTATTTACGCACAAATAGTCCATTAACAATAACAATCGGTTGCACGGTTTAGCAGTGCAAAATTTCATTATGCCGGAGCTCACTATTGTAGTTGAATTGTATTTCATTTTGCAAGTGTAAGTACTAAGTAGGTACTTTGTTGTAATATTTCACCAAAACGACGCCATTATGCTGTTGAGCATAAAATAATTTTCACTACAAATAAATTCATTCAATATCATGTTTTGATTTTTAAATGAAAAAAGTCCCCGCAAGTAAGTACCACATCTAGAACACGCGTAATGTACATATATATATATTTTTTATTATTTTTTTTTATTTAACAATGTTCAAATAGAACACACTTAAAAATAAAAAAAATAATTAATAAAAAAAATTAACAATTCTTTAAATTTTTCTAGTAAATTTTCAGTTCTATAAAGTTCCGTTCGAGTTCTGTAATTATTTCAGTTTTGGAATGTAACTGGTCTGTAATGATAAAACAATAGAATTTGAGTAGAACCATCACAGAACGTGAAAATTAACTTAAAAAAAGTTCAATTATTCTGTATCATCGAAACAACCTTACCGTAGTATTTATTGCATTAAAACATAATTCGTTGTGTAGGTACCCATTCAGGTAGGTACCTGCGCATTTCCTTAGATTCCGGCAATCTGAGCTTTTTTCATCATATTTGCAAGACTACCGAAATAAGTAGGTACCTACCCCGAATGAAAAACGTGTTAATTTGAACTGGCCGGCAATAATTAAACTTCCGATGGAATCTGTGAGCGCGTATTTTGATGATTTTTTTTCGGAAAATTTCGAGTTTTGTCAGCATCTCCTGACTTTTTTTACATGGGATGGGCATGTTATATTGGTGTTAAAAGTTGCGGAATCTATCCGGCTATCGTATTTTCAAAAAACATCTAGCCCGGAATCGGTTTTTCGGCGGTAATGTCGTTTTCCGAAAAACAACGACCGAAACCGCCGAGAGTTCCGTTTTGTTAGGCTAAAAATTTGACATCTGAGATCCTGACCTATGTCAATAGTCCTATGTAGCATTTTCCTTTGTGAAATAAGCGGGTTTTTTCGTCATTTTTTTTTTTCAAACGCCGTCTGTCGGCGGGAAATACAACCGAGCCGAATCGAGTGATTCGAGTAAAGCTTCTAGTTTTCGCCGCCGATTCGTATCGGAGAATAAATCCCTGTATATATTTCATTTTGTCGAAAAAAATTGACTTACAGTTTTCATTCGGAATTTGCTTCAACCGAAAGTGAACCTTGAGGTGGGTGAAACGCAAAGGGCGTACTGGTCGTTTTTGCGTCAACAAAAAAGTGCGCGAAAAAAGAGCTTTCCCAAAGTGAACAATACTATATATATACTAGCGGGGCCCGTTGCAAAAATGCAACTAACGGGTTAAAAAAATATGCGATTTGCGTGTGAACGTGGATGAAGCGAGGAAGAGTGTGTGTAAAATTAAATATATGAAGAAACCTGAAGTTACGGTGACCTTGCAACGCATGCCGGGTACCCGTTGTATATAATGTTATGTAGTGCAGCGATTGCACTAAAATGTAATTTCCCAGGAATGGGAATGGAACCATTACAGTTAAGTTGACCCCGGGGTTACAGTGACCTTGCAACGCATGCCGAGTAACCGTAGTATATCATGTTATATATTGCAGGCACTTGCTTAAAAATGTTATTTCCGGGAATCGGGATGGAACAATTACAGTTAAGTTGACCCCGAGGTTACAGTGACCTTGCAACGCATGCCGGGTACCCGTTGTATATAATGTTATATAGTACAGGCGCTTGCATTATAATGTTGTTTTCCGAGATTTGGAATGGAACCATTACAGTTTAATGGACCCCGATGTTAAAGTGGCCGTGCAACGCATGCCGGGTACCCGCTGTATACAATTTATTTATTTACGGACAAAAAATCCATTAACAATATAAAATACGTCACTAACTTATATCTCCCTCTTATTCTTTCCCTTGTTACCATAATTATTGGAAGGCTTTTGACCTCTCCAGCCAGATTCTCTCAACCCTTCGCCTTGCACCGCAGTGTGAGGAATAGATTCATACGTTCGTCACTCCTGGCCACACTGACCCCCAGATTCCTACCCACCCCTCATACCATTTTCCTTCCCATATCTTCTTCTCCTTCTTTTTCCTTAAAAAACCCTCCACACAGCATCCTCAAAGATGACATAGGCCCCTAGGGAAATTGTTTTCCTCAGTGCCTCCAGTGTGGAGCTAATGTAAAAAAAAGTTTAGCAATGCATACTTTCATGATGCCAAAGCTCACTATTGTGTATAGAAACCAATGAATTGTTCCCGGGGCGGCCATACCAATTCCACGTTGAATGATTATCATAAAGATGCAAAATACAAAAAAACGCTATGTAAATGTAATATTTTTAAAAAAATTATCTCATTCAACTTCTAGTAATTTCATCACATATTTACAAAAAAAAAGCATACGCAATATCATCAGAAGATTCTGAGTCGTTATGTGCAGTAGCCTACTCAGATTCTGAGTAGGTACCTACACATCTGTAAAAAAGAGTAATTAAAAATTTGTAAAATTTAATATATCCGAATGTTAATGAAGCAATCTACGCTTTTTTCCGATGCGTAAAAGAAAAACTTTAGCATTTCATTTGGACAGAAAATAAGATAAAAGTTCTCTCATACCTAGTACCTACTAACACACATAATATATCCGTATTCCTAGTTACCTACGTATTTTTACAAAACAAATAATTGCACCAACCAATATGCATGATTTAATTTCAGTTAAATGTACAGAATAAAAGTTCCAATACACGTAGGCATTTTTACAAAATTCCATCTTTGATTACTTTTCCTTTAATTTTATATCATAATTTTAAAGTTAATAAGTTCCTACTCATAGTGAATATTGTCAATTGAATTAATAAACACTAACATCCCTATGCGGCCACTCTGATTGGCCATCGGAATAGAATTCCAATCTCTCTCCTGATTGGCTGAAAGCTAAAAAAGATAGGGTCCGCCAATATTTCCTTACTCATTTTTAACAAACACAATCTGATGAACAAATTTTTTTTTTTTTTTAAAATCGACCCTTTGATTTTATTTTTTGAAAATCTTATCTATCAAGTGTCTACCTTTCAAATTTAGCAACGCCAATACTATTTTCGTAATAAATAGTTATTCAGAACGAAAAATGTATTGAAATTAAAAAAAAAACTACGTATCTCATTTTGAAAAAAAAATTATACGCTGTGCAAATATTTGTCGCAACGGCCCGACTCCATTTTCTAAAAAAAAATAATAATTAGAAAACATTATTAATATTATTACAAAATTAATCAATATATTTCCAACGGTATTTTTTTTTACCACCCTGCACTTACATTCGCAAACTGGAAATTTTAGTACGAACGCATTAAGTACCTACCTATCCTGTAATAAATAACATTCTATGGCGCCTTTATTTTCTTGATATATTGGCCATCCCGAGTGATTCCTTTTAATATTTAAATGAAAGAACATTCTTTATAAGCCGGTACTTACCTCGAACATACCGGGAAAAATAATATGTAGGTACCTACCTACGCGTTTTCTCAATAAAAATTGCGTCAACATTACGTATTTGGTTACTTTTCTTTAGCACATTTGCAAATGATTCAATAGAACGGTAGGTACCTGCCCCGTTATAAATTGCATTTTTTTCATATGGCCAGTAATTCAATACTCTCGGATAATTTGAGAACGCATTTTCGACATGAATTTTTCAGGAAATGTGTGATGTTTGTCAGCTTCTACTGACATATTTTATAAGAGATGCTTATATAATATTGCTATCAAAAGATGCGTATTCCTCTACTCTATTAAATTTTTTAAAAATATCAAAGCTGAAATCGTTTTCTGGGCCGCAATTCCGTATTCCCCAACCGAAACCGCTGAGAGATCCGTTTCGCTAGCATAAACTGACATTTAAAATCTACCATATACCTATCTCAGCATTCGCGAGCATGCGAAAAGAGATGGATTAATCCAGACCTGATTCGATATTCCTAGCATTTAATGAAACTAATGGAAAAAGACATCTCTTGTTTTTTAATGCGAACCTGTCGGTGGGAAGTGTAAGCGAGCCGAATTGAGTGATTTTATTAGAGTTCTAGTTTTTGCCGCCAGTTTTTTTCTTTAAATTTTGTAGGCCAAAAAAGGCTTATGAATGCTGCATTTTCTGCATTTAAATTCTTCACATTTTAATCGCCAGTACCTACCTCGAGTATATATTAACTGGCTGGAAAATTATGCATTGTTGATGATAGATCGATTTCTGCAAATGTCAGAAAAATTTAAATCTTTGACGCGATATAGTGTAACATTTTAAATGGGAAGCTACACATGTTTTTGTTTTAAAAGTTTCTAAATCTTGTATAATTTATGATTATTAACAAACATGTCTCGCAAAATGTTTTTTTTCGTTGTATTTTATCACCCCGCAAAGGGCCTTTAAAATGTCAATTTTTCTTCGGTATTTTGCAGATCGCTGTTTAATTAATTGGAATAAATTCATAGCAGAAATCAGTTTTGTATGGGAGATTTTCGCTACATCTTTCTCAACTTTTCCGGGCATTTGAAAAGAGATAGATACAATGAATTCGCTTCGAAGAAGAGTGAACCGTGGGGCCTTTGAAATCGGATGAGCTTAGAGATCAATTTGGCTTGCCAAATTTTACCCAATTTTCGCAAGCCAAAGTGACCCGTGAGGTTTCACCCACCCGAGGGGCAAAGTGGTAGCTTTTCCCCTCAAATCGAAAGTGAGTTTTTTCGACCAATGGCGTGAGCGGAAAAAGTGAGTTTTCTCGACCAATGGCGTGAGCGGAAAAAGTGACCTTTTCCCTGACCTACCCCAAAACTGAACATTAATATATATACTAGGTTTTGCCCGTTGCAGAAGCAACTGATGGGTTAAAACATTATGCGATTTGACGTGTGAACGTGGATGAAGCGAGGAGGAGTGTGTGTTAAATTAAATATATGAAGAAACCTTAGTTCACAGTGACCTTGCAACGCATGCCGGGTACCCGTTGTATATAATGTTATGTAGTGCTGCGCTTGCATTAAAATGTAATTTGCCAGGAATTGGAATGGAACCATTACAGTTAAGTTGACCCCGAGGTTACAGTGACCTTGCAACGCATGCCGAGTAACCATTATATATCATGTTATATATTGCAGGCACTTGCTTTAAAATGTTATTTCCCGGGAATTGGGATGGAACCATTACAGTTAAGTTGACCCCGAGGTTACAGTGACCTTGCAACGCATGCCGTGTACCCGTTGTATATTTTGTTATAAATTGCAGGTGCTTGCATTAAAATTTTATTTCCCGGGAATCGGGATGGAACCATTACAGTAAAGTTGACCCCGAGGTTACAGTGACCTTGCAACGCATACCAGGTACCCATTGTATATTATGTTATAAATTGCAGGCGCTTGCATTAAAATTTTATTTCCCGGGAATCGGGATGGAACCATTACAGTTAAGTTGACCCCGAGGTTACAGTGACCTTGCAACGCATGCCGAGTAACCGTTGTATATCATATTATATATTGCAGGCACTTGCTTTAAAATGTTATTTCCCGGGAATCAGGATGGAACCATTACAGTAAAGTTGACCTTGAGGTTACAGTGACCTTGCAACGCATGCCAGGTACCCGTTGTTTATAATGTTATATATTACAGGTGCTTGCATTATAATGTTGTTTTCCGAGATTTGGGATGGACTCATTACAGTTTAATGGACCCCGAGGTTAAAGTGGCCTTGCAACGCATGCCGGGTACCCGCTGTATATAATTTATTTATTTACCTACAAAAAATCCATTAATCTCCCTCTTATCCTTTCCCTTGTTACCATAATTATTGGAAGGCTTTTGACCTCTCCAGCCAGATTCTCCCAACCCTTCGGCTTGCACCGCAGTGTGAGGAATAGATTCATACGTCCGTCACTCCTGGCCACACTGTCCCCTAGATTCCTAAACACCCCTCAGACCTTTTTCCTTCCCATATCTTCTTCTCCTTCCTTTCCCTTAAAAAACCCACCCCACACCATCCTCAAAGATGACGCAGGCCCCTAGGATTTAGAACGGGCCTTTTCTCGTGTAATTTTATGATGCCAAAGCTCACTATTGTATTCTGAAACTGTATGTATTTGTCTAGATCTTGGTGGCGGATACGTTAGCCCAACCACTGCGTGGCGGGCTGGATCGGAGGAGACTGATTGAGGGAGGATTTTGACCTCTCCAGCCAGATTCTCTCAACCCTTCGCCTTGCACCGCAGTGTGAGAAATAGATTCATACGTCTGTCACTCCTGGCCACACTGACCCCCAGATTCCTACCCACCCTTCATACCATTTTCCTTCCCATATCTTCTTCTCCTTCCTTCCCCTTAAAAAAGCCTCTACACAGCATCCTCAAAGATGACATAGGCCCCTAGGGAAATTGTTTTCCTTGGAGTCTCCTGTGTGGAGCTAATGTAAAAAAAGTTTAACACTGCATAATTTCATCCTGAGTTCTCCCCAAGGTTTCAGTGATCTTGCAACGCATGCCGGGCACCCGTGTTATATAATATTATGTAGAAATACAAATCCCCAAAATTGACCTTTATTGGATAACCAACACCTCTGCTGTAGGTCACCCCAAGTGGTTCGCTACGTTTGGTGATTTAGTAGGGGTGCCCGGGTTCATGGGGTGAGGTGTGTCTAGGTATTGGAAGCGGATACGTTTGACCAACCACTGCGTGGCAGACTGGATCGGAGGAGACTGATTGAGGGGGGATCTCGACCTCTCCAGCCAGATTCTCCCAATCCTTTGCCATGCACCGCAGTGTGAGGAATAGATTCATAAGTCCGTTACTCCTAGCCACACTGACCCCCAGATTCCTACCCACCTCTCATACCCTTTTCCTTCCCATATCTTCTTCTCCTTCCTTTCCCTTAAAAAAACCCTCCGCACAGCATCCTCAAAGATGACGTAGGCCCCTAGGGAAATTGTTTTCCTTGGAGCCTCCTGTGTGGAGCTAATGTAAAAAAAAGTTTAACACTGCATAATTTCATCCTGAGTTGTCCCCCTAAGGTTTCAGTGATCTTGCAACGCATGCCGGGTACCCGTGTTATATAATGTTATGTAGAAATACAAATCCTTAAAATTGACCTTTATTGGATAACCAACACCTCTGCTGTAGGTCACCCCAAGTGGTTCGCTACGTTTGGTGATTTAGTAGGGGTGCCCGGGTTCATGGGGTGAGGTCTGCCTAGGTCTTGGAGGCGGATGACCAGGACACACTGAACCCCAGACCCCTACCCACCCCTTAAACCCTTTTCCTTCCCAGAACTCTCATCTCCTTCTTTGCCTTAAAAAACCCTTCACCCAGCATCTCCAAAGATGACATGACCCTGAGGGAAATTATTTTCCTCAGGGTCTCCTGTGTTGAGCTCATGTAAAAAAATAATTAAATGCATATAAATTCACCTTTCATTGCCGTTACATTTAGTTTTCAAACAGCTCGCGTGCCACCTATTGAAATATTTTTATGCAAATTTCGTAATGCCAAAGCTCACCAGCCAATAAACAAACATATCAAAAAAAGAATTATTCAATTTGGTGCAGTTTTTCGGAAGTTATACGCGTACATACATTTCGACGATTCATTTTTATGTAAATTTCATAATGCCAGAGCTCACCAGTAGTTTTATTCAAAACTTGTCCTTACAATAACGATAACAACAAAAAAATAATTACCCAATTAGGTGCAGTCGTTCCGAAGTTATGCGCGTTCTTACATTTCATCGATTAATTTTTAAACATATTTCAAAATGCCAGAGCTCACCAGTAGTTGTATACAATCTTTGTCCTAACAATAAGGATCGCAACAAAAAAAGAATTATTCAATTGCGTGCAGTCGTTCTGAAGTTATGAGCGTACTTACATTTCGTCGAATCATTTTTAAACAAATTTCGTTATGCCAGAGCTCACCAGTAATTTTATTCAAAACTTGTCCTAGTAATAACAAATACAACAACGAAAGAATTATTCAATTTTGTGCATTCGCTCGGAAGCTATGCGCATTTATAGATTTCGGCGATTCATTTTAAACAAATTTTATTATTCCAGAGCTCATCAGTCGTCTTATACAAACCTTGCCCGAACAATAACGAAACCAACTCAAAAAGAATTATCCAATTTGGACCAGTCGTTCATGAGCTATAATTTATAGATGATACCCGTGGATAATTATTTATCCGTTTATGTAATTTTCAGGGTACCTACCTAGTTCATCAAAATATTCTAAAACAATATTTTA
This sequence comes from Limnephilus marmoratus, assembly GCA_917880885.1. Classification (NCBI taxonomy): domain Eukaryota; kingdom Metazoa; phylum Arthropoda; class Insecta; order Trichoptera; family Limnephilidae; genus Limnephilus; species Limnephilus marmoratus. The sequence goes on from OU862922.1 coordinate 14,529,542, forward strand.
TCTATATGGCAAGACAACCGATAAAAGTTGTCATAACCACCTCAAGCAAAGCCTGAAAATCGAACACCTGCGCTGGTTTAAGAACATTTCCCATACAAATTACGTCAGCCAACGGTGTCATGGCCTGACTGAAAACCTCAGGTGGTTTTGGATAGTGTTCCATGTTCAGTATTGCAAGGTTGAAGAAAATAAATAAACATTTCAAATATCTACCGATTTAACAGGCTGAGAACGATGTGCATTTTCGATGTTGTTGGATTTTTCGCAAATGTCAGATATAATTGCAAAGTTTGACGCGATATTGTGAAACATTTTAAATGGGAAGCTACACATGTTTTTGTTTTAAAAGTTTCTAAATCTTGTATAATTTGTGATTATTAAAAAACATGTATCGCAGAATGTTTTCTTTCGTTGTATTTTATCACCCCGCAAAGGGCCTTTAAAATGTCATTTTTTCAACGTTATTTTTAGGTCGCCGTTTAATTAATCGGAATAAATTCCTAGCAAAAAATCAGTTTTGTATGGGAGATTTTCGCTACATCTTTCTCAACTTTTCCGGGCATTTGAAAAGAGATAGCAACCCTGAATTCGCTTCGAAGGAGAGTGAACCGTGGGGCCTTTGAAATCGGATGAGCTTAGAGATCAATTTGGCTTGCCAAATTTTACCAAATTTTTGCAAGCCAAAGTGACCCGTGAGGTTTCACCCACCCGAGGGGCAAAGTGGTAGCTTTTCCCCTCAAATCGAAAGTGAGTTTTTTCGACCAATGGCGTGAGCGGAAAAAGTGAGTTTTTTCGACCAATGGCGTGAGCGGAAAAAGTGAGTTTTCCCTGACCTACCACAAAACCAAACAATACTATATATACTAGCGGGGCCCGTTGCAGAAGCAACTGACGGGTTAAAACACTATGCGATTTGACGTGTGAATGTGGATGAAGCAAGGAGGAGTGTGTGTTAAATAAATATATGAAGAAACCTGAGGTTACAGTGACCTTGCAACGCATGCCGGGTAACCGTTGTATATAATGTGATGTAGTGCAGCGCTTGCATTAAAATGTAATTTTCCAGGAATTGGAATGGAACCATTACAGTTAAGTTGACCCCGAGGTTACAGTGACCTTGCAACGCATGCCGAATAACCATTGTATATCATGTTATATATTGCAGGCACTTACTTTAAAATGTTATTTCCCGGGAATTATGATGAAACCATTACAGTAAAGTTGACCCCCAGGTTACAGTGATCTTGCAACGCATGCCGGGTACCCGTTTTATATAATGTTCTATAGTACAGGCGCTTGCATTATAATGTGGTTTTCCGAGATTTGGGATGCAACCATTACAGTTTAATGGACCCCGAGGTTAAAGTGGCCTTGCAACGCATGCCGGGTACCCGCTGTATATAATTTATTTATTTACGGACAAAAAGTCCATTAACAATATAAAATACGTCTCTAACTTATATCTCCCTCTTATCCTTTCCCTTGTTACCATAATTATTGGAAGGCTTTTGACCTCTCCAGCCAGATTCTCCAAACCTTCGCCATGCACCGCAGTGTGAGGAATAGATTCATACGTTCGTCACTCCTGGCCACACTGACCCCCAGATTCCTAAACACCCCTCATACCTTTTTCCTTCCCATATCTTCTTCTCCTTCCTTTCCCTTAAAAAACCCTCCGCACAGCATCCTCAAAGATGACATAGGCCCCTAGGGAAATTGTTTTCTTTGGAGCCTCCTGTGTGGAGCTAAATTAAAAAAAAAAAATTAACACTGCATAATTTCATCCTGAGTTCTCCCCAAGGTTACAGTGATTTTGCAACGCATGCCGGGTACCCGTTGTATATAATGTTATGTAGAAATACAAATCCCTAAAATTGACCTTTATTGAATAACCAACACCTCTGCCGTCGGTCACCCCAAGTGGTTCGATACGTTTGGTGATTTAGTAGGGGTGCCCGGATTCATGGGTGAGGTTTTTCTAGGTCTTGGAGGCGGATGACCAGGACACACTGAACCCCAGATTCCTACCCACCCCTTAAACCCTTTTCCTTCCCAGAACTCTCATCCCCTTTCATAGGTCCTGAGGGAAATTATTTTCCCCACGGCCTCCTGTGTGGAGCTCATGTAAAAAAAAAAAATGTATATAAATTCACCTTTCCTGTCTATGTCAGTCTTAAATGATGACCTACATAGAATACCCTTGGATGGTGAAAGCCAGAAATAATTGAAAAAAAAAAAAACATTCTTAATATTTTTTCCCTTGCTTAGTTCTGCACTCGTGGTATTTATCCTTTTTTTTCATGAGCTACACACAGGAGACCCTGAGGAAAATAATTTCCCTCGGGGTCATTTCATCTTTGGAGATGTTGTGTTGAGGGTTTTTAAAGGCAAATAAGGCGAGGAGAGCAACGCTCAGTGGTTAAACATACGTATGTATAAGGCCACCCGCAGGGCCTAGCAGCTGAAACCTGTCAAACAGAAGTATCTAGACGCCATCGGAGGCATGCACACATCAAATTCCCAAAGTTTCATCGCAATCGGATGAACGGTTTAGCAATGCATAATTTCATGATGCCAGAGCTCACCATTTTATACATTAAGAATCGAAGGTCCCCAAAGTTTCATCGGAATCGAAGAAGAATTAACACAGAACGTGAAAATTAACTTAAAAAAAGTGTGCTTTTACCTGCATAATTTGGCAAAAAATTGACCATGTTAAGATATTTAAATTTATTCATTTTCATAACGTTGCTTGAAATGGATTTTGCCGTTTTTGGTGACCAGATCTGAATAGCCAGGTACTTCCCCACCTTCCTCGTCTCCATCTCCCTCCCCTCCCCACTACCTTTAGCCTCACAACATACCCCAACTGGGGATGCCATAGTTTCACTGACTTCAGTAGTTGGGACTCTTGTGCCGCATTATCATTAAAATTTAGTTAATAATGTATAAAGTTTAATAATGTATGAGTTCTTTAAATACGGCTATTATGGACCCTACCAACAGATTTAATAAAGAACAAATGGCAAAATTATTGCCTAAACTATCTGAGCTGCTAGGAACCATTGGTCAAATGGGTATAAAGTTGGGAATCATGGAAGGCGAATTAGGCGCCTACAAACAAATTATACAAAACCAACCACTCCAGTCCAACACTCAACTTGCTAATACCCCCAATTTATGCGAGGCCCTCGACGAAATCGAAGATAGGAAAACTAGATCAAAAAATATAATTCTTTTTAATGTTCCTGAGAGCCAGTCAACAACTCAAGCGCAATGTATTGTCGAAGACACAAACCGTGTTACAAGCATTTTAAATAAGGTCACCTCTTTGGACGCCAACAAAATAAAACTGTACAGACTAGGGGCCAAGCGCAGTGACAAAATTCGGCCCATTAAAATGGAGTTTGGAGAAGAGTCACAAGCTAAGTTAATCCTCAAGAATAGACATGTTATTTCTAATGATATAAAAATCATAGGTGATCAGACAATATTACAGCGGAAACAATTGTCCGACCTGAGGAAGGAATTAGATGATCGCCTACAAGGTGGAGAAACGAATTTAACAATTAAATACATTAACTCTTGTCCAAAAATAATAAGTACATTGCCAAAAAACTAAGGATATTAACACCACTAAAAATTTATTATCAAAATGTAAGAGGGATACGAACAAAACTTCAACAATTTTCCAAAACTGCATCAATTCTTTCTCACGAAGTCATCATCATTACAGAAACTTGGCTTGTTTCCGACATCAACACAGCTGAACTGGGACTACCAACTCACAATGTCTACAGACTTGATAGAAACAAGAATACTAGTTCTAAATCAAGAGGTGGTGGTGTCTTGCTAGCAATTTCTAAGAAATTAGTCTCAAAGCAGCTTAACACTACCTATAAAAATGTGGAACATGTTTTTATTATGATTAACACTAACAAAACAAATAAAATCATATTGGGTTGTGTTTATATTCCTCCTTCATCGGATCTAATTATCTATAAAAACCATATCGATGAGATTCAACTATTGATATCTAAATACCCCGAAACAAAAATAATCATCGCAGGTGACTACAATCTACCTAACATTAATTGGGATCCTATATCCTCAGAATTATCCGGAACTAATCGCTCTAACTTATCTAACATTGAAAGTGAAATACTTGAAATGTCCAATTTTTTAAATTTAAATCAATTAAATGAAAACAAAAACAGTAATGACAGAACTCTGGATCTAGTTTTTTCTAATGTCAAATCGGTAACCGTAACTAAATCCTTAGATACTCTTCTTCCTTTGGACAATTACCACCCATCATTAGATATAACCATAAACAACACTATAGGTGAAAATCCTAAAATTAAACAAATGTCTCACAACTTTCATAAAGCCAATTATACTGAAATTTGTGACTTCCTCCTTAAGGTTGATTGGGCATTTCTAAATGATGGTGAATTAAATGACAATATCAAACAATTTTACTGTATTTTAAAACAAAGTATAATAAGCCATGTACCTGTTACGTCATGTAATATATCAACTTTTCCTAAATGGTTCAACAATAATCTTATAAACTTAGTCTTTAAAAAGAAAATTGCACACCACAAATTCAAAACAACAAGGTCATTTCATGATTATACTGAATTTCATAAGTTGCGTAAGCAATGTGCTGTAACTTCAGATAAATGTTACAAAAACTATATAAAAGAAGTTGAAAACTCTATAAAATGTAATGTTAAATCTTTCTTTAATTATTCTAAGTCATTACAAAGCAATTATTCTTCTATCCCTAACATTATGAACTATGGTGGCAAGACTTGTACCAAAACTGATGATATTGTTAATCTATTTGCAGACTTTTTCAAAAGTGTATATGAGGATGATGTCCCTGTTGATAGTATTCCCGAATTTGTTACAGATATTAACTTGCAATTATCTGAACTACTAATTGAACGTAACGATATTATTGCCGCGATTAAACTCTTGGAACCAAAAACAAGTTCTGGTCCTGATAATGTCCCATCCATATTCTTAAAAAATTGTATAAATTCTCTTTCTTATCCATTGTACAAAATCTTTAACAAATCTCTCAAAACAGGCCAATTCCCCAATAGCTGGAAATCCTGCTATCTCACCCCCGTGTTCAAGAAGGGTTCAAAAAACGATGTTTGCAATTACAGACCTATTTGTATTCTGTCTAGCATTCCTAAGCTCTTTGAAAAAATCATTCTATGTAAAATATCCTCTAATATTAAACATGTAATTACCAATTGCCAACATGGGTTTGTCTCTTCTAGATCTACTCTCACAAACCTTACAGTATATGAAAACTATATAAACACAGCATTGACTAACAGGCTACAGGTAGACTCCATCTATACTGATTTTTCCAAGGCTTTCGATAAGGTCTGCCACAAAATATTAATAAATAAACTAAAAAAATTAGGGATAAGTGGTAATTTTTTGGCTTGGTTGATCAGCTACTTATCTGATAGGTTACTCTTTGTAAAGATCAATGACTGTTTATCCTACGAATTTATTGCTACCAGCGGTGTGCCGCAAGGTTCTCACCTGGGACCTTTATTATTTATACTATTCATCAATGATGTTACTAGCATTTTCCATGATATCGAAGTTTTACTCTTTGCCGACGATATGAAACTGTTTAAAGTCATTAATGATGTGCACGATTGTATAATCTTGCAAGAGAATCTCAATAGTTTTTTCAAATGGTGTTCAGGTAATAAACTTCAGCTAAATATTAACAAATGCCAAGTTATGAGGTTCTACAAAATTAAACGCCCAATAATATATAATTATGCACTCTGTAATGTAGACTTAATCTCTGTAGTCGAAATACTTGACCTAGGCATCATTTTTGACCAGAAACTTTGCTTTGTATCTCATGTAACTTCTATAGCCAACAGGGCTATGAAAATGTTAGGATTTATTTTAAGGATTTCCAAAGATTTTAAAAATATTCACACATTAAAAATTCTGTTCACATCTCTCGTTAGAAGCATTCTAGAATATAACTCTACAATTTGGTCACCTGTCTTTAATAATCACATTAATATCATTGAAAAAGTTCAACGCAAGTTTTTGAGGTGTATTAATTTTCGACTTGGAATCCCTTTAGAATCAATAAATTATGACTTTTTATTACACTCATTGAAATTGTCGAAGTTAAGTGACAGAAGAAAAATTTTTGATCTCATATTTTTATACAAAATTGTAAATCATCAGTTGGATAGCCCTGATATATTAAAGTTGATTCACTTTCATGTACCTACCATTAGATCAAGGTTCCCTAGTATGTATTATTGTGACAATTATACATCTGTCGCTGGATATAATTCTGTTATAAATAGAATACTCACCATTGGTAATTTTTATGCCAATGTTGCTGATATTTTTCATATTTCCTTATTAAAATACAAGGCTCTACTTATCAAGCATTTCAGCCTTACGTATTGTAACGAGGTTACTTCATAACAAGTTATTCTTTTTATTTCACTGTTCCTTTTGAAGTTTTCATTACTTGTTAGAAATTTTTTCTCTTATTATAAGAAATTTAAAAAAAAACAATCTTTCTTCACTGTACTATGACTGTTTAAATATAATAATAATACATGTTTGTAAATGGCACTTTGTGCCGTAAATTTTAAATAAATAAATAAATAAATAAAACAATTAATTTCCATACAATTTTAAAGTACCTACACCATTTGAAAAAAAAATTGTACCATCTTTGCTATTAAATTTACACAATATATTAATTTCTCATTATTTCGACAACAACGTTCCCTCATAAGTAGGTACTGGCCATTACTGGTATTATTATTTAAGAATGTCCAAAAAGAACGAAACTTTACCTACACATTCATAAATGAAAAATATTTTGATAGGTTCTTTCAAAAAAATTTAATAATTCTTTAAAATTTTCAAGTTAATTATCACGTTTTGTGAAAGTTATTTTGAAGTTCTGTAATTATTTCAGTTTTGTGGTGCAACTGGATAAAATGATATAACAACAGAACTCGAATAGAACTTACGCAGAACGTTAGAATTAACTTTAAAGAAATGTTGAATTCTTCAATTTTATTGCAACAACCCGGCATCCAATGTAAGTACCTACATAATTCGTCTAGGTACCTACTCATTTTCGCAAAAAAACCACGGTAGTAAGTCGGTAAGCCGGTAGGTAGGTACCTAAGCACTTATTTCCATCACTAAGTTGCATGGTTTATCTGTGTGTTCTAAATAACAGGGTCCGCCAAAACTGCGTTACTCATTTTTGGTAAAAATAAATTGATTAAATAATAATATTTTTTTAAAAATAAAAATAAAATCGTCTTTTTTTAAAAATATTTTTCTAGAAATGACATCGGTCAAACATCCAACTTTTAAATTCACGAACGCGCATACTACTTTCGTAATAAATAATTATTCACAACGATACATGTATGGAAAAAAACGGAAATTCTAAGCATCGTCATTTGAGAAATGTTTCTACGCCGCTCAAACGTTAGTCGTGAAGGCCCGACTATATTTTCGAAAAAAAAAATATCAAGAATATTATCATTCAAAATAATTAAAAAAATAATTATTATATTTCGAGCAGTATTTTTTTTACCACCGTGTACCGGCATAATAACGATTCATGAATGATGAAATTCGATTTTAAAACCTGCTAACAACGCCAATTTAAGACACTCCAATTTTGTTTCGCGTTCGAATTTGAATTTTAGTCTATTTTTAAATTTTTCTAATGAAATGTTTTAATTCTATGTCCTGTCGACTGGCGGCGCCGTGAAAACAGTACATAATTTTAAAGATTAGTTTCAATACTCGACTTTTATGTTGTTTTTTTGCACATGTCAGTTTTGAAACGAATATAACAACGATGTTTTTGAGAAAAGTGATAATTACCACGGTCAATTGACCTTTGAAAAACTCTTGTTGACGGAATTTCACTAAATTTTGGCTTCCAAGCGTGATATTTTCGACAAAATCGCGTATGCCAGTCGGCCGGTGGGAAAACGAAAAATGAAAGATGACATTTAAAATCTGCGTACCTAGCGAAATCAGTTTTGTATGGGAGATTTTCGCTATATCTTTCTCAACTTTTGCGGGCATTTGAAAAGAGATAGATACAATGAATTCGCTTCGAAGGAGAGTAAACCGTGGGGCCTTTGAAATCGGATGAGCTTAGAGATCAATTTGGCTTGCCAAATTTTACCCAATTTTCGCAAGCCAAAGTGACCCGTGAGGTTTCACCCACCCGAGGGGCAAAGTAGTAGCTTTTCCCCTCAAATCGAAAGTGAGTTTTTTCGACCAATGGCGTGAGCGGAAAAAGTGAGTTTTCCCGACCAATGGCGTGAGCGGAAAAAGTGAGCTTTCCCTGACCTATCCCAAAACCAAACAATACTATATATACTAGGTTTTGCCCGTTGCAGAAGCAACTGATGGGTTAAAACATTATGCGATTTGACGTGTGAACGTGGATGAAGCGAGGAGAAGTGTGTGTTAAATTAAATATATGAAGAAACCTTAGTTCACAGTGACCTTGCAACGCATGCCGGGTACCCGTTGTATATAATGTTATGTAGTGCAGCGCTTGCATTAAAATGTAATTTGCCAGGAATTGGAATGGAACCATTACAGTTAAGTTGACCCCGAGGTTACAGTGACCTTGCAACGCATGCCGAGTAACCGTTGTATATCATGTTATGTAGTGCAGCGCTTGCATTAAAATGTAATTTGCCAGGAATTGGAATGGAACCATTACAGTTAAGTTGACCCCGAGGTTACAGTGACCTTGCAACGCATGCCGAGTAACCGTTGTATATCATGTTATATATTGCAGGCGCTTGCATTAAAATTTTATTTCCCGGGAATCGGGATGGAACCATTATAGTAAAGTTGACCCCGAGGTTACAGTGACCTTGCAACGCATGCCGTGTACCCGTTGTATATTATGTTATAAATTGCAGGCGCTTGCATTAAAATTTTATTTCCCGGGAATCGGGATGGAACCATTACAGTTAAGTTGACCCCGAGGTTACAGTGACCTTGCAACGCATGCCGAGTAACCGTTGTATATCATGTTATATTTTGCAGGCACTTGCTTCAAAATGTTATTTCCCGGGAATCGGGATGGAACCATTACAGTAAAGTTGACCCCGAGGTTACAGTGACCTTGCAACGCATGCCAGGTACCCGTTGTTTATAATGTTATATATTACAGGCGCTTGCATTATAATGTTGTTTTCCGAGATTTGGGATGGAACCATTACAGTTTAATGGACCCCGAGGTTAAAGTGGCCTTGCAACGCATGCCGGGTACCCGCTGTATATAATTTATTTATTTACGAACAAAAAGTCCATTAATCTCCCTCTTGTCCTTTCCCTTGTTACCATAATTATTGGAAGGCTTTTGACCTCTCCAGCCAGATTCTCCCAACCCTTCGGCTTGCACCGCAGTGTGAGGAATAGATTCATACGTCCGTCTCTCCTGGCCACACTGTCCCCCAGATTCCTAAACACCCCTCAGACCTTTTTCCTTCCCATATCTTCTTCTCCTTCCTTTCCCTTAAAAAACCCACCCCACAGCATCCTCAAAGATGACGCAGGCCCCTAGGATTTAGAACGGGCCTTTTCTCGTGTAATTTCATGATGCCAAAGCTCACTATTGTATTCTGAAACTGTATGTATTTGTCTAGATCTTGGTGGCGGATACGTTCGCCCAACCACTGCGTGGCGGGCTGGATCGGAGGAGACTGATTGAGGGAGGCTTTTTATCTCTCCAGCCAGATTCTCTCAACCCTTCGCCTTGCACCGCAGTGTGAGAAATAGATTCATGCGTCCATCACTCCTGGCCACACTGACCCCCAGATTCCTTAACACCCCTCATACCTTTTTCCTTCCCATATCTTCTTCTCCTTCCTTTCCCTTAAAAACCCTCCGCTCAGAATCCTCAAAGATGACATAGGCCCCTAGGGAAATTGTTTTCCATGGAGTCTCCTGTGTGGAGCTAATGTAAAAAAAGTTTAACACTGCATAATTTCATCCTGAGTTCTCCCCAAGGTTTCAGTGATCTTGCAACGCATGCCGGGTACCCGTGTTATATAATGTTATGTAGAAATACAAATCCCCCAAAATTGACCTTTATTGGATAACCAACACCTCTGCTGTAGGTCACCCCAAGTGGTTCGCTACGTTTGGTGATTTAGTAGGGGTGCCCGGGTTCATGGGGTGAGGTGTGTCTAGGTCTTGGAAGCGGATACGTTTGACCAACCACTGCGTGGCAGACTGGATCGGAGGAGACTGATTGAGGGGGGATCTCGACCTCTCCAGCCAGATTCTCCCAATCCTTTGCCATGCACCGCAGTGTGAGGAATAGATTCATAAGTCCGTTACTCCTGGCCACACTGACCCCCAGATTCTTACCCACCTCTCATACCCTTTTCCTTCCCATATCTTCTTCTCCTTCCTTTCCCTTAAAAAAACCCTCCGCACAGCATCCTCAAAGATGACGTAGGCTCCTAGGGAAATTGTTTTCCTTGGAGCCTCCTGTGTGGAGCTAATGTAAAAAAAAGTTTATCACTGCATAATTTCATCCTGAGTTCTCCCCCTAAGGTTTCAGTGATCTTGCAACGCATGCCGGGTACCCGTGTTATATAATGTTATGTAGAAATACAAATCCCCAAAATTGACCTTTATTGGATAACCAACACCTATGCCGTAGGTCACTCCAAGTGGTTCGCTACGTTTGGTGATTTAGTAGGGGTGCCCGGGTTCATGGGGTGAGGTTTGTCTAGGTCTTGGATGCGGATGACCAGGACACACTGAACCCCAGACCCCTACCCACCCCTCAAACCCTTTTCCTTCCCAGAACTCTCATCTCCTTCTTTGCCTTAAAAAACCCTTCACCCGGCATCTCCAAAGATGACATGACCCTGAGGGAAATTATTTTCCTCAGGGTCTCCTGTGTTGAGCTCATGTAAAAAAATAATTAAATGCATATAAATTCACCTTTCATTGCCGTTACATTTAGTTTTCAAACAGCTCGCGTGCCACCTATGGAAATATTTTTATGCAAATTTCGTAATGCCAAAGCTCACCAGCCAATAAACAAACATATCAAAAAAAGAATTATTCAATTTGGTGCAGTCTTTCGGAAGTTATACGCGTACAAACATTTCGACGATTCATTTTTATGCAAATTTCATAATGCCAGAGCTCACCAGTAGTTTTATTCAAAACTTGTCCTTACAATAACGATAACAACAAAAAAATAATTACCCAATTAGGTGCAGTCGTTCCGAAGTTATGCGCGTTCTTACATTTCATCGATTAATTTTTAAACATATTTCAAAATGCCAGAGCTCACCAGTAGTTGTATACAATCTTTGTCCTAACAATAAGGAACGCAACAAAAAAAGAATTATTCAATTGCGTGCAGTCGTTCTGAAGTTATGAGCGTACTTACATTTCGGCGAATCATTTTTAAACAAATTTCGTTATGCCAGAGCTCACCAGTAATTTTATTCAAAACTTGTCCTAGTTATAACAAATACAACAACGAAAGAATTATTCAATTTTGTGCATTCGCTTGGAAGCTATGCGCATTTATAGATTTCGGCGATTCATTTTAAACAAATTTTATTATTCCAGAGCTCATCAGTCGTCTTATACAAACCTTGCCCGAACAATAACGAAACCAACTCAAAAAGAATTATCCAATTTGGACCAGTCGTTCATGAGCTATAATTTATAGATGATACCCGTGGATAATTATTTATCCGTTTATGTAATTTTCAGGGTACCTACCTAGTTCATCAAAATATTCTAAAACAATATTTTATCTATATGGCAAGACAACCGATAAAAGTTGTCATAACCACCTCAAGCAAAGCCTGAAAATCGAACACCTGCGCTGGTTTAAGAACATTTCCCATACAAATTACGTCAGCCAACGGTGTCATGGCCTGACTGAAAACCTCAGGTGGTTTTGGATAGTGTTCCATGTTCAGTATTGCAAGGTTGAAGAAAATAAATAAACATTTCAAATATCTACCGATTTAACAGGCTGAGAACGATGTGCATTTTCAATGTTGTTGGATTTTTCGCAAATGTCAGATATAATTGCAAAGTTTGACGCGATATTGTGAAACATTTTAAATGGGAAGCTACACATGTTTTTGTTTTAAAAGTTTCTAAATCTTGTATAATTTATGATTATTAAAAAACATGTCTCGCAGAATGTTTTTTTTCGTTGTATTTTATCACCCCGCAAAGGGCCTTTAAAATGTCATTTTTTCAACGTTATTTTTAGGTCGCCGTTTAATTAATCGGAATAAATTCCTAGCAAAAAATCAGTTTTGTATGGGAGATTTTCGCTACATCTTTCTCAACTTTTCCAGGCATTTGAAAAGAGATAGCAACCCTGAATTCGCTTCGAAGGAGAGTGAACCGTGGGGCCTTTGAAATCGGATGAGCTTAGAGATCAATTTGGCTTGCCAAATTTTACCAAATTTTCGCAAGCCAAAGTGACCCGTGAGGTTTCACCCACCCGAGGGGCAAAGTGGTAGCTTTTCCCCTCAAATCGAAAGTGAGTTTTTTCGACCAATGGCGTGAGCGGAAAAAGTGAGTTTTCCCGACCAATGGCGTGAGCGGAAAAAGTGAGCTTTCCCTGACCTATCCCAAAACCAAACAATACTATATATACTAGGTTTTGCCCGTTGCAGAAGCAACTGATGGGTTAAAAACATTATGCGATTTGACGTGTGAACGTGGATGAAGCGAGGAGAAGTGTGTGTTAAATTAAATATATGAAGAAACCTTAGTTCACAGTGACCTTGCAACGCATGCCGGGTACCCGTTGTATATAATGTTATGTAGTGCAGCGCTTGCATTAAAATGTAATTTGCCAGGAATTGGAATGGAACCATTACAGTTAAGTTGACCCCGAGGTTACAGTGACCTTGCAACGCATGCCGAGTAACCGTTGTATATCATGTTATATATTGCAGGCACTTGCTTTAAAATGTTATTTCCCGGGAATTGGGATGGAACCATTACAGTTAAGTTGACCCCGAGGTTACAGTGACCTTGCAACGCATGCCGTGTACCCGTTGTATATTATGTTATAAATTGCAGGCGCTTGCATTAAAATTTTATTTTCCGGGAATCGGGATGGAACCATTACAGTAAAGTTGACCCCGAGGTTACAGTGATCTTGCAACACATGCCAGGTACCCGTTGTATATTATGTTATAAATTGCAGGCGCTTGCATTAAAATTTTATTTCCCGGGAATCGGGATGGAACCATTACAGTTAAGTGGACCCCGAGGTTACAGTGACCGTGCAATGCATGCCGAGTAACCGTTGTATATCATATTATATATTGCAGGCACTTGCTTTAAAATGTTATTTCCCGGGAATCAGGATGGAACCATTACAGTAAAGTTGACCCCGATCTTACAGTGACCTTGCAACGCATGCCAGGTACCCGTTGTTTTTTAATGTTATATATTACAGGCGCTTGCATTATAATGTTTTTTTCCGAGATTCGGGATGGAACCATTACAGTTTAATGGACCCCGAGGTTAAAGTGGCCTTGCAACGCATGCCGGGTACCCGCTGTATATAATTTATTTATTTACGCACAAAAAGTCCATTAATCTCCCTCTTATCCTTTCCCTTGTTACCATAATTATTGGAAGGCTTTTGACCTCTCCAGCCAGATTCTCCCAACCCTTCGGCTTGCACCGCAGTGTGAGGAATAGATTCATACGTCCGTCTCTCCTGGCCACTGTCCCCCAGATTCCTAAACACCCCTCAGACCTTTTTCCTTCCCATATCTTCTTCCCAACCACTGCGTGGCGGGCTGGATCGGAGGAGACTGATTGAGGGAGGATTTATATCTCTCCAGCCAGATTCTCTCAACCCTTCGCCTTGCACCGCAGTGTGAGGAATAGATTCATGCGTCCATCACTCCTGGCCACACTGCCCCCAGATTCCTTAACACCCCTCATACCTTTTTCCTTCCCATATCTTCTTCTCCTTCCTTTCCCTTAAAAACCCTCCGCTCAGCATCCTCAAAGATGACATAGGCCCCTAGGGAAATTGTTTTCATTGGATTCTCCTGTGTGGAGCTAATGTAAAAAAAAGTTTAACACTGCATAATTTCATCCTGAATTCTCCCCAAGGTTTCAGTGATCTTGGAACGCATGCCGGGTACCCGTGTTATATAATGTTATGTAGAAATACAAATCCCCAAAATTGACCTTTATTGGATAACCAACACCTCTGCTGTAGGTCACCCCAAGTGGTTCGCTACGTTTGGTGATTTAGTAGGGGTGCCCGGGTTCATGGGGTGAGGTGTGTCTAGGTCTTGGAAGCGGATACGTTTGACCAACCACTGCGTGGCAGACTGGATCGGAGGAGACTGATTGAGGGGGGATCTCGACCTCTCCAGCCAGATTCTCCCAATCCTTTGCCATGCACCGCAGTGTGAGGAATAGATTCATAAGTCCGTTACTCCTGGCCACACTGACCCCCAGATTCCTACCCACCTCTCATACCCTTTTCCTTCCCATATCTTCTTCTCCTTCCTTTCCCTTAAAAAACCCTCCGCACAGCATCCTCAAAGATGACGTAGGCCCCTAGGGAAATTGTTTTCCTTGGAGCCTCCTGTGTGGAGCTAATGTAAAAAAAAGTTTAACACTGTTGAGTTGTAAAAAAAAGGTTAAAAATCTTCCATTTTTTCAAGTTACTTTTTACGTTCTGTGAAAGTTCTGTTCAAATTCTAAGAGGCTTCTGACCTCTCCAGCCAGATTCTCCCAACCCTTCGCCTTGCACCGCAGTGTGAGGAATAGATTCATACATCCGTCACTCCTGGCCACACTGACCCCCAGATTCCTACCCACCCCTTATACCTTTTTCCTTCCCACATCTTCTTCTCCATCCTTTCCCTTGAAAAACCCTCCGCACAGCATCCTCAAAGATGACATAGGCCCCTAGGATTCAGAACGGGCCTTTACTCGCGTAATTTTGTGATGCCAGAGATCATTATTGTATTCAGAAACTGTATGTATTTGTCTAGGTCTTGAAAAAAATGTATTTGTCTAGGTCTTGGTGGAGGATACGTTTGCCCAACCACTGCGTGGCGGGTTGGATCGGAGGAGACTGATTGAGGAAGGATTTTGACCTCTCCACCCAGATTTTCCCAACCCCTCGCCTTGCACCGCAGTGTGAGGAATAGATTCATACGTACGTCACTCCTGGCCACACTGACCCCCAGATTCCTACCCACCCCTCATACCTTTTTCCTTCCCATATCTTCTTCTCCACCATTTCCCTTAAAAAACCCTCCGCACAGCATCCTCAAAGATGACATAGCACTGCGTGGCGGGTTGGATTGGAGGAGACTGATTAAGGGAGGATTTCGACCTCTCCACCCAGATTCTCCCAACCCTTCGCCTTGCACCGCAGTGTGAGGAATAGATTCACACGTCCGTCACTCCTGGCCACACTGACCCCCAGATTACTTAACACCCCTCATACCCTTTTCCTTCCCATATCTTCTTCTCCTTTCTTTCCCTTAAAAACCCTCCACACAGCATCCTCAAAGATGACATAGGCCCCTAGGGAAATTGTTTTCCTTGGAGCCTCCTGTGTGGGGCTAATGTAAAAAAAAAAGTTTAACACTGCATAATTACATCCTGAGTTCTACCTGAGGTTGCAGTGACCTTGTAACGCATGCCGGGTACCCTTTGTATATAATTTTATAATACATTGCATGCGTTTGCAAGGCGCTTGCATTTTAATGTAGTTTCCCGGAACTTGGAATGGAACCATTACAGTTAAGTTGACCCCGAGGTTACAGTGATGTTGCAACGCATGCCGGGTACCCGTGTTATATAATGTTATGTAGAAATACAAATCCCCAAAATTGACCTTTATTGGATAACCAACACCTCTGCTGTAGGTCACCCCAAGTGGTTCGCTACGTTTGGTGATTTAGTAGGGGTGCCCGGGTTCATGGGGTGAGGTCTGCCTAGGTCTTGGAGGCGGATGACCAGGACACACTGAACCCCAGACCCCTACCCACCCCTTAAACCCTTTTCCTTCCCAGAACTCTCATCTCCTTCTTTGCCTTAAAAAA
Organism: Limnephilus marmoratus; assembly: GCA_917880885.1. Classification (NCBI taxonomy): domain Eukaryota; kingdom Metazoa; phylum Arthropoda; class Insecta; order Trichoptera; family Limnephilidae; genus Limnephilus; species Limnephilus marmoratus. The sequence continues at coordinate 14,545,717 of OU862922.1, forward strand.
CCCTTCACCCAGCATCTCCAAAGATGACATGACCCTGAGGGAAATTATTTTCCTCAGGGTCTCCTGTTTTGAGCTCATGTAAAAAAATAATTAAATGCTTATAAATTCACCTTTCATTGCCGTTATATTTAGTTTTCAAACAGCTCGCGTGCCACCTATTGAAATATTTTTATGCAAATTTCGTAATGCCAAAGCTCACCAGCCAATAAACAAACATATCAAAAAAAGAATTATTCAATTTGGTGCAGTCTTTCGGAAGTTATACGCGTACATACATTTCGACGATTCATTTTTATGTTAATTTCATAATGCCAGAGCTCACCAGTAGTTTTATTCAAAACTTGTCCTTACAATAACGATAACAACAAAAAAATAATTACCCAATTAGGTGCAGTCGTTCCGAAGTTATGCGCGTTCTTACATTTCATCGATTAATTTTTAAACATATTTCAAAATGCCAGAGCTCACCAGTAGTTGTATACAATCTTTGTCCTAACAATAAGGATCGCAACAAAAAAAGAATTATTCAATTGCGTGCAGTCGTTCTGAAGTTATGAGCGTACTTACATTTCGGCGAATCATTTTTAAACCAATTTCGTTATGCCAGAGCTCACCAGTAATTTTATTCAAAACTTGTCCTAGTAATAACAAATACAACAACGAAAGAATTATTCAATTTTGTGCATTCGCTCGGAAGCTATGCGCATTTATAGATTTCGGCGATTCATTTTAAACAAATTTTATTATTCCAGAGCTCATCAGTCGTCTTATACAAACCTTGCCCGAACAATAACGAAACCAACTCAAAAAGAATTATCCAATTTGGACCAGTCGTTCATGAGCTATAATTTATAGATGATACCCGTGGATAATTATTTATCCGTTTATGTAATTTTCAGGGTACCTACCTAGTTCATCAAAATATTCTAAAACAATATTTTATCTATATGGCAAGACAACCGATAAAAGTTGTCATAACCACCTCAAGCAAAGCCTGAAAATCGAACACCTGCGCTGGTTTAAGAACATTTCCCATACAAATTACGTCAGCCAACGGTGTCATGGCCTGACTGAAAACCTCAGGTGGTTTTGGATAGTGTTCCATGTTCAGTATTGCAAGGTTGAAGAAAATAAATAAACATTTCAAATATCTACCGATTTAACAGGCTGAGAACGATGTGCATTTTCGATGTTGTTGGATTTTTCGCAAATGTCAGATATAATTGCAAAGTTTGACGCGATATTGTGAAACATTTTAAATGGGAAGCTACACATGTTTTTGTTTTAAAAGTTTCTAAATCTTGTATAATTTGTGATTATTAAAAAACATGTCTCGCAGAATGTTTTTTTTCGTTGTATTTTATCACCCCGCAAAGGGCCTTTAAAATGTCATTTTTTCAACGTTATTTTTAGATCGCCGTTTAATTAATCGGAATAAATTCCTAGCAAAAAATCAGTTTTGTATGGGAGATTTTCGCTACATCTTTCTCAACTTTTCCGGGCATTTGAAAAGAGATAGCAACCCTGAATTCGCTTCGAAGGAGAGTGAACCGTGGGGCCTTTGAAATCGGATGAGCTTAGAGATCAATTTGGCTTGCCAAATTTTACCAAATTTTTGCAAGCCAAAGTGACCCGTGAGGTTTCACCCACCCGAGGGGCAAAGTGGTAGCTTTTCCCCTCAAATCGAAAGTGAGTTTTTTCGACCAATGGCGTGAGCGGAAAAAGTGAGTTTTCCCTGACCTACCACAAAACCAAACAATACTATATACTAGGTTTTGCCCGTTGCAGAAGCAACTGATGGGTTAAAACATTATGCGATTTGACGTGTGAACGTGGATGAAGCGAGGAGAAGTGTGTGTTAAATTAAATATATGAAGAAACCTTAGTTCACAGTGACCTTGCAACGCATGCCGGGTACCCGTTGTATATAATGTTATGTAGTGCAGCGCTTGCATTAAAATGTAATTTGCCAGGAATTGGAATGGAACCATTACAGTTAAGTTGACCCCGAGGTTACAGTGACCTTGCAACGCATGCCGAGTAACCGTTGTATATCATGTTATATATTGCAGGCACTTGCTTTAAAATGTTATTTCCCGGGAATTGGGATGGAACCATTACAGTTAAGTTGACCCCGAGGTTACAGTGACCTTGCAACGCATGCCGTGTACCCGTTGTATATTATGTTATAAATTGCAGGCGCTTGCATTAAAATTTTATTTCCCGGGAATCGGGATGGAACCATTACAGTTAAGTTGACCCCGAGGTTACAGTGACCTTGCAACGCATGCCGAGTAACCGTTGTATATCATATTATATATTGCAGGCACTTGCTTTAAAATGTTATTTCCCGGGAATCAGGATGGAACCATTACAGTAAAGTTGACCCCAAGGTTACAGTGACCTTGCAACGCATGCCAGGTACCCGTTGTTTATAATGTTATATATTACAGGCGCTTGCATTATAATGTTGTTTTCCGAGATTCGGGATGGAACCATTACAGTTTAATGGACCCCGAGATTAAAGTGGCCTTGCAACGCATGCCGGGTACCCGCTGTATATAATTTATTTATTTACGCACAAAAAGCCCATTAATCTCCCTCTTATCCTTTCCCTTGTTACCATAATTATTGGAAGGCTTTTGACCTCTCCAGCCAGATTCTCCCAACCCTTCGGCTTGCACCGCAGTGTGAGGAATAGATTCATACGTCCGTCTCTCCTGGCCACTGTCCCCCAGATTCCTAAACACCCCTCAGACCTTTTTCCTTCCCATATCTTCTTCTCCTTCCTTTCCCTTAAAAAACCCACCCCACAGCATCCTCAAAGATGACGCAGGCTCCTAGGATTTAGAACGGGCCTTTTCTTGTGTAATTTCATGATGCCAAAGCTCACTATTGTATTCTGAAACTGTATGTATTTGTCTAGATCTTGGTGGCGGATACGTTCGGTACGGTTACGGGCTGGATCGGAGGAGACTGATTGAGGGAGGCTTTTTATCTCTCCAGCCAGATTCTCTCAACCCTTCGCCTTGCACCGCAGTGTGAGGAATAGATTCATGCGTCCATCACTCCTGGCCACACTGACCCCCAGATTCCTTAACACCCCTCATACCTTTTTCCTTCCCATATCTTCTTCTCGTTCCTTTCCCTTAAAAACCCTCCGCTCAGCATCCTCAAAGATGACATAGGCCCCTAGGGAAATTGTTTTCCTTGGAGTCTCCTGTGTGGAGCTAATGTAAAAAAAAGTTTAACACTGCATAATTTCATCCTGAGTTCTACCCCAAGGTTTCAGTGATCTTGCAACGCAATCCGGGTACCCGTGTTATATAATGTTATGTAGAAATACAAATCCCCAAAATTGACCTTTATTGGATAACCAACACCTCTGCTGTAGGTCACCCCAAGTGGTTCGCTACGTTTGGTGATTTAGTAGGGGTGCCCGGGTTCATGGAGTGAGGTGTGTCTAGGTCTTGGAAGCGGATACGTTTGACCAACCACTGCGTGGCAGACTGGATCGGAGGAGACTGATTGAGGGGGGATCTCGACCTCTCCAGCCAGATTCTCCCAATCCTTTGCCATGCACCGCAGTGTGAGGAATAGATTCATAAGTCCGTTACTCCTGGCCACACTGACCCCCAGATTCCTACCCACCTCTCATACCCTTTTCCTTCCCATATCTTCTTCTCCTTCCTTTCCCTTAAAAAACCCTCCGCACAGCATCCTCAAAGATGACGTAGGCCCCTAGGGAAATTGTTTTCCTTGGAGCCTCCTGTGTGGAGCTAATGTAAAAAAAAGTTTAACACTGTTGAGTTGTAAAAAAAAGGTTAAGAATCATCCATTTTTTCAAGTTACTTTTTACGTTCTGTGAAAGTTCTGTTCAAATTCTAAGAGGCTTCTGACCTCTCCAGCCAGATTCTCCCAACCCTTCGCCTTGCACCGCAGTGTGAGGAATAGATTCATACATCCGTCACTCCTGGCCACACTGACCCCCAGATTCCTACCCACCCCTTATACCTTTTTCCTTCCCACATCTTCTTCTCCATCCTTTCCCTTGAAAAACCCTCCGCACAGCATCCTCAAAGATGACATAGGCCCCTAGGATTCAGAACGGGCCTTTACTCGCGTAATTTCGTGATGCCAGAGATCATTATTGTATTCAGAAACTGTATGTATTTGTCTAGGTCTTGAATAAAATGTATTTGTCTAGGTCTTGGTGGAGGATACGTTTGCCCAACCACTGCGTGGCGGGTTGGATCGGAGGAGACTGATTAAGGAAGGATTTTGACCTCTCCACCCAGATTTTCCCAACCCCTCGCCTTGCACCGCAGTGTGAGGAATAGATTCATACGTCCGTCACTCCTGGCCACACTGACCCCCAGATTCCTACCCACCCCTCATACCTTTTTCCTTCCCATATCTTCTTCTATACCATTTCCCTTAAAAAACCCTCCGCACAGCATCCTCAAAGATGACATAGCACTGCGTGGCGGGTTGGATTGGAGGAGACTGATTAAGGGAGGATTTCGACCTCTCCACCCAGATTCTCCCAACCCTTCGCCTTGCACCGCAGTGTGAGGAATAGATTCATACATCCGTCACTCCTGGCCACACTGACCCCCAGATTCCTACCCACCCCTTATACCTTTTTCCTTCCCACATCTTCTTCTCCATCCTTTCCCTTGAAAAACCCTCCGCACAGCATCCTCAAAGATGACATAGGCCCCTAGGATTCAGAACGGGCCTTTACTCGCGTAATTTCGTGATGCCAGAGATCATTATTGTATTCAGAAACTGTATGTATTTGTCTAGGTCTTGAAAAAAATGTATTTGTCTAGGTCTTGGTGGAGGATACGTTTGCCCAACCACTGCGTGGCGGGTTGGATCGGAGGAGACTGATTAAGGAAGGATTTTGACCTCTCCACCCAGATTTTCCCAACCCCTTGCCTTGCACCGCAGTGTGAGGAATAGATTCATACGTCCGTCACTCCTGGCCACACTGACCCCCAGATTCCTACCCACCCCTCATACCTTTTTCCTTCCCATATCTTCTTCTCTACCATTTCCCTTAAAAAACCCTCCGCACAGCATCCTCAAAGATGACATAGCACTGCGTGGCGGGTTGGATTGGAGGAGACTGATTAAGGGAGGATTTCGACCTCTCCACCCAGATTCTCCCAACCCTTCGCCTTGCACCGCAGTGTGAGGAATAGATTCACACGTCCGTCACTCCTGGCCACACTGACCCCCAGATTACTTAACACCCCTCATACCCTTTTCCTTCCCATATCTTCTTCTCCTTCCTTTCCCTTAAAAACCCTCCGCACAGCATCCTCAAAGATGACATAGGCCCCTAGGGAAATTGTTTTCCTTGGAGCCTCCTGTGTGGGGCTAATGTAAAAAAAAAAGTTTAACACTGCATAATTTCATCCTGAGTTCTACCTGAGGTTGCAGTGACCTTGTAATGCATGCCGGGTACCCTTTGTATATAGTTTTATAATACATTGCATGCTTTTGCATGGCGCTTGCATTTTAATGTAGTTTCCCGGAACTTGGAATGGAACCATTACAGTTAAGTTGACCCCGAGGTTACAGTGATGTTGCAACGCATGCCGGGTACCCGTTGTTTATAATGTTATGTAGAAATACAAATCCCCAAATTTGACCTTTATTGGATAACCAACACCTATGCCGTAGGTCACTCCAAGTGGTTCGCTACGTTTGGTGATTTAGTAGGGTTCATGGGGTGAGGTTTGTCTAGGTCTTGGATGCGGATGACCAGGACACACTGAACCCCAGACCCCTACCCACCCCTTAAACCCTTTTCCTTCCCAGAACTCTCATCTCCTTCTTTGCCTTAAAAAACTCTTCACCCAGCATCTCCAAAGATGACATGACCCTGAGGGAAATTATTTTCCTCAGGGTCTCCTGTGTTGAGCTCATGTAAAAAAATAATTAACTGCATATAAATTCACCTTTCATTGCCGTTACATTTAGTTTTCAAACAGCTCGCGTGCCACCTATGGAAATATTTTTATGCAAATTTCGTAATGCCAAAGCTCACCAGCCAATAAACAAATATATCAAAAAAAGAATTATTCAATTTGGTGCAGTCTTTCGGAAGTTATACGCGTACATACATTTCGACGATTCATTTTTATGCAAATTTCATAATGCCAGAGCTCACCAGTAGTTTTATTCAATACTTGTCCTTACAATAACGATAACAACAAAAAAATAATTACCCAATTAGGTGCAGTCGTTCCGAAGTTATGCGCGTTTTTACATTTCATCGATTAATTTTTAAACATATTTCAAAATGCCAGAGCTCACCAGTAGTTGTATACAATCTTTGTCCTAACAATAAGGATCGCAACAAAAAAAGAATTATTCAATTGCGTGCAGTCGTTCTGAAGTTATGAGCGTACTTACATTTCGGCGAATCATTTTTAAACAAATTTCGTTATGCCAGAGCTCACCAGTAATTTTATTCAAAACTTGTCCTAGTAATAACAAATACAACAACGAAAGAATTATTCAATTTTGTGCATTCGCTCGGAAGCTGTGCGCATTTATAGATTTCGGCGATTCATTTTAAACAAATTTTATTATTCCAGAGCTCATCAGTTGTCTTATACAAACCTTGCCCGAACAATAACGAAACCAACTCAAAAAGAATTATCCAATTTGGACCAGTCGTTCATGAGCTATAATTTATAGATGATACCCGTGGATAATTATTTATCCGTTTATGTCATTTTCAGGGTACCTACCTAGTTCATCAAAATATTCTAAAACAATATTTTATCTATATGGCAAGACAACCGATAAAAGTTGTCATAACCACCTCAAGCAAAGCCTGAAAATCGAACACCTGCGCTGGTTTAAGAACATTTCCCATACAAATTACGTCAGCAAACGGTGTCATGGCCTGACTGAAAACCTCAGGTGGTTTTGGATAGTGTTCCATGTTCAGTATTGCAAGGTTGAAGAAAATAAATAAACATTTCAAATATCTACCGATTTAACAGGCTGAGAACGATGTGCATTTTCGATGTTGTTGGATTTTTCGCAAATGTCAGATATAATTGCAAAGTTTGACGCGATATTGTGAAACATTGGGAAGCTACACATGTTTTTGTTTTAAAAGTTTCTAAATCTTGTATAATTTATGATTATTAAAAAACATGTCCCGCAGAATGTTTTTTTTCGTTGTATTTTATCACCCCGCAAAGGGCCTTTAAAATGTCATTTTTTCAACGTTATTTTTAGGTCGCCGTTTAATTAATCGGAATAAATTCCTAGCAAAAAATCAGTTTTGTATGGGAGATTTTCGCTACATCTTTCTCAACTTTTCCGGGCATTTGAAAAGAGATAGCAACCCTGAATTCGCTTCGAAGGAGAGTGAACCGTGGGGCCTTTGAAATCGGATGAGCTTAGAGATCAATTTGGCTTGCCAAATTTTACCAAATTTTTGCAAGCCAAAGTGACCCGTGAGGTTTCACCCACCCGAGGGGCAAAGTGGTAGCTTTTCCCCTCAAATCGAAAGTGAGTTTTTTCGACCAATGGCGTGAGCGGAAAAAGTGAGTTTTCCCTGACCTACCGCAAAACCAAACAATACTATATATACTAGCTGGGCCCGTTGCAAAAGCAACTAACGGGTTTAAACACTATGCGATTTGACGTATGAACGTGGATGAAGCGAGGAGGAGTGCGTGTTAAATTAAATATAAATCGGTTAAATATCAAATTTTCATTGCAATCGGTTAATTGGTTTAGCATTGCGTAATTTCATGATACCAGAGCTCGCTGTTGTACACAAAAACCATTGCCGGCCTGCGCACATCAAATCCCAAAAGTTTCATCGCAATCGGATGAACAGTTTAGCAATGCATAATCTTATGATGCCCAAGCTCACTATTTTATACAGAAAGAATCGAGGGGATGCAGCAATCAAATCCCCAAAGTTTCATCGCAATCGGATGAACGGTTTAGCAATGCATAATTTCATGATGCCAGAGCTCACCATTTTATACAGAAGGAATCGAGGCGATGCGCACATCAAATCCCCAAAGTTTCATCGCAATCGAAAAGGAAATAACACAGAATGTGAAAATCATTTTTAAAAAAGTGTGCTTTAGACCACACGACTGAAGTAAAACTTCACTTACTTATGCCAAAAACCCGTTATATATAATGTTAAATAGTGCAGGGGCTTGCATTATAATGCAGTTTCCCGGGACTTGGGATGGAAACATTACAGTTTTATTGACCCCGAGGTTAAAGTGGCCTTGCAACGCATGCCGGGTACCTGCTGTATATAATGTTATATAGTGCAGGGGCTTGCATTATAATGTAGTTTCCCGGGACTTGGGATGGAACCATTACAGTTTAGTTGACCCGATGTTAAAGAGGCCTTGCAACGCATGCCAGGTACCCGTTGTATATAATGTTATATAGTGCAGGCGCTTGCATTATAATGTAGTTTCCCGGGACTTGGTAGGGAACCATTAAGGTTTAATTGACCCCGAAGTTAAAGTGGCCTCGCAACGCATGCCGGGTACCCGCTGTATATAATTAATTTATTTACGGACATATTTACGGAAATAGTCCATTAAAAATAACAATAACAATCGGTTGCAAGGTTTAGCAGTGCAAAATTTCATTATGCCGGAGCTCAACATTGTAGTTGTATTGTATTTCTTTTTGCACGGGTAAGTACTAAGTAGGTACTTTGTTGTAATATTTCACCAAAACGACGCCATTATGCTGTTGAGTATAAAATAATTTTCAGCACAAATAAATTTATTCAATATCATGTTTTGATTTTTAAAGGAAAAAAGTCCCTGCAAGTAAGTACCTACCTAGAACACGCGTAATATATATATACATTTTTTTTATTATTTAACAATGTCCAAATAGAACACACTTATAAAAAAAAAAAATAATTAATAAAAAAAAATTGACAATTCTTTAAATTTTTCAAGTAAATTTTCAGTTCTCGAAAGTTCCGTTCGAGTTCTGTAATTATTTCAGTTTTGTGATGTAACTGGCCTATAATGAGAAAAAACAGAATTTGAGTAGAACCAAAACAGAACGTGAAAATTAACTTAAAAAAGTTCAATTATTCAGTATCATCGAAATAACCTTACCTTAGTATTTATTGCATGAAAACCTAATTCGTTGTGTAGGTACCCATTCAGGTAGGTACCTGCGCATTTCCTTAGATTCCGGCAATCTTTGCTTTTTTCATCATATTTGCAATACTACCGAAATAAGTAGGTACCTACCCGGAATGAATAACGTGTTAATTTTAACTGGCCACCAATATTTAAACTTCCGATGGAATCTGTGAGCGCGTGTTTTGATGATTTTTTTTCGGAAAATTTCGAGTTTTGTCAGCATCTCCTGACGTATTTTATATGAGAATCATATGTTTTATTGGTGTTAAAAGTTGCGGAATCTATCCGGCTATCGTATTTTCAAAAAACATCTAGCCCGGAATCGGTTTTTCGGCGGCAATGACGTTTTCCGAAAAACAACGACCCAAACCGCCGAGAGTTCCGTTTTGTTAGGCTAAAACTTTGACATTTGAGATCCTGACCTATGTCAATAGTCCTAGCATTTTCCTTTGTGAAATAAGCGGGTTTTTTCGTCATTTTTTTTTTTCAAACGCCATCTGTCGGCGGGAAATACAACCGAGCCGAATCGAGTGATTCGAGTAGAGCTTCTAGTTTTCGCCGCCGATTCGTATCGGAGAATAAATCCCTGTATATATTTCATTTTGTCGAAAAAAATTGACTTACAGTTTTCATTCGGAATTTGCTTCAACCGAAAGTGAACCTTGAGGTGGGTGAAACGTAAAGGGCGTACTGGTCGTTTTTGCGTCAAACAAAAAGTGACCTTTTCCTGACCTATCCCAAAACTAAACAATACTATATATACTAGGTTTTGCCCGTTGCAGAAGCAACTGACGGGTTTAAACACTATGCGATTTGACGTGTGAACGTGGATGAAGCGAGGAAGAGTGTGTGTTAAATTAAATATATGAAGAAACCTGAGGTTACAGTGACCTTGCAACGCATGCCGGGTACCCGTTGTATATAATGTTATGTAGTGCAGCGCTTGCATTAAAATGTTATTTCCCAGGAATTGGAATGAAACCATTACAGTTAAGTTGACCCCAAGGTTACAGTGACCTTGCAACGCATGCCGAGTAACCGTTGTATATTATGTTATAAATTGCAGGCGCTTGCATTAAAATTTTATTTCCCGGGAATCGGGATGAAACCATTACAGTAAAGTTGACCCCTAGGTTACAGTGACCTTGCAACGCATACCGGGTACCCGTTGTATATAATGTTATATAGTGCAGGCGCTTGCTTTAAAATGTTATTTCCCGGGAATTGGGATGGAACCATTACAGTTAAGTTGACCCCGAGGTTACAGTGACCTTGCAACGCATGCCGTGTACCCGTTGTATATTATGTTATAAATTGCAGGCGCTTGCATTAAAATTTTATTTCCCGGGAATCGGGATGAAACCATTACAGTAAAGTTGACCCCTAGGTTACAGTGACCTTGCAACGCATGCCGGGTACCCGTTGTATATAATGTTATATAGTGCAGGCGCTTGCATTATAATGTAGTTTCCGGGGACTTGGGATGGAACCATAAGAGTTTAGTTGACCCTGAGGTTAAAGTGGCCTTGCAACGCATGCCGGGTACCCGGAGTATATAATGTTATTATATTTGCAAGGCGCTTGCATTATAATGTAGTTTCCCGGGACTTGGAATTCTAGAGCTCACTATTGTATATAGAAACCAATGAATGGTTCCCGGGGCAGCGGTACCAATCTCACGTTCAATGATTATCATTAAAATGCAAAATGCAAAAAAAGCGTTTTATTAATTTAATATTTTTCATTATAATTAGCAAGTAGGTACCTACGTAGATTCTATGTAGAATATTATTTAAGCTGTTGTTTAAAAAAAAAATTAAAATCTTCCTTTTTTAAAGTCAATCTTAACGTTTTGCGAAAGTTCTGTTCAAATTCTATTCGAGTTCTGTAATTATTTCTGTTTCCATAATAATTGGAAGGCTTTTGACCTCTCCAGCCAGATTCTCCCAACCCTTCGCATTGCACCGCAGTGTGAGGAATAGATTCAAACGTCCGTCACTCCTGGCCACACTGTCCCCCAAATTCCTAAAGACCCCTCATACGTTTTTCCTTCCCATATCTTCTTCTCCTTCCTTTCCCTTAAAAAAACCCACCCCACAGCACCCTCAAAGATGACCCAGGCCCCTAGGATTCGGAACGGGCTTTTTCTAGCGATATCTCGTGATGCCAAAGCTCACTATTGTATTCTGAAACTGTATGTATTTGTCTAGGTCTTAGTGACGGATAGCCAGATTCTCCCAACCCTTCGCCTTGCACCGCAGTGTGAGGAATAGATTCATACGTCCGTTACTCCTGGCCACACTGACCTCCAGATTCCTACCCACCCCTCATACCTTATTCCTTCCCATATCTTCTTATCCTTCCTTTCCCTTAAAAAACCCTCCGCACAGCATCCTCAAAGATGACGTAGGCCCCTAGGGAAATTGTTTTCCTTGGAGCCTCCTGTGTGGAGCTAATGTAAAAAAAAAGTTTAGCACTGCATAATTTCATCCTGAGTTAACTCTGAGGTTGCAGTGACCTTGCAACGCATGCCGGGTACCCGTTGTATATAATATTATAATATTTGCAAGGCGCTTTCATTAAAATGTAGTTTCCCGGGACTTGGGATGCTAGAGCTCACTATTGTATATAGAAACCAATGAATGGTTCCCGGGGCAGCGGTACCAATCTCACGTTCAATGATTATCATTAAAATGCAAAATACAAAAAAAAGCGTTATGTTAATTTAATATTTTTCATAATAATTATCCCGTTCAACCTCAAGCAATTTCGTTATACATTTACAAAAAAAATCATCAGATGATTCCGAGTAGTTATGTGCAGGAAGGTACCTGCATAGATTCAAAAAGTGACCATCTCGAGTGATTATTTCAATATAATATCATTAATTATTTAAATGAAAGAATTCTGTTCCTAAGCCGGTAGGTACCTACCTAGTAAACCGCGAGAAAAATAATTTTGCTCTAGGTACCTACCCGTTTTCTCAATAAAAATTGCGTCAACATTATGTATTTAGTTACTTTTCTTTCGATGGAAACGGTAGGTACCTGCCCCGTTATAAATTGCATTTTTTTCATATGGCCAGTAATTCAATACTCTCGGATAATTTGAGAACGTATTTTCGACATGAATTTTTCAGGAAATGTGTGATGTTTGTCAGCTTCTACTGACATATTTTATAAGAGATGCTTATATAATATTGCTATCAAAAGATGCGTATTCCTCTACTCTATTAAATTTTTTAAAAATATCAAAGCTGAAATCGTTTTCTGGGCCGAAATTCCGTATTCCCCAACCGAAACCGCTGAGAGGTCCGTTTCGCTAGCATAAACTGACATTTAAAATCTACAATATACCTATCTCAGCATTCGCGAGCATGCGAAAAGAGATGGGTTAATCCAGACCTGACTCGATATTCCTAGCATTTTATGAAACTAATGGAAAAAGACATCTCTTGTTTTTTAATGCGAACCTGTCGGTGGGAAGTGTAAGCGAGCCGAATTGTGTGATTTTATTAGAATTCTAGTTTTTGCCGCCAGTTTTTTTCTTTAAATTTTGTAGGCCAAAAAACGCTTAATTTTTGTCGCAAAGTCAAAGTACTGAAACGTGCACTGAATTTTTTTATCTGAAAGGGCGTAAGCGTCTTTTTCGTTTTTAAGCGACAATACGCCGTAAGGTCTTGCGGATCGAGGGGGAAAAGATTCGATTATCGGATCACCAAAACGCGTTTTTTTGGAACGGCCGTTTGTATGAAATCCCGGTCCACGCGCCCTGCTCGGCCAAATCGACCTCTGCGGTCGGTGAAACTGGACAGGCAGAGCGGTCGATTTTCGCCTGTACCCGGACGATTAAAAAAAAAAGTGAGTTTTCCTGACCTACCCCAAAACCAAACATTAATATATACTAGCGGGGCCCGTTGCAGAAGCAACTAACGGGTTAAAACACTATGCGATTTAACGTGTGAACGTGGATGAAGCGAGGAGGAGTGTGTGTTAAATTAAATATATGAAGAAACCTGAGGTAACAGTGACCTTGCAACGCATGCCGGGTACCCGTTGTATATAATGTAATGTAGAAATACAACTCCCCAAAGTTGTCTACTATTGGATAACCAACACCTGTGCCATAGGTCACCTCAAGTGGTTCGCTACGTTTGGTGATTTAGTAGGGGTGCCCGGGTTCATGCGGTGAGGTCTGCCTAGTTCTTGGAGGCGGAAGCCCAGGACACACTGAACCCCAGATTCCTACCCACCCCTTAAACCCTTTTCCTTCCCAGAACTCTCATCTCCTTCCTTTTCTAAAAAAAATCCTCCACACAGCATCCCCAAAGATGACATAGGACCTGAGGGAAATTATTTTCCCCACGGCCTCCTGTGTGGAGCTCATGTAAAAAAAATAATTAAATGCATATCTTTTTCTCCGTCCTTTCCCTTAAAAAACCCTCCACACAGCATCCTCAAAGATGACATAGGCCCCTAGGGAAATTGTTTTCATCAGTGCCTCCTGTGTGGAGCTAATGTAAAAAAAATATTTTAGCAATGCATAATTTCATCCTGAGTTCTACTTGAGGTTGCAGTGACCTTGCAACGCATGCCGGGTACCCTTTGTATATTATGTTATAATACAGGGCATGCGTTTGCAAGGCGCTTGCATTATAATGTAGTTTCCCGGAACTTGGAATGAAACAATTACAGTTAAGTTGACACCGAGGTTACAGTGATTTTGCAACGCATGCCGGGTACCCGTTGTATAAAATGTTATTTAGAAATACAAATCCCCAAAATTGACCTTTATTGGATAACCAACACCTACGCCGTAGGTCACTCCAAGTGGTTCGCTACGTTTGGTGATTTAGTAGGGGTGCCCGGGTTCATGGGGTGAGGTTTGTCCTGGTCTTGGATGCGGATGACCAGGACACACTGAACCCCAGACCCCTACCCAACCCTTAAACCCTTTTCCTTCCCAGAACTCTCATCTCCTTCTTTGCCTTAAAAAACCCTCCACGCAGAATCTCCAAAGATGACATGACCCTGAGGGAAATTATTTTTCTCAGGGTCTCCTGTGTGGAACTCATATAAAAAAATAATTAAATGCAAATAAATTCACCTTTCCCAAAAAGCCTTTTCCTTTTCTAAAAATAATCCTCCACACAGCATCCCCAAAGATGACATAGGACCTGAGGGAAATTATTTTCCCCACGGTCTCCAGTGTGGAGCTCATGTAAAAAAAAAAAATTAAATTCATATCTTTTTCTCCGTCCTTTCCCTTAAAAAACCCTCCACACAGCATCCTCAAAGATGACATAGGCCCCTAGGGAAATTGTTTTCATGAGTGCCTCCTGTGTGGAGCTAATATAAAAAAAATATTTAAGCAATGCATAATTTCATCCTGAGTTCTACCTGAGGTTGCAGTGACCTTGCAACGCATGCCGGGTACCCTTTGTATATTATGTTATAATACAGGGCATGCGTTTGCAAGGCAGTTGTATTATAATGTAGTTTCCCGGAACTTGGAATGAAACCATTACAGTTAAGTTGACACCGAGGTTACAGTGATTTTGCAACGCATGCCGGGTACCCGTTGTATAAAATGTTATTTAGAAATACAAATCCCCAAAATTGACCTTTATTGGATAACCAACACCTATGCCGTAGGTCACTCCAAGTGGTTCGCTACGTTTGGTGATTTAGTAGGGGTGCCCGGGTTCATGGGGTGAGGTTTGTCCAGGTCTTGGATGCGGATGACCAGGACACACTGAACCCCAGACCCCTACCCACTCTTTAAATCCTTTTCCTTCCCAGAACTCTCATCTCCTTCTTTGCCTTAAAAAACCCTCCACCCAGCATCTCCAAAGATGACATGACCCTGAGGGGAATCATTTTCCTCAGGGTCTCCTGTGTGGAGCTCATGTAAAATAAAAAAAATTAAATGCAAATAAATTCACCTTACCCAAAAAGCCAGAAATAATTGAAAAAAAAAACATTTTCTTAATATATTTTCCCTTGCTTAGTTCTGCACTCCTGGTATGTATCCTTTTAAAATTTTGTTTTATTCGAGTAAAAAAGAACAGAAAAAATATTCTTTCATCTCTACTCTACCCCCCCCCCCCCTTCCTCCATCCCGCAAAACCCCCTCCCGAGTTCCCTTCCCCCTTCCCAGGTTACCCTCCCCCTCCCTGGTTTTCCTCCCCCCCCTCCCGCACTTCATTAATTCATTCTTGGTACATTTAGTTTTCAAACAGCTCGCGTCCCACGTATTAAAATATTTTAATGCAAATTTCATAATACCAGAGCTCACCATCCAATAAACAAAAATGTGCTATTCAGCATTTTTTAGAAAGTGAAACTGTGTTTTATCTGAGTAAAGGATTTACAGAAACGCTATAAAAATGTATTCGTCACATTTTTTTAGAATCAACAACTAAGGTTTATTACTGGTATTATTGGTACTAAATAGACATGTAGTAATTTTTCGCAAAAACGGCGCTACAAAAATGTATTATTCAGATTTTTTTATAAACTAAAATTTAGTTTTATTCGAGTAAAACAAAAACATAAAATATTCTTTCATAGCGTACTCTACTCCCATCCCCCCCCCCTTCCCCCATCCCGCAAACCCCCCTCCCGAGTTCCCCTCCCCCTTACCAGCTAACCCTCCCCCTCCCTGGTTTTCTTCCCCCTCTTCTAAGCTTCATTATTTCATTGCCGTTACATTTAGTTTTCAAACAGCTCGCGTGCCGCCTATTGAAATTTTTTTACGCAACTTTCGTAATGCCAAAGCTCACCAGCCAATAAACAAACATTACAAAAAAAGAATTATTCAATTTGGTGCAGTCTTTCGGAAGTTATACGCGTACATACATTTCGACGATTCATTTTTATGCAAATTTGATAATGCCAGAGCTCACCAGCAGTTTTATACAAAATTTTGTCTTAACAGTGTCGAAGACAACAAAAAAAGAATTATTCAATTTGGTGCAGTCTTTCGGAAGTTATGCGCGTACATTCATTTCCGCGATTCATTTGTATGCAAATTTCATGATGCCAGAGCTCACCAGTGGATTTATTCAAACTTTGTCCTAACAATAAGGAACGCAACAAAAAAAGAATTATTCAATTACGTGCAGTCGTTCT
The DNA here is from genome assembly GCA_917880885.1 of Limnephilus marmoratus. Taxonomy (NCBI): domain Eukaryota; kingdom Metazoa; phylum Arthropoda; class Insecta; order Trichoptera; family Limnephilidae; genus Limnephilus; species Limnephilus marmoratus. The sequence goes on from OU862922.1 coordinate 14,562,029, forward strand.
GAAGTTATGAGCGTACTTACATTTCGGCGAATCATTTTTAAACAAATTTCGTTATGCCAGAGCTCACCAGTAATTTTATTCAGATCTTGCCCTAATAATAACAATTACAACAAAGAAAGAATTATTCAATTTGGTGCATTCGCTCGGAAGCTATGCGCATATATAGATTTCGGCGATTCATTTTAAACAAATTTTATAATTCCAGACCTCATCAGTAGTTTTATACAAACCTTGCCCGAACAATAACGAAACCAACTCAAAAAGAATTTTGCAATTTGGTCCAGTCGTTCGTGAGCTACAATTTATTGATGATACCCGTGGATAATTTATCCGTTTATGTAATTTTCACGGTACCTACCTAGTTCATCAAAATATTCTAAAATAACATTTTATCTATATGGCAAGACTACCATTAAACTTTGTCGTAACCACCTCAAGCACAGCCTGAAAATCGAACACCTGCGCCCGTTTTAGAACATTTTACATACAAATTACGTCAGCTAATGCTGTCAGGTCCTCGCTGAAAACTTGCGGTGGTTTTGGATAGTGTTCCATGTTCAGTATTGCAAGGTTGAGGAAAATTAAATAAACATTTAAAATATTTACCGATTTAACAGGCTGAAAACCATGTGCATTATCGATGTCATTGAATTTTTCGCAAATGTCAAATAAAATTGCAAAGTTTGACGCGACATTGTGAAATATTTTAAATGGAAAGCTACAAATGTTTTTATATTAAAAGTTTCTAAACCTTGTATATTTTATGATTATTTGAAAATATCTCTTGCAAAATGTTTTTTCATGCTGTAATCTACCACCCCGCAAAGGGCCTTTAAAATGTCCATTTTTCCAAGCTCTTTTCAAGAATGCCGTTTAATTTATTAGAATAAATTTCTAGCAAAAAAAAAAATTCCTAGCAAAAATCAGTTTTATATGGGAAATTGACAATATATCTTTCTCAACTTTCGCAGCCATTTGAATAGAGATAGATACCTCCTAACATTTTATTTACTGAAACTGATGGTCGAAAAGACATCTATCGTTTTTTATGCGCACCTGTCGACGGGAAGTATAACCGAGCCGAATCGAGTGATTCGAGTAGAGCTTCTAGTTTTCGCCGCTGATTCGTATCGGAGAATAAATCCCTGCATATATATTTTATTTTGTCGAAAAAAAAATACTACCAGCTTCCTTGTCTGAATTTCCTTCAACCGAAAGTGAACCTTAAGGTGGGTGAAACGTAAAGGGCATACTGGTCGTTTTTGCGTCAAAATAAAAGTGAGCAAAAAAAGTGAGCAAAAAAAGTGAGCAAAAAAGTGAGCAAAAAAACTAAACAATACTATATATACTAGGTTTTGCCCGTTGCAGAAGCAACTGACGGGTTAAGACACTATGCGATTTGACGTGTGAACGTGGATGAAGCGAGGAGGAGTGTGTGTTAAATTAAATATATGAAGAAACCTGAGTTCACAGTGGCCTTGCAACGCATGCCGGGTACCCGTTGTATATAATGTTATGTAGTGCAGCGCTTGCATTAAAATGTAATTTCCCAGGAATTGGAATGGAACCATTACAGTTAAGTTGATCCCGAGGTTACAGTGACCTTGCAACGCATGCCGAGTAACCGTTGTATATCATGTTATATATTGCAGGCACTTGCTTTAAAATATTATTTCCCGGGAATTGGGATGGAACCATTACAGTTAAGTTGACCCCGAGGTTACAGTGACCTTGCAACGCATGCCGTGTACCCGTTGTATATTATGTTATAAATTGCAGGCGCTTGCATTAAAATTTTATTTCCCGGGAATCGGGATGAAACCATTACAGTAAAGTTGACCCCTAGGTTAAAGTCGCCTTGCAACGCATACCGGGTACCCGTTGTATATAATTTTATATAGTGCAGGTGCTTGCATTATAATGTAGTTTCCCGGTACTTGGGATGGAACCATTATAATTAAGTTGACCCCGAGGTTACAGTGACCTTGCAACGCATGCCGGGTACCCGTTGTATATACTGTTATATAGTGCAGGCGCTTGCATTATAATGTAGTTTCCCAGGACTTCGGATGGAAACATTACAGTTTTATTGACCCCGAGGTTAAAGCGGCCTTGCAACGCATGCCGGGTACCCGTTGTATATAATTTTATAAAGTGCATAATTTTATAATGTTGTTTCCCGGGACTTGGTAGGGAACCATTACGGTTTAGTTGACCCCGAAGTTAAAGTGGCCTCGCAACGCATGCCGGGTACCCGCTGTATATAATTAATTTATTTACGCACAAATAGTCCATTAACAATAACAATCGGTTGCACGGTTTAGCAGTGCAAAATTTCATTATGCCGGAGCTCACTATTGTAGTTGTATTGTATTTCATTTTGCAAGTGTAAGTACTAAGTAGGTACTTTGTTGTAATATTTCACCAAAACGACGCCATTATGCTGTTGAGCATAAAATAATTTTCACTATAAATAAATTCATTCAATATCATGTTTTGATTTTTAAATGAAAAAAGTCCCTGGAAGTAAGTACCTACCTAGAACACGCGTAATTATTTTTTTTATTTAACAATGTCCAAATAGAACACACTTATAAAAAAAAAATATAATTAATAAAAAAAAATTGTCAATTCTTAAAAATTTTCTAGTAAATTTTCAGTTCTAGAAAGTTCCGTTCGAGTTCTGTAATTATTTCAGTTTTGTGATGTAACTGGCCTATATTGAGAAAAAACAGAATTTCAGTAGAAGCAACTCAGAACGTGAAAATTAACTTAAAAAAAGTTGAATTATTCAGTATCATCGAAACAACCTTCCCTTAGTATTTATTGCATTAAAACCTAATTCGTTGTGTAGGTACCCATTCAGGTAGGTACCTGCGCGTTTCCTTAGATTCCGGCAATATTTGCTTTTTTCATCATATTTGCAATACTACCGAAATAAGTAGGTACCTACCCCGAATGAATAGCGTGTTAATTTGAACTGGCCACCAATATTTAAACTTCCGATGGAATCTTTGAGCGCGTATTTTGATGATTTTTTTTCGGAAAATTTCGAGTTTCGTCAGCATCTCCTGACTTTTTTTACATGGGATGGGCATGTTATATTGGTGTTAAAAGTTGCGGAATCTATCCGGCTATCGTATTTTTTAAAAACATCTAGCCCGGAATCGGTTTTTCGGCGGTAATGTCGTTTTCCGAAAAACAACGACCGAAACCGCCGAGAGTTCCGTTTTGTTAGGCTAAAAATTTGACATCTAAGATTTTGACCATAGACCTAGCATTTTCCTTTGAGGAAAATGCTAAGTCTTTTTTTGTCATTTTTTTTTTGAAACGCTATCTGTCGGCGGGAAATACGACCGAGCCGAATCGAGTGATTCGAGTAGAGCTTCTAGTTTTCGCCGCCGATTCGTATCGGAGAATAAATCCCTGTATATATTTCATTTTGTCGAAAAAAAAGTGCTTACAGTTTTCATTCGGAATTTGCTTCAACCGAAAGTGAACCTTGAGGTGGGTGAAACGTAAAGGACGTACTGGTCGTTTTTGCGTCAACCAAAAAGTGCGCGGAAAAAGAGCTTTCCCAAAGTGAACAATACTATATACTAGGTTTTGCCCGTTGCAGAAGCAACTGATGGGTTAAAACATTATGCGATTTGACGTGTGAACGTGGATGAAGCCAGGAGGAGTGTGTGTTAAATTAAATATATGAAGAAACCTTAGTTCACAGTGACCTTGCAACGCATGCCGGGTACCCGTTGTATATAATGTTATGTAGTGCAGCGCTTGCATTAAAATGTAATTTGCCAGGAATTGGAATGGAACCATTACAGTTAAGTTGACCCCGAGGTTACAGTGATTTTGCAACGCATGCCGGGTACCCTTTGTATATAATGTTATAATGTAAAGCAGGCGTTTGCAAGGCGCTTGTATTATAATGTAGTTTTCAGAAACTTGGAATGGAACCATTACAGTTAAGTTGACCCCGAGGTTACAGTGATCTTGCAACGCATGCCGGGTACCCGTTGTATATAATGTTATAATATATTGCAGGCGTTTGCAAGGCGCTTGCATTATAATGTAGTTTCCCGGAACTTGGAATGGAACCATTACAGTTAAGTTGACCCCGAGATTACAGTGATGTTGCAACGCATGCCGGGTACCCTTTGTATATAATGTTATAATATAAAGCAGGCGTTTGCAAGGCGCTTGCATAATAATGTAGTTTCCCGGAACTTGGAATGGAACCATTACAGTTAAGTTGACCCCGAGATTACAGTGATGTTGCAACGCATGCCGGGTACCCGTTGTATGTAATGTTATAATACAGTGCATGCGTTTGCAAGGCGCTTGAATTATAATGTAGTTTCCCGGAACTTGGAATGGAACCATTACAGTTAAGTTGACCCCGAGGTTACAGTGTTGTTGCAACGCATGCCGGGTACCCGTTGTATATAATGTTATGTAGAAATACAAATCCCCAAAGTTGACCTTTATTGGTTAACCAACACCTCTGCCATAGGTCACCCCAAGTGGTTCGCTACGTTTGGTGATTTAGTAGGGGTGCCCGGGTTCATGGGGTGAGGTCTGTCTAGGTCTTGGAGGCGGATGCCCAGGACACACTGAACCCCAGTTTCCTACCCACCCCTTAAACCCTTTTGCTTCCCAGAACTCTCATCTCCTTCCTTTCCCAAAAAAAATCCTCCACACAGCATCCCCAAAGATGACATAGGACCTGAGGGAAATTATTTTCCCCACGGCGTCCTGTGTGGAGCTCATGTAAAAAAAAAAAATTAAATGCATATAAATTCACCTTTCCCAAAAAGCCAGAAATAATTGAAAAAAAACATGTTCTTAATATATTTTCCCTTGCTTAGTTCTGCACTCCTGGTATTTATACTTTTAAAATTTTGTTTTATTCGAGTAAAAAAAAGAACAGAAAAAATATTCTTTCATAGCGTACTCTACCCCCCCCCCCCCTTCCTCCATCCCGCAAAACCCCCTCACGGGTTCCCCTCCGCCTTCCCAGGTTACCCTCCCCCCTCCGTGGTATTTTTCCCCCCCTCCCGCGCTCATTATTTCATTGCCGTTACATTTAGTTTTCAAACAGCTCGCGTGCCACCTATTGAAATATTTTTATGCAAATTTTGCAAAAATGCCAGAGCTCACCAGCCAATAAACAAACATAACAAAAAAAGAATTATTCAATTTGGTGCAGTCTTTCGGAAGTTATGCGCGTACATACATTTCGACGATTCATTTTTATGCAAATTTCATAATGCCAGAGCTCACCAGTAGTTTTATTTAAAACTTGTCCTTACAATAACGATAACAACAAAAAAATAATTACCCAATTAGGTGCAGTCGTTCCGAAGTTATGCGCGTACTTACATTTCATCGATTAATTTTTAAACATATTTCAAAATGCCAGAGCTCACCAGTAGTTGTATAGAAACTTTGTCCTAACAATAAGGAACGCAACAAAAAAAGAATTATTCAATTACGTGCAGTCGTTCTGAAGTTATGAGCGTCCTTACATTTCGGCGAATCATTTTTAAACAAATTTCGTTATGCCAGAGCTCACCAGTAATTTTATTCAAAACTTGTCCTAGTAATAACAAATACAACAACGAAAGAATTATTCAATTTTGTGTATTCGCTCGGAAGCTATGCGCATTTATAGATTTCGGCGATTCATTTTAAACAAATTTTATTATTCCAGAGCTCATCAGTCGTCTTATACAAACCTTGCCCGAACAATAACGAAACCAACTCAAAAAGAATTATCCAATTTGGACCAGTCGTTCATGAGCTATAATTTATAGATGATACCCGTGGATAATTATTTATCCGTTTATGTAATTTTCAGGGTACCTACCTAGTTCATCAAAATATTCTAAAACAATATGTTATTTATATGGCAACACAAACGTTAAACTTTGTCGTAACCACCTCAAGCACAGCCTGAAAATCGAACACCTGCGCTGGTTTAAGAACATTTCCCATACAAATTACGTCAGCCAACGGTGTCATGGCCTGACTGAAAACCTCAGGTGGTTTTGGATAGTGTTCCATGTTCAGTATTGCAAGGTTGAAGAAAATAAATAAACATTTCAAATATCTACCGATTTAACAGGCTGAGAACGATGTGCATTTTCGATGTTGTTGGATTTTTCGCAAATGTCAGATATAATTGCAAAGTTTGACGCGATATTGTGAAACATTTTAAATGGGAAGCTACATATGTTTTTATTTTAAAAGTTTCTAAATCTTGTATAATTTATGATTATTAAAAGACATCTCTCGCAAAATGTTTATTTTCATCGTAATTTACCATCCCGCAAAGGGCCTTTAAAATGTCAATTTTTCTTCGGTATTTTGCAGATCGCCGTTTAATTAATTGGAATAAATTTCTAGCAAAAATCAGTTTTGTATGGGAAATTTTCGATACATCTTTCTCAACTTTTGCAGGCATTTGAAAAGAGATAGATACAATGAATTCGCTTCGAAGAAGAGTGAACCGTGGGGCCTTTGAAATCGGATGAGCTTAGAGATCAATTTGGCTTGCCAAATTTTACCAAATTTTTGCAAGCCAAAGTGACCCGTGAGGTTTCACCCACCCGAGGGGCAGAGTGGTCGCTTTTCCCCTCAAATCGAAAGTGAGGTTTTCCGTGACCTTTCCCAAAAGTGAACAATACTATATATATATAGCGGGGCCCGTTGCAGAAGCAACTGACGGGTTAAAACACTATGCGATTTGCGTGTGAACGTGGATGAAGCGAGGAGGATTGTGTTTTAAATTAAATATATGAAGAAACCTGAGGTTACAGTGACCTTGCAACCCATGCCGGGTAACCGTTGTATATAATGTTATGTAGTGCAGCGCTTGCATTAAAATGTAATTTTCCAGGAATTGGAATGGAACCATTACAGTTAAGTTGACCCCGAGGTTACAGTGACCTTGCAACGCATGCCGAGTAACCATTGTATATCATGTTATATATTGCAGGCACTTACTTTTAAATGTTATTTCCCGGGAATTATGATGGAACCATTACAGTAAAGTTGACCCCGAGGTTACAGTGATGTTGCAACGCATGCCGGGTACCCGTTGTATATAATGTTCTATAGTACAGGCGCTTGCATTATAATGTGGTTTTCCGAGATTTGGGATGGAACCATTACAGTTTAATGGACCCCGAGGTTAAAGTGGCCTTGCAACGCATGCCGGGTACCCGCTGTATATTACTTATTTATTTACGGACAAAAAGTCCATTAACAATATAAAATACGTCACTAACTTATATCTCCCTCTTATCCTTTCCCTTGTTACCATAATTATTGGAAGGCTTTTGACCTCTCCATCCAGATTCTCCCAAACCTTCGCCATACACCGCAGTGTGAGGAATAGATTCATACGTTCGTCACTCCTGGCCACACTGACCCCCAGATTCCTAAACACCCCTCATACCCTTTTCCTTCCCATATCTTCTTCTCCTTCCTTTCCCTTAAAAAACCCTCCGCACAGCATCCTCAAAGATGACATAGGCCCCTAGGGAAATTGTTTTCTTTGGAGCCTCCTGTGTAGAGCTAAAGTAAAAAAAAAATTAACACTGCATAATTTCATCCTGAGTTCTCCCCAAGGTTAGAGTGATTTTGCAACGCATGCCGGGTATCCGTTGTATGTAATGTTATGTAGAAATACAAATCCCTAAAATTGACCTTTATTGAATAACCAACACCTCTGCCGTCGGTCACCCCAAGTGGTTCGATACGTTTGGTGATTTAGTAGGGGTGCCCGGATTCATGGGTGAGGTTTTTCTAGGTCTTGGAGGCGGATGACCAGGACACACTGAACCCCAGATTCCTACCCACCCCTTAAACCCCTTTCCTTCCCAGAACTCTCATCTCCTTTCTTTCCTAAAAAAAATCCTCCACACAGCATCCCCAAAGATGACATAGGCCCTGAGGGAAATTATTTTCCCCACGGCCTCCTGTGTGGAGCTCATGTAAAAAAAGAAAAAAAAATGCATATAAATTCACCTTTCCTGTCTATGTCAGTCTTAAATGATGACCTACATAGAATACCCTTGGATGGTGAAAGCCAGAAATAATTGAAAAAAAAAAACATTTTCTTAATATTTTTTCCCTTGCTTAGTTCTGCACTCCTGGTATTTATCCTTTTTTTACATGAGCTACACACAGGAGACCCTGAGGAAAATAATTTCCCTCGGGGTCATTTCATCTTTGGAGATGTTGTGTTGAGGGTTTTTAAAGGCAAATAAGACGAGGAGAGCAACGCTCAGTGGTTAAACATACGTATGTATTAGGCCACCCGCAGGGCCTAGCAGCTGAAACCTGTCAAACAGAAGTATCTAGACGCCATCTGAGGCATGCACACATCAAATTCCCAATGTGTCATCGCAATCGGATGAACGGTTTAGCAATGCATAATTTCATGATGCCAGAGCTCACCATTTTATATATTAAGAATCGAAGGTCCCCAAAGTTTCATCGGAATCGAAGAAGAATTAACACAGAACGTGAAAATTAACTTAAAAAAAGTGTGCTTTTACCTGCATAATTTGGCAAAAAATTAACCATGTTAAGATATTTAAATTTATTCATTTTCATAACGTTGCTTGAAATGGATTTTGCCGTTTTTGGTGACCAGATCTGAATAGCCAGGTACTTCCCCACCTTCCTCGTCTCCATCTCCCTCCCCTCCCCACTACCTTTAGCCTCACAACATACCCCAACTGGGGATGCCATAGTTTCACTGACTTCAGTAGTTGGGACTCTTGTGCCGTATTATCATTAAAATTTAGTTAATAATGTATAAAACAATTAATTTCCGTACAATTTTAAAGTACCTACACCATTTGAAAAAAAAAATTGTACCATCTTTGCTATTAAATTTACACAATATATTAATTTCTCATTATTTCGACAACAACGTTCCCTCATAAGTAGGTACTGGCCATTACTGGTATTATTATTTAAGAATGTCCAAAAAGAACGAAACTTTACCTACACATTCATAAATGAAAAATATTTTGATAGGTTCTTTCAAAAAAATTTAATAATTCTTTAAAATTTTCAAGTTAATTATCACGTTTTGTGAAAGTTATTTTAAAGTTCTGTAATTATTTCAGTTTTGTGGTGCAACTGGATAAAATGATATAACAACAGAACTCGAATAGAACTTAAGCAGAACGTTAGAATTAACTTTAAAGAAATGTTGAATTCTTCAATTTTATTGCAACAACCCGGCATCCAATGTAAGTACCTACATAATTCGTCTAGGTACCTACTCATTTTCGCAAAAAAACCACGGTAGAGAGTCGGTAAGCCGGTAGGTAGGTACCTAAGCACTTATTTCCATCACTAAGTTGCATGGTTTATCTGTGTGTTCTAAATAACAGGGTCCGCCAAAACTGCGTTACTCATTTTTGGTAAAAATAAATTGATTAAATAATAATATTTTTTTTAAATAAAAATAAAATCGTCTTTTTTTTAAATATTTTTCTAGAAATGACATCGGTCAAACATCCAACTTTTAAATTCACGAACGCGCATACTACTTTCGTAATAAATAATTATTCACAACGATACATGTATGGAAAAAAACGGAAATTCTAAGCATCGTCATTTGAGAAATGTTTCTACGCCGCTCAAACGTTAGTCGTGAAGGCCCGACTATATTTTCGAAAAAAAAAATATCAAGAAAATTATCATTCAAAATAATTATTATATTTCGAGCAGTATTTTTTTTACCACCGTGTACCGGCATAATAACGATTCATGAATGATGAAATTCGATTTTAAAACCTGCTAACAACGCCAATTTAGGACACTCCAATTTTGTTTCGCGTTCGAATTTGAATTTTAGTCTATTTTTAAATTTTTCTAATGAAATGTTTTAATTCTATGTCCTGTCGACTGGCGGCGCCGTGAAAACAGTACATAATTTTAAAGATTAGTTTCAATACTCGACTTTTATGTTGTTTTTTGCACATGTCAGTTTTCAAATGAATATTACGATGTTTTTGAGAAAAGTGATAATTACGACGGTCAATTGACCTTTGAAAAACTCTTGTTGACGGAATTTCACTAAATTTTGGCTTCCAAGCGTGATATTTTCGACAAAATCGCGTATGCCAGTCGGCCGGTGGGAAAACGAAAAATGAAAGATGACATTTAAAATCTGCGTACCTAGCGAAATCAGTTTTGTATGGGAGATTTTCGCTACATCTTTCTCAACTTTTCCGGGCATTTGAAAAGAGATAGATACAATGAATTCGCTTCGAAGAAGAGTGAACCGTGGGGCCTTTGAAATCGGATGAGCTTAGAGATCAATTTGGCTTGCCAAATTTTACCCAATTTTCGCAAGCCAAAGTGACCCGTGAGGTTTCACCCACCCGAGGGGCAAAGTGGTAGCTTTTCCCCTCAAATCGAAAGTGAGTTTTTTCGACCAATGGCGTGAGCGGAAAAAGTGAGTTTTTTCGACCAATGGCGTGAGCGGAAAAAGTGACCTTTTCCCTGACCTACCCCAAAACTGAGCATTAATATATACTAGCGGGGCCCGTTGCAAAAATGCAACTAACGGGTTAAAAAAATATGCGATTTGCGTGTGAACGTGGATGAAGCGAGGAAGAGTGTGTGTTAAATTAAATATATGAAGAAACCTGAAGTTACGGTGACCTTGCAACGCATGCCGGGTACCCGTTGTATATAATGTTATGTAGTGCAGCGATTGCACTAAAATGTAATTTCCCAGGAATGGGAATGGAACCATTACAGTTAAGTTGACCCCGGGGTTACAGTGACCTTGCAACGCATGCCGAGTAACCGTAGTATATCATGTTATATATTGCAGGCACTTGCTTAAAAATGTTATTTCCGGGAATCGGGATGGAACAATTACAGTTAAGTTGACCCCGAGGTTACAGTGACCTTGCAACGCATGCCGGGTACCCGTTGTATATAATGTTATATAGTACAGGCGCTTGCATTATAATGTTGTTTTCCGAGATTTGGAATGGAACCATTACAGTTTAATGGACCCCGATGTTAAAGTGGCCGTGCAACGCATGCCGGGTACCCGCTGTATACAATTTATTTATTTACGGACAAAAAATCCATTAACAATATAAAATACGTCACTAACTTATATCTCCCTCTTATTCTTTCCCTTGTTACCATAATTATTGGAAGGCTTTTGACCTCTCCAGCCAGATTCTCTCAACCCTTCGCCTTGCACCGCAGTGTGAGGAATAGATTCATACGTTCGTCACTCCTGGCCACACTGACCCCCAGATTCCTACCCACCCCTCATACCATTTTCCTTCCCATATCTTCTTCTCCTTCTTTTTCCTTAAAAAACCCTCCACACAGCATCCTCAAAGATGACATAGGCCCCTAGGGAAATTGTTTTCCTCAGTGCCTCCAGTGTGGAGCTAATGTAAAAAAAAGTTTAGCAATGCATACTTTCATGATGCCAAAGCTCACTATTGTGTATAGAAACCAATGAATTGTTCCCGGGGCGGCCATACCAATTCCACGTTGAATGATTATCATAAAGATGCAAAATACAAAAAAACGCTATGTAAATGTAATATTTTTAAAAAAATTATCTCATTCAACTTCTAGTAATTTCATCACATATTTACAAAAAAAAGCATACGCAATATCATCAGAAGATTCTGAGTCGTTATGTGCAGTAGCCTACTCAGATTCTGAGTAGGTACCTACACATCTGTAAAAAAGAGTAATTAAAAATTTGTAAAATTTAATATATCCGAATGTTAATGAAGCAATCTACGCTTTTTTCCGATGCGTAAAAGAAAAACTTTAGCATTTCATTTGGACAGAAAATAAGATAAAAGTTCTCTCATACCTAGTACCTACTAACACACATAATATATCCGTATTCCTAGTTACCTACGTATTTTTACAAAACAAATAATTGCACCAACCAATATGCATGATTTAATTTCAGTTAAATGTACAGAATAAAAGTTCCAATACACGTAGGCATTTTTACAAAATTCCATCTTTGATTACTTTTCCTTTAATTTTATATCATAATTTTAAAGTTAATAAGTTCCTACTCATAGTGAATATTGTCAATTGAATTAATAAACACTAACATCCCTATGCGGCCACTCTGATTGGCCATCGGAATAGAATTCCAATCTCTCTCCTGATTGGCTGAAAGCTAAAAAAGATAGGGTCCGCCAATATTTCCTTACTCATTTTTAACAAACACAATCTGATGAACAAATTTTTTTTTTTTTTTAAAATCGACCCTTTGATTTTATTTTTTGAAAATCTTATCTATCAAGTGTCTACCTTTCAAATTTAGCAACGCCAATACTATTTTCGTAATAAATAGTTATTCAGAACGAAAAATGTATTGAAATTAAAAAAAAAACTACGTATCTCATTTTGAAAAAAAAATTATACGCTGTGCAAATATTTGTCGCAACGGCCCGACTCCATTTTCTAAAAAAAAATAATAATTAGAAAACATTATTAATATTATTACAAAATTAATCAATATATTTCCAACGGTATTTTTTTTTACCACCCTGCACTTACATTCGCAAACTGGAAATTTTAGTACGAACGCATTAAGTACCTACCTATCCTGTAATAAATAACATTCTATGGCGCCTTTATTTTCTTGATATATTGGCCATCCCGAGTGATTCCTTTTAATATTTAAATGAAAGAACATTCTTTATAAGCCGGTACTTACCTCGAACATACCGGGAAAAATAATATGTAGGTACCTACCTACGCGTTTTCTCAATAAAAATTGCGTCAACATTACGTATTTGGTTACTTTTCTTTAGCACATTTGCAAATGATTCAATAGAACGGTAGGTACCTGCCCCGTTATAAATTGCATTTTTTTCATATGGCCAGTAATTCAATACTCTCGGATAATTTGAGAACGCATTTTCGACATGAATTTTTCAGGAAATGTGTGATGTTTGTCAGCTTCTACTGACATATTTTATAAGAGATGCTTATATAATATTGCTATCAAAAGATGCGTATTCCTCTACTCTATTAAATTTTTTAAAAATATCAAAGCTGAAATCGTTTTCTGGGCCGCAATTCCGTATTCCCCAACCGAAACCGCTGAGAGATCCGTTTCGCTAGCATAAACTGACATTTAAAATCTACCATATACCTATCTCAGCATTCGCGAGCATGCGAAAAGAGATGGATTAATCCAGACCTGATTCGATATTCCTAGCATTTTATGAAACTAATGGAAAAAGACATCTCTTGTTTTTTAATGCGAACCTGTCGGTGGGAAGTGTAAGCGAGCCGAATTGAGTGATTTTATTAGAGTTCTAGTTTTTGCCGCCAGTTTTTTTCTTTAAATTTTGTAGGCCAAAAAAGGCTTATGAATGCTGCATTTTCTGCATTTAAATTCTTCACATTTTAATCGCCAGTACCTACCTCGAGTATATATTAACTGGCTGGAAAATTATGCATTGTTGATGATAGATCGATTTCTGCAAATGTCAGAAAAATTTAAATCTTTGACGCGATATAGTGTAACATTTTAAATGGGAAGCTACACATGTTTTTGTTTTAAAAGTTTCTAAATCTTGTATAATTTATGATTATTAACAAACATGTCTCGCAAAATGTTTTTTTTCGTTGTATTTTATCACCCCGCAAAGGGCCTTTAAAATGTCAATTTTTCTACCATATTTTCCAGATCGCTGTTTAATTAATTGGAATAAATTTCTAGCAAAAAACAGTTTTGTATGGGAGATTTTCGATACATCTTTCTCAACTTTTCCGGGCATTTGAAAAGAGATAGATACAATGAATTCGCTTCGAAGAAGAGTGAACCGTGGGGCCTTTGAAATCGGATGAGCTTAGAGATCAATTTGGCTTGCCAAATTTTTCCCAATTTTTGCAAGCCAAAGTGACCCGTGAGGTTTCACCCACCCGAGGGGCAAAGTGGTAGCTTTTCCCCTCAAATCGAAAGTGAGTTTTATCGACCAATGGCGTGAGCGGAAAAAGTGAGTTTTCCCGACCAATGGCGTGAGCGGAAAAAGTGAGCTTTCCCTGACCTACCCCAAAACTGTGCATTAATATATATACTAGGTTTTGCCCGTTGCAGAAGCAACTGACGGGTTTAAACACTATGCGATTTGACGTGTGAACGTGGATGAAGCGAGGAAGAGTGTGTGTTAAATTAAATATATGAAGAAACCTGAGGTTACAGTGACCTTGCAACGCATGCCGGGTACCTGTTGTATATAATGTTATGTAGTGCAGCGCTTGCATTAAAATGTAATTTCCCAGGAATTGGAATGGAACCATTACAGTTAAGTTGACCCCGAGGTTACAGTGACCTTGCAACGCCTGCCGAGTAACCGTTGTATATTATGTTATAAATTGCAGGCGTTTGCATTAAAATTTTATTTCCCGGGAATCGGGATGAAACCATTACAGTAAAGTTGACCCCTAGGTTACAGTGACCTTGCAACGCATACCGGGTACCCGTTGTATATAATGTTATATAGTGCAGGCGCTTGCTTTAAAATGTTATTTCCCGGGAATTGGGATGGAACCATTACAGTTAAGTTGACCCCGAGGTTACAGTGACCTTGCAACGCATGCCGTGTACCCGTTGTATATTATGTTATAAATTGCAGGCGCTTGCATTAAAATTTTATTTCCCGGGAATTGGGGTGAAACCATTACAGTAAAGTTGACCCCTAGGTTACAGTGACCTTGCAACGCATGCCGGGTACCCGTTGTATATAATGTTATATAGTGCAGGCGCTTGCATTATAATGTAGTTTCCGGGGACTTGGGATGGAACCATTACAGTTTTATTGACCCCGAGGTTAAAGCGGCCTTGCAACGCATGCCGGGTACCCGTTGTATATAATTTTATAAAGTGCATAATTTTATAATGTTGTTTCCCGGGACTTGGTAGGGAACCATTACGGTTTAGTTGACCCCGAAGTTAAAGTGGCCTCGCAACGCATGCCGGGTACCGCAGTTTAGCAGTGAAAAATTTCATTATGCCGGAGCTCACTATTGTAGTTGTATTGTATTTCATTTTGCAAGTGTAAGTACTAAGTAGGTACTTTGTTGTAATATTTCACCAAAACGACGCCATTATGCTGTTGAGCATAAAATAATTTACACTACAAATAAATTCATTCAATATCATGTTTTGATTTTTAAATGAAAAAAGTCCCCGCAAGTAAGTACCTACCTAGAACACGCGTAATGTATATATATATACAATGTTCAAATAGAACACACTTAAAAATAAAAAAAATAATTAATAAAAAAAAATTGACAATTCTTTAAATTTTTCTAGTAAATTTTCAGTTCTATAAAGTTCCGTTCGAGTTCTGTAATTATTTCAGTTTTGTGATGTAACTGGTCTGTAATGATAAAACAATAGAATTTGAGTAGAACCATCACAGAACGTGAAAATTAACTTAAAAAAAGTTCAATTATTCTGTATCATCGAAACAACCTTACCTTAGTATTTATTGCATTAAAACCTAATTCGTTGTGTAGGTACCCATTCAGGTAGGTACCTGCGCATTTCCTTAGATTCCGGCAATCTTAGCTTTTTTCATCATATTTGCAATACTACCGAAATAAGTAGGTACCTACCCCGAATGAAAAACGTGTTAATTTGACTGGCCAGCAAATATTTAACCTTCCGATGGAATCTGTGAGTGCGTATTTTGATGATTTTTTTTCGGAAAATTTCGAGTTTTGTCAGCATCTCCTGACGTATTTTATATGAGAATCATATGTTTTATTGGTGTCAAAAGTTGCGGAATCTATCCGGCTATCGTATTTTCAAAAAACATCTAGCCCGGAATCGGTTTTTCGGCGGTAATGTCGTTTTCCGAAAAACAACGACCGAAACCGCCGAGAGTTCCGTTTTGTTAGGCTAAAAATTTGACATCTGAGATCCTGACCTATGTCAATAGTCCTATATAGCATTTTCCTTTGTGAAATTAGCGGGTTTTTTCCTAAATTTTTTTTTTCAAACGCCGTCTGTCGGCGGGAAATATAATCGAGTGATTCGAGTAGAGCTTCTAGTTTTCGCCGCCGATTCGTATCGGAGAATAAATCCCTGTATATATTTCATTTTGTCGGAAAAAAATTACCCCCAGTTTCCATTCGGAATTTGCTTCAACCGAAAGTGAACCTTGAGGTGGGTGAAACGCAAAGGGCGTACTGGTCGTTTTTGCGTCGACGAAAAAGTGAGCTTTTCCCGACCTACCCCAAAACCAAGCATTAATATATATATACTAGCGGGGCCCGTTGCAAAAATGCAACTAACGGGTTAAAAAATTATGCGATTTGCGTGTGAACGTGGATGAAGCGAGGAGGAGTGTGTGTTAAATTAAATATATGAAGAAACCTGAGGTTACAGTGACCTTGCAACGCATGCCGGGTACCCGTTGTATATAATGTTATGTAGTGCAGCGCTTGCATTAAAATGTAATTTCCCAGGAATTGGAATGGAACCATTACAGTTAAGTTGACCCCGAGGTTACAGTGACCTTGCAACGCATGCCGAGTAACCGTTGTATATTATGTTATAAATTGCAGGCGCTTGCATTAAAATTTTATTTCCCGGGAATCGGGATGAAACCATTACAGTAAAGTTGACCCCTAGGTTACAGTGACCTTGCAACGCATACCGGGTACCCGTTGTATATAATGTTATATAGTGCAGGCGCTTGCTTTAAAATGTTATTTCCCGGGAATTGGGATGGAACCATTACAGTTAAGTTGACCCGGGGTTACAGTGACCTTGCAACGCATGCCGTGTACCCGTTGTATATTATGTTATAAATTGCAGGCGCTTGCATTAAAATTTTATTTCCCGGGAATTGGGATGAAACCATTACAGTAAAGTTGACCCCTAGGTTACAGTGACCTTGCAACGCATGCCGGGTACCCGTTGTATATAATGTTATATAGTGCAGGCGCTTGCATTATAATGTAGTTTCCGGGGACTTGGGATGGAACCATTAGAGTTTAGTTGACCCTGAGGTTAAAGTGGCCTTGCAACGCATGCCGGGTACCCGTAGTATATAATGTTACATAGTGCAGGCGCTTGCATTATAATGTAGTTTCCCAGGACTTCGGATGGAAACATTACAGTTTTATTGACCCCGAGGTTAAAGCGGCCTTGCAACGCATGCCGGGTACCCGTTGTATATAATTTTATAAAGTGCATAATTTTATAATGTTGTTTCCCGGGACTTGGTAGGGAACCATTACGGTTTAGTTGACCCCGAAGTTAAAGTGGCCTCGCAACGCATGCCGGGTACCGCAGTTTAGCAGTGCAAAATTTCATTATGCCGGAGCTCACTATTGTAGTTGTATTGTATTTCATTTTGCAAGTGTAAGTACTAAGTAGGTACTTTGTTGTAATATTTCACCAAAACGACGCCATTATGCTGTTGAGCATAAAATAATTTTCACTACAAATAAATTCATTCAATATCATGTTTTGATTTTTAAATGAAAAAAGTCCCCGCAAGTAAGTACCTACCTAGAACACGCGTAATGTATATATATATATATACAATGTTCAAATAGAACACACTTAAAAATAAAAAATAATAATTAATTAAAAAAATTGACAATTCTTTAAATTTTTCTAGTAAATTTTCAGTTCTATAAAGTTCCGTTCGAGTTCTGTAATTATTTCAGTTTTGTGATGTAACTGGTCTGTAATGATAAAACAATAGAATTTGAGTAGAACCATCACAGAACGTGAAAATTAACTTTAAAAAAGTTCAATTATTCTGTATCATCGAAACAACCTTACCTTAGTATTTATTGCATTAAAACCTAATTCGTTGTGTAGGTACCCATTCAGGTAGGTACCTGCGCATTTCCTTAGATTCCGGCAATCTTAGCTTTTTTCATCATATTTGCAATACTACCGAAATTAGTAGGTACCTACCCCGAATGAAAAACGTGTTAATTTGACTGGCCAGCAAATATTTAAACTTCCGATGGAATCTGTGAGCGCGTATTTTGATGATTTTTTTTCGGAAAATTTCGAGTTTTGTCAGCATCTCCTGACGTATTTTATATGAGAATCATATGTTTTATTGGTGTTAAAAGTTGCGGAATCTATCCGGCTATCGTATTTTCAAAAAACATCTAGCCCGGAATCGGTTTTTCGGCGGTAATGTCGTTTTCCGAAAAACAACGACCGAAACCGCCGAGAGTTCCGTTTTGTTAGGCTAAAAATTTGACATCTGAGATCCTGACCTATGTCAATAGTCCTATATAGCATTTTCCTTTGTGAAATTAGCGGGTTTTTTCCTAAATTTTTTTTTTCAAACGCCGTCTGTCGGCGGGAAATATAATCGAGTGATTCGAGTAGAGCTTCTAGTTTTCGCCGGCGATTCGTATCGGAGAATAAATCCCTGTATATATTTCATTTTGTCGGAAAAAAATTACCCCCAGTTTCCATTCGGAATTTGCTTCAACCGAAAGTGAACCTTGAGGTGGGTGAAACGCAAAGGGCGTACTGGTCGTTTTTGCGTCGACGAAAAAGTGAGCTTTTCCCGACCTACCCCAAAACCAAGCATTAATATATATATACTAGCGGGGCCCGTTGCAAAAATGCAACTAACGGGTTAAAAAATTATGCGATTTGCGTGTGAACGTGGATGAAGCGAGGAGGAGTGTGTGTTAAATTAAATATATGAAGAAACCTGAGGTTACAGTGACCTTGCAACGCACGCCGGGTACCCGTTGTATATAATGTTATGTAGTGCAGCGCTTGCATTAAAATGTAATTTCCCAGGAATTGGAATGGAACCATTACAGTTAAGTTGACCCCGAGGTTACAGTGACCTTGCAACGCATGCCGAGTAACCGTTGTATATTATGTTATAAATTGCAGGCGCTTGCATTAAAATTTTATTTCCCGGGAATCGGGATGAAACCATTACAGTAAAGTTGACCCCTAGGTTACAGTGATCTTGCAACGCATACCGGGTACCCGTTGTATATAATGTTATATAGTGCAGGCGCTTGCTTTAAAATGTTATTTCCCGGGAATTGGGATGGAACCATTACAGTTAAGTTGACCCCGAGGTTACAGTGACCTTGCAACGCATGCCGTGTAACCGTTGTATATTATGTTATAAATTGCAGACGCTTGCATTAAAATTTTATTTCCCGGGAATCGGGATGAAACCATTACAGTAAAGTTGACCCCTAGGTTACAGTGACCTTGCAACGCATGCCGGGTACCCGTTGTATATAAT
Organism: Limnephilus marmoratus; assembly: GCA_917880885.1. NCBI lineage: Eukaryota > Metazoa > Arthropoda > Insecta > Trichoptera > Limnephilidae > Limnephilus > Limnephilus marmoratus. The sequence goes on from OU862922.1 coordinate 14,581,345, forward strand.
GTTATATAGTGCAGGCGCTTGCATTATAATGTAGTTTCCGGGGACTTGGGATGGAACCATTAGAGTTTAGTTGACCCTGAGGTTAAAGTGGCCTTGCAACGCATGCCGGGTACCCGTAGTATATAATGTTACATAGTGCAGGCGCTTGCATTATAATGTAGTTTCCCAGGACTTCGGATGGAAACATTACAGTTTTATTGACCCCGAGGTTAAAGCGGCCTTGCAACGCATGCCGGGTACCCGTTGTATATAATTTTATAAAGTACATAATTTTATAATGTTGTTTCCCGGGACTTGGTAGGGAACCATTACGGTTTAGTTGACCCCGAAGTTAAAGTGGCCTCGCAACGCATGCCGGGTACCCGCTGTATATAATTAATTTATTTACGCACAAATAGTCCATTAACAATAACAATCGGTTGCACGGTTTAGCAGTGCAAAATTTCATTATGCCGGAGCTCACTATTGTAGTTGTATTGTATTTCATTTTGCAAGTGTAAGTACTAAGTAGGTACTTTGTTGTAATATTTCACCAAAACGACGCCATTATGCTGTTGAGCATAAAATAATTTTCACTACAAATAAATTCATTCAATATCATGTTTTGATTTTTAAATGAAAAAAGTCCCCGCAAGTAAGTACCTACCTAGAACACGCGTAATGTATATATATATATATATTTTATTATTTTTTTTTATTTAACAATGTTTAAATAGAACACACTTAAAAATAAAAAAAATAATAATTAATAAAAAAAATTGACAATTCTTTAAATTTTTCTAGTAAATTTTCAGTTCTAGATAGTTCCGTTCGAGTTCTGTAATTATTTTAGTTTTGCAATGTAACTGACCTTTAATGATAAAATAACAGAACTTGAGTAGAACCAATAAAGAACGTGAAAATTAACTTTAAAAAAAGTTGAATTATTCAGTATCATCGAAACAACCTTACCATTGCATTAAAACCTAATTAATTGTGTATCTACGTATTCGGGTAGGTACCTGCGCATTTTCTTCTCTTTGCTTTTTTCATCATATTTGCAATACTACCGAAATAAGTAGGTACCTACCCCGAATGAATAACGTGTTAATTTGAACTGGCTAGCAAAATTTTAACTTCCGATGGAATCTGTAAGCGCGTGTTTTGATGATTTTTTTTCGGAAAATGTCGAATTTTGTCAGCATCTCCTGAACTATTTTATATGGGATGGGCATACAATTTTGGTTTTAAAAGTTGCGGAATTCTCTATTGTATTAGATTTTTGAAAAACATCCGAGCCGGGATCGGTTTTGGGGCCGCAATGCCGCGTACCGTAAAACCACTACCGAAAACCGTGAAAAGTCTGCTTTGTTAGGCTAAAAATTTGACGTCTGAGATCCCTGACCTGACTCAATATTCCTAGCATTTTCATTTGCATCGAAACTGATGGCCAAAATGACATCATTTTTTTGGAAACGCGAACCTGTCGGCGGGAAATGTAACCTGGCCGAATTGAGTGTAATTTTACTATTGGTTCTAGTTTTCGCCGTTGATTCGCGTCAGTTTTTCTGTGAATAAGGCGCTAATTTTGTCGAAAAAAACTGACCTCGCAAAATCAAAGTACTGAGGGTGCACTGAATTTGCTTTAACCGAAAGTGAACCTTGAGGTGGGTGAAACGTAAAGGGCGTACTGGTCGTTTTTGCGTCAACGAAAAAGTGCGCGGAAAAAGAGCTTTCCCAAAGTGAACAATACTATATATACTAGGTTTTGCCCGTTGCAGAAGCAACTGACGGGTTAAGACACTATGCGATTTGACGTGTGAACGTGGATGAAGCGAGGAGGAGTGTGTGTTAAATTAAATATATGAAGAAACCTGAGTTCACAGTGGCCTTGCAACGCATGCCGGGTACCCGTTGTATATAATGTTATGTAGTGCAGCGCTTGCATTAAAATGTAATTTCCCAGGAATTGGAATGGAACCATTACAGTTAAGTTGATCCCGAGGTTACAGTGACCTTGCAACGCATGCCGAGTAACCGTTGTATATCATGTTATATATTGCAGGCACTTGCTTTAAAATATTATTTCCCGGGAATTGGGATGGAACCATTACAGTTAAGTTGACCCCGAGGTTACAGTGACCTTGCAACGCATGCCGTGTACCCGTTGTATATTATGTTATAAATTGCAGGCGCTTGCATTAAAATTTTATTTCCCGGGAATCGGGATGAATCCATTACAGTAAAGTTGACCCCTAGGTTAAAGTCGCCTTGCAACGCATACCGGGTACCCGTTGTATATAATTTTATATAGTGCAGGTGCTTGCATTATAATGTAGTTTCCCGGTACTTGGGATGGAACCATTATAATTAAGTTGACCCCGAGGTTACAGTGACCTTGCAACGCATGCCGGGTACCCGTTGTATATACTGTTATATAGTGCAGGCGCTTGCATTATAATGTAGTTTCCCAGGACTTCGGATGGAAACATTACAGTTTTATTGACCCCGAGGTTAAAGCGGCCTTGCAACGCATGCCGGGTACCCGTTGTATATAATTTTATAAAGTGCATAATTTTATAATGTTGTTTCCCGGGACTTGGTAGGGAACCATTACGGTTTAGTTGACCCCGAAGTTAAAGTGGCCTCGCAACGCATGCCGGGTACCCGCTGTATATAATTAATTTATTTACGCACAAATAGTCCATTAACAATAACAATCGGTTGCACGGTTTAGCAGTGCAAAATTTCATTATGCCGGAGCTCACTATTGTAGTTGTATTGTATTTCATTTTGCAAGTGTAAGTACTAAGTAGGTACTTTGTTGTAATATTTCACCAAAACGACGTCATTATGCTGTTGAGCATAAAATAATTTTCACTATAAATAAATTCATTCAATATCATGTTTTGATTTTTAAATGAAAAAAGTCCCTGGAAGTAAGTACCTGCCTAGAACACGCGTAATTATTTTTTTTATTTAACAATGTCCAAATAGAACACACTTAAAAATAAAAAAAAAATAATTAATAAAAAAAATTGACAATTCTTTAAATTTTTCTAGTAAATTTTCAGTTCTATAAAGTTCCGTTCGAGTTCTGTAATTATTTCAGTTTTGTGATGTAACTGGTCTGTAATGATAAAACAATAGAATTTGAGTAGAACCATCACAGAACGTGAAAATTAACTTTAAAAAAGTTCAATTATTCTGTATCATCGAAACAACCTTACCTTAGTATTTATTGCATTAAAACCTAATTCGTTGTGTAGGTACCCATTCAGGTAGGTACCTGCGCATTTCCTTAGATTCCGGCAATCTTAGCTTTTTTCATCATATTTGCAATACTACCGAAATAAGTAGGTACCTACCCCGAATGAAAAACGTGTTAATTTGAACTGGCCAGCAAATATTTAAACTTCCGATGGAATCTGTGAGCGCGTATTTTGATGATTTTTTTTCGGAAAATTTCGAGTTTTGTCAGCATCTCCTGACGTATTTTATATGAGAATCATATGTTTTATTGGTGTTAAAAGTTGCGGAATCTATCCGGCTATCGTATTTTCAAAAAACATCTAGCCCGGAATCGGTTTTTCGGCGGTAATGTCGTTTTCCGAAAAACAACGACCGAAACCGCCGAGAGTTCCGTTTTGTTAGGCTAAAAATTTGACATCTGAGATCCTGACCTATGTCAATAGTCCTATATAGCATTTTCCTTTGTGAAATTAGCGGGTTTTTTCCTAAATTTTTTTTTTCAAACGCCGTCTGTCGGCGGGAAATATAATCGAGTGATTCGAGTAGAGCTTCTAGTTTTCGCCGCCGATTCGTATCGGAGAATAAATCCCTGTATATATTTCATTTTGTCGGAAAAAAATTACCCCCAGTTTCCATTCGGAATTTGCTTCAACCGAAAGTGAACCTTGAGGTGGGTGAAACGCAAAGGGCGTACTGGTCGTTTTTGCGTCGACGAAAAAGTGAGCTTTTCCCGACCTACCCCAAAACCAAACAATACTATATATACTAGGTTTTGCCCGTTGCAGAAGCAACTAACGGGTTAAAACACTGTGCGATTTGATGTGTGAACGTGGATGATGCGAGGAGTGTGTGTTCAGTAAGTATTTGAAGAAAAAAAAACGATGTTTGAATGTAGACGAAGAGAGGTGTGTGCGCCACATAGAGGGCACAGGCAGTAGACTGCTCAATTTGGTACACCTACTATAGGGCCACTTCGGCCAACTGGTTCAAAGAGTTCAGTATGGGCCTAAAAGTAATTTTTTTTGGAATTTTTATAATATTGAAATTTTATGGATCTTAAATTTTTTTCGGATTTTAAAATGTTTTGGATTTTGAAATTTTTTGGATTTTAAAATTTTTTGGATTTTAAAATTTTTTTCGATTTTGAAATTTTTTGGATTTTAAAATTTTTTTATTTTAAAATTTTTGGGATTTTGAAATTTTTTGGATTTTTAAATTTTTTCGATTTTTAAATTTTATTGATTTCAAATTTTTTGGATTTTAGAATTTTTTGGATTTAAAAATTTTTTGGATTTTAAACTTTTTTCCGATTTTTAAATTTTTTGGATTTAAATTTTTTTGGATTTTAAAATTTTTTGGATTTTTAAATTTTTTGGATTTTAAATTTTTGAACTTCAAAAAATTTTTTGGATTTAAAATTTTTTTTGATTTTGAAATTTTTTAGATTTTAAAATTTTTTCGATTTTAAAATTTTTTGGATTTAAAAATTTTATGAAATTTAAAATTTTTTGAATTTTAAAATTATTGAACTTTAAAATTTTTTGGATTTTAAAATTTTTTGGATTTAAAATTTTTTTTGATTTTGAAATTTTTTAGATTTTAAAATTTTTTCGATTTTAAAATTTTTTGGATTTAAAAATTTTATGAAATTTAAAATTTTTTGAATTTTAAAATTTTATGAAATTTAAAATTTTTTGGATTTTAAAATTTTTTGTATTTTGAAATTGGTTATCAAAATAACGTAATATAATTTAGGGCCCCCTAGGTCGAGAGGCAAGACTCTCGACTCGCAATCCAAAGATTGCAGGTTCAAACTCGATGTGTGCAAATAATTTTTGATCGATTAGTTTGTGTTATATCTCATTAACGCTAATTAACTTATAAAGTATAAGTTCTAGTGTAAAACCACCATTCAGAATCGAAACTTTGTTTGAAATGGCTTTGGCCGTGTTTACTTACCAGATCTGAGGTTTAATTTGGGAGGCGGGAATGGGAACCGCCGCCCCAGGAACCTTTATTGGATAACCAACACCTCTGCCATAGGTCACCATTTTATACATAAAGAATCGAAGGTCCCCAAAGTTTCATCGCAATCGAAGAACTAACACAGAACGTGAAAATTAACTTTTAAAAAAGTGTGCTTTAGACCACATGACTGAAGAAAAACTTCACTAACTTTTGTTGGATACCAGCTGTATATAATGTTATATAGTGCAGGCGCTGGCATTATAATGTATTTTCCCGGAACTTGGGATGAAACCATTACAGTTTAATTGACCCCGAGGTTAAAGTGGCATTGCAACGCAAGCCGGGTACCCGCTGAATATAATGTTATAATACTCAAGAACTCTTTGAAAAGTCATTAAATGCTATTAAAAATATAATTTTAAAATAGCCGTTAACCCTAACCTATTTTTTATATTTTATTTATTATCACTCTTTATGACCTTTCTGAGGTGGTTCTGAGTTGGTTTCATTCTGAGTTGGCTGGTCACCCTCTGTATTATGTACCATATACCATTAGATTATACCATAGTCCATAGTGCATACAGTGTCACAGTCAGCCATGGTGCTTTCAGCGAACTGTTGAAGAAAAATTAATAGTAATAATTATATTTGCACATCTAATTTGCAGTTGAAGTTTCTTCCGAGGAAAATATTACAATAATTTCACAATGCCAGAGCTCACTATTCTATACAGAAAGAACTGGATGCACACATCAAATCGCCAAGGTTTCATAGCAATCGGATATTTGACAGGTGAATGTGGATGAAGCGAGGAGCGCTTGTTGAATTAAATATACAAAGAAAAAACGATGTTTGAATGTGGATAAGGCGAGGAGTGTACGCCTACAAAGGGCACAGGAAGTCGACCGCTCAATTCCATATACCTGCTCTCGGGCCGATTCGGTCGCCCGGTTCAAGGCGTTCAGTACGGGCCTTCTCTCGCAAAAGGGGGCCGCGGAGATGCCAGCTCAGTTTTTCACTGCGCCATTCCGGTTGTGCAGGTCGATACGCGTAATTTGATACCTGTATGCATAATTTCCTGCTGCAAAGAAGACTTACCAACTCTCTCACTCTACGTATGAATGTATGTTTACAGTTCAGGTAGCAATTGAAAAGCTGAAGTGATAGCGTTGCCAACTCTATGACTTTTTAGATCTACGTATTTTAGGCCTTTCCTGTACACCTACGAACTTCAGTCGCAGAATCTACATATTTACTTTGAAATTGTACAAATTGAAAAAATTACTTAACTCATTAGGCTGAATAAGTATATTTTCAGTTACTTTATTTAAAGACAGAGGCGCCCCTGTCTGCGAGACAAATTATGTGGCGCGGACTCCAACAAACGTTCTGTTTCATACTGCTAGAGTCCGTGCCACATAAGAAGTCCTGCAGATGGAAGTGCTTGACTATTTTCAGGATTATTTCCAACAAATCTTACCAAGTTGGACCGTGAATGGAGAACTCCAAGAAACACAAATCTTCCATTTCAAGAAGTTTCAGTTTCCCTTACTGGTCCAGTTTATATAAAGAAGTATGTCATTTTGCTACCAGCAGCTCCCCAATACCAGTACCGATTATACCTACTCTCTTCATTACCGAGTTCCACCCATCAGACACACAGCACTTATACGACAACATTACACTACAAAAGTTATTAACTTGCCTCAAAGCAGTGCGAATGTCGAGCATCTGTTTTCTGCGATCAATTTGACAAAAACTAAAGTCAGAAACAGACTTTCTAATGACACGCTTACTTTTCATAAAAAGTGGCTAAAAAACAAACAGCGAGCCTTCATTAATATTTTAATAAATATAATTTGACTGAAAATTTAGTATTATATTCTTAAACCATAATTTACAATACCAGAGATGAAAAGGGGTTAATACGCTAATATTGCAAGTATGAAGAACGGTTCAAATGCTGTCAGTACAGCATCCTACATACAGTTTCCTCTGGGAGTTCTATCTCTCTAACCCGTAAGCTGCGGATTGCATGTATAGTCATTTTTAATGTTATTTCGTTTTTGTAAATAATTATGTGTAAAAACGAAATTACTAAAGCTTTTGGTATAGGTATTTGTAAACATTGACAATGTAATATCTTATGACATTCAGGAGTTTCCTCAGAAAAGAGTAAGTAAAAACACATTTTTTATTCAGGAAAATACACCAGCCAAAATAATACTGCAGAATAATTCAGCAGCTTATGGATTAATTAAATTGTAAAACAAAATACATGTTTTATTCAGTTTCACCTACACTAACTTCTTCATTTCAAGAAGAAAAAAAAAGTATGTGGATCTATGAACTTTTCATATACAAATTTTACTAATACTACATAATTTTCTAATCTGGCCTACGCCTTTTTCAAAATCCGAGTTGGCAACACTACAGGAATGATGTGTGATTCCATCCTTCCCGCTGCGATGAAAGGCAAGGGGTTGAGTCCTGGAGAGAACAAAGGTCTCCCTCAACCAGTCTCCCAATTTCATAATCACTTTTGTTCTATTGTACTATTCATAAATATAACCAGTAAATATTTACTTACTTTTTTTTCAAAATACTCCGTATCATTTAGTGGTTGGCAAACTTATTAGCCAAATCTGTGCATTATAACGATTCAAAAAAAATTTGAGAGCAAATCTGTTTGATTTAGTAAACATTTATCATAATTTTAGTACTTCATTAAATTATGGGTACGCTGAATAAAATTTGATAATAAAATTTTATTCATTGATAACAAAATATTATGTTATTAAGGGATACATAAATTGTATTCCTTAATTACAAAAGCGTCATGCGGCTCGAATTTGATAAGAATGTAAAAGTTTTTTAATTTCCAGAAATGGTAAATAATGCATTTTAATTTTCATTTAAAAAACAGACTACTTATAAGTACTATAAATACATGAAGAAAAAATAACCTTTTTATAAGTTTTCTTGCTTCAATTGTATTATTCAGCATAACGTAAAATAAAAAAAATTACACATTTTGAAGCAAACAAAAAGTCAGAAATCAAGATTTGTATAATATTTATAATGCAAAAAAATTGATGAACATATTATTTATTTAATTTTATTTGAGGGAAATTAAATTACATTCACAGACTTCTACAGTCGTACTCTCACGGAACATCGCCTTGCACCACAGTGGGGGGGATGGATTCATCCGTCTGACAGTTAGTAAAATTTGTACAATCGTTAAAGTTTCTAGATTGCTTATATAATTAATGCATTTGTTTTTTATTGAAAATGAATTCTTTTGAAAACCATATGGGATAATGAGAAGCCTTAAAAATTAATTATAGGAACATAAGTTAAAGAAAAACAATAAGTTCCTTCGAAGTGTTTAAGAATGAATAAAATTTTTGTGCTTGATCAGTTATATTGTTACCAGCCTAGCGATACCGTATTTTTTGTGAGATCGTTATTGGATAACGGACGTAATCTCCTGTCAGATTTGTGTGATTTTTAAGTCATATATTTTAGTTTAGATCGATTTAAACATAAATTCCTGCAAGTAAGCATGATTATTTTCTCATTTAATGTACGTTGTACATAGAAAACGCAAATAACAGCCATAAAAATCACACAAATTTGACAGGAGATTACGTCTGTTATCCAATAACGATCTCACAAAAAATAAGGAATCGCTAGGCAGTCTCTTAAATGACAAATCTAAATGGTCAAAATAATCAACAATATATGATTTTTCTATTTTTTTTTAAATTTATCTGCCTATAACGTATCTTTAAAATACTTTGGACACGTTGATCGCCAAACTGAGGACTCCAACTTGGAGAAACTCATAGTCACTGACAAAGTAGAAGGCAGAGGAAGGTCACCGCAGCGCTGAAGTGACCAAGTATCACTGGCGTCTCTGGTACGTCGATGTCCTTCGCTCTCCACATAGCGCAGGACTGCGGGGACCGGAAGAAAGAGCCTTATCCACCATGGAAATTGGAGTAGAGCACACGATCCTCAGCAAATGAAGAATCTCCACGGGATATAATCAATATTGCGTCGGTACAGCCAGTCGATATCAGTGCATCTTCATATCGTAGTATCTTGAAACATAAATATTATTTAAATTCAGTAATTACACAACGAAGTTTGATTTTCAAATAAAATTCTTTATAACAAAATCAGATATATAATGACTTTGATTGACATGATTCCTTACACAGTTGATTTTAAAGCTGGGTCCACACATGTTCTTTTGTCCGTTCCGTTCCTCCGTTCCGTATCAGCGTCGCGATCAAGAACGCTAGTTTGGACGCCCGTTCGGAACGGTACGGTGTTACGGAGGTACGATACGGGTAGAGGTACGCCCCGATCCATCGGGAGTCGGTTTATTCGGCCCGTTCAAAGGCGATACGATACGGGTATGCGCCAGTCTGGACGCGATAGCGGCATGCGCAGGTCGTTCTCTCTGTCGAATGGAATGAACACGCGATGCCGATGATCGCAGCGACGTTACGGAGGTACGGGCTATTTTTACTTGCGTCCAGAGTTTTTGATACGGAACGGAGGTACGGAACGGAACGGACAAAAGAACATGTGTGGACCCAGCTTAAGCATATAACACTTGCTTTCCTTGCGTCCAATACAACATCAGTCTTACAGCCAATGGATCAAGGAATAAACGGTCACTCAAAACTAATTTTAGAAAGAATCTTGTGCTTAAAATGTCACAAAGTACCATTTACAATTGTTTCAAACATGCAGGATTCAACCATGACGGTTTAACTGTTCAAACAGCAGAACATAACAGATGAAAATTTTAAGGTTGTTTATTTTCTACAAAATGCTTTGTATGACGTCCGATCATTTGTCATTTTCCTTCGAAGTCATTATCTTCTGGATTGCCGTTTGTCACCCGGTGGCCGCGAGGTGACCGCGGCACTTTTGAAGGTTAAAACAATAGGAAATACATAATTATCTGGTAGATTGCTCTATTTTTTAAAGAAAATAATAAATAAATACCTTTTTAAAATGAATTCCTTTGATCAAGAGTCTTTTTTTTTGTAAGCTTGCTTCGTTAAATATCTACGCACTTTGCGTTTTCGTGTCACTTTCATTTTCAGTATAAATATCATACCAACATCTTAATTTATCCAATATCTCTGGGGGCATTTTCAAAATCTTTCCTGTAAGTAAATAAATTACGATTTAGATCATTTTCAAAATCTTTCCCGTAAGAAATGACGATTTAGGTTATATCATACGTCTGACGTGTTAGCTCATTTTCGAGCTAATCTGTCTATAAGTTGCATAAAATTATTAATGGAGTATTATTTCATATCATATATTGTATTCCTACCTATTTACAGTCAGCAATTTAGTTCCGTCACGTCAATAAATGAACAAAGCCATGAGCGACAGCCCGCCATATTGTTTACGAAAATAAATAGTTGTCATTTTGAACTTTGTTGAACACCAGGTTCAGTGTTGCCGTTTCTAAAAAAAACCTATTTCAGAGGTAAAATAATCTTATGTTTAGTAAGAAGTTTTTCGTAAACTTTTAATTGAGAGTATAAGAAAGCAACGAAACATAAATATATTAACTTTGATGCTTTATTATTCATAACATTTTACAATATACCTGCGAATAGAACGAAAAAAACATGTTTTTGAAAAAATAACAACAAAAACACCCTAAAAATATTTTTTTTAAAAATTTTTTTTGCTGTTTTCAAACTTCATATGCACAATTCCATTTAAAATATATTTCCAAATAATAATATGATAGTATAAATGAGTTGAAAAAAAAGAACAAACAATTTCACATGAGGTAAAAGAAATTCTACCACAACTTCAATAATTTATTTTTTAAAGTGAGTGTTGGTATGTTTAGAGCAGTTAATTTAGGTATCCAATTAAATTTATATGAAATGTATTTTATATTTAAACGTCTCCATATTATTTATTGTCAAAATTAACAATTTTAGTAAGAGACATTGTGAACCCGTATTAAAATCAATGAGACTACATTCCAAAATCAGCCATTCCAAAATCAAGCACCTGGCAACATTATATTAAGAAAGTCGCTGTATTGAGTCATGTTGAGTGCCCTTTTTTCGTGAATTGAAAATTTTTGTGTAAAATCAGACGACCCCGCCATTCGAACGGATAAAAATAGAACTACAACCGTATGCGATAGACATTTGATTTTTTCTAATGTGAACAATCCACACTCGTATTCCGCACCGCTAGATGTCTCCCGTAAAGTTTTGGCAAACGTATAAATTAAAATTAAAAATGTTTCCCGATCCAGAAAAAAAAACAAAAGCTCGTGCCGAAGACTTCGAAGGAGATTGAACCGTGAAGCCTTCCGAAATGCTGAACGCCAAGGTCCACTTTGGCTTGAGGATCGATGGCTGAAAATTCTCATACGATTTTAGTTACGCTGCCCGTTGACCGAAACTGACCTCTCAAAGTGTACGAATCTCGAGGAGCCGAAAGGTCGTTTTGACGTGACGGGTTTGGCTTAATTTTTTCATACAAAAAAGAGTGAGTTTTCCTGACCTGCCCCAAAACTAAACAATACTATATATACTAGGTTTTGCCCGTTGCAGAAGCAACTGACGGGTTTAAACACTATGCGATTTGACGTGTGAACGTGGATGAAGCGAGGAAGAGTGTGTGTTAAATTAAATATATGAAGAAACCTGAGGTTACAGTGACCTTGCAACGCATGCCGGGTACCCGTTGTATATAATGTTATGTAGTGCAGCGCTTGCATTAAAATGTAATTTCCCAGGAATTGGAATGGAACCATTACAGTTAAGTTGACCCCGAGGTTACAGTGACCTTGCAACGCATGCCGAGTAACCGTTGTATATTATGTTATAAATTGCAGGCGCTTGCATTAAAATTTTATTTCCCGGGAATCGGGATGAAGCCATTACAGTAAAGTTGACCCCTAGGTTACAGTGACCTTGCAACGCATACCGGGTACCCGTTGTATATAATGTTATATAGTGCAGGCGCTTGCTTTAAAATGTTATTTCCCGGGAATTGGGATGGAACCATTACAGTTAAGTTGACCCCGAGGTTACAGTGACCTTGCAACGCATGCCGTGTAACCGTTGTATATTATGTTATAAATTGCAGGCGCTTGCATTAAAATTTTATTTCCCGGGAATCGGGATGAAACCATTACAGTAAAGTTGACCCCTAGGTTACAGTGACCTTGCAACGCATGCCGGGTACCCGTTGTATATAATGTTATATAGTGCAGGCGCTTGCATTATAATGTAGTTTCCGGGGACTTGGGATGGAACCATTAGAGTTTAGTTAACCCTGAGGTTAAAGTGGCCTTGCAACGCATGCCGGGTACCCGTAGTATATAATGTTACATAGTGCAGGCGCTTGCATTATAATGTAGTTTCCCAGGACTTCGGATGGAAACATTACAGTTTTATTGACCCCGAGGTTAAAGCGGCCTTGCAACGCATGCCGGGTACCCGTTGTATATAATTTTATAAAGTGCATAATTTTATAATGTTCTTTCCCGGGACTTGGTAGGGAACCATTACGGTTTAGTTGACCCCGAAGTTAAAGTGGCCTCGCAACGCATGCCGGGTACCCGCTGTATATAATTAATTTATTTACGCACAAATAGTCCATTAACAATAACAATCGGTTGCACGGTTTAGCAGTGCAAAATTTCATTATGCCGGAGCTCACTATTGTATTTGTATTGTATTTCATTTTGCAAGTGTAAGTACTAAGTAGGTACTTTGTTGTAATATTTCACCAAAACGACGCCATTATGATGTTGAGCATAAAATAATTTTCACTACAAATAAATTCATTCAATATCATGTTTTGATTTTTAAATGAAAAAAGTCCCCGCAAGTAAGTACCTACCTAGAACACGCGTAATGTATATATATATACAATGTTCAAATAGAACACACTTAAAAATAAAAAAAATAATTAATAAAAAAATTGACAATTCTTTAAATTTTTCTAGTAAATTTTCAGTTCTATAAAGTTCCGTTCGAGTTCTGTAATTATTTCAGTTTTGTGATGTAACTGGTCTGTAATGATAAAACAATAGAATTTGAGTAGAACCATCACAGAACGTGAAAATTAACTTAAAAAAGTTCAATTATTCTGTATCATCGAAACAACCTTACCTTAGTATTTATTGCATTAAAACCTAATTCGTTGTGTAGGTACCCATTCAGGTAGGTACCTGCGCATTTCCTTAGATTCCGGCAATCTTAGCTTTTTTCATCATATTTGCAATACTACCGAAATAAGTAGGTACCTACCCCGAATGAAAAACGTGTTAATTTGAACTGGCCAGCAAATATTTAAACTTCCGATGGAATCTGTGAGCGCGTATTTTGATGATTTTTTTTCGGAAAATTTCGAGTTTTGTCAGCATCTCCTGACGTATTTTATATGAGAATCATATGTTTTATTGGTGTTAAAAGTTGCGGAATCTATCCGGCTATCGTATTTTCAAAAAACATCTAGCCCGGAATCGGTTTTTCGGCGGTAATGTCGTTTTCCGAAAAACAATGACCGAAACCGCCGAGAGTTCCGTTTTGTTAGGCTAAAAATTTGACATCTAAGATCCTGACCTATGTCAATAGTCCTATATAGCATTTTCCTTTGTGAAATTAGCGGGTTTTTTCGTCATTTTTTTTTTTCAAACGCCGTCTGTCGGCGGGAAATATAATCGAGTGATTCGAGTAGAGCTTCTAGTTTTCGCCGCCGATTCGTATCGGAGAATAAATCCCTGTATATATTTTTTTTGTCGAAAAAAAAAAACTCCCAGCTTCCATGTCTGAATTTGTTGAGTGCACTTTTTTCGTGAATTGGACATTTTGGTGTGAAATCAGACGACCCCGCCATTCGAACGGATAAAAATAGAACTACAACCGTATGCGATAGACATTTGATTTTTTCTAATGTGAACAATCCACACTCGTATTCCGCACCGCTAGATGTCTCCCGTAAAGTTTTGGCAAACGTATAAATAAAAATTAAAAATGTTTCCCGATCCAGAAAAAAAAACAAAAGCTCGTGCCGAAGACTTCGAAGGAGATTGAATCGTGAAGCCTTCCGAAATGCTGAACGCCAAGGTCCACTTTGGCTTGAGGATCGATGGCTGAAAATTCTCATACGATTTTAGTTACGCTGCCCGTTGACCGAAACTGACCTCTCAAAGTGTACGAATCTCGAGGAGCCGAAAGGTCGTTTTGGCGTGACAGGTTTGGCTTAATTTTTGCATACAAAAAAGAGTGAGCTTTTCCTGACCTACCCCAAAACTAAACAATACTATATATACTAGCTGGGCCCGTTGCAGAAGCAACTAACGGGTTAAAACACTATGCGATTTGACGTGTGAACGTGGATGAAGCAAGGAGGAGTGTGTGTTAAATAAATATATGAAGAAACCTGAGGTTACAGTGACCTTGCAACGCATGCCGGGTACCCGTTGTTTATAATGTTATAATATAGTGCAGGCATTTGCAAGGCGCTTGCATAATAATGTAGTTTCCCTGAACTTGGAATGGAACCATTACAGTTATGTTGACCCCAAGGTTACAGTGATGTCGCAACGCATGCCGGGTACCCTTTGTATATAATGTTTTAATATAAATCAGGCGTTTGCAAGGCGCTTGTATTATAATGTAGTTTCCCGGAACTTGGAATGTAACCATTACAGTTAAATTGACCCCGAGGTTACAGTGATCTTGCAACGCATGCCGGGTACCCGTTGTATATAATATTATAATAAAGTGCAGGCGTTTGCAAGGCGCTTGCATTATAATGTAGTTTATTGGAACTTGGAATGGAACCATTACAGTTAAGTTGACCCCGAGGTTACAGTGATCTTGCAACGCATGCCGGGTACCCTTTGTATATAATGTTATAATATAAAGCAGGCGTTTGTAAGGCGCTTGCATTATAATGTAGTTTCCCGGAACTTGGAATGGAACCATTACAGTTAAGTTGACCCCGAGATTACAGTGATGTTGCAACGCATGCCGGGTACCCGTTGTATATAATGTAATATAGAAATACAAATCCCCAAAGTTGTCCTTTATTGGATAACCAACACGTCTGCCATAGGTCACCTCAAGTGGTTCGCTAGGTTTGGTGATATAGTAGGGGTGCCCGGGTTCATGGGGTTAGGTCTGTCTAGGTCTTAGAGGCGGATGACCAGGACACACTGAACCCCAGATTCCTACCCACCCCTTAAACCCTTTTCCTTCCCAGAACTCTCATCTCCTTCCTTTCCTAAAAAAAATCCTCCACACAGCATCCCCAAAGAAGACATAGGCCCTGAGGGAAATTATTTTCCCCACGGCCTCCTGTGTGGAGCTCATGTAAAAAAAAAATAATTAAATGCATATAAATTCACCTTTCCTGTCTATGTCAGTCTTAAATGATGACCTACATAGTACCCTTGGATGGTGAAAGCCAGAAATAATTGAAAAAAAAACATGTTCTTAATATTTTTTCCCTTGCTTAGTTCTGCACTCCTGGTATTTATCCTTTTTTACATGAGCTCCACACAGAAGACCCCGAGGAAAATAATTTCCCTCAGGGTAATCTCATCTTTGTAGATATTGGGTTGAGGGTTTTTTAAGGCAAAGAAGGCGAGGAGAGCAACGCTCAGTGGTTAAACATACGTATGTATAAGGCCACCCGCAGGGCCTAGCAGCTGAAACCTGTCAAACAGAAGTATCTAGTCGCCATCGGAGGCATGCACACATCAAATTCCCAAAGTTTCATCGCAATCGGATGAACGGTTTAGCAATGCATAATTTCATGATGCCAGAGCTCACCATTTTATACATTAAGAATCGAAGGTCCCCAAAGTTTCATCGGAATCGAAGAAGAATTAACACAGAACGTGAAAATTAACTTAAAAAAAGTATGCTTTTACCTGCATAATTTAGCAAAAAATTGACCATGTTAAGATATTTAAATTTATTAATTTTCATAACGTTGCTTGAAATGGCTTTTGCCGTTTTTGGTGACCAGATCTGAATAGCCAGGTACTTCCCCACCTTCCTCGTCTCCATCTCCTTCCCCTCCCCACTACCTTTAGCCTCACAACATACCCCAACTGGGGATGCCATAGTTTCACTGACTTCAGTAGTTGGGACTCTTGTGCCGTATTATCATTAAAATTTAGTTAATAATGTATAAAACAATTAATTTCCGTACAATTTTCAAGTACCTACACCATTTGAAAAAAAAAATTGTACCATCTTTGCTATTAAATTTACACAATATATTAATTTTTCATTAATTCGTCAACAACGTTCCCTCATAAGTAGGTACTGGCCATTACTGGTATTATTATTTGAGAATGTCCAAAAAGAACGAAACTTTACCTACACATTCATAAATGAAAAATATTTTGATAGGTTCTTTCAAAAAAATTTAATAATTCTCCAAAATTTTCAATTAATTTTCACGTTCTGTGAAAGTTATTTTAAAGTTCTGTAATTGTTTCAGTTTTGTGGTGCAACTGGATAAAATGATATAACATCAGAACTCGAATAGAACTTACGCAGAACGTTAGAATTAACTTTAAAGAAATGTTGAATTCTTCAATTTTATTGCAACAACCCGGCATCCAACGTAAGTACCTACATAATTCGTCTAGGTACCTACTCATTTTCGCAAAAAAAACACGGTAGTAAGTCGGTAAGCCGGTAGGTAGGTACCTAAGCACTTATTTCCATCACTAAGTTGCATGGTTTATCTGTGTGTTCTAAATAACAGGGTCCGCCAAAACTGCGTTACCCATTTTTGGTAAAAATAAATTGATTAAATAATAATATTTTTTTAAAAATAAAAATAAAATCGTCTTTTTTTTAAATATTTTTCTAGAAATGACATCGGTCAAACATCCAACTTTTAAATTCACGAACGCGCATACTACTTTCGTAATAAATAATTATTCACAACGATACATGTATGGAAAAAAACTGAAATTCTAAGCATCGTCATTTGAGAAATGTTTCTACGCCGCTCTAACGTTAGTCGTGAAGGCCCGACTATATTTTCGAAAAAAAAAATATCAAGAAAATTATCATTCAAAATAATTAAAAAAATAATTATTATATTTCGAGCAGCATTTTTTTTACCACCGTGTACCGGCATAATAACGATTCATGAATGATGAAATTCGATTTTAAAACCTGCTAACAACGCCAATTTAAGACACTCCAATTTTGTTTCGCGTTCGAATTTGAATTTTAGTCTATTTTTAAATTTTTCTAATGAAATGTTTTAATTCTATGTCCTGTCGACTGGCGGCGCCGTGAAAACAGTACATAATTTTAAAGATTAGTTTCAATACTCGACTTTTATGTTGTTTTTTTGCACATGTCAGTTTGTCAAACGAATATAACAACGATGTTTTTGAGAAAAGTGATAATTACGACGGTCAATTGACCTTTGAAAAACTCTTGTTGACGGAATTTCACTAAATTTTGGCTTCCAAGCGTGATATTTTCGACAAAATCGCGTATGCCAGTCGGCCGGTGGGAAAACGAAAAATGAAAGATGACATTTAAAATCTGCGTACCTAGCGAAATCAGTTTTGTATGGGAGATTTTCGCTACATCTTTCTCAACTTTTGCAGGCATTTGAAAAGAGATAGATACAATGAATTCGCTTCGAAGAAGAGTGAACCGTGGGGCCTTTGAAATCGGATGAGCTTAGAGATCAATTTGGCTTGCCAAATTTTACCAAATTTTTGCAAGCCAAAGTGACCCGTGAGGTTTCACCCACCCGAGGGGCAGAGTGGTCGCTTTTCCCCTCAAATCGAAAGTGAGGTTTTCCGTGACCTTTCCCAAAAGTGAACAATACTATATATACTAGGTTTTGCCCGTTGCAGAAGCAACTGACGGGTTAAAACACTTTGCGATTTGCGTGTGAATGTGGATGAAGCGAGGAGGAGTGTGTGTTAAATTAATTATATGAAGAAACCTGAGGTTACAGTGACTTTGCAACGCATGCCGGGTACCCGTTGTATATAATGTTATAATATAGTGCAGGCATTTGCAAGGCGCTTGCATAATAATGTAGTTTCCCTGAACTTGGAATGGAATACAGTTAAGTTGATCCCGAGGTTACAGTGATGTTGCAACGCATGCCGGGAACCCTTTGTATATAATGTTATAATATAAAACAGGCGTTTGCAAGGCGCTTGCATTATAATGTAGTTTCCCGGAACTTGGAATGGAACCATTACAGTTAAGTTGACCCCGAGATTACAGTGATGTTGCAACGCATGCCGGGTACCCGTTGTATATAATGTTATAATACATTGCATGCGTTTGCAAGGCGCTTGAATTATAATGTAGTTTCCCGGAACTTGGAATGGAACCATTACAGTTAAGTTGACCCCGAGGTTACAGCGATGTTGCAACGCATGCCGGGTACCCTTTGTATATAATGTTATAATATAAAGCAGGCGTTTGCAAGGCGCTTGTATTATAATGTAGTTTCCAGGAACTTGGAATGGAACCATTACAGTTAAGTTGACCCTGAGGTTACAGTGATCTTGCAACGCATGCCGGGTACCCTTTGTATATAATGTTATAATATAAAGCAGGCGTTTGTAAGGCTCTTGCATTATAATGTAGTTTTCCGGAACTTGGAATGGAACCATTACAGTTAAGTTGACCCCGAGATTACAGTAATGTTGCAACGCATGCCGGGTACCCGTTGTATATAATGTTATAATACAGTGCATGCGTTTGCAAGGCGCTTGAATTATAATGTAGTTTCCCGGAACTTGGAATGGAACCATTACAGTTAAGTTGACCCCGAGGTTACAGTGTTGTTGCAACGCATGCCAGGTACCCGTTGTATATAATGTAATGTAGAAATACAAATCCCCAAAGTTGTCCTTTATTGGATAACCAACTTCTCTGCCATAGGTCACCTCAAGTGGTTCGCTACGTTTGGTGATTTAGTAGGGGTGTCCGGGTTCATGGGGTGAGGTCTGTCTAGGTCTTGGAGGCGGATGTCCAGGACACACTGAACCCCAGATTCCTACCCACCCCTTAAACCCTTTTCCTTCCCAGAACTCTCATCTCCTTCCTTTCCTTAAAAAAAATCCTCCACACAGCATCCCCAAAGATGACATAGGACCTGAGGGAAATTATTTTCCCCACGGCCTCCTGTGCGGAGCTCATGTAAAAAAAAAAAATTAAATGCATATAAATTCACCTTTCCCAAAAAGCCAGAAATAATTGAAAAAAACATGTTCTTAATATATTTTCCCTTGCTTAGTTCTGCACTCCTGGTATTTATCCTTTTAAAATTTTGTTTTATTCGAGTAAAAAAAAGAACAGAAAAAATATTCTTTCATAGCGTACTCTACCCCCCCCCCCCCTTCCTCCATCCCGCAAAACCCCTCCCGGGTTCCCCTCCCCCTTCCCAGATTACCCTCCCCCTCCGTGGTTTTTTCCCCCCTCCCGCGCTCATTATTTCATTGCCGTTACATTTGGTTTTCAAACAGCTCGCGTGCCACCTATTGAAATATTTTTATGCAAATTTCGTAATGCCAGAGCTCACCAGCCAATAAACAAACATAACAAAAAAAAATTATTCAATTTTGTGCAGTCTTTCGGAAGTTATACGCGTTCATACATTTCGACGATTGATTTTTATGCAAATTTCATAATGCCAGAGCTTACCAGTAGTTTTATAGAAACCTTGTCCTATCAGTAACGAAAACAATAAAAAAAGAATTTTCAGATTCGGTGCATTCGTTCGAAAGTTATACGCATATATACATTTCGGCAATTCATTTTTATACAAATTTCATTATGGCAGATCTCACCGGTATTTTTATGCAAAACCTTGTCCTAACAGTAACGAACCCACCAAAAAAACAATTATTCAATTCGATGCATCCGTTCGAAAGTTATGCGCGTGCAAACATTTCGGCAACCATTTTATACAAATTTCATAATGCCAGTGCTCACCAGAAGATCAATAAAAACCTTATCCTAACAATTACAAACACAAAACAAAAATAATTATCCAATTCGGTGCATGCATTCGAAAGTTATGGGCGTACTTGCATATCGGCGATTCATTTATAATACCTATATCAGTTTCTCAGGCACCTAACGATTTTATAGTTTTTCATACAGTTAAATATTCCTCAGTCAATTTCTGCGCTCCTGGTAGGTACCCTGTAACGTTTATACAGAATGTGCAATGCAATTTTTCACAAAAATGGCGCTTTAATTTTATTTTTATAATTTTATAATATATCAGTTTCTCAGGTACCTACCGATTTTACAGTTTTTCATATAGTTAAACATACGTATGTATAAAGCCGCCGACAGGGCCTAGCAGCAGAAATCTGCCAAACAGAAGTATGTAGACACAATCGGAGACATGCCATCATCAAATTCTCAAAGATTCGTCGCAATGGGATGAACGGTTAACCGTGTATAATTTAATGAAGCTAAAACAACATATTATTATCTCGGTCAATTTCTGCGCTCCTGATACTTTGGATCCATTATTTTACAAAACCTAGGGTTTTTTTTCACAAAAATGGCGCTATAATTTTATTTTTATTATTTAGGAAAACAAATTTGGTCATCGGGATAAGCACCTCATTTTATTTGATTTTATTAAATTTTGTATTAAGTACCTACTTAGTATTTAAATGGTTAATAATATTTCATTTATATGGCAACACAACCGTTAAACTTTGTCTCAACCACCTCAAGCACAGCCTGAAAATCGAACACCTGCGCCCGTTTTAGAACATTTTACATACAAATTACGTCAGCTAAGGCTGTCAGGGCCTCGCTGAAAACTTGCGGTGGTTTTGAATAATGTTCCATGCTTAGTGTTGCAAGATTCGAGAAAATTTAACCCATTGGCCACAGAATTAATGAACCAAAAAGTTGGCCTTTACCACTGAATTAATTTTGTACCAAAAATTGAAAACCTGCATCGGTGTACTAAATCTATTGTTACTTTTGAACCGTATATTCAAATGAATGAATTTCTTTAAATTTGTTTACATATTAGATTAAGGTAAAGAAAAACATAAAAATTAAATTTTTATAAAATATTAAAATATGTGTAAATAAGGTTACAAATATAACCTTCTCCTTTTTCGTAAGTTTTTTTCCACATTTTTATCCAAAAAGTTACAAAAAAACATAATATTCATTAATCGAACAATAATAATTTTTGATTTTTATATACATGTATACTAATAACTAATAAAATAATTGTCTATGATAGTCCTCAAAACAATCAGGGACGTTCAGGTTCACTACCAAAAGCCTAGAACCACTCGCAATATTGAAAAAATTAAATGGCGGCTGGCTGCATACAAAACTTGGAACACAAATATCAGGGAAAAAATATAAGAAACATATTATTGCCAATTCTATGAAATTAATCATTAATTACCTACAGAGCGTTTGGCATTGAAAATTTTATTGAAAAATGTCACTATCGTGCTCGTTTTCCGTTTTTTGACTGACCTACTCTAGCCCGTCAGCGTGCCGGGGTTTGTGGTTAAGTACCTGAGTTGCACACCCGGCAGGCTGTCGGGGTTTGTGGCCAATGGGTTAATAAAGATTATTA
Organism: Limnephilus marmoratus; assembly: GCA_917880885.1. Taxonomy (NCBI): domain Eukaryota; kingdom Metazoa; phylum Arthropoda; class Insecta; order Trichoptera; family Limnephilidae; genus Limnephilus; species Limnephilus marmoratus. The sequence continues at coordinate 14,603,209 of OU862922.1, forward strand.
TTTACCCTCGTACGAATACAATCAATTTGAAACTTGTTCCATCAGTCGTTGAACAACAGCATTTTTTTCGCGCTAGGATCTGCGAACGTTCCAATTTAGATTTCGACACATTTTTGAATTTCTCCAAGGAAAAGCTGCGGTTGTAGATTCTGTCGATAGGCGTCTCCGTGTAAATTGTACCTATTTTTAAACATTAGTTTCAAAATATGACTTTTCCGTAGTTTTTTCGCAAATGTCAGTTTTCAATCGAATATTACAACGATGTTTTTGTGAAAAGTGATAATTGCGATGGTCAATTGACCTTTTAAAAAGTCTCGTTGACGTAATTTTACTAAATTTTGGCTTCCAAGCGTGATATTTTCTAAGAAATCACGTATGCCAGTCGGCCGGTGGGAAATCGAAAAATGAAGAATGACATTTAAAATTTATGTACCTAGCCAAATCAATTTTGTATGGGAGATTTTCGCTACATCTTTCTCAACTTTTGCAGGCATTTGAAAAGAGATAGATACAATGAATTCGCTTCGAAGAAGAGTGAACCGTGGGGCCTTTGAAATCGGATGAGCTTAGAGATCAATTTGGCTTGCCAAATTTTACCAAATTTTTGCAAGCCAAAATGACCCGTGAGGTTTCACCCACCCGAGGGGCAGAGTGGTCGCTTTTCCCCTCAAATCGAAAGTGAGGTTTTCCGTGACCTTTCCCAAAAGTGAACAATACTATATATACTAGGTTTTGCCCGTTGCAGAAGCAACTGACGGGTTAAAACACTTTGCGATTTGCGTGTGAATGTGGATGAAGCGAGGAGGAGTGTGTGTTAAATTAATTATATGAAGAAACCTGAGGTTACAGTGACTTTGCAACGCATGCCGGGTACCCGTTGTATATAATGTTATAATATAGTGCAGGCATTTGCAAGGCGCTTGCATAATAATGTAGTTTCCCTGAACTTGGAATGGAATACAGTTAAGTTGATCCCGAGGTTACAGTGATGTTGCAACGCATGCCGGGAACCCTTTGTATATAATGTTATAATATAAAACAGGCGTTTGCAAGGCGCTTGCATTATAATGTAGTTTCCCGGAACTTGGAATGGAACCATTACAGTTAAGTTGACCCCGAGATTACAGTGATGTTGCAACGCATGCCGGGTACCCGTTGTATATAATGTTATAATACATTGCATGCGTTTGCAAGGCGCTTGAATTATAATGTAGTTTCCCGGAACTTGGAATGGAACCATTACAGTTAAGTTGACCCCGAGGTTACAGCGATGTTGCAACGCATGCCGGGTACCCTTTGTATATAATGTTATAATATAAAGCAGGCGTTTGCAAGGCGCTTGTATTATAATGTAGTTTCCAGGAACTTGGAATGGAACCATTACAGTTAAGTTGACCCTGAGGTTACAGTGATCTTGCAACGCATGCCGGGTACCCTTTGTATATAATGTTATAATATAAAGCAGGCGTTTGTAAGGCTCTTGCATTATAATGTAGTTTTCCGGAACTTGGAATGGAACCATTACAGTTAAGTTGACCCCGAGATTACAGTAATGTTGCAACGCATGCCGGGTACCCGTTGTATATAATGTTATAATACAGTGCATGCGTTTGCAAGGCGCTTGAATTATAATGTAGTTTCCCGGAACTTGGAATGGAACCATTACAGTTAAGTTGACCCCGAGGTTACAGTGTTGTTGCAACGCATGCCAGGTACCCGTTGTATATAATGTAATGTAGAAATACAAATCCCCAAAGTTGTCCTTTATTGGATAACCAACTTCTCTGCCATAGGTCACCTCAAGTGGTTCGCTACGTTTGGTGATTTAGTAGGGGTGTCCGGGTTCATGGGGTGAGGTCTGTCTAGGTCTTGGAGGCGGATGTCCAGGACACACTGAACCCCAGATTCCTACCCACCCCTTAAACCCTTTTCCTTCCCAGAACTCTCATCTCCTTCCTTTCCTTAAAAAAAATCCTCCACACAGCATCCCCAAAGATGACATAGGACCTGAGGGAAATTATTTTCCCCACGGCCTCCTGTGCGGAGCTCATGTAAAAAAAAAAAATTAAATGCATATAAATTCACCTTTCCCAAAAAGCCAGAAATAATTGAAAAAAACATGTTCTTAATATATTTTCCCTTGCTTAGTTCTGCACTCCTGGTATTTATCCTTTTAAAATTTTGTTTTATTCGAGTAAAAAAAAGAACAGAAAAAATATTCTTTCATAGCGTACTCTACCCCCCCCCCCCCTTCCTCCATCCCGCAAAACCCCTCCCGGGTTCCCCTCCCCCTTCCCAGATTACCCTCCCCCTCCGTGGTTTTTTCCCCCCTCCCGCGCTCATTATTTCATTGCCGTTACATTTGGTTTTCAAACAGCTCGCGTGCCACCTATTGAAATATTTTTATGCAAATTTCGTAATGCCAGAGCTCACCAGCCAATAAACAAACATAACAAAAAAAAATTATTCAATTTTGTGCAGTCTTTCGGAAGTTATACGCGTTCATACATTTCGACGATTGATTTTTATGCAAATTTCATAATGCCAGAGCTTACCAGTAGTTTTATAGAAACCTTGTCCTATCAGTAACGAAAACAATAAAAAAAGAATTTTCAGATTCGGTGCATTCGTTCGAAAGTTATACGCATATATACATTTCGGCAATTCATTTTTATACAAATTTCATTATGGCAGATCTCACCGGTATTTTTATGCAAAACCTTGTCCTAACAGTAACGAACCCACCAAAAAAACAATTATTCAATTCGATGCATCCGTTCGAAAGTTATGCGCGTGCAAACATTTCGGCAACCATTTTATACAAATTTCATAATGCCAGTGCTCACCAGAAGATCAATAAAAACCTTATCCTAACAATTACAAACACAAAACAAAAATAATTATCCAATTCGGTGCATGCATTCGAAAGTTATGGGCGTACTTGCATATCGGCGATTCATTTATAATACCTATATCAGTTTCTCAGGCACCTAACGATTTTATAGTTTTTCATACAGTTAAATATTCCTCAGTCAATTTCTGCGCTCCTGGTAGGTACCCTGTAACGTTTATACAGAATGTGCAATGCAATTTTTCACAAAAATGGCGCTTTAATTTTATTTTTATAATTTTATAATATATCAGTTTCTCAGGTACCTACCGATTTTACAGTTTTTCATATAGTTAAACATACGTATGTATAAAGCCGCCGACAGGGCCTAGCAGCAGAAATCTGCCAAACAGAAGTATGTAGACACAATCGGAGACATGCCATCATCAAATTCTCAAAGATTCGTCGCAATGGGATGAACGGTTAACCGTGTATAATTTAATGAAGCTAAAACAACATATTATTATCTCGGTCAATTTCTGCGCTCCTGATACTTTGGATCCATTATTTTACAAAACCTAGGGTTTTTTTTCACAAAAATGGCGCTATAATTTTATTTTTATTATTTAGGAAAACAAATTTGGTCATCGGGATAAGCACCTCATTTTATTTGATTTTATTAAATTTTGTATTAAGTACCTACTTAGTATTTAAATGGTTAATAATATTTCATTTATATGGCAACACAACCGTTAAACTTTGTCTCAACCACCTCAAGCACAGCCTGAAAATCGAACACCTGCGCCCGTTTTAGAACATTTTACATACAAATTACGTCAGCTAAGGCTGTCAGGGCCTCGCTGAAAACTTGCGGTGGTTTTGAATAATGTTCCATGCTTAGTGTTGCAAGATTCGAGAAAATTTAATAAAGATTATTATTTACCCTCGTACGAATACAATCAATTTGAAACTTGTTCCATCAGTCGTTGAACAACAGCATTTTTTTCGCGCTAGGATCTGCGAACGTTCCAATTTAGATTTCGACACATTTTTGAATTTCTCCAAGGAAAAGCTGCGGTTGTAGATTCTGTCGATAGGCGTCTCCGTGTAAATTGTACCTATTTTTAAACATTAGTTTCAAAATATGACTTTTCCGTAGTTTTTTCGCAAATGTCAGTTTTCAATCGAATATTACAACGATGTTTTTGTGAAAAGTGATAATTGCGATGGTCAATTGACCTTTTAAAAAGTCTCGTTGACGTAATTTTACTAAATTTTGGCTTCCAAGCGTGATATTTTCTAAGAAATCACGTATGCCAGTCGGCCGGTGGGAAATCGAAAAATGAAGAATGACATTTAAAATTTATGTACCTAGCCAAATCAATTTTGTATGGGAGATTTTCGCTACATCTTTCTCAACTTTTGCAGGCATTTGAAAAGAGATAGATACAATGAATTCGCTTCGAAGAAGAGTGAACCGTGGGGCCTTTGAAATCGGATGAGCTTAGAGATCAATTTGGCTTGCCAAATTTTACCAAATTTTTGCAAGCCAAAATGACCCGTGAGGTTTCACCCACCCGAGGGGCAGAGTGGTCGCTTTTCCCCTCAAATCGAAAGTGAGGTTTTCCGTGACCTTTCCCAAAAGTGAACAATACTATATACTAGCTGGGCCCGTTGCAGAAGCAACTAACGGGTTAAAACACTATGCGATTTGACGTGTGAACGTGGATGAAGCAAGGAGGAGTGTGTGTTAAATAAATATATGAAGAAACCTGAGGTTACAGTGACCTTGCAACGCATGCCGGGTACCCGTTGTTTATAATGTTATAATATAGTGCAGGCATTTGCAAGGCGCTTGCATAATAATGTAGTTTCCCTGAACTTGGAATGGAACCATTACAGTTATGTTGACCCCAAGGTTACAGTGATGTCGCAACGCATGCCGGGTACCCTTTGTATATAATGTTTTAATATAAATCAGGCGTTTGCAAGGCGCTTGTATTATAATGTAGTTTCCCGGAACTTGGAATGTAACCATTACAGTTAAATTGACCCCGAGGTTACAGTGATCTTGCAACGCATGCCGGGTACCCGTTGTATATAATATTATAATAAAGTGCAGGCGTTTGCAAGGCGCTTGCATTATAATGTAGTTTATTGGAACTTGGAATGGAACCATTACGGTTAAGTTGACCCCGAGGTTACAGTGATCTTGCAACGCATGCCGGGTACCCTTTGTATATAATGTTATAATATAAAGCAGGCGTTTGTAAGGCGCTTGCATTATAATGTAGTTTCCCGGAACTTGGAATGGAACCATTACAGTTAAGTTGACCCCGAGATTACAGTGATGTTGCAACGCATGCCGGGTACCCGTTGTATATAATGTAATATAGAAATACAAATCCCCAAAGTTGTCCTTTATTGGATAACCAACACGTCTGCCATAGGTCACCTCAAGTGGTTCGCTAGGTTTGGTGATATAGTAGGGGTGCCCGGGTTCATGGGGTTAGGTCTGTCTAGGTCTTAGAGGCGGATGACCAGGACACACTGAACCCCAGATTCCTACCCACCCCTTAAACCCTTTTCTTTCCCAGAACTCTCATCTCCTTCCTTTCCTAAAAAAAATCCTCCACACAGCATCCCCAAAGAAGACATAGGCCCTGAGGGAAATTATTTTCCCCACGGCCTCCTGTGTGGAGCTCATGTAAAAAAAAAATAATTAAATGCATATAAATTCACCTTTCCTGTCTATGTCAGTCTTAAATGATGACCTACATAGTACCCTTGGATGGTGAAAGCCAGAAATAATTGAAAAAAAAACATGTTCTTAATATTTTTTCCCTTGCTTAGTTCTGCACTCCTGGTATTTATCCTTTTTTACATGAGCTCCACACAGAAGACCCCGAGGAAAATAATTTCCCTCAGGGTAATCTCATCTTTGTAGATATTGGGTTGAGGGTTTTTTAAGGCAAAGAAGGCGAGGAGAGCAACGCTCAGTGGTTAAACATACGTATGTATAAGGCCACCCGCAGGGCCTAGCAGCTGAAACCTGTCAAACAGAAGTATCTAGTCGCCATCGGAGGCATGCACACATCAAATTCCCAAAGTTTCATCGCAATCGGATGAACGGTTTAGCAATGCATAATTTCATGATGCCAGAGCTCACCATTTTATACATTAAGAATCGAAGGTCCCCAAAGTTTCATCGGAATCGAAGAAGAATTAACACAGAACGTGAAAATTAACTTAAAAAAAGTATGCTTTTACCTGCATAATTTAGCAAAAAATTGACCATGTTAAGATATTTAAATTTATTAATTTTCATAACGTTGCTTGAAATGGCTTTTGCCGTTTTTGGTGACCAGATCTGAATAGCCAGGTACTTCCCCACCTTCCTCGTCTCCATCTCCTTCCCCTCCCCACTACCTTTAGCCTCACAACATACCCCAACTGGGGATGCCATAGTTTCACTGACTTCAGTAGTTGGGACTCTTGTGCCGTATTATCATTAAAATTTAGTTAATAATGTATAAAACAATTAATTTCCGTACAATTTTCAAGTACCTACACCATTTGAAAAAAAAAATTGTACCATCTTTGCTATTAAATTTACACAATATATTAATTTTTCATTAATTCGTCAACAACGTTCCCTCATAAGTAGGTACTGGCCATTACTGGTATTATTATTTGAGAATGTCCAAAAAGAACGAAACTTTACCTACACATTCATAAATGAAAAATATTTTGATAGGTTCTTTCAAAAAAATTTAATAATTCTCCAAAATTTTCAATTAATTTTCACGTTCTGTGAAAGTTATTTTAAAGTTCTGTAATTGTTTCAGTTTTGTGGTGCAACTGGATAAAATGATATAACATCAGAACTCGAATAGAACTTACGCAGAACGTTAGAATTAACTTTAAAGAAATGTTGAATTCTTCAATTTTATTGCAACAACCCGGCATCCAACGTAAGTACCTACATAATTCGTCTAGGTACCTACTCATTTTCGCAAAAAAACCACGGTAGTAAGTCGGTAAGCCGGTAGGTAGGTACCTAAGCACTTATTTCCATCACTAAGTTGCATGGTTTATCTGTGTGTTCTAAATAACAGGGTCCGCCAAAACTGCGTTACTCATTTTTGGTAAAAATAAATTGATTAAATAATAATATTTTTTTTAAAATAAAAATAAAATCGTCTTTTTTTAAATATTTTTCTAGAAATGACATCGGTCAAACATCCAACTTTTAAATTCACGAACGCGCATACTACTTTCGTAATAAATAATTATTCACAACGATACATGTATGGAAAAAAACTGAAATTCTAAGCATCGTCATTTGAGAAATGTTTCTACGCCGCTCTAACGTTAGTCGTGAAGGCCCGACTATATTTTCGAAAAAAAAAATATCAAGAAAATTATCATTCAAAATAATTAAAAAAATAATTATTATATTTCGAGCAGCATTTTTTTTACCACCGTGTACCGGCATAATAACGATTCATGAATGATGAAATTCGATTTTAAAACCTGCTAACAACGCCAATTTAAGACACTCCAATTTTGTTTCGCGTTCGAATTTGAATTTTAGTCTATTTTTAAATTTTTCTAATGAAATGTTTTAATTCTATGTCCTGTCGACTGGCGGCGCCGTGAAAACAGTACATAATTTTAAAGATTAGTTTCAATACTCGACTTTTATGTTGTTTTTTTGCACATGTCAGTTTGTCAAACGAATATAACAACGATGTTTTTGAGAAAAGTGATAATTACGACGGTCAATTGACCTTTGAAAAACTCTTGTTGACGGAATTTCACTAAATTTTGGCTTCCAAGCGTGATATTTTCGACAAAATCGCGTATGCCAGTCGGCCGGTGGGAAAACGAAAAATGAAAGATGACATTTAAAATCTGCGTACCTAGCGAAATCAGTTTTGTATGGGAGATTTTCGCTACATCTTTCTCAACTTTTGCAGGCATTTGAAAAGAGATAGATACAATGAATTCGCTTCGAAGAAGAGTGAACCGTGGGGCCTTTGAAATCGGATGAGCTTAGAGATCAATTTGGCTTGCCAAATTTTACCAAATTTTTGCAAGCCAAAATGACCCGTGAGGTTTCACCCACCCGAGGGGCAGAGTGGTCGCTTTTCCCCTCAAATCGAAAGTGAGGTTTTCCGTGACCTTTCCCAAAAGTGAACAATACTATATACTAGCTGGGCCCGTTGCAGAAGCAACTAACGGGTTAAAACACTATGCGATTTGACGTGTGAACGTGGATGAAGCAAGGAGGAGTGTGTGTTAAATAAATATATGAAGAAACCTGAGGTTACAGTGACCTTGCAACGCATGCCGGGTACCCGTTGTTTATAATGTTATAATATAGTGCAGGCATTTGCAAGGCGCTTGCATAATAATGTAGTTTCCCTGAACTTGGAATGGAATACAGTTAAGTTGATCCCGAGGTTACAGTGATGTTGCAACGCATGCCGGGAACCCTTTGTATATAATGTTATAATATAAAACAGGCGTTTGCAAGTCGCTTGTATTATAATGTAGTTTCTCGGAACTTAGAATGGAACCATTACAGTTAAGTTGACCCCGAGGTTACAGCGATCTTGCAACGCATGCCGGGTACCCTTTGTATATAATGTTATAATATAAAGCAGGCGTTTGCAAGGCGCTTGCATTATAATGTAGTTTCCCGGAACTTGGAATGGAACCATTACAGTTAAGTTGACCCCGAGATTACAGTGATGTTGCAACGCATGCCGGGTACCCGTTATATATAATGTTATAATACATTGCATGCGTTTGCAAGGCGCTTGAATTATAATGTAGTTTCCCGGAACTTGGAATGGAACCATTACATTTAAGTTGACCCCGAGGTTACAATGTTGTTGCAACGCATGCCGGGTACCCGTTGTATATAGTGTCATGTAGAAATACAAATCCCCAAAGTTGACCTTTATTGGATAACCAACACCTCTGCCATAGGTCACCTCAAGTGGTTCGCTACGTTTGGTGATTTAGTAGGGGTGCCCGGGTTTGTGGGGTGAGGTCTGCCTAGGTCTTGGAGGCGGATGCCCAGGACACACTGAACCCCAGATTCCTACCCACCCCTTAAACCCTTTTCCTTTCCAAAACTCTCATCTCCTTCCTTTCCTAAAAAAAATCATCCACACAGCATCCCCAAAGATGACGTAGGACCTGAGGGAAATTATTTTCCCCACGGCCTCCTGTGCGGAGCTCATGTAAAAAAAAAATTAAATGCATATAAATTCACCTTTCCCAAAAAGCCAGAAATAATTGAAAAAAAACATGTTCTTTATATATTTTCCCTTTCTTAGTTCTGCACTCCTGGCATTTATCCTTTTAAAATTTCGTTTTATTCGATTAAAAAAAAAACAGAAAAAATATTCTTTCATAGCGTACTCTACTCCCCCCCCCCTTCCTTCATCCCGCAAAACCCCCTCCCGGGTTCCCCTCCCCCTTCCCAGGTTACCCTCCCCCCTCCCTGGTTTTCATCCCCCCTCTTTTTTAACCAACACCTCTGCCATAGGTCACCCTAGGTGATTCGCTACGCTTAGTGATTTAGCAGGGGTGCCCGGGTTCATGGGATGAGGTGTGTCTAGGTCTGATGATCAGGACACACTGAAGCCCAGATTCCTACCCACCCCTTAAACCCTTTTCCTTCCCAGAACTCTTCTCTCCTTCGAAAAAAACGATGTCTGAATGCGGATGAAGCGAGGAATGAGCGCCTACAAAGGGAACAGGTAGTCGACCGCTCCCCCAAAATTTCGTCGCAATCGGATGAACGGTTTAGCAATGCATAATTTCATGATACCAGAGCTCACTATTTGTAGTTGTATTGTAAGTACTAAGTAGGTACTTTGTTGTAATATTTCACCAAAACGACGCCATTATGTTGTTGAGCATAAAATAATTTTATAAAAACTTCTTTTCAGCACAAATAATTTTATTCAATATCATGTTTTATTTTTAAAGGAAAAAAGTCCCTGCAAGAAAGTACCTACCTAGAACAGCGTAATATATATATTTTTTTGTTACTTCACAATATCCAAATAGATAATCTGCACATTTAAAAATAACATAACATAAAAATAATAAGGCTGGGTTGTTTAAAAAAAATAATTGACAATTTTACAAATTTTTCTTGTCAATTTTCAGTTCTAGAAAGTTCCGTAATTATTTCAGTTTTGTGATGTAACTGGCCTTTATTGAGAAAAAACAGAACTTGAGTAGAACCAACACAGAACGTGAAAATTAACTTTAAAAAAAAAATTTGAATTATTTAGTATCATCGAAACAACCTTACCTTAGTATTTATTGCATTAAAACCTAATTCGTTGTGTAGGTACCCATTCAGGTAGGTACCTGCGCATTTCCTTAGATTCCGGCAATCTTTGCTTTTTTCATCATATTTGCAATACTACCGAAGTAAGTAGGTACCTACCCCGAATGAAAAACGTGTTAATTTGAACTGGCCAGCAATAATTAAACTTCCGATGGAATCTGTGAGCACGTGTTTTGATGATTTTTTTTCGGAAAATTTCGAGTTTTGTCAGCATCTCGTGACTTTTTTTACATGGGATGGGCATGTTATATTGGTGTTAAAAGTTGCGGAATCTATCCGGCTATCGTATTTTCAAAAAACATCTAGCCCGGAATCGGTTTTTTCGGCGGTAATGTCGTTTTCCGAAAAACAACGACCGAAACCGCCGAGAGTTCCGTTTTGTTAGGCTAAAAATTTGACATCTAAGATTTTGACCATAGACCTAGCATTTTCCTTTGAGGAAAATGCTAAGTCTTTTTTTGTCATTTTTTTTTTGAAACGCTATCTGTCGGCGGGAAATACAACCGAGCCGAATCGAGTGATTCGAGTAGAGCTTCTAGTTTTCGCCGCCGATTCGTATCGGAGAATAAATCCCTGTATATATTTCATTTTGTCGAAAAAAAAGTGCTTACAGTTTTCATTCGGAATTTGCTACAACCGAAAGTGAACCTTGAGGTGGATGAAACGTAAAGGGCGTACTGGTCGTTTTTGCGTCAACAAAAAAGTGCGCGGAAAAAGACCTCTCCCAAAACCAAACAATACTATATATATACTAGCTGGGCCCATTGCAAAAGCAATAAACAGGTTTAAACACTATGCGATTTGACGTGTGAACGTGGATGAAGCGAGGATGAGTGTGTGTTAAATTAAATATAAATCGGTTAAATATCAAATATTCATTGCAATCGGTTAATTGATTTAGCAATGCGTAATTTCATGATACCAGAGCTCACTGTTGTACACAAAAACCATTGCCGGCCTGCGCACATCAAATCCCCAAACGCAATCGGATGAACGGTTTAGCAATGCATAATCTTATGATGCCCAAGCTCACTATTTTATACAGAAAGAATCGAAGGGATGCAGCAATCAAATCCCCAAAGTTTCATCGCAATCGGATGAACGGTTTAGCAATGCATAATTTCATGATGCCAGAGCTCACTATTTTATACAGAAAGAATTGAGGCGATGCGCACATGAAATCTCCAAAGTTTCATCGCGATCGAAGACAAAATAACACAGAACGTGAAAATAAATTAAAAAAAGTGTGCTTTAGACCGCACGACTGAAGTAAAACTTCACTTATTTATGCCTGATACCAGTTATATATAATGTTAAATAGTGCAGGCGCTTGCATTATAATGCAGTTTCCCGGGACTTGGGACGGAAACATTACAGTTTTATTGAACCCGAGGTTAAAGTGACCTTGCAACGCATGCCGTGTACCCGTTGTATATTATGTTATAAATTGCAGGCGCTTGCATTAAAATTTTATTTCCCGGGAATCGGGATGGAACCATTACAGTAAAGTTGACCCCTAGGTTACAGTGACCTTGCAACGCATGCCGAGTAACCGTTGTATATCATGTTATATATTGCAGGCACTTGCTTTAAAATGTTATTTCCCGGAAATTGGGATGGAACCATTACAGTTTAGTTGACCCTGAGGTTAAAGTGCAGTTGCAACGCATGCCGGGTACCCGTAGTATATAATGTTACATAGTGCAGGCGCTTGCATTATAATGTAGTTTCCCAGGACTTCGGATGGAAACATTACAGTTTTATTGACCCCGAGGTTAAAGCGGCCTTGCAACGCATGCCGGGTACCCGTTGTATATAATTTTATAAAGTGCATAATTTTATAATGTTGTTTCCCGGGACTTGGTAGGGAACCATTACGGTTTAGTTGACCCCGAAGTTAAAGTGGCCTCGCAACGCATGCCGGGTACCCGCTGTATATAATTATTTATTTACGCACAAATAGTCCATTAACAATAACAATCGGTTGCACGGTTTAGCAGTGCAAAATTTCATTATGCCGGAGCTCACTATTGTAGTTGTATTGTATTTCATTTTGCAAGTGTAAGTACTAAGTAGGTACTTTGTTGTAATATTTCACCAAAACGACGCCATTATGCTGTTGAGCATAAAATAATTTTCACTATAAATAAATTCATTCAATATCATGTTTTGATTTTTAAATGAAAAAAGTCCCTGCAAGTAAGTACCTACCTAGAACACGCGTAATTATTTTTTTTTATTTAACAATGTCCAAATAGAACACACTTAAAAATAAAAAAAATAATTAATAAAAAAAAGTTGACAATTCTTTAAATTTTTCTAGTAAATTTTCAGTTCTATAAAGTTCCGTTTGAGTTCTGTAATTATTTCAGTTTTGTGATGTAACTGGTCTGTAATGATAAAACAATAGAATTTGAGTAGAACCATCACAGAACGTGAAAATTAACTTAAAAAAAGTTCAATTATTCTGTATCATCGAAACAACCTTACCGTAGTATTTATTGCATTAAAACCTAATTCGTAGTGTAGGTACCCATTCAGGTAGGTACCTGCGCGTTTCCTTAAATTCCGGCAATCTTTGCTTTTTCATCATATTTGCAATACTACCGAAATAAGTAGGTACCTACCCGGAATGAATAACGTGTTAATTTTAACTGGCCACCAATATTTAAACTTCCGATGGAATCTGTGAGCGCGTGTTTTGATGATTTTTTTTCGGAAAATTTCGAGTTTTGTCAGCATCTCCTGACGTATTTTATATGAGAATCGTATGTTTTATTGTTATCAAAAGTTGCGGAATCCTTCCGGTTATCGTATTTTTTAAAAACATCTAGCCCGGAAGCGGTTTTTCGGCGGCAATGACGTTTTCCGAAAAACAACGACCCAAACCGCCGAGAGTTCCGTTTTGTTAGGCTAAAACTTTGACATCTGAGATCCTGACCTATGTCAATTGTCCTAGCATTTTCTTTCCTTTGTGAAATAAGCGGGTTTTTTCGTCATTTTTTTTTTTCAAACGCCATCTGTCGGCGGGAAATACAACCGAGCCGAATCGAGTGATTCGAGTAGAGCTTCTAGTTTTCGCCGCCGATTCGTATCGGAGAATAAATCCCTGTATATATTTCATTTTGTCGAAAAAAATTGACTTACAGTTTTCATTCGGAATTTGCTTCAACCGAAAGTGAACCTTGAGGTGAGTGAAACGCAAAGGGCGTACTGGTCGTTTTGGCGTCGACAAAAAAGTGCGCGGAAAAAGAGCTTTCCCAAAGTGAACAATACTATATATACTAGGTTTTGCCCGTTGCAGAAGCAACTGACGGGTTAAGACACTATGCGATTTGACGTGTGAACGTGGATGAAGCGAGGAGGAGTGTGTGTTAAATTAAATATATGAAGAAACCTGAGTTCACAGTGGCCTTGCAACGCATGCCGGGTACCCGTTGTATATAATGTTATGTATTGCAGCGCTTGCATTAAAATGTAATTTCCCAGGAATTGGAATGGAACCATTACAGTTAAGTTGATCCCGAGGTTACAGTGACCTTGCAACGCATGCCGAGTAACCGTTGTATATCATGTTATATATTGCAGGCACTTGCTTTAAAATATTATTTCCCGGGAATTGGGATGGAACCATTACAGTTAAGTTGACCCCGAGGTTACAGTGACCTTGCAACGCATGCCGTGTACCCGTTGTATATTATGTTATAAATTGCAGGCGCTTGCATTAAAATTTTATTTCCCGGGAATCGGGATGAAACCATTACAGTAAAGTTGACCCCTAGGTTAAAGTCGCCTTGCAACGCATACCGGGTACCCGTTGTATATAATTTTATATAGTGCAGGTGCTTGCATTATAATGTAGTTTCCCGGTACTTGGGATGGAACCATTATAATTAAGTTGACCCCGAGGTTACAGTGACCTTGCAACGCATGCCGGGTACCCGTTGTATATACAGTTATATAGTGCAGGCGCTTGCATTATAATGTAGTTTCCCAGGACTTCGGATGGAAACATTACAGTTTTATTGACCCCGAGGTTAAAGCGGCCTTGCAACACATGCCGGGTACCCGTTGTATATAATTTTATAAAGTGCATAATTTTATAATGTTGTTTCCCGGGACTTGGTAGGGAACCATTACGGTTTAGTTGACCCCGAAGTTAAAGTGGCCTCGCAACGCATGCCGGGTACCCGCTGTATATAATTAATTTATTTACGCACAAATAGTCCATTAACAATAACAATCGGTTGCACGGTTTAGCATTGCAAAATTTCATTATGCCGGAGCTCACTATTGTAGTTGTATTGTATTTCATTTTGCAAGTGTAAGTACTAAGTAGGTACTTTGTTGTAATATTTCACCAAAACGACGCCATTATGCTGTTGAGCATAAAATAATTTTCACTATAAATAAATTCATTCAATATCATGTTTTGATTTTTAAATGAAAAAAGTCCCTGGAAGTAAGTACCTACCTAGAACACGCGTAATTATTTTTTTTATTTAACAATGTCCAAATAGAACACACTTATAAAAAAAAAATATAATTAATAAAAAAAAATTGTCAATTCTTAAAATTTTTCTAGTAAATTTTCAGTTCTAGAAAGTTCCGTTCGAGTTCTGTAATTATTTCAGTTTTGTGATGTAACTGGCCTATAATGAGAAAAAACAGAATTTGAGTAGAACCAAAACCGAACGTGAAAATTAACTTAAAAAAGATCAATTATTCAGTATCATCGAAATCTTACCTTAGTATTTATTGCATGAAAACCTAATTCGTTGTGTAGGTACCCATTCAGGTAGGTACCTGCGCATTTCCTTAGATTCCGGCAATCTTAGCTTTTTTCATCATATTTGCAATACTACCGAAATAAGTAGGTACCTACCCCGAATGAAAAACGTGTTAATTTGAACTGGCCGGCAATATTTAAACTTCCGATGGAATCTGTGAGCACGTATTTTGATGATTTTTTTTCGGAAAATTTCGAGTTTTGTCAGCATCTCCTGACGTATTTTATATGAGAATCATATGTTTTATTGGTGTTAAAAGTTGCGGAATCTATCCGGCTATCGTATTTTCAAAAAACATCTAGCCCGGAATCGGTTTTTCGGCGGTAATGTCGTTTTCCGAAAAACAACGACCGAAACCGCCGAGAGTTCCGTTTTGTTAGGCTAAAAATTTGACATCTAAGATTTTGACCATAGACCTAGCATTTTCCTTTGAGGAAAATGCTAAGTCTTTTTTTGTCATTTTTTTTTTGAAACGCTATCTGTCGGCGGGAAATACAACCGAGCCGAATCGAGTGATTCGAGTAGAGCTTCTAGTTTTCGCCGCCGATTCGTATCGGAGAATAAATCCCTGTATATATTTCATTTTGTCGAAAAAAAAGTGCTTACAGTTTTCATTCGGAATTTGCTTCAACCGAAAGTGAACCTTGAGGTGGGTGAAACGTAAAGGACGTACTGGTCGTTTTTGCGTCAACCAAAAAGTGCGCGGAAAAAGAGCTTTCCCAAAGTGAACAATACTATATATACTAGGTTTTGCCCGTTGCAGAAGCAACTGACGGGTTAAAACACTTTGCGATTTGCGTGTGAATGTGGATGAAGCGAGGAGGAGTGTGTGTTAAATTAATTATATGAAGAAACCTGAGGTTACAGTGACTTTGCAACGCATGCCGGGTACCCGTTGTATATAATGTTATAATATAGTGCAGGCATTTGCAAGGCGCTTGCATAATAATGTAGTTTCCCTGAACTTGGAATGGAATACAGTTAAGTTGATCCCGAGGTTACAGTGATGTTGCAACGCATGCCGGGAACCCTTTGTATATAATGTTATAATATAAAACAGGCGTTTGCAAGGCGCTTGTATTATAATGTAGTTTCTCGGAACTTAGAATGGAACCATTACAGTTAAGTTGACCCCGAGGTTACAGCGATCTTGCTACGCATGCCGGGTACCCTTTGTATATAATGTTATAATATAAAGCAGGCGTTTGCAAGGCGCTTGCATTATAATGTAGTTTCCCGGAACTTGGAATGGAACCATTACAGTTAAGTTGACCCCGAGATTACAGTGATGTTGCAACGCATGCCGGGTACCCGTTGTATATAATGTTATAATACATTGCATGCGTTTGCAAGGCGCTTGAATTATAATGTAGTTTCCCGGAACTTGGAATGGAACCATTACAGTTAAGTTGACCCCGAGGTTACAGCGATGTTGCAACGCATGCCGGGTACCCTTTGTATATAATGTTATAATATAAAGCAGGCGTTTGCAAGGCGCTTGTATTATAATGTAGTTTCCAGGAACTTGGAATGGAACCATTACAGTTAAGTTGACCCCCAGGTTACAGTGATCTTGCAACGCATGCCGGGTACCCTTTGTATATAATGTTATAATATAAAGCAGGCGTTTGTAAGGCTCTTGCATTATAATGTAGTTTTCCGGAACTTGGAATGGAACCATTACAGTTAAGTTGACCCCGAGATTACAGTAATGTTGCAACGCATGCCGGGTACCCGTTGTATATAATGTTATAATACAGTGCATGCGTTTGCAAGGCGCTTGAATTATAATGTAGTTTCCCGGAACTTGGAATGGAACCATTACAGTTAAGTTGACCCCGAGGTTACAGTGTTGTTGCAACGCATGCCAGGTACCCGTTGTATATAATGTAATGTAGAAATACAAATCCCCAAAGTTGTCCTTTATTGGATAACCAACTTCTCTGCCATAGGTCACCTCAAGTGGTTCGCTACGTTTGGTGATTTAGTAGGGGTGTCCGGGTTCATGGGGTGAGGTCTGTCTAGGTCTTGGAGGCGGATGTCCAGGACACACTGAACCCCAGATTCCTACCCACCCCTTAAACCCTTTTCCTTCCCAGAACTCTCATCTCCTTCCTTTCCTTAAAAAAAATCCTCCACACAGCATCCCCAAAGATGACATAGGACCTGAGGGAAATTATTTTCCCCACGGCCTCCTGTGCGGAGCTCATGTAAAAAAAAAATAATTAAATGCATATAAATTCACCTTTCCCAAAAAGCCAGAAATAATTGAAAAAAACATGTTCTTAATATATTTTCCCTTGCTTAGTTCTGCACTCCTGGTATTTATCCTTTTAAAATTTTGTTTTATTCGAGTAAAAAAAAGAACAGAAAAAATATTCTTTCATAGCGTACTCTACCCCCCCCCCCCCCTTGCTCCATCCCGCAAAACCCCTCCCGGGTTCCCCTCCCCCTTCCCAGATTACCCTCCCCCCTCCGTGGTTTTTTCCCCCCCTCCCGCGCTCATTATTTCATTGCCGTTACATTTGGTTTTCAAACAGCTCGCGTGCCACCTATTGAAATATTTTTATGCAAATTTCGTAATGCCAGAGCTCACCAGCCAATAAACAAACATAACAAAAAAAAATTATTCAATTTTGTGCAGTCTTTCGGAAGTTATACGCGTACATACATTTCGACGATTGATTTTTATGCAAATTTCATAATGCCAGAGCTTACCAGTAGTTTTACAGAAACCTTGTCCTATCAGTAACGAAAACAATAAAAAAAGAATTTTCAGATTCGGTGCATTCGTTCGAAAGTTATACGCATATATACATTTCGGCAATTCATTTTTATACAAATTTCATTATGGCAGATCTCACCGGTATTTTTATGCAAAACCTTGTCCTAACAGTAACGAACCCACCAAAAAAACAATTATTCAATTCGATGCATCCGTTCGAAAGTTATGCGCGTGCAAACATTTCGGCAACCATTTTATACAAATTTCATAATGCCAGTGCTCACCAGAAGATCAATAAAAACCTTATCCTAACAATTACAAACACAAAACAAAAATAATTATCCAATTCGGTGCATGCATTCGAAAGTTATGGGCGTACTTGCATATCGGCGATTCATTTATAATACCTATATCAGTTTCTCAGGCACCTAACGATTTTATAGTTTTTCATACAGTTAAATATTCCTCAGTCAATTTCTGCGCTCCTGGTAGGTACCCTGTAACGTTTATACAGAATGTGCAATGCAATTTTTCACAAAAATGGCGCTTTAATTTTATTTTTATAATTTTATAATATATCAGTTTCTCAGGTACCTACCGATTTTACAGTTTTTCATATAGTTAAACATACGTATGTATAAAGCCGCCGACAGGGCCTAGCAGCAGAAATCTGCCAAACAGAAGTATGTAGACACAATCGGAGACATGCCATCATCAAATTCTCAAAGATTCGTCGCAATGGGATGAACGGTTAACCGTGTATAATTTAATGAAGCTAAAACAACATATTATTATCTCGGTCAATTTCTGCGCTCCTGATACTTTGGATCCATTATTTTACAAAACCTAGGGTTTTTTTTCACAAAAATGGCGCTATAATTTTATTTTTATTATTTAGGAAAACAAATTTGGTCATCGGGATAAGCACCTCCTTTTATTTGATTTTATTAAATTTTGTATTAAGTACCTACTTAGTATTTAAATGGTTAATAATATTTCATTTATATGGCAACACAACCGTTAAACTTTGTCTCAACCACCTCAAGCACAGCCTGAAAATCGAACACCTGCGCCCGTTTTAGAACATTTTACATACAAATTACGTCAGGTAACGCTGTCAGGGCCTCGCTGAAAACTTGCGGTGGTTTTGAATAATGTTCCATGCTTAGTGTTGCAAGATTCGAGAAAATTTAATAAAGATTATTAATCACCCTCGTACGAATACAATCAATTTGAAACATGTTCCATAAGTCGTTGAACAACAGCATTTTTTTCGCGCTAGGATCTGCGAACGTTCCAATTTAGATTTCGACACATTTTTGAATTTCTCCAAGGAAAAGCTGCAGTTTTAGATTCTGTCGACAGGCGTCTCCGTGAAAATTGTACCTATTTTTAAACATTAGTTTCAAAATATGACTTTTCCGTGGGTTTTCCGCAAATGTCAGTTTTGAAACGAATATAACGACGATGTTTTTGTGAAAAGTGATAATTACGACGGTCAATTAACCTTTGAAAAACTCTCGTTGACGTAATTTTAATAAATTTTGGCTTCCAAGCGTGATATTTTCGACGAAATCGCATATGCAAGTCGGCCGGTGGGCAAACGAAAAATGAAGAATGACATTTAAAATTTATGTACCTAGCCAAATCAATTTTGTATGGGAGATTTTCGCTATATCTTTCTCAACTTTTCCATGCATTTAAAAAGAGATACACTCCCTTAATCGGCCTTGAGGGAAAGTGAATCTACAGATGTGCCAATCTCGATGAGCCGAGAAGTCAATTTGGCTTGCCAAATTTTAAAAACGGTCGCAAGCCAAAGTGACCCGTGAGGTTTCACCCACCCGAGGGGCAAAGTGGTCGCTTTTCCCCTCAAATCGAAAGTGAGTTTTGACCCATCACGAACGGCCGCAAGCTAAAGTGACCCTTGTTGTTTCACCCACCCGAGGGGCAGAGTGGTCGTTATTCCCCTCAAATCAAAAGTGACCTTTTCCTGACCAATGGCGTGAGCGGAAAAAGTGAGTTTTCCCTGACCTATCCCAAAACCAAACAATACTATATATACTAGGTTTTGCCCGTTGCAGAAGCAACTGACGGGTTAAAGCACTATGCGATTTGACGTGTGAACGTGGATGAAGTGAGGAGGAGTGTGTGTTAAATTAAATATATGAAGAAACCTGAGGTTACAGTGACCTTGCAACGCATGCCGGGTACCCGTTGTATATAATGTTATGTAGTGCAGCGCTTGCATTAAAATGTAATTTCCCAGGAATTGGAATGGAAGTACAGTTAAGTTGACCATGAGGTTACAGTGCCCTTGCAACGCATGCCGAGCAACCGTTGTATATCATTTTATATATTGCAGGCACTTGCTTTAAAATGTTATTTCCCGGGAATGGGGATGGAACCATTACAGTTAAGTTGACCCCGAGGTTACAGTGACCTTGCAACGCATGCCGGGAACCCGTTGTATATAATGTTATAATATAGTGCAGACGTTTGCAAGGCGCTTGCATTATAATGTAGTTTCCCGGAACTTGGAATGGAACCGTTACAGTTAAGTTGACCCCGAGGTTACAGTGATCTTGCAACGCATGCCGGGTAACCGTTGTATATAATGTTATGTAGAAATAAAAATCCCCAAAGATGACCTTTATTGGATAACCAACACTCATGCCGTAGGTCACCCTAAGTGGTTCGCTACGTTTGGTGATTTAGTAGGGGTGCCCGGATTTATGGGGTGAGGTTTGTCTAGGTCTTGAAGGCGGATGACCAGGACACACTGAACCCCAGATTCCTACCCACCCCTTAAACCCTTTTCCTTCTCAGAACTCTCATCTCCTTCTTTGCCTTAAAAAACCCTCCATCCAGCATCTCCAAAGATGACATGACCGTGAGGGAAATTATTTTCCTCAGGGTCTCCTGTGTGGAGCTTTTTCCTCCCCCCCTCTCGCGCCTCATTAATTCATTCCCGGTACATTTAGTTTTCAAAAAGCGAGAAATGTGCACCTACTTCGGTCGCCCGGTTCATTATTGTATCCCGATTGATCATTATTGTATTCAGAAACCATCGCGGGAATGCACACATCAAATTCCAAAAGTCTCATCGCAATCGGATGAACCAACACCGCTGTCAAAGGTCACCTAAGTGGTTCGCTACGTTTGATGACTTAGCAGGGGTGCCCGGGTTCATGGGATGAGGTTTGTCTAGGTCTTGGTGGCGGATACGTTTGACCTACCACTGCATGGCGGGCTGGATTGGAGGAGACTGATTGAGGGAGGCTTTTTATCTCTCCAGCCAGATTCTCCCAACCCTTCGCCTCGCACCGCAGTGTGAGGAATAGATTCATACGTCCGTTACTCCTGGCCACACTGACCCCCAGATTCCTACCCACCCCTCATACCCTTTTCCTTCTTATATCTTCTTCGCCTTTCTTTCCCTCAAAAAACCCTCCACACAGCATCCTCAAAGATGACATAGGCCCCTAGGGAAATTGTTTTCCTCGGTGCCTCCTGTGTGGAGCTAATGTAAAAAAAAAGTTTAGCAATGCATAATTTCATGATGCCAGAGCTCACTATTGTATATAGAAACCAATGAATGGTTCCCGGGGCGGCGATACCAATTCCACGTTGAATGATTATCATTAAAATACAAAATACAAAAAAAGCGGTATGTAAATTTAATATTTTTGAAAAAAATTATACCATTCCACTTCAAGCAATTTTATTATACATTTACAAAAAAATTATAAGCAATATCATCAGATTTTGAGTTGTTATGTGCATGTAGGTACCTGCATAGATTCTATGTAGAGGTACCTGCACATACGTAAAAAAAACATATGAAATATATTTAGGCTGGGTTTTTCAAAAAATTTATTTAAAATCTTCAATTTTTCAAGTTAATTTTAACGTTCTGTGAAAGTTCTGTTCAAATTCTATTCAAGTTCCGTAATTATTTCTGTTTTGAAATAATAGTTTAAATAAATAATAATAAATATTATAAGTTTTGAAGATAATTGAATAAATAAAAACCGCACATTACGTGAAAATGAACTTTACTAATTTAAAAATAACATTCATACCAACAGTGGTTATCCAGAAGCAACCTCCGTGTTCCTACATATTTCAAAAATTACCATCTTGGATGATTTTTTTCATTTCATATCATTAATTTTCGATTTAACATTTAAAGGAAAAAATCTCGAAAGATGGTACCTACCTAGTACATACCGAGAAAAATAATGTTGGTGTAGGTACCTACTTACGCGTTTTCTCAATAAATACTTAGCGAATTAGCAATAATTCAATAGAACGGTAGTTAACTACCGCGATTTTCTGCATTTAAATCATTCACATTTTTAACGCCAGTACCTACCTCGAGTTTATATTAACTGGCTGGAAAATTATGCATTGTTGATGATAGATCGATTTCAGAAAATGTCAGAAAAATTTCAATATTCGATGCATTATAGTGTAACATTTTAAATAGGAAGCTACACATGTTTTTGTTTTAAAAGTTTCTTAGACTTGTATACCTTCTATTTAATCAAAAACATTTCGTGCAAAATGTTTGTTTTCGCCGCAATCTAAGTTCCCGCAAAGGGCCTTTAAAATGTCAATTTTTCGACGATATTTTCGAGAACGCCGTTAAAAAAATTCGAATAAATCGCTAGAAAAATCAGTTTTGTATGGGAAATCTCTTTACTAAACGATTCGACGTTTTTTAACGGGTGAACCTATCGGCAGGAAATATAACTGAGGCCGAATTTCTTCGTCGGTGAGAGATCTAATTGTAGTTTTCGCCGTTTGGGTGCGCCGTTAACCCTGCATCATCTTTTTATATGAAATCTGGTCTGACCCGCAGAGATCCATGTCCGTGCCCCCTTTCGGGCCAAATTGATCTCTGCGGTCGGCGAAACTCGAGGAGCTGAGGTTGATTATCGCCTGCGGGCCGAGGGGGGCGAGGGAAATCGAAAGGGCGTAAGCGTCTTTTTCGTTTTTAAGCGACAATACGCCGTAAGGTCTTGCGGATCGAGGGGGAAAAGAGTCGATTATCGGATCACCAAAACGCGTTTTTTTGGAACGGCCGTTTGTATGAAATCCCGGTCCACAAGCCTTGCTCGGCCAAATCGACCTCTGCGGTCGGTGAAACTCGACAGGCAGAGTGGTCGATTTTCGCTTGTACTCGGAGGATTAAAAAAAAAAGTGAGTTTTCCTGACCTACCCCAAAACCAAACAATACTATATATACTAGGTTTTGCCCGTTGCAGAAGCAACTAACGGGTTAAAAAAATATGCAATTTGCGTGTGAACGTGGATGAAGCGAGTAGGAGTGTGTGTTAAATTAAATATATGAAGAAACCTGAGGTTACAGTGACCTTGCAACGCATGCCGGGTACCCGTTGTATATAATGTTATGTAGTGCAGCGCTTGCATTAAAATGTAATTTCCCAGGAATTGGAATGGAAGTACAGTTAAGTTGACCATGAGGTTACAGTGCCCTTGCAACGCATGACGAGCAACCGTTGTATATCATTTTATATATTGCAAGCACTTGCTTTAAAATGTTATTTCCCGGGAATTGGGATGGAACCATTACAGTTAAGTTGACCCCGAGGTTACAGTGACCTTGCAACGCATGCCGGGAACCCGTTGTATATAATGTTATAATATAGTGCAGACGTTTGCAAGGCGCTTGCATTATAATGTAGTTTCCCGGAACTTGGAATGGAACCGTTACAGTTAAGTTGACCCCGAGGTTACAGTGATCTTGCAACGCATGCCGGGTAACCGTTGTATATAATGTTATGTAGAAATAAAAATCCCCTAAGATGACCTTTATTGGATAACCAACACTCATGCCGTAGGTCACCCCAAGTGGTTCGCTACGTTTGGTGATTTAGTAGGGGTGCCCGGATTTATGGGGTGAGGTTTGTCTAGGTCTTGGAGGCGGATGACCAGGACACACTGAACCCCAGATTCCTACCCACCCCTTAAACCCTTTTCCTTCTCAGAACTCTCATCTCCTTCTTTGCCTTAAAAAACCCTCCACCCAGCATCTCCAAAGATGACATGACCGTGAGAGAAATTATTTTCCTCAGGGTCTCCTGTGTGGAGCTTTTTCCTCCCCCCCTCTCGCGCTTCGTTAATTCATTCCCGGTACATTTAGTTTTCAAAAAGCGACAAATGTGCACCTACTTCGGTCGCCCGGTTCATTATTGTATCCCGATTGATCATTATTGTTTTCATAAAACCATCGCGGGAATGCACACATCAAATTCCCAAAGTCTCATCGCAATCGGATGAACCAACACCGCTGTCATAGGTCACCCAAGTGGTTCGCTACGATTGGTGACTTAGCAGGGGTGCCCGGGTTCATGGGATGAGGTTTGTCTAGGTCTTGGTGGCGGATACGTTTGACCAACCACTGCATGGCGGGCTGGATCGGAGGAGACTGATTGAGGGAGGCTTTTTATCTCTCCAGCCAGATTCTCTCAACCCTTCGCCTCGCACCGCAGTGTGAGGAATAGATTCATACGTCCGTTACTCCTGGCGACACTGACCCTCAGATTCCTACCCACCCCTCATACCCTTTTCCTTCTTATATCTTCTTCTCCTTTCTTTCCCTCAAAAAACCTTCGACACAGCATCCTCAAAGATGACATAGGCCCCTAGGGAAATTGTTTTCCTCGGTGCCTCCTGTGTGGAGCTAATGTAAAAAAAAGTTTAGCAATGCATAATTTCATGATGCCAGAGCTCACTATTGTATATAGAAACCAATGAATGGTTCCCGGGGCGGCGATACCAATTCCACGTTGAATGATTATCATTAAAATACAAAATACAAAAAAAAGCGGTATGTAAATTTAATATTTTTGAAAAAAATTATACCATTCAACTTCAAGCAATTTTATTATACATTTACAAAAAATTCATAAGCAATATCATCAGATTCTGAGTTGTTATGTGCATGTAGGTACCTGCATAGATTCTATGTAGAGTTACCTGCACATACGTAAAAAAAAACATATGAAATATATTTAGGCTAAGTTTTTCAAAAAATTTATTTAAAAATCTTCAGATTTTCAAGTTAATTTTAACGTTCTGTGAAAGTTCTGTTCAAATTCTATTCAAGTTCCGTAATTATTTCTATTTTGAAATAATAGTATAAATAAATAATAATAAATATTATAAGTTTTGAAGATAATTGAATAAATAAAAATCGCACATTACGTGAAAATGAACTTAATTAATTTAAAAATAACGTTCCTACAAACAGTGGTTATCCAGAAGCAACCTCCGTGTTCCTACATATTTCAAAAATTACCATCTTGGATGATTTTTTTCATTTCATATCTTTAATTTTCGATTTAACATTTAAAGGAAAGAATCTCGTAAGCCGGTACCTACCTAGTACATACCGAGAAAAATAATGGTGGTGTAGGTACTTACGCGTTTTCTCAATAAATACTTAGCGAATTAGCAATAATTCAATAGAACGGTAGGTACCTACCGCGATTTTCTGCATTTAAATCATTCACATTTTAAACGCCAGTACCTACCTCGAGTTTATATTAACTGGCTGGAAAATTATGCATTGTTGATGATAGATCGATTTCAGAAAATGTCAGAAAAATTTCAATATTTGATGCAATATAGTGTAACATTTTAAATGGGAAGTCTCACATGTTTTTATTTTAAAAGTTTCTTAAACTTGTATACCTTCTATTTAATCAAAAACATTTCGTGCAAAATGTTTGTTTTCGCCGCAATCTAAGTTCCCGCAAAGGGCCTTTAAAATGTCATTTTTTCTACGATATTATCGAGATAGCCGTTTAATTGATCGGAATAAATTCCTCGTGAAATCAGTTTTGTATGGGAAATCTCTTAACTAAACGATTCGACGTTTTTTAACGGGTGAACCTATCGGCGGGAAATATAACTGAGGCCGAATTTCTTCGTCGGTGAGAGATCTAATTGTAGTTTTCGCCGTTTGGGAGCGCTGTTGACCCTGCGTCATCTTTTTTATATGAAATCTGGTCTGACCGGCAGAGATCGCCGTCCGTGCCCCCTTTCGGGCCAAATTGATCTCTGCGGTCGGCGAAACTCGAGGAGCGGAGGTCGATTATCGCCTGCGGGTCGAGGCGGGCGACGGAAATCGAAAGGGCGTAAGCGTCTTTTTTTTTTTTAAGCGACAATACGCCGCGAGGTCTTGCGGATCGAGGGGAAAAAGTGTCGATTATCGCATCATCAAAACGCGTTTTTTTGGAACGGCCGTTTGTATGAAATTCCGGTCCACAAGCCTTGCTCGGCCAAATCGACCTCTGCGGTCGGTGAAACTCGACAGGCAGAGTGGTCGATTTTCGCCTGTACCCGGAGGGCTAAAAAAAAAAGTGAGTTTTCCTGACCTACCCCAAAACCAAACATTAATATATATACTAGCGGGGCCCGTTGCAAAAATGCAACTAACGGGTAAAAAAATTATGCGATTTGCGTGTGAACGTGGATGAAGCGAGGAGGAGTGTGTGTTAAATTAAATATATGAAGAAACCTGAAGTTACAGTGACCTTGCAACGCATGCCGTGTACCCGTTGTATATAATGTTATGTAGTGCAGCGCTTGCATTAAAATGTAATTTCCCAGGAATTTGAATAGAACCATTACAGTTAAGTTGACCATGAGGTTACAGTGACCTTGCAACGCATGCCGAGCAACCGTTGTATATCATTTTATATATTGCAAGCACTTGCATTAAAATGTTATTTCCCGGGAATGGGGATGGAACCATTACAGTTAAGTTGACCCCGAGGTTACAGTGACCTTGCAACGCATGCCGGGAACCCGTTGTATATAATGTTATAATATAGTGCAGACGTTTGCAAGGCGCTTGCATTATAATGTAGTTTCCCGGAACTCGGAATGGAACCGTTACAGTTAAGTTGACCCCGAGGTTACAGTGATCTTGCAACGCATGCCGGGTAACCGTTGTATATAATGTTATGTAGAAATAAAAATCCCCAAAGATGACCTTTATTGGATAACCAACACTCATGCCGTAGGTCACCCTAAGTGGTTCGCTACGTTTGGTGATTTAGTAGGGGTGCCCGGATTTATGGGGTGAGGTTTGTCTAGGTCTTGGAGGCGGATGACCAGGACACACTGAACCCCAGATTCCTACCCACCCCTTAAACCCTTTTCCTTCTCAGAACTCTCATCTCCTTCTTTGCCTTAAAAAACCCTCCATCCAGCATCTCCAAAGATGACATGACCGTGAGGGAAATTATTTTCCTCAGGGTCTCCTGTGTGGAGCTTTTTCCTCCCCCCCTCTCGCGCTTCATTAATTCATTCCCCGTACATTTAGTTTTCAAAAAGCGAGAAATGTGCACCTACTTCGGTCGCCCGGTTCATTATTGTATCCCGATTGATCATTATTGTATTCAGAAACCATCGCGGGAATGCACACATCAAATTCCAAAAGTCTCATCGCAATCGGATGAACCAACACCGATGTCAAAGGTCACCTAAGTGGTTCGCTACGTTTGATGACTTAGCAGGGGTGCCCGGGTTCATGGGATGAGGTTTGTCTAGGTCTTGGTGGCGGATACGTTTGACCTACCACTGCATGGCGGGCTGGATTGGAGGAGACTGATTGAGGGAGGCTTTTTATCTCTCCAGCCAGATTCTCCCAACCCTTCGCCTCGCACCGCAGTGTGAGGAATAGATTCATACGTCCGTTACTCCTGGCCACACTGACCCCCAGATTCCTACCCACCCCTCATACCCTTTTCCTTCTTATATCTTCTTCTCCTTTCTTTCCCTCAAAAATCCCTCCACACAGCATCCTCAAAGATGACATAGGCCCCTAGGGAAATTGTTTTCCTCGGTGCCTCCTGTGTGGAGCTAATGTAAAAAAAAGTTTAGCAATGCATAATTTCATGATGCCAGAGCTCACTATTGTATATAGAAACCAATGAATGGTTCCCGGGGCGGCGATACCAATTCCACGTTGAATGATTATCATTAAAATACAAAATACAAAAAAAGCGGTATGTAAATTTAATATTTTTGAAAAAAATTATACCATTCCACTTCAAGCAATTTTATTATACATTTACAAAAAAATCATAAGCAATATCATCAGATTTTGAGTTGTTATGTGCATGTAGGTACCTGCATAGATTCTATGTAGAGGTACCTGCACATACGTAAAAAAAACATATGAAATATATTTAGGCTGGGTTTTTCAAAAAATTTATTTAAAAATCTTCAATTTTTCAAGTTAATTTTAACGTTCTGTGAAAGTTCTGTTCAAATTCTATTCAAGTTCCGTAATAATTTCTGTTTTGAAATAATAGTTTAAATAAATAATAATAAATATTATAAGTTTTGAAGATAATTGAATAAATAAAAACCGCACATTACGTGAAAATGAACTTTACTAATTTAAAAATAACATTCATACCAACAGTGGTTATCCAGAAGCAACCTCCGTGTTCCTACATATTTCAAATATTACCATCTTGGATGATTTTTTTCATTTCATATCATTAATTTTCGATTTAACATTTAAAGGAAAAAATCTCGTAAGATGGTACCTACCTAGTACATACCGAGAAAAATAATGTTTGTTTAGGTACCTACTTACGCGTTTTCTCAATAAATACTTAGCGAATTAGCAATAATTCAATAGAACGGTAGGTACCTACCGCGATTTTCTGCATTTAAATCATTCACATTTTTAACGCCAGTACCTACCTCGAGTTTATATTAACTGGCTGGAAAATTATGCATTGTTGATGATAGATCGATTTCAGAAAATGTCAGAAAAATTTCAATATTTGATGCAATATAGTGTAACATTTTAAATGGGAAGCTACACATGTTTTTATTTTAAAAGTTTCTTAAACTTGTATACCTTCTATTTAATCAAAAACATTTCGTGCAAAATGTTTGCTTTCGCCGCAATCTAAGTTCCCGCAAAGGGCCTTTAAAATGTCAATTTTTCTACGCTATTAAAGAGAACGCCGTTAAAAAAATTCGAATAAATCCCTAGAAAAATCAGTTTTGTATGGGAAATCTCTTTACTGAACGGTTCGACGTTTTTTAACGGGTGAACCTGTCGGCGAGAAATATAACTGAGGTCGAATTTCTTCGTCGGTGAGAGATCTAATTGTAGTTTTCGCCGTTTGGGAGCGCTGTTGACCCTGCGTCATCTTTTTTATATGAAATCTGGTCTGACCCGCAGAGAACGCCGTCCGTGCCCCCTTTCGGGCCAAATTGATCTCTGCGGTCGGCGAAACTCGAGGAGCGACGGTCGATTATCGCCTGCGGGCCGAGGGGGGCGAGGGAAATCGAAAGGGCGTAAGCGTCTTTTTCGTTTTTAAGCGACAATACGCCGTAAGGTCTTGCGGATCGAGGGGGAAAAGAGTCGATTATCGGATCACCAAAACGCGTTTTTTTGGAACGGCCGTTTGTATGAAATCCCGGTCCACAAGCCTTGCTAGGCCAAATCGACCTCTGCGGTCGGTGAAACTGGACAGGCAGAGTAGTCGATTTTCGCCTGTACCCGGAGGGCTAAAAAAAAAAGTGAGTTTTCCTGACCTACCCCAAAACCAAACATTAATATATACTAGGTTTTGCCCGTTGCAGAAGCAACTGACGGGTTTAAACACTATGCGATTTGACGTGTGAACGTGGATGAAGCGAGGAAGAGTGTGTGTTAAATTAAATATATGAAGAAACCTGAGGTTACAGTGACCTTGCAACGCATGCCGGGTACCCGTTGTATATTATGTTATGTAGTGCAGCGCTTGCATTAAAATGTAATTTCCCAGGAATTGGAATGGAACCATTACAGTTAAGTTGACCCCGAGGTTACAGTGACCTTGCAACGCATGCCGAGTAACCGTTGTATATTATGTTATAAATTGCAGGCGCTTGCATTAAAATTTTATTTCCCGGGAATCGGGATGAAACCATTACAGTAAAGTTGACCCCTAGGTTACAGTGACCTTGCAACGCATACCGGGTACCCGTTGTATATAATGTTATATAGTGCAGGCGCTTGCTTTAAAATGTTATTTCCCGAGAATTGGGATGGAACCATTACAGTTAAGTTGACCCCGAGGTTACAGTGACCTTGCAACGCATGCCGTGTACCCGTTGTATATTATGTTATAAATTGCAGGCGCTTGCATTAAAATTTTATTTCCCGGGAATCGGGATGAAACCATTACAGTAAAGTTGACCCCTAGGTTACAGTGACCTTGCAACGCATGCCGGGTACCCGTTGTAAATAATGTTATATAGTGCAGGCGCTTGCATCATAATGTAGTTTCCGGGGACTTGGGATGGAACCATTAGAGTTTAGTTGACCCTGAGGTTAAAGTGGCCTTGCAACGCATGCCGGGTACCCGTAGTATATAATGTTACATAGTGCAGGCGCTTGCATTATAATGTAGTTTCCGGGGACTTGGGATGGAACCATTAGAGTTTAGTTGACCTTGAGGTTAAAGTGGCCTCGGAACGCATGCCGGGTACCCGTAGTATATAATGTTACATAGTGCAGGCGCTTGCATTATAATGTAGTTTCCCAGGACTTCGGATGGAAACATTACAGTTTTATTGACCCCGAGGTTAAAGCGGCCTTGCAACGCATGCCGGGTACCCGTTGTATGTAATTTTATAAAGTGCATAATTTTATAATGTTGTTTCCCGGGACTTGGTAGGGAACCATTACGGTTTAGTTGACCCCGAAGTTAAAGTGGCCTCGCAACGCATGCCGGGTACCCGCTGTATATAATTAATTTATTTACGCACAAATAGTCCATTAACAATAACAATCGGTTGCACGGTTTAGCAGTGCAAAATTTCATTATGCCGGAGCTCACTATTGTAGTTGTATTGTATTTCATTTTGCAAGTGTAAGTACTAAGTAGGTACTTTGTTGTAATATTTCACCAAAACGACGCCATTATGCTGTTGAGCATAAAATAATTTTCACTACAAATAAATTCATTCAATATCATGTTTTGATTTTTAAATGAAAAAAGTCCCCGCAAGTAAGTACCTACCTAGAACACGCGTAATGTATATATATATACAATGTTCAAATAGAACACACTTAAAAATAAAAAAAATAATTAATAAAAAAATTGACAATTCTTTAAATTTTTCTAGTAAATTTTCAGTTCTATAAAGTTCCGTTCGAGTTCTGTAATTATTTCAGTTTTGTGATGTAACTGGTCTGTAATGATAAAACAATAGAATTTGAGTAGAACCATCACAGAACGTGAAAATTAACTTTAAAAAAGTTCAATTATTCTGTATCATCGAAACAACCTTACCTTAGTATTTATTGCATTAAAACCTAATTCGTTGTGTAGGTACCCATTCAGGTAGGTGCCTGCGCATTTCCTTAGATTCCGGCAATCTTAGCTTTTTTCATCATATTTGCAATACTACCGAAATAAGTAGGTACCTACCCCGAATGAAAAACGTGTTAATTTGACTGGCCAGCAAATATTTAAACTTCCGATGGAATCTGTGAGCGCGTATTTTGATGATTTTTTTTCGGAAAATTTCGAGTTTTGTCAGCATCTCCTGACGTATTTTATATGAGAATCATATGTTTTATTGGTGTTAAAAGTTGCGGAATCTATCCGGCTATCGTATTTTCAAAAAACATCTAGCCCGGAATCGGTTTTTCGGCGGTAATGTCGTTTTCCGAAAAACAACGACCGAAACCGCCGAGAGTTCCGTTTTGTTAGGCTAAAAATTTGACATCTGAGATCCTGACCTATGTCAATAGTCCTATATAGCATTTTCCTTTGTGAAATTAGCGGGTTTTTTCCTAAATTTTTTTTTTCAAACGCCGTCTGTCGGCGGGAAATATAATCGAGTGATTCGAGTAGAGCTTCTAGTTTTCGCCGCCGATTCGTATCGGAGAATAAATCCCTGTATATATTTCACTTTGTCGGAAAAAAATTACCCCCAGTTTCCATTCGGAATTTGCTTCAACCGAAAGTGAACCTTGAGGTGGGTGAAACGCAAAGGGCGTACTGGTCGTTTTTGCGTCGACGAAAAAGTGACCTTTTCCCGACCTACCCCAAAACCAAACAATACTATATATACTAGGTTTTGCCCGTTGCAGAAGCAACTGACGGGTTTAAACACTATGCGATTTGACGTGTGAACGTGGATGAAGCGAGGAAGAGTGTGTGTTAAATTAAATATATGAAGAAACCTGAGGTTACAGTGACCTTGCAACGCATGCCGGGTACCCGTTGTATATAATGTTATGTAGTGCAGCGCTTGCATTAAAATGTAATTTCCCAGGAATTGGAATGGAACCATTACAGTTAAGTTGACCCCGAGGTTACAGTGACCTTGCAACGCATGCCGAGTAACCGTTGTATATAATGTTATAAATTGCAGGCGCTTGCATTAAAATTTTATTTCCCGGGAATCGGGATGAAACCATTACAGTAAAGTTGACCCCTAGGTTACAGTGACCTTGCAACGCATACCGGGTACCCGTTGTATATAATGTTATATAGTGCAGGCGCTTGCTTTAAAATGTTATTTCCCGGGAATTGGGATGGAACCATTACAGTTAAGTTGACCCCGAGGTTACAGTGACCTTGCAACGCATGCCGTGTATCCGTTGTATATTATGTTATAAATTGCAGGCGCTTGCATTAAAATTTTATTTCCCGGGAATCGGGATGAAACCATTACAGTAAAGTTGACCCCTAGGTTACAGTGACCTTGCAACGCATGCCGGGTACCCGTTGTATATAATATTATATAGTGCAGGCGCTTGCCTTATAATGTAGTTTCTGGGGACTTGGTATGGAACCATTAGAGTTTAGTTGACCCTGAGGTTAAAGTGGCCTTGCAACGCATGCCGGGTACCCGTAGTATATAATGTTACATAGTGCAGGCGCTTGCATTATAATGTAGTTTCCCAGGACTTCGGATGGAAACATTACAGTTTTATTGACCCCGAGGTTAAAGCGGCCTTGCAACGCATGCCGGGTACCCGTTGTATATAATTTTATAAAGTGCATAATTTTATAATGTTGTTTCCCGGGACTTGGTAGGGAACCATTACGGTTTAGTTGACCCCGAAGTTAAAGTGGCCTCGCAACGCATGCCGGGTACCCGCTGTATATAATTAATTTATTTACGCACAAATAGTCCATTAACAATAACAATAACAATCGGTTGCAAGGTTTAGCAGTGCAAAATTTCATTATGCCGGAGCTCACTATTGTAGTTGTATTGTATTTCATTTTGCAAGTGTAAGTACTAAGTAGGTACTTTGTTGTAATATTTCACCAAAACGACGCCATTATGCTGTTGAGCATAAAATAATTTTCACTACAAATAAATTCATTCAATATCATGTTTTGATTTTTAAATGAAAAAAGTCCCCGCAAGTAAGTACCTACCTAGAACACGCGTAATGTATATATATATATACAATGTTCAAATAGAACACACTAAAAAATTTAAAAAAAAATTAATAAAAAAAAATTTCTAGTAAATTTTCAGTTCTATAAAGTTCCGTTCGAGTTCTGTAATTATTTCAGTTTTGTGATGTAACTGGTCTGTAATGATAAAACAATAGAATTTGAGTAGAACCATCACAGAACGTGAAAATTAACTTAAAAAAGTTCAATTATTCTGTATCATCGAAACAACCTTACCTTAGTATTTATTGCATTAAAACCTAATTCGTTGTGTAGGTACCCATTCAGGTAGGTACCTGCGCATTTCCTTAGATTCCGGCAATCTTAGCTTTTTTCATCATATTTGCAATACTACCGAAATAAGTAGGTACCTACCCCGAATGAAAAACGTGTTAATTTGAACTGGCCGGCAAATATTTAAACTTCCGATGGAATCTGTGAGCGCGTATTTTGATGATTTTTTTTCGGATAATTTCGAGTTTTGTCAGCATCTCCTGACGTATTTTATATGAGAATCATATGTTTTATTGGTGTTAAAAGTTGCGGAATCTATCCGGCTATCGTATTTTCAAAAAACATCTAGCCCGGAATCGGTTTTTCGGCGGTAATGTCGTTTTCCGAAAAACAACGACCGAAACCGCCGAGAGTTCCGTTTTGTTAGGCTAAAAATTTGACATCTGAGATCCTGACCTATGTCAATAGTCCTATATAGCATTTTCCTTTGTGAAATTAGCGGGTTTTTTCGTCATTTTTTTTTTTCAAACGCCGTCTGTCGGCGGGAATTATAATCGAGTGATTCGAGTAGAGCTTCTAGTTTTCGCCGCCGATTCGTATCGGAGAATAAATCCCTGTATATATTTTTTTTGTCGAAAAAAAAAAACTCCCAGCTTCCATGTCTGAATTTGCTTCGACCGAAAGTGAACCTTGAGGTGGGTGAAACGCAAAGGGCGTACTGGTCGTTTTTGCGTCAACAGAAAAGTGCGCGGAAAAAGAGCTTTCCCAAAGTGAACAATACTATATATACTAGGTTTTGCCCGTTGCAGAAGCAACTGACGGGTTTAAACACTATGCGATTTGACGTGTGAACGTGGATGAAGCGAGGAAGAGTGTGTGTTAAATTAAATATATGAAGAAACCTGAGGTTACAGTGACCTTGCATCGCATGCCGGGTACCCGTTGTATATTATGTTATGTAGTGCAGCGCTTGCATTAAAATGTAATTTCCCAGGAATTGGAATGGAACCATTACAGTTAAGTTGACCCCGAGGTTACAGTGACCTTGCAACGCATGCCGAGTAACCGTTGTATATTATGTTATAAATTGCAGGCGCTTGCATTAAAATTTTATTTCCCGGGAATCGGGATGAAACCATTACAGTAAAGTTGACCCCTAGGTTACAGTGACCTTGCAACGCATACCGGGTACCCGTTGTATATAATGTTATATAGTGCAGGCGCTTGCTTTAAAATGTTATTTCCCGGGAATTGGGATGGAACCATTACAGTTAAGTTGACCCCGAGGTTACAGTGACCTTGCAACGCATGCCGTGTACCCGTTGTATATTATGTTATAAATTGCAGGCGCTTGCATTAAAATTTTATTTCCCGGGAATCGGGATGAAACCATTACAGTAAAGTTGACCCCTAGGTTACAGTGACCTTGCAACGCATGCCGGGTACCCGTTGTATATAATGTTATATAGTGCAGGCGCTTGCATCATAATGTAGTTTCCGGGGACTTGGGATGGAACCATTAGAGTTTAGTTGACCCTGAGGTTAAAGTGGCCTTGCAACGCATGCCGGGTACCCGTAGTATATAATGTTACATAGTGCAGGCGCTTGCATTATAATGTAGTTTCCCAGGACTTCGGGTGGAAACATTACAGTTTTATTGACCCCGAGGTTAAAGCGGCCTTGAAACGCATGCCGGGTACCCGTTGTATATAATTTTATAAAGTGCATAATTTTATAATGTTGTTTCCCGGGACTTGGTAGGGAACCATTACGGTTTAGTTGACCCCGAAGTTAAGGTGGCCTCGCAACGCATGCCGGGTACCCGCTGTATATAATTAATTTATTTACGCACAAATAGTCCATTAACAATAACAATCGGTTGCACGGTTTAGCAGTGCAAAATTTCATTATGCCGGAGCTCACTGTTGTAGTTGTATTGTATTTTATTTTGCAAGTGTAACTACTAAGTAGGTACTTTGTTGTAATATTTCACCAAAACGACGCCATTATGCTGTTGAGCATAAAATAATTTTCACTACAAATAAATTCATTCAATATCATGTTTTGATTTTTAAATGAAAAAAGTCCCCGCAAGTAAGTACCTACCTAGAACACGCGTAATGTATATATATATACAATGTTCAAATAGAACACACTTAAAAATAAAAAAAATAATTAATAAAAAAATTGACAATTCTTTAAATTTTTCTAGTAAATTTTCAGTTCTATAAAGTTCCGTTCGAGTTCTGTAATTATTTCAGTTTTGTGATGTAACTGGTCTGTAATGATAAAACAATAGAATTTGAGTAGAACCATCACAGAACGTGAAAATTAACTTTAAAAAAGTTCAATTATTCTGTATCATCGAAACAACCTTACCTTAGTATTTATTGCATTAAAACCTAATTCGTTGTGTAGGTACCCATTCAGGTAGGTGCCTGCGCATTTCCTTAGATTCCGGCAATCTTAGCTTTTTTCATCATATTTGCAATACTACCGAAATAAGTAGGTACCTACCCCGAATGAAAAACGTGTTAATTTGACTGGCCAGCAAATATTTAAACTTCCGATGGAATCTGTGAGCGCGTATTTTGATGATTTTTTTTCGGAAAATTTCGAGTTTTGTCAGCATCTCCTGACGTATTTTATATGAGAATCATATGTTTTATTGGTGTTAAAAGTTGCGGAATCTATCCGGCTATCGTATTTTCAAAAAACATCTAGCCCGGAATCGGTTTTTCGGCGGTAATGTCGTTTTCCGAAAAACAACGACCGAAACCGCCGAGAGTTCCGTTTTGTTAGGCTAAAAATTTGACATCTGAGATCCTGACCTATGTCAATAGTCCTATATAGCATTTTCCTTTGTGAAATTAGCGGGTTTTTTCCTAAATTTTTTTTTTCAAACGCCGTCTGTCGGCGGGAAATATAATCGAGTGATTCGAGTAGAGCTTCTAGTTTTCGCCGCCGATTCGTATCGGAGAATAAATCCCTGTATATATTTCACTTTGTCGGAAAAAAATTACCCCCAGTTTCCATTCGGAATTTGCTTCAACCGAAAGTGAACCTTGAGGTGGGTGAAACGCAAAGGGCGTACTGGTCGTTTTTGCGTCGACGAAAAAGTGACCTTTTCCCGACCTACCCCAAAACCAAACAATACTATATACTAGGTTTTGCCCGTTGCAGAAGCAACTAACGGGTTAAAACACTGTGCGATTTGATGTGTGAACGTGGATGATGCGAGGAGTGTGTGTTCAGTAAGTATTTGAAGAAAAAAAAAACGATGTTTGAATGTAGACGAAGAGAGGTGTGTGCGCCACATAGAGGGCACAGGCAGTAGACTGCTCAATTTGGTACACCTACTATAGGGCCACTTCGGCCAACTGGTTCAAAGAGTTCAGTATGGGCCTAAAAGTAATTTTTTTTGGAATTTTTATAATATTGAAATTTTATGGATCTTAAATGTTTTTCGGATTTTAAAATGTTTTGGATTTTGAAATTTTTTGGAAATTAAAATATTTATCGATTTTGAAATTTTTTGGATTTTAAAATTTTTTGGATTTTAAAATTTTTTTCGATTTTGAAATTTTTTGGAGTTTAAAATTTTTTTATTTTAAAATTTTTGGGATTTTGAAATTTTTTGGATTTTTAAATTTTTTCGATTTTTAAATTTTATTGATTTCAAATTTTTTGGATTTTAGAATTTTTTGGATTTAAAAATTTTTTGGATTTTAAACTTTTTTCCGATTTTTAAATTTTTTGGATTTAAATTTTTTTGGATTTTAAAATTTTTTGGATTTTTAAATTTTTTGGATTTTAAATTTTTGAACTTCAAAAAATTTTTTGGATTTAAAATTTTTTTTGATTTTGAAATTTTTTAGATTTTAAAATTTTTTCGATTTTAAAATTTTTTGGATTTAAAAATTTTATGAAATTTAAAATTTTTTGGATTTTAAAATTATTGAACTTTAAAATTTTTTGGATTTTAAAATTTTTTGGATTTAAAATTTTTTTTGATTTTGAAATTTTTTAGATTTTAAAATTTTTTCGATTTTAAAATTTTTTGGATTTAAAAATTTTATGAAATTTAAAATTTTTTGAATTTTAAAATTTTATGAAATTTAAAATTTTTTGGATTTTAAAATTTTTTGTATTTTGAAATTGGTTATCAAAATAACGTAATATAATTTAGGGCCCCCTAGGTCGAGAGGTAAGACTCTCGACTCGCAATCCGAAGATTGCAGGTTCAAACTCGATGTGTGCAAATAATTTTTGATCGATTAGTTTGTGTTATATCTCATTAACGCTAATTAACTTATAAAGTATAAGTTCTAGTGTAAAACCACCATTCAGAATCGAAACTTTGTTTGAAATGGCTTTGGCCGTGTTTACTTACCAGATCTGAGGTTTAATTTGGGAGGCGGGAATGGGAACCGCCGCCCCAGGAACCTTTATTGGATAACCAACACCTCTGCCATAGGTCACCATTTTATACATAAAGAATCGAAGGTCCCCAAAGTTTCATCGCAACCGAAGAACTAACACAGAACGTGAAAATTAACTTTTAAAAAAGTGTGCTTTAGACCACATGACTGAAGAAAAACTTCACTAACTTTTGTTGGATACCAGCTGTATATAATGTTATATAGTGCAGGCGCTGGCATTATAATGTATTTTCCCGGAACTTGGGATGAAACCATTACAGTTTAATTGACCCCGAGGTTAAAGTGGCATTGCAACGCAAGCCGGGTACCCGCTGTATATAATGTTATAATACTCAAGAACTCTTTGAAAAGTCATTAAATGCTATTAAAAATATAATTTTAAAATAGCCGTTAACCCTAACCTATTTTTTATATTTTATTTATTATCACTCTTTATGACCTTTCTGAGGTGGTTCTGAGTTGGTTTCATTCTGAGTTGGCTGGTCACCCTCTGTATTATGTACCATATACCATTAGATTATACCATAGTCCATAGTGCATACAGTGTCACAGTCAGCCATGGTGCTTTCAGCGAACTGTTGAAGAAAAATTAATAGTAATAATTATATTTGCACATCTAATTTGCAGTTGAAGTTTCTTCCGAGGAAAATATTACAATAATTTCACAATGCCAGAGCTCACTATTCTATACAGAAAGAACTGGATGCACACATCAAATCGCCAAGGTTTCATAGCAATCGGATATTTGACAGGTGAATGTGGATGAAGCGAGGAGCGCTTGTTGAATTAAATATACAAAGAAAAAACGATGTTTGAATGTGGATAAGGCGAGGAGTGTACGCCTACAAAGGGCACAGGAAGTCGACCGCTCAATTCCATATACCTGCTCTCGGGCCGATTCGGTCGCCCGGTTCAAGGCGTTCAGTACGGGCCTTCTCTCGCAAAAGGGGGCCGCGGAGATGCCAGCTCAGTTTTTCACTGCGCCATTCCGGTTGTGCAGGTCGATACGCGTAATTTGATACCTGTATGCATAATTTCCTGCTGCAAAGAAGACTTACCAACTCTCTCACTCTACGTATGAATGTATGTTTACAGTTCAGGTAGCAATTGAAAAGCTGAAGTGATAGCGTTGCCAACTCTATGACTTTTTAGATCTACGTATTTTAGGCCTTTCCTGTACACCTACGAACTTCAGTCGCAGAATCTACATATTTACTTTGAAATTGTACAAATTGAAAAAATTACTTAACTCATTAGGCTGAATAAGTATATTTTCAGTTACTTTATTTAAAGACAGAGGCGCCCCTGTCTGCGAGACAAATTATGTGGCGCGGACTCCAACAAACGTTCTGTTTCATACTGCTAGAGTCCGTGCCACATAAGAAGTCCTGCAGATGGAAGTGCTTGACTATTTTCAGGATTATTTCCAACAAATCTTACCAAGTTGGACCGTGAATGGAGAACTCCAAGAAACACAAATCTTCCATTTCAAGAAGTTTCAGTTTCCCTTACTGGTCCAGTTTATATAAAGAAGTATGTCATTTTGCTACCAGCAGCTCCCCAATACCAGTACCGATTATACCTACTCTCTTCATTACCGAGTTCCACCCATCAGACACACAGCACTTATACGACAACATTACACTACAAAAGTTATTAACTTGCCTCAAAGCAGTGCGAATGTCGAGCATCTGTTTTCTGCGATCAATTTGACAAAAACTAAAGTCAGAAACAGACTTTCTAATGACACGCTTACTTTTCATAAAAAGTGGCTAAAAAACAAACAGCGAGCCTTCATTAATATTTTAATAAATATAATTTGACTGAAAATTGAGTATTATATTCTTAAACCATAATTTACAATACCAGAGATGAAAAGGGGTTAATACGCTAATATTGCAAGTATGAAGAACGGTTCAAATGCTGTCAGTACAGCACCCTACATACAGTTTCCTCTGGGAGTTCTATCTCTCTAACCCGTAAGCTGCGGATTGCATGTATAGTCGTTTTTAATGTTATTTCGTTTTTGTAAATAATTATGTGTAAAAACGAAATTACTAAAGCTTTTGGTATAGGTATTTGTAAACATTGACAATGTAATATCTTATGACATTCAGGAGTTTCCTCAGAAAAGAGTAAGTAAAAACACATTTTGTATTCAGGAAAATACACCAGCCAAAATAATACTGCAGAATAATTCAGCAGCTTATGGATTAATTAAATTGTAAAACAAAATACATGTTTTATTCAGTTTCACCTACACTAACTTCTTCATTTCAAGAAGAAAAAAAAAGTATGTGGATCTATGAACTTTTCATATACAAATTTTACTAATACTACATAATTTTCTAATCTGGCCTACGCCTTTTTCAAAATCCGAGTTGGCAACACTACAGGAATGATGTGTGATTCCATCCTTCCCGCTGCGATGAAAGGCAAGGGGTTGAGTCCTGGAGAGAACAAAGGTCTCCCTCAACCAGTCTCCCAATTTCATAATCACTTTTGTTCTATTGTACTATTCATAAATATAACCAGTAAATATTTACTTACTTTTTTTTCAAAATACTCCGTATCATTTAGTGGTCGGCAAACTTATTAGCCAAATCTGTGCATTATAACGATTCAAAAAAAATTTGAGAGCAAATCTGTTTGATTTAGTAAACATTTATCATAATTTTAGTACTTCATTAAATTATGGGTACGCTGAATAAAATTTGATAATAAAATTTTATTCATTGATAACAAAATATTATGTTATTAAGGGATACATAAATTGTATTCCTTAATTACAAAAGCGTCATGCGGCTCGAATTTGATAAGAATGTAAAAGTTTTTTAATTTCCAGAAATGGTAAATAATGCATTTTAATTTTCATTTAAAAAACAGACTACTTATAAGTACTATAAATACATGAAGAAAAAATAACCTTTTTATAAGTTTTCTTGCTTCAATTGTATTATTCAGCATAACGTAAAATAAAAAAAATTACACATTTTGAAGCAAACAAAAAGTCAGAAATCAAGATTTGTATAATATTTATAATGCAAAAAAATTGATGAACATATTATTTATTTAATTTTATTTGAGGGAAATTAAATTACATTCACAGACTTCTACAGTCGTACTCTCACGGAACATCGCCTTGCACCACAGTGGGAGGGATGGATTCATCCGTCTGACAGTTAGTAAAATTTGTACAATCGTTAAAGTTTCTAGATTGCTTATATAATTAATGCATTTGTTTTTTATTGAAAATGAATTCTTTTGAAAACCATATGGGATAATGAGAAGCCTTAAAAATTAATTATAGGAACATAAGTTAAAGAAAAACAATAAGTTCCTTCGAAGTGTTTAAGAATGAATAAAATTTTTGTGCTTGATCAGTTATATTGTTACCAGCCTAGCGATACCGTATTTTTTGTGAGATCGTTATTGGATAACGGACGTAATCTCCTGTCAGATTTGTGTGATTTTTAAGTCATATATTTTAGTTTAGATCGATTTAAACATAAATTCCTGCAAGTAAGCATGATTATTTTCTCATTTAATGTACGTTGTACATAGAAAACGCAAATAACAGCCATAAAAATCACACAAATTTGACAGGAGATTACGTCTGTTATCCAATAACGATCTCACAAAAAATAAGGAATCGCTAGGCAGTCTCTTAAATGACAAATCTAAATGGTCAAAATAATCAACAATATATGATTTTTCTATTTTTTTTAAAATTTATCTGCCTATAACGTATCTTTAAAATACTTTGGACACGTTGATCGCCAAACTGAGGACTCCAACTTGGAGAAACTCATAGTCACTGACAAAGTAGAAGGCAGAGGAAGGTCACCGCAGCGCTGAAGTGACCAAGTATCACTGGCGTCTCTGGTACGTCGATGTCCTTCGCTCTCCACATAGCGCAGGACTGCGGGGACCGGAAGAAAGAGCCTTATCCACCATGGAAATTGGAGTAGAGCACACGATCCTCAGCAAATGAAGAATCTCCACGGGATATAATCAATATTGCGTCGGTACAGCCAGTCGATATCAGTGCATCTTCATATCGTAGTATCTTGAAACATAAATATTATTTAAATTCAGTAATTACACAACGAAGTTTGATTTTCAAATAAAATTCTTTATAACAAAATCAGATATATAATGACTTTGATTGACATGATTCCTTACACAGTTGATTTTAAAGCTGGGTCCACACATGTTCTTTTGTCCGTTCCGTTCCTCCGTTCCGTATCAGCGTCGCGATCAAGAACGCTAGTTTGGACGCCCGTTCGGAACGGTACGGTGTTACGGAGGTACGATACGGGTAGAGGTACGCCCCGATCCATCGGGAGTCGGTTTATTCGGCCCGTTCAAAGGCGATACGATACGGGTATGCGCCAGTCTGGACGCGATCGCGGCATGCGCAGGTCGTTCTCTCTGTCGAATGGAATGAACACGCGATGCCGATGATCGCAGCGACGTTACGGAGGTACGGGCTATTTTTACTTGCGTCCAGAGTTTTTGATACGGAACGGAGGTACGGAACGGAACGGACAAAAGAACATGTGTGGACCCAGCTTAAGCATATAACACTTGCTTTCCTTGCGTCCAATACAACATCAGTCTTACAGCCAATGGATCAAGGAATAAACGGTCACTCAAAACTAATTTTAGAAAGAATCTTGTGCTTAAAATGTCACAAAGTACCATTTACAATTGTTTCAAACATGCAGGATTCAACCATGACGGTTTAACTGTTCAAACAGCAGAACATAACAGATGAAAATTTTAAGGTTGTTTATTTTCTACAAAATGCTTTGTATGACGTCCGATCATTTGTCATTTTCCTTCGAAGTCATTATCTTCTGGATTGCCGTTTGTCACCCGGTGGCCGCGAGGTGACCGCGGCACTTTTGAAGGTTAAAACAATAGGAAATACATAATTATCTGGTAGATTGCTCTATTTTTTAAAGAAAATAATAAATAAATACCTTTTTAAAATGAATTCCTTTGATCAAGAGTCTTTTTTTTTGTAAGCTTGCTTCGTTAAATATCTACGCACTTTGCGTTTTCGTGTCACTTTCACTTTCAGTATAAATATACCAACATCTTAATTTATCCAATATCTCTGGGGGCATTTTCAAAATCTTTCCTGTAAGTAAATAAATTACGATTTAGATCATTTTCAAAATCTTTCCCGTAAGAAATGACGATTTAGGTTATATCATACGTCTGACGTGTTAGCTCATTTTCGAGCTA
Organism: Limnephilus marmoratus; assembly: GCA_917880885.1. Taxonomy (NCBI): domain Eukaryota; kingdom Metazoa; phylum Arthropoda; class Insecta; order Trichoptera; family Limnephilidae; genus Limnephilus; species Limnephilus marmoratus. The sequence goes on from OU862922.1 coordinate 14,646,346, forward strand.
ATCTGTCTATAAGTTGCATAAAATTATTAATAGAGTATTATTTCATATCATATATTGTATTCCTACCTATTTACAGTCAGCAATTTAGTTCCGTCACGTCAATAAATGAACAAAGCCATGAGCGACAGCCCGCCATATTGTTTACGAAAATAAATAGTTGTCATTTTGAACTTTGTTGAACACCAGGTTCAGTGTTGCCGTTTCTAAAAAAAACCTATTTCAGAGGTAAAATAATCTTATGTTTAGTAAGAAGTTTTTCGTAAACTTTTAATTGAGAGTATAAGAAAGCAACGAAACATAAATATATTAACTTTGATTCTTTATTATTCGTAACATTTTACAATATACCCGCAAATAGAATGAAAAAAACATGTTTTTGAAAAATTAACAACAAACACACCCGAAAAATATTTTTTTTTTACACATTTTTTTTGCTGTTTTCAAACTTGATATGCAGAACTCCATTTAAAATATATTTCCAAATAATAATATGATAGTATAAATGAGTTGAAAAAAAAAGAACAAACAATTTCACATGAGGTAGAAGAAATTCTACCACAACTTCAATAATTTATTTTTTCTAGTTAGTGTAGGTATATTTAAAGCAGTTAATTTAGGTATCCAATTAAATTTATATGAAATGTATTTTATATTTTAACGTATCCATATTATTTATTGTCAAAATTAACAATTTTAGTAAGAGACATTGTGAACCCGTATTAAAATCAATGAGACTACATTCCAAAATCAGCCATTCCAAAATCAAGCACCTGGCAACATTATATTAAGAAAGTCGCTGTATTGAGTCATGTTGAGTGCCCTTTTTTCGTGAATTGGAAATTTTTGTGTAAAATCAGACGACCCCGCCATTCGAACGGATAAAAATAGAACTACAACCGTATGCGATAGACATTTGATTTTTTCTAATGTGAACAATCCACACTCGCATTCCGCACCGCTAGATGTCTCCCGTAAAGTTTTGGCAAACGTATAAATTAAAATTAAAAATGTTTCCCGATCCAGAAAAAAAAACAAAAGCTCGTGCCGAAGACTTCGAAGGAGATTGAACCGTGAAGCCTTCCGAAATGCTGAACGCCAAGGTCCACTTTGGCTTGAGGATCGATGGCTGAAAATTCTCATACGATTTTAGTTACGCTGCCCGTTGACCGAAACTGACCTCTCAAAGTGTACGAATCTCGAGGAGCCGAAAGGTCGTTTTGGCGTGACGGGTTTGGCTTAATTTTTTCATACAAAAAAGAGTGAGTTTTCCTGACCTGCCCCAAAACTAAACAATACTATATATACTAGGTTTTGCCCGTTGCAGAAGCAACTGACGGGTTAAGACACTATGCGATTTGACGTGTGAACGTGGATGAAGCGAGGAGGAGTGTGTGTTAAATTAAATATATGAAGAAACCTGAGTTCACAGTGGCCTTGCAACGCATGCCGGGTACCCGTTGTATATAATGTTATGTAGTGCAGCGCTTGCATTAAAATGTAATTTCCCAGGAATTGGAATGGAACCATTACAGTTAAGTTGATCCCGAGGTTACAGTGACCTTGCAACGCATGCCGAGTAACCGTTGTATATCATGTTATATATTGCAGGCACTTGCTTTAAAATATTATTTCCCGGAAATTGGGATGGAACCATTACAGTTAAGTTGACCCCGAGGTTACAGTGACCTTGCAACGCATGCCGTGTACCCGTTGTATATTATGTTATAAATTGCAGGCGCTTGCATTAAAATTTTATTTCCCGGGAATCGGGATGAAACCATTACAGTAAAGTTGACCCCTAGGTTAAAGTCGCCTTGCAACGCATACCGGGTACCCGTTGTATATAATTTTATATAGTGCAGGTGCTTGCATTATAATGTAGTTTCCCGGTACTTGGGATGGAACCATTATAATTAAGTTGACCCCGAGGTTACAGTGACCTTGCAACGCATGCCGGGTACCCGTTGTATATACTGTTATAAAGTGCAGGCGCTTGCATTATAATGTAGTTTCCCAGGACTTCGGATGGAAACATTACAGTTTTATTGACCCCGAGGTTAAAGCGGCCTTGCAACGCATGCCGGGTACCCGTTGTATATAATTTTATAAAGTGCATAATTTTATAATGTTGTTTCCCGGGACTTAGTAGGGAACCATTACGGTTTAGTTGTCCCCGAAGATAAAGTGGCCTCGCAACGCATGCCGGGTACCCGCTGTATATAATTAATTTATTTACGCACAAATAGTCCATTAACAATAACAATCGGTTGCACGGTTTAGCAGTGCAAAATTTCATTATGCCGGAGCTCACTATTGTAGTTGTATTGTATTTCATTTTGCAAGTGTATGTACTAAGTAGGTACTTTGTTGTAATATTTCACCAAAACGACGCCATTATGCTGTTGAGCATAAAATAATTTTCACTACAAATAAATTCATTCAATATCATGTTTTGATTTTTAAATGAAAAAAGTCCCCGCAAGTAAGTACCTACCTAGAACACGCGTAATGTATATATATATATATATTTTATTTTTTTTTTTTATTTAACAATGTTTAAATAGAACACACTTAAAAATAAAAAAATAATAATTAATAAAAAAAATTGACAATTCTTTAAATTTTTCTAGTAAATTTTCAGTTCCGATAGTTCCGTTCGAGTTCTGTAATTATTTATGCAATGTAACTGACCTTTAATGATAAAATAACAGAACTTGAGTAGAACCAATAAAGAACGTGAAAATTAACTTTAAAAAAGTTGAATTATTCAGTATCATCGAAACAACCTTACCATTGCATTAAAACCTAATTAATTGTGTATCTACGTATTCGGGTAGGTACCTGCGCATTTTCTTCTCTTTGCTTTTTTCATCATATTTGCAATACTACCGAAATAAGTAGGTACCTACCCCGAATGAATAACGTGTTAATTTGAACTGGCTAGCAAAATTTTAACTTCCGATGGAATCTGTAAGCGCGTGTTTTGATGATTTTTTTTCGGAAAATGTCGAATTTTGTCAGCATCTCCTGAACTATTTTATATGGGATGGGCATACAATTTTGGTTTTAAAAGTTGCGGAATTCTCTATTGTATTAGATTTTTGAAAAACATCCGAGCCGGGATCGGTTTTGGGGCCGCAATGCCGCGTACCGTAAAACCACTACCGAAAACCGTGAAAAGTCTGCTTTGTTAGGCTAAAAATTTGACGTCTGAGATCCCTGACCTGACTCAATATTCCTAGCATTTTCATTTGCATCGAAACTGATGGCCAAAATGACATCATTTTTTTGGAAACGCGAACCTGTCGGCGGGAAATGTAACCTGGCCGAATTGAGTGTAATTTTACTATTGGTTCTAGTTTTCGCCGTTGATTCGCGTCAGTTTTTCTGTGAATAAGGCGCTAATTTTGTCGAAAAAAACTGACCTCGCAAAATCAAAGTACTGAGGGTGCACTGAATTTGCTTTAACCGAAAGTGAACCTTGAGGTGGGTGAAACGTAAAGGGCGTACTGGTCGTTTTTGCGTCAACGAAAAAGTGCGCGGAAAAAGAGCTTTCCCAAAGTGAACAATACTATATACTAGGTTTTGCCCGTTGCAGAAGCAACTGACGGGTTAAGACACTATGCGATTTGACGTGTGAACGTGGATGAAGCGAGGAGGAGTGTGTGTTAAATTAAATATATGAAGAAACCTGAGTTCACAGTGGCCTTGCAACGCATGCCGGGTACCCGTTGTATATAATGTTATGTAGTGCAGCGCTTGCATTAAAATGTAATTTCCCAGGAATTGGAATGGAACCATTACAGTTAAGTTGATCCCGAGGTTACAGTGACCTTGCAACGCATGCCGAGTAACCGTTGTATATCATGTTATATATTGCAGGCACTTGCTTTAAAATATTATTTCCCGGGAATTGGGATGGAACCATTACAGTTAAGTTGACCCCGAGGTTACAGTGACCTTGCAACGCATGCCGTGTACCCGTTGTATATTATGTTATAAATTGCAGGCGCTTGCATTAAAATTTTATTTCCCGGGAATCGGGATGAAACCATTACAGTAAAGTTGACCCCTAGGTTAAAGTCGCCTTGCAACGCATACCGGGTACCCGTTGTATATAATTTTATATAGTGCAGGTGCTTGCATTATAATGTAGTTTCCCGGTACTTGGGATGGAACCATTATAATTAAGTTGACCCCGAGGTTACAGTGACCTTGCAACGCATGCCGGGTACCCGTTGTATATACTGTTATAAAGTGCAGGCGCTTGCATTATAATGTAGTTTCCCAGGACTTCGGATGGAAACATTACAGTTTTATTGACCCCGAGGTTAAAGCGGCCTTGCAACGCATGCCGGGTACCCGTTGTATATAATTTTATAAAGTGCATAATTTTATAATGTTGTTTCCCGGGACTTAGTAGGGAACCATTACGGTTTAGTTGACCCCGAAGATAAAGTGGCCTCGCAACGCATGCCGGGTACCCGCTGTATATAATTAATTTATTCACGCACAAATAGTCCATTAACAATAACAATCGGTTGCACGGTTTAGCAGTGCAAAATTTCATTATGCCGGAGCTCACTATTGTAGTTGTATTGTATTTCATTTTGCAAGTGTAAGTACTAAGTAGGTACTTTGTTGTAATATTTCACCAAAACGACGCCATTATGCTGTTGAGCATAAAATAATTTTCACTACAAATAAATTCATTCAATATCATGTTTTGATTTTTAAATGAAAAAAGTCCCCGCAAGTAAGTACCTACCTAGAACACGCGTAATGTATATATATATATATATATTTTATTATTTTTTTTTATTTAACAATGTTTAAATAGAACACACTTAAAAATAAAAAAATAATAATTAATAAAAAAAATTGACAATTCTTTAAATTTTTCTAGTAAATTTTCAGTTCTAGATAGTTCCGTTCGAGTTCTGTAATTATTTTAGTTTTGCAATGTAACTGACCTTTAATGATAAAATAACAGAACTTGAGTAGAACCAATAAAGAACGTGAAAATTAACTTTTAAAAAAGTTGAATTATTCAGTATCATCGAAACAACCTTACCATTGCATTAAAACCTAATTAATTGTGTATCTACGTATTCGGGTAGGTACCTGCGCATTTTCTTCTCTTTGCTTTTTTCATCATATTTGCAATACTACCGAAATAAGTAGGTACCTACCCCGAATGAATAACGTGTTAATTTGAACTGGCTAGCAAAATTTTAACTTCCGATGGAATCTGTAAGCGCGTGTTTTGATGATTTTTTTTCGGAAAATGTCGAATTTTGTCAGCATCTCCTGAACTATTTTATATGGGATGGGCATACAATTTTGGTTTTAAAAGTTGCGGAATTCTCTATTGTATTAGATTTTTGAAAAACATCCGAGCCGGGATCGGTTTTGGGGCCGCAATGCCGCGTACCGTAAAACCACTACCGAAAACCGTGAAAAGTCTGCTTTGTTAGGCTAAAAATTTGACGTCTGAGATCCCTGACCTGACTCAATATTCCTAGCATTTTCATTTGCATCGAAACTGATGGCCAAAATGACATCATTTTTTTGGAAACGCGAACCTGTCGGCGGGAAATGTAACCTGGCCGAATTGAGTGTAATTTTACTATTGGTTCTAGTTTTCGCCGTTGATTCGCGTCAGTTTTTCTGTGAATAAGGCGCTAATTTTGTCGAAAAAAACTGACCTCGCAAAATCAAAGTACTGAGGGTGCACTGAATTTGCTTGAACCGAAAGTGAACCTTGAGGTGGGTGAAACGTAAAGGGCGTACTGGTCGTTTTTGCGTCAACAAAAAAGTGCGCGGAAAAAGACCTTTCCCAAAACCAAACAATACTATATATACTAGGTTTTGCCCGTTGCAGAAGCAACTGACGGGTTAAGACACTATGCGATTTGACGTGTGAACGTGGATGAAGCGAGGAGGAGTGTGTGTTAAATTAAATATATGAAGAAACCTGAGTTCACAGTGGCCTTGCAACGCATGCCGGGTATATATAATGTTATGTAGTGCAGCGCTTGCATTAAAATGTAATTTCCCAGGAATTGGAATGGAACCATTACAGTTAAGTTGATCCCGAGGTTACAGTGACCTTGCAACGCATGCCGAGTAACCGTTGTATATCATGTTATATATTGCAGGCACTTGCTTTAAAATATTATTTCCCGGGAATTGGGATGGAACCATTACAGTTAAGTTGACCCCGAGGTTACAGTGACCTTGCAACGCATGCCGTGTACCCGTTGTATATTATGTTATAAATTGCAGGCGCTTGAATTAAAATTTTATTTCCCGGGAATCGGGATGAAACCATTACAGTAAAGTTGACCCCTAGGTTAAAGTCACCTTGCAACGCATACCGGGTACCCGTTGTATATAATTTTATATAGTGCAGGTGCTTGCATTATAATGTAGTTTCCCGGTACTTGGGATGGAACCATTATAATTAAGTTGACCCCGAGGTTACAGTGACCTTGCAACGCATGCCGGGTACCCGTTGTATATACTGTTATATAGTGCAGGCGCTTGCATTATAATGTAGTTTCCCAGGACTTCGGATGGAAACATTACAGTTTTATTGACCCCGAGGTTAAAGCGGCCTTGCAACGCATGCCGGGTACCCGTTGTATATAATTTTATAAAGTGCATAATTTTATAATGTTGTTTCCCGGGACTTGGTAGGGAACCATTACGGTTTAGTTGACCCCGAAGTTAAAGTGGCCTCGCAACGCATGCCGGGTACCCGCTGTATATAATTAATTTATTTACGCACAAATAGTCCATTAACAATAACAATCGGTTGCACGGTTTAGCAGTGCAAAATTTCATTATGCCGGAGCTCACTATTGTAGTTGTATTGTATTTCATTTTGCAAGTGTAAGTACTAAGTAGGTACTTTGTTGTAATATTTCACCAAAACGACGCCATTATGCTGTTGAGCATAAAATAATTTTCACTATAAATAAATTCATTCAATATCATGTTTTGATTTTTAAATGAAAAAAGTCCCTAGAAGTAAGTACCTACCTAGAACACGCGTAATTATTTTTTTTATTTAACAATGTCCAAATAGAACACACTTATAAAAAAAAAATATAATTAATAAAAAAAAATTCTCAATTCTTAAAACTTTTCTAGTAAATTTTCAGTTCTAGAAAGTTCCGTTCGAGTTCTGTAATTATTTCAGTTTTGTGATGTAACTGGCCTATATTGAGAAAAAACAGAATTTCAGTAGAAGCAACTCAGAACGTGAAAATTAACTTAAAAAAAGTTGAATTATTCAGTATCATCGAAACAACCTTACCTTAGTATTTATTGCATTAAAACCTAATTCGTTGTGTAGGTACCCGTTCAGGTAGGTACCTGCGCATTTCCTTAGATTCCGGCAATCCTTGCTTTTTTCATCATATTTGCAATACTACCGAAGTAAATAGGTACCTACCCCGAATGAAAAACGTGTTAATTTGAACTGGCCAGCAATAATTAAACTTCCGATGGAATCTGTGAGCACGTGTTTTGATGATTTTTTTTCGGAAAATTTCGTGTTTCGTCAGCATCTCCTGACGTATTTTATATGAGAATCATATGTTTTATTGGTGTTAAAAGTTGCGGAATCTATCCGGCTATCGTATTTTCAAAAAACATCTAGCCCGGAATCGGTTTTTTCGGCGGTAATGTCGTTTTCCGAAAAACAACGACCGAAACCGCCGAGAGTTCCGTTTTGTTAGGCTAAAAATTTGACATCTAAGATTTTGACCATAGACCTAGCATTTTCCTTTGAGGAAAATGCTAAGTCTTTTTTTGTCATTTTTTTTTTGAAACGCTATCTGTCGGCGGGAAATACAACCGAGCCGAATCGAGTGATTCGAGTAGAGCTTCTAGTTTTCGCCGCCGATTCGTATCGGAGAATAAATCCCTGTATATATTTCATTTTGTCGAAAAAAATTTGCTTACAGTTTTCAGTCCCAATTTGCTTCGACCGAAAGTGAACCTTGAGGTGGGTGAAACGCAAAGGGCGTACTGGTCGTTTTTGCGTCAACCAAAAAGTGCGCGGAAAAAGACCTCTCCCAAAACCAAACAATACTATATATATACTAGCTGGGCCCATTGCAAAAGCAATTTACGGGTTTAAACACTATGCGATTTGACGTGTGAACGTGGATGAAGCGAGGAGCGGGTGTGTGTTAAATTAAATATATGAAGAAACCTGAGGTTACAGTGACCTTGCAACGCATGCCGGGTACCCGTTGTATATAATGTTATGTAGTGCAGCGCTTGCATTAAAATGTAATTTCCCAGGAATTGGAATGGAACCATTACAGTTAAGTTGACCCCGAGGTTACAGTGACCTTGCAACGCATGCCGAGTAACCGTTGTATATCATCTTATATATTGCAGGCACTTGCTTTAAAATGTTATTTCCCGGGAATTGGGATGGAACCATTACAGTAAAGTTGACCCCGAGGTTACAGTGACCTTGCAACGCATGCCGTGTACCCGTTGTATATTATGTTATAAATTGCAGGCGCTTGCATTAAAATTTTATTTCCCGGGAATCGGGATGAAACCATTACAGTAAAGTTGACCCCTAGGTTACAGTGACCTTGCAACGCATGCCGGGTACCCGTTGTATATAATGTTATATAGTGCAGGCACTTGCATTATAATGTAGTTTCCGGGGACTTGGGATGGAACCATTAGAGTTTAGTTGACCCTGAGGTTAAAGTGGCCTTGCAACGCATGCCGGGTACCCGGAGTATATAATGTTACATAGTGCAGGCGCTTGCATTATAATGTAGTTTCCCAGGACTTCGGATGGAAACATTACAGTTTTATTGACCCCGAGGTTAAAGCGGCCTTGCAACGCATGCCGGGTACCCGTTATATATAATTTTATAAAGTGCATAATTTTATAATGTTGTTTCCCGGGACTTGGTAGGGAACCATTACGGTTTAGTTGACCCCGAAGTTAAAGTGGCCTCGCAACGCATGCCGAGTACCCGCTGTATATAATTAATTTATTTACGCACAAATAGTCCATTAACAATAACAATCGGTTGCACGGTTTAGCAGTGCAAAATTTCATTATGCCGGAGCTCACTATTGTAGTTATATTGTATTTCATTTTGCAAGTGTAAGTACTAAGTAGGTACTTTGTTGTAATATTTCACCAAAACGACGCCATTATGCTGTGGAGCATAAAATAATTTTCACTACAAATAAATTCATTCAATATCATGTTTTGATTTTTAAATGAAAAAAAGTCCCCGCAAGTAAGTACCTACCTAGAACACGCGTAATGTATATATATATATATATATATATATATATATATATATATATATATATTTTTTTTTTTTTTTATTATTTAACAATGTTCAAATAGAACACACTTAAAAATAAAAAAAATAATTAATAAAAAAAATTGACAATTCTTTAAATTTTTCTAGTAAATTTTCAGTTCTATAAAGTTCCGTTCGAGTTCTGTAATTATTTCAGTTTTGTGATGTAACTGGTCTGTAATGATAAAACAATAGAATTTGAGTAGAACCATCACAGAACGTGAAAATTAACTTAAAAAAGTTCCATTATTCTGTATCATCGAAACAACCTTACCGTAGTATTTATTGCATTAAAACCTAATTCGTTGTGTAGGTACCCATTCAGGTAGGTACCTGCGCATTTCCTTAGATTCCGGCAATCTTAGCTTTTTTCATCATATTTGCAATACTACCGAAATAAGTAGGTACCTACCCCGAATGAAAAACGTGTTAATTTGAACTGGCCGGCAATATTTAAACTTCCGATGGAATCTGTGAGCACGTATTTTGATGATTTTTTTTCGGAAAATTTCGAGTTTTGTCAGCATCTCCTGACGTATTTTATATGAGAATCATATGTTTTATTGGTGTTAAAAGTTGCGGAATCTATCCGGCTATCGTATTTTCAAAAAACATCTAGCCCGGAATCGGTTTTTCGGCGGTAATGTCGTTTTCCGAAAAACAACGACCGAAACCGCCGAGAGTTCCGTTTTGTTAGGCTAAAAATTTGACATCTGAGATCCTGACCTATGTCAATAGTCCTATATAGCATTTTCCTTTGTGAAATTAGCGGGTTTTTTCCTAAATTTTTTTTTTCAAACGCCGTCTGTCGGCGGGAAATATAATCGAGTGATTCGAGTAGAGCTTCTAGTTTTCGCCGCCGATTCGTATCGGAGAATAAATCCCTGTATATATTTCATTTTGTCGGAAAAAAATTACCCCCAGTTTCCATTCGGAATTTGCTTCAACCGAAAGTGAACCTTGAGGTGGGTGAAACGCAAAGGGCGTACTGGTCGTTTTTGCGTCGACGAAAAAGTGAGCTTTTCCCGACCTACCCCAAAACTAAACAATACTATATATATATATATATATATATATATTCAGAGTGAATGAATGGTTTCTTTAGGGAGATCACAAGTATGAGACTCTGTCCAGGTCATTTTAGAGAACATTTACAATTGTATAATTAGAATTTACTCATTTATAAACCTAAAATATATAACACATGAATTCCCAGTGTATTTATGACTATTTAATTTTAATAAAGTACTGTAATTTTTAGAATTTCTTGAGTAGTTGAAATTACACATTTATAAACCAGAATATATGGCATATGATTTTTTTTCAAGCTCGTTGCATTCTGAATAAATTAATATTTTCTTTCTTTATTATTATGAAATTCTTTCCAGGTCATTTAGGAGAACATTTACAATTGCATAATTAGAATTTACACATTTAATAAACCAATATTAGGAATTCTCAATGTATTTATGACTATTTAATTAATTACTAATTTTTTAAGAATTTTCTAAGTAATAGAAGCTACATATTTATAAACCAGAATATATGACATGTGACATGAATTTCCAATGTATTAATATAGAGAAATTCAAAACTTAAATTTTGAAATGGCTAGTCGTTATTTTATAAGCACCAAAGAATAGTCGTTATTTTACAAGGATCAAAAAACAGGGCAAAAGATTCGTAAATTTAAATTTAAATATTAGGTCCTTACATATGAAATTGGCGTTTTGCCGTACTGGCAACTTTGATCTCAAATATCTTCTCTTTGGTTAGGAATTCCAAATTCAAATTTATACAGCTATTTACTCATGTTTTTTCCTTAATTGTTTTTTTTTTCTTTGCGTCACTTAGTTTACAAAATGGAAAACTTAAAATATCGCGTTATTTACGAGTACGAGTTCTACCACCGTGGTACCAGTGCTGCAGAAAAGGCTCGAAGTATTAATGATGTGTATGGCACAATTGTGTTTTTTATTGTGTCGTTCACTACAGCTTTCTTGAATCTGGCCAGACGATTACGGCGAATGTCTATTGTGAGCAACTGCAAACCTTGATGGAAAAGCTAGCTGCTAAACAACCGAGGCTGGTTAATCGCTCTAGGCCTAGAGTGGAAGATACTCTCAGTATCGCCCTAGTGTAAGACCACCATTCAGAATTGAAACGTTGCATCTGAATAGCCAGGTACTTTCCTTAACTTCCTCTTCTCTATCTCCTTCCCCTCCCCACTGCCTTCAGCCTCACAACATACCCCAATTGGAGATGCCATAGTCCCACTGGCTCCAGACGGGAGCAGTTGGGACTCTTGTGCGGTATTCATGTAAAGGCCGCTGCTGCGACAAGACCACACCCTGCATAACAGACGGCTACCAAATTAGAGGAGCTTTAATAGGACATCCACCGTACTCTCCGGACCTTGCCCCAACAGATTACCATTTTTTCGAAATTTGGATAACTTCTTGCACGGGAAAAAATTCAACTCCGATAGGGCAGTCCAAACCGCCTTCAAAGATTTTATTGATTCCCGTCCGAATGGTTTTTTTAGTAAAGGGATCGATGAACTACCTATGAGATGGCAAAAGTGCATAGATAGCAATGGTACATACTTTGATTAAATAAATATATTATATTAAAAAAATCGACTTATGTTCCTCCCATCCAAAACGCCAATTTCATATGTAAGGACCTAATATTATCAAAAAGTTAGATGCATATATGTTTTTCATTAGATGAGACTTTGAGTGAAAAAAGCGATGCCAGTTGATGGAGGTTGGTACATCCACCTACTGTCCAATCGGTTTAGTCCATCTTTGACGTAAGTACGCCTGCATCGAAATTCCTTTGTGATAAAACCAAATGGGAGGCAAAATTTGGGAGGCATGATAATTTATTGGATAACCAACCAAGTGGTTCGCTACGATTGGTGACTTAGCAGCGGTGTCTAGGACGAGGTTTGTCCGAGTCTTGGCGACGGATGCATTTTCCCACCAACTGTGGCGCAGACCGGATAGGGAGAGACTAGTAGTTGAGGTTGACCTTTTCATCTCCATCTCGAAAAATCGCCTTGCACCCCAGTGAGAGGGTTTGATTTATAAGACACCCAGATTCCTACTCACTCATCATACTTTTTTTCTTCGCAGAACTTCCTCTCCTTCCTTTTCTAAAACGACTCAACATACAGCATCCCCGAAGATGAAATAGGCCCTGAGGGACATTTTTTTTTGAATATCGTTCGGCTGTCGAGGATCGTGAGGGTCCCCTCTCTTTCACCACATATTAATATCGCCCGAAACACGTGGAGTACTGTTTCAGGACTATTTTCGTGTGGGCGGCCTACTCTATATTATAATATAACTTTTTATAGTTGGTACCTTACACATATTTACACGCCACGCTTTCAAATAACATTTGTCTTTTGAAATGATGCCGGCAAACATAATTTTACCCGTAACTTCATCGTTATTTATAAGTTTCTATTGAAAAACAAAACGTCCGAACTTCTATTGTGTTCAAAGTGCCAATAAAATTTGAGAATGGTTGTTTTTTTAATAATTTATCTGTATTCGTAGTACTCGCGGTTTATTGTAAAAGTTGGGTTTATAATAACTATAAAAATAAACGCAAGTACCTACATCAAGTACACTTATAATGTTGGTGTAAAAGCTCTGTTTGTGTTTTGTTTTTTTTTTTTTTTTTTTACAGTTTTTTAGAGAAAAATGTGTCCTTACTGGGGTACCCCATTCTAAGGACACATTGTACAAGTTTTCTTATTTGAATATAAGTAAATACCTATGTTAAAATATTACAGAGGTAAAACATAAAGTTAAATCTAAAGAAAGTACAATACAAGAATTAATCTTTGTTAGGTTGCATTGCAAAATTGTATCTATATTCTTCCTTCCCATGTCCATAATCCATATTGCAAAATTGTATCTATATTCTTCCTTCCCATGTCCATAATCCATACTGCAAAATTGTATCTGTATTCTTCCTTCCTATGTCCATATTCCGTATTGCAAAATTGTATCTATATTCTTCCTTCCCATGTCCATAATCCATACTGCAAAATTGTATCTGTATTCTTCCTTCCTATGTCCATAATCCATATTGCAAAATTGTATCTATATTCTTCCTTCCCTTCATGTCCATTCATGTCCATAATCCATACTGCAAAATTGTATCTATATTCTTCCTTCCCATGTCCTTAATCCGTATTGCAAAATTGTATCTATATTCTTCCTTCCCATGTCCATAATCCATTAAGGATAAAGGAGATTAATTTTAATTAATCCGTTTGTAAGGAAAAAGGAGGGAATGAATATGAATGTACAATGTACATTAATAATATATATTTTTAATTTTTTAAACTTTTATGAGTAAAATCTCAAAATATAACATTTAATTAAATGAAGACAATATTAGCGAAACTCAATCGAAAATCTGGAGACAGAAAAATCAGAAAAGATATTGGCTCCGCTGGGACTCGAACCCAGGACACTTTGCTTACATGGCAAGAGCTCTACCGATTGAGCTGCGGAACCCATATCAATTCGGTCACTTTTAACTGTATCATACTTCGACTAATAACTACCAACATTATCTTCATTTTCTTAACGCACATATTATTGGCTGCTATCTTTATACATGATTGCAAGATTCAACTCGAACTAAATGCAATCTAGATAGTGTCTGGATAAATTTTTTATCCATTTTATTTTTAATACGTGACATCTATTGACTTTTCTGCAAGTCTAGGATGAATATATATATTTAATTTTTTAAACTTTTTTTAGTAAAATCTCTTGAGATTTCGTCCGTAAACGTTTACAGCTAAAATAACGACTCCCTTGCGAACCAATTCGGTCAACTTTTTGTAAAATACTTAAGGTCGCAGGTAGCGCCACACACTAGCCAGTAGCGAGAATAACGGCTCCCGTGTGAACTAATTCTGACAATTACGAAATCAGCTGTTGGTAAGCCGCCATCTTGGGCAATTAGCGAGTATTGACCACCTTTCAACATTTTTCGTAGATTGTCTACAATCTGCTAGTTAGATAGTACTTAATACGATTACACTGAACGAGTTTACTAACAGATAGTGAATTTCCCAGATAGAAGCTTGTAAACTTGCTCAATGTCATCGGGGCTTAAATAAAAATCTTTGATTATTTATTATTATAGTGATTTTAAATAAACAGCCATTATTTAAATCCATGGATCATTATTTTAATTTCTTCTCAAGTTGCTGAAATGGCAATATTCTCTCCTCGCAAAGGGTGAAGTAGAAATAAATGCTCAAGTAAATATTTTGTAAAAAATAAAATAACGACGTCGGCCATTAATTGAAGGGCCCTCTAATTAAGCGAACAACACAAGTATTACCCATCGAATATTTGGAAATATGATTTAAGGTTCCAAACGTTCAATCGAAGTGTGCTCAAGCGATTCGAATGTTTATTTTTGATTTACTGAGACATTTTCTCAAGTTGACGATTAAAATGAGAAAAATATGCCTTTTTGAACGTACGTAATTCGTTGAAGTACGATTTTATCAAAATAATAAATCAATTTCGAGGGGCTTGACTTTAATTAAATATAATATTATTTAATAAATTTTATGTAATAAATTTGAATTTAATATTTTTCGCAAAGATTCATACACAGACATTGTAATCCATAACACCTCAAATCATCCAATTTCTCAAAAAATGTCAGCTTTCCATTCTATGATTCATAGATTAGTTAATGTACCTTTATCTCTTAGTAATTTTTCAAAAGAACTCAATATTATTAAACAAATTGCAATCAATAGTGGTTATAATTCCAATGTAATTGAAAAAATTCTTAATAAAAAATACAAGAATAATTTCCTTAGATCATACATCTACCCTATACAAAAGGATAAAGAAGAGAAAAAATGGAGGAAAATGATGTATTTTAATAATAAAATTTCTAATTCAATAAAAAAGAATGTACCTAATGAAATTATTCCTGTATTTTATGCAAACAATAGACTTAAAAATTACATAGTAAATAATAAAGATAGAGAATCAAAAATGAAAAAATCTGGAATTTATAAATTGAAATGTAATGATTGTGATTTCTTTTATATAGGTAAAACTTCGAGAAACTTTGAAATAAGGATTAAAGAGCATATGAAAGCTTTAAATAATAATAGTTTCTCGGAGTTTGCCAACCATTTAATAGAAACTAGTCATACCTTTAATTTTAACAGTGGGATAGAATTAATACATTGTAATGTAAATGGCTTTCAGTTGGATAAATTAGAAATTTTAGAGATTAGAAAGAGTGTTAAGTTAAATTTTTAATTGTTCTATATTGCCCCTCGTCCCTTACACATTATTTTCTTTCAAATTTTATTATTGTTTATGTTTATTATTTTTCTCTATTACCTGTGTATGTCTATTTTTAAAATTAGTTCTGTCAAAACCCTGAAGAAGTCAGCTTTGCTGACGAAACATGTTAGTTTTTGTAAATAATTAAGTGGTTAATACCACGTTGTTTATTAATTTGAATAATATTATTTTCTTATGCTGCCGTTGAGGCAACAATGTTTATCTAACTTCTTCCACTCAACATACTTTCCACACCCATCCTTCTGACAATATGCGCCAATATTACCTACCTAGTGTGGCAAATGAATTGTGAAAAATCAGTCTGTAACCAGTAACCAATGCCATTATCAAGTGATCTCTCAGTTCTTTAATATCGACCATGTTTATTTATTTTATTTTTATTTATTTGTTTGTTTACGCCTTTTACATGTAAGGTAAATTGTACAGGAGCATTATAACAAGTATGTAGCATCATAACAAGTATCTCTCTCTCTGGTTTCAATCCTGGGATTGGTTTGCAGCAATTTCCTCTATTCTTCTCTTCCATTCTTCCCTGTTTTGTGTGGCTCTTTTGAAGTCTGCATATGATGAGCAGCGCACGTTCACCAGCAGGTCCTCGGTCATACCCTCCATTATGGCATGCAAGAGGCCTTCTTGTCATATTACATGGCCGATCCATCTTGCACGCCTACGAACAAGGTCCTGAGCAGGTGCCTTCCTCTTTCGATTCTTTGGAAAACCTCAACAAGTATATAGAACATAAGCAGAGCATGAAAGACATAAGTAGGCGTAACGTATGTATACCTACACATATAGATGATCCAGAAGTCTCAATTTATTCTATTATATACTTACTTATTGCATAATGTTATTCTATTTCAGTTATAATTAGTGTAACTCGCTCATCAAGCACAAGAACTAGCTTCTTCTTTGGTGAGATAGCAATTTTTAAATAATTTCTGTACCGATATGTAATTTCTATAACTCCACTGTACAATTTTATATCTATATTAAATAAAAAATAAAAAAATAAAATAAAATAACACAAGTAGATATGAGTATTCGATCAGTAAATTGTTATCAAAGGAGTTCAACAGCAGATTCGTATTTGTCACAATATTATACAAAATGTGATGCTAAAGAAATTTTTGCAATGATTTCTAATCTAGTGATATCTCAGTGTGTGTAATTGGTGTCTATTTAAGTAATCCGCACAGTTATATCTAACCTCGGTCATTTTAATGTCGATTCGTACGAAAACCTCGTAGGTCCTCGGTGCCGTAATATTGAACCTCAAAATAACGTGTTGTGGAAATTTAAGGTGAGTCAAATCCTTCCAGTGTCCACCGTTCACCTAGCTATTCTCGCATGGTTGTATTGACGGTTGAGTCATTTTGAAAACCCATATTTCACGAAAGGGGCTATTTTGTGAATAACATGACGATGTAAGTAAATTCTTCAGCAGTGACCAAATTTTGATTCACCCCCCCCCCCCTCCTCGATTTAGGCTAGATACATTATGCCTACTTGTAAAAAATATAGCTAAGTGCGCCCGAAGGGGTGTGCAGAGAGGATTTTCCGCCGAATAATGAAGGAATTAAACATATTTCCATTCAAATGCATCAAGGATAAAACTACTTCTCTATATACTGTGTATACATGCGTACAAGTATAAAAAATCTGTAAATAAATAAATTTAATTAAACAGAGTAAATAAATTCGTTTGACATTATTAAAGATACGAGTATATAACAATTGCTAGACATTTTGTTTTGAATGGTTTTAATTTTTAAAATACATTTGTTTATTTATATTTTAAATCTTTTGCTACCGGTTTCGACGCATCCGTAAAACTGTTAAGCTTGTTAGTTAATGACACGGATGTGTCGAAACCGGTAGCAAAAAATTAAAAATATAAAGTAACAAATGAACATTGAAAATTAAATTAAAACTCTTCAAAACAAGATATTTTCGAAGTCGATTTTAATCGAGCTGGCGGAGGATCAACTGCCGGGTCACCCAAACCATTAATACTATGCATATCCCAAGTAGGTATGTCCTGCAATTGAATTTGGTAACCAACTCTGGGCTGGAACCCCAAACAAATAGTCAATTAACTAGTTTGACTGTTGAGCATGGTGCATTGTGGAGCAGACCGCCTGATTTACAATCGATGTTAACAGATCGATCTCCACATCCAAGGTCCAGACAAAATGTAAACCTTGTGTGGCTAATTTACAGATATTTCGATGGAGTCATAATAATATAAAAATCGGCCGGAAAATTATTCCAATTAAATCTTCAGCTCTCTTCAAATATAGGTTACATTTTTGAAAATCTTACACATAGCAATTACATTATATATGTAATTGCTATGTGTAAGATTTTCAAAAAAGCTCGTCGATTCATTTTTGCTGATGGTACTGCTCTTGTTGTATCAAATGAAAATCCTGAAATAGCTATACAAGAATTACAAAGAGATTTTTAACGAGCTTCTCAAATGGGCTCATGATGTAGGATTAATTATTAGTATGAAAAAAACCAAATGCATGTACATAAAATCACCAAGTTTGAAAATGTGGAATGTTCCTAAAATAACCGCTCATAGCTTTGACTGTATACATAGAGGAATTGTTAATGTTTGTGACTGTGAAAAAATAGATTTCACAAATGAATATACTTATCTGGGAATAATTGTTGATAACAATTTTAAGCGGGATAAACAAGTGGCTAAAATTTGTAACCAGCTCAGATCCTTAGCTAGTAACTTTTACAAATTAAAATTTATTTTGCCTCATTGTACTCTTAAACTCATATATTTTTCTATGGTCGAATCCATCCTTAGATATGGTAAACTTGGGGACATGCAAGCACTACTTACATTAAATATATTGAAAATTTACAAACTGCCATAATTAAAAAAAATTGTCACAACAAATATTTACAAACAGAGACATAACTTAAAACTACTGTATGGCTCAGAGAGCCTACTTACAATAAAAGGTCTCCACTGGTTCACTACTATTATGGATAATATGGGGGAAAGCCCTTACAAACACCTACTTGTACACAAACATACCACAAGATTTAGAGAAGGAAAGGGCCTAAAATCTCCTCGAATATTAAATAAATATGGAAGCCGTACTCTTGAATATCTAATACCAGTGATTTTCAATAAAATCAATAAAAACATAAAATTTGAAAAAAATGAGAGACTAAGTCCTAAAATGATAAAACTATGGTTAATGAACGAAAACTCCATGTATCTCTGAATATCTTAATATAGCTGCCTACATATCTTGTTATTAGGCAGGTATATTGAAATATCTTATATATTTATGATTGAAAGTTAAAATATCTAATATTACTATGTGATCTATTCTAATGTTTCCTTAAAACTATAAATGTATTTACAAATATTTTCTTAGATATTATATTAAGAATGTTTAAATTGTTAGAACCTGCAGACAAGCTGTCGTATGACAGCTTTGTGGGTCTACTCAAATTTTTGTACAAAATGTATATGTAATCTAATAAACAAATAAAAAAAATAAAAATTCAAACAATCCGAAATTTTGTGAGCAGAATTTTGGTAATCAAAAGTAGTTATGCACAAGGTGGAGACATAAAATTATTGTATGAGTCAGATTCGAGTATAATTGTTTGCTAAAACCTAATTTCCATGGAATCAGATAGTAGTCAGACATGGAATCAGACCTCCGTAGTCCAGTGGATAAGACTCTTGACTCACAATCCGGAGGTCGCGGGTTCGAACCCGGCATGCGCAAATAAATTTTATTTAATTCATTTGTGTTATTTCACAATTAATTCATTTAAAATAATATATAGTATATTTGCGGCATGTTCCAGAGTGGAAGATACTATCAGTATCGCCCTGGTGCAAGACCACCATTCAGAATTGAAACGTTGCTTGAAAATGGCTTTAGACGTGTTTGGTGACCAGATCTGAATAGCCAGGTACTTCTCAACCTTCCTCTTCCCCACCTCCTTCCCCTCCCCCTACCTTCAGCCTCACAACATACCCCAATTGGGGATAAAAAAAGATTAATGAATTAGCTTTACTAGATCGTACATACAACACAAAATTTAGTCAAAAAAAGGTATCTCCATTTCAAAAATTATAAATTAATTCGAGCAACCGACATTCTCATATCTTCTACCTACTATATTTAGTAAGATGCCATTTCATATAAAAAGCGAATCCAATTGCACCACTGAAATCAAAAAGATGCGGAAAAAATAGTTAAAACATCAAGATTTTTTTATATTGACATTGTTTCTAAGATCCCATACATTAGTATCCATTGATTGTATGCATGGAATCTTATATGTATATAAATGTACCTAGTAGTGTGTTTAGGAATATTGTGTGCCTTTGAGTGTATGTTGCCTATGTCATATCTATGTATTGTAGTCATTTGTAATATTATTCTTCTATATCTATTTTCTATAAATTGTAGATCGTACATTTCTATTGTATATCTTTGTATTTTGGTCACTTGTAAAGCTATTCTTTTATATCTTTTGTATACTAAGTATTGAAGTCACATGTAATGATATTTTTCTATATCTATTGTATGTATATATATTGTAGGGTTTTACGCCAACCTGGAATCAAGTCAACTCAACACCTCTTGGAAAAGTCAATAAAGATATTAAAAAAATATATATTTATATTATTACCCCAACCTAACGTAACCTATTTAACCATTTTTTTTCATCTCTTTTAATGACTTTTCTGAGGGCGTTCTGAGTTGGTTTCATTCTGAGTTACCCTTTCACCGTATTGTAGTGACTTGTAATGATATTCTTCTACATCTGTTTACTATATTGTGGTTTCTCGTTGTACCTATGTGTGCTTTAGTGTTATAATTAATGTTGTTAAATTAACCGGCTGACAAGCTGCTTTGGCAGTTAAGCCTAAATCACAAGGACCGAGTAGAGTGGCGAGACAGTAAATGATTCTAGGCCGAGACAGTTGGATGGACGAGTAGGTGTTTACACGTAATTTTTAATTTGGCACCGAATCAGTCAGTCGATAGGCCACTTGCATCACTTTTTTTTCGGTTTAGGCAAATGTTCTAAGACATCCCATATTTTATTTTAATAAATCTAGTTGAATAACATATTCAAAAATTCGCCTGAAATCAAAGTGTTGCCGTATAAAAAAAAATTAGTGTGGAATTTTAAAAAATTAATTTAATATTATCGGAGACGGAAAATTTTCATGTAGTGACGTCACGAGCCCTAATAACGGATTTATTTATTAAAAAAAAAAAAAAACATTGTAAATTTCTAAAAAAATTTCGTAATCTTAGTAAAAAAATCTATCCACACGATTTTTTCCAAGTCATTATGAAATCCATGCAAATGGCCTATTCAGTTGCGATGCGCGGGAAAAGGTGGCGTGGTGCGACCGACAGTGGCGAGTACGCAGCAAGTGTATGTTTATACCAGCCGATTGGACAAGCGAGTCAGTGCGGGGATGCGGGGAGGTGCGGGGGTGCGCACTCGGCCCAGTAAGTAGAACAGGGTCCGAGTGACTGTCTCGCCCTTTTACTGGGCCGAGCGCTCGGCCCAGTACTCGGCGATGCGTTTACACGTACCGAGTACTCGGCCGAGAGCACTGTCTCGCCCATCTACTCACTCTGTGTGATCCACGCATTAGCGTGGGGTTATAACGAATATTAACATAAATTTAAAATATCTTCTGTAGTGTCACACAAATAAAAATATCTATCGGAATGAGATTTCGGCAAAAATGTGAGAAATAATTTGACTGTGTTTATATACAATTCATAAAATCAGTCACAAAGTTTCTATCGTTTATGGTGTAATTATCAATTTAGTTCTTCGGGTATTATAAGTTTAATAAAGGGCAACATTCCAACAAACAATTCTGAGTAAATAGTACTTAAATAATTCAAACTTCTGCAATGATCTTTAATGATCCGTTATGAATCCGCACATCTTGGCATCTCTCGGAATCTGTGCCGGATGACAATGTTCGCCTTAATTGCTCTTGGCAACCTAAACCGCGAACAGTAATTAGTTCAATTTATTGAAATTACTGGCTCATCTACATATTTATCGTGGTGTTTTTTTCTAGACAGAAATATATCAACCCTGATTCGTTTTTGTAAAGTTGGGTATTATTTTTATTTTTTTTTACAGTGAATACCGCACAAGAATCTCAACTGCTCCCGTCTGGAGCCAGTGAGACTATGGCATCCCCAATTGGGGTATGTTGTGAGGCTGAAGGTAGCAGGGAGGGGAAGGAGGTGGGGAAGAGGAAGGTTGGGAAGTACCTGGCTATTCAGATCTGGTCACTAAACACGGCTAAAGCCATTTTCAAGCAACGTTTCAATTCTGAATGGTGGTCTTACACCAGGGCGATACTGATAGTATCTTCCACTCTGGAACATGCCGCAAATATACTACCTATATATTATTTTTAAATGAATTAATTGTGAAAAACCACAAATTAATCAAATAAAATTTATTTGCGCATGCCGGGTTCGAACCCGCGACCTCCGGAATGTGAGTCAAGAGTCTTAGCCACTGGACTATGGAGGTCGTCAATTTACATTCAAATACAATTAATTCTGTTGGTGACTTCTCAATAACTTTAGGTTCTTGATAACAAACTGGTTTATTGTGAGTTTACGTATTTACAATAATAATATTGCAAGTCACGCGACCTGTCTATGGTAGTGGCCATAAATATACAAACCACCCACGTAGTGGCTAAATGAATCTAGTCAGCAGGCTGGTCAGAGCCAGTGCCGGCGACACCCGCCTATCCGGCTACTACCGTCGGCCATCAGTAGAAGCACTTTCCCTGCTGGCATCTGACGGCATAACTTAGAAGCTTTTTCAATAAATTACAGTTTTCTATGACATAACCTAATACTAACTGAAAACTACTGTCTATTATTACTAGTTCATAGGCCTAAACTAAACTTAGTCAATAAGCTGGCTGGTACTAGCTGGGGATGCGACGCCAACACGCTCAGAACGGCATCCATTGCCATGGTTTTCTCAGCAGCTGAATACTGTGCTCCAGTATGGGCCAGAAGCGCCCACACTTCCATGGTCGATGTTCAGCTTAATGCCACAATGCGAAACATCAGCGGAACCTTAAAATCGACTCCTCTTCCTTGGCTCCCCATACTTGCAAATATAATCCCGCCATATATCAGGCGAGAGATTGCAACACTGAGGGAATACAAGAAGGCGCTGCAAAAAAGCGAAATACCCTTGCACGATGATATCGTTTCTCACCCGGCATGCCGCTTAAAGTCTCGAAAACCCTTCTGGACGGAAGGAGAAAGACTCCTTCGAACACCTCTCACCCCAGAAGATAGGTGGAAGCTTGAGTGGCAATCAGCCAACGTCAAAAACGCCCATCTCTTGCAAGACCCCACTGAGAGACAGCCTGGGTTCTCATTGCCTCGCAAACTCTGGACTGCCATCAATAGGATAAGGTGCTCCCATAGCCGTTGTGCTCACATGATGCATAGATGGGGCCTTAAAGAGTCAGCGACATGTGAATGCGGTGCGGTGCAGACCACCGAACATGTGGTCAACGAATGCCCGCTCCATTCATTCCCCGGCGGGATTGATGAGGTCCACAGGGCAACGCCTGAGGCCCTAGACTGGCTCGCAGACCTAGATGTCACCCTCTGACCCCCCACCATACGAAAGAAGAAGAATAGGCCTAAAAAGCTGTATCGCTTAATAATAATTAGGCACACAACAGAACTTGTTTATAAACAGATCTTTTTTATTTAATTAAATGAAGACAATATTAGAGAAACTCAATCGAAAATCTGGAGACAGAAAAATCAGAAAAAGATATTGGCACCTCTGGCACTCGAACCCAGGACCTTCTGCTTACATGGCAACAGCTCTACCAATTGAACTAAAGTGTCTACATCCAATTAACTGTATCAAACTTCGACTAAGAACTACCAATATTATCTTCATATTTCTTAATGCACATATTATTATCGAAGAAGAAAATAACAAGTGAACAAGACACAGAAAAACAGAAAAAAGACAATGGTCGCAACTGGGACTCGAACCCAGACCTCTTGTCTAACCGGGACGTGCGCGTTAACAAGTTTCGCTTTTGCCACCTTCTGTCAAACCGTCATATTAGTCAATCTCATATATCAAATTTTAGAATTAACAATAATATTACCTATCGTCAACTAATTACGACATTGCGACCATTGTATTTTTCTATGTCTTGTTCTCTTTCATATTTTTGTTTTGATTATTATTGTTAACTTCTTCTTCAATGATATATTACATTGATGGCAATAACCTTCAAAAGTTATAAAAAAGAGTTTTTCTAATAAAAATTGCGCATATTATGAAAGTTTCAAAATAAATTCAATAAAAATTTTATTTTAAAATTCTGCACTTAAAAGTTCTCAGTGTGATCATAAAACGCTGTGTGTGTGTGTACAGCATACAAGAATCTTGCTGACAGGTTGTGTTGCATGTACACTGTACACATTACATTCTCCGGAAAATTTATAGCCGGACAAGAAAGGGGGTATATTTTCACGTCGTGTGGATACGTCAAACTGCTTTTTAGGGCAATCGTTTCGGAAAATACGACGGAAGATTGTATTGTGTGCAAAAAAGGGCGGAAAATGATTGGAAAGTACGCCACCTGCTGGCTGCGCTGCGAAACTAATGAGTTCCTTTTAATGAAAGGATTCGCCGGAACCCCTCACACATCCTGTCCCGGTTACTAGGAGCTAGGAGCGCACAACCGGAAAATCACAACAAAGGAAAAGACTGTGTATCTTTCCATTTGATGTTTTCGTGAATGTGATTTCGTCGTGCGAAGGCTTCCAATTGCCACATCAAGTGTGAGAATACATTTTATAGTAGGTACCTACTGTGTAATGTTTTATCGATTTGCTGCTACTTTACGAACAACCTTTGTCCCTTGGTTCCGTTGAATATTTTCTTACGTCACTAATTGATTGGTTTCCTTTTTTATAAGAAACTAGCAACTATGAACTGGTTCCCGGCATGCGTTGCTATGCCATTTAATAAAGAAATTGTTTCTCCCTGTGTGTCCTTTCCCATTTCGTCGTGTTCCCCTTCCGCCTCCCCTTCCTTTCCCGCGTCCCCTTCCCTTCAGTTTTCAAACAGCTCACGTGCCACCTATTGCAATTTTTTATACAAATTTCATAATGCCAGAGCTCAACAGTTGTTTTTTACAAACCTTTAATTTATATGGAAGACAGAAGACAGAAGACAGAAGACAGAAGACAGAAGACAGAAGACAGAAGACAGAAGACAGAAGACAGAAGACAGAAGACAGAAGACAGAAGACAGAAGACAGAAGACAGAAGACAGAAGACAGAAGACAGAAGACAGAAGACAGAACACAGAACACAGAAGACAGAAGACAGAAGACAGAAGACAGAAGACAGAAGACAGAAGACAGAAGACAGAAGACAGAAGACAGAAGACAGAAGACAGAAGACAGAAGACAGAAGAAAGAAGACAGAAGACAGAAGACAGAAGACAGAAGACAGAAGACAGAAGACAGAAGACAGAAGACAGAAGACAGAAGACAGAAGACAGAAGACAGAAGACAGAAGACAGAAGACAGAAGACAGAAGACAGAAGACAGAAGACAGAAGACAGAAGACAGAAGACAGAAGACAGAAGACAGAAGACAGAAGACAGAAGACAGAAGACAGAAGACAGAAGACAGAAGACAGAAGACAGAAGACAGAAGACAGAAGACAGAAGACAGAACACAGAAGACAGAACACAGAAGACAGAAGACAGAAGACAGAAGACAGAAGACAGAAGACAGAAGACAGAAGACAGAAGACAGAAGACAGAAGACAGAAGACAGAAGACAGAAGACAGAAGACAGAAGACAGAAGACAGAAGACAGAAGACAGAAGTCAGAAGACAGAAGACAGAAGACAGAAGACAGAAGACAGAAGACAGAAGACAGAAGACAGAAGACAGAAGACAGAAGACAGAAGACAGAAGACAGAAGACAGAAGACAGAAGACAGAAGACAGAAGACAGAAGACAGAAGACAGAAGACAGAAGACAGAAGACAGAAGACAGAAAACAGAAGACAGAAGACAGAAGACAGAAGACAGAAGACAGAAGACAGAAGACAGAAGACAGAAGACAGAAGACAGAAGACAGAAGACATAAGACAGAAGACAGAAGACAGAAGACAGAAGATAGATTGAGGACATAAAACTTTTACACAACAACTGTGCATAATAAAACACCCTGTTAGATTACCTCTATTTCAATTTAATTTATTCATTTTAAAAACATTAAAAATTAAAATTTCAATGCGTTTTTAAAAGAAAGAAAATATTAAGAATGAGATAAGCAAATTTAAACTAACAGCAAAAAAAGCTTACTGTCTAAATGGTGTTTTATTCATGTTACGGGCCATTAAACAGCGGCCGGTGATCTTGCGATCGTACCCTTGCAACCGTACAGGGCGGTTCCGATGAGAATGATTAATTATTCTCCATACCAGCATTTTAACATAATAACTCAATATCGATTTTATTTCATTAAACATTTGCTTTAATAAATACCTACATTCAAAAATGCTCAAACTCGTAATGGTAAAATTATTAAACTTATGTACTATTTGTAATTATGTTTGGATCATAAGTATTTATAATTTTTCAATAAAGTCTAAGCAAAATAAGATTTTTTTTTAAATATATTAGTTAAGACCGTAAATAAATAGTCAAACTTAAGTATTTTCGTTACAACACAAAAGCGGGGATCCTTTTTTTATGATTTAATATGAACTAAATTAAAATTCTGAAAAGTAGCTTTCCCAAATAATTTATTGATTTATTTTACTGATTTTAAATGTATATTGTATAATACAAAATTTTGTTTAAAAATTTAACAAATCTGCCAACGATCTACGGTAAAACCTTATTGTACTAAAAATAAACAAAATTTAAAACATAGCTTTACTAGATAAAATAACAGGCTCTCGAAATCAATATATAATTTTTTGTGGAAAAGAGTCAATACTTCTATAATTTGATTTAAAAATGACATATTTATATCTGGTTTTGTCTGGTTATTCCCTCTGAAGTTTTACATTTGAGTTGCATACCATATGCTGCATGCCAAAAAGGTTCCCCACCCCTGATCTAAACGATATCAGAAAGAAAAAAATACCACACTTTGTATTCAGATCGAAACTTTGAGAATGTTTAAAAAATTATCCTTTACGAAATGACAAAAAGTCAGTAAGTGATAACGTTTATAAAAATTTGTCTAATGAAATGATGTGTTTTTTTCATGACCGGTAGCTCTAGTTAGAAAAAACGTAAGGTATGACTTTAAGAATCTTTTAAGTTTGCATTGAAAATTCTTACTTTAAAAATTTTCATAAAATTGTAAAGCGTGTTTCAACACCTTCCAAATAGAACTGACAGAGTATGGTCGAGGATTGAGGGGTAAATTGATTGCTTGTTTGGTTTTCTTTGACCACGACTCAGAATAATTATGTTGCACTGTCAAACTTCATCTTCCTCTTCTCCATTTCAAACCCCTCCAGCCCTAAAAGGGATCGGAACGATAATGTAGTTTCGTACAACGGAAGCAACGTTCCCAACAAACCTTCCATTGACATAAACACGTGTAACTGAATTAAGTTGGCCGCTCTGAAGCCGGATGTACTGTAGAAGGCTTGCAGATACTATTATTTTGCAGCACTTCTGACCATGTATAAATCAAATACACTATACAAGGAAGATACTATCATTTTACAGCACTTCTGACCATGTATAAATCAAATACACTATACAAGGAAGATACTATCATTTTACAGCACTTCTGACAATGTATAAATCAAATATATACGGCGTATTGTAGTGTTTGGTAACCATCTCGTCAGAAGTCTAAAAATATCAGAAATTTTTTAATTTTTTTTACATTAACTCCACACAGGAGGCTCTGAGGAAAATAATTTCCCTAAGGGCCTGTGTCATCTTTGAAGATGCTGTATGGAGGGTCTTTTGTAGGAAAGGAAGGAGTGAACATGGGTCTTGAAGAGACCCATGTTGTAGGAGGGAGGAAACACAGAGGCCGGCAAATCATTCTACAGCCGCGCCGTTGAACTCAAGAACGAGTCGAAGAAATGAACCGTTCTCATGTGACTAATGTCAACCATGTACAAATGTTGGGCGCGTGTTTGGCGTGTTTCCCGACTATGCACCGGCGCCAAGGGGATCAATGACGCTAGTTCCTCGGAGCATCTTCCATTGAAATACCGGTAGAACTTGTACAGCATTCCCACCTGACGCCTATGCTCTAAAGATTGCAGTCTGTCTGTTAAGATAGGAGAATCTATCAAACGGACCATCCGTTCTGCACAGAGTCAAAGGTTTTTTTAGGTATTTTGCAGCTCCAGACCAGAGGTGGCTGCCAAATTCAACCGTGGGGTGCACTTGCGATTTGTACAGGGTTAGCAGTTGTGTACTATTAAAGTATCTACGGGCCCTGTACAGTACACCCAGTTTCTGAGAGGCTAACTTAACTCTGGTTTCAATGGAGCCCCCGTACCTGAACTGGTCACTTAGAGTTACACCAGGCATATCGATGGAGGTCCTGTTCGGAAGATTGCTTCCGTTGAAGGAGACTAGATTTTCATTTCGATCCCTGTTAGACGTTATCAAACATGATTGGATCTTTGAAACATTAAATTCGACGAGGTAATACTTACCCCAAGAGAAAACACTCTCTAGGTATCCGTCGATTCTTTGCTTCAAAGCCCTCCGAGCTATTGGAGTTTGTGTGCCCTTTGGGGGCTTGTCAAACAAAAAGCTATCAGGCATTACGTTCCAGGCATCGTCCCCAAACATGCGTCACATACGCGAGAAGATCACCGCACGAGCGATTCCGCCGGAATCCGTATTGAAGGTCGTTTATAATTTTGTTCTTCTCGAGGAATGTGAGCAGTTTGTCTTTGATCACACGTTCCATCACCTTAGACAGAACTGATGTGATCGCTATGGGGCGGTAGTTGGCCGGGTTGGAGCGGTCACCCTTCTTTGGAATAGGATGGATAACCGCTTTTTTCCAACCAAAGGGCACAGAGCCAGTCTTCAGGGACATTTTAAAAAGCTTCGTCAAAATTGGAGCTGTTTCTGCAGCGCACCTCTGCAGTACCAGGGCAGGTATTCCGTCAGGCCCACTAGCTTTATTAACATCAAGCCCTCGTAAAACATGGAGTACTTCCCGATGCCGGATCCTCAGCTTTTTCATACGAAAACCGCAGGAGGAACCGACGTCGGGACAGCACCTTGGTCATCGAGGGTTGAGTTATCCGCAAACATTTTACCTAATATGTTTGCCTTTTCGGTTGCGGTGTTTGCTAGTGAACCGTTAGGTCTGGTAAGAGGTGGCAGACTGGATTTGCAGAAATTGCGACCTATTGAGCCCGCAAGCGACCAGAATTGCCTGCTGCCATGCGGGCATGCAGCCAGCTTTCTGCTGATCTGCTGGTCGTGCTCGAATTTTGACCTATTTATGATTCTCTTGGTTTCCTTTGCCATTTTGTTGTAAGCTGTTCTGTCTTCGGATGTTCTTGATGTGTTGTAGGCTCGGTAAGCCACGTTTTTTCGTCGCACTGCTTCAGCGCATTGTCGACTGAACCACGTCTTTGAGCCCACACAAGATTCCTTAACAGTAGATTGGATGAAGCCATCCATCGTGGATGTGATGACTTCACCAATTTCCTGGGCACATCTTGAGGGATCAGAAGTCCGAAAACAGACAGCTGACCACGGGAAAGCATTAAAATGTGCCCGCAGACCGAACCAATCTGCTGACCTATAGTGCCACACTTTTCTCTTCAGCCTCTCGTTTGGTGGTCTGAAGTTTACAGGGATTGTTGTCGTCACCAGGCAGTGGTCGGACGATCCTAAAAGCGCTGTGACTTCGATCTTGTAACCGTGTGGCACAGTTGTTAAAAATAGGTCTAACAGATTGGAACGGTGAGTCTGGACATCAGGAACCATTGATGGTTTAAGGGTTCCTGATGTCCGGACATCAAGAACCCTTGACCCTACAGCCAGGCTGTTGAACTCAAGAACTAGAAGAAGCGACAAATGTCAACCAAGTACATATTATGTTAGGTGCATTTGGCGTGTTTTCCGACTGTGCACCGGTTCCGAAGTAATTATAATAATGGTAGAACAAGGACAACATACCTACCCGATGCCTCTCTTAATATTGCAAATACGCTTGTTAAGATGAGGGAATCAACCAAACGGACAGCTCGATTCTGCACAGAGTCAAGGGTTTTTTTTTCATTTCGTCACCTTTCAAGAACAGTTTTTAGTTTTTGGATATGTTCAGAAATATACCATTTTATTTTATTTTATTGCAAGTGGGTTATATTTTGACCTTCTAAAAAAATTGCCCGTTTTCTGATGGTATGAATTTATTGTACGGTTTTTTGTACTTACGCCCTTGTATATACATATCTATACATTATATCTACTATAGTTAAGTAGTTTTTCCTTGATGTATTTGAATGAAAATATGTTTTTTACTGGGTTATTCGGCGGTTCTTCCTCTCTGCACACTCCTTTTGGGAAACTTGGTTATATTTTATGTAAGTAGGTACGCCGTATTTTCCCTAAACCGACTGTTT
Organism: Limnephilus marmoratus; assembly: GCA_917880885.1. NCBI lineage: Eukaryota > Metazoa > Arthropoda > Insecta > Trichoptera > Limnephilidae > Limnephilus > Limnephilus marmoratus. The sequence continues at coordinate 14,676,789 of OU862922.1, forward strand.
ATCGTATACAAGTATTCCGGGAGTAAGTTACTCTCAAACAATTAACTAGTACAAAACATTTGTCAAACTATCAGTTATGATTTTGATACTAAGAGAATTTAAATCAATTACCTAACACCAAATATTTATCAAACTACAATTGTGATTTTGATACTGAGAAACTATCAATCCATTACCTTGGACAAAACATTAATCAAGTTTTCAGTTGTAATTTTGATACTAAGATACTCTCAATCACAAATCTAGTTCAAAACATTTATCAAGCTTTCAGATGTGATTTTGATACTGAGATACTCTCGTCGAATTACCCAGCACAAAACATTTGTCAAGCTTTCAGTTGTAATTTTGATACTGAGATACTCTCGACGAATTACCTAGCATAAAACATTTATCAAGCTTTCAGTTGTGATTTTGATACTGAGATACTCTCGTCGAATTACCTAGCACAAAACATTTATCAAGCTTTCAGTTGTAATTTTGATACTGAGATACTCTCGACGAATTACCTAGCACAAAACATTTATCAAGCTTTCAGTTGTGATTTTGATAAAATGATGCTCTCAATTAATTGTCTAGTACAGAACATTTATGATTTTAGTTATGATTGTGATACAAAACATTTATCAAGCTTTCGGTGGGGATTTTGATACTAAGATACAAAGATACGAGATACAATGGCTTTACGCGCATAACGTTTCATTGAAAAAAGGGCATGACAAATACAGTGTTTATGGAACAATGCCAGTGCAGTGAGTCCATACAGTGGTCAGCGAGATGTAGAGTCAGGCGCCAGAGCCAACTCCGCAGAAGTCTTCTAAGTGAATTGTCAGCGCAGCGTCTTTGTTTCCTCCCGTCACAAACTGCAAGCTTTCATATGCGGGTCAAACCCTTGAGTTTATTTTCCTTTAAACTAAAGTTTTGAACGGTGTATTAAAGCAACTTTAATACTTCTTCTAACACAGCAAACTTATTTTGTGGCACCATTTTGATTTAAATTAATAAATTACTTCGTTTTTACCACTTTTATTATTTACAAAACCAACATATAAAAGTGGTAAAAACGAAGTAATTTATTAATTTAAAACAACTTTAATAATATTAAAGACGGATGTTTTACAGAACTTTAACAATTCATCATATTTCAAAGTTAATATTCAACTAGATGGTTTTAATAAAGAAATTGTTTCTCCCTGAGTGTCCTTTCCCATTCTTCCCGTTCCCCATCCGCCTCCCCTTCCTCTTCCACGTCCCCTTCCCTTCAGTTTTCAAACAGCTCGCGTGCCGCCACAAATTTCATAATGTCAGAGCTCACCAGTAGTTTTATACAAACCTAACAATAACGAACCCACAAAAAAAATAATTATATAATTTGGGGTAGTCGTTCGGAAGTTATGCGCGTACATACATTTCGGCGATTCATTTTTTTATTTAGATAGATAGAAGGTAGATAGATAGATAGATAGATAGATAGATAGATAGATAGATAGATAGATAGATAGATAGAAGATAGATATATAGATAGAATAGATAGATACAGATTTCTGGGAAAATTCTATTCAAATTCCGTTATTTTTTTTTTAAATTAACCCCACACAGAAGACCCTGAGGAAAATAATTACCCTCAGGGCCGATGTCATATTTGCTTCATTTTGAAGAGGAGGATAATTTTAAAGAAAGGAAGGAGAGGAAAATCTGATAAGGAAAAAGGTATGAGTCTGTCCAGGAGTGACAAATATATAAATCCATCCCTCCTGCTGCGGTGCAAGACGATGAGATACCAGCTGGAGTGGTTAAAGGGTCACCCCAAGCCGGCCTCTCCCGATCTGACCCGCTACGCAGGTGAGGGGCGGGAGCATTAACCGCCAAGGGGAGACAGGTATGGGTACCGCACGGGTATTTATTGGATAACCAACACCTCTGCCACAGATCACACCACGGCGGGGTTCGCTACGTTTGATGACATAGCAAGGCTGCCCGGGCTCATGGGGTGAGGTTGTCTGATAATTCATTTACCCATCTACTGCATAGCGGGCCGGATCGGGAGAGACTGGTTGAGGGAGACCTAACCTAAAAACTCTCCATCCATCGCCATGCACCGCAGTAGGAGGTATGAATTCATACATCCGCCACTCCAAGACGCGTTGACCCCAGGATTCCTACCCACCCATCAAACCTTTTTCCTTCCCAGAACTTACTCTCCTAAAAAAACCCTCCACACAGCATCCCCAAAGATGAGATGGATCCTCTAGATTTTCGTTCTTCATAATTTTATTTACAGGGGCTACTGTAAATAAAATTATGAAGAACGAAATCAAAAAATCTAAATTTTAGTTCAATTTCCTTACAAAATTTCTAGTTCTTTCATTATATCAAGTCATATTTTACTCATCACTTTTTTTTATTTTTAGAAGGTTTCTTCGACTGGTTATAGCCGTTATTTTTCTATTTCTTTTACTAACACTATTATCTCTAAAAATAAAATTAATAGATAACTTTGTATTAACCACTTAATTATTTACAAAAACCGACATGTTTCGTCAGCAAAGCTGACTTCTTCAGGGTTTTGACAGAACTAATTATAAAAATAGACATACATAGGTAATAGGGAAAAATAATTGACAAAAACAATAATAAAATTTGAAGGAAAATAATGTGTAGGAAACGAGGGGCAATATAGAACATTTAAAATTTTAAAAGGGGAATAGATTTAATAATGGGTCATTTAAAAACAATATTTGATTATTAATAATATTTAAATTTGCATTAACACTCTTTCTAATCTCTAAAATTTCTAATTTATCCAACTGTTATGCCATTGACATTACAATGTATTAATTCTATTCCATTGTTTAAATTAAAGGTATGACTAGTTTCTATTAAATGGTTGGCAAATTCCGAGAAACTATTATTATTTAAAGCTTTCATATGCTCTTTAATCCTTATTTCAAAGTTTCTCGAAGTTTTACCTATATAAAAGAAATCACAATCATTACATTTCAATTTATAAATTCCAGATTTTTTCATTTTTTATTCTCTATCTTTATTATTTACTATGTAATTTTTAAGTCTATTGTTTGCATAAAATACAGGAATAATTTCATTAGGTACATTCTTTTTTATTGAATTAGAAATTTTATTATTAAAATACATCATTTTCCTCCATTTTTTCTCTTCTTTATACTTTTGTACAGGGTAGATGTATGATCTAAGGAAATTATTCTTGTATTTTTTATTAAGAATTTTTTCATTTACATTGGAATTATAACCATTATTGATTGCAATTTGTTTAATAATATTGAGTTCTTTTGAAAAATTATTAAGAGATAAAGGTACATTAACTAATCTATTAATCATAGAATGGAAAGCTGACTATTATCTCTTTTATATGTTACCTATTTCAGAAGAATTATTCCACGGGCTGCTATTTTTTATAAACCAATAGATACATATAATATATAATTAACCAATATATCCATATAATTTATATTATTATAATTAACTTCTATTTACCTTTTGTATAATTTTAATGTAAGTACTTGCATACCGCTTACTAACCCTGTATGCATGGACATTGGAGAGTCTAGAGTCGTTCAAATATATGTAGCTTCGTTCAAAAAAAAAGTAGAGTCCTGAAGTGTGCGGTGAAGGAGGAAACCATATGTTTTGTTATGAAAATAAGTACGGCGAATATTTTTTTTATTTTTGTCTATGGTTTCTTTTAACAACCACACTTTGAGTGCAACAGGTTGGTAGGAATGATTTCCGTTTTTGTGTTGGCTTCACTTTCCGGTAGGGCCTCCTCAGGGCGGGGAGACCTTACCGGGACGTGACAGCGCCATGTTTTAAGTTTTTAAAAGAATAATTGTGAAACGATCGCGGGATGACGGTTTGTCGGAATATTTTTACCAATCTGGAATTTTAAAGATCAAGGATCAATCTTGAGTGAATGCCGTGGTGGCTTCCGTGTTAATTAAAGTCGCGATTCATGATGTACGCGCATGTGATATTATAGCCTGTCGGCCTTAAATTGACTAATCCGTTAGCGACACGCGAATCCTCGCTCGCTCCGCGACCAAAGCCCGTTAAATTACGAATATAAGGATTTTAGTTGGGACTAGCCTGTTATTTGCGTCCCACTCACTTTGCCACGTTGACTGGTACCGAACTTCCCTTGAGTAAGGGCCATAAATGAACCAATCCTACGGACTACCTGGACCAACAATCGTGACGGGCCCTCTTGGACTTGGGCCGGCTACGCCCTGGCGGGCTTTGACGAGATCCTGCAGCACCCGTGGACTGGAGGCCTTGGGTTGGCTCCGTCCAGATGTCTCCGAAGAACTTCGCCGTCGGCCATCCTTATGCACGTCAGTGAGATTTAGTTAGGATTAGTAGCTTATTAACGGTCTGAACCTGGGGTGAGTCTTAACACGTAAATTAATCACCATAATTTTGTCCAAAATTCAAATATAGATGTTATACTGTTATTTTCATAACGCAACTCTTTTATTTAAAGTTTCCCGTCATACCCTATGTCATTGCAATTTAAAGTATTGTGCCCATGTTCCTTGAAAAGAGATCTCATTTGCTCTACGGATGGTTTTCGTCCCCCCAACATATCTTGTCACCAAAGTGACAAGATTTGGCGCGTAGCTGGGAAGCTACAAAGTTGGATGGACGATTGCAAATGGATTGCATCACCTTCCTCATTGAAAACTCACCTGCATACCACAAAATCATAATGTTACAAAATGTTACAAACCGGGCCGTGTTACGCCCGTAACAAAATTGCAGGAGACGGAGTAACTATGGACAGATTGATATGAGAGTCTGTGCCATAGCAGGGCCGTTGCCTGACGTTTCGGAACCGACCAGAGTGAAGACGGAGGATCTGTTGTCTGCGGATGTTTTCCCTGCAGAAGACAGAAGGGCCGTTGTCACGCTGATCATCATTGAACTTACTACAAGTGATAATTAAATCACTAGAACATTCTCAAAAAACAAGTCAAAACATACATAATCCAATCCTATACATTATATTATATTAGACTCATAAAAGAGCCAATTATTTGTCAAGCCCATATAATCATTAACGAAATAATAAAAAATTAAAACACTAAATCAGTATCATAATGTCGTACACTTGACGTGTAATTTTATTTCAATCCGGACTGATCAACCGAATTGTGGTGGCCAGTATTTCAACATTAAATCAAATCTTAATTATCTTGCACTGTATTGCCTTCTAAAGATAATTATATTTAATGGGTTTACTCCAGTTCAAGACTCGAGTAGTATAAAAACATTAATCGCAGATTAATTAATTTATTTTTACATACCCTTGTAATTGAATTCGTGGACGTTTGCACATGGAAACATACTCATATTTAAAAACTTAAACATGGTATTTTTTTTGTTAGATTTTAAGCATATGTAAACTTGGAATATACGACGATATAATATTGAAAAACATACCCTCTTGTATTCCAAGCAAATTATAATATGACCTGTGTTCATATTTTTTTTTGTGTTGTAAACCTCGTGAAATTATAACCCGAACATACAGAAATACCAGCCCATTATTTCTCTATGTTCCAAGTTAAAATATGTTATTTTAAGCATTTTTTGATTTTGTCATGTATCATATATGCGGCATGCCCAGTTACATATGTGAGTACTACTCAAAATAATTTCCACAATTTATTATGTCACAAAAAGTTTGTTAACCAAATCTGCTATTACCTCAAAGATAGTTTTAAAAATAATAGTACATAAGAATCTTTCATTTTTTCCCTGTCCGGGATATTATACTGTTGTTAATTAATAAGCGTCTTAAGCGGCGCATAATAATCTAGTTTTATACATAAATAGGTTGTGTGAAACCTCAATAATTGTTTATAACAAACATATTATCTTTCCAATTGCACCCTTTAACAGGCGTTTGCTTACATTTTATTTGGCACCATTCATTGGCGATGGTAGTTGACATCTTATTTGGCACCATTCATTGGCGATGGTAGTTGACATCTTATTTGGCACCATTCATTGGCGATGGTAGTTAACATCTTATTTGGCACCATTCAAAGGCGATGGTTGTTTTTATTGTGTACATTAAAAAAATGATCAAAATCATGATTATCTTTTACAATACTAAAGTAAAACTAATATGTTATTTGAACTATATTTTTGGTTTTATAATAATATCCCCCAAAAGACCGAGGTTAGGGAGTATAGTTAGGTGTATTCTTCAAAGGAAGAATATTTTTTCCTAAAAAGAAGTAGAGTCAGTGAAAGTGTGGATGGTACGCCATCATCAGTGTTGCCTATTTTGGCTATTTATGAAAAAATATTTAAAAAAAAAAAAACAGTGTGTTCGAACTGTGATGCTTTAGGCATAAACAAGGTTTTGTTGCATTTTAAGGTGTTGTTTTGGTATTAATTTATTATGTATTCTAGTTTAAGTAAATATAATATAAGCGCCCTTGAGGTGATTTTTCACAAAAACGGCGCTCTATAAATTGTCCAATTATTATTATTATTATTATTATTATTATTATTATTAATTAAGAAATATTATCCTGTTACAGATGATACGTCTACGGTTGTCCTCGACGAGAGTCAGTATTACAACACCCAGCGTATTAGATGCTGTGGGTGCTTGCGGACCCCGTCCACGTAACACCTTATTGATTTTGTTTATATTTTTAGTTTTAGTATTCTAAGTTATGATTTTTCTATTGTCAGCACTTCAGATGAGTGCGTCGCAAACTCATCCACCATGCCTTACGTATGGTGGGCGCGATTGATGTTGCGACGCAATCATTTATAAGCTATTTATTCGCATCATTTGCCTATTTTTCTGAATATTTTTATTATGGCGATGCCTTCTCTATAATGATGTATATTTGTTCCCCCTTCAGACCAAGATAGATAGTTAGTACAGCAGTTTTTTTAGCTTTTTAGTTGTGTTGTTACGGGCGATACACGGCCCGGTTTGTAACATTTTGTAACATTATGTTTTTGTGGTATGCAGGTGAGTTTTCAATGAGGAAGGTGATGCAATCTATTTGCAATCGTCCATCCAACTTTGTAGCTTCCCAGCTACGCGCCAAATCTTGTCACTTTGGTGACAAGATATGTTGGGGGGACGAAAACCATCCGTAGAGCAAATGAGATCTCTTTTCAAGGAACATGGGCACAATACTTTAAATTGCAATGACATAGGGTATGACGGGAAACTTTAAATAAAAGAGTTGCGTTATGAAAATAACAGTATAACATCTATATTTGAATTTTGGGACAAAATTATGGTGATTAAGTTACGTGTTAAGACTCACCCCAGGTTCAGACCGTTAATAAGCTACTAATCCTAACTAAATCTCACTGACGTGCATAAGGATGGCCGACGGCGAAGTTCTTCGGAGACATCTGGACGGAGCCATCCCAAGGCCTCCAGTCCACGGGTGCTGCAGGATCTCGTCAAAGCCCGCCAGGGCGTAGCCGGCCCAAGTCCAAGAGGGCCCGTCACGATTGTTGGTCCAGGTAGTCCGTAGGATTGGTTCATTTATGGCCCTTACCCAAGGGAAGTTCGGTACCAGTCAACGTGGCAAAGTGAGTGGGACGCAAATAACAGGCTAGTCCCAACTAAAATCCTTATATTCGTAATTTAACGGGCTTTGGTCGCGGAGCGAGCGAGGATTCGCGTGTCGCTAACGGATTAGTCAATTTAATGCCGACAGGCTATAATATCACATGCGCGTACATCATGAATCGCGACTTTTTAACACGGAAGCCACCACGGCATTCACTCAAGATTGATCCTTGATCTTTAAAATTCCAGATTGGTAAAAATATTCCGACAAACCGTCATCCCGCGATCGTTTCACAATTATTCTTTTAAAAACTTAAAACATGGCGCTGTCACGTCCCGGTAAGGTCTCTCTGCCCTGAGGAGGCCCTACCGGAAAGTGAAGCCAGCACAAAAACGGAAATCATTCCTACCAACCTGTAGCACTCAAAGTGTGGTTGTTAAAAGAAACCATAGACAAAAATAAAAAAAATATTCGCCGTACTTATTTTCATAACAATACCCCGCTCGCTCCGAACGTGTTTGCCCTCAAACACAACTAAAAAGCTAAAAAAAAACTGCTGTACTAACTATCTACCTTGGTCTGAAGGGGGAACAAATATACATCATTATAGAGAAGGCATTGCCATAATAAAAATATTCAGAAAAATAAGCAAATGATGCGAATAAATAGCTTGCAAATGATTGCGTCGCAACATCAATCGCGCCCACCATACGTAAGGCATGGTGGATGAGTTTGCGACGCACTCATCTGAAGTGCTGACAATAGAAAAGTCATAACTTAGAATACTAAAACTAAAAATATAAACAAAATCAATAAGGTGTTACGTGGACGGGGTCCGCAAGCACCCACAGCATCTAATACGCTGGGTGTTGTAATACTGACTCTCGTCGAGGACAACCGTAGACGTATCATCTGTAACAGGATAATATTTCTTAATTAAATTAGTTATATTTACTTAAACTAGAATACATAATAAATTAATACCAAAACAACACCTTAAAATGCAACAAAACCTTGTTTATGCCTAAAGCATCACAGTTCGAACACACTGTTTTTTTTTAAAAAATATTTTTTCATAAATAGCCAAAATAGGCAACACTGATGATGGCGTACCATCCACACTTTCACTGACTCTACTTCTTTTTAGGAAAAAAAAAAATATTCTTCCTTTGAAGAATACACCTAACTATACTCCCTAACCTCGGTCTTTTGGAGGATATTATTATAAAACCAAAAATATAGTTCAAATAACATATTAGTTTTACTTTAGTATTGTAAAAGATAATCATGATTTTGATCATTTTTTTAATGTACACAATAAAAACAACCATCGCCTTTGAATGGTGCCAAATAAGATGTCAACTACCATCGCCAATGAATGGTGCCAAACAAGATGTCAACTACCATCGCCAATGAATGGTGCCAAATAAAATGTAAGCAAACGCCTGTTAAAGGGTGCAATTGGAAAGGTAATATGTTTGTTATAAACAATTATTGAGGTTTCACACAACCTATTTATGTATAAGACTAGATTATTATGCGCCGCTTAAGACGCTTATTAATTAACAATAGTATAATATCCCGGACAGGGAAAAATGAGAGATTCTTATGTACTATTATTTTTAAAACTATCTTTGAGGTAATAGCAGATTTGATTAACAAACTTTTGTGACATAATAAATTGTGGAAATTATTTTGAGTAGTACTCACATATGCAACTGGGCATGCTGCATATATGATACATGACAAAATCAAAAAAAAATGCTTAAAATAACATATTTTAACTTGGAACATAGAGAAATAATGGGCTGGTATTTCTGTATGTTCGGGTTATAATTTCACGAGGTTTACAACACAAAAAAAAAAAAAAAAATATGAACACAGGTCATATTATAATTTGCTTGGAATACAAGAGGGTATGTTTTTCAATATTATATCGTCGTATATTCCAAGTTTACATATGCTTAAAATCTAACAAAAAAAAATACCATGTTTAAGTTTTTAAATATGAGTATGTTTCCATGTGCAAACGTCCACGAATTCAATTACAAGGGTATGTAAAAATAAATTAATTAATCTGCGATTAATGTTTTTATACTACTCGAGTCTTGAACTGGAGTAAACCCATTAAATATAATTATCTTTAGAAGGCAATACAGTGCAAGATAATTAAGATTTGATTTAATGTTGAAATACTGGCCACCACAATTCGGTTGATCAGTCCGGATTGAAGTGTCCGAGCATAGTATATTCTAAAAATTAAGTCAGTCCTTGTAAGGATGGCCAGACCCCACAAGGTACTGAAGATGAAAGAACTATATAGGAATATTGTCAGATTTAACAATGTCTTTGACGTGAAAGTCACCGGTTTCCTTACCATTCAGGTCGGCGAGTGTGTATATTAGATCTGATTTCTTTTTTACTATAATATTTTTAACGAAACGTGGAGCTAACTTTTGTGCAAAGTAATTGAATGCATTTGATTGGACGAAGTTTCTACGCCAAACAACGTCTCCAACCTGGTAAGTAACGTGTTTTCTACGTAGGTTATAGTGATTCGCTCCCTTTTGGTAGGCTTTAAGGAGTGCGTTTGAGACTTGTTCGTAAACCGTGGACAATTCTTTAAGCTTTTGTGCATAAACTAAATGATGAGCGGAGTCATGCGAATCAGAATTATCGTCTGCTAATGGGTTACGATGCAAATCTCCATCTATTATTTGTTCTCTACCATGCATTAAAAAGTAGGGCGTAAAACCTGTAGCGCAGTTAACAGAATTGTTCATGGCTGATTGCACTTGAGGAAGAAATTTGGACCACGTCCGGTGATCAGATTCTACCAAAATAGATAATGCCGTGCCTAAGGTTTGATTGTACCTTTCTACAACATTGTTTTGTGGCGTATATAATGAATTATAAAAAGGAGGAGGTATATTATAATTTTTTAACAAATCCTTAAATTCCTTAGATATGAATTGTCGCCCATTATCGCAGACAATGGTACGTGGTACGCCGTGTATGAGAAAGATGTTCTCCTCTAAATTTTTGACAATGCTTTTCGCGGTGCCCTTGCGCAGTGGAAAAAGCCACGTATACTTAGAGAATACGTCGACACAAGACAATATAACAGTGAACCCCGCATAACTTCTAGGTAAAGGACCTACCAAATCTAAAGATAGCATTTGCATTGGCCTTGTGACCTTTTTTGAATTTACTGAGATACCGTTAGGCGCGGCTGTACTAATTTTGTGGGCTTTACATATAGAACAACGGTTAATAAACTGCTTTACATCCTTGTACATATTTGGCCAGTAATAACGGAGTTGTATCTTTTTATATGTTTTGAAAACACCCGGATGACAAGAACGAGTCGACTCATGTGACTCAGATAATATTTTTAATCTTTGTTCCTGTGGAATTACTTTTTTCCAAGCCGTATCCTCCTGTAAAGCTAACTGTGTTTTAGAATGGCGGTACAATTCGTTTTCTTTTACCTGGAAATTTAGGAACCTCTGCGGGAATTCCTGACAACCTTTCCAAATTTTAGAGTACCACTCATCTGTTGTTAAATCCGAATCTAAACTTGAAATATTAGCGAGATCCATACGTGAAAGGACATCTGGTACGATGTGTTGAGTACCTTTACGATGGATGACATCGAAAGAAAATTGTGAGAGACGAGAACTCCAACGCGCAAGTCGACCACTAGGGTTGGACAGTGACCCTAACCATTTCAGACTTGAGTGGTCAGTGACGACTGTAAAATGTGCACCCTCTATGTAAGGTCTGAAATGTGTTACTGAGTCTAGAACTGCCAAGAGCTCTCGTTCTGTAATACCATAATTTCTCTCATGCGTGTTCAAACACCGTGAATAATAGGCAACTGGGTGCTCGGTGCCGTCTATTACTTGAATTAAAACCCCCCCAATTCCAACCGAGCTCGCGTCACAGTGTATCGAAAATGGTTTGGTGAAGTCAGGACAACTTAAGACCGGAGCTGTCGTAAGTGCTTGCTTTAAGTCCTTGAAAGCCTTCTCAGCTTCTTGTGTCCAAATAAATTTACTAATACCGTTTTTTGAACCCGTGAGTTTCGATAGTGGTGCTGCTATACTAGAAAATCCTTTAATAAAGCGTCTAAAATATCCAAGTCCAAGGAAAGCCCGTATTCCTTTTGCGTTTTTCGGAATTGGAAATTCCTTGATGCATTCTATCTTAACCGGATCAGTTCGAAGACCTTTGGAATCCACCATATATCCTAGGTATTTGAGCTCGGCTTTACAGAACTCACATTTTTTAAGGTTAATGGTGAGACCCGCGTCTCGTAACCGTTCGTATACTTTGGTTAACAATTTAAAGTGTGACTCCAAATCTTCTGATACTAAAATTAGATCATCAAGATAACAAAACGCATTTTCATCGAACTCAGGCCCAAAGAGAGCGTCAGCAAGTCTTTGAAGCTCGCTTGGTGCGTTTTTCAAACCGAATGGCATCCGAGTAAATTCGAAGAGGCCCCGACCTGGAACGACAAATGCTGTTTTCTCACACGAATCTTTATCCAAGGCAATTTGCCAAAAAGCTTTACTAAGGTCTATTGAAGAGACAAATCTGGCGCCGCCAAGCTTGTCAAGTATGCGCGATATGTATGGTAACGGGTACGAATCACGAGTGGTTACATTGTTGATTTTTCTCGAATCAAGGCAGAACCTACCCGTACCATCCTTTTTCGTAACAATTAAGACTGGACTAGACCATGGTGAGCGCGAAGGACGGATTACTCCCAATTTAAGCATCTCATCTACTTCGTTGTCCAATTGTTTCTGTCTCGCAGGCGAAAGCGGGTAGTACCTCTGTTTAATCGGCGGCCCGGTAGTAATAATTTTATGTTTTACAAGATGAGTTAATCCTAAGCCTTTTTTCTCATATGAAATAGATTCAAATTTTTTTATAATTTTTAATAAACTCCTATTTTCTGTAGGAGTCAAAGAAGAGGCTGGCCGAATTGCCCTCACCTCATTAGTTTGTCCTGCCTGCGGTGGGCTGGTAACCTTTGTAAACAGTTCCGGCGCGATTTGGAACTGCTTCCAAAAGTTAACTCCCAAAATATAGTCCGGGGATAACGAGGGAATGACGTAAAAAATAATATCCTGTGTTATTAAATTGTACGTCACCGGCAACGTCATCGTTCCCAACACAAGTTGTTTCGTACCGTCCGCTGTCGAAACATCGAAATCTACCTTAACTAGTTCTACGCCTAAATTAACAAAATATTTATAGGTTTCTCCTCCTATACATGAAAGCGAAGCCCCACTGTCAAGCAGTGCTTTGTAGTTATTGCCCTTAATACAAATATTGGCATACGGACGATTATCTCTTTCTATCCCAGAATCCTGCGGCAGTGGGCCCACTACATCAGAAACCGGGGTAGAAAGAAATTGTCTAACCAGTCGGAGCCAACTCCGCCACTCACGTTTCCCCTGCGCAAGAGAAGGTGCGTGACTGGAGCGACTCCGTCCTAGTTTTCCGAATCCTTTTTTGTGTTATTTTTTTAATAGTATTTATTTTAGGCTTAGAAGTGTCGGAAGCTCTCTTCCTGCAATCCGAAATTGTATGGCCAATTCTATTACAGTAATTACACACAATCCTTTTGTCCGAAGGAATTTTAGATGGATGGCTTATCTCCTTTTCCTTATTATCATTATTATTATAAAACTCCTTTCGGTACTGTTTAGAGATATTACGATCGTTGTTAAAATTTGAAGTATGACCAAAATTATTTTGATTACTTACGTTGTGACTCGGTTGATAATCTGCAGACCGGTTGTAATATTTGTTATGATATGAAGAAGTACCACGATTGTTTGAATTATTATTATTATTATTTGAATAATTATGATAGTTTTGTTTATTATAGTTAGAATTTTTAAAATTATTGCTAGAATATGACTTGCCCGTGTAAGAAGGAGAAGGTGAAGGTTGGTTTGTTGGTGTTGAGTAAGACTCGAATTTTCTAGTTACCTCCGTTAATTGCTCAAAAGTGGTGATGTCGCGAGACGCAAGTAAATTAATATACATTGGGAGCAAAGCTCTCATGCACAGTTGTAGTAACTCATTTTCCGATAATTTAGAATCAAGCATGTTGTTATGTGCTTTCATTCTCAATATGAACTCGAAAGCGGTCATACCAGTAGGTTGTTTCATGTTGAAGAGTTCTGTCTTAAGTGAAATCTGTCTATGACCTCCTTCAAACTGTTTAATTAGGAGCGATGACAGATCATCCCATGTTAGATCAGGGGTATAAATGGACCTATACCATAATAAGGCTAAACCCTCAAGGATATCTGGAAAACATTTAACTAGGTCTTTATGCTTAACGTTCCTTGTTCTACATTTTTCATTAATTTGTAGAATGAAATCCCGGACGCAGGTTGAACCATTGTATTTAATGTTCCAAGTATTAATTGAGCTAGTCGGAGCATGCGTTTCATTATAAATTACTTTAGTGTACTTAATAACCTTAGCACCTGAGTCACTGTCTTCATCCGTATCGGTGTCCGTTTCATGTTGTTCTGCGAGTTGAGCGATTTTAATACCTTTATTAAAACGTCTGGCTTGAATACGCATCTCTTCCAGAGTATTTGCTGGTATCAAATTCCTAGAGGTTAGGTCGATTGTCAAATCATCTTTCGATTTTCCATTAATGTTTTCTATGGGAGCCGACATTATGAACAATGTGCGAAAGAAAAGAAAAAAAAAAATAATATAAATTGTTGCTGATGATGATGATAAATGAAAAAAAAAAAAAAAAAATTTGATTAATAAAGAAAAATTATCAACCCTGATTTTAAAAAAAAAATTAAGTTGAATAAACTTTTAATTGTGGCAACCCTGATTTTTGGAAAAAAAAATATTGATTTGAAGCGATCTTGTTTTTAAGTTAAAAAAAATCTTAGTGGCAACCCTGCCTTTATGTTTGCAATAATTACAAAAGTAATTCGTATCTGAAAAGTTTAAAAAAATAATAATTTAGTATATAATGACGTAGCTGCTAGTAAAAAAAAAAAAATGATAATATGTATCGACTTATCCAAAGTATTTAAATTCCAATACCGTTTTTAAAATGTAAATAGACCGACCGCTACCCATCTATAGTATTCTCGAAATCAAATTTGACATAATAAGGTAAACAACCGACAATGGGTTTGATTTATTTATGACAGATGCCATCTGTAATTAAAATAAAATTCGTGTCTCGTAGCTATTTAAAAGTACAAATTGATAATATATCATATAAATGTTCACTTCATATAATTATTTTTTTCGTAATTACAATAATCACGGATACTTTGTATGCATTGAATTCAACACGTCAGATGTATATTTGACCGGCGGTACAGGCAATTATGCTAGAATACATTTGAACCAGAACAAATCGTTTGTTTTGATGATAATTAAAATATAAAATTTTAAATTATTATTTACTTTGTGTTGGTATGTAAGTACATAATTTAATTATCATGCGTAAAATATTTGATAGCAAAAACACAACACTTGATTTTGACGTTTGTGTCAAAGATAAATTTGTACAAGATAATTTATCATAGATAATTTTTAGATAAACGTTACCCGCTGTTGATTGTTGTCGAATAAATCAGTTCCTAACACATTGTCTACTACCGTTACGTTATTTCTGAGCATTGAGCATACAAATTTTGAGGTTAAGAAAATATAATTACAGTACTGCCTATTTGAAACAGTAAACATTCCGCACTATGATCCTTGTATCAGGAAGTATATTATGTAGAAACGTCAAATATTTGTAGAATGTAAATACAGCTGATCGGCAACACATGGACAAGCGTCAGCTGATATTATCGTAAACAATAGTGACCAAAACCGTATGTTTATATTATGATGTGCAAAACATCCAGAATACATTTGTGACATTTAAATTTTGATAATTTGTCGCATCCTGTGACAAATAAACAATCACTAAAATTTGAAACTCGCATATGTGAAAGTCATGTTCACGTAATTATAGTTAACGAATTGACATTTTTTTTTAAATTGTACAATTAATTACGTAGAACGCCGGCACATGGGAACATACATTTTAAATTAACCTGCCGTCGAACTGATGCCATTGCATTTTAAAGTTAAAGACGAACCCAATCACGTTGAAGCGCCATTTTGTTACGGGCGATACACGGCCCGGTTTGTAACATTTTGTAACATTATGTTTTTGTGGTATGCAGGTGAGTTTTCAATGAGGAAGGTGATGCAATCTATTTGCAATCGTCCATCCAACTTTGTAGCTTCCCAGCTACGCGCCAAATCTTGTCACTTTGGTGACAAGATATGTTGGGGGGACGAAAACCATCCGTAGAGCAAATGAGATCTCTTTTCAAGGAACATGGGCACAATACTTTAAATTGCAATGACATAGGGTATGACGGGAAACTTTAAATAAAAGAGTTGCGTTATGAAAATAACAGTATAACATCTATATTTGAATTTTGGGACAAAATTATGGTGATTAAGTTACGTGTTAAGACTCACCCCAGGTTCAGACCGTTAATAAGCTACTAATCCTAACTAAATCTCACTGACGTGCATAAGGATGGCCGACGGCGAAGTTCTTCGGAGACATCTGGACGGAGCCATCCCAAGGCCTCCAGTCCACGGGTGCTGCAGGATCTCGTCAAAGCCCGCCAGGGCGTAGCCGGCCCAAGTCCAAGAGGGCCCGTCACGATTGTTGGTCCAGGTAGTCCGTAGGATTGGTTCATTTATGGCCCTTACCCAAGGGAAGTTCGGTACCAGTCAACGTGGCAAAGTGAGTGGGACGCAAATAACAGGCTAGTCCCAACTAAAATCCTTATATTCGTAATTTAACGGGCTTTGGTCGCGGAGCGAGCGAGGATTCGCGTGTCGCTAACGGATTAGTCAATTTAATGCCGACAGGCTATAATATCACATGCGCGTACATCATGAATCGCGACTTTTTAACACGGAAGCCACCACGGCATTCACTCAAGATTGATCCTTGATCTTTAAAATTCCAGATTGGTAAAAATATTCCGACAAACCGTCATCCCGCGATCGTTTCACAATTATTCTTTTAAAAACTTAAAACACGGCGCTGTCACGTCCCGGTAAGGTCTCTCTGCCCTGAGGAGGCCCTACCGGAAAGTGAAGCCAACACAAAAACGGAAATCATTCCTACCAACCTGTAGCACTCAAAGTGTGGTTGTTAAAAGAAACCATAGACAAAAATAAAAAAAATATTCGCCGTACTTATTTTCATAACAGTGTTTGAGGGCAAACACGTTCGGAGCGAGCGGGGTATTGTTATGAAAATAAGTACGGCGAATATTTTTTTTATTTTTGTCTATGGTTTCTTTTAACAACCACACTTTGAGTGCAACAGGTTGGTAGGAATGATTTCCGTTTTTGTGTTGGCTTCACTTTCCGGTAGGGCCTCCTCAGGGCGGGGAGACCTTACCGGGACGTGACAGCGCCATGTTTTAAGTTTTTAAAAGAATAATTGTGAAACGATCGCGGGATGACGGTTTGTCGGAATATTTTTACCAATCTGGAATTTTAAAGATCAAGGATCAATCTTGAGTGAATGCCGTGGTGGCTTCCGTGTTAATTAAAGTCGCGATTCATGATGTACGCGCATGTGATATTATAGCCTGTCGGCCTTAAATTGACTAATCCGTTAGCGACACGCGAATCCTCGCTCGCTCCGCGACCAAAGCCCGTTAAATTACGAATATAAGGATTTTAGTTGGGACTAGCCTGTTATTTGCGTCCCACTCACTTTGCCACGTTGACTGGTACCGAACTTCCCTTGAGTAAGGGCCATAAATGAACCAATCCTACGGACTACCTGGACCAACAATCGTGACGGGCCCTCTTGGACTTGGGCCGGCTACGCCCTGGCGGGCTTTGACGAGATCCTGCAGCACCCGTGGACTGGAGGCCTTGGGTTGGCTCCGTCCAGATGTCTCCGAAGAACTTCGCCGTCGGCCATCCTTATGCACGTCAGTGAGATTTAGTTAGGATTAGTAGCTTATTAACGGTCTGAACCTGGGGTGAGTCTTAACACGTAAATTAATCACCATAATTTTGTCCAAAATTCAAATATAGATGTTATACTGTTATTTTCATAACGCAACTCTTTTATTTAAAGTTTCCCGTCATACCCTATGTCATTGCAATTTAAAGTATTGTGCCCATGTTCCTTGAAAAGAGATCTCATTTGCTCTACGGATGGTTTTCGTCCCCCCAACATATCTTGTCACCAAAGTGACAAGATTTGGCGCGTAGCTGGGAAGCTACAAAGTTGGATGGACGATTGCAAATGGATTGCATCACCTTCCTCATTGAAAACTCACCTGCATACCACAAAATCATAATGTTACAAAATGTTACAAACCGGGCCGTGTTACGCCCGTAACAGTTTCCTTATAACAACGTTTGGAAAGTGGTGGGGTCCCCTCCAATATCAAGTCATCACAAATATATCGTCATTAATTATATATTTTATATACTTATTTCAATTTATTTTATCATTTTTTTTAAGGATATCTATTAATAAAGCAAGAAACGGCAGTTTCATTATAAATCTAGAATTATCGAAATAATAAAACAACGGAAACTTGTTTTGTTTAGAATTATGATTGAAAGCAACCAAAGTGTATATTTGAACAAAACATAAAAGTTATTCCATGTTACCGAATGATAATATCCTTCTTTGTTATCTGTCAGAAATGAGTTAATTGAATAACGAGCCAACGTCCAATAATCGTACCCATTTTGATTAGGGTTGACGGAATTATGTTGGGGGTTCTAAACCCGGTGTTAAAACTTGGAAAATAATTACACTGAACAGTGGCGGTACTAGACTGGTGTACCTTCTATAGTAGGGGTGGTATACCCTTTTCTGAAGTAATGAAACAATAACAAAATCGCTGATGTATTGAACACTTAGAGGTGCGGCTGAAAAGTGGAAATTGCTAATTTTGAGTTATCCGGAAACATTTTGTGATGTAATAACTTAATTATTATTACTTCGAGTTTATGACAGGTTCGTTGGATTTTACTAATGAATTTAATTCATTTGGTCTCCGTGGTCGAGGGGTAAGATTAAATTTCCGGATCGCGGGGTTCAAATTTCCGGCAAATACATCCGTCGCCAAGACCTAGACAAATTTAATCCCTTGAACCCAGGCACCCCTGCTAAGTCAACAAACGTAGCAAACCACTTGGGGTGACCTATGGCAGAGGCTATATCGGTTATCCAATAAATTGTTCCTGATGTGGCGCGGCGGTACCCATACCCGCCTCCCAAATTTTATTTGATTGATTGAGTTATAACACAATTTATTCATTTAAAATATCATAAGAATTTTTTATATGCTCAATATGTACTATAGAAATACTTTAATTTTTTAAAAAGAAAAACTCTTTTTACTTTTGACACAGAAAAACAGAAAAAAAGACAATGGTCGCAACTGGCACTCGAACCCAGACCTCTCGTCTAACCGGGACGTGCGCGTTAACCAATTTCGCTATTGCCACCTTCTGTCAAATCGTCATAATTGTCAATCTCATATTTCATATTTCAATTTTTTCTGTGTCTTGTTATCTTCTTCTTCAATGAAAAATACTTCCGCTATCGTTCAGATTTTTCTCTCCTTCCTTTCTTTAAAAAGACCCTCCACACAGCATCCCCAAAGATGACCAAGGCCTGAGGGAAATTACTTTCCTCAGAGTCTCCTTTCGGGAGCTTTTGTAAAAGAAATGCTATTTAGAAATCTCTTTTAATATATTTAAATAAAGAAGAATATCTGAAGCGGGCCGGCGCGGGTATTTGAACGTGGCCTTATTTTTAAACGACTTCGAAAAGGAGGAGGTTCTCAATTCGACTGTATTTTTTTTATTATTTTTTATTTAGAGATTACTGATTTTGATTCAAGATTCGTTTCTCACATTTTTCTTTTGTTAAACAGTTTATATAATGTACTCGTTTATGGAACCAAATACGGTTATCATAAGTCCTCCTTCAATTTTTCAAGAATTTCAAAACCCACATTGACAAAACCCTTTATTCCATCCCTTCTCAGCCTTCACAGCATAGTCCAATGGGTCCCGTGGCGTCACTTAGTACAGCCTGGGGAGCTCTTGTGTTTTGTTAAAAATAACTATGTAGGAGTTTAACAACCGTCCATTTTAATACCTAAACTGTCCACTTTCATAGACTAATGGGAAACACATTTTGTTTGATTCAAGGGGTTGTAGATTCGACCCACGAACATCTTATTAATTTATGGTTATCAAGTTTAATTGTAGAACCATTTTAATTTTAATTTTTTTATTATACAGGGTGTAACAGGACGTACCCGAGGGATTTTAACAATCGATTCCTGAGCATATTTGGAGAAAAAATGTAAATGAAATTTTGGTCTCCGGTGATATTTTGACGTTTTTTTATTTATTTTTTCTACAAAACATTAAAGTAGGTTGGACAGTTGGAGGCGGGGTGAGGGATTGGTCGGTTACTCGGCTGAGTGACCAATGACAACAAGCGGAAGAATTTTTTTGTTTGAATTTGAAGAAAAAAAAATTTAAAAAAAAAATGTCGTAAAAAAAGTCACCGAAGACCAAAATTTCATAAACATTTTTCACTCCAAATATGCTCAGGAATCGCTGGTTAAAATCCCTCGGGTACGTCCTGCTACACCCTGTATAATCAATAATATTATTATTATTAATTAATAAAAACAGTTTATTTATACACAAGTTCTGCTGTGTAATTATTGTTACGCGTGACAGCTGTTTCGCCTTCTGAAGGCATTATCAAACTGATAAAGTTTGATAATGCCTTCAGAAGGCCAAACAGCTGTCACGCGTAATAATAATTACACAGCAGAACTAGTTTAAAAAACTGTTTTAATTAATTTAATAATAATTTAATATTGATAAAATAAAAAAAATATATAAATTAAAATTTAAGCATATTAGATTTGTCAAAGAATTTGTATATAAAAATGCAAAAATCAGTAATTTTAAATACATGTAGGATTACAAAAGATTTTTTAAATATTTATATTGAGGGATCAGTAGGATTTATAGGTTCAATTAGAAATGCCACAGAGCCGAACCCTCTGATATGAAAATATCTGGAGTCGGTGAATTATATTCCCATTTGGTCTCTAGTAGGTTGACATGTTGTTCTTGTATTATTTTGTATTTATAATACTTATATAGTGCAATTGCATAGCGTGGGTTGACTAGATGATCATTTGGGGAAGTGTGTGAAAGGGTTTAGTTTTTCCTGTGGGGAAAATTTAACCCGGACATTTAAATCTGGTGCGTAAAATATAATTTAAAAAAAAAATGAATAAAAAAGAAAATCTTTTTAATTTGTTTTAAGCCCCCGCATTCCGAATTTCTACCGTTTTTAACACATTTCTCTTGATCACCTTACTTAAGTTTTTCATTTTCCAAACTGTTTAAAGATAATATTTATACATTTGCCACGCTGAAACGGTAATTATATGAAATTTTCTCAATAGAAAAAAAATCGCAAAGTATGTAAACTCGTTTTTAATGTTATTTTACAAGTCACATGTACGAAAATATTCAAAGCGTTTCTTTAAATACTGTTTACATTTCCCATGAGATTTTTGCTATATTTTAAAGAGTCGTGTTATATTGAACATTTTCACAATTTTCGTTTAAATATTATCGTGCTCCCTCTAACATTCATATACTCTTACCTCCCCTTCTTCTTCTTTTTGAGCGCTTACTACCGAGCCTTAATTCAGTAAATTATGCGACATGATTAAAAAAATATATTTTTATCTTTTACCCCTAAGGCCTCGGACGTGTTTTTTCAGAAGGTTAACATATTTTTGCTTTGCAATAAAATCCAAATAAATATAATATTTCAGAAGGTATCCGATAACTAAAAACGGTTTTTGAAAGGTGATAAAAAACGCCTGAAAATCAATAACAAAATAAAAAAATTATGAAAATTTTGAAAAAAAAACTAACATTACGTTTTCTCTTATTAAACTTACTTAAAACGAGAAAAAAATGCGTATTTTATTAGACAAAAAATATATTACCTATAAACGTTTTCATTTCCTCATTTTTTGTCGTTTTATTTAAAAAAAGTTATAAAAAATTTTTCCGAAATTCACAATTTTATTTTTTTGTCGTTAATTTTTTGATTTGATTATTGCGTATTATTTTCTCTTTCTAACTCCGTTTTACATACTATATCTCACCAGGATAGTAAGGGAGACACAACGATTTCTTTGAGAACTGTATGAATTATTCCCAAAGGGAACGGATAAGCCTCGGGGGATTTAAACAAGCCGTTTAAGGCCTTTTTTACCAATTGCAAATAGTATTAAGATAAGTTTTATTTTTTAATATAAGCTGCTTAATATTTACACCGTAATTATAAATATAGGTATATGTCTTTCGCAGTGCTCCGCCCTGTGCTATTTTAGAAATATCTCGTCTTAAGGGGGCAACTAAAAGCAACACAAAACCACTGTAAACGTACTCAGGTTGTTCAACTCCGAGTACAAAGCTCCCACCGCGACAATCACATCTCATTTTGCCAGAACACATTCCCCTACAATTCTCTTCCGAATTTAATCAAAACGCGGGCAGCCTTCAGTTCAAAGACCAAAAATCACCGAATTACAGCGACCAAGTTAATCCAATCGATTAATGCAAAACTAAAATCTGTTTTATGAGAGATGGGAAGGCTGATAGAGATTTATTTATTTATTTTATTTTATTTAAGTATATAAAACAGGCATGGTGCCCAAAAAATTATATACATGTATGTTTAAACATAGTGATAACGAAAATACATAGTATCGAAAATGATAATATTAACATAGTGATTGTATAATAACAAAAAAATGAAATGATAATAATAACAAAAGATAGTAACAAAAGTAATTAAGCTGAGGTGAATGACAAGTAGGAATGGGTAAAAGGTAAGTACATGGTAGGTAAATGTTCATAAACAATTTATGATTGTTACCTGTATTGGTGAGACGCTGATTTGGTAGGTACAATATTGCCTCTCTATAAATAAAGGGCTTCATCACAGTATCAGCTTAATATGATAAAAGGTAAAACTTTTTTTTTGAAATGTTTAAATTGGTCATTAAAAATGTCTATTTCTTTATTAGAGCAATGTATAGCGTTATAACTTCTCAGTGTTCGTGGTAAAGGGGAGAAATACCCTGTATTTGTGAGGTAGGCTTTAATATAGAAAATGTCTTTCATCCTCCTTGTTGACTTTCTTGATGATGTGTTAATGTTAATTTGGGACAAAATGTTTGGTGTATCAACTGATAAGTGTATAATTTTGTGTAAAAGTAATAAATCAGAAAGTTTACGTCTGGCTGTTAGAGAGTGTAGTTTATAGTGTGAATTTCGGTCTTTGTACGTTCCAAATTGATCAGATATACCTTCACGATAAGCAATTACACGGGTTAATTTTCTTTGTGTGGATTTGATCCTATAATTATGAATTTCATAATTGGGAGACCAAATTGTGGATGCATATTCGAGGATACTTCGCACAATTGATTTATATAATGTTAATGTTAATTCTGCACTTTTAAAACAGTTTGTGATTCTTAGCGTTAATCCTAATACTTGTGATGCACATTTTGAAATTGCATCTACATGTTTATTGAAGCTAAGTGAGATATTGAAAGAAGGGTAAAAGCAGGTAACTCCATTAATGGAGGACTGAATGCCGTTGGCGCTAATGAAAAAAAATGTAAAAGAAGCGAAGCTAGCAGTCCACAATGGAGTCCTGGTACCTACCCTGATGTATGGCAGTAAGGGATGGAACTGGCAGAGAAAGGATGAAAGTAAACTGAATGCTGTTGAAATTATGTGTGGTAAAACCATGTATGATCGTGTGAGAAATGTGGATATCCGCAAAGAATGTAAGGCTGATATAAGCATAACGAGATTAATAAAGGCACCCTCAGACGGTTTGAGAAGAATACATGATACAAATGTGAATGGAAGAAGAAGTCGGGGGCGCCCGAGGAAGACATGGCACGATCAAGTGAATTAGATACTTGAGTCGGGCCATGTAATAGAAGAGTATGCATGAGATGAGATGCATGAGATGTATGTATATAAGTGAGGCAAAGAGTGTGTGTCAAAACCGAGTTGTTTGGCGGTTCGTCCTCTCTAACTACCCCTGCGAAGAAATGGCATGATGGTTAGTTAGTTAGTCAAAAATCTGTTGTCTAAAGCTGCAAAACCTCTTGAAGTTGACTGAGTTAGAATAATGTCATTTGCAGCGACGTGCGGACTTTATAGGCTGAAAAGCTGCGCTTTCCCTAAGATGGCCGAATCCTAAAAATAAATTAAAATGGAGTGCTAAAAATTAATCAACTTTAAAGCTCTATAAGTCACGATTAAAATTACCTAATGGCCAGTGACATGCATTTCTCCATAACCAGAGGTTGGCGGTATGTAGTGTTCTTTAAATTCGGTTAAAAATTATTATTGTTTATGGTTATTTATTGTTTCTTTACTTGTATTATTGTTTACATTTCAATTTTAACCTCACAAGGACAAGCCTGTGTTGAGGTTAATAAATTTATAGCATAATAAAAGAAACACAAAATAATTTATTGAGAAAACAATATTTTTAATTGAAGCAAGCCTCAGGTTTTAATAAATAGACTTAAAAGGAAACCTGGTCTCCGAGAAATTTGAACAATAAGTATTTTACCAAACTGTTGCTGTCACTGTCGTTTTTACTTCCCTGAATACTGAGCGAAAGAGACAACTGCACCTCAGGCTGATCATATCTAAATAAAGTCATCAAAATCGAGGAAATGTTCAAAATCTCCACCAAAACTGTACCGATTTTTTAAGATTTTTTTTATATTAAGACGACAATATACCCTAAAATATTTTCAAAATCTTAACGACGCCGACGCCGACGTAAGTAAAGAAACCGTGTATACAAATTGCGACTCGCGACCCGTGCACTGGACGAACCTACTGTCGAATTTGCCGTATCAAAGAAAAGAAGAAGAAGATAAATAATGTGGGAATCTTAACGACGTAAGTGAAGAAAGCGTGTAAACAAATATACGCCGCGGCACGGCGTATTGTACGAAGGTGCGGTCGAATTCACCCTAGCAGACCTGGAGATTCGACCTTTCTGCCGCCTTCATTTTAATTAATTCTGAAGAACGTGCTACAGATATTTAAAATGTGTCTCCATGTTGTCATCTCGAAATTATTAATTCATCGTCTAGAAAAATAAAATCTGGTGCTTACCGCTAACTTTATAGTTGAAAAACGGGTTATATAGTTTTGAAATCGTTTTACGTAAAATATATTAATAGTAAGGTACAGTTTTTATTAATCTAATATATAAGTAACTCGCATTTCTTGTGCGGTATGGAAATAAAAAAGTTATTATAGTTACGGATTCGCCGGAAATGATTAAAATGTGAGTTTTGAGCGTTCAAAAATTATTAGGATTGTGTACCGCCTTAACTGCATTAGATTTTACGGGGTGGTTTGACATCACAAAAGGTGTTAAACAAGGCTGCGTAATGTCGCCGTGGTTATTCAATCTATATATGGATAATTGTATGCAAGAATTGAAAGAGATGGGATTGGGCGCGAAATTGAGTTATCTGGAAGTATGATGCCTGTTGTATGCTGATGATGCGGTGCTTATATCTAACAGTATGGAAGATCTACAGTCTCTCGTATCAAGGATGAACGAAGTATGTATGAAGAATGAGTTAATGAAGAATGTAAGTAAATCTAAAGTCATGGTGTTTGAAAGAGAGAGTACGAAAACAGTATGCAATATAGTTGCGAACGATGAATACTTGGAGCAGGTGGATGAGTTTGTTTATTTGGGAAGTATGTTTACGAGAGATGGGAAGGCTGATAGAGATATTGAAAGAAGGGTGAATGCAGGTAACTCTATTAATAGAGGACTGAACGCCGTTGGCACCAACAAAAAACTATCCAAAGACGCGAAACTAGCCGTTCATAATGGAGTACTACTTGTACCTACCCTGATGTATGGCAGTGAGCCATGGAACAGGCAGAGGAAGGATGAAAGTAGACTGAACGCTGTAGAAATGAGATCCCTGAGGCGTATGTGTGGTAACACCATGTATGATCGTGTGAGAAATGTGGAAATCCGCAAAGAATGCAAGGCTGATGTAAGCGTAATGAGAATGAGTAAGATCAAGAAAGGAACGCTCCGACGGTTTGGGCATGTAGAGCGAATGAACGAGGAAAGGAGTGTAAGGAGAATATATGACGCAAATGTGAATGGTAGAAGAAGTCGAGGACGCCCAAAAAAGACATGGCACAACAAAGTGAATCAGATACTTGAGTCGGGCCATGTCAAGAGTCAGAATAATAGAAGAGAATGTATGAGACGTTGTATGAATGTAAACGAGACAAGGAATGTGTGCCAAGACCGGGATGTTTGGCGGTCTGTCCTCTCTGCCTACCCCTGCGGGGAAACGGCGTGATGGTTAGTTAGTTAGTTTAGTTTTTTATAAAAAAATTATCTCTGTCGACGTTTTTAAAATACATAACTAGTTTGTATAATGAACGTCTTTTGAGGGCTAACGATTTTTGGAAGGTCCTAACTCCTATGAGAAGTAACTCACCAAAAAAAAACGCACCAACACGCTAGTGGTCAAAAAATATATTTGCGGTAGTGTCAAAATTCAGAGATGAAATTGGGGATTACGTTTGTATGTACAAAACGCCGCCTTGTTTCCTCCTAATGGTGGGAGTGAGAAAGAAGAGGGGACAAACCATACTTTTGATTAAAAAAATCGAATATATTTGTTACACTAAAATATAATTGGTACCTACCTATTTAAATAAACTTGAAATATTAGAAATTACAGTGTATTAACTTTTGCCCCTGGCTTGGCTTGCATAGTATTAGGTGGTTTCCCACTCCGCCTCCTCCACCTTCCCTATCCCCTCCCCCCTTCCCCAACTCCACCCTACCTCAAACACCCCTCCTCTCCCCCTCCATACCCGTTACATTCATTTTTCAAACAGTTCGCGTGCCACCTATTAAAACGTAACAATCAAACACGCGCAGTTTCGCATTTATAATATTAGTGTAGACATTTATACTTATTTTTATTTTAACTATCAAAAGGATCTCCATAGTAACCTAAACAAATAACAAAATGACAGCGCACGTCAAACAATTACTTCGCCACGTTTTGCTTTTCGTACGGACCATAAACGTATAATTAATAATTTCATAACACCAATATATACAGCCTATGTTACTCGTTAATAATGTAGCTTTCTATTAGTGAAAGAATTTTTAAAGTCCATTTATTATTTACTGCGTGAAAGAGTAACAAACATCCATACATCCATTCAAACTTTCGCCTTTATAATATTAAATAGGATATTATAGTATAGACTCTTCCATGTAACCTTAAAAGAATTCACATTCTGATATTTCATAGACGGCGCTGATTCTAGAAGGGCATACAAATACAATATTGGATTGAATAACAGATACAATATTGTATTTGTACACCGCCTTTCTTGAGAGAATTGAATTTGTTTATGGGCAAAACTATTTATTTATGTTCATGTTGCGTACGCACTGGCGCAAACAATTAAATCATCTTTATATTTTAAAGTATAACTTGCAAGAAGTGTTTATTCTTATTAGCGTAGTTATGAATTATTTTGAGATCACCTTAATACTGTGTGCAAAACTATGTTTAGTTTTTAGTCATAATATGTGAGAGATAGATATGTAAATAATCCCAAAACCGCTGAGCATAATATCCTATACATTATTTGATTGATGAATCTCCGCGCGGACAAAAATTTAACACTAACCAAAGATATTGAAATACAATAGACATGCTATGATGGCCGCCCGACTGTCGGCGGACTACTACCTGGGAATAGTTTGGATACGGAAAGAATTCGTTCATTTAGAAGATTGTTTTAAGGTGTACAGTAGTATTGGTTAACAATATAGTTTGATTACGAATTGTTTTAAGGTGTATAGTAACTGTACACCGGTAACGGTTCCATGCCAACTGAGAATAAAGTGAACTCACCACTTCCTTGAAAAATCGTTAAAAGCTACGAAAATAATAATTTTAAATTAGCCGATAACCCTAACATAACGTAACCTATTACCTAACCAATTTTTTATATATATATATATATATATATATTTTTTTTTTATCACTCTTAATTACTTATCTGAGATGGTTCTGAGTTGGTTTCATTCCGAGTTGTCCGGTCACCCCTACTGTAGTATTGGTTAATAATATAGTTTGAATAAGGAAAGAATTCTTCATTTATTAGATGCTTTTAAGGTGTTCAGTAGTATTGGTTAACAATATAGTTTGGATACGGAAAGAATTCGATAATTCAATTGATTTTTTGAAGGTGTGTATTAGTATTTGTTAACAATATCGGTGACGTCGACGCCAGGAAACACAGTCCCACCGAGTAAAACTGCGGATAGCACATCTCTTATATTTCTATATCTTTGACACTAACCTTGTCGAGCGATTGTCTGCTTCATAGGCGGCCTTTTGGTTATTTTTCACGCATTTGTGACGGACACCGATTATGTACTCAAGTTGATCCGGAGAGAGTCAACATTCTGCACAATTCAAATTTTGTATTGAAGGACACTTCAAACTTCAAAGGCATCTGTGGTCTGTCGTGGTTTATTCGCAGTTCAAAGGGGCACACTACATTTTAGTATCCCTGAAAGCACACAGAGACCGCCAAACAACCATTTTTTGATATAACTATATAGTTTCAATTTATAACTGAGATCAAAAAAAGCTAAATCATATCACAATGCCTAATCAGTTTTATATTATTTTCCTCCTTATATTTACATAATAAGGAACTCCAGTGAAAAATATTATGGCTTTAAAAAAATATGTTCATATAGACCAATAAACGCTGATTCTGAATATATAACTTTTATTTCATAATATTAAACGCAGAGTTTTTAAAAAATTATTAAAAAGTGCATTTTTAAACCTCTCCTGAAAACACAGCGTTAAGTTGGCATTACTGAAATGGTGAATGGTGGCGTCACGCGTCACCACTCACCCACTGTCACCTGGTGATCGCGTGTATTGTATTGTATTGACATTTGAAATGACTTAAAGTGCACATATGCAATTCAACATTTCGTGTTTTTGGTTTATTTTCATACTGTTTATAGAGATTTAGATAAATAATAGTTATTGTGTTTATTGAAACATAATTAACGAAAGGGGCTATATTTGCGGACAATCTGGAATAAATTTTGCCTATTTGAGGTTAGAGTCGTGTCATATTTTGACATTGTATTTTCAAATTCTTTTTAGTAAAGGGATACAAGCTATTACGCAATCGTCATGCAGAGTATTATAAATACCAGTTTCTGTGTGTGTTATACATAAAACAATGTACAAAATCACGCCTGAATCAACAAAATTGAAGAACGATATCACTTGTATTTGCAAAGATGATTCATTATTTTTATATTGCACTTTGTTAAAATACAATAACAGTAGCAGTGAAATGTGGACATTTTACCAATGTTTTTCTATATTAAAAGCAGTTAATCTTAAATAAAAAAAACGCCTCAATTTCTCACACAAAAGTCATTGAGTCATCCTATCTTCATTTTATTCCGCCATTTTCTTAAATACAAAATCAGGGATGCTCTGCCCAAAAAAATTATTTCCCTAGATTTCGAAGTAAAATTTCCCTAGAATTTCGCATTAACGCAATTACCTACGTAGCCACCTGATTGTGTAACACTAATCCTGTTATATGATTTATTAATTGGAAAGATATCGGAACTTGGTAAATATACTTATAATAAATACTGTGCTTTTCCAAATAAAACACTTTTTGCTACGTGAAGTAATAATTTAAAAGTACGAATACACTCACCACTGAATTAGAAACTGAATTCCAAATAAAAAAAAACACTTTGCAAAATAAAAATCAACCGCAATCACCGAAAAAAATAGAACTTAAAACATAAATTAATTTTTTTTTCAGAAGTCCCATTTATCTTTTTAGATACATATAATATCATTTTGAGTTGTCAGTGTTAAAAATAACATTGCATGGTAAGTACAACAATAATTAAGATTCATGGGAATTCCAAAATTTATATATATATATATATATATATATATACCTATATATTCTCTATTGTGTACCGCCACATTAAATAAATGAAGTATAACAATGATTAATTTATAAAATCACGAAACAATGTTTGCGTATCTCCGGTTCCAGAATAAATTCCACACTTGTTATCACATTTATTCTAAATCCTATATTCTGAATTCTCGAAGTTTCTCAAGGAAACCTTATATTTACTTTGCCACTGGAAGCTTAGTATTAAATTCCGCAGATATTTGACAACAGACAGTATATTATTATATAAAGATATAATGGCACCGCAGTCTCATATTACATTTCCAACATAAGCCCTCGTCAAATAAAACCAACATCTTATCAATGACATCTGACGAACAAGGCACGTCAATATTTTAATCACATTTTTGGGTAAAAAGATTATCATTTCGGAATAAGGTAATATTTTCTTATGTGAAGCAATATAATCGTAATACCTACTCGATGATTTTTCTTTTGCGTACGTTCTTCTCGTATGGATAGTAGGGTGGAGCGGAGTAGTATCGAGAATTTGCTCCGTTGTGTACTTATTTCAAATAAAAAATATTACGAAATATATATATTAACACTGGGTACCCCCCTCCCCCCCCCCCCCCCCCCCCCTTCGCACCAAAACACTTTTACATATAAATAAAAATGAATCCCCGAAATGTATGTACGCGCATAACTTCCGAACGACTGCACTAAATTAGATTATTCTTTGAATGTTGTGTTCGTTATTGTCAGGACAAGGTTTGTATAAAACAATTGGTGAGCTCTGGCATTATGAAATTTGTATAGAAAAATTGCAATAGGTGGCACGCGAGCTGTTTTAAAACTGAATGTATGGAATGGGGAAACTTTGGAGGGGGGTTCGCGGGACGGGTGTAAGGGGGAGTGGAGTGGGGAGAGGGAAGGTTGAGGAGGCGGAGTGGGAACGCGAGAGTGGAAGGGGACGCGGGAGAGGAAGCGGAGGCGGGAGGGGAACGGGACAAATGGGAAAGGACACGCAGGGAGAAGCAACTTCTTTATTAAATGGCAAAGCAACGCATGCCGGGAACCAGCTAGTTTTTGATAAAAATATTGTAAACACAAATAATGATATTGCGTGCAAAAACAACGTGCATTTGCACAAGAAGCAATACACAAGTAAAGTACAGCATTCCTTGAATATGTACATCTAGAGGTATCTTAATTCTAAAAAAATTTTGGGAAATTGGGTTTTGAATGTAATTTTTTAACAATAACTCCACACATTACTCCAAACAGTACAAGGAGACCTTGAGGGAAAAAATTCCCTCGGTGCTTATGTCATTTTTGATATTGGTGTGTGGGGGTATTTTTCAGGGAGAAAGAGAAGAAGATCTGGGAAGGTAAAGGTTGTGAGGGGTGTGTAGGAATCTGGGGGTCAACGTGTCCAGGAGGGACGGACGTATAAATCCATCCCTCCCACTGCGGTGCAAGACGATGGATCGAGAGAGTCCGGCTGGAGATGTTAAAAGCTCTCCCTCAACCAGTCTCTTTGATCCGGCCCGGCAGAAAAAGATTTACATAAAATAGTTTATGGAAACATATATTACATTGTTTATACCAATAAAGATGATTGATAATAATCTGTTGTATAAACTAATAATATTATTTTCTCATCGAATATCGGAGTATTTCCAGGGTATTTTAAAAGCCCTGTATATTTATTCTTTTTGAAAATGTTCGTATTTAAGTATGAACTTTATTATCTTATAATAAACGTGTTATAGGCTAACTTAATAATAATTAGTTATAACTTCATCACGGCAGTTATTTTTATGACTCAATAAAGTATGGTTTAGTCAGCAAAACCGGTCGATATATACTCGTAAGATAACGAAGTTCGTGGTTAAATACTAAGGACGAGTTTTCGCACAGAATTTGAACAATTCATCAAATTTTGAAGTTTGTATTCAAGTTCTGTGAAAGTTCTATTAAGAGAGTATTTATTACCGGAGAAAACCAGAAATATGTCATTTTTAAATCAGATTTTAGACGTATTGACTAATTTCCACAAAAAATATAAATGGATTGGGAAAGATTGTTTTTTTATCTACCATTCGCATGTAATAAATTTTGAGAAAAAAATGTTTTTAGTATAATAAGGTTATACCATAGGTCGTTGGCAGATTTGTTAAATTTTCAAAAAAGATTTCGTATTATACCACACCCATTTCAAATAATATAAGCATGCAGTAAAGCAATACGCAATCAATACGTATCGCATGGTTTAAATTTTAGTTTACATAAAATCATTAAAAAAATATATACGTACTTATAAACACTAATGTATTTCAGATTTTTTAACATTTTTATTTAACTTAGACATTATTGAAAAATGATAAATACTTATAATCAAAAAATAATTACAAAAGTACATTATTTTAATAGTTTTATCATCACGCCTTTCAGCATTTTTGTATGTAGGTATAAATTGAAGCAAATTTGTAATGAAATAAAATCGATATTGAGTTATAATTTTAAAAAGCTGGTACGGAGAATAATTAATCTTTCTCATTGTAATCACCCTACACGAACATAAGAACAACTTTCGACGAAATGTGGATTTTTGGCCGCTGGCTGGTTAAACGCTCTTAAGGTTCGATTATTATAGCATTATAGGCCAGTTACTTCACACCACCGAAATAATATAAAAACTTCAATAAAACTTTCACAGTACCTGAAAATTAACTTTGCAAATTGATGTATTTCATTTTCAAGAATTCAGACTTTTCAAATTCTGTGGAACAACTCGTTCTAAGTGTATACAAATTTCAAATCTCTCTCAACAATAATTTAAGAAATGTGACTTTCAGCCTTTCAACATTAAGGTACAGACATTTTTGTGAGGATGGCGTGGGTTTAATTTTCATAAATTCCAAAACAATCTAATATTATCCAGTCTCTAAATGCCGAGAGCTCTTTAGCATCTGCTTTCAAAAACGCCAAAGAAAATTCTTCCACGTGTTAACTTGTTCTTGCTCAACAATTCGGCTGTGGATGTACTCCCTCATTTTCTTTAAAAAAATACTATCCATTAACCCTGCCGTCCTGACACAAATATATATTTTTAAAATCGATTTCCAAGTTTTAATCTCTAATTTTTATATTCAACTAGCTTTTGCCCCCGGCTTCGCTCGCATAGTATTAGGGAGGTTTCCACTCCGCCACCTCCACCTTCCCTATCCCCACTCCACTCCACCCCCTCCCTCTGCCCCCTCCCTCTACCCCCAATCCTCCCCCCCCTTCCCCCGCTTCCCCCCTTCCCCCTTCCCCCTTCCCCCTTCCCCCTTCCCCCTTCCCCCTTCCCCCTTCCCCCTTCCCCCTTCCCCCTTCCCCCTTCCCCCTTCCCCCTTCCCCCTTCCCCCTTCCCCCTTCCCCCTTCCCCCTTCCCCCTTCCCCCTTCCCCCTTCCCCCTTCCCCCTTCCCCCTTCCCCCTTCCCCCTTCCCCCTTCCCCCTTCCCCCTTCCCCCTTCCCCCTTCCCCCTTCCCCCTTCCCCCTTCCCCCTTCCCCCGCCCCACTCCCACTCCCCCTTCCCTCCCCCACTCCCCCTTCCCCCGCCCCACTCCCCCCCCCTCTCCACAACCTCTACCTCCATCCCCCCCTCTCCCTCCCACCCCCCTCTCCATGCCCGTTTCATTCATTTTTCAAACAGCTCGCGTTTTTTATACAAATTTCATAGTGCAAGAGCTCTAAGCTATAATCTACACATTATTCTGATATATAAGTTATATTATTGTAAAGTTTCATTAAAATCCATTCAGTAGTTTTTGCGTGAAAGAGTAACAAACGTACATACATCCGTACAAACTTTCGCATTTATACTATTAGTAGGATTAAAAGGTAGGTTAATTAATAATTAATTGATCAACCGAGTTAGGTAAATGGAGGAAATCACAAGCCACAAATGGGTACATTCTTAGGCTAAAACGATTCACAAATTATGGGAAAGGAGCTTCATTCAAGGTTGCTTTATTCCTTTCCCATAATTCGCGGTACGTTTCGCGTTTTGTCGCGTGCATGTATACGCAGCTTTAATATGCCTCATGTCTTCACGAATATGGTTAATAAGGATAAAAATCGCTTTGGCAAACGGAGTTTAAAAAAGGTTGACTTCAGTGCAAAAATGATTTTTATTTATTTTGTGTAAACATTTTATTAGTAAAAAAGGGAAACTGTTGTAGATAATTTTAACCATAATAAAGTAGGTATTTTTTAATTGTTTTTTTTTATACGCATTCGTACGTTTCTATTAAAAATTAAACATTTAATAGTTAAAGCTAACATTTTTTTTGTCAAGTTGTTAATTAACAATTTTACTCTTAATTCAACTTAAGCGAATTGATAGGAAAAGCTACAATTTATACAAAATATAGTTTTTGTATTCATAATATTTACCAATTCGTAATAAAGATTAATATAAAATAGTGATTTCACTTAAGCCGCCGCTACCCGAATTTCTACAGATTTCTTACATATCCCCCTTAAACATTCGCAGTTTTTAAGCTCTTAAAAAAATATATGTTATTTTTTAAGATAATATCTATACATTCCCACGCCGAAACGCAAATTATGTGAAATTCCCTAGATAGATAAAAATCGCAAAGTATGCTCCGAAAATTATTATTTTCACGTCTGATGCAGTATTTTTCAAGTTATACGTACGAAAAAATTCACAGGGTTTCTTTAAATGCTTTTTTAAACAGTGATTTTTGGACTATTTTAAACGAGACATGTTTTATTAAACATTTTTACAATTTTCGCTTCAATTTATTTCAACCGTTTTAAATATTAGCGCACTCTCTCCAACATTCGTTTAAACGGTTCCATGGCAACTCAGAATGAAACCAACTCAGAAACTCCTCAGAAAGGTCATTAAAAGCAATGAAAAAATTATTTTAAAATATCCGGTAACCCTAACTTAACTTAACCTATTTAAACCATTTTTTTTTTTATCATCACTCTTAATGACTTTTCTGAGGTGCTTCTGAGTTGGTTTCATTCTGAGTTGTCTGGTCACCGTAATTACATATCTCTCCATCTTCTTCTTTTTGATACGGTGCCTCAAGTTTCGCCTTGCTGATCACTATAAGGTATTCAGTGAATATATATTTTTTATTATTTTTATTTCTTGCTAGAGCCATCCTGATGAGTTACAAAACTCATTTTAGAACTGGAGGAACTTAAAATTCATTGGTTGGAGGAGGTACAATTTTACAAAGGTATTTTGGTATCAACAATATAAGTTTTGTACTTAGTATAGCATACAAATAAAAGACAGGTTATTGAACCAACTTCAAGAGAAAATAAGTAAACGGAAAAAAAGGATCTACAAATATGCATGATTTTAAATAATAAAAAAAGAGTGTGCAATTCACACGCGGTAGAAGAAGATAAAGGGTAAAGAAAAGGAGAATAAAGGGTAAAGAAAAGGAGAAATGAGAAAAAGAGACAAGACAGAAAAAACATTACAAAAAAATTAAATATGTTCATTTATAAAAGTACTGTAAATTCTTTTAAAATACTACATAAAATTTTTTTATATTGCTGGATGTTTTTGTACATATCTGGAAGCGAATTATATAGTGCGTAGGCAATATAATTCAGAGATTTTATTCCATATTTTGAAGTGTGTGTTTGAAGAATGCGGATTTTATTGTTGTTGCGAGTAAGATGTCTTGTTTCTTTTTAAAAAAATTTTAACATTAGCTTCACACGGGAGGCCCAGAGGAAAACAAATCCCCTCAGGGCCTGTGTCATCTTTGGGGATACTGTGTGGAGGGTCTTTTGGGAAAGGAAGTTCTGGGAAAGAAAAGGGTATGAGGGGTGGTAGGAATCTGGGGGTCAGTGTGTATAGGAGCGACGGATACGTCTCTTCCACTGCGATATAAGGTGATATTCCGAGAGAATACTGCTAGAAAAGTCAAAGGGACTCCTTCAACCATTCTCTCTCGATTCGGCCTGCCATACAGCTGGTGGACAAGACCCGGACAAACCTCACCCCATGAACCCGGGCACCCCTGCTTAGTCTCCCAACGTAGCGAACCACTTGTAAAGTGGCTTTAAAAATTAGAATACTGATATCGATAATAGAGTTGAATTTTTTTTGCGGTTTGTTCCAAGTCTTCTATTGATTTTCAGAATGCGCAATACATCACAATTTCATGGTTCACGACGAGTTCATCGAAAACGAATTCATCGAAAATCAATTCATCGAAAGCAAATTCATCGAAAACGAGTTCATCGAAAATCAATTCATCGAAAATCAATTCATCGAAACCCAATTCATCGAATGATCAATTCATCGAATCGCCAATTCATCGTAAAAATATATTTTGTTGATATTTGAGAGAAATGCCGAGCGGACCGAGAA
The DNA here is from genome assembly GCA_917880885.1 of Limnephilus marmoratus. Taxonomy (NCBI): domain Eukaryota; kingdom Metazoa; phylum Arthropoda; class Insecta; order Trichoptera; family Limnephilidae; genus Limnephilus; species Limnephilus marmoratus. The sequence continues at coordinate 14,713,030 of OU862922.1, forward strand.
GTTAAAAAAGCATTGGTCAACCTAAACTAACCTAACCTAACCTAACATAACCTAACCTAACCTTACTTAACCTATTTAACCAATTTTTAAATATTTTTTTATCAACACTCTTAATGACCTTTCTGAGTTGTTTATGAGTTGGTTTCATTATGAGTTGTCTTGTCACCGTTCCTTAGATATCCCTTTTTGGCAGTATCAGACAATCGGAAATCGAAGAGATAACCTATAAATTTTACTTTGTCACTACGAAACTGACAGTTGCTAAACACATTTAACTCAGTTAAACAGACCCTTTTTTTATTAGTATCTATAGCAAAATTTGTACATAATGTATTTATAAATTATATTATATTAAGGTATTATAAAGTACATTATTTTTTTTTCACAGTCCTCCTCACTAGGGTTTCCTGTTCTGAGGCGGCCTGTAGTTTTTACACATTTGTATTTAGTATCCAGTTGTCTTTACATGGTCTTCAGTATGTTTGATAGTTCATTTTCACTTTGTTCTCTCAACCATGTTTTTACTTTTGTTTTAAATTTATTTATTTCTGTTATTTTTTTGTTTGAGTTGGTAGAGCGTTGTATAGTTTTGTCGCATTGAATTTCATATTTCTTTGTCCAAAAGATGTTTTCAAACTGGCTGTAGCTAGAATATTTTGGTTTATTGCCCTGGTTGTGTATCTATGTTGGACAGTGGAGTATTCTGATATGTTTTTTTTTAATTTTAAATTAAATATTTTTTGCATAAAGTTTTTGTATGTTGTAGGCTTGAATGCTTTGAAACAATTCTTCTGTCGGAGTTCTAACCGGTAATTTCAAAATTTTCTTTAGTACTCCTTTATGGGCTATATTGAGCCGGTCCATGTGAGTGCTCAAGGCAGATCCCCATCCAGTTATCCCGTACTCTATTTGTGATTGACATAAAGCGTACTGGGTATTTGGGTATTTAATTTTGACAGCTCTAATATCACGATTATGAGGATTGCCCCAAAAAGGCAGAGGCCGCTGTCTGTGCTACTTGCAGGCGTTTTAAAAAAAAAGATGATCACCCCACGGGTGATAGAAACTGTCCTGCACAGCGAGCCGCTATTGATATACAAGTCAGGATGACCGATTATGGTCGTCCTTGATCCTCCTTTCAAGTTTAGGTATGTTATATATTTCTTTTTTTATTGTTTCTTATTGTGATCTTTCTGTGTATCACTTTTTTTATTTAAATTTAAATTTTGTGTGAAAAGAAATTTTTAGTGTTTTTATCTTATTTTTTCTTTTACTGTGATATCTCTGTGTATCATTCTAGTTATGTTGATTTTGGTTGAGCAAAGTTCCTAGAACTTTATATATTTTGTATTGTCTACTCCACCTCAGTCTCTGTATCTTTCAGGTGACTTTACTTGTAATCTTAATATTTTTACAGTTATTATTTTTCCATTGTTTTTTCTTATATTTTTCTGTAAAGTTTTATAAAATAATATTAATCATGTTCTCTGTATTTATCTCATGTTATGTTCATCATTCATTACACTAACCCATCACCTCATTTTTCAGACTAACTCCTGTTTTACAGGGACATTTTTTTTTTTTATTTTTTTATTTATTTATCTATAAAAAGAATGTTTGTATTACATTATTCGATGCCTGTCTCACTAGGGTATACCTGTGTTGAGACAGGCGGTTTTTGAGGGTTTAGCTTCGTGCATTATAAGTAGCTTCGTTTATTAAAAAAAATTAGAGTACTTGTGAGAGCCCTGAAGGAGTAACCATCTGTTAATTATACCAGGGCGGGAAAGCGGTTGGATTACCTCAAGCTCTAATATCTACAAAAAAATGTTTTTCGATGAATTGGCGATTCGATGAATTGATCATTTGATGAATTGATTTTCGATGAATTGATTTTCGATGAACTCGTTTTAGATGAATTTGCTCTCGATGAATTGATTTCGATGAACTCGTTTTCGATGAATTTGCTTTCGATGAATTGATTTTCGATGAAGTCGTCGGTTACCCAATTTCATTACCTATTAATTACTGTGATATAGCCGTTTAGGTAATAGAATAAATATTAACTTGCCACAAACTCAGTAATATTTAATGACTGTATAGACCAGCATCCTAGCACGTCTCGATTTATTTATTTAGCCCATCACAAGACGGCGATAGTTAGCAATATAAATGTGATATCTCACGGGACCGGGGTTGGTGGTTGGTCGGATGGGTGGAGGCCGGGGGGCGCACGGCTCCGGGGGGTGACGGGAATAGGAAATACCCGCCACGGACTCCGATGGCGAGCTGAATACTGATTCGTCCTATTCTGACGAGACGATTTGTTTTAAGCCTTTTTTTATTTATTTGATAAACTAAGCATGATTTATTTTTATTTGCCCTGCTCGATGTTTTAACTCCAAGCAATTTATTTACTTTTTAATCATGCTATAAAATATTTATAAGATTTTCTACGCAATATAATTTCACAGCGTTTCGGAAAAAATATAGTGAAGTAGATGTACTGGCTTCAATCTGAGACTTTGTGAGATATGTAGAAATTTGTACATTATTTGATACGTCGCATCGTGGTGAATGTATGGTCTATATGTAGGAAACATCATTTTTCTTTCTTTTCAAGGTGATTTGTTTTCTATTTGATGGTTTCTAATAGTACCTACTTAGTACCCGGCTTTCAAACTTTTTTCGGTTGAACAAATGATTGGGTGTATTATGAGGCTGAAGATAGTGGGGAGGGCAAGGATAAGAAGGAAGAGGTTGTAGCGGTAAGAACCGCTAAGACACTATAATGCTCAATGGATTCGACCAGTGTGGTTGGCAGCATTACAAGCCATCTGTATTCCGAGGTTGGTGCCCATGCTTCGCAAAGTTCGAGAGCGCCGCGGGCACAGTAGTACTTCAGTTTGATTCCAGGCGACTTGTGAGACGGCCGACGGCATGTGGATCCTGACAGAAACTCGACGGGCAGAAGATCTCACAGATTCACAGACCTCATGGGAATTATCAATCACGTATCGTTATTGTATTTTCATTGGTTTTCTCATACATAATTTAACAGACTATTTGTCGTTTAATAGTTCTAGGGCAATTTTAATAAACGACTGGCGCCTTCCATCTTTCAATCTTAGAAGCAACTTATGATACAATATGCACTGTTTTCTTGGAGCAGTCACCATACCCTGAGTATAATCATTTAATTAATTTAGAGTCTCTTTTGTTGATCAAACCTTGTATTTATGATTAAATATTATATTTCCTTCATAGCCTTTAATTTCATTTAGTATTAATTACCATATTCACATGTCTTACCTACCCTGAGCTTAGCATTACCTTACTACAAGATTTAACTTTCATAACCTCAATATTCCATTCTGACAGTTAAGATGTCGATTCACACATTTAAATACTACGAGGTTAACCAAATACGAGTATTTACGTTTCAGTGGCGACCCAACGTGCTTTGAACTATTTTATCATATTTTGTTTCGTTTAAAATATATTATCTAGTGGGTATACATTTTTTTGACGGTGGAATTCTGTGAGGTCATCTGCGTTTCTAGATGGATTTACATGTAAGTCTTTTTGAACATTTAATGTTAATTTATTATTGCATATTCTCTTTGTCAGCCTGGATCAAACTCATTATTTTATTCAATTCCCTTTGAAACTTTTATTGTAGCCGTGAATAATTAATTAATGCTCAAATATTGTTCGCTTCTCGCAGATTAATTATGACAAACTTTGTAACCACTATTTGACTATTTGAATCTTAATTGTTCGTTGAATTTGAAAGATCTATTTGATCATATTCCTTGTTGTGTTCAATATATAAAATACAAAAATCGTCTAATTATTTTTTCCGATTTTTTTTCAGAAAATGTAGGTACTTTTAGCCTCAGTTTGTCACAATGTAGCATTCATGGCTTCAGGAATCACATGGCGTTAATCTGGGATTATAGGTTATTATGCCGAGTACAATTTAAATTGGACCACATTAATAATTAAATTATGTAAGTTAATAATTATTTAAAAATTCTTTCTTGTGTTTTAAATCGGTTTCAGATTGAAATTTTGTTTCAGATTGTTAAGCGTCATTTTCGAATTATTGATGTTCTTTAAAATTATTAGGAAAATCCTTACAACTAAATTTTATTTTTCATTTATGAATAGGGACCTTGGTGATTCTGCGCCCCATACACTTTTACTGGAAATTATCTGAGCTTCTTCATTATTTCTTAAAGATTATCGTATTTTTGAACATTTACATCCTGGTGATTTAGGGTATTGACAAAAAAAAATTTTTTTCATGCGACCCAAGTGAATTTTTGTCACGAACAAGGCTATCTTTGTCAGCCGTTTGTTGTTTTTCTTCCTTTAACCATGTTTCAAATATTTTATTTCTTTAAATAACTTTTCATAAATATGTTTTCAGTATGGCCAGCATTTTTCTAATGATAAGCGGTGGAAATCATTTTAGACGTCAGATTTCTTCACGCAGATCTGCGGAGGTATTGCTGGGACCAGTTCTTCGCAACAAGCGGGTTTAATTTTTTTTCATTTATTTTATTACTAGTGGATATAATTGTATTGACAGATTTTGACTTTTGGGAAGTTTTTAAATCATTAATTCTGTTATTATCTTCTTTTGGTAATTTTTTTAAATTATTAGATCCGTTTTGCAGTTGATGGTTTTTCAAATTTGTTGAGCTGACATGAAGATCGATGTTTTAGCTCATTCCTTTTGACAAATCTATCGTTTAGTTAATGGGGATTTAAAATCTTTTTGGTTTAATTATCGATTTAAATCTAATTTTATTGGGGGTTGATAAACTTTACCGATGTCCTGATTTCAGAATAATCTGTACAGTATTCTGTTGCATCATGATATATTAAACTTTATCAGGGTAGATTCGTTCATTTTGTTAGCATCGGAGGACATTTTGGATATGTGTCTCGATTGAAAATTGCTGGTTTTAATCGGGACTTACAGATCACAATGATTACTTTGATCTCTCAAATATTTAGTTTTATTGTTCTGTTGGATTTAAATTATTGGGTCATTTTCTTAAATTTTTTTTTAACTTCAGATCTTTTGCACATTTAATTTTGTTCTCAGGTTTTCTTCTAAAAATGGGCATACGTATTGATTTCATCGGGATTTTTCATATGTACGTTTCAGGAGTTTAATTTACGGTTCATTCTGGGATTGTTATTACATCCTTTTAGGGTTTTACATGTGATAACATATTGTTAGTTCGTGCTGTGTTTTTTTCTCTTAGTACGGATTTTACAAAAATTTATTTTTTATTTTTTTACTGGAATTTTTTTCTCATAGTGACATCTGTGGTCAGTTAGTAGTACTTTCTAGCATTGAGTTGTGAGGCCTCGCTTATCAAAAGCATAGTTATATTCAGGTTACATAGTTTGACGATAGATGTCAGTAGTGGCATTACTGAATTAATATAAATATAAATCGAACAATTTTTGTCATGATTTACTGCGATACTTAAATTGGTTTTTGCGTGATATCAGATAAAATTTGAGCGCACATCAAATTACACTTCCAGAAGTACCATGTCTCTTTTGAGGGATTATTTTATTGATTTATTAATTGTTATTAAATATTTTATTTGATAAATACAGCGTTGGTTTGTTCCGTCACAAATAAATGCTCATATTTTTCAATTGTGTTCGTGTACGTTTTGTCTGTCTGTAATTTGTCTTGTGTTCGTAATACATAGTCAGGTTGTTTTCTCGGGGTGGTGTAGTAAGTACCTGCATAAAACAGGTCATTCTTGCGGTGGTACCATATAACTGGTGTCGCAGTTTAATATTCTGATCAGGTATTACCTCGTCAGGTTTTCGCGGAAAATGCGAACGTTTAGCACATGAATATACACATGGGGCGTGGCTACGCTTATTTTATTGATCAATATTTGGAAGTTGGTTTCATATCATCTCTTCGGAGGATTTTTAAATGATGTGTAAACAGACTCTTGGTTATTGTTGATTTTGATGATAAGATTTGCATATTTTATCTGGTTCTGGTTAGTTCTGGATAATGGGAACAATTCATTTCCCATCTCCTCGGAGGTTTTAGCGGAATGACAGTTTGGCATAGGGCCGTAGGTGGTGTTTTAACACAAAACACATGTGGTACATCGTAATATGGTGTATTAATATTACATTAAATGGTGATAAATTTCACTGCAATTCTATCTCTTTGAGGATTTACACGAGATTATGTGTACGTATTTAGTATTTATGTCTTGTGGTTGTTTAGGTTTAACAGATATATTTTTATGCGTGTTAATTAATTGTTCAGGAAAATATTTCGGAAGATAGTATAATTTTTTTCTACAAATTTATCTTTCACATTATAAACGGGGTCATTTTACAATGAAGATATTTTTACATTATTTTTTATAAGAATTTTAAATAGTAATAAAAGATATTTCTTTTGTTTTAAAATAACAATTAACTTTCATTAATTTTCTACGTTGAGTGTTATGTGTTCACTTTGTTCCTGATCTCTGTTTCAGTTTGATTTTATGAGTTCATATTTGATTATTAATGTTGATCTTTTTACTGCACTTCGACCATGATTATTTTTTTTTACATTTGGAATTAGAGAGACAATTTTTTTTTTTTAAGTCTGAAGTTAGACATTGTTAAATATTTAATAAATTTGGAATTATTTTCTGGGCGAATTCAGCGACATCTATGTTCTCAAATTATAATCAACACTATATTCTTGGGAAATGATTTAATATTTATTGATATAAATTTTACTTGCTGTTTTTGTGAAGTCTAATTGAATATAATCATAATGGCATTTTTCATTTTTGATTTTGATCGATTAATTTTTATAATTTGAATATTGCGTTGTGCTTCTGTGGTGATTAACAATAGAATATACATAGAATTAAATGATGTATTCTATATAATTATTTCAAGGTTATTTTCAATATGGTCAGGGTGACTTTTTGCCTTTTAGGATCTCAGTCGATGAAGTTTTTTGGTACTTTGGCACTGTTTTAATGTAATATAATATTTTAAAGTTTCATCTTTAATTAGATTTTGTTTTGAGAAAACCAATTGTAGGCAGGTTCAGTTTTAGGGAACGACAAGAAACTGGATTATTTGGGTCTCACAATCTGGACTACATCTTCAACTATTCGAACTACTTCACATCGGAAGTTCATCATCTTACTCGGATGGCGCATTTCATTGCAGTTTTCTGATCTCCACTCTATATGGAACTTCTTGCACTTTCTGTCACTCAAGGATTTTCTTCAGCTTTCACAAGATGCAGTCTTGACCATCATACATCTTCATTCATATTGGGCGGCAGAGCTAGCAGCGCGGGAAAATTTTCATCACCTACACAGAACCTCACTTAATGACTTTCTTCTGCTCCAGTTTGGATTATTCATCATAAACGCAAATGAAGATCCAATTAGTGCGGCGAAGTACGCAGACGGAGGAATGGTCTGATTTCGGCGTTTTTTTTTCATCTCTACCTTGGGCCATCTTGGGTCATCAGTTTTGAAAGAAATTAATATCAGAAGACGCTGAATTTGAGATTTCGGACCAAATGTTTCATCTCTACCTTGGGCCATCTTGGGTCATCAGTTATTGAATGCATCAGAATTGGAGAGAAGCTGCATAGATTGATGCGTCTTTCTGTTCATCGCATTATGTCATAGCTTCAGTATTACAGTACGGTGGTCACCGCTTCCTCCATGAAGTACATTATATGGATTGGGAGTACTTCTATCACCAGGATCCTTCCGGCTAACAATCATTATATTTTGGCGTCTTCCAAGACTAACATTTACGACCAAGGCTCACATAGTATGCAGTTCTCTTCAGGAAGTGACACATGGACCTCATGATTTCCAGGAGGAAATATTTTCTCTTTGGTGGAGGGGTAATGTAGCGGTAAGAACCGCTAAGACACTATAATGCTCAATGGATTCGACCAGTGTGGTTGGCAGCATTACAAGCCATCTGTATTCCGAGGTTGGTGCCCATGCTTCGCAAAGTTCGAGAGCGCCGCGGGCACAGTAGTACTTCAGTTTGATTCCAGGCGACTTGTGAGACGGCCGATGGCATGTGGATCCTGACAGAAACTCGACGGGCAGAAGATCTCACAGATTCACAGACCTCATGGGAATTATCAATCACGTATCGTTATTGTATTTTCATTGGTTTTCTCATACATAATTTAACAGACTATTTGTCGTTTAATAGTTCTAGGGCAATTTTAATAAACGACTGGCGCCTTCCATCTTTCAATCTTAGAAGCAACTTATGATACAATATGCACTGTTTTCTTGGAGCAGTCACCATACCCTGAGTATAATCATTTAATTAATTTAGAGTCTCTTTTGTTGATCAAACCTTGTATTTATGATTAAATATTATATTTCCTTCATAGCCTTTAATTTCATTTAGTATTAATTACCATATTCACATGTCTTACCTACCCTGAGCTTAGCATTACCTTACTACAAGATTTAACTTTCATAACCTCAATATTCCATTCTGACAGTTAAGATGTCGATTCACACATTTAAATACTACGAGGTTAACCAAATACGAGTACTTACGTTTCAAGGTAAGTGAAGAGGGTGCTGGGGAAGTTCTTGGCTATTCCGATCTGGTCACAAAAAACGGCTAAAGCCATTTCAAGCAACGTTTAAAACCTGAATGGTGGACTTATACCAGAGTGATACTGAGAGTATCTTTCACTCCGGAACAAGTAACAAATACACTATCCATTACCTTAAGTAAATAAATTGTGGAATAACACATATCAATTAAATAAACAGACGACCTCCGTAGTCCAGTGGGTAAGACTCTTGACTCACAATCCGGAGGTCGCGATATTTTTTTATTTTTTTTTTATTATTTCATAAATGATTAAATGTTACATTTTTGGCCATTTTTGACTACCATACTAGGCTATTGCCCGTGTTTTGGTAGTCATACATGTAATATAATTTTATATAAACAGATAATAAAATATAAGAAAAGAAAAGAAAAAAATAACATATTTAGGGATAAATAAAACTATAAATGATATAAATGTTATAAATCGATATAGATCGCAAATAAATTTTATTTGATTAATTTGTGTTATTTCACAATTAATTAATGTAAAATAATATATAGTATATTTGCGGCATGTTCCAGAGTGGAAGATGCTATCAGTATCGTCCTGGTGTAAGACCACCATTCAGAAACGTTGCTTGAAAATGGCTTTAGCCGTGTTTAGTGACCAGATCTGAATAGCCAGGTACTTCCCAACCTTCCTCTTACCCACCTCCTTCCCCTCCCCACTACCTTCAGCCTCACAACATACCCCAATTGGGGATGCCATAGTCTCACTGGCTCCAGACGGGAGCAGTTGAGATTCTTGTGCGGTATTCACTGTTAAAAAAAAAAAAAAAAATAAATAAAATTTACTTTCGCACGCTGGGATTCAAACCTGCGATTATGTTATTATTATTTTATTTTAATGTGAATACCTCACAAGAGTCCCAACTGCTCCCGTCTGGAGCCACAGTGAGATAATGGCATCCCCAATTGGGTTATGTTGTGAGGCTGAAGATAGTGGGGAGGCTAAGGAGGTGTGGAAGAGGAAGGAGGGGAAGTACCTGGCTATTCAGATCTGGTCACCAAAAACGGCTAAAGCCATTTCAAGTGACGTTTCAAATCTGAATGGTAGACTTACACCAGGGCGATACTAAGAATACCTTTCACTCTGGAACGTGTATCAAATACGCTTTATATTATTTGAAATAATTAAATTGTGGAATAACACACATCAATCAAATAAAATTTACTTTCAAACGCCGGTCAGATTGATAGTCGAGAACGTTAGGGGCACACATTAATTACGTTAACAGTTTTCTTCCAATTTAGACCTCCCCCCCCCCCCCCCCCTTTGTGAGATTAAGTGAGGTGGGACCCCCCCTGTATCTGGGGTCCCACCCTATCCCATCCCGCCTCATCCTATCCTATTACGCTCCCCCCCCCGTTGGGGTAAATATAATCGCTCCAGCGAAGATAATTTGGGATAAAGTTGTCGTGAGATTTTTATTTAGCTTAGACGTTATTGAAAAATTATAAATACTTATGACCAAAAAATAATTACAAAAAGTACATAATTTTACTCTACTGGTCGTAGGATATGGACAAGGACCAAAAAATATTCCTCCAGCTACCCTGAATGGTGTGAACCTGCAGGTGACTGAAGGAACTAAATACCTTGGACACATAATCACCAGTAATCTGATGGACGATGACGACATCGATAGGCAAAGAGGAGCTCTCAGTGTAAAAGCAAACATGCTCAGTAGAAGATTCCGTCTTTGAAGTACTGCTGTAAAAAGGACGCTCTTCCTTTCCTTCTGCGCAACACTGTATACGTGTGAACTCTGGGCAAACTACAAGAAGAGTAGTATAGAAAGACTCCGGGTTCAATACAACAACGCCTTCCGCATTATGTTTGGTCTCCCCAGATATTGCAGCGCTTCCCGGATGTTCACGGAGCAGTGAGTTCCTGGCTTTGCAGCCCTTATTAGATCCAGGGTGGCAGGAATGAGGGAAAGGATAACCAGCTCTGGAAACATCCTCGTCACGGAAGCCCGCCTCAGTCCATCATCCAGTATTGGTGCACACTGGAGAAAAATACTGGCTCCTTACGTGCTCACAGAATCCTGAAAGCTTAATATTATTATTTCTTTTGTTTTCCTTTTACTACTATTAGCTTATTATCCTTTTTTGTTTCGTGTACATTCATATCCACCTTCTTTTTCTTTTTTTCCTTTCAAATACTTTGTACATGTATGTGTATATTATACCCTTATGGAATGTGTGGGATTGCACTCTCCTCCCCACATACTGGAATAAACACTTATTTATTTATTTATATTTATTTATTTTAATAGTTTTATCATCACACGTTTGAGCATTTTTGAATATATGTAGGTATATACCAAAGCGAAATTTTTAATTGAAATTAAATCAATATTGAGTTATTATTTAAAAAGCTGGTACGGAGAATAATTAATCTTTCTCATCGGGACCGCCCTGTACAGTTGCAAAAGCGCAATCGCAAAACCGTCTTTCGACGAAATTTGAGTTCTCGGCCGCTGGTTAATCGCCCTTAACTCGTTTTTGGATTAATGTCCTTCATAACATTTCAAATTTCCATGATCGACATAATAACTCGCATCATTTTCATAAAATTTAACATATCGCGAAATATTTTATTAAGTTTAATATGTTCGTATAATTTGGATAAACCAAAAAAATATTAAAAATTTTATTGGAATTCTTCAATTCTTCAATTATATTGATGGGAATAACCGTTACAAGTTTTTTTTTAAAAAAGATTTATTATAATAAAATATATTCATTTAAACTTATAGAAAAAGTTCAATAGGTGTAAGTAACACTATCTAGTTTACTGACCAGTTCTTTGAACATTTGTTAACATGTAAAACGTAGCTTCCCAAAATACGGGAAAAAATTAGGTGAAAATAATATTATTTTTTTATTGGAACAACTCTCTTTTATTAGAAAATTTGGAGGTTATTCCCATCAATGTAATATATCATTGAAAAAGAAGATAACACTAACAATCTAAACGAAAATATGAAAGAGAACAAGACACAGAATAATATAAAGATAACTTTCTTTAAAAAAATATAATATTATTATTTCTAAATTTGAAATATGAGATTGACAAATACGACGTTCAAATAGGAGGTGGCAGTAGCCTAATTGGTAAGGCGTTTATCCCGGTAAGACGTTCGGGACCGGGTTGCGACCTTTATCTTTTTATTTGTCTGTATCTTGTTCTGTTTCATATTTCATTTCGATGTATCTGTTAGTATTATCTTCTTCTTAAATGAAAATAATATTGTTAATTCTGAATTTGAAATATGAGATTGAATGAAATTACTTAAAAATAAAAAGTCCAATGGCCGAGTTGGTTGAGGCGCATATCCCGGTAAGTCGAGAGATCCTGGGTTCGACTCCCAATTGTGACCTTATCGTTCCATTTTACTGTGTATTGTTCTTTTTCATATTTTCGTTTAGAATTATTATTGTCATTTTCTTCTTCAATGATATAAAAAACATATTTTCGTACTTTTCATGACTTTAATTTTTTGTATAAATTTCCTTTTGATACTAATAAATAATCAGGTTGTCAGAATACGGTCAGAAAGACGTGGAATTTCGGATGTTTCCCCGCCGTCTAAGGGACGCTTTCTGGACCCCCAAAGCAGGCCCTTGGGACCCCACCGGCGCACAATGCATTGTCCCTTGGACAAAAATGCAAAAATCGACATTGGCTGGTGTTATATGCCCAGCAGTGTTCACAAGGTGCTAATTCGTGGGTGTGAAATTATCGAAGCATTTTCCTTGGCAATCCGACATTTATCTGAAGATGTGCTAGATCCGAGACATGAAGATGTTAGAAAAAATGACTAACTCATATCCGAGAGAGTAAGCTCCAACACAGACCACATTAGAATATTGCTTTCGACTTCTGAAGCTCTCTTATCATCCAAAAGGAATATTACCACAAAACAGGCAGCAGAAAAACTTTCTGCCATATTTAGACTAAAAATTGATCTAGATTTAAAACTTTGTACCAATAAAGAGTCTCCGGATTCGGATTACTTTTTGATTAAAAACTAACCAACATGTCGTTTCTCCGCAGGGGTAAGCAGAAAGGACGGACCGCCAAACATATCGGTCTTGGGACACTCTTTGCTAGAGTATTTTTTTTTTGTATTTAATCTTTATTTATTAAATTACATAGGTTATTGTGCTGTGGCTGTCTCACTAGGAATTCCTATGTTGAGAGCAGAAGCATTTTAGCATAAGTAGTTTAAAACAAAAATAAGAATAGCAATAACAGTGTTATTTACATTTAAAGTAAAAGTACAAGGACAATCAGCATCGTACCAATAGGAAAGCATGCATTAGGAGGTTCTAAAAATATTGTTAATATATGATCTGTCTTTGCTAGTGATCCAAGTCTTGGTATCTGTTATAAATTGGTATTTTGGCAGAAGGACTTTAAAATGAAAACATCTTCCTTCAAGGCGGAATTCTTCTCGTTTATTCACAGTACATGTTACAATACTTTTTTGTTCCCGACCCGACAAAACAATGACTTTGGTCACTCGACCACCTGCTAGATAATGCTAGCTGTTTACAGTTTTTAACTAAAACGCAGGCTATTTATAAACCACATTGCCTACACCAACAAAAAAACAAACCACCATTGTTAATCTATAAATACGATGTAGATTCCAGAAATCTGCTTTATCGTCTAGCACTTAAAACAGTGCGGCCCTACGTGGCTAGTCTGTAATCTGTGATCCAAACAGTCAAGCTACAAATATACGCCGCTAGATGGCAGTAGCCTTCACTTTTTAAACAGTATCTGATTTGTATTTTACGTAATTAGTATGCTGTCTAATGGTCAGTGGAAGTGTATTATAAAGTGTATTAGATCAGTAAAATAAAGTTAGGACGAATGCTGTTTGGTTTGCAGTGAGTTTCATATTAATTAGAATATAACTTTGTGAATAATGCTTACTAATAAAATTTGTTGTGTAAACTTCTGCTAGGTATCTCTCTCTCTGGTTTCAATCCTGGGATTGGTTTGCAGCAATTTTCTTTAGTTTCCTCTTCCATTCTTCCCTGTCTTGTGCGGCTCTTTTGAGGTCTGCATATGATAAGCAGCGCACGTCCACCAGCAGGTCCTCCAGGTACTCTCGGCGTGGGCGTCCCCTAGAGTTTGTCCCCTCGGTCATACCCTCCATTATGGAATGCAAGAGGCCTTCTTGTCGTATTACATGGCCGATCCATCTTGCACGCCTTTCGGACAAGGTCCTGAGCAGGTGCCTTCCTCCTTCGATTCTTTGGAGAACCTCCTCATTTGTAATGTGGTCTCTCCAGGAAATTCCTAATAGTTTTCTATAGGACCACATCTCAAAAGCCTCTAGTCTCCGTTTATCTCTTTTGGATAGGCACCATGTTTCGCAGCCGTACATCAAGATACTCCATACATAGGTCGTGATGAGGAGTATTCTCAGCTTTAGGTCTATATTATTTGATTCAATTATTTTCGACCTTTTATTGAAAGCAAGCCTAGCCTGGTGTATACGGCTGTCGACATCGCTCTTAGACCGACCGTCCCATGTTATTTTGCTCCCGAGATAGACAAACTCCTTGGCGTTCTTTAGTGGAACTCCTGACATCTCTATTCGCATCTGATGTTGCGCTCGGCCTACAGTCAGCAGCTTTGTTTTGTCTTTATTTATCTTCATGTTATAGTTATTTTGGAGAATGCTTTGCATGGTTGTTAAGGCCTCTTGCAGTTCTTCTTCGCTTTCAGCAACCAATGCAATATCGTCAGCAAACCTTATCATATCCACCTTTTGCCCGTGTATCTTTACACCTTTTCTGTGACTCATTCTCTCTCTCAAGTCGTCAATCGCACTTTGTATATAAGCGTTAAAAAGAACAGGTGACAGAGAGCATCCCTGTCTCACCCCTTGTCTTATACTGGCTTCTTTTGTATCATTGTCACATCTAATTATAGCGGCCTCATTCTTGTATAGCGCCTGGATTATTCGTCTATCTCTATATTTGATATCAATTCTCTTCAGAATCTCGAAGAGTCTTTTCCATTCTACTTTATCGAAAGCCTTTTCCAGGTCTATGAATGCGATGAATGTGTTTTGGTTTCTTTTTATTCTTTTTTCAAGTAGTATTCGTAGCGACAATATTGCTTCTCTGGTTCCTACACCTCTTCTAAAGCCATACTGATCTCCGGAAAGGATGTTCTCTACTTTTGGTTCGATTCTTTTTAGAATGATATTAGTCAATATTTTTGAGGCATGAGATATTAGGCTAAGAGTTCTGTGTTGTTCACATTTCGTCGTGCCTGCTTTCTTTGGTAATGTAACAATTAGGCATTTCTCGAAATCCTCTGGTATCTTTCCAGTCTTATACATTGTCTGTATCATTTTAAACAGGGCATCTATAGTTCCTTTTCCTGCTGGTTTAATTAGTTCAGCCGGAACGTCATCGATTCCGGGTGCTTTCCCGTTTTTGAGGTTTTTCAGTGCGAGATCAAACTCTTCTCTAGTGATGGGATCTCCCAAATCATCTGCGTCTACCTCATTTTCTCTTTCTATCAATGTTTCGTTGTCACTATTTCCCTTCCCATTGTACAGCATTTCGAGGTATCTTTTCCATCTCTCTCCTATTTGGTCATTTTCGAAAAGTATTTTGCCGTCTTCTCCTTCTATTGCATTACCCTTTCCAACTCTCATCCCAAAGAAGTCTTTCACCGCAGCGTGAGCTCTTTCTATATTTCCTCTCTTGAGGTCGTCGTTTATCTCATCGCATTTATTCTGGTAGAATGTTTCTTTGGCTATTCTTGACTCTCTATTTATTCTGTTTCTCAGCACTTTATATTTCTCTTGTGATTCAGTTCTTTTATCATTTTTGAGCTCTCTTCTATCTTTTATCATATTTAGGATCTCATCGGTTATCCATTCCTTCCTTGCTTGGGGTTTTTCCTTGCCTATAGTTTCCTCTGCCGTAGTTATGATCTTCCTCTTTATCACTTTCCAGATCGCATTCACGTTCTCCTCTTCCATTAGGTTGCATTCTTGCGTTTTTTCCCTAAAACTGTCGCTGATCTCTTTTATCTTTAATACTTTTGTATCCCATTTGAAATTTTTTCTCTTTTTTATTTTTTTCAGTTTTAGAATACTTTTGGCCATTACCATATTATGGTCACTATCTATATCTGGGCTGGAATAGCTTCTACAGTCTTTTATTTGGTTTTTAAATCTATGTCTAACCATTATATAGTCTATTTGCAGTCTTTGTCTGTCTCCAGGGGATTTCCAGGTATATCGCTGTCTTGGGTGGTGTTGGAAACAAGTGTTTGCTATCACTAATTTGTGTTTTTCGCAGAATTCTGCCAATCTGTTTCCTCTGTCGTTTCTTGCACCCAGCCCAAAGGGCCCAATGCAAGTTCCTTCACGTCCTTCTCCTACAACAGCATTCCAATCTCCTAGGAGAATCAGATTTTCACCTGCTTTTATCTCTAATATAAGTTTATCTAGTGAACTGTATACCTCCTCCACTTCTTCTTCGCTGTGACTAGATGTTGGCATATATACTTGGATAATTACAGTGTCTACAGGCTTAGTTTCTATTTTGACTAGAATAATTCTTCCACTATATTGCACGTATCCCTTAACCCGTCTTCCCCATTCCTTGCACAGCACAACGCCTACTCCTCCTTGGCCAGGTTTATCCTTTATGCATCCTGTGTGGATGATTCTGTAGTTGCCACTCCAGAAGTCTCCACAATTGGGCCATCTCATCTCTGCTATACCTAGGGCATTCAAATTTACGTTTTGCATCTCAGCTTTCAGATTATCCAGTTTTCTGTTTTGCAGTAATGTGCGGACATTCCACGTTGCCCATCTCGCTATTTGGTTCTTTGTATTTGACTTTGACTTTGTGTTTCTAGCATCTCGAGCAGTCCCCACCCGGAGATCCGAACGGGGGACTATTTTACCTCCGGAGAATTTTACTTGAGATTGGGTATTCATGTTTTGCTGGTTCTTGGGATGCCACTTGGACCTTTAATGTGGTAGTTTCCCGTTTCTTTCCACATCCTATGCCGTTGACCTCGAAGGTTCTTCCGCCTTTGGAGATTATTTACTTCTCCAGGACAAGAGGGTGCCCTAGACAACAGACGCCTGGTAGGGCGAAAGTTGGTGGTCAGCTTATTCCGGCCAACGCTCAGTCCCTGTCTATATTTGCCGACACGAGGTCGTTGCTCACTCCCCACCACGAGAAGGAAATAGATCAGGATTTTCCTTTCCTCAAACCTGAGACCAGAAGGCATTTCTCAGAGTTCTCCAGTACTTTCGGGGAGTATATGCTAGGTATATACGTCACATATTTGTTAAATCTTATATATAAAAATCTCGTGTCACGGTGTTTGTGGTCGCACTCCTCCGAAACGGCTCGAAACCCTCCCATTTTTTAATCACGATTTTGGTATTTGTTCATCCACACATGCGCAAGATATGCACGAGAAGCGTCGCGTCATTTTGATATTTTATTCGGCATAATGTTCTCGCGTGGGCAAACCGCCGAACTTATTTGTGTTGGCTAAAAACGTAATTACTAAAAATATCGTACACTCAATTGCTCTACAGCACTCCATTCCTCTTTCTGTCATAAATCCCATCCCCACACACTTACAATACATTCGATATTTTTTATTTAACAACCAAAATATTCACTAGAAATAATTTATATGGCAGAACAACGTTTGTCGGGTCAGCTAGTAGATACTATAATTATTATACTGCATTTATTTAGTGACTAATAAATTAAGTTACATTTCTAAACTCACAATATCTCAATATTTACAAATTTAATTGTACCATTTAATTGTACCCTTAGATTTTTTTAATATACGTGAAATAACTACGAATCTTATGACTTAGATCTATAATAAATAAAAAAAAATATTCCACATGTAACCGGAGTTACGTTTTTTGCCTTCTCCCCTATACAATTCAATGCACTGTGCGGCAGTACAAACACTCCACCAACCCCACCCCTGCCATCTCCCAGACGGCGTTGGATACTGATGCTGGGCACGTGTCTAGATGATCCTCTTCATTCGTGGGCACATGGCATCACAATCTAGGTGACGAATCGGCAAACATAAATATGGCGAAAATTTGAATACGTTTCAGACATGAAAGAGGTACAATTGTGAAAACGTATCCTTTAAATTGACACCCATTTTTAATGCAAATAATAAGGTAAAATTAATTTTCTTTCATGGTTTTATTTTCATAAATAGGTAAGGTGAGTAAATTAAAGCATTATTTGGTGTATTTAGGTTAAACTAATTTGGATTCAGTGTGGTTTGTTAGTAAGCAATGAGCAAAATGTTTTACAAGACAGTTATTACGTAGGTATATAAATATTATTATATTCTTATATCATTGAAGAAGAAGATAAAACCAATATGTCTAAATTAAACATGAAACGAAACAAAACATAGAAAAATAAAAAGGTAATAAATAGGTTAATCGACCAAATGACATAAAATGAACAGGTCAAATGGATTTGGAAAGTGGGTATTTTTTTACATTAGCTCCACACAAGAGACCCTGAGGAAAATAATTCCCCTATGTCTCCCCTGTCTTTAGGGATGCTGTGTGTGAATCTTTAGCGGGTTTTTACTAAGCCGACTGCACGTATAAGTTTGTCGTATTTCGTTATTGCTGCATGCTTCTTCGGAGAGTCGAAATTATTGTCAGTAAAAATATTTTTACAGCGAATTTTCACTCAAGATGCCTTCAGATATAAGTATATCGACTTTGGTTGTACGACCGTATATCCTCTTTGCATACTAACTTGAAGAAAAAATCTTCTAAACTAAAGGGTCAACTGTCGGAAAGACCAATTGTCGGCCGGTCCATCTGTCGGCCGGACCAACTGTCGGCCGGACCAACTGTCGGAAGGATCATTTGTTGACCGGATCAACTGTCGGCCGGACCAACTGTCGGAAGGATCAACTGTCGGAAGGATCAACTGCCAGCGGACCAACTGTCGCCGGGTCAACTGTCATGGAACCATGTTTAGTAAGTACCGGGTGATTTGCGTAGTGTATAGATGTGCGGAATGTGTGATAATTTTGTAGGTGTGAGAAGTGGTTATCTGTGAAGGGATATGTATGCACATTGAATAGTTCATGTATATCCTTGACATGGTGCTGCTTTTCAATGTGGATATTGTATCCGAAAAAATGTCGATGTTAAATTTTAATAAAGATTATTGAACGTATAAAGAGCAGGGTTAATTAGCGAATTAGTTTCTGCATCAATAGTGTTAATAGTGATCAAGAGATTTCAAGCTTTGGAATCCCTCAAGGTACAGTGCTTGGACCAATCCTTTTTACCATATATGTATTTTTTTTTCAAAATTTAAATGGTCAAATTACATCATACGCCGACGATACAGTATTAATTAATAAGTGAAAAGACTTGGGAAAATGTAGAATTAAAGGCCACAGAAGACAACACGCTTAAGAATTTTTTCCACGCTAATTTACTATCACAAAATAGTGAAAACACATTTGTAATTCCATTCGCAATCCATCCAAACGATGCTCCCAAAAATTTTAACATTGTCCTACACGATAATACTAAAATTCATAGCCAAAGTTATTGCAAATCAAACTGTACAATATTAAAAACAACAAATAAAATTAAATATCTCGGAGTAATTATGGAAAATAATCTGAAATGGAAGGAACCATTGTCAGGTAATAAACAAAATCAGAAAATTAATATATATATTTTTAAGAATTATAAATTTTCTGTCGATAAAAAATCTATATTTAATCTTATATGCCTTAGTCAATCCACTTTACAATACGCTATTATTAGTTGGGGATCCGCGTTTAAATGTAACCTTCTTCCAATAGAAATTATACATAGAACAATTATTAAAATTATATTAAAAAAATCCTTGGACTACCCAACAGAACGCCTGTTTGAAGAACTTCAAGTACCCACATTTAAAGATTTATATGTTAAAAATTCATTGATTCAAATTATGAAAGAAAAACATAAATATCCATTTTTAAATGAAAACAGAACTCGACTTAAACATGTTTTTCTATGCCTAAAACTAAATACGTCTTTTGCACAGCATCATTACACTTACCAGGGAAGAACTTTTTCAATCGTCTACCAGAAGGAATCAGAAGCATTAATGATAAAACCCGAATACTGCTCTCTGTCAGAGAGCAGAGACATTATTTTTAAGAAAAAAACTACTGTCACTTAATTAATCTTACAAATATCTTTAGTTTTCAATAACATTTTTTCTTTTTTAAATACACACTATTATCAAAATAAATACTGCAGCTCACATATATTTATGTACAATGAATTATTTAAGTACTAACTAATAACTAATAACATTTAAGTACACTCCGCTTCCATACACGAGCAAATGCTTTCAATGGAAGGGTAGTAAAAAACCTGAGATGTAAAATTAGCAAGTAAATACCATGTAAAACATATTATTAAAAAAAAAAAATATTAAAAAATAAATAAATAAAATTGTTTTGTGATTAATCGTGCGGAATAGTGCTGAATGGAATAAATGAACTATTTCTCAACATCTTATTAATCTTATAAAGGCGAAAGTTTGTATGGATGTATGTTTGTTACTCTTTCACATATGTGGTCCGACTCAAAGGGCACATAGCCGCCATATCCGTCAACACGACGTCGATCGACCGCCTGGATCAGGTCACTTCTCCACCGCCACGGTGTAGAGCTACCCGCCGGCTCCCTGAAGATCTGTGATCTTCACCGCCGCAGTTTCCTGGCCTTCATCACGCATCAACACCGAGCAACACTCACTACACCTCTGTCACTCCGCTCCGCATCGACCTTCGCTACGTAGCCTCAATAAAGACTAGACTCAACTTCGACTGCACGCCTTTTAATTCTTACTACCCGTCTCTACCGATCCGAAGTCTGTTCCCCAAAACTTATTTTCTTAACTTATGCCTTATAATACACGACATCTTTTTTCAGCCTAATTCCAATTAGAGACCGAAGTCATCAATTGTCATCACTACAAACAACACATGAACCACGCTGTTTGCTGTGATGCCAACTGAAATCGTAGATATGAAAATAGAGATGAAAATAGCGATCGCGATAAGCGAAAATTTTTGACTTTGGTCTCTAATTGGAATCGGGCTGAAAAAAGATGTCGTGTATTGTAGGCATTAGGACAAAAAGCTATTTCAATTTGGGAGGCGGGAATGGGTACCGCCGCCCCGGGAACCTTTATTGAAAATGTAAAAAAACAATAGGACAGTTAAATCATAAATATCTCGGAGTTCAATTTTTTAATTCACTACCTGAAAAAATTAGAAACATGAACAGTAACATAAAAAATTTAAAACTCAGCTTAAAAATTATACCGAAAATTTGAACTGAATAAAAAATAATTAATTAAACCAATATAATAACACCCCCCATACACACAAGCCCTGCTTATTTATGGGGTACATCAAATACATATATTATCTAATTAATTATTGTATAAAATTTTTTGTAATTTATGTATCTTTTTGTGAATAAAAAAAAATAAATAAAAAATAACCAACACCTCTGCCATAGGTCACCCCAAGTGGTTCGCTACGTTTGGTGATTTATTTATTTTATTTTAAATTCACATTTACAGTTGTACATAACCAATAATAAACATACATTTTATTTTATTAAGTAATTATAATTTAGCAGGGGTGCCCGGGTTCACGTGGTGAGGTTTGTCCAGGTCTTGGAGGCGGATGACCAGGACACACTGAACCCCAGATTCCTAACCAACCCTTAAACTCTCTTCCTTCCCAGAATTCTCCTCTCTTTCTCTCCTTCCTATCCTTAAAAAACCCTCCACACAGCAAAACCCTCCCCAAAGATGACATAGGCCCTGAGGGAAATTATTTTCCTGAGGGCATTCTGTGTGGAGCTCAAGTTAAAAAAAAATAATTATTATTGAAATTTTTTGTAGAGAATTTTGAGTATTTAGTAAAACTTCAAGGAGAAGATTCAAAATTTGACGTTAGTTTTTACATAACTAATTTGAACCAATTTATTTGTATGTTTATTTTCGTGGATTTATTGTGTTTTACAAGAAAATCTAATGTCAAATATACAAGTATACATGTGACACTGAAATTTCCTCAGCTAAAAGAATTATAGTGATTTATTTTTAGGGTATCATGCCGTGTTGCATTACCTCCTTCTTTATCCAACGTTTCGGACAGCGTTATAGTGTCCTCTGCAGAGCAGGTGTGGATATTACACATCTGCCCTAATTTATTGACAGTGTAACGCTGTCCTATATTTAATTAAGATGTAATTCATTAAAAAATAACATAGTGTGCAATTTATGCAGTATAAGTGCAACCTTCAGAAAACTAAAGTCGACAAGAGTGGGGAGGCTACGAAGCACCGCATAAAGAGGAGATCGTTTATACTATCTCATTCTCTCGCAGGCTAAATCCTATAAATCAGCAGTTGTCAACCTATTTGGGCTTGCGTACCCCTTGACTCTCACTACAAATTTGTTGTATCCTTGCCCTTTATCTATCTTATGTACAAGTGTAATGAAATACATATTTTATTTGTAATTTTTTAATACTTTTATTATTACATGAATTTAACAATCCAGTCATGCAAGTACAATTTTATACAGAGTGTAACACGACTTCGGGAATTTTAAACCAGTGATTCTACATGCAAAATTGAACAAATTTTGTTCGATGTTTTCAAATTTTGTCACAATGTGACCCTTAAGCTTGCTTTTTAGAACAAAGTTTGGCTTAATTTCACGGTGATTGGACAATTAATTAATAATTAAATCAACTCAACACCTTTGAAAAAACATTAAAAGTGATGAAATTTTTTTATAAAAGATGGTTAAATAGGTTACGTTAGGTTAGGTTATGGGCTATTTTCTATAGACTTTTCAAAGAGGTATTGAGTTGCCTTGATTCAGGTTGGCATGGAACCCAATTTTACATAGGTAGAGCCTCTAGTCTGGTTTAGCATTCAGGCAATTGCATGATATTGCGTACAACCGGTTGAAAACCGCTTTTGTAGATGTTGTATGTGTTTATATTAGTGTCCCTATTGTTCGTTTCATCGAGTTTCAAATCACAACGGTGCTTTTTTGCACAAATTTTCACTTAAAAAATTAATAAATAAAATATTACATAAATAAAATAAAATAAAATCATTTTGCTAAATCACGATTACACTGTGGTTTTTTGGGAGTTTTAGAAACAAAATCATATTTTTCTACATAATACTTATTTCAACTGAATGAAGCCTTTTGAAAGCTGCCGACGCCAGCGCCGGCCGTGGTGAACTTTCACACGTTTCAGGTTGACTTTTCTACGCTTCGGAAATTCCGGGGCAGAAGTTTTTGCAGGTGCAGATTTCGCCGCTGCAGTATCCGGTGGCAAAGTCATTTTTCCTGCAGTAGACTCTACAGATTCTGGGAAACCAGGGACACAGGGCTTTATGGCTGCGGGATTGAATTTCCGTGTCTGAAAACATAAAATAAACACTGAAAATAGGAGAGTGTTCGTCGTGCAAGCTAATCTTCTCTCGCTAAAGTCGTCGTTTTTCTATGGACGTAAATTTTATGAAGCAAACACATTTTGTTTTCATTTTTATTTTAAAACATACCTGACTAACTGTCAGGAGCAATTTTAGGGAGTATTGTAAAGAAAATAGATGTTTAGGAAGAAAATGTGAAGGGAAATGGGTAAGTTAAAAATTAAATTCCTGGGTATTCTGATGTTATTCAAATAGTGTTTCAAGCATACGAAAAAACATCTCTAAAAGTGTAAAAAAAACATCTGCCAGTAAACTGATGTCACCAAATTTTTCAACCTTCAACTGTCAAGCTCCATATACAAAAATTAAATTTATTTTCTTTTTTGTGAATACCGCACAAGAGTCCCAACTGCTCCCAACCGTCTAGAGTTTAGAATCAGTGAGACTGTTTGACTAATGGGGTATTTCTACTGTTGAAAATGTACGGAATATTTTAAGATCATTTTTCTGAATTTAATCATCCTTCTAAAAATGGTTGTTTTTGCATGTTTTCATTCAATATTATTGATTTTAAGACGATCTAAAACTGATAAAATCAAAACGACCCGTAGTTGGTAAATCGTATTGTGACGTCACAAGCGTCGCTCAGCTTGGCCAGCATATATAAACACTATCAGTGAGCGTCCACGCTCATGACGTCACACGATAGCCCCGCCCCAAAATAGCGTTTTAGCTGTAATTCAAAAATGGGAAACTTTGACTCGCAATAGAAAATTTATTCGTCAATATAAAAAATAAAATAAAAATGCTATAATCATCGCAATTTTTTGCTCAATATTTTTAAGCAATAAAAAAATGTGAAAATACCCCATTGGGGTTTGTTGTAAGGCTGACTGTAGTTCGCCGTAGTCGAGGGGTAAGGCTCTCGACTAACAATCCGGAGAACGCGGGTGCAAATTCCTGCGTGCGCAAATAAAATTTATTTAATTAATTTGTGTTTTATCATAACTTTATTCATTTAACCCCTCAGGCCTCGGGCCTATTTTGTCAGGTAGTCATATGTTTCCGCATTGCCATAGAATCCAAATAAATGGAATATTGCAGAACACATCCGAAAACTAAAAACTATTTTTGAATAGTAATAAAACACCGTTTCAAATTTTATAAATCGAAATAAACTTTTTTTTTAATAAATTTTGCATGCAAACATAACATTTATTTTTCAAATTGATTATATAAAGGGATACATTTTAATTATTTTGCGGTTAACTTTTAGATTTCAATATTAAGCATGTTGTTATCTCGTTCTAACACGCTATTATTAGCGCTCATAATATCTCCATTTATATCTCCATTTCAAACCATCTTCTTCTTCCTGGTTTTGGTCCTGAGCTTTTACCAAATAGCGCCCTATAAAATGTTCAATTTTTTATAAGAACATCTCTCTTTTTATAACTTTTAAAGGTTATTCCCATCAATGTATATTGAAGAAGAAGATCACACTAATAATCTAAACGAAGAAGAAGATAATATTTGAAAGAGAAAAGAAAAATAAAAAGATAATAACAAAAGTTATAAAATAAGGGTTTTTATAAAAAATATATATTATTCATTTAGACTCTTATAGAAAGGCCAATTTGTGTTCCATATAAAAATAAAATCAGACATATTTATCCGAGACGCTATCTAGGTTACAAACCAGTTCTTAGAACGATTGCTTCCAATGAAAAAGGTAATTGCCTATAATATCTGCCTATGGAAAAATTAGTCGAAGATAATTTTTGTTAATTCGAAAATTTGAAAATATGAGATGGACAAATATGACAGTTGGATGGAAGGTGGCAGTGGCCGAATTGGTGGAGGCGGCAATCTCTGTAAGACGAGAGGTTCTGGGTTCGTGTCGCAACTGCGACCGTTATCTTTTTATTTCTCTGTCTCTTGTTCTCTTCCATATTTTCGTTTAGATCATTAGTGTCATCTTTTTCTTCAATGACATCCTTATGAAATGGTTCAAAAGTATTATTATTACTATGTGATATGCGTAAAGTAAATGGAATATTAAAACGTAACTCTTTTATAGATTGCGTTCTCCGCAAAGGCCTCCTTTAAATAAATAAACCTACGTATAACTTAAGAAAACAAAATATTGTCGACCGTTTTCAAAGGCAATGATTAATTGTGTGGGGACTGAAAGAAGGTTTTCATTAGATATAATGTACATGTATAATGCATCGAATAGCTTTACACAAACACATTTGAAACAATACATTATTCACGAACAAATATTGGTGAAGGGATTTATTTTAATATTGATTGATTTTCAAACTGTGCCATTTACAACAAACCAAGAAAATAAAACATACAGTAGACTAAATTTTATCAAATACGGAACCCGCAAAAAAGTATAGAAAATATGTCTGTTTCAGACATTCTATGTGTGGAATTAGTTGTGAAATGCAAAGATGGAATTGTGAAAAGATCTCGATTTTAATAGATTGGGTAATTTCTTTATTTAATTAAATGAAGATAATGTTAGCGAAACTCAATCAAAAATCTGAAACAGAAAAACCATACCTACCTAGTTTCCTAGGTTTTTGACGTAGATAAGAAAAAATAATAATTAACTGAAAAACAAGGCATATAATAACATTTTCCACTCCTGTCGTAAAATACACTTAAAAACGGATTTATTTATTTATTTATTTCAACGCCATAAAATGGCTATTACAATCCGGTGATACATGATACACAGTGGTACACAGGAGGGTAATTACAATGATAATAATGTGCATTAGACAAAGTACATATGCATGATAACAACTAGTATTTAGTTGTAGGATACAAATATGTTTTACAACAAAAAAAAGAATATGAGCTCGTACAAAATACACATTTTTACGCAGAGTAAAAATTAGTAAATAAAGGTGAATTCTTAGAAAAATTCTCTACATCAAGACTAAAATACCTACTTTACTTTTATTTGTACATATTGTTGGATTCTAGGAATTGGCTAAAATGGAGTAACTTAGTAATGATATTATTGTTACCTTCAGTTGAAATAACTGCAGTTTGAAATGACTACAGGTACTGCTAATTAGCTCTGCTTTTCAGGGCAGTCAGTTAGAGAATCAATAATAAATCTTTGGTTTAAAAATAATAATTTTGAAAAAAAATCATACATTTACTAGCTATCACTTAACTAGTCTGTCTAATAGTTAACATAAATGAAGTAAGTAGTTACCATCTGCAGTGTTTGGTTTCATGCAACAAACTTCAAGCTACTTTTCAGCAACCTGTGTGTAAATGCTACCTAACTCTATGTGTGTTGTATATTACATCCCTTATGTTGTGTTAAGTTTACCTAGTTGATCCGGGTGATTTTTTTGTCCGGGTGTTATGTTACTCTGAGGTTTCGCCCATGGGGCCGGCTTCCCGGTGCGAGTTGGGACGTTGTAAATGCATTCTACGTTTTCTGAAACAGAGATTTTAAAAGTTCACAACAATATTAAAGCACCACCAAAACATTACTTCTACAAATAATAAAGTATCTTTGAACATTTTTTGTGAATATCGCAGAAGAGTCCCGACTGATCCCAACTGTTTGAAGTCACTAGACAGTGGCATCCCCATTTGGGATATGTTCTTAGGCTAAAGGTAGTGGGGAGGTGAAGGTGAAGGGGAAGTACCTGGCTATTGAGTTCTGATCACCAAACACAGCTAAAGCCGTTTCAATAGTGCTTTACACCAGGTTGATACTAAGAGTGGAAAGTGTCGCAAATGCACTGTTTTTTTTGCATTAGCTCCTCACAGGAGGCCCTGAGGAAAATAATTCCCCTCATGGCATCTTTGAGGATGCTGTGTGGAGGGTCTTTTTGTGAAAGGAAGGAGAGGAAGCTTTGAATGAAAAAGGTGTTAGAGGTGGGAAAGAACCTGGGGGTCAGTGTGTCCAGGAGTGACGGACGTATGAATCCATCCCTACCACTGCGGTGCAAGGCGATGTTCCGAGAGAGTACGGTTTTGAGAATTCAAAGGGATCCCTCAACCACTCTCTCCCGATCCGGCCTGGGCACTCCGGCTAAGTCACCAAACGTATCAAGCCACTAGGGGAAACCTATGCAGATGAGTTGGTTATCCAATAAGTTCAGGGGAGGCGGTACGCATACCCGCCTCCCAATTGTATATTATATTAAATGCATAATTGTGAAATTTATATAAATTAATCAATTTAAATTCATATGCACACGCCGGGATTTGAACTCGCAAACCCTCGCATGCGCAAGTGAATTTTACATTATTAATTTGTGCAGTTCCACAACTGATTAAATAATAATAATCATGTATTTACGGAACGTTTCAGAGTGGAAGACACCCTTAGTGAAGGACCACCATTCAAAATTGAAACGTGGCTTGAAATGACTTTAGTGGTGTTTGGAGATGAGATCTGAATAGCCGGGTACTTCCCAACTTTTGTCTTCCCCATCTTCGTCCCTTTCTACCTTCAGCCTCACAACAATACCTATCCTAATTAGGGACGGCACAGTTTTACTGGCTTCAGACGGTTGGAAGTATTCTCTACTCTTGTGCGATATTCACATTTAAAAAAAGGTAAATCACAAAAATAAAACAAATACATCAAATTTTCTTTCCTTTCACTGTAAACAAGTAAAAAATGACTAACTAACTAAACACTACCGTCGGGGTAGGCAGATAGGACGGTAGGATAGCCTTTCTATTATTCTGACTTTTTATATGATCCGACGCAAGTAATTGGTTCACTCCCCGACATCATTAGACTTCTACTATTCACATTCGTGTCATATATTCTCCGCACACTTATTTCTTCGTTCATTAGCTCTACAAGCCCAAACCATCTAAACGTACCATTCTTAATCTTACTCCAAACGCTTATATCAGCAATGCATTTCTTGCAAATGTCCACATTTACCATACGATCATACATGGTTTTTACCACACATAAGCATCAGGGATCTCATTTCTACAGCATTCTGTCTAGTTTAGTAGGCATCAGCAATTCATTGTGGACTGCTAGCTTCCATGTTCAGTCCTTCATTAATGGAGTTTCCTGCATTTTACTGTTCTATCAATATCTCTATCAGCCTTTCCACCTCTCGTAAACATATATAAACCTTTCCACCTGCTCCAAGTATTGATCATTCACAACTATATTGCACATGGTTCCCGCACTTTCCCTTTTATGCACCACGACTTTAGACGTACTTACTGTTCACACATACCTACTGCGTTCAGGTAAAATAGAAAACAAATAGAGATAAATACTTATTTTGAGAACTTCTATGAACGTCTTTACATTCTTTTTAGTTCGGATAGTTTACCAATGGTTACCCGGATTCTCCGGATGTTTTATGGTATTACAGTTTAACAATATGTACGGACAGTGAACCCTGTAGTACAATGCACGTAAAATATTCAACTTGT
Organism: Limnephilus marmoratus; assembly: GCA_917880885.1. NCBI lineage: Eukaryota > Metazoa > Arthropoda > Insecta > Trichoptera > Limnephilidae > Limnephilus > Limnephilus marmoratus. The sequence goes on from OU862922.1 coordinate 14,741,739, forward strand.
TAACAAGTAATACTTATCAATTATTGTGCATCACCAACTAGATTCAGATATAATGTTGACTTGATACTGTATTGTTTCTTTCATGATAAAATGACGGTGTTATTATTATTATTATTATATAATGAGCAGGCTGCATTCTGCTGATGTGCTCATATCTAATTTCACCATAGTCATGTTTTGTATTGTTTTGTTTTCAAAATTTAACCTCACTAGGATAAGCCCGTGTTGAGGTTCATAATTTTATAATATACACATAACACGAAATAAAATATTGAGAAAACAACACTGTCAACCTAATACTTCTTTCAAATAATCGGTAACTACTATGCTGAAGGAAACTAATGCATTATGGAGAAATTACGTAGGATGGCCATTGGCCATTGAATTGATGCATGATTTTATATTTATACTATTAATTGAAAAAAAGACAAATATGAAAAAAATGCAATATATTGAAAAAACAAATATGAAAAAAAAAATTGCAATATATTGAACTATTAATTTAAAAAGGACAGAGATGAGAAAAATATTGGCAATCCTCAGCTAATACGAATAATTGAACAACCTTTTTTAAAAGAAAACAAGGAATTAGATCACTTAATATATTCTGGAAAGTTATTAAATATGACTGCAGCCTGAAACAAATAATTTATTTGCGTAAAAGAAGATTTAGTTTGAATTGCCAAAAAGTTCGGACTATAACCAATAATTCTAGTAGTACGAATTTGCTGTGTATTTTTTTAAGTATTAATTGCGTAATATATAGCTGTTTTTAATCCATGACATTATATTCCTTATAAAGTAAATCAGTTAGAAACCTAACTTTAAAAAATAATTTTTGGGCAATATTAGCTGGTTAGACAATTATATTAATCTATAATTTTTATTCGAGGTAGCATGTATCAGAATAACATTAGTATTAATTACATAAAATCTGTCAATAATAATAATCTGTGTTGTATCTTAATGTTTGTATTTTTCCAGTGTAATTGAACATTATATTGACAAATTTCTTAATTACAGTGTAGCAGGATGGTATTTTTAAAGTACAAAAAATAAATAAAATCAAAAACATAAAATTGTCACAACCATTTTTTAAACCTTACCTTTAACTGCCTAAAATATATTTTACTTCCCCAATGCTCTTGATGAAATTATGGAGCAAACAGCGAACTTCTGGACAAAAAAGGGTGTACACATAATATTACCAGGAAGCTAGAACTCAACGTTTGAAAGATTAGGTCCTTCCTTCCAGAAAAACTAAACAATTTATTTGTTTCAAAGATGAAATTATATAAAGTTTTCATTTTTAAAGTACCACAATGCAATAAGTCTTCAAAATAAACTCTACACGTTAACCTGTTTGCCACTATGTGTGTGACATCTTACCTTGACGTACTCACCGTAAATTTATTAATAAAAATATATATATATATCGGTAATAAAATGATAGACTCATACTTTCTGGAATACGTTTTCCCAAAAAATAAATGTAAGATATGAGAAAGCATACATATTGTACTGTACGTTTGTTTACATTGTAAAATTGTGAAAAGCACATCAAAATTTGCTTAAGAATTTTGTTCAAACACATATAATTTACCTTGGTCTAACATCTCTTCCTGTAACACCTGTCCCATGATATCAGCATACTGCACGGGATTAGCAAGCAGGAAGTCAACAATGAGGAAACTCACAAAGAAAAAAACGAATAAGCACTTCATTTTGAGCACATTCAATGAACTATTTACCCCACGACAAGAGTCAATACTGAACAGAACTTGAATGATAACTGGACGTTATTTATAGATTCATTACAATTTAACCAGATACGAATATTTTCACTGATGTTTTTAAGGAAAACTTTTTCATACGATGAATTCATGATGGAGATTCCAGTTTCACGTGGTTTGATTGATTAAATCGCTTGGGGTCATCCATGAAAATAAATAATACGTAATCCACAGACAAATACTGTGTTATGTAACTTGGGTATTTACGAAGAACTAATTCGTAATTATATTAGGAAAAAAAGTATAATAATATTAGGGAAAAAAGTGGCTCCTTTTTTATGATTGCCAAACTAATTGAAAATAATTATATTGCATAGACATCCGAATTCAATAGACCAGAAGATACTTTTAGATGAGGGGTAAAACCAAACTATGGGGGGCGAAGAGAGGAAAGATGACTGTGATTCGTTAAAAAATCAATCTAACAGTATATAGGCATCTCGCATTATAATATCACCATTTAGTTCTTATAAGCAAAATCTGCTTTGAATGAATAGACCTTTTTACATGGGAGCGCGAATTGCTTGCCACGTTAATAACAATTTGCGAAGGCCAAATGCTCGCCCCGAAAAGATTCGCCCCTATTCACATAGCAATATTTTGTTGCCGTGTTTAGTTAAGACACTTTTACAAATTTTTCATAATTTACTTACCCCTGTAACCAGCGACGAGCACACTGGAGAACCGCCCACATTCGCTACGAGTACATAATATATGGGTATAATGTATAGCACAAGCTACCGTTTTTTGCGTGTTATTTCGTAAAATGTATGGATGTTAGTTCCGCGCTGGTCAAAACAAGAATGATGACGTCACATATTTTAGATTCAAGCGAAGCTCTCTCCCCTCCCCATGGAGCGAGCTGGCTCCAAGGAGGAGCTTCAGCTGGCTCCATGGGGAGGGGGAAATAATACGTCTTTATCACTTAGGGCAGGTCCAGATATATTCATATGTCCATGTAATATAGAGTATATTTAGGGCACGTTTCAGAATGAACAGTTCTCTCTTATCGCACTGGCCCCCGCGCACAGTCGATCGATAAGAATTGTTACGATAACTATCGGTAACTTCTCCTCGTTCCCTAGCGTGACTGCAGATCACCAACTAATAAGTAACAGTTCAGAATGACAAGTTATCTTTATACATTCGACGTCAACTGTTGTTAGTACGTTGGCGATCTGCAGTTGTCATAGGGAACGATGAGAAGTTACCAAAAGTTATCCTATCCTAATGGTGTAGGGCCATCATTCAGACGTGAAACGCTGCTTGAAATGGCTTTAGCCGTGTTTGATGACAAAATCTGAATAGCCAGTACTTCCGCACCTTCTTCTTCACCATCTCCTTACCCTCCCCCCTACCTTCAGCCTCACAATGTCACAAAATACCCCAATCGGGGATGCCATAATCTAACTGGCTCCAGACGGGAGCAGCTGGTACTTTTGTGAGGTATTCATATAAAAAATAAAAATAAAACCTCCTTCCCCTCCCCTCTACCTTCAGCCTCACAATAAACCCCATTAAGGAACTCCAGTGAAAGATATTGTGGCTTTAAAAAATATGTTCATATAGAAATATAGACCAATAAACGCTGATTCTGAATATATAAGTTTTATTTAATAATATTACACGCAGAGTTTTTAAAAATTATTAAAAAGTTCATTTTTAATCGGGTCTTAGAAACACGCCGTCAAGTTGGTATTATTGAAATGTTTAGTGGTGACGTCACTGAACACCGTAAAGTCATTGTACGGGACTGTAGGTATGACACAAGCCATCATATTAATAACGTTTCAACTTATTCGTTCATTTACATACCGTTTATAGAGATTTAGTTGTTGTGTTTATTGAAACATTATTTAGGCCTAAATAATTCAGTTTCAAAAATAAAGGTATCTCTTATTAGCGTATCTCTATTATTGAAAATACTCACACAAAAAAAATAGTAATGCTACTCTACGGAGAACACTTCGAACTATGAATTTCAAAATGGCGCCAGTTGAACAGCTGATCGCCCGATCTAATAGTAACTTATCGGGAACGATGACGTCACATGATCTAATACACATACATGAGGGGAATCTTGAAAAATTAAAACTTTGACAATTATTTTAACTATTAAAACTAACTCTAAAAATAAAAATATATATGCAGTTGTTTAAGTAAGAAGGTCATTCATTAAAAAAAATGCACTGGAGTTCCTTATTGGAGATGCCAAAAATAAAATCTCCTTCCCCTCTCCACTATCGTCAGCCGCACAACGTACCCTACATGGGGATGTAATGTCTCACTGGACTAGACGGGAGCAGTTGGGACTCTTGAGCGGTACTCACATTTAAAAACACGGAGGTTGACACATTCACCTTACTTAACTTAAGTCGACTTACAACAAGCCTACAACGATCGTTGATATTTGGCTCCGTCCAGACTCCGCACAACGCACGTGAGCTGCTCCCAACAAGCAAGTAAGTTAATAAATACCAAAGCATTGATGGAAAGATCCGAATACACCATTATATTCACAATATATTTATATTTTTACAATATATTACATTACAGTCACAATTGATTTCATGCACATTCTTTTGCTCATTTGCTGCTCATTTATTTGCTAGTTGGGAGCGGCTCACTGCGTTGTGCGAGCGTATTATAGATTTAGCCTTTGACGTATCCCTCTATTACCTGTATCGTACTTCTGTGCTGTGTATTACGTTATTGAACAACGCCAAAACGTTTGGTAAATCCAACACAGTCCTTTCCTTAGAAAAGTGTGTTTTTAAAATATTAAAATTACTGCTTATCAAGCGAGAATTTTTTTTGCATAAAATTCGCAAAGCACAAGATTGCGTTGCAACGTTCTCTAGTAAGTTCGGCAAATGGTGGCATCAAGGAGGTTAAATAATACTTAACCTTGAAGAATAAGATAATACTAATAAATCTAAACCAAAATTACTGTCTTTCTTGTATATTATCTTTCTAGTATTCAAAAATAACACAATAGTCACTAAATTTAGGCAGGTCCAAATAAACAAATATATAATTTTAACAAAAAACCAAAAAATTACTCATACAACTCTGTCACATGGTATCTTATCTGATGGTTCTGCCACTTTTCTTGCTGGAACAAATTAAGTGAGAGTCTTTTGTATACTGCTTTTGCAGTGTAAAATATTTTGCTTACGAAGCTTCTTTCGGATTTAGTTTAATTGTAATGGCTAATTAAGTTCTTTAAAATACGATTGGAAACACTTTAAACATTTTTGAAAACCTTTTATGCTAATGATTCTGATATTTTTTGTATGCCTCTACTGAAGTATAAAGTTGTACAAATAAAACAATTTAGCAGTACATATTTTAACAAGGTCACTGTATACAGGTGTTTTCTGTTTGTTTCTTCTTCACTGCTTTCAATAACTTTGTATTAACAAGTATTATTTTTTTTTTGTTAATTTATAATTAATATGTATTATTTTTCTTACGTATTATTTTTCTTTTGGTTTATTTACAAGTAATCTTTAAATTTTACATTTCTTTCTTCTTTCTATATTAAAAAAAACATGTACGTAAAGGACACTTGTGCATAATTATAAATAATTTATAATAATTAAATTAATAAATAATTAAATTGTGCATACATTATAAATATTTAAATATTTTTGCCTATTAAGTAAGACAAAGTTTTTTGGCGATGATTTTTTGATTTGTGTCCCAAATCGGTCATATGTAAATTAAATTTACGCCTATCAAAATGTTTCTGTCAATGTGACTGTCCTAGAACGGGAGACCTTCCTAGTTGGACAGTCAAAGCCTCTTTGTGCTGATGTATTCTTTGTAACAAAAACCAACAAACAAATAAATAAAAATAAAAAATAAAATAAAATAAAATATTTAAAAATGAACAAGACACGGAAAAAATGCTGACGATATTGTGACTTTCATGTGTGTTTTTAATGATTTGTTGACGGCAACATCAACATCAAAAGTCAAATTCTTAGGTTCAATGTGTAGCTATTTTTTAACGATATAGTACAGTCCTAAAATATTATTTCTTTTATAATCATCAGGCTTGTCCAAGAGGCGTTAAAAATTGAAATGTAAACAATAATGCCATGTAATAAAACAATAATCGTGTATTGCAAAGAATTTTCACATGGGTCCCGATATAGTTTTCACATGGGGTTCCTTAATAGAAAAACGCTCATAAATTTCTGCCTGCTCCATTTTATATAACAACTCTATGTGTCGATTGCATAAAATTCCAGCACCCAAGAATAATATTACGAAAAGATCGCGACCTTTGCTATCGCGTCAACAACGATTAATAACATTACGCCGTAAATTAGTATGGGCGTAATCAAGAACATTCAAAACACAGTAATTAATTAGATAGCACATTCTGATCGGGTGTTTCATCATTTAATAATAAATTATATTATTATTATTTGTTTTGATAGTTTTGTTGGTTTACCGCGTTAAAATGCAGTCTATCGTCAAATAAATAATTTAGCGCTGGCGCCGCGCGCCGCACATAAGGACGACCAAGGGGAATTATGGCGCCAAAAATAGGAAATAGCATTGTCTTCAAACTTACCATAAATATTTTTTAAACGTTCTCCACAAAAATGCGTTCAAAATAAACTGCAAGAATTTATTTTATGAACCCAGCGCAATAGCCTGCGCACGCGCACAAAGTTGAGATTATAATCGCGCTGCCAATATTTCTCATTTGCAACTGATTCGTTGACGGGGTAATCTGACAAAAAATATTTGACATAACATATGTAGATATAATGAATGTTTTATGAAATACCATTTTTGTAAAAAAATAAATTGAAATGTTTTCATTTTGTTTTGAAGAGTTTAAATTTTCAATGTTCATTTGTTACTTTATATTTTAAATTTTCTGCTACCGGTTTCGACACATCCGTGTCATTAACTAGCAAACTTAACCGGTAGCGGAAAATTTAAAATATAAAGTAACTAATGTACGTTGAAAATTAAAACTCTTCAAAACAAAATGTCTAGAAATTGTTACATAGTTAATGATAATTAAGTTATGTAAAAACTTAAATGTATGTCCCCCTTTTTTATATTTGCTCCACCCAGGAGACCCAGAGGAAAATAATTTCCCTCAAGGCCTATGTCATCTTTGGGGAGCTGTGTGAAGGGTATTTTTAGAAAAGGAAGGAGAGGAAGTTCTGGGATGAAAAAGGGTATGAGGGGTGGGTAGGAATCTGGGGTCAGTGGGTCCTGGAGTGACGGACGTATAAATCCATCCCTCTCACTGCTATGCAAGGCGATCTTCGGAGAGAATACGGCTGGAGAAGTCAAGGGGGTTCCCTCAACCATTCTCTCTCGATCCGGCCCGCCATGCAGCTGGTGGGCAGACGCATCCGCCCCCCATGAATCTCACCCCCTTTCGTAAATCAAGCATATTCTTTTCAGGTGGTCTTGGCGACCCGGCTCTAAAGGAAATGAGGATTAAGAGAAAAGAACCACATATTTATAATAAAAATAATAATAACTTAGTTTTTATATAACACAGTTTTGTGTTATTTCACTTCAAGCGCGCTAAATGTTAAAAAATGAACAATTTCACAAGTTATTGTCATTTTACAGTTTAATCATTGTATATGCTTTATCTACCTAAATCACTAATTCAAAATACAGACATACTTCAGCACGAAATAATTTTAATTAGAATACTACGACAACCCGACCCCAACTAACTCTAAAAGGGAATTTTTTAAAGTTTTTCTTAGGTGAGCTTCTCATACCATTTCTAATTACAATTTCAATTAAAAATATTTTTGGCGTCGTAAATTAATAATTGACCTTCTGTGCGCAGCGTCGTTTACACTTACTTGAGAAATGCAGGAGATTTACGAGAAATAATGGTGTTATAACTGCGTGGATAAAAATTCAACCCTTAGAAAGTTTTTTTTACTATGATACATCTGTTTTAATACAGCCTTTAAGAATTAAAATAAAATTATTAGACTGAGGATTGAACCATCCTACCCTGAGTTGACAACTATACCAACCGAGCCAAATCCAAAAAATTGTATAAGACCAACATTTTCAATTTGGGAGGCGGGTATGGGTGCCGCCGCCGGAAAACCATTTATTGGATAACCAACACCCCAGTTGGTTCGCTACGTTTGGTGACTTAGCAGGGGTGCCCGAATTCACGGGGTGAGATTTGTCCAGGTCTTGGCAGCGGATGTGTCTGCCCATCTGCTGCGTGGTCGAGTGAGGCCGTTTGACCTTTCCACCCGGACTCTCGCCTTGCACGACGGTTGGAGGGATGGATTCATACGTCCGTCACTCCTGGACACACTGACCTCCTTATTCCTACCCACCCCTAATACCTTTTTCCTTCCCAGAACTTCCTATACTTTCGTTCCTTAAGAGGGCATTACCAAAGAAAACCAGAAATATGTCATTTTCAAATCAGATTTTAGACGTATTGACTCTTTTCCACAAAAAATTATAAATGGATTTCGAAAGATTGTTCTTTTATCTAGCATTCGCATGTGATAAATTTTAGGATTTTTTTTTTAATTTTTAGTGTAATAAGGTTATTCCATAGGTCGTTAACAGATTTATTAAATTTTCAAAAAGATTTTGTATTATACCACACACATTTCAAATAATGTAATCATGCAGTATTTCAAATAATGTTATCTAGCAAACGCATGTTTTAGAATTTTAATTTTAGTTCCAATAAAATCATTAAAAAATATGTACGTACATGTGTTTCTTGACGAAAATTGGTCCATTTGTGTATTTATTGCGCACTTACAAACTAATATATTTCGGATTTTTTAAACATTCTTATTAAATTTAGACATTATTGAAAAATTATAAATACTTATAATCAAAAAATAACTTCAAAAAGTACATTATTTTAATTGTTTAATCATTACGCCTTTCAGCATTTTTGGATGAAGGTATAAATTAAAGCTAATTTGAATTGAAATAAATTCGACATTGAGTTATAATTTTAAAAAGCTGGTACGGAGAATAATTAATCTTTCTTATTGTAACCGCCCTGCACGATCGAATGAACAACTTTCGACGAAATGTGGATTTACGTCCGCTGGCTGGTTAAACGCTCTTAAAAAGACCCTCCACAAAGCATCCTCTAAAATGACATAGGCTGTGAGGGAAATATTTTTCTTCAGAGCCTCCTGTATGGAGCTAATGTAAAAAAAAATTATTGCATATATTATCTGCTATAATGTCATCGAATTTCAGAGAAATGTGTACATGTCCTCGTGTGTGAGCGTGATTTTGAATCCACTATTTTTAAAATATGTTTTCCTACGATACAAATCTATTTAATGACTAAAGACAATATTTATTTATTTATTTATTTATTTTTCATGTTCTCCGTAAAACGGTTATTCACCAATACATTATGAAGTAGATTACAAATTAGACAAAAAGTATAGCAAAACACGTAAAAAGGTCAGTTTCACTACTTTGTGACATACGTCAAAAGATAATTGTTAAACTGCCTGTAGGTTACGTTAAAAATGTCAATGGTCAATGCAGACTCGTTGAGCAGTTCAGTCGCTCTGTTGACTGGCGCGTTCTGATAGGCAGAAGTCCTCGCTTTTGGAGCATAAAAAAGGGTATGGGACCTTCCACGAGTATACTTGTCTGGGACATATTTTATTTTATTTATTTATTTATTATTTATTAATTTTCAACGCCCTGATGGGCTTTTACATGACAAGATTATAATACAGAGACAGTTTTTTTTTAATAAAAAAGATGAACTATAAAAATATAACTAGTCGGTAAACATCATACAGATAAATTTAGGAATGATAGTGCATTACAATAAAAGAGAAAGTTTCTAAGTTGTAAATGACATAGAAATAAACTAGTAGGTATGTTAGCAATTACAAAATTTACAGTTGACTGATTAAATGTCATGAATAATACATGACAAAATGCAAGATACATAAAAAGAAAACGTTACCAAGTTTTTACATTGTAGATTAATATACAAATATATATAAGTTAAAGAGATTAACTTATATATTATAATTAGAGATTAACTTATAATATATAAGTTAATCTCTTTCAAAATAGGTGGATTATGTATAGTTCCAGAGATTATCTTAAAAAAATGTTTTCCTAAAAATATTTTTCGGCGGGCTTCTAATGTATTAAGATCGAGCATTCCTGCTAAGAATAAGGATGGATACAGGAAAGGGTAGTTAGTACATATATTCCCTCATATATAGGTAACGCATGAATCTCTTTTGTACTTTTTCTATTTCGAGAATATGGTTTTGCTCAGAAGGGGCCCAAATAATGGAGCTATATTCCAAGATACTGCGAACAAGTGCTTCATACGTTCTTCGGATTGCGATTCCGTTGGTAGCGATTATCAATCGAAAATTTGAAACACAACATCAGAAAAAGATACATTTTTAACTGTATCATACCTACTTCAAATAACACTTCTTAACGCATATTTTTATTGGCTGCTATATTTATGTATAATTGCAAGATTCATTTGGAACGAAATGCTACCTAACTGGTGTCTTGGATAAAATTATCCAATTTTTATGTCTTAGGCGACATCTATTAACTTTTCTGCAAGTCTGGGGTGAATATTTATTTGTTTACGGATGGTAGATTCACATTAATTCTTCAAAAATGTATGCACTATGTATTCAATTCAGTTAATTGCCCTTATTTATGTAATCACCTACATAAGTGTCACACAAGAAACTAATCGTGACTTACCTACTTATATAAAGTCCCAATCAAAATAACTCAATGTCAGAAAATACAGGAAAATCAAAACAAAATGCCAGACATAATATTACCATTCAAAAAATGATGACTCAAATGCTAGCTCTTTAACTAGGTTCACTGGCATCGTATCCGATAAGGTACGTGTTCGTGTTTAGTTTGTTCACCAAAACTTGATTGAATACTTTGTCATCGACAACAAGTCTATCTGCCGAATTTCAGCTCGATTGGATGCCGGGGAGGGTTGATTTCCACCGCCAAGATTCCGCGGCATTCATGCATACAAAAAGTGAAATTAAAAAAAAATAGTTGTTTATCTTTATTATTATTATTAGCGCCCTTGGGGTGATTTTTCATAAAAAACGGTGCTCTATTCAATTATTATTATTATTATAACACTCAAAAGCAAAAACGAATAAGTAAGAGCTTGAAGACGTGGAGATAAATATGAATGTAGAATAAAGTGTATTTATTAGCTTTTTTATGCCGTTACGGTACCGTAATCGTGTATCGTAACGGTAGTAATAAAAGCGCTCAATGTCCAAGAAATGCAAAAAATGTTCGAATTTCGTTAAAAATTGTACGAGGTTTGCATTATTTGTCACATGAGAACGGCGTAAAAAAAACTACCCAAGTTTGCACAAACTTTTAATTTATATTATTTTGTGTCGATTCATGCAATTAGGTACTACTACATAATATAGTGACAACTTAACCACACAAGTGGTCGGTATTTACACCAATCTGCCAAGGACTTACTGTAGGAGTCTTTATATCCCGGGTAAGGCTCTTGGAATATTTTCAGAAATAAAAGATTACGGGGAAATGACAATGGAAGGAAAATGCAGCTTCAAAGAAACACAAAGCGTGTTTTGGATTTTCGTCGGAATTCCACATAATATTTTGTGTGGAATTATTATTTTAGCTTTTGGCAAAATATGTAACCATCTTCCGAAAATATAATATTAAAAATACTTTCTTTCGCGTACAACATTCCTCTATCAATTCATCAATAGATCATAAAAAACAACCCGTGAAAAACAAAGCGTTTTTACTATAATACATATTTTCAAATGCCTCAAAATAAAAACCTTCCTACCCAGGAACTGGAGACGATAGCTCTCCCTACCGAGCCAAGTCCCGATTGTATAAGACCGACATTTATCTATCAAGTACCTTGGGGTCACTCTAGACTGCAAACTTTCTTTCCGTGATTACATTAATAATATCGTAAATAAATCACTTAAACTACTCGGCTTCATTCATAGAATTTACCTCTGACTTCAAACATATAAGTACACTTAAAACTCTTTACTGTTCGCTTGTTCGCCCTCACCTTGAATATGCCAGTGTCGTTTGGTCTCCTTTCTATGCTGTCCACATTTGTCACATCGAATCCGTACAACATCGTTTCCTAAGAGGAATTGCTTGGAGGTTGGGTCTTGAAAGAGGCAAGTACTCATATGATGAAATTGAACACATTTTAAAGAACTCGTCTTTAGAAAAACGTAAAAAGGACTCTGATATATTTGCATATTTAAAATTATCAACAGTATTACTGATACACCTGCATTGTTACAACTCAACCAGTTTAACATCCCTTCCCGTAGACTTCGAAATAATGAATTGCTGTTCCTCAATGACGACCTCCGTAGTCCAGTGGCTAAGACTCTTGACTCACATTCCGGAGGTCGCGGGTTCGAACCCGGCATGCGCAAATAAATTTTATTTGATTAATTTGTGTTATTTCACAATTAATTCATTTAAAATAATATATAGTATATTTGCGGCATGTTCCAGAGTGGAAGATACTATTAGTATCGCCCTGGTGTAAGACCACCATTCAGAATTGAAACGTTGCTTGAAAATGGCTTTAGCCGTGTTTAGTGACCAGATCTGAATAGCCAGGTACTTCCCAACCTTCCTCTTCCCCACCTCCTTCCCCTCCCCACTACCTTCAGCCTCACAACATACCCCAATTGGGGATGCCATAGTCTCACTGGCTCCAGACGGGAGCAGTTGAGATTCTTGTGCGGTATTCACTGTAAAAAAAAAAAAAAAAAAAAAAAAAAATTCTACTAATTATGGATACCATTCTCCCTTATCCAGAATGTCGAGATTTGTCAACGCAAGTCAAAGCATTGATTTTTTTGGTGTAAAACTAAATGACTTTCGGCAGTCGATACGCAATATTTAAATGCTTCTTCATGCTTTGACTTGTAGTGTCTTCTATATGTACTTTTTACATTTTATATTGTCATTGCTATTAATTTATATGTGCTCTCCCTTCACTGTCATCTCTGTTTTTTATATTCGTGTTATTATTATGTATTTAATGGTCGGTTGTCCGTAAGATAATAAATAAATAAATTTATGCGTATATTTATTGCTTTTATATCATCTTGTAATGTTTTGGTTCGGGGGCACTTATTGTCTATTGTTTTTTTTTAAAAATTTTTTATTATTTCTGACGTTCACTCTTCAAGGGTGTTCTAGGCGTTCATTTAAAATTACAGAGAAATGAAAGGTGAATTTATATATTAATTTTATTTAAATGTGCAAATTCTAGAATTACATGGAAGATTGGAGTCGAGTTCAGACTTAGAAGAGATGAGATGTTGAATGGAAGGGAGGTAATTTTAGATAACGCTTGATAGAAGAGAGCATATATTTGTTTAGAGAGGGACAATGAAAAAAATAGTGATCTAAAGTTCCCACATCTAGACCACAGAATGTACGATCTGGGGAGTCAAAGACGTGAATTTTAAACAGGTGAGAAAGAACGGAACAATGTCCGATTCTTATTCGAATAAGCGAGGAAATTTATTTTTTGGAAAAATGGGGGAATTATTGAAACCACGGTTTTGATGGGCTAGTCCTTTTTATTGAGGCATAGCAGGCTCCCTTGGATTGACTAGCAGACTGCCTCTATTTGTATATATTTGGGTATTGTTATTTTTGTTAATTTTATTTTTAAGGACCTGTAACCAGCGGCCGAGAAATCGAATTTCGTCGAAAGATGGTCCTGCGATCGTACCCTTGCTACTATACAGGGCGGTTCCGATAAGAGAGATTAATTATTCTCCGCGCCAGCATTTTAAAATAATAAATCAAAGTTTTATTTCATTCAAAATTTGCTTTTCATATATACCTACATTCAAAAATGCTCAAACGAGTGATGATAAAACTATTAAAATAATGTACTTATTGTAATTATTTTTTTATTGTGAGCAGGTATTTAAATTTTTTCAATAATGTCTAATCAAAAAAAGGATGTAAAAAATGCGACAATAGACAAACCGCAGTATATAAAAGTCGCTCTCCTAGATGATTAATTGATCTATTTTACTGCATGATTATATGATTTAAAATGTTTGTTGTGTAATAAAAAATCTCATTTGAAAATTTAACAAATCTGCCAACGACCTACGGTGAAATATCATTATACTAAAAAAGCATACTTTTTTCAAAAATTTTAAAATAGCTTTTTAGATAAAAAAAAAAAACAATCTTTCGAAATCAAATTATACTTTTTGTGGAAAAGAGTCGATACGTCCTTTTTTTTTTTACACTGAATACCGCACAAGAATCTCAACTGCTCCCGTCTGGATCCAGTGAGACTATGGCATCCCCAATTGGGGTATGTTGTGAGGCTGAAGGTAGTGGGGAGGGGAAGGAGGTGGGGAAGAGGAAGGTTGGGAAGTACCTGGCTATTCAGATCTGGTCACTAAACACGGCTAAAGCCATTTTCAAGCAACGTTTCAATTCTGAATGGTGGTCTTACACCAGGGCGATACTAATAGTATCTTCCACTCTGGAACATGCCGCAAATATACTATATATTATTTTAAATGAATTAATTGTGAAATAACACAAATTAATCAAATAAAATTTATTTGCGCATGCCGGGTTCGAACCCGCGACCTCCGGAATGTGAGTCAAGAGTCTTAGCCACTGGACTACGGAGGTCGTCTGAATTTGATTTAAAAATGGTTGTGACTGGTTATTCTCTCTTAACAATGGAACCATTGGTTTCAAAACATGTTGATAATTTTTTATTAAATAAATGGTGTATAAAAAGTGATTTGTTTTCATTTCATTAAAAATATCTATTTATAATGCAGTGTGTTAAATGTATTGTATTTGAATGCCCATCCACTCATGGAGTTACAAGCGTGTAGCCAGATAATGCCGCATCCCGTTGGCGAGCTGTGGTTTGTCGCCCCACTGCACCGGGGGATTTATAAATACCCAGTTCGTTTTTATGAATGCAATCACGGTTGGGTTTTTACAAAATGCAATGATAATGATTCCGAAAACGTTCGTATCTCATGACCATTAATGTTATGGAACATTGACAATAATTATTTTTCACATGCATCGTGTTGTGTGTGGCGACTGTTCAGATGGATTAAAATAATAAATATTTGCAATTATTTGTTTGGGAGAGGACAAAGGGAATTTAAATAGGAAATATGACAGGCATTTCAATAATATATTTAATACTAGCTGAAGTCCCCGGCGATGAATAAATTAAACAGTTAACTTCCTCTTGTTTTGAAGGTTCCATTTGCAAAATTTCATCAACCTCGGCATAAAAGTGAAGGTTTGCATACAAATCAAATCCATACCGCCCGCTTGCCAGTCCACTCTTCCACCACGTACAGACATCCTCCTTTATATATATAATATATATTTCAACCAATTTACACAAAACCTTGATAAATTATGTACCTAAATCTTCCTAATGAATCACACTATATATTGGTGAAAACCCAATGAAAATCCGTTCAGTAGTTTTTAAGTTTATCGCGAACAGACAAACAGACAGACGTGGCGGAGGACTTTAATTTATAATATGTAGAGGTTTGTACAATATTTGACAATATTAACAATATTTGTACTCAAGACTCAATAAATTTGTGAACATCACTGTGGGCGCAACTATCTCCCTTCTACCTACTATGCATGTATCTATTTCAAGTAAGATTTTATTTACAATTGCTCCACCCTGTGGAAAACTGTTTTCCATCTTTGGGGACGCTGTGTGGAGGATCTTTTTAGGAAATGAAGGAAAGTAAGTTCTGGGAAGGAAAGGGGTATTAGGGGTGGGTAGGAATCTGGGTGTCAATATGTACAGGAGTGACGGACGTATAAATCCATCCCTCCCACTGCAGTACAAAACGATGGGTCAAGAAAGTCTGGCAGGAGAGGTAAAAAGGTCTCCCTCAACCAGTCTCTCCCGATCCTGCCCGTAGGCCGGCAAACACAAGTGCCGCCAAGACCTAGACCTCACCCCATGAACCCGGGTACCCCTGCTAAATCACCAGACTTTGCAAACCACTTTGTGGTCGAGGGGTAAGACTCTTGAATCGCAATCCGAAGGTCGCGAGTTCGAATCCCGGTGTGGGCAAAAAATTTTATTTGATTGATTTGTGTTATTTCACAATTCATTAAATTAAAATAATACAAAGTACATTTTTGGCACGTTCCAAAGTGGAAGATACTCTCAATATCGCCCTGGTGTAAGACCACCATCCAAACGGCTTTAGCCGTGTTTGGTGACCAGATCTGAATAGCCAGGTACTTCCTCACCTGCCTCTTTCCCATTTCCTTCCCCTCCCCACTATCTTCAGCCTCACAACATACCCCAATTGGGGATGCCATAGTCTTGCTGGCTCCAGACGGGATCAGCTGGGACTTTTTGTGAGGTATCCAAATTAAAAAAAAAAGTTTGTAAGTTCCGAAACAGTAAGTGGTCAAATAAATACGAACACGAATTTTATATAACAAATGTTCAGGAGAAATTAATTTAGAGGAAAGGAAGTCAAGAATATACATTGTGTTATACATTTTACGAGAATATTTAATGATTAGTGATTAGTGTATTGAATATTAGTGTTCAAGACAAATCTTTTATGAAACGATAGAAATTCGGAATGCGAGGGCTTCAGCTTATCATTGTTACGATGCGCTCTACAGGAGTATGACGTCACAGTCCCGCTGCGCGGCGAATGTACCCCTCGTTCACCCCTTCTTTCCCCCTGCCCGCACGCCTCCTGCGAGAACTCGCGCTCCACTCAGAACTCTCCGGGCAATCGTTACGACAGCCCGCGCGTGACGCGCACCCAATTAATGCGAATTTCCACTTTGGCACCGGCCTTGTAAAAGCCCGAACTTAACGGTAATATAACCGAACCGGTCGCGGGCCCCCCTGTGTTGTGTCCATGGCCCGCCAACCTCGGATTCTCGCTGCTACCTGCGCAGACCTGACCCTGGACCCCCAGCATCCTGATGCTGCCCACGGCCGTGAGTAACGAAGTTCCCTCCTTTAGAATGTGTCCCCATTAGTTCACGCGAACCGTAATATCATCCCCAGGGAGAATGGAGAGAAATTTACGTAGGATACTTTTTAGCCAGGCCCAATTGTTGATTTGTGATTGTTAATTTATGTGGTTGTTGTTGCTAATTGTTGTAATTGTGTGCCCCAGACAATACAGTATTGTTTCATCCTAGAAGTCTCTTTCATTTGACGAACCACGTGGGCGAGAGTTGGCCATTAACCATGTACATCCCCCCCCCTCCTTTTTAGCTACCTACGACCCTGGCGAGGAGAGTTTCACCCGTTCTGCCGAGCGTATTGAGCTGGCCGAGAGCAGAAGGTAGGTGTCCCCTCCTCGGGACGCTCCACATCATATTTAATGATCATGTGTTAGATGTACATATATATATATATATATATATATATATATATATATATATATATATATATATATATATATATATATATATTCCGAATTCTATCGTTTCATAAAAGATTTGTCTTGAACACTCTTGAACAAGTATAAAAAAATTACGTTATTTTTTAAGACAATATCTATACATTTGCCATTCCGAAACGGTAATTATATGGAATTCCCTCGATAGAAAAAAAATGCAAAGTATGAACCGAAAATTATTATAAATACGTTTTTTCTGTTATTTTACTAGTAATATGTATGAAAAATTCACGGTGTTTCTTATATTTGTGATGAATTGCACTAATCAACAGTGAAAATAAGAAAATATCGTAGCTTCCCACTTTAATTCAAAAAGAAAATACCAATTAATTATAAAACAGACACACCTGCGACATCTACCGGTTCAAAGTAAATTGAATTCTTGTTGACGATAGGGATCTACAATTAAGTAGATTGAGATGAGTATTGATGAAAAGAACACAGAGGGTGCTAGAAATCATCATTAATCAGCGTAATAATAAATAGTTGAAATCAACAGCCAATCAGGTCTAAGCAGAAAGCTATAAATAACTAATGAAACCAATCACAGAATGGAAGGCGTAGCCAGATTTTGAACAAAGGAATGGACTTTGAACTAAGCAATTAATCAGAGATTTATGAGAAAGAATATCGTCACCGACCGAAAGATCAATACACTATAATGTAAACAGGGTCTCACGCCCGGTGCATTAGATACGATGACCCCAAATTTAAGATATACAATCAGTACAATGAAGGTGTTGGCAACCGCCGTTAACGAGCAAATTAATCCACATTATGTTGGAAAAACTAGGCAAGAAAATAGCAAGAAAATTATGATCAGAGGAGGATGTCACTCTTGTAACGTCAGGGAAAACGATTTGAAAAGGAAATCTAATGGAAAAACTGGACGTTTAAACGGAAGTGTTATTGAACAATATAAGATTTCGACTTAATTTTGCGTTTTCAGACGAGTTTAAATAGATATCGTTATATATTTGGAATAGGGAGGTCATACTGGTTACATTGCGTTAGGTAAATCAAACAAAAAGGAATTGTTTTCCGTCAATTGTTTGACGAAAGTACTATGGAAGATAGGAAAGTTTGATGATAGACGTAAACATTATTTGAGTTGACGACCCCACACGTGATTTTGTTATTAAAACAATCAGAAAACGAACACGGTTTTAGGCGATTAAACCCATTTTAATGGCTTTTTGGACGATAAAAATTATCATTGGGCATAGGGACTGTTTATTCAAACTAAAAACGATTAGATTTTACGATTTTAGTCGTTTACGACGATTTTACGTCATCGAAGTCCAGACATAAACACATGTCAAATTTTAAATTAATGTGAATTCAGGGAAGAAAGGGACGGAAGTTGGGGGAAGATCCATATGAAGTAATAAAAATTGACATATATTTAAGGGCCGAAGTGGAAGTTTCTCCAAAAAAAAAAAAAAATGTGGAAAATAACATAAAAAGTAATAGTATATAGAAAATGAAATTTTCTAAGAGGTGACATACATCGAAGACGAAACGGGGGGTAGTAAAAAAGAAAATAAAAACAATTAAAAGATGATTCCGTAAGGAAAAGTCATGAAAATTCAGAAGTATCGATGAAAACAATAAATTTGGCTTGGAATGTAACTAATCATATAGATGTGGATAATAACATAAGGATAAAAGAGGAAATTCGTAGGAAGAGTGTTGTGAATACAAGAAAATTCTAGGGGAAAGGGGAAAATTCAGATATACCACGTAAATAGAGAAAATACGGGTTTAATGGAAAAATTCATACAAGTAGCAGTGAGATAGAGTGGAAATTATAAAAATTGCAACTCGAAATTGCATAGTAAACATTTCGATATGGAGATAATCATGATTTGTGATAGGTACGGAAAAATCGAGACGTAAATATAGTTATCGAAGACGGACCTTTTACGAATTGAGAAAAAAATAACAAAAAAATTATGAAATTTGAGCTAATTTTGTATGACCAACAGACAAAAGGAATGAGGGGCATTTTGACGTAATATCGCCGGTCCGATCCTGGAAAAATGTTTAAACGAGATAGGGCATGAACAAAGTCATGAAAGGTGGACCTAACGACAGTTAAACAAAAATGACAGAATCGATATATGAAATCTCGAGTTGTTAGAGATTAAATTCGTGGATCAAAGATAGCTTAGATAGGCCATTCTAATCCTGAAAGGGGTTTAAAAGACAGGACTTAGTGATTTTTGGTTAGTCTTCGCGGGTTTTGAAAAGCGGAAGTTTGTGAGACGTGACGTGACGTTTAAAGCGGTTATTAATTGAAAAATTGTCTAAGTGTTAAAAAAAATTTTTATGACTCTGAAATAATTGGAGTTAAGTCAATAGAAGTGATTTCGGACTTAGTATAATCTAGTGTTAGATAAAATGCATTTTAACAGAAAGTTCTAAGTGTCCAAAGTTTGGTATTAAATTCAGTGTAAGAGATTAGTACCATTAATAATAATTAATTAGATTCAGTGAAGTGATTAAATCATAAATTTAAATTGTGTTAGTGAAAAGTGTGGTGTTGTATTTGGCAAATTTAAAAGCAGTGTTTAGTTAAATTTTAGGACTTAATACTTGGAAAAAAAAAACATATCAGTAATAGTTCCTTAAATAAAGTGCAAATCGAACGTAATAATTTATCACAGGATTAATCTAGTGTTAGATAAAGTAATAATAATAAATATGGACTTTAGAATAAATAATACAAATTATTAAGTTGTTGTTAAATGAGATTGTGATAACTTAATAATAATAACTATTTCGGAAAGTTTAAATAAATAGTGAAATACGTTATCTTATTGCAAAATAAAAAAGGTTCGGTGACAAACAAAAATAAAAATAATAAATCACTTATTTCGTAAATAATCGTGAAGTGGTTATTGCTTAAAAATTATAATTTAAACGGAGTGTTATTTTAACGATGGAATAGTTATAATAATAAATCTGGAGGTTGAAATAAATAATAAATAAATAAGCATGATAACAATCGGTTCGGTATTTAGTTGTATAACGCTTTGTTGCGAAATAAAAGTACGGTGGGAAAACGAACACAAAATAAATAATTAATTGTTAAATTTAATTTAAAAAGTGTTAAGTTAACCAACGAGATTTGAAATAAAATGCGGTTAGAACGATAAACATCATTTAATTTAGATAGATTAAACGGGAATAAAATAAAATTGAAGTCGAAAAAAAAATTTTTATTTGAATTTAGTTGATAACATAGGAGTAGGTATTAGGTAAGGAAACATAACAAGGTTTTACCGTGTAGCTCCCGGTCGGAAAAAAAAAAAAAACCTTAAAGGGGTAAGTTACATAAAGTATAAACATTTTCTAGGTTCCGAGGAGATAGCGGCATGCAGCAGACAGTTGGTATTTGAATTAATTTTATAACAAAGTATTACTTGCTTAATATGTGATATGTATCTATATTAAAATATTATATATAAAATATTATATATAAAATAGATATATCTATGTATATGTATATATGTATATATATATTATTCCAAGAAAGGTTTAATCAAAAAGAAACACACTTATATTAAAAAGTAAAGGTATCGATCCCGAATACCCATCTTTACATTTATCCGTAACTATTTAAAATAGTTATGTGTTTGACAAATTTCCAAGTCAAAGTTTTGTATTTATTTTAGTATATGTACTGTTTATTATAACTTCAGCTAATATAAAATGATAAAAAAAATGAGTTATGATATTAGAATTTCTTTCAATTATAATATAATTGTACATATATCAGTATATTTATTTATTGAGACAAAATATATATGTATATATATGTATGCATTATAATTATATTTATCGGGGAACAGATTAGACCTCTGCGAAAAGGAAATTATCACTATTAAATTCAAAAGAAAAAAAATTAGAACCATATAAGCTCGTGTCTAGGAATGTTCAAAAAAAAAAAAAATGAACAAACATCTCATGTTTGGAATCTAGGTCACGAAGCCAGTGGGAATGTTTACATAATTGAAATTGTTTATAAAACAACTCGGTCATGGGGGCACTGGGTCAGATGCTTTTAAAGGAAGATGTACCTGGGTCTTTCATAGGTGGTTGATAGGTATTAGTATTATAGTAGGTTGGGTTATTATATAGGTTATTATATATTTATTAGGTAGTTGACAGGTATTAATATTAACTTGACAATGGGACAAAGCCAAGAAATTGCACAATTATAGAAAATTTTTAAGCACAATCTTTAACTTGAACATGAAGAGATAAATTTAGGATTAAACAATTTGAAAGTAATTAGATTTATTATAGGCTAGTCAAACAAAAGAATTTGAAGAACTACATGGAATATTCGAGGAAAAATTTATAGAACAATTACTCTCGTAGGTATCAATCATTTACATGAAACAGTTGACAAATCACGGAATAGTCAAATATAAGAGTATTGAAGAATTACAAGGAAGATTCGAGTAAAATTTTGTGAGGTAATTACTCTCATAGA
Organism: Limnephilus marmoratus; assembly: GCA_917880885.1. Taxonomy (NCBI): domain Eukaryota; kingdom Metazoa; phylum Arthropoda; class Insecta; order Trichoptera; family Limnephilidae; genus Limnephilus; species Limnephilus marmoratus. The sequence continues at coordinate 14,763,590 of OU862922.1, forward strand.
CATCAATCATTTACAAGAAGCAGTTGAAAAATCACGGGATGGCCTAATAAAAAGTATCAATCAGTTACATGAGACAACTGGAAAATCACGGGATAGTAAAAAATTTTACCAAAAGTTGAACCTTGGGGGAAAATTTGGAAAACAGTTCAACAATAGGAGGCAGTGGTCGCTCCTTAAATACAAGGACCATTAACCAAACACATAATAGAGATGGCAATCTCTTAAATAAAATTGCCAACCAAACAAAACAAAAAGCTTGGAGTTTTGGCGAATCTCCAGAACATATCGCCAGATAATTGCTTATTATACTAGTATCTATTAATATGACCCACTATTATCATGTATATATTCGGTCATCGGTTAAGGTTTTGTGCAGAATTCCTTCCCACGAAATCCGAGCTCGGGATTTGAGACTGGCTAGACTCAAAATTGCGAGTTATAATCCTACCCAAACGTATTTTTACATATATATCTTTCTATGTACTGTACATTGGATGATGTGGACCCGCTTACAATTAGCGTTTTAGACTCGACAGAGTTACTCTCACATCATTTCTTGTACGTAGAGCGAGGATTCACGACCCGTAACTCTACACAACACCGTGAGTATATGATTGCATATAGGACGAAACCGGTTCGCCCTAAGTAAATAGTAGACCTTGGAGGAGATGGAATTTGGGGGTTTCGGGACTCGAGGAAAAGCCTGAATAGAGTACACGACGACATGGAAGATTGACAGAACAAGGTACTAAGACCCTCTGGAAAATCGCGTCGGCTGACTGTGCGAAGTTCTAGTTGATCTTTGACCATCCTGTTTACTTGCAGGAGGATAGGAGCCAAATTTTCGGCAGAAAAAGGGTATTCTGAGTTCGTCAAATTTGCAATCTATTAATTACATTAACCTACTAAACCCATCTTTATATGTACCTTATAGCAGCTGAATCGGATTGGAGAGATGACAAGCAGATACAAAACAATCATAATCAAATTTACTAACAATTAACCATTTGAGTCATACTTAATTATTTGTTCAATTAAACATGCGTAATTCGATTAGTACAGGTTATTTACGAGTTCGTTAGGATGTAGGAAAACATAATAAGCGACGGAGGAAAGTTAGTTCATTTAGAGAAACTATTTAAAGTTAGATTTGCAAGAGAGAGACCAATACAGTTTGAAACTCAACGCTCTGACTAGAATCAAGAAGTTACCACAAAGAATGAAAGTAATTAAAGTCCCATATCATAAATCAAAAAAAATTACACAACGTTTGATGGAGTTTAATTACAACATAAATACGAAAATATTTACGTTCAAGGTCGTAAATAACGTATTAATTAGTTAAGTACATATATCTCTAAAGGTATGTAGTACAAGGGAGCTTTAAGTAAGCTTTCTGTAGTATCAAAGAAAATAAGGGTCCAATTTTCATGAAGGCTTGTGTGACGTAGGGAAGGAATTTTCCATCCCTACTACACACATGCAAAGCCTTAAAGATTTAAATATCGATCAGAGCCAAAAGAAAAGTTCAAGAAAACTTGAAGGGATGAAAGAATTCCAAAAATAAAATAAATCAGCATCAAAAGATAGAAATATTAACTGTCTTGCCGATGACGAGGAGAGTTTATATATTTAATATTAAACCAAGTTAAATCAAGAGGGGAAAAGAGAAATATCACATATTTAAGACATTTCCCACGAGATTTTTTTCTGTATTTTAAACGAGTCGTGTTATATTAAACATTTTCACGATTTTCGCTTAAATATTAATGTTTTAATATTAGTGCGCTCCCTCTAGCATTCGTATTTACATATCTCCTCTTTTTGAGCGCTTACTACCGGGCCTTAAAATGATCTCGTGGAAAAAGTCTGGAGAGGTCTTAAAAACTATAATTCTAATTCTAAAAATTTAATACAGTCTTCAGAAAGTCAATCTATAATATAAAAATGAATCGCTGAATGTGTTGGTAAGCGCAAATCTCGAGAGCAGCTGAACCGATTTCGCTATTTATTTTTAGAATATTCCTTGAAGTACGAGGATGGTTCTTACGGAGAGAAAAATTAAGAAAATTGCGCAGAAAATTAGATAATTTCAGAAAACATCGCACGTTTGACAGTTCGCGTGTTTGAGAATGACATTTTGCAATTTGCCTGATGATTGTTCAATCAGGATTCTATTTTTGAAAATCTTTAAAATTTATTTAAAGTAGGTACTCCCCTAATAGTTTGAATCGAATCAAGAATTTTAGATATTTTAAATAGGTACCTATCTTAGGTACCAAATTTAATATACATGAAAAATGGAAATTTGAATAAAAATTATAAAGGTGGCAAAACTGAATGAACTGGGATTGAATATATGGAACGCGGGAGGAGGGTTAGCGGGACGAGGGAGCAGGAAAGGGAAGAGGGAAGGCGGGGAAGGTGGAAGGGGAACGCGGGGGAGAAAGGGGACGTGTGAGGGGGGAGGGGAACTCGGGAGAGGGGTTCGCGGGACGCGGGAAGGGGAGGAGTGGAGTGGGGAGAGGAAATGTGAAGGTGACGGAGTGGGAAGAAAGGGAGGCGGAAGGGGAACGGGACGAATGGGAAAGGACACTCAGGGAGAAACAATTTCTTTACTAAATGACATAGCGACGCATGCCGGGACCAGCTAGTATGTAATATAATTTAAAATAGAACAATTTTTTATAAGAACAACTCTCTTTTTCATAACTAACCGGGACATGCGCTCTTGCAACCTTCTGTCAAACCGACATAACTGTTAATCTCATATTTTCAATATTATCTTTCTCTATTTTTCTTGTTCTCTTTTATATTTTCGTTTCGAATATTATTAGTGTTATCTTCTTCTTCAATGATAAAATAAAATAAAAGTTAGTAGACACCAACAAAAGTTGTGTTTACAAATTTTATTTTTAACTAGCTTTTGCCCCCGGCTCGCTCTAGTATTAGGGGGGTTCCCACAGCGCCTCTTCCACCTTCCCTATCCCCCTCCTCCCCTCCCCCTCCACATCCCCCTTCCCCATCCCACCCCCACCCCCCCCCCCCCTCCCCTTCCTCCCCCACCCTCTCCCCCACCCCCCTCCACCTACCGTCAACACCCCCTCCCACCTCACGGTCCCCCTCCCCCCTCACCCTTTCCCTATCCCCCTTCGCCACACTCCATACCTGTTACATGCTTTTTTCAAAGAGCTCGCATATTATAGACAAGTAAATAAAAAATCAAATTAAATAAATAAATCGTGGTTTTGAACAAAATTATTGTTTTATTTAATTGAATATTGTTATTGTTACCGAGTCTGATTATAAAAGGAAAGTAGAACATGAACATAATACAGGGTTCACAAAGAATGAAGGAATGCTCGTTCCAAAATATTATAATAACTACGGACGGTGAACCCTGGAATATAACGTGCCAAAAATATTTAACATGTTACAAACTACAAATAGATTGAGATATATGCTGAAACAATGGTTACTAAATAGATTTTTTTTTTACATGAGCTCCACACATCTTTGGGGATGCTGTGTGGAGGGTTTTTTTAAGGAAAGGAAGGAGGGGAGAGTTCTGGGAAGGAAGAGGGTTTAAGGGGTGGTTAGGAATCTGGGGTTCAGTGTGTCCTGGTCAACCGCCTCCAAGACCTAGACAAACCTCACCCCATGAACCCGGGCGCGTATTTACAAAACCTATACCGATTCAGTCGCGGTAACGACAATTTACATTTTAAATATACCTCTATATTGGTTATTTTTTATCACATTGCAAAAAAAAAAATTGTTCTAAAATCTAGATAAAATAATCTTTCTGGTGTGTATATTAGAAATTAATAATTTTATTTCTAAATATTTAAATTTTAATATTATTCCCATATATTGTAAATACACCTCTATATCGATAATTTTTTATCACTTTCCAAAAACAAAAATTGTTCTAAAATCTAGATAAAATAATCTTTCCAATGTGTATATTAGAAATTAATAATTTTATTTCTAAATATTTTAATTTTCATATTGAAAATTTAAAGCGACTGAAACGCGGTAGGGATTGTAAATACGCAACCCGGACACCCCTGCTAAATCACCAAACGTAGCGAACCACTTGGGGTGACCTATGGCAGAGACCTATGACAAACTTTATTGGATAACCAACACCTCTGCCGCCATTCATGTGTGTTGATTGTGACAATCTGTGTAGTTATTGTAATAATGTTATGTACGTATGTTTAAATTGTAATTGAAAATTTAACATCCTGTTGACAAACTGCTTTATTGCGGTTTAACGGGATTGTACCTTGAAAACCAATTAAGAAATTTTTGCTTACTAACTAATTAAAGCACCACACCATTTATTTAACGATCACAAATAAATGGTCGTAAACAATTAATTTGAACCCAAAATAATAGTACGTAAAAAAATAACATATATCATTGATGTAGCTATTCCTAATTCTTGTAATATTCAAAGAACTGTTTCTGAAAAAATAAGAAAATACACAGATTTAGGAAATGAGATTAAAAGAATTTGGCATTCTCAGACTATAAAAATATTACCATTTGTTATTTCGGCTACTGGCATTATACCTAGGTCTCTCATTCAAAATTTAGGCATATTAGATTCGTCAAAGAATTTATATATAATAATGCAAAAATCAGTCATTTTAAATACATGTAGGATTACAAAAGATTTTTTAAATATTTATATTGAGGGATCAGTAGGATTTATATGTTAGGAATTAATTCCTAATATTATATATTAGGAATTCCACAGAGCCGAACCCTCTGATATGAAAATATCTGGAGTCGGTGAATTTTTTTCCCATTTGGTCTCTGGTGGGTTGACATGTTGTTCTTGTATTGTTTTGTATTTATAATAATATAGTGCAATGCATAGCGTGGATTGACTAGATGATCATTTGGGATGTGTGTGAAAGGATTTAGTTTTTCCTGTGGGGAAAATTTAACCCGGACATTTAAATCTGGTGCGTAAAAAAGTTCAGTGGCATTATTCTATTTTCATCATAAAACAAGTGAAAGTTGTATTATTAATTAACATTGTCTCTTCTGTGATAATTTAAAATGAATGATAGCCTGAAAAATCCCGCCCTTCTGCCCCGAGAATATGAAAGTTTTATTGGGAAGTATTCCGCGGGAGGAAGTGACTCTCTTCTGTAATTTCAGTACATTGTCTCATTTGCGGTCTTTCTATTCAATAAATGTGATTTAGACTGAAACTCGCAAGTTAAACTTCTCTGGTATCCGATTCAATTAGAATAAGCGACAGGACGGGAGTTTATAACTGTACCGTCGGCTGAGGGTGGAGGCCTAGGGGATGGGTAAAGGATAAATCAGAATCTGGATAGCTCATAACTCATAACGCATGAAGCGATCGAGATCCCGAGTCACGTAAAAATGGTGGTTAGGCAGCGTAAGAATTTAAACTAGTTATATCACAGTGGTAGTCTAACGGTCTCCATGTGCTTCAGGGATACTAAAATGTGTTGTGCCCGTTGAACTGCGAATATACCACCACTGACCGCAGATGTCGCTGAAGTGTCCTTTTGAATTCAAAATTTAACTTTTCGAAATGTTATTGCAACGTGACAACAACGCAAACTGCCTAATCATTGTGATTTGAAGCATTGAGAATTTTACTCTCTCCGGATTAACATCTTAACCTTACCGGAGACTATCAAAAGTGAGCGTGCTTTAGAGCACACGACTGAAGTAAAACTTCACTAACTTATATCTCCCTCTCAACTTCCGTTCGCCTCGCCCGATCACACTTTTCATAACGCTCTCGTCACGCATTCACCAGCTTTCATCCCAAGTCAAGCGTGCGCAAAGAAGTTTTACTTCAAAAATATTATCATATTGTGCACCATTTCTAACGTTTGAAAAATAACATCTAAAGGACCGCCTATCCAGCAGACGATATTAAATAAGGTTAGTGTCACTTTATTATATTTTGTTGATATATTTTTATCTGCGAGTAGATTCAATGATAAATATTTTATAAGAGGGTTTGGGGTTATGTACACACCTTAGTTACAAATAAACAACTCGCAAATAATTGCGAAATTGCCTCTGTAATAATGAATAATTCATTTATATTATTTAATTAAATAGAAAAATGACTGTGTTTGTATCACTGTACTTTTATAATACCCAATTTACATTTTTCGTGAACTACTCGTGTTTGGTTCTGAAACAGTCTTTTAGAAAACTAAATCCATTTTCCTCAAGTTCTTCAGTAATCATGCATTCCTTTCTCTTCCTCCTTTCCTCAAAAGTCTCTACCAGGAGAAGAAGATGAACCTACCTACATGAGGAAATAATGGAACAATATTATCGCCCAAGTTTACCCTACCTACTTGGGCAGTTGAATTTTGTTCGTGACATGGGTCACAGCTCTCTCGTGGATAATATTGCAAATATCGCAAGATTTCGTCTTTTTATCGTAAAAAACTGTCGTTCGTAGAAGCCTGGTGTTGTGTCAGTGCTGAAAGCCAGGATCGATCCTGCATCGCCGTAGTACGCCGTCAAAAGGTAAGAGACTTCCTTTCATTTCCTATTTCCTTACGATCAGATTTCAAAACACAATTATTGGTATTTACTCATCACAAAACAAAAAAGGGATTTACAGTCATCTTTTCGGGTCTCGGTATCGGCCGTGACATTTTTGGTTCCTCTCGCTGGATATTTTCGTTTTTTGTCGTTTTTTTGGTAGACGTAATTTTGAAGCCAGAGTATTGTGTTTTGAAGTTTGAATCATTCCATTTCGTTGACCTTTTTCCGGTTTTATGAGCTGTTTCAGAATTATACATTTAATCGTGAATATTGGAGTAGCATTTTAAATTTGAATTGGTTATTGTAGTCGTTGGGCGGCTTAACATTTTTGAATTTGGTAGATAGTAGGTACTTGTACGTACAATATCTTCGCCACGCGTCGGTATTACCTACAAGAACTACAAGCGCCCGTCTAGTGTCGGTAACGTAGGTCGCGTTAGTTATCGCATCAGCTGTGATAACAGCCGACATCAATATTTTTTGTTTACAAGTTGACATTTGTTTGACATTTATATATTATTTGGTTTGTTGTTAAAAATATCCATGATGGCGGCTAACACTATTAAGTACAAACTAGCACTGTTAGATATGGAAAGTGTGCGTTCTTCTGCGATCAAAGCCATAACATCTTTGAATATTATTGATAAAAATATATTCAAAGCACGTTTTTCGGACGTATCTGATATTAGAGATAGTTTCGTCGCTTCACATATTTTAATTGAATCAAATAAGAAAGATGAATTAGAAATTAAAGTTTTGCAAGAAAAATATACTGAAATCCAAAACATGTATTACGAGATTCAGTCGTATTATAACCAATTATTTCCAGAAGTTTTGGAAAGTGAATCGGATCATTTAATGGCCAAAAATAATGTTTCGTTGCCAAAATTAAAATTGATTGTTTTCACTGGAAAATCAACAGATTGGACAAATTATATAAACACCTTTAATTCTTTGATCGATTCTAATAGTGGTTTGAGTTCTATTCAAAAAATGCATTATTTAATAAGTTCCCTTTCGGGTGAAGCCTTAACATACGTTAAACATTTGCCGATTTCTGAAGAAAATTATTTTGTTGCATATAATCTGTTAAAGGAACGGTATGAAAACAAACGTTTGATCGCTGATAGACACGTAGAATTAATTCTGTCGATTCAACCTGTAAAAGCTCAGGATAATTTGAGGCAATTTATTTCCATTTTGAAAGAAAATCTTGCTGCGTTAGAAGCTTTGAATTTTCCAGTTCGCCAGTAGATTTTTCTTTTATTACATATTGTATTACGTAAATTAACAAAAGAATTACGTATTGATTTTGAAATTCAACACAGTTTGGAGAATATTCCAACGTTTGATCACTTATTGAAGTACTTAAATGGACAGTGCTTGGCAAAAGAAATGGTACTTGGAGTTTTTCCTGAAAACCAGTTACAGGCTCATAAGGGTCAATCTAAATCATATAATGCAAAACATCGATCGAGCAATAATATTAATGCGTTTGTATCAAACATTGAAATCAAGTGCATTCTTTGTAAATCGCCACACCCACTGCACAAGTGTGAAAAATTCTTAAGCCTTACTCCAAAGGATAGGTACTTATTCGCAAAGGAAAATAATTTATGTCTCAATTGCTTAGCGCAAGGAAAACACAACGCAAAAAATTGTCATTCGCGTTTCACTTGCAGACAATGTCAATTAAAACATCATACCCTATTACATTTTCCAAAAAAAATCGTGGAAAATTCAGACCAGCAAGAAAACTCTTCAGAACCGTTGGTGTTGACAACATTTTACAATAAAACTCACAAAACGGTTCTTTTGTCTACAGCTTATGTGGAAGTTTTAGATAAAAATGGAGTATTTCAGAAGGTTCGTGTTATGCTCGATAGCGCAAGTCAGGGAAACTTTATTTCGGAAAATTTTGTCAAAAAATTAGGTTTTACTCGTTCTAAAAAACAACCACTTACCGTGATAGGTATTGGAAATATTCCTACTATTAATTCTAACGGATTAATAAGAACACAATTTCGTCCTGTCGATTCGAAGGAATCTGGTATTATGACAGATTTCCTTATTTTAAATAACATTTGTTCGAATATGCCATCAAATCGTATCGTCGATCATCATTGGGATCACATCGTGGGTCTCAAATTGGGAGATCCAACATTCTACTTATCATCAGCTATTGACATACTGCTTGGAAGTGATATTTTTGCGTCATTGTTATGTTCAGGAAAATTGATGGGGAAAGAAAATGAACCCATAGCTATAGAAACTAAATTGGGTTGGATTTTGATGGGAAATGTTGGACCATCAAATCATTGTATAAATTCATTCTTCACGTCAATGGAGGAAAATATTGATGAAAAGCTTAAATGTTTTTGGGAAATTGAAAATGTTCCAGCTTTGAAGAAAATTCAATCGCCTGATGAAATTCGTTGTGAAAAAATATACACGGAAAGTACCTACCGTAACCAAGATGGAAGATACGTCGTTTCGTTGCCATTTAAGGAAAGTCCGGAAAAATTGGGAAAGTCATATGACATAGCATTGTCACGCCTCAAGCATTTAGAAAGGAGACTGAATAGAGATTCTGATCTCAAATCTCAATATATTTCGTTCATGAGAGAATATTTTACATTAGGGCACATGATCGAAGTGCCACCTCAATCGCCAATTATTGCTAATTATTTCATACCCCAGCATGGAATAATCAAAGAAACCAGTTCTACAACTCGTTTAAGGGTCGTTTTTGATGCCAGTACCAAATCGTCTTCGGGTACGTCATTGAACGACATACTTTTGGTCGGTCCCAAATTACAAAGGGACATTGTCGAATTAATGTGTAATTTTCGAATACACAAAATCGTTTTTACAGCTGACATCCGTCAAATGTATAGGCAAATACTGGTGGATGAGAAATCTCGCCGTTATCAACATATTTTGTGGAGAGAATCATCTGATCATCCTGTAAAGGAATTTGAATTACAAACAGTAACATATGGAACCTCAAGTGCTCCATACCTATCCATTCGTTCACTTCATCAATTAGCAAATGATGAAAAATTGAATTTTCCAAAGGCTGCTACTATATTAATTGAAAATACCTACGTAGATGATATTATCAGTGGTGCGCAAACTTTGGAAAGCGCTCGACATTGTATAGTGGAATTAATTGCATTACTTCAAAAAGGTTGTTTTGAATTGAGAAAATGGTCTAGTAACCATCCTGAAATATTGGAAGACATTCCTGTCAGCTACCGGGAAGTACCCTTAAGTTTTGAGTCGGATACTGACAAGAAAAACATTAATACTTTAGGTATTCAATGGATACCGTCGCTTGATCAATTTACATATAAAATTCATAATGTTTTTAGTGACCACTGTACCAAACGCATAATTTTATCGACAATTGCACGTCTATATGATCCATTAGGTTTTATTAATCCTGTCGTTTTTATTGCTAAATGCTATATGCAAAACTTATGGAAAATTCAAATTGGTTGGGACGAAGAAATCCCTTCGGACATGAATTTGAAATGGAATAAATATATAGAAGAGCTTCCATCACTCGCCAATTTAAAAATTGATCGATATGTCGCAACTTCTCCCACCAGTCGATGCATACTTGTTGGGTTTGCGGACGCCTCTGAAAGAGGATACTGTGGTATTGTTTATCTGGTAGTGATTAATAACACAGAAATATCCAGCCACATTTTATTAGCAAAATCCCGTGTTGCCCCCATAAAGATAACATCGATCCCGCGACTGGAATTGTTAGGAGCAGTTTTATTAGCAAATTTGTTGACTTATTGTCAAGAAGTATATAAAGACAGACTTCAAATAGAAAAGACTGTCGCGTTCACCGATTCAACTATTGTATTGGCATGGCTGAAGACACCTTCTTTTCTATTGCAAACTTTTGTAGCAAATCGTGTTGAAACAATAATACAAAATATACCTTATGAACATTGGTATCACATTTCATCGCAAGAAAATCCTGCAGACTTGGGTTCGCGAGGAGCTTTTCCTAGTGAAATCGCAGACGCGTCGTTATGGTGGAAAGGACCTAACTTTATATCAACACCGTTGGAGGAATGGTTATTTGTTAGGCCTCCAAATATCTCTGTGGAGCAGTTACCAGTTAGCAGTAAGTCAAAAAATTTAATTACTCTATCTACAAATATGTTAACGTGTGACGAAGAATTTTTATTGAAGTTTTCATCATTATCGAAATTACTTCGTGTTGTATGTTGGTGCCGTCGGTTTATCAATAGATTACGTTCGAAATCGATTATCAATTTCAATGGGTTATCCCCACTTTCGTTAAAAGAAAATAATTTAGCCTTGCAATGTTGCATTAAGCTTGTTCAAGCAATTTATTTTCAACAAGATATGAACAATATCTCTTCCCATCGCATTTGCTCAACACAGCTTCAAAAACTCGCCCCATTTATTGATGAAAATGGTGTTTTGAGAGTCGGTGGTCGAATTCGCCTTGCACCGATTTCAGAAAATGCTCGACATCCTATTATTTTACCGAAGCAATGTCATTTGACAACTTTAATAATTGATTATTACCATAGCATGTACCTTCATCCAGGTCCTCGTGCACTCCAATCCATAATATCATTAAAATATTGGATAATTTTGGCAGGGAACGTAATTCGACATCGATTGAGTAAATGCATTTCTTGCTTTAAAAATAATCAGTGCGATGGCTTATCGAAAGGGTGGTGGAATTATTTCCCGGTGCCGAGGGAATGGTTCGTGTTGCTACTTTACGAGCCCCCTCAGGGCATTTTTAAGCGTCCCGTGGTCAATTTGTATAAGCTACCCATCGATTAATTAATTTTAATTTTATTTTATTTTTGTCTTGTTCAATACTTAGGTTAATTAGTTATTTTGCTTTCGTTTTTCATTGCTTTTCTTTCGCATATAGTTGTTGAGAAAATATCATATTTCCTCAAGGTCGGCGGAATGTTTGGTTCTGAAACAGTCTTTTAGAAAACTAAATCCATTTTCCTCAAGTCCTTCAGTAATCATGCATTCCTGTCTCTTCCTCCTTTCCTCAAAAGTCTCTACCAGGAGAAGAAGATGAACCTACCTACATGAGGAAATAATGGAACAATATTATCGCCCAAGTTTACCCTACCTACTTGGGCAGTTGAATTTTGTTCGTGACATGGGTCACAGCTCTCTCGTGGATAATATTGCAAATATCGCAAGATTTCGTCTTTTTATCGTAAAAAACTGTCGTTCGTAGAAGCCTGGTGTTGTGTCAGTGCTGAAAGCCAGGATCGATCCTGCATCGCCGTAGTCCGCCGTCAAAAGGTAAGAGACTTCCTTTCATTTCCTATTTCCTTACGATCAGATTTCAAAACACAATTATTGGTATTTACTCATCACAAAACAAAAAAGGGATTTACAGTCATCTTTTCGGGTCTCGGTATCGGCCGTGACAACTCGTATGTTCACTTCTTCAGGAGTACATGTGTTCTAAAGTTAAAATTTAAATTATTAAATTATGTACAAAAAAAAATCGTATCCATCCAAACAATTGTTTAAGGAAATTGACATTTTGGACCTTAGACAAACCTATGGTCTTCAATGTCTTAAATTTATTTACATGCGTCCAAATAACTTTCTAAAAAATTTAAATCGTACCAGCCAAAAACGTGACACCTGTGAGTATACACCACTGCAAAACTAGGTTGTCCCAAAGGCATATTAGTTTTATAGCTCCAAAAATGTATAATTTACTATGTACAACCTTTAAAGAGAACATATGTCAAAATCTTCAATCTTAAAAAAATACACCAAAATTTGGCTAAAAAACACTGAAACAGATATTTTTTCTTATAAGTTTAAATAAAGCCGTTAAGTATATCTATCATTATAATATTGTGAGAAGATATATAATATTGTTTGCTATTTTTTTTGTTTGTTTTTTTTATGTTTTTAAATTGCACTTGTAACATCTATTCTTACAAAACTTACAAATATGATAATAACAGTGCAGACTGTTATTTTGTTGTAGTTTTTAAATGCATTTATTCAGTTACTTTTTTTTAAATGTCTAATTTATGTACACTTAAAATATTCATTATAACCATAGAAATAAAAATAAAAGTAAAAAATCAATATTATATCCACGCACAGGCATAGCCTTTGTGGGATTTTTTGTTCATACATTTATTATATTAAGCTTTTTTATGTACTTTTCATTATTTCATGTATCTATATATATATTATATGTATTGTATCAAAAATTTTCAATAAAAAAAAAAATATATATATATATATATATATATATATATATAGATTACCTTTGGATAATATTGGTAGAGGGAAGGGGGGGGGGGATAAGAATTGGGGATGTTCAAGAAATAGGAATTTTTTCATAGTACGAGTATATTTATTTATATTTTAAGAATTCACGAAAAAAAAAATTAAAAAAATATATGTATATATATTTCACGAAGTTAGACGATTCCAATACTTCTGATCATTTGAAAAATAAAAAAAGTAGATTCTCTACTTAGTAGATTCTAAATAAAATCAGTACAAATATCATTATATTAGAAATTAAGAAAAATGAAAAAAAAAATTCCAGCAAAATGGCGGCTACTCGAAAAAAAGATTTTTTCAGTTATATTTAAACTTTTCCGAATTTTTAAAAATAGTAACATAAAATTTTTAAAAATATAACAGTAATAAAACTGAAATTTTTATTTGTTCTTGGTTCCTTCTTTAGAAGGATATACAGGGTGTTAAGGGACGTACTTGACTTACTTTAACCAGTGATTCCTGACATTATTTGGAGTAAAAAATGTTAATGAAATTTTGGTCTCCGGTGACATTTTTGTTTTTTTTTTTTTTCTACAAAAACATAAAATAATGGTAGTTGTTGAACAGTTGGAGGCGGGTAAGGGGTTCGTCGGACACCCGGCTGAGTGACCAGTGACGACATCTGGAAGAATTTTTTTTTGTTAGATTTTGAAGATAAAAATTTTGAAAAAAAAAAAGTCGTCATAAAGTCACCGGAGACCAAAATGTCATTTACATTTTTTACTCCAAATAATGTCAGGAATCACTGGTTAAATAAAGTAAGTCAAGTACCTCCCTTAACACCCTGTATAAAGAAAAATCATGACAAATTTTAAAAAAATTGGTCAATTATAACTTGAGATTTTGTGACAAACTTTTCAAAAAAAGTAGTTTTGAGAAAAACGCGTTTCTGTTTAGATTCTAGCTAGATTCTTATGAACCGGTTGAATTGCCACGATATCCTTTTAAGGAGATATTCTTGAATATCTAAACTATCGAAATATGAAAAAAAATCTAGACTTTATTAGACCTATTATACCTACATTGATAATATTTTTTCTATAATATTTTCATAATTATTAATCTGCGACGCCTTACAAGCTATGTGAAGTATTTTAAACTTAAATGTTTAAAATACTTCACATAGCTTTTTTGTAAATGTTTACATCAAAAGTAATATCAGTTTTCAATAAATGATTAGTGAACTTGATGTTTAGAGCTCCAATATGTTCTTTAATTCTTATATTGAAGTTTCTATAAATATTCTTTCCAAATATATCAATCGCGATATCACAAGAAGGCGAGGCTAGATCATCACAATATTAGTATATAGTTGTTATCTTGCGGATAAACCCAACTAACGCACTCCACTTGCCCCGAACGTTTAGGAGTGAAAAGTTTGCGGGGGCGAGGTATTTTCCTGCCACTCTTCCAGTCCTCTGTTCCCCGGTCCTTGTTGTGTTCAACTCACCGCCGGGATAAATTCAAATGGATCGTGAATCATTGTGACATCACAATCAAATAAAAGACTAGGTTTGTCACTGATCCGGTAACTCGGGAATCCAGATGCTTCACAATTACTTTTTAACTGGTTTCGGGCACATCAAGAAGGAAAATAAGATGTATTTGAAAAAAAAACCTTAAATATACTAATAAATAAACTTTTTAACAATAAAATGTAGATAAAAATGTTTAGAAAATGATTTAGATACACTCTACGATTACAATTGTCATCACTGCAAACAACGCATGAACCATGCTGTTTGCTGTAATGCCAACTGAAAGTATCGCTCTGGTAAAAGACAAAAGAGTCAACAGATAGTTGAAATGGCTTTAGGAATACCCGAATTGGATTTTTTTTTAATTTTAACTTAATGAGAAAAACCTCAAATTGTAATATTTAATTAAATGAAGACAATATTAGCCAAACTCAATCGAAAATCTGGAAACAGAAAAATCAGAAAAAGATATTGACACCTCTGGGACTCGAACCCAGGACCTCTTGCTTTTCGGGCATGATTTCTTTTTCTGATATTTCTGTTTCCACATTTTCGATTGAGTTTCGCTAATATTGTCTTCATTTAATTAAATATTACAATTTGGATTTTTTTAATTAACCTTTTTGTAACAATGTTTTAAGATTTATAGTTTAATTTAATAATGTTGGCCTCACTGGGTGGCTTGACCGTGCTGAGGCCCCAGCATTTACTCCACACTTCTCTGAGGAAAATAGTTTCCCTCAGGGCCTATGTCATCTTTGGGGATGCTATTTGGTGGGTTCTTTAAGGAAAATGGACAGGAAGTTCTGGGAAGGAAAATGGTAAAATGAGATTTTTTTACATGAGCTCCACACAGGAGGCCCTGAGGAAAATAATTTCCCTCAGGGCCTATGTCACCTTTGGGGATGCTGTGTGGAGGGTTTTTTTTAAGGAAAGGAAGGAGGGGAGAGTTCTGGGAAGGAGGAGGGTTTAAGGGGTGGGTATTTTTTTTTTTTTTTTTTTTTTTTTTTTTTTTTTTTTTTTTTTTTTTTTTTTTTTTTTACATTGAATACCGCACAAGAATCTCAACTGCTCCCGTCTGGAGCCAGTGAGACTATGGCATCCCCAATTGGGGTATGTTGTGAGGCTGAAGGTAGTGGGGAGGGGAAGGAGGTGGGGAAGAGGAAGGTTGGGAAGTACCTGGCTATTCAGATCTGGTCACTAAACACGGCTAAAGCCATTTTCAAGCAACGTTTCAATTCTGAATGGTGGTCTTACACCAGGGCGATACTAATAGTATCTTCCACTCTGGAACATGCCGCAAATATACTATATATTATTTTAAATGAATTAATTGTGAAATAACACAAATTAATCAAATAAAATTTATTTGCGCATGCCGGGTTCGAACCCGCGACCTCCGGAATGTGAGTCAAGAGTCTTAGCCACTGGACTACGGAGGTCGTATGAATCTGGGGTTTAGTGTGTCCAGGTCATCCACCACAGACAAACCTCACCCCATGAACCCGGGCACCCCTGCTAAGTCACTAAACGTAGGGAACCAGTTGGGTTGACCTTGACCACTTGGGATGTTGATTATCTAATAAATAGTTCCCGGGGCGACGGTACCCGTTCCCGCTTGCCAAATTGAAAATTACATATTATTTATGTCCAATTATTGGCTTTGCACAGTCGGGAGAAGGTGCGACTCTTGTGGAGTAAGTATTCTCATTCATTAAATAAATATAAACGGCGTAATGGTTAATTAGTTACTTAGTTAAATGCCAATATTGTTTAAAATCAATGTGCTTGCAAAATGATTACCATTGCCCTCTGTAGGGAAAAGACTCAAAGGCGTTAGGTTCGGAGCTAGACTAAAACCTACTGACATTTATGTTAATTACTTACCGTACTCGTATGATCAACCAGATCTCTCTCCCTCTCAGTCGGTAATGAAGAGTGTAGTTGTGAGCTATTTGTAAATACGCTGACGATTGGATTGTTGTAGTGTTCGAATTTTCACCCATTGTTATAAATTAGAATAGAATTCCTTGAATCCTCCTTCATTCAAATTAGCTAGCAATTCCTTCAGAAAAGCGGTGTTTAACTGGGTAGAAACATAAAGTGCAAAATCATCGTGTACACGTTTTATCGTAAAATAAACTCAGGCTACTTGTCTAAACGGCGTGTGTTTTTTACTGGATGTGACCTGAAAACTTTAAGAATATTAAAATAATAACAACAAAAAAAACGGTGACTTCAACACCAACGTACATGCAATATATAGCGAAAACAGGAGCTGGTACACCAATTCTGATTGTATTTTTGGATTCTGCATGACAAAATTAGACTATTACTTAGTTCTGTAAAAAGTAGACCTCCCGTCCAAAAAGTATGTTTTTCAAACTTTATTCAAACAGGATAAATTGAAAAAATGCGAATAAGAAAATCCATATAAATCTTTACAGAATCATAGTTTTTTTTCTTCGTGGCTTTTCACCCCAAAAGTAAGGCTTGCTTGAATAATAAGGCAGATGCAACAGATTTTCTAAAACAGAACGCACAAACATATTTACACTAAATGCCAAACTTCGAGTTACAACTAGATTTCACTACGCTCAGTCTACAAAAACATTTGAAATTCCAAAAGTCGAGTTAAAACAGAACTTCACCAAAACATGTGCTGGCCAGTGTTCTCTGTATTTTGCCAACTGAATATTTTGCCAAATGGTAGATACTCTCAGTATCGCTCTGGTAAAAGCCCACCTACAAGAAATGAGATGTTGATGTTGCTTTAAAAATGGCATTTGGTGACTAGATTTGAATAGCCAGGCAATTTCTAATATTCCTCTTCTCCATCTCTTTCCCTTGCCCAGTATCTTAAGTCTGGATTTTATAACAATTGGGGTTGCAATGGTTCCACTGGCTCCTACAATCGGGAGCAGTTGTGCAGCATTCACATAATTAATGTTCTTAATTCCCAGTGATTGGAATTACTTGAGATATGTTCGGAAATCTTCAATGATACTCGAGGTTCGTCGAGTTTATTTTAATGTTATCGTGGGGTTAGCAATGTTAACAATAAATATTTAACTTCACAAAACGTTCGTTCTATTGGATGCTTTGAGTAATTCTGAAGCTAGTGAACTCAACGCTGTCGATCATGTATCAACGGCTATTTTCGTAATTATTAGTGCTTTAGACACAAGCGGCGACAGTTACAACTCTACTAAACTAAGTACTCCTTAACTAACATCTGTTAAGACGCCTCAAAACTACAAAAATACAACCACCCATACTAACGACATGTGTTGAAGGAAATTGAAACTACGTGCAAAATCCTATACATAACTTCTAATAAATAAAATAAAAGCATATTAATGTTGTGAAGCTCATATTATCTGGCGTGAAATATGATGCCATAAAATTATTTGAGAACTTTACAGTAATTACAACCTCACTATCGGCCCTTTCCAACAAAAAGTTGAGCACTATGAAAACCATTTTCGGAACACTAATTTGAAACTAACTGTTTATTGTGGTTTTTGCATTTGGCAATGGGGCCGCCATCGCCCATCGTCGCCGCTTCTGTTTCCGCTTCTCTTTTGTTTTTGAATATTTTGGCGGATGCCCAAATAATGTACACAGCGGAAGTTTAAAAAAACCTTCAAAGTACAGGTTCTAATCAAATAGCCCTGGAAAATCGATGGTCCGTGATTTATTTGAAACAACACACTTTGGAAAGGAAAATAAGAGATAAATTAACAATTAAAGTGAAGGTGGATGTGTGCTGGAAATATTTATTTATTTATTAATCTTTCGGAAACGAACAGATGAATTTTATCATTTTTACATTATTCGGAAAATACATCCAATTGTAGAATTTCTCTTTAAGATAATTAATTAACAGAATAGAATATGTTAGAGCAGGGTTTCCCAAACTTTTTCTGCAATGGAACACTTTGCAAACCCGTAAATTTTAGCGGAACACTTTGCTCATTTATTAGATTTGGTAATTTCTAATAATAAAGTTTAAAAAAATGTTATTACACATTATTTATTAAGTATACCAACAATATATAAAAATATAACATAAAATGGAATATAAGCAAAAAAAATGGAATATAAACAACAAAAAATGGAAAATAAACAAAAACAAAAATGGAATATAAAAAAATAAAAATTGGAATATAAATATTAAATAAATGATTATAAACAACAACAAAAAATGGAATAAATAAAACACCTAATTAATGGCTATGATGATTATGAGTCCTTTAATTGCATATCTTCTTGATATCATGCACAATATTGGTAAATTGTATTCTAATATCTGGTGTGGCATCTCGAGCCTGTTCCTGCACTTTGACTTGGTTGCAGCATAATTAGAAAATCCCGCTTCGAATAAATAGTTCGTAGAAAACGGGAGTATAACAACAATAGCTTGTTTTGATAAATTGGGGTACTCTTCTAACAAACTCGCCCAGAAATCATTTAAATGAGAATAATATCAGCATTGTTGAAATATGAATATGTGTATAATATATTAAATTAAATTCTTCCGACAAATTGTCGCGGAACCCCTGTACAGGTTCGGCGGAACCCTAGGGTTCCGCGGAACACAGTTTGGGAAACCCTGTGTTAGAGCTAAACTTAAAACTCACCTTTTCAGACAATCGTATCAATATGTCAAAAAATATTGTAAATACGTTTATGACCGGTCAGTGGTTGAGTGGACATCGCGTTTGGGTTCCACCCAGGCGTTCTGTGTTCGATTCCTCGGCTGGCTAAGTCCTCCATCACAATTCAAGCAACATTTAAAAAAAATTTAAACAAACTTTTTATGAAAAATGTTAGCAAACTTTTATTTGGTAGCTTTTGTAAAGTCCTAAATTCTCACGTCTTTCAAAATTATTAACTCAACTTTTGGCACTAATAGTCTTATTAATGAATGTAATTATCAACAGTGATGGGAGTAGCAAATGTAAAGTCATGCAATGTCCAGTGTTTTAAATATAATGTCCCCCGCGTGCAAAGTCGTAATTTTTCCAAGCATAAACTTTCTAATTAAAGTGTGTTTATCTGAAGTGACCTGCCAGGTAACTATGTTTTCGGTTTCTATTTGTAAATCATAAAATTAGATGGAGCCTCAGAATTCATGATAAATTGTTCGGCGCCCTTGAGGTGATTTCTCGCAAAAACAGCGCCCTACAAATCATCCAATTATTATTATTGTTGTTTAGTGGCATGGTGAGAATACGGGAGGGGGGAGGAAGGAAAGATGGTGGTTTTTCGGAGGGTGGGGGTAGAGGTAAGGGGGAGGGGAACGCGGGATATTATTTTTAGAAAAAGAACTATTTAATTACCTTCTCCCGTTATTTTTTTGTCTATAGCTAGTACTTATTTGTCTATTCTTATTTTATCCAACTTATTGAAACATACTTTTAATTTACAATAAAAACAAAAATAAAATTTTGACAAATTGGTTATTTTTATGAAATAGTCTTTTAAATAATGATTATTATTTTCACTATTAAAAACATATTTTTTACGTGATGGGATTTGAACCCGCGATCTCTGCATCCTAAGCGGATGATCTCAACAATGACAATGACAATGAAGGTTATGTAGAATAATCGTAAAATCATGAAAAATAATAAAAACCCCTTCTGAAAGGAACCAATATTAAAAAAAATTACTCACTGCTTGATGAAGTTCCCGTCAGATTGATTTTTTCATAGGTCTACTAGGTAGGCATAATTTAAAAGTTCCTTGATGAAACATTTCGAGTCCATGTTGCGATGACGATATGATGATAAAGGTAAATATCCTGAAACTGTGTCGTTAATATACCCAAACAATTTTAAAAAAACGAGTGTGTTAGACCAAACGATTGAAGTAAAACTTCACTAACTTATAAAAGAACATATGACATTGACATTGACATTGGGGTGACATATGAAATTGGGTGACATATGACCATGGGGTGACCTATGACCCTGGGGTGACCTACAACCGTGGGGTGACCTACTACCTTGGGGTGACCTACGACCTTGGGGTGACCTACGAACTTGGGGTGACCTACGACCTTGGGGTGACCTATGGCCTTGGGGTGACCTACGACCTTGGGGTGACCTACGACCTTGGGGTGACCATCATTATCCTTATCCTTACCACTCCCCAAGTCAAGCGTGCGTAAATGCCCGAACGTTCGCCTCGCCATCGATCACCGTTCGCATCGATTACCGTTCGCATCACACTTTTCGTAACATCTCACTTTTCGTAACGCAATCACCAGCTTACCTAGTTTTGCTTCAAAAACACTTCGTAGCAGTTTAATAATATCGAGGAAAAACAATTTCAGTCACTGGGAATGGAAAATAGTGATTTTGATAGTTCTAGAGTTCTACAAAATACTTAAGAATTTATTTATTGTTATCAAGTTTAATTTGTAGAACTAACAAATTTTAGTTTCAGCTTAGAAAGGCATCTAAAAAGTAAATGAAGGAGAGATTCAACGACGAAGAGAAGAATCACATTCTTATCTCGAAAAATACTAGCTATCCAGTATCGACCGTCTTCAAGTCTATAAAATCAATTCTAACCCCCATATCTATCAATAATCTATCCCAAATCTCTTACAGTTTTGTGGCCGTCGCTCAATTTGGGATAATTGGCCTGGCAATAAAGACGCAATCAAATATTTAGCGGCAGATCAACCCTTAACGTTTATTATTCTCCTGATAAAGACATCAACACCGACATTAAACGTCGCAGTAACTCTTTACGACGGAGCGTTGAAGGGGGGTAATCAGGGCGTTGTCAAAAATGTTACCAATTTCAAGGTGTCGAATCATTCTAAATTCTAGGTAAATCTTGCAATAAGAAATAACACTTCATTTTAAAGTTTGCTCTCTGCACTAAAATAAATTTTATGTTATCATCATCATTATCAGTCATGCCAGTTCTCTGATGGATGGGGTTCCGCGACTTTTCATCCCGCGATAAAACATCCCCCAACAAAATATCTACTAAAACTTAATCTAACCTAACCTAACCTTACCTAACGTAACCTTACCTAACCTAACCGAACCTAACCTAACCTAACCGAACCTAACCTAACCGAACCTTTTTTTACATGAGCTCCACACAGAAGGCCCTGAGGAAAATAATTTCTTTCAGGACCTATGCCATCTTTGGGCATGCTGTGTGGAGGGTTTTTTTAAGGAAAGGAAGGAGAGGAGAGTTCTGGGAAGAAAAAGGGTTTAAGGGGTGGGTAGGAATCTGGGGTTCAGTGTGTCCTGGTCATCCGCCTCCAAGACCTAGACAAACCTCACCCCATGAACCCGGGCACCCCTGCTAAATCACCAAACGTAGCGGACCACTTGGGGTGACCTATGGCAGAGGTGTTGGTTATTCAATAAAGGTTCCCGGGGCGGCGGTACCCATTCCCACCTAACCTAACCTAACCTAACCTAACAAAAAATGGGACAAAAATAATGCAGATATTCTGTAAAAGATAATAAATTATTTCTTCTAACACAGCAAACTTATTTTGTGGCACCATTTTGATTTAAATTAATAAATTACTTCGTTTTTACCACTTTTATTGTTTACAAAACCGACATGTTTCGTCAGCAAAGCTGACTTCTTCAGGGTTTTGACAGAACTAATTTATCATAGATTAGTTAATGTACCCCTATCTCCCAATAATAATTTTTCAATAGAACTCAATGTTATTAAACAAATTGCTATTAATAATGGATACAACACCAATTTAATTGAAAACATTCTTAATTTTTTTTTTTTTTTTTTTTACAGTGAATACCGCACAAGAATCTCAACTGTTCCCGTCTGAAGCCAGTGAGACTATGGCATCCCCATTTGGGGTATGTTGTGAGGCTGAAGGTAGTGGGGAGGGGAAGGAGGTGGGGAAGAGGAAGGTTGGGAAGTACCTGGCTATTCAGATCTGGTTACCAAACACGGCTAAAGCCATTTTCAAGCAACGTTTCAATTCTGAATGGTGGTCTTACACCAGGGCGATACTGATAGTATCTTCCACTCTGGAACATGCCGCAAATATACTATATATTATTTTAAATTAATTAATTGTGAAATAACACAAATTAATCAAATAAAATTTATTTGCGCATGCCGGGTTCGAACCCGCGACCTCCGGATTGTGAGTCAAGAGTCTTACCCACTGGACTACGGAGGTCGTCAAAATTTCCAATTTATCCAACTGAATTAATAAAAAATACAAGAATAAATTCCTTAAATCATATATGTATCCTGTACAAAAGGATCAGAAAGGGAAAAAAAATGGAGGAAAATTATGTATTTTAATAATAAAATTTCTAATTCCTTGACAAAGAATGTACCAAATGAAATTCTTCCTGTATTTTATGCAAATTACAAATTAAAAATTACATTGTAAATAATAAAGATAGAGATTCCAAAATGAAAAATCTGGAATTTATAAATTGAAATGTAATGATTGTGATTTCTTTTATATAGGTAAAACTTCTAGAAACTTTGAAATAAGGATTAAAAAGCATATGAAAGCTTTAAATAATAATAGTTTCTCGGAGTTTGCCAACCATTTAATAGAAACTAGTCATACCTTTAATTTTAACAGTGGAATAGAATTAATTCATTGTAATGTCAATGGCATTCAGTTGGATAAATTGGAAATTTTAGAGATTAGATCTTTCTTTAATTTGCATTAACACTCTTGTGTTAATGCAAATTTAAATATTATTAATAATCAAAAATTGTTTTTAAATGACCCATTATTAAATCTATTCCCCTTTTAAAAATTTTAACTGTTCTTTATTGCCCCTCGTCCCTTAAACATTATTATCTTTCAAATTTTATTTTTGTTTATGTCGATTATTTTTCTCTATTACCTATATACCTATGTCTATTATTAAAATTAGTTCTGTCAAAACCCTGAAGAAGTCAGCTTTGCTGACGAAACATGTCGGTTTTGTAAACAATAAAAGTGGTAAAAACGAAGTAATTTATTAATTTGATAAATTATTGTTATTTGTATTATGTTTGTCCCATTTTACTGTTTTGAACAATATTATTTATTGTCTTTACAGGATGTCTGTAATATTTTCGTCCCATTTTTTGTTAGGTTGAGTTAGGTTAGGTTAGGTTAAGTTAAGTTTTAATTTGTAGATATTTTGTTGGGTGGTATTTGGTCCGCAGGATATTTTGTCTTTCCTTACTTTGCTCTGTCACGTGTTTCTGCATAACATTTTTATCTCGTCGATCCAACGTGGGAAGTAATAGTGTTTAACAATTTTTAATTGGATCTGGAGTTTACGAGTTGATTCTCCATGACTATAAAGTTGCATAGCATTATCTAAATTGAATCTAAGGGTGGTGGTTTTCTGGAAGTGTCTAATTATATTAACTGTAAAGTGTTTTAGCATTTTCTGAATTGTATCTGAAAGTTACAAGTTTGGTTCTCTGAGGTGTTTTCTGGATTTTATTTATAGATTACGCCTACGATTCTTTAGGAATTATTTTTTTTAGGAAAAGGAAGACAAATAAGTTCTGGGAAGGAAAAAGGTATGGGAGGTGGGTATAAATCTGGGGGTCAAAGTGTGACTGACGTACGAATCCATCCCTCCCCCAACAATTAAAGGCGACGCGATAGGTTGAGAGAGCCCGATTGGAGAGATCTAAGTTTAGTATCCCTTAACCAGTCTCTCCAGATCCGTCCCGCCGTATAGTAGGGGAAAAACGCATTCGACGCCAAGACAAACCTCACCCGGGCACCCCTGCTAAGTCACCAAACGTAGCAAACTACTTGAGGTGACCGATAGCAGAGGTGTTGGTTATCCAATAAATGGTACCCGGAGCGGCGGTACTTATATACTGGTGGTACACCATGGCGATACTGAGAGTATCTTCCACGCTGGAACGTGCCGCAAATATAATGAATTACAATTTACTTAAATATTATCGGTTGGTTACGGATGCAAGGCTCTTAAGGCTTTAAAATTCTTCTGAATTTAATCTGTAGTTTACAGGTTCGATTTCTATCAAATTACGAGTTTTCCGAGTAAATATTTTTCAATTTGGGAGGCGGGTATGGGTATTGCCGCCCCGGTCACCATTTATTGGATGACCAACAACTCTGCCATAGGTCTTCCCCGGTGATTGGCTACTTTTGTCTGTCTACCGGCTGCTTGGCAGGCCGGATCGAGAGAGAGTGGTTGAAGAAGTCCCTTTGACTGCTCCAGCCGTACTCTCTCGGAATATCGGCTTGCACCGCAGTGGGAGGGATGGAATCATACATCCGTCACTCCTGGACACACTGACTCCCAGATTCCTACCCACCACTCATGCCTTTTCCTTCTCTGAACTTCCTCTCCTTCCTTTCCTAAAAAAACCCTCCACACAGCATCCCCAAAAGATGACATAGGCCGTGAGGGGAATAATTATACTCAGGGCCTTCTGTGTGGAGCTAATGTAAAAAATATACATATAAATAATAAGACTAACTGTTTTTTTTTCTATTTTGCAGATGTTCATACAGTTTTGTTACTTTTGAAGAGCCTTCCAAATCTGATTCGAAAATAATTGTAAGATACCTACATGAAACCTTATACACCTATACGTGATTATTTTTTACATTATTATTAATAGTTCGCCAGAACAAAGCTATCTACCAATAATAATTATGATCATATTAAAGGTACTAGTATGAACAAAGCAACATAAAATAAAATTTCGGATGTAGCATTCACACCCCTATTTACTTATCTTAATCGTCATTATCATCTACAACTTGATGTGCCACATTTACGCTAATACAAGCCACATCGTCAAATAATATTGCGGCTGGTTTTTGTCCCAGAAACTGATTTAATTTGGCACGGGGCGACCCAAAACGCAAAGCATCCGACAAATTTGTTCTCGAACCCGCAAAAACACAAAAGAATCCGACAAATTTGTTCACGAACCCGCAAAACACAAAAACCGCCGGAGGAGGGCCGCCGGCATTATGATGAACTAAAAATCACGAAAAAGCCATTTGGTTCTTCTAGATTACCATAATGTTATGGGTTGCCGTAGCGAGGCGTACGCTGCTAGATTGCGGAATGTGCAAGTTATTTGAAGAAGATGTAAAAGCCTCGGGAGGGGAAGAAGAGTAACCCTACCTGGTAGATGTACGAGTATGGGCGTAAAGCAGCGTAGAACAATGAATACAAGTAATCGTCAGTATGCATTGGATAAATAGTAAGCTAAAATCTTTTACGTAAATAAAAATGAATCGCCGAAATGAATGTACGCGAATAACTTTCGAACGACTGCACCAAATTCGATATTCTTTTTTTTTTGTTTTCGTTATTGTCAGGACAAGGTTTTTATAAAAGAAGCAGTGAGCTCTGGCATTGCGAAATTTGTATAAAAAATTGCAATATGTTGCACGTGAGCTGTTTGAAAACTGAATGTACTGGGATTGAATGTATGGAATGCGAGGGGGGAGGGGAACTCGGGACAAATGGGAAAGGACACGCAGGGAGACACAATTTCTTTATTAAATTGCATAGCACCGCACGCCGGGTAGCGTATTTACAAAACCTATACCGATTCAGTCGCGGTAGCGACAATTACATTTTAAATATACCTATATATTGGTTATTTTTTATCACATTGCAAAAACAAAAATTGTTCTAAAATCTAGATAAAATAATCTTTCTGATGTGTGTAATAATTAATAATTTTATTTCTAAATATTAAAATTTTGATATTATTCCCGTATTTGTAAATACACCTCTATATTGATATTTTTTTATCACTTTGCGAAAACAAAAATTGTTCTAAAGTCTAGATAAAATAGTCTTTCCGATGTGTACACTAGAAATTAAGTATTTAATTTCTAAATATTTAAATATTGATATTGAAAATGTAAATTGTCGGTAGCGCGATTGAAACGCGGTAGGGATTGTAAATACGCCGCCGCGCCGGGTACCAGCTAGTTTTAAGATAAAACATTGTAGATGCTGTTCCAATACACATATGTCTTTAGAAGATTTATTTTTTTTATTTTTATATAAATACCGATCAAGTCACAAGTCACAACGGTTCCCAGGCGTCTAAAGTTAGTGAGACTATGGCGTCCCCGGTGACCCAACACTTGATCCGCCGCGAAATGATACTATATATATGTAAAACAAAGTCTGGTTAGTTACACCATTTACAACTCAAGAACGGCTGGACTGATTTTTATGATCTTTGATTTGTTGGATTTGTCTAGCAGAATAAATTTTAAAACATCGGAAAAATTCACGAAAAAAATAGTAATGAAGAAAATTCTTTTTCTCATACATTTTGTATGGATCGATTTCTCATCTTTTGAAAGAGCTGAAGGGATATTGTGATAAGTACGATATTGAGTAGTGAGTGAATTCCAATTATCCAAAAACGTCAAATGCTTTTGTTCTTACGCCGCCGCTACCCGAATTTATACCGATTTCTTACATAATATATCTCCCTTAAACTTTGAAGTTTTTAAGATCTTAAAAATATATATGTCATTTTTTAAGATAATATCTTGACGCGTTCCGCGCCGAAACCCAAATTCTATTAAATTACATCGATAGAAAAAATCGCAAAATATGCTCCGAAAAATATTATAAACACGTTTGTTTCAGTTATTTTACAAGTTATAGTTGTAAAAAAATTCACAATTTTAAACGAGTCGTTTTTTATTAAACATTTTGCTATTTTCGCATCGATTTTATCGCTTTAATTATTAGCGCGCTCCTCTAATATTCGTAATTACATAAATCTCCATCTTCTTCTTCTCGCCGCAGATGCGGAGTCTTAAACATAATAAATGTCAACACTCGAAAATGGGACAAACGGTGAACGTATGTCTGCACCCCTCCAAAGGAAAAATAAATAATTATAATAAATCTCCCTCATACGTTTAAAGAAAATAAAACGCAATTCCCGTAAGTAAGTGGGAAAGTAAGAAAATTACAAAAATTATAAATCCGTACACAACGCCATCTTTGATACTGACAAAAACAAAATACGGACAGTTGCGCATCGATAATTGCTTCATTGTGTAGTTTTTAACTTAGTAAAAAAACTGAATTTAATTCAACTAATAAGTTAACACAATAGTTATTGATTCTTAGGCGGTACGAAGTTCGCCAGGTCAGCTAGTTTAATATAAAATTATAATTTTTTGTGGATTATTTACCAATTTCAAACTTAAACTCTACTTAAAAAATACCCTTAATAATAAATTGGTATGATTTCGACTACCATAATACGGGGATGTGCCTAGCGTGGTAGTCGAATCTCCTGTAAAAACTGTATAATAAGTTATATGATGAATAAAGAAAAGAAAAAATAAAATAAAATATCAAACGAATTTACATACAGTATCGAATTTTTGTATTTATACACTGGTATACACAGTAAATAGACAAGTACATTTTTCCTTGATGCATTTGAATGAAAATACTCGTATGTTTTACGGCAATAGGTAAATCCTCTCTTTTATTTTTATTTTGTCTATATATTGAATCCTCTCTACACATCCCTCCGGGATCACTTAGTTATATACACTGTGTAATTAGGTATACCGTATTTTCCCTAAACCGACTACCTATTGTATATAAGTATGCCGGGGGGCCAATTGTCGGCGGATCAATTGTCATGGAACCGGCATCCCCAAATGTGATATATAGTGTGGCTGAAAGTAGAAGGGGTGAAGAAGTTGGGAAATGGGATGGTGGGGAAGTGCCTGGTTAATCTGGTCAGGGACGTTTCAATTCTGAATGGTGGTCTTACACCAGGGCGATACTGAGAGTATCTTGCACTCTGGAACATACCGCAAATATACTATCTATTATTTTCAATGAATGAATTAAGAATCAAATTAAATTTATTTGCGCACGTCGGGATTTGTCGAGAGCCTTACCCTTCGACCACGGGGGCCGTCAATAATTTTCAGGTGAAAACATAGAATTTATTCTACGAGAGAATCAATAGATACATATAAAAATCAAAATATGCTTGTATATGAGTATGTATAAGGGATGTCTGTGCGTTGCTAAACCATTCATTCGATTGCGATGAAACTTTGGGGATTTGATTTGTACTTGCCCGCGATGATTTCTATATATCATAGTGAGTTCTAGTATTATGAAATTTGCATAAAAGAATTGCTATAGGTGGCATGCGAGCTGTTTGAAAACTGAATGCACCGGGACTGGATGTATGGAATGCGGGAGGGGTACTCGGAAGAGGAAGGGGAGGCGGAAGGGGGAACGGGACGAATGAGTCAGGCATAAATATCTTTTTTTTTTCGATTATTATAAAAAAAACTGAATTTGCCACATTATACAATAAAATCATATACGAAAAGGTAGATAGATAGATAAGTAGGAGAGTTTGCACTTGAAAGTGTTTTTTATAGACTTTAATACTTTATTTTTTTCTAGGCTTATTAAAAGAGTAAAAAATTATCGATATTTTGTGAGGACAAGATGTGTTCTAATCGCAGTATTTAACTGAAGTATCTATAATACTCCCAAGCGATCAAATTTTCTAAACAAAAACACCTGATTTTGAATTATTTCGCATGGCTTCATCTTAAGATATTTTCTTCACAGCCGATCTACTAAACAAAGAACGAGTCTTAGAAAATATCCGTTCTAACGAGGAAAACTGCACCCGTGTTCTTTGCTATTCATATTTGGCCTATAAACACAGCGAAATGAATCAAAATAATGATTTAAATGGTGCTTTTCATCTGTGAGTATCTTCTGCTCTGCGAATTTAATCGATTGTTTTTACTGTCACCTGGTTTTTAACCCGCAATTCCTGGGTCCAGCGCCAAAGGACTTACCGCACAAAGTTCGTCAAAAAATCCATAAAATTTTATTTTTTTCAATGAGATCGTTTCCTACAATTAATTTTATGATATTTACAAAAATGTTTAATATTAATTAGAGCATGCAGAAGACAGAAATATTTTGAATGTTTTGAAAATACCGAATAGTACCGAAGATACAATTCGAGCAATCAAAAGGTTGAAATTTGCGACTTGACGAAAAGCGTGTGACTTCACGGTGCACGCACTGCGGTACTGCAGTCCTCGCAGCACTTCAATTTGGGAGGCGGGTTTGGATACCGTTTTTGATACCGGATACGTTTGGATACCTATGGCAAGGCGACGCGTCACCTTGCCATAGGTCACCGAAAGTGGTTCGTTACGTTTGGTGACTGAGCAGGGGTGCCCGGGTTTAATGAGGTTTGTCCAGATCTTGGCGGCGGATACGTCTGTCCACCAACTGCATGGCAGACCGCTGCGTTGAGGCCGGATCGGAAGAGACTTTTTGAGGGAGACCTTTGGCCCCTCCAGCACAACTCTCTCAACATTGCTTTACATCGCAGTGGGAGGTATAATTCATACGTCCGTCACTCCTACACACCCTGACCCCCAGATTCTTACTCACCCCTTACATGTTTCCTTCCCAGAACTTCCTCTCCTTCCTTTCCTAAAAATACCATCCCCATATCGTCACCAAAGATGACATAGATTCTGAGGGGAATTATTTTCCTCGAGAGCTTCTGTGTAGAGCCAATGTAAAATAAAAAAAAAACTGCCAATTTGAATGCCAAACCTGAATTTCATTGAATGGTGTCTCATGAGACGTCACGTCGTCGTTTTACCAAATTCACTTTGAAAGATCACAACTTCGTCATTTTTTTTTAATATTAGCTCCACACACACTAGGCCCAGAGAGAAAAAATCCTTCAGGGCCCATTTCATCTTTAGGGATGCAGTGCGGAGGGTCTTTTTTGTAGAAAGGAGAGGAGAAGTTCTGGGAAGGAATAAGGTATGAGAGGTGAGTAGTAATCTGGGATTCAATGCGTCCAATAATCGTCCGAGTCGTTAATGAATACTTTAAATATTCCAACATTAGAAAACCGACGAAAACTAAACGACCTAACTTTTTTATTAAAATTATTAAACTCTAAATTCGACAGTAGTGAACTCCTGCAATTAATAAATCATAATACACGAACAACTAGACAAACATTGACATTTTATATACGTACATCTCATTCGAACTATGATTTACATTCTCCAATACAACGTTTGCATAGTATTGGTAACAAATACTTAAACAATATGGATGTATTTGACAATAATTTGAACTTAGCAAAATTCAAACGTCATATGTGCCAACTATTTATTTCTACCTATCCCATGAACTAATGAGAACAACAATTTTAAACATTACCTACTTTATGTCAACTACTATATTTTATGGACTATATTTTGTTTCTTATATTTTATGTAACCTAAATTTTTTATTTTCATTTTTTTAACCCTTATTTTTTACGTAACCTATATTTTGTTTTTAACAAATATTATGTTACTTGTATTGTGTATTGTATTTTGTAAACCCATTCTTTTCACTGTAATTTAAAAAAATTACTGCATTCTATGTAAAAGCCCTATGGGCGTTTAAATAAATAAATAAATAAATAAAATAAAAATCTCTCCTGATCCTGCCAGCCACGCTTTAGGTGAGCAAACACATTCATCGCCAAGACCCAGACAAATTTCACCCCATGAACCCGGGCACCAACAACGTAGCGAACCACTTTGGGTGACCTACGGCAGGTTATCCAAGAAATGGTTCCCGGGGCGGCAGTACCCACACCCACCTCCCAAATTAATGTCGCTATTACCTTATTTCTGTTTAATCATTATTCAGCTAACATCAGTTCGTAATATTCCAAAATGGTGGCAAATTTCAGTTGTGCCACGGGGGGGACATAACCGATTAAGTCAATTGGGAAAAGGAGTAATCGTGGACCTGGCTATTCAGGGCTGGTCATTAAACATAGCAAAGCCATTAACCGACCACCGTCTAGGATAGGATTATTACTGTTATTATTATTATTATTACTATTACGGACGGTCGGAGAGCTTCTATAAATGGAAATAGACTGTACCTACCATTTAAACCCTTGTTTTATCAAATCAATACGATCAGCTAAACCATAGAGCAGGAAATCTGTTGGTTTGTCCCACTGAACACTCTCAAAAGGTGTACTTTGGACTTGATACAATTTGGGAGGCGGGTCTGGGTACCGCCACCCCGGGAACCATTCATTGAATTACCAACACCTCTGCCATAGGTCACCCAAGTGGTTAGCTACGTTTGGTGACTTAGCAAAGGTGTCCAGGTTAATGGGGTGAGATTTATCCAGGTCTTGGCAGACTGGATCGGGAGGGAATGGTTGAGGTAGTCCTTTTGACTTCTCCAGCTGTACTCTCTCGGAACATCGCCTTGCACCGCAGTGAGAGTAGGATTCATTCATCCGTCACTCTTCGACACACTGACCCCCAGATTCCTACCCACCCCTTATACCATTTTCCCTCCCACAACTTCCTCTTCTTCCTTTCTTAAAAAACCCTCCACACAGGATCCCCAAAAAAGACATAGACCCTGAAGGGAATTGCACAAGGTTTTTTAAGGGAATTTCTCTTTTCTTCTTACACGGAATTATGAATTCGTGAAGTTATGAAAACGTTCGTTAGATATTGAAAAATAAGGCATGATATTTTTTTAATGTAAACACCGCACAATAGTTCCATCTGCTCCCGCCTGGAGCCAGTGAAATTATGACATCCCAAATTGGGAAACGTTGTGAGGCTGAAGGTAGTGAGGAGGTAACGAGATGGTGAAGAGGGAGGATAGGAAGTTCATGGCTATTCAGATCTAGTCACCAAACACGGTTAAAGTCATTTCAAGTAATGTTTCAATTCTGAATGGAACTATGGAACGTGTCGCAAATATACTAAACATTATTTTAAACGACTAAATTGTGAAATAACACAAATCAATCAAACAAAAATTTTCGGGTTGTTAGTCGAGAGCCTTATCCTACGACTTCAGAGGCCATCGTACTACGCCGTATTTTAGCGAGGATTTTTTTATTAGTTCAATAAAAAAAAGGATTTCGAATGTAGACACTCGAGCGAAACCGATAGTATACAATATTATAGTACATATTGGTCTTCTATGTTACACGGCCGTGACGGCCTCCTTGGTCGAGGGGTAAGACTCTCGACTCACAATACGAAGGTCGCGGGTTTGAACCCGTCGTGCGCTAATAAATTTGATTTGATTAATTATGTTATTTCACAATTAATGAATTAATTATTCAGTTTTTAAATTATAGACACACATTCCCGGGTTAGGAATAACCTGAATAACCTCCTACTACTATCACAGAAAGCTGAAAATGTTGCTCATGTTGTGATGGAGGACTTAGCCAGCCGAGGAATCGAACACGAGACGCCTAGGAGCCTCACAACATACCTCTATTGGGGAGTCTCACTAGCTCCAGAGGGGGGCAATTGGGACTCTTGTGCTGTATTGAAATAAAATAAAAATAAATACTGTTTTTTTTGCAAACTTTAATTTTACCTTTGCAAATATGTATCAAACTAATTTAATTTTTTTTTATATTTCTTCGGCATTGACTATGTAACAATTTCTAGACATTTTTGTTTTGAAGAGTTTTAATTATCCATGAAAATTTGTTGCTTTAATTTTAAATTTTTGCTACTGGTTTCGACACGTCTTTATCATTAACAAGCAAACTTAAACGTTTTAAGTTTGCTCGTTAAGAGGGCATTACCAGAGAAAGCCGGAAATACGTCATTTTCAAAAAAGTTTTTAGACGTATTGACTCTTTTCCACAAAAAATTATAAATGGATTTCGAAAGATTGTTCTTTTATCTAGCATTCGTATGTAATAAATTTTTAGAAATTTTAATAATTTTTAGTATAATAAGGTTATTCCATAGGTCGTTGGCAGATTTGTTCAATTTTCAAAAAAGTTTTTGTGTTATACCACACCCATTTCAAATAATGTGATCATGCAGTAAAATAAATCAATACATTATCTAGCAGAATTATGTATTAGAATTTTAATTTTAGTTTCAATAAAATCATTAAAAAATATGTACGTACATGTATTTCTTGACGAAAATTGGTCCATTCGTGTATTTATTTGCGCACTTACAAACTAATATATTTCAGATTTTTTTAACATTCTTATTAAATTTAGACATTATTGAAAAATGATAAATACTTATAATCAAAAAATAACTACAAAAAGTACACTATTTTAATAGTTTTATCATCACGCCTTTCAGCATTTTTGGATGAAGGTATAAATTAAAGCTAATTTGGATTGAAATAAATTCGATATTGAGTTATAATTTTAAAAAGCTGGTACGGAGAATAATTAATCTTTCTCATTGTAACCGCCCTGCACGATCGGAAAAACAACTTTCGACGAAATGTGGATTTTCGTCCGCTGGCTGGTTAAACGCTCTTAATGATACAGACGTGTCGAAACCGGTAGCAAAAATTTAAAATTGAAGTCACAAATGTACATGGATAATTAAAACTCTTCAAAACAAAAATTTCTAATTTAATCGATTTATTTGATGTAGGTCTTGGAAACTTATTCAGTAAAGCTTTCCTGGTAAAACATTGGTGAGTTTTCCTCAGAGATATTTTATAAAACTCTTAACCACTGGAGCGTTTTTTGCCAGTTTTACGCAAATTTTCAATACACGCATTAAAAAAAAAATCAATTTTTCCATATTAAAATTCGAAGGTATGATTTTTTTGATGTAAATATTCAAAATGGTCAAATATCGCTCAGTCGCTAGAGTGGACTATTAACCAGCCAATGGCCGAGAATTCATATTTCATCGAAAGATGTTCTTACAATCGTACAGGGCGGTTCAAATCAGAAAGATTAATTATTCTCCGCACCAGCTTTTTTAATTAATAACTCAATATCAATTTTATTTCATTCTAAATTTGCTTTAATTTATACCTACATTCAAAAATGCTGAAAGGCGTGATGATAAAACTATTAAAATTATGTACTTTTTAATTATTTTTTGATCATAAGTATTTAAAATTTTTCAATAATGTCTAAGCAAAATAATAATGTAAAAAAAATTTCAAATATATTAGTTTGTATGACCGTAAATAAATAGACAGACTGACGTATTTTCGTCACAAAAAAACGTGTGCGGATCTTTTTTTAAATTAATTTATTTAAACTAAAATTAAAACTCAGTGGAACAAACAGTGTGGAACCCTCATTGTTCTACATATAAAGCAAATATAGAAAGCGTTCAGAAAAAGTTTGTGAATTATGTCTCTTATCGCGTGCGAAATGATGAATACTATGTCCCCGTAAACCTTAAATCTCTTGATCAACGCCGAGATATCAGAGACCTATTTATGCTCTATAAGATTATTCATAACTTCATTGATAGCCCGTACTTACTACAAAATATTCATTTCAGATGTCCATTAAGAGTTACTCGATCTCCAGACACCTTTTATATCCCTAAGAGCAAAACAAATTATCTTGAAAATGTATTTGTAAGAAGAAGCTGTAGCACATTTAACAGATTATGCCCAAATATCGATGTGTATAATACAAACCTTGATAAATTCACAACATGCATAAAAAAATATCTTCTCTTTGGTTAGGAATTCCAAATTCAAATTTAAACAGCTATTTACTCATGTATTTGTATTTTGAAAATTATAATTCATTTGTTTTTTCCTTAATTGTTTTATTTCTTTGCGTCACTTAGTTTACAAAATGGAAAACTTGAAATATAGCATTATTTACGAGTACGAGTTCCACCGTGGCACCAGTGCTGCAGAAACGACTCGAAGGATTAATGTGTATGGCGACGGTGCCGCAAAAGAAAACACAGTGCGTTTTTGGATCCATCGCAAACCACGTCCGAGTTAGCTGCAGGCTGCGGTGTTAGTGATAAATTTGTTTTAATCCACTTGAAGCAAATTGGGAAGGTGAAAAAACTTGAAAGGTGGGTACCTCACGAATTGAGTGAAGCAAATCAACAAACGCGCGTTAGAACGCTAGACCACACACTGCACAACAGACGACTACCAAATTAGAGGAGCTTCAATTGGAATGTCTAAGACATCCACCATACTCTCCGGACCTTGCCCCAACAGATTACCATTTTTTTCGAAATTTGGATAACTTCTTGCAAGGGAAAAAATTCAACTCCGATGGGGCAGTCCAAACCACCTTCAAAGATTTTATTGATTCCCGTCCGAATGGTTTTTTTAGTAAAGGGATCGATGAACTACGTATGAGATGGCAAAAGTGCATAGATAGCAATACTTTGATTAAACAAATTTATTATATTAAAAAAAACAACTTTATGTTCCTCCCATACAAAACGCCAATTTCATATGTAAGGACCTAATATTAAGTAAATTACTGGGTGATGTGCGTAGTGGAAAAGTATGTGTGAGTATGTATGTATGTACGTGGATTGAACAGTTTATATTATTGACATGACGCTCTTTTTAAATTTAGGCAGTGAATCGGAGAAAATGTAGATGTTAGAATTTAGACCAATACTCTTGAACATATGAAGAGCACGATTGATTACATGTGAAATGTTCTGTATGGCGTGTACGTCTTAAGCGGGGTCCAGAGCTCGTCATTTGTCTCAATTTGTCTTGATAAAATCATTGACAGTCTCACAACAAGTCAATGATTTTATCAAGCTTGTCAATGTTTCGAGTTTAGTTGTGCTTCCCGTGTTCGACGGAAAACATTTCCAAAACACTTCATCCCGGGTGAAACGGGAAGCAGGCGGGAGCCGGCGGGGGGGTATAATTCATTTAATTGACAGGAGCCGCGCGGTGTGGTCGTATTTATGGAAGAACAAACCGAACGACTTTTTGAGGTTATGTGTAATGTATAATGAGCGAGCTTAAATAATCACGAGTTTAAAATATTATTATACTTACGTATAATATTATAATAAATATATTTGATAATATAATTATAATATAGTAACAAATATTGACATAATTATTCGGTATCGAGAAACGCCTGAAATATTCTCCGCGCCGCGCGGGAACGTGGATGCGTAACATGTCTTTGTACAGTAATGTACAGTGCCCTTGAAATGATTTTACACAAAAACGCAAATTTCATAAACAGCCAAACATTGTTATTATGTACTTTATTATTATGTTATGTAGGTACTACTTGTCAAATTGTGTTCACCATGCCAACTTGAATAATCAGGAAAGATTTCTGACTAATATCGATTACGGCACGACCTAAAGTTACGAATTTAGAGTGCGTAAATATATACGTCAAAAACAGAATAATTATAAATATTTGATATTATATTATAATTTTATTATCAAATATATTTATTATAATATTATACGTAGTATAATAATATTTTAAACTCGTGAATATGCCTGCTCATTGCACATAACCACAAAAGTCGGCCGTTCCGTTAATTCTCCCCACACGACCGCATTGCGCGGCATCTGTCAAAAAATGAATCCCCCCCCCCCGCCTGCCTTCCCGCTTCACCCGGGATGGAGTGTTTGGGAAATGTTTTCCGTCGAACATGGAAAGCACAACTAAACTCGAAACAACAAAAGTTGAGAATATTTATTGACAAACTTGATAAATTCATTGACTTGTTGTGACAAATGACGAGCTCTGGACCCCGCTTTAAGGATGTGTTAAAATTAACTAGGGAAAGAAGTTCAGTAAATACAATGTTATTATTTAAAATTTTCTGTATAAATGTCACATCATTATTTACATACTTAGCTGACATACTTAGCTGGCAGGTCAATTCCGATAAACACACTTTATTAGAAAGTTTATGCTTAGAGAAGTAATGACTTTGCACGCGGGGGACATTATATTTAAAACACTGGACATTGCATGATTTAACATTTGCTACCTTCACAATTGTTAGTTTTATATTTATGAGAAGATTAATGCCAAAGTTGAGAAAATATTTATTTTGAAAAACTAGAGAATTTACGATTACTGAAGATTTCCATGAAATGACCTTTACAAAAGCTTAAAATAAGAATTTGCTTACATTTTTACCCAATTAGTTATTTACAATGCCGTGGGTGGCGAAGACGAAGGTAAAAGGTTTTTTTAACGTATTGTTACGCCTATCTGAAACCTTCAAAAGTTATAAAAAGAGATTTGTTCAAATTAAAATCAAATAAATATACATAAACAAAAAGCCATAGGGGATTATTCAGTCAATCTCTTTCATACCTGCTGAAATGTATAAAACTTTAGTGAGACTAGCCCATTAAATTGTGACGTCACAATTCCGCCCCAAAGGATGAGAACGGTTGGAGCCAATAAAAAACAAACATTTTATTCACAAAACGGCTTTACCTTTTTTCATGCCACCGATTACGATCTTTTTTTACATTAGCATTCAGCGGTTTTTCTATGTTTTCCAGCAAACAATATTTGCATATAATACTTTTTCAACATTTTTCAATATTTTATGAAGAAAACCTTTAATGCGAAATTTCTGAAATAAAAATTACCATTTTTTTTCAATGTTTAATATATTGAAAATGTATGGTATTTCTTTTTAAAAAATTATAATTTTTTTTTCGCTAATGCATAATGGTACCTACTCTAAGTATCGCGTTGCTCGTGATTAGTGAACAGATCTGCGTAGTCAGGTACTTCCGAACCTTCTTCTTTCCTATTTCCTTCCCCTCTCCACTCTCCACCCTTTTCAGCCTAGTACCTACCTCAATTAGGGATGCCATAGATCTACTGTAAAGCTTTCACTGGGATGGTTTGTACATGTAAAGCTTACATTAAGATGGTTTCTAAAAGAGTTCTACCTGCGTGGTCACAAGGTTTCCCTTAACCAGTATTTCCCGATCCGGTCTGCCACGCAGCTGGTGGGCAGACACAACCCGGACACTTAAGCTAAGTCACCAAACGTAGCGAACCACTTGGGGTGACCTGTGGCTGATGTGTAGGATATCCAATAAATAGTTCCCGGGGCGGCGGTACCCATACCCGCCTCCCAAATTGAGAATTATTAAAATAATGTACTGATAAAAATAAAAATACCGGGTGAACGAAGAAAAATGTATAGGGAGAAAATGCGAAGAGAAAAATGCTAGAAGAAGTTGGGGACGCCTGAGGAAAAAACGATATAGTCGCAGATATATTGGCTGTGAATCAATGGACTGTAATCAAAATACATGGTTTTTCAAAGTGGTCACTATGGAAATCTTAGTGAACAGTGGATATTGGGAAGGAATCTGTCTTACCTTTATTGTTATACAGTACGAGGGATCACCGAAATATCTCCATAAGAAATGATAATTGCATGGGTTCTTCAACAGCCTCCAATTAAACACACTGAGAGATCACTATGGAGGTGATCGGTGCACATTGGCTTCATTAACATAGTCGATACCAAAGGACGTTATAGGAGTTGACATAAATAAACCAAACCACACACGGAGTTGATCATAGAATGGTTACTTCAATAGACTGACAGATTGTTCCTTGTGTTATTTTTTTTTTTTTTTTTACATGAATACCGCACAAGAGTCCCAACTGCTCCCGTCTGGAGCCAGTGGGACTATGGCATCCCCAATTGGGGTATGTTGTGAGGCTGAAGGTAAGGAAGGGAAGGAGATAAGGAAGGGGAAGATGGGGAAGTACCTGGCTATTCAGATCTGGTCACCAAACACGGTGAAAGCCACTTCAGGCAACGTTTCAATTCTGAATGGTGGTCTTACACCAGGAACGTGCCGCAAATATACTATATATTATTTTAAATGAATAAATTGTGAAATACACAAATTAATCAAATAAAATTTATTTGTCACGCCGGGATTCGATCCCGCGACCTTCGGAATGCGAGTCAAGCGCCTTACCGCTGCACTACGCCGGCCGTCAATTATTATTTTTCCAAATGTCACATATATGTAGGTAATATTGGCCACTCACCTTGTCAGAGGATAGATACATGGGTAGTAGATCGGGAGGGAGGAGATGTATCTACATCGTTGCGTCAACAAAAATCAAGTTTTTATTTTATTTATATTATAACTTGATGAGTAAAACCTCAAATTGTAATATTTAATTAAATGAAGACAATATAAGCCAAACTGAATCAAAAATCTGGAAACAGAAAAATCAGAAAAAAGATATTGACACCTCTGGGACACGAACCCAGGACCTCTTGCTCCTGGTTCTGGAAGAGGTCCTGGGTTGTCTGGGTCAATATAAGCCAAACTCAATCGAAAATCTGGAAACAGAAAAATCAGAAAAAGATATTGACACCTCTGGGACACGAGCCCAGGACCTCTTGCTCCTGGTTCTGGAAGAGGTCCTGGGTTGTCTGGGTCAATATAAGCCAAACTCAATCGAAAATCTGGAAACAGAAAAATCAGAAAAAGATATTGATACCTCTGGGACACGAACCCAGGACCTCTTGCTCCTGGTTCTGGAAGAGGTCCTGGGTTCATGTCCCAGAGGTAGCAATAACTTTTTCTAATTTTTATGTTTCCAGATTTTCGATTGAGTTTGGCTTATATTGTATTCATTTAATTAAATATTACAATTTGAGGTTTTACTCATTAAGAGCGTTTAACCAGCCAGCGGACGAAAATCCACATTTCGTCGAAAGTTGTTCTTCCGATCGTGCAGGGCGGTTACAATGAGAAAGATTGATTATTCTCCGTACCAGCTTTTTTAAATTATAGCTCAATATCGAATTTATTTCAATCCAAATTAGCTTTAATTTATACCTTCATCCAAAAATGCTGAAAGGCGTGATGATAAAACTATTAAAATAGTGTACTTTTGTAGTTATTTTTTGATTATAAGTATTTATCATTTTTCAATAATGTCTAAATTTAATAAGAATGTTAAAAAAATCTGAAATATATTAGTTTGTAAGTGCGCAAATAAATACACAAATGGACCAATTTTCGTCAAGAAACACATGTACGTACATATTTTTTAATGATTTTATTGAAACTAAAATTAAAATTCTAATACATAACTTTGCTAGATAATGTATTGATTTATTTTACTGCATGATTACATTATTTGAAATGGGTGTGGTATAATACAAAAACTTTTTTGAAAATTTAACAAATCTGCCAACGACCTATAAAATAACCTTATTATACTAAAAATTAAAAAAAATTCTAAAAATTTATCACATAACTATGCTAGATAAAAGGACAATCTTTCGAAATCCATTTATAATTTTTTGTGGAAAAGAGTCAATACGTCTAAAAACTTTTTTGAAAATGACGTATTTCCGGCTTTCTCTGGTAATGCCCTCTTAAGTTAAAATATAAAAATAATATTCATCCTTGACTTGCAGAAAAGTCAATAGATGTCGCATATTAAATAAAATGAATAAAGATTTATCCAGACAATCTAGAGAGCATTTAGGTCGGGTTTGAATCTTGCAATCATGCATAAAGATAGTAGCCAATAATATAATGCGTTAAGAAAATGAAGATAATGTGGGTGGTTCTTGGTCGAAGCATGATACAATTAAAAATGACCGAATTTGATATCGACACCGTGGCGCAGTGATTAGCGCGTTTGCCCGGAAAGTAAGAGGTCCTGGGTTCGTGTCCCAGAGGTGTCAATATATTTTTCTAATTTTTCTGTTCCCATATTTTCGATTGAGTTTCGCTTATATTGTCTTCATTTAATTAAAAATCAAGTTAATCAAATATTCTAGTCGTATCATGTCAAGAGACAGAATGATAGAAGGGTGTGTATGAGTCGGTGTTTGAATGTGAACGAAACAAGGAAGGTATGCTAAAGCAGAGTTGTGAGGCGGTCTATTCTCTCTGCTAATCCCTGTAGAGAAATGGCGTCGCAGAAGGGTATTTGTTTATATAAACAATTTCGCATTTTTATGAGGAATTTATCATGTAGGTTTGACCTACTATAAAATGGGTATTATATCTGACGTAGTCCATAAAAGACTGACGTCACCGCATTGGCCCACGTGGCCAGGCACTTGGCGAAGGGTCTGTTTTGAGACCAGTCCGTTAGGTTTAACAGTCCTCATGACGTGTGTTTTACAAAGCAAATAAAACAACCATAAATCGGTAAAATTACACGATTTTATGAACATTTATTGGCCTGTCAAATTTTTATGGCATCCTACCGCTATCAATTATGGAAACGGCTCATGTTGCCAGAAAATAAACGACCCAACGGAATGATCTGAAAACAATAAAAAATAATATATACGAAATAGGGGGGAAGGTTTTAGTAGACAGTTGGTTTGTTGTAGGCAGGATGAATTTAACAAGATTAATCAATAAGAGTGATCTAAACCTATTTGAAAGAAAATGTACCTACAACACTAATTTACAAAAGATCTTTTAACTCCTATGCCTCAGATAGGCTGAGGAAAAAATATAACTAGACACTAGACTATACTTGTCTGCAACTATTGATTGACCGCTCTCGCATTGTATTTTTCTCAATAATGTAGGAATCAGACGGTTCAAATCTCTTTCATTTCTGTCTTTCATTTTTTTTTATTTATTTATTTATTTCAAGAAGTTTTTGTTTACATATTACAAATGGTTACATATGGTAGGTTATTTTTATTTTATTTTTATTTTTATTTTTGCAGAAACAAACAGTACATTATTACATAATGGGAAATATTTACAAAGTTATAGAATTAATACAATAATTGTTACCAATGACATGTCGCTGTTATATACTTATATTTTTGTGTGATAAATAATACATTATACCTAAATTAAGTTAGTAACTTATTGAAGGAGAGGGGTGTGGGAGAGTGTTCGTATAAAATATTTCACATCTTATTCTACTACTCCATAAGTTGAGCTCTAAGAGCTCGTGTTTATGGGAGGAGTATTTACATGCAAAATATAATTATTATGTTCCAATGAGTATAAACAATTTTCAAAGAACTTATGAAATAAAATTTCAACATTATTTTAGATAACAATACAATTTTTTTTAAATATTAAATATTAAATATTACAGTTTTCAGTAGGGGTAAAATACATATCGTTATCCAATTTCAGTGACTTAATTTGCTTTTTGAATAATTCATATTTCAGCGTCTCTGTTATACTAATTTTGTTTTTGGATAATAATATATTGTACCATCTTACACCTAAATACAAATAGTGGTGCTGAGCCGTGGTCGTTCTAA
This sequence comes from Limnephilus marmoratus, assembly GCA_917880885.1. Classification (NCBI taxonomy): domain Eukaryota; kingdom Metazoa; phylum Arthropoda; class Insecta; order Trichoptera; family Limnephilidae; genus Limnephilus; species Limnephilus marmoratus. Next base: position 14,806,106 of record OU862922.1, read on the forward strand.
GCAAAGGGATGGCTACTAAGCCATTACCTCTTTCGTTTCTGAACGAGAAATGAAACACTAGTGCCGAATGAATTCATTATCGAAACGTTCCGTCGATGTTTGATATTGGCATTCAGCGTCTTTCACTCGCGGGCGGAATGAAAAAAATGAGCACGGAGTGACCGTTTTTTTAACGCAGTTTTTGTCGTCAAATTAGTTTTTCGTTAATGTATCAATATTGTTCTTTTGATACCAATATTACGTTTTACTATTTTTATTATTTTATAAAATTATTAACTTCAGCAAGGACTTGCCCGATTGAAGTTTAAAATTGAATTGTATACAGTAACTAGCAGACCCGGCCACACGTTGCTGTGGCTAACGAAACACAACGCCATTACCCAACCTTTATAACATCCACACCACCCGCTTGCCGACTGCCCGCTGCCCGCTACCTGAATTGAATATTTGAATTTCTCGGCTTGTCTCTACTATAATAAGCATGTATTATACATATAAACCTTTCTCTTGAATCACTCTATCTATTGGTGAAAACCGCATGAAAATCCGTTGCATAGTTTAAAAGATCTATGCGCACATACATTTTGAGCGACTTCATTTTATACTATGTAATGATAATGATGATGATACACACCAAAGAAACAATAAATAAAATAAACATTTCCGAAAATGACGAAGTTAAAAACTTTTAAGGTGAACTTTGATAAAATGTATACAATCGTCTTTTGTGACGTCATACGAGACGCAATTCAATACAATTCATAATTATTATGAGCGTTTTTATTATTACCGTGACCATTCAAGATTACAGTACCGTAACGGCATAAAAACTGCAATAAGCATACGTTCCTTATAACAATAATGCTGCAGCCCTTTCCAAAGATTAGATACACAATGTCGTAGGTCTGTTTCTTGCAAAGAAAAAAAGTAACAATTTTCTTGTATCTCTCTCACACCACACAATGATGTCGCCATAGACCCCCACGATTCTACTAGCCGTGACGATAATTTTGAAAGTACGGAATATAGTTACAACGATGGTATTGAAGTGTGAGTGAATTACAAAAATTCAAAAAAGTAAAATGTCAATGCGCTCTTGCAAACCGACTGGATTAACACTGAAGATCGGAATCGGCCGATGGTTTTGCTTTTCTTCTTAAACATATAATGCAGCAGCACTTTCTTATTTACCAAATAACAACAGTCAAAAATGAGACAAACGTGAACGTATGTCTGCATCCCGCCAAAGGAAACACACAATCATTATCGTACTTCTCCCTCAAACGTATAAAGAAAATGAAACGCAATTTCTGTTGCTATGGCTTAAGCGTAATAAGATATATCTGAAACAGACACACGTTTTTATGTGTCTCATCTTTTGTCTCACCATTATTTAATGCATAAGAAAGAGCTGCAGCATTACAGCAATAAGGAACGTATATTATTGCCTTTTTGTCGTCACGGTACGAGAATCGTCACAGTAATAATAAAAGTGCTCAATGGCAATGATGCAGTACTGCCGCGTAAATCATTGTATAGACGGTGAAATCGTACGCACGCTTATCGGATCCATATTTTGAAGGCTTTTATCTTCGGCACTATTCGGTATTTTCCAAAAATTCAAAAAGCTCTGTCTTCAGCATGTTCTAATTAATATGAAACATTTATAAATAGCATTAAATTTTGTTATTGGAAACAACCTCATTGGTTAGTATGGGAATTTCACCATTTAGAATATTGACATGAAAATTCCTCCAATGTTTTCAGTTTCAAGAATATTCTCCAAAACTAAATTCGCTTGAATTTACCCATCACTACCCACGCCTCGTCTCAGTGTTACCAAACTAAGCCAAACTAAGTAATAATAATAGAAGATGTAATAATAATAGATGCTAAATTTCACCATGTAAAATGAAATTCACATAAGTTGAAAGTCGAAAGGTTGTTTTGTTTTCTAGTTAAGTTTCAAACCAATTATGGATTATAAATAGAGATAATTATTATCAACAAGTTTATTAGGCCAAAGATGGCGCCAGTAATTCAGATGTCGCTGATTGTGTGATCATTTTTTGAACATCCTCCATTCTCAATATACAAAGGAATTTAACTATAAAAATCACACGCTAGCAAAAAATTAACAATTATCTAACTAAACTTGCATCGAAAACATAAAGTATCGATTAAACCTTTGTCCGTTGGGTGGGGAATAATTTGTATGTCGGTAACTTGTAATTTTAAAAACATAGCAATAAAAACGATGGATTTAATTTCTCAAAGGGTGCTTTATTTAAAAAAACAACACAATCGTGCCTTCTTCTGAAGTCCTAACTTTTTTACAAAGGTTTCACAATATTTTTTTTATTAGAATAACTCTTTTATAATAACTTTTGAAGGTTATTCCCATCAATATATTATATCATTGAAGAAGATATTACTAATAAATCTAAACGAAAATATGAAGAGAAAAAAACAAGACAAAAAAAAATAAAAAGCTAACGGTCGCAACTGGAACCTGAACCCAGGATCTTTCGTATTAGCGGAACAAGCGCCTTAACCAATTCGGCCACTGAAACTTCTTATTTTTAAGTTATTTTTGACAGTCTCATATTTCAAATGCAAAATTAACAATATTATCTTTTTTGTTATTTGTTTTTGGGGCGTTATGCCGTGTTGTGCTACCCTTTAGCCAACATTTCGGACAGCGTTACAGTGTCCATCATCAGGGCAGATGTGTGACACACCCCAAAAACAAATAACAAAAATACTTTTGGCCGTGAAAATCTAAAATCATATCTAACAATATTATCGTCCACAATTTTTCCCATATTTTTGGCAGCTACCTTTTTTAAATGATAACTAATATAGTTTATATTTATCAGTAATATCTTCATCATCAACGCTATATTATATTGATGGGAATAACCTTCAAAAGTTGTTAAAAAAGAGATTTATTCAAATTCTCTCTCTCTCTGGTTTCAATCCTGGGATTGGTTTGCAGCAATTTCCTTTAGTTTCCTCTTCCATTCTTCCCTGTCTTGTGCGGCTCTTTTGAGGTCTGCATATGATAAGCAGCGCACGTCCACCAGCAGGTCCTCCAGGTACTCTCGGCGTGGGCGTCCCCTAGAGTTTGTCCCCTCGGTCATACCCTCCATTATGGAATGCAAATTAAAAAAATAAAAAATACAAATTAAAAAAATAAAAATCATTTTTTAGACCTTTAGAAAAAGACGTCCAATTTAAATAAAATCGACTATGTTTTTCCAAGATACTGTCTTGGGTCAAACCAGTTCTTCGAACATTTGTTACCATTTAAAAATGTAGTTGCCAAAAATATGGGAAAAAATTGGACGAAGATAATATTGTTAATTCTGAAAATTGAAATATTAGATTGACAATTGTGACTTAAAAATAAAAGGTGGCTGAATTTGTTAAGGCGCTTGTTCCGGTAGGCAGAGAGATCCTGGGTTCTTGTCCCGCTAGTTTTTTGTTTTAGTTTTTCTGTGTCTTGTTCTTTTTCATATGTTTGTTTAGATTTATTAGCATTATCTTCTTCTTCAATGGTTAAACAGTCAGTTACAAATTTTTGCAATATCGTTTTTGAGATAATATTAATATAATACTTAAAAATTAATAATTATTTTGGTTATGAAGATTTCATGTACCTACCTACTAAGTGTAAGTTCTGAAATAAAATTCTCCAAGTTAAATAAAGGAAATGTAATGGATTCAGATTACGAGCACGTTTAATTATTTCCTACCACACCGGTTAAATCTGACCTATTTTTTAATAAAAGTTAAACGGAGATTATCCTCGCCTTCGTTAGAATATTTTCCAGCCATACCCCTATCTAATCATTAACAGCTTGCTCCGTTAGAAAACAGACTGAGTTCGTGTTCACTGAAAGCCTTACGAAGTTCATTAAATGGGAGTACGTAATGCTTTTAATTCCATCCCCGTAATGCACACACCTACCCTCTACCCTCTACCACCCCCATCCGCAACCACCACATAATCATATTCCGTCTTTTAATATTTTTAATTCCATCTGATGCACCAAGCGCGATATATCACCCTCTCCCGCTTTTACTAAAGACCTTTAGATGTTCTTTTACTGGTTTTCTTTTTCATTAAATGGAAGATTCTCCAGGAAACATCATTGTGCCGTGCAACCCTTCAAAACACGACCCTTGAGGAACGCTATCAATTATTTATTCATGGACCTGCGGCCTCGAACCGAATTATAATCGGCATTTATCTTACCTTCCTTCGCCTCTGCTCGCCTTTCCTTTCCTCGGTTTCTCCAAAATATTTATAATTCTTGATAACGGAGATGGCTTGAGGAATCCTGCTAGATGGATTGTAAATAATTTAGTGTTCATTATCCTCCCAACATTAAACCAAAATATCAATTAATTCGCGCTACCTTCATAAATTTTGTTTTTTAGTTTAATTATTTCAAATACGTTCACAATTTACTTGAAATATTTGAACTTCATAAATCTAGATTGTACCAAAACTAAATATATTTTATTGGTGAGTCGTCAAAGCTTTTATTTGTGATTTATTTTATTTTTATTATTATCGTACAACAGAATAATTCCAATTACAGTACAATTTAGTTACCCTATCAGCATTTAGGCAAGTGACTCTTCAATAATGTTTTTAAAGCATATAAAGAACAGTCACTTACATCCAAATGGTTTGCAATTTCATTTAACAGCACCACTTCCCTCTTCATGCTATGCTTTGCCAAGACGTCTGTTCTGCCGTTCGGTACTTTAAATAAGTCATGATGTCGACTTCGGCTGTAGTGGTCGTACATATAAATCATAGCATCCCAAGAGAAATGGACTATTGATGAAATTGTTCCAAATTTTGAAAGACAGAATAACAAGACTTGCTTTCCTTCTAGTTGCTAGGCTCACTGAATCAGTTTCCTCAAGTAAGTCAATATGGTGCATGAACCTTGGATGGGTTCCATGCTTCCGCATATAAACATGCCTGAGGAATTTCTTCTGGATTTGCTCTAACAGATCAATGTACTTCTGGTGGTACGGTGCCCAAACATCGCTCGCGTACTCCAGCTTGCTTCTCAGTATGCCATCGAATAACGCTAGCATAGCTTCTTGGTTATCAAATTGCTTACAAGTCCTGATGATGAATCCAAGAAGTTTGTAGCAAGACTGAGTGAGCTGCGATATATGGCAAGAGAATGTCAGTTCGGGATCAAAGACGACACCGAGATCCTTCACGGATTTTACACGTGATAACGTTTCGCCTTTTATTTTATAATCGTAAATTATATCGTATTTTCTAAATAGATGCACAGTTACATACATAAATTATGACCTAATAAATCCTCAATACATATTATAGATATTTTTTTTTGTTTAAAGTAATTGCATATTTTCGTAATTTTAATTTCAATTTATTTTTAAATATTTTCTTCCAATTTAATTTCCCGTGGAAATTCGCTGAAAATATCTTTGTTTCTCCGTATGTCAACGACTTTTAACGCAGGGTTTTTGTTAAGTGAAGTCGTTGTTGATTTCTTTCCTCGTCTCGTATTTAAAGGTTTTTAATTTGACTCAGAAATTCTAATTTAAAGAAAATCAATTAAATTATAGTTTTATCCATTTTCAAAATAAGTCAATCTGGAACCTTGCTGAACGCCTTTTTTTTCAAAATAAAACATGTGCTTCTTAATACGTCTGCAAAATTATGTATAATTTTTTAAGAAAAACTAACAAAAAAAATCTGGTAATATTTTGTTTCCTCCTACTGCTATCATTAAAAGCAAAAACTGTGGCTTGAACAATGAAGAGTGACTTAGCTTGGCAGATAAATGGGAGGGAAACAAACGCTTTGGACCGCTCGGCCATCTAACATTTAGAGAGATTTTTTAATGTAGTTCTGAAACTGGAGTTTAAAAAAAACGTTTTAATATCAATATTTTAATATCAATAAATCCCTGAAGAAGTGAGCGTTGCTCACGAAACATGTTGGTTTTTGTAAACAATAAAAGTGGTAAAAACTAAGTTTTTTATTTATTTGAGTTTTAATAAATTTAAAGTAGAAGATAATATTAATAAATCCAAGCATGAAACAGAACAAGACCCAAACAAATATAATGGAAGTGGTCGCAACTGAGAACCTAACCCAGGATCTATGTTTTACTGGGAGCGCCTTAACCGGCTCGGCCATTGGAACCTATTTATTTTATGTCATTTTTATATTTCTAATTCAGAATTAACAATATTCTTATTTTCAACTAATTCTTATTATTTTTCGTTTCTATTATTGATGATGTAGTATCTCCTTCTTCAATGATATGTTTTAAATTGAAAATTATTATTATTCAATTTAAAAGAACGGTTTAAAAATTAGTAACTACGATACAATCAATTTGTTCAAAGTTTTTCACCATAAGCTCCTATATAGTTTGTAAGTTAAGTAAGTTCCCGGGGAAACATTTATTGGACAACCAAGACCTCTGCCATCGGTCACCCTGAGTATTTCGCTACGTTTGGTGACTTAGCATGACTGACCGGGTTCATAGAGAGAAGCTTGTCTGGATCTAGCGGCCGATAACCCGGAAACACTGAACCTGATATTCCTACCTACCCTCATACCGTTTTCCTTTCCAGAACTTCTTCTTCTTCCTTTGCTTAAAAATACTCTCCACGGCCGGCGTGGTCTAGCGGTAAGACTTTTGACTCGCAATCCGATGGTCGCGGGATTGAATCCTGGCGTGGGCAGATAAATTTTATTTAATTAATTTGTGTTATTTCACAATTAAATAATTAAAAAAATATATAGTATATTTGCGGCATGTTCCAGAGTGGAAGATTCTTTCAATATCGGCTTGGTGTAAGACCACCATTCAGAATTGAAACGTTGCTTGAAAAGGCTTTAGCCGTGTTTGGTGATCAGATCTGATATAATAGCCAGGTACTTCCCCACCTTCCTCTTCCCTATCTCCTTCCCCTCCCTACTACCATCAGCCTCACAACATACCCCAATTGGGGATGCCATAGTCTCACTGACTCCAGACGGGAGCAGCTGAGACTCTTGTGAGGTATTCATATAAAAATTTAAAAAACAGCATTCCTAAAGATGACGCAGGCCCTGAGGGAATTTATTTTTTCGGGGTCTTCTGCGTGGAGCTAACGTAAAAAAAAGTTGCCTCGTCACAGTGTAATAATACTGCTAATGCCTGCTTGCCTCATCACAGTGTAATAATGCTAATAATGCTGAACTTAACAGCTGTTATTTCAATAATATTGAGTTAATCAATTAAATAAAATAATAATTAATATTTGACGAGTTAAAGTATTTCACCAAAAAATTTAGACTTATTTATCCCCACCTAGTGGGAGATTTAGTACTTACAATGCCTTTCTTATATAAAAATAAAGTTGGTTGTTTGCAGGTGGAAAAATGTAATAAGCAGTAATTTTTGAATGAAACACTAGTATATATTGAATTACTTGGCGGGTAGGAGATAAGCCGACGTAGCTCAGTGGACAGAGAAGTTTACCGCAAATCAGAAGGACGCGGGTTCGAGACCCGTCGGCGGCATGTATCTTTTCTCGGGAGATTTTTTCAATGTAGATGAGTGTTTCAGGCTAATAATTATTATTTATAAAAATTATTACCCTTTGTGCTATGCATAAAAATCTTCTCTTAAACATTAGTTCTTCAATTTAAAAAAAATAATGTTGAGTTTTAATTAAGGTTTGAAAAATAATTATTGTTAAATTTTATAATTAAAACATTGACTACGTCTGCCACGGGAGACCTTAAACACATACTAAAACACAGCAAGTACATTTTCCTGTGATTAAGGCACGTTTTCTAAAAGAAACTGCACAAACTGCCAAAGGGCGAAAGAAAACATTTTAATTAACGAAACCAGTTAAGCTCTCTCAATTAAAAAAATTCTGCCGGCCTTCCAATGGAAGGAATTTATTAAATGGCGTCCTGCGGTAGAGGGCGCTTTTTTCTAAAAGATCCACGTCTATAAGATGGTTCATAGAATTTACTGCGACCAAAATGTATTCAGGTAAGTATATGTTTATTTGGCGACAGGACAACTCAGAATGAACTGATCCCTTTGAAATTTTTTGAAGTAAAACTATACGCACGCTTGACTTGGGGAGTAAGCTGGTGAATTCGTGACGAGAGCGTTACGAAAAGTGTGATCGGGCGAGGCGAGCGGTCGGGCCTTTACGCACGCTTGACTTGGGGGGTAAGCTGGTGAATGCGTGACGAGAGCGTTTTGAAAAGTGTGATCGGGCGAGGCGAACGGAAGTTGAGAGGGAGAAATAAGTTAGTGAAGTTTTACTTCAGTCGTGTGCTCTAAAGCACACTTTTTTTTTATTCCTGAAAAAAAATTCCATGTTCACTTTTTTAACTAGAAATACCTAAACACATTAAACTCAACTAAATACACTTAACATTACATTACATATAATACAGTATTATTCTATTTTATTATTTTGTTTGAATGAATGTTTGTAATACATGAAAAATTAAAATTTGTATAAAAAAATGCAATAGGTGGCATGCGAGCTATTGGAAGTTGAATGTACCGGGACTGAATATATGAAACGAGAAAGAGGGGAAGGGAAAGCGGGTGGGTGGTTGGCCGGGAGCGGCAGAAGCGTGAGGGAAGACGGAAGGTGGAAGGGGAACGCGTGAGAAGAAGGGCACATGGGAAGGGAAGGGGCGGCGGAAGGGGGAACCGACTTCCATGTTTAATATCGTTTGGAATGCAATTATATAAGTTGCCCCCTCGTAACCAATGGATTGCTAGCCATAGTTAGTGTGGATGGTGTTTGTTGTGTTTGTATCTATGAGTTTATTATTTATTTTGTGTATAAGATGTGTTTTAAATTCATGTATTTTTCTTAATGCTAAAAAAATTTTTTTTTTAAATTGTTAAATAGGTTAGGTTATGGAGATGTCTTTTTAAAAAAAATCATAGCTTTTAATGACTTTTCAAAGAGGTGTTGGGTTGAGTTGATTCTTATTTGGCACGAACCGTTAATTTGAGTGTTTAATTTTAACCCCTCAGGCTAATTTGTTCGGTTGTCGGCTCATATTGGTCTCATAGAAATCGTTGTGTGTTGTGTCTTCCTTATTATCATAGTGAGAAATGTGGTATAAACGGAGTTAGAAAGAGAAAACATCACGCTCTATATTCAAATGTAAGAATTAATCATAAAAAAATGAAATATACACCTTTACGAAACCAAAGTTTCGGATCGCAATATGAAAAAAAATTATGAAAATTTAGGATTTTTTCATGAATTACTTTTACATGGAATGACAAAAAAATGAGGTGACAATAACGTTTATAATATATTTATCTAATCAAATATGAACGTGTTTTTATTTTTTTTATCGGTAATTTTAGAAAAAACGCAAGGAGAGCCATTTTTAAAACTTTTTATAAGCATTTAAAAAATATATATACGTTTCTTTTGAATCATTAAATTAGAAAGCATGCCTAAGCATTTTCTATGCCCAAAACTAAATACGTCTTTTGCACAGCATCATTATACTTACCAGGGAAGAACTTTTTTCAATCGTCTACCAGAAGAAATCAGAAGCATTAATGATAAAACCCGATAAATATTCTTAAGAAAAAAACCACTGTCAATTAATCTTACAAATATCCTTAGTTTTCCATAACATTCTTTCTTTTTTTAAAAAATACACACCATTATCAAATAAATTTTTAATTTGGGAGGCGGGAATGGGTACCGCCGCCCCGGGAACCTTTATTGGATAACCAACACCTCTGCCATAGGTCACCCCAAGTGGTTCGCTACGTTTGGTGATTTAGCAGGGGTGCCCGGGTTCATGGGGTGAGGTTTGTCTAGGTCTTGGAGGCGGATGACCAGGACATACTGAACCCCAGATTCCTACCCATCCCATAAACCCTTTTCCTTCCCAGAACTCTCCTCTCCTTCCTTTCCTTAAAATAACCCTCCACACAGCATCCTCAAAGATGATATAGACCCTGAGGGAAATTATTTTCCTCAGGGCCTCCTGAGTGGAGCTCATGTAAAAAAAAAAAAAAAAAAAATACTGCAGCTCACATATATTTATGTACAATTAATTATTTAAGTACTAACTTATGTATAACTAATAACTAATAGAATTTATGTACACTCCCCTTTGTATTTTCCTAAAAAAAATACTTTTTTTATTTTTTTTTTTTTTTTTTCTTTCTTACATTTATATGTTATATTTTTATTTTATTTATATTTTACATGTACCTACCTGGATTTTATTGTTTATTACTGATGTATACCTAGAATAACACAACTTATATCTGATATTGTACCTAATATCTAAGTAACTCCCCCAATATGTACCATTATTGTTAATTATTATTTAATCCATTAATGTGAAATTATGTACACGCAACCTGCCAATTTGACTGTCCTAAAACGGGAAACCTTCCTAGTTGGACAGTCAAAGCTTCCTTTCATATTGTTATATCTTGTATGTAATAAATGTAATAATAATAAATAAATAAATAAATAAATACACAAGCAAATGCTTTAAATGGAAGGGAAGTAAAAAAAACCTGTAAAAAAAATATATTTTGTTGTAAAATTGTAATTGAAATAAATGTTTCAATAAATAATTTTAAAAAATATATATATATATATATATATATTTCACCACCTTTCAAAACACTTTTTAGTTTTCGGGGTCAATTTCAGTAAACAATAGATTTTTAACACGTCTAAAAACACGGTTTCGGCCGAAACTGAAACAGATACCGAAGATTCGGTTGCGGTTTCGGTTTCTGTAGAAAGTCCTTTTTCGGTCGAACACTAATTATAATTATTATTCAAATTATTATAAATTAATTATTATAAATATTCTGAATTTTGATTATCTACAATATTTAAATTCATAAAGCTTACAAATATTCAAAAATTATTTTTAAATGTCCCATTATTAAACCCCCCTTCCCACTCCCACACGGCCTCCCACATATCAATTGACACCTTTAAGTCTATGTCTATTGTTGTAATTCATTTTAAAATAACCCTGATGAAGTCAGCATTGCTAACGAAACGTTTTTTTTAATCTTTCGGTTTTTTCATCAATAAAAGTGATTAAAACTAAGTCATCTATTAATTTTGAATTAAAATGGTGCCACAAAATAAGTTTGTTGTGTTTTAAGAAGAAAAAATAATTTTACCGCGATAAAAAAAAACTACCACTCAATTGTGAAAATACTTTCTTGCGAATAACAATAATTCCTACGTTGGGGTATTTTTTGGACATTATTACGATCGGCATATAATTTCCGGAATGTATCAAGTAGTATGAAGATATATTATATATTAGGAACTGTTATGCCTCAACCTTCCCGAATTCGTATTTAAATATTCATAAATGTTTCCGAAGAATTTCACTTAAGCACACCTCATAATATTATCGCAAAAGGTGTTTAAAAAAAAGTGTAAATGATGCCTTCTTTCGTTAGATTTTTTTTACATGCTACTTAATTCAATGTACTTTTTTTATCTGTGTGCTATAATTATTCGGTAAAACATAGGTGTTATAACAACGTCAATTTTTGTAATATCTTTTGACGACCTCCGTGGTCGAGTAGTAATTCTCTTGACTAGCATATTTTTGTTGGGTTGCATCTTCGAAAAGCCTAATCTATAAAATTATTCACAAAATAAATAAAAACAACTTTTGCGCTAAAAAAGACCGTTTGTAGAGTCCGTTTGCCAAGCGATTTGTGTCCCTATCACTTATAATCTAAGGCAGACAAAGAAATTAAACATTTTAGACTCGTGTATCCCTTTGTCTAAAAGACCACTTGAAGATATTTAAATGTAATCAATATTTTTTTTAAAGAAAGACAAACATTCCCGGGTTACGAATAACCCAACAATGTTTGAAAATCTCCTACTACCACCACAGAAAGCCGAAAATGTTGCTTGTGTTGTGATGGAGGACTTAGCCAGCCGAGGATTCGAACACGGGACGCCCGGGTGAGACCCAAACGCGATGCCCCCTAAACCACTGACCGGTCAAATATATTTTGCACAATGTAATGAAAAACTATGTACAAATGAATTTATATATACAACCCGTGGATAAATATATTACACGACATTTCGTTTCAACTTAATGTTAAAAGTTTCAGTAGTATGTGCCTCAAGAGATGAGTTAAGTTACTTAAAACTTCGTGTATCTAAGTTTAATCTTCATTATACATATACAATATATACATAAATATGTAACTTAAACATGTTCCACAGTAAAACTATGTTTTCTACGCTCTCCATAGATTAAACTGCAAAGTTGGTTAACTAACTGAATGAACCACTTTCTAAGGATCTAGATTTGTAAATTAACTGGTGCGTTTAATATCTTAGTAACCAGCGTCTTCGCAACTAACCATAGTTACCCTAACTTTACTCGGGTGGAAAGAAATTAGAGTTAATTTACCAAAATCGAGTAAAAATTGAAATCTTAACTTTACTGACTAACCAACACGCCGTTTTCCCTTAAATCTTTTTTTTTTAAACTCTAGTAGCTAGGGATGTCGAAAGTGAAAAAAAATATCGATATATCGATGTATCGATATTTATTAAAATATCAATATCGATATCGATATACCGAGGAAAAAATATCGACATATCGGTCAAATTTTCAAGACGTTTTGCGTTTTTAAAATAATAGTGTATTCAGCTCAATATTAACAATAGTAATTTTTGTACACAATTTGCTGTTTTTAATGTACAAAAATCTCAATAAAAATGAAGGTATTTTTATCACTATTCATTTCTATTAAGTAATAATTACAAAAATATCAAAAACTAAAAAGCTGTCTTCTAACTTATATGTAAACTGAGATGCATACAAAGTTTGTATGCGTCTCAGTAATATTCTATTGGCGTATTAATCTGTCAAAAAGGACTTGGTGTTTGGAACAAGGTATAGTCAATAATCATAGGCAATTGGGAACCAACACATAGGAGCGGCTTAGAAAAAAATGGTGAAAAATAGCGTACTTTTCTATGTATGTACCTACACACATGAGATAGTATTGGTGATCAAAAATACTAATGTAAAGACAATAGATTTGTAAGCTATTAATAGTTAAAATTTCAACCGCCAGATGTCATGACCCAATACAGTTACTTTTTTTCCGTTCGTTCCTATACGGTTTTGGATTCTAGTGACTTTAAATACATAATTTTTAAAAATTTCGTTTTTGATACAATTTTCGATATTGGATATTTTGTATCGATATATCGATATATCGGATCAAAATATATCGGCTAAAAATATCGATATTTTGAATTAAAAATATCGATATATCGATATTTTTTCAACAAGCCTACTAGTACCTTCATTCACCTTCATGAATTGTCTCATACATGCTCTTCTGTTATCCTCGTCCAACTTTAATATCAAGAAATACGTAAATAGAAGCGCGTACTAATTAAATATTAATACAGGATTATTAATTAAATAAGAATATTGTGATTATTATTATGCATCCGTTTTCTAATATTTTTGTAATTTACACACAGATTAATAAATTAATTAATTATATGTATATTTTGAATGTGAATACTCCTTGTGTTTAAATAATTCATATAGAAATAGTTATAATTCATATTTCCACAAATTCATTTAGCCACTGGAGCGATTTTGCCTCAATATGGCACTATTTAAAATACTTCGGATTGCCTTGCTGCCAATTTTGGCCAATTTTCTCTTATTTGTAAGTAATTAAGTAAAAGTCTACGATTTTATAATCCTTTTTTTATAAATCCAATGAATATGTGAAAATCGACAAAAGATAGGTAAATTCATTGGCTATATAGAACTATAATCATTTTGTATGTGTCGATATTAAAATTCGAAGTTACGTTTTTTTAATATGGGCGAAAAATATTCAAACCGATCGCCAAAAAATCTCAAGCAATCGGAGGATAAAGTTGCGTAAGTTGATAAATAATTGCGCTGTCGCTCCAGTGGTTAAAAGAAATTAATTCGATTGCGATGAAACTTTGGTGATTTGTTGTACGCATGCCCACAAATGTTTCTATATATAATTGTGAGCTCTGAAATTATTTCCTAAACGTTCTTCCGATCACAGTGAAACTTTGGTGATCTGTTGTGCGCACACCCGCGAAGGTTTCTATGTATAATGGTGAGCTCTGATGTTGTGATTTTTGTTTAAAAAATTACAATAGGTGGCGCGCGAGTTGTTTTAAAAAAGTGTGTATTACATATAGTTAAGCGGCAGGGAGATAAGGCGGGAGGGGGAGGGAAACTCGGGAAGGGATTAAGGAGCGAAAGAGAGAGGGGTGGTTTGCGGGAGGGTGAAAAATGTAAGGGGAACGTGGGAGGGGAAAAAGAAACGAGTGGGGGCTTCACGGGAGCATGGGAAGGCAGGGAAGGTAGAAGGATAACGAAGGGAAACGGGAATGGGAACGGGGATGAATGGGAAAAGACACGCAGGGGAGGGGTGGCGGAGAGGTGGAGGACATAGGAAGGTTAGAGGAAGAGATTACAAAGGAGACATAGTAGCGGTAGGGGATAGTGGGTGGTATATTTGAAAAATTCATGCTTCTCACACAGATAAAGTATGTGGCCTGATCAAGCATCCGAAAATTTTATTTTTTTAACATTAGCTCCACACAGGAGGCCGTCAGGAAAATAATTTCTAATCTAATCTATGTCATCTTAGGGCATGCTGTGTGAAGGGTACTTTTTAGAGGAAAAAAAGGAAATGAAGTTCTGAGTAGGAAAGAGGGTATGTGGAGTGGGTAGAAATCTCTGTGGGCTAGTGTTTCCAGGGGTGAAGGACGTTTGAATCCATCCTACTACGGTGCAAGGGGATGAGAAGAAGTACACGGCAGCTTAGCCAATCACCTTCAAAATTGCGGCGACCATGATTTGCGGGCGTTCGGCTTATCTGAAACAAAAAAATCAGAAGTTTGAACTAGGGTTATTATAAAATTTTGAAAGGTAAATTTTTGCCATCTTATTGACACCATACAAAACACCAAAATCCACGAAAAAATGTTCAATAGGATGCCATAAATTTAGCTTTTAATTTGTTTTTATAATCCTAGTTCAAAAACTAGTGCACTTTACATATTAAAATGCATTTTGATTTTTTTGTTTCAGATTAGCAGAACGCCCGCAATGGTGGTCACCACGATTTTGAAGACGAGTGACAAAGTTGCCGTGTACTTCAGCAATGATTTGATTGATAAATTTGTAAAGTGTGCATAAAATATGAATAAATATATGGTGAAAAATTCACAGTTGTATGTTTATTTAGTTCGCCAAAAAAAACAACATTTTTGTCAACATTTGTTTATTGCATGTTTTATATCAGCACAGAGATGTAAACTTATTTAAAATCTGATGAAACCGATAAAATAGTAACATTTTGATATTCTTCACAACGTTCTTGTGAAAGAAAGATCCCCCGACGTTCGCGATCAGTGGAGGTTATCCACCTCTTACCCGCCCTGGTATAAGTAACAGATGGTTACTCCTTCAAGGCTCTCGCAAGATTCTAATTTTTTGTTAAACGAAGCTACATTTATTTATTTTGAACGAATCTCGACCATCAGTGTCCCTGCATACTGCTTACTAAAAACGTTGGCGATCACTCTGGCAAAAGTCTCTCTATCTTACGCTGCCCGAAATAGCTCCTCCATACTTCTAATGCCGGTCCACTCTCGTACATTTCGCAGCCAAGACATTTGTCTCCTACCAGGCCCTCGGTGACCCTCTATCTTGCCTTTCAATACCAATTGGAGCAAGTGATACTTCTCCCCTCGAAGTATGTTACCCAGATATTAAGTTTTCCTGACTTTTACCAATGTAAGCAGCTCTCTATCTATTCCAGGCCGCCTGAGAATTTCTGTGTTGGTGATCATGTCGGTCCATGGGACCTTGAGCATTCTCCGGTGAAGCCACATTTCAAAAGCCTCTAACGGGTTAGCGTCTATGGTATTTACCTTCAAGGTACATGTCTCACATCCATACAGCAAGACCGACCACACACAACATAAGTAGAGGCCTAGCCAAGCATATTAATTTCAATGCATATGAAATATATTCATTGTAATGTCTGTCTACGTGAAGAAGTTTTGTTAACAATCTTAATAAACCTCATACACTTACGTCACTTTGTGTCGTAAATTAAATTATAGTTTATGATTTCAACAAAGTTTGCAAACTCTGGGGAGAAAGTTGTTAGGAAAAGTTTCCAAGAGCTTAGCAATATGAAACAATACGTAAATTGGCAAAGTCTTATTGGGGAGAAGAAACAATAAGTTTCGTTGGGCCTATTCGAATCAGTGGAAATTATGGAAATTCTGACAGTTTTTACAACTTTATTTATTAATTAGCGTGTATGCTAAAAATTGTAGAAACATGTTTGTTTAAAAATTACATTATTTGGCAAACAAATGTATCTTTAAATATTTTAATTGTGTGTATTTTTTATGCGCTTTTCAGACAAGTCATCAATATTTGAGTGTTTTTATTTTTTTTACATTAGGGAACGCACCCATACTACGTGACACGTTTGGGGGGGGGGTCTTCAAAATGTCACGCTTGGTACAAATGAGCGGCTGGTTGCTTAGGTTTTTGGTCACCGGGGGGGGGGGGGGTTAAAAATTGAAAAAATTTGGTCACGTAATAATAATAATAATAATAATAATTGGACAATTTATAGAGCGCCGTTTTTGTGAAAAATCACCTCAAGGGACGTAGTATGGGTACGTTCCCTTAGCTCCAAAAAGAAAAATAATTCCACTCAGGGCCTATGTCATCTTTGGGGATGCAGTGTGGAGGGTATTTTTAGGGAAAATGGATGAGAAGGAAAAAGGAATGAAGAGTGGGTAGGAATCTGGGGGTCAGTGTGTCCAGGAGTGACGAGCCGATGATTCTACCGTTTCCACTGCAGTGCAGGGCAATTTTCCGAAAGAGTCCGGCCTGAGATCCGGCCTGCCACGCTGTTGATGGGCAGATGCATCCGCCGCCAAGATCCAGACAAACCTGACCGTATGAACCCAGACACCCCTGCTTAGTCACCAAACGTAGCGAACCACTCCGGGTGATCTATAGCAGAGCTGTTGGTTTTCCAATAAATGGTTCCCGGGGCGGCGGTACCCATACCCGCCTCCCAAATTGGAGTCTACACATACTTTCTTAATTCCTTTTTAATATTAATCATATTTTCAATCTCAGTAACTTTATGTAAAGTTGGACTTGTTAGCAATCAATTTGGGAGGCGGGAATGGGTACCGCCGCCCTGGGAACCTTTATTGGATAACCAACACCTCTGCCATAAGTCACCCCAAGTGGTTCGCTACGTTTGGTGACTTAGCAGGGGTGCCCGGGTTCATGGGGTAAGGTTTGTCAAGGTCTTGGAGGCGGATGACCGGGACACACTGAACCCCAGATTCCTACCCACTTGGGGTGTTATAGGTATGCCGTGTTGCACTACCTTCTTGTTTAGCCAACGTTTCGGACAATGCCGTGTTGCACTACCTTCTTGTTTAGCCAACGTTTCGGACAATGCCGTGTTGCACTACCGTCTTGTTTAGCCAACGTTTCGGACAATGCCGTGTTGCACTACCTTCTTGTTTAGCCAACGTTTCAGACAATGGTACAGACTGTAACTTACAGTGTCCGAAACGTTGGCTAAAGAAGGAGCTAGCGCAACACGGCATAACATCCCAAAAATAAATAACATAAATTTAAATATATAGTTTGCTTCACCGTTATAAAAATGTCCAAGAGTATTATTCGTCTTGCTTTATTTAGCGGTACTTTATTTTTTAAATTTTTCCCTTAATTGTGAAGTAAAAGAATGCTTGCACAGTAATCAAAGTGTGGTGATATAATAAATTGTATTATATATTTTCTGATATGTTTCTTTATTTACTTTGTTTCTGATTCTGCCAAGAAATTACATTATTTTGTAATTTTTATTTGTGCGGTCTGCATTTTTTGAGTTGATTATAATGACACCTAGATATTTAATTTCGTCCATTTTTTTATGATTTCTCCGTTAATATTAAATTTAGTTTCCACTGAATATATTTTCTGACCGTATTCTGGTATTTTTAATTCATTTAATTTTAGCCATTTTGACACAGTATCCAAGTCACTATTTACGAATTCGATCCGCCTGTTTTTTTTTATCGAGATCCAGAATTTTTTTACACCAGCTTCACACAGGATTAATTTGTCTTTCTTTTAGGTAAGTCTTTTTAAGAAAGGAAGGAGAGGAAATTCTGGGAAGGAAGAAGGAATGAGGGGTAGGTAGGAATCTGGGGGTCAGTGTGGCCAGAAGTGAAGGACATATAAATCCATCTCTACGGTGCAAATTTTAGGAGAGTTGTACTTGAGAAGTTAAAATGTCTCCCCCAACCAGTCTCTCCCTGTTACACAATTGGTCAGATTGGTCAATTGGTCAAACACATCAAACACATCAGCCGCCAAGACCCTCACAAAAACTCACCCCGTGAACGCGGTGCTAAATCACCAAATCTATTTAACCAATTGATTTAACCGTTAACCTATGGCAGAGGTGTTGCTTACCTAATAATTGGTTCCCGGGGCGGCGGTACCCATACCTTCCTTTTGCGTGTAGAATTACAAAACAAACCTGCCATTTTTCTGCCCATCTTTTTGATCTCCAAAACATTATATTTACTTCCTATAATACCGTTTAAAATAAAACGTTTTCGTACCTATAAAATTAATTGGGAAAACCTGATAAAATGTAGCACATTCTACAATAATACAAATACAATTCTACAAAACAGAGCTATGAGAACTATATTGAAGAAAAATAGGTACGCTTCGGTCAAGAAAATGTTAAATGTCTTAAGTTAAATATCTTGTCATTTAAACAAATTATTTACTTCAATACTATATTGTTAATCTACAAAATAATCAATGGCCATACGTCTATTGAATTCATAAGAAAAATTGATAAACTACAAAGCAAACATACACATGAGACGAGGAAAAGAAATGAACTAAGACTCCCCTTCAGGAAAAAAACACAGAGTCAAAAGTCATTGACGTACGGAGCTTTGAAGACATTTGGAGAATTACCAGAAGAAATAAAATTGGAAGAGAGCATAAAGGCATTTAAAATTAAATTGCGAAGATATGTGATTGATTTGGTATAGATGTGTTATTTTAAGTCTATGTATATATAAGGATTATATTGGGACATCGATAACTGTGTACCTATTTAACATACCGCAATAAACAATAAACATTTATTAAAATGCTTAGTTAAAATGAAACACGTTTAAATATTAATTAAAATATTCTAAGTAAGTGACACTCTGAATTCCGTCACAACATCTTATTTAAATTCAGTGCCTAAAATCTGAAGGTGCTTAAATTAATAGAAAACAAATTAAGATGACGTAAGTAAGTGCTCACGTAAAACACGTGTATTAGTAGCAAATTACTTTCGCATATATCTCAGCCATAGATGGCATTAATCTTCTCCATTTTCACGCTACTGCCGGCAGTGAAACGAATCTCAACTAAATAATTATTTGCCGACGTTTCAACTGGTTTTTCTTGAGCGACACAAAGAGAAAGAAAATGAGTTTTCCTCTGAAAAAACCCTTCACATTCTCATGGAAATGGGTTTCGGAAAAGTGTTTTTCATTATGCGTCGCGTATAAGATAAATTACACATCAGGCTGAAGAGCCGACAATCTCACTTGGAGTGTACATTTACTAACTCCAGAAAAGGGTCGTTTTAATAAACGCTGAGTTAAGCTCTAACGAGAATAAATCGCCAATTAAATGACTTAAGTATGTTAATGTCTTTGAATTACTTTCAGCTTGGCTTCAGGGCGGAATTATTGCATGTTCATACATTCAACTGGTTGTATTCAATGTTCGTATAATAACCTAACAAAGGTCAAACCATTAATAAGACGTATGAACATTGATAAATTTCGGTATTAGTTTTGCTTGAGATCGCAATTTCTTACAAGTCATAACACTTTATTACAGAACCATACAAAAGGGTCTCCAATACAACTTAGACTGTATTTAATTTTAAATGTTGTAAATTTGTTTCTCTTGCTTTAATTTATATCATTTGTTTATTTATAAAATATATAACATAAACAATCTTAATATGTAAAAATGCATGTTTTTTTGTTTGTTCCTGCGTTTCCAAATCATTCATCCGATTACGATGAAACTTTGGGGATTTAATGTACGCAAGCCCGCGGTGGTTTCTGCAAATAATAGTGAGCCCTGCCGTTATAATTTTTTTCCTATACTACTATTCATCCGATTGCGATGATACTTTGGGGATTTAATGTACGCATGCCCGCGGTGGTTTCTGTATATAATAGAGAGCTCTGCCGTTATAATTTTTTTCCTAGACTACTTCATCCGATTGCGATGATACTTTGGAGATTTAATGTACCCATACCCGCGATGGTTTCTGTACATAATGGATAACTCTACCGTTATGATTTTTTTCCTATACTACTATTCATCCGATTGCGATGAAACTTTGGGGATTTAATGTACGCATGCCCGCGATGGTTTGTATATATAATAGAGAGCAGCGCCATTATGATTTTTTCCTATACTACTATTCATCCGATAGCGATGAAACTTTGGTGAGTGTTTGTGCGCACGCCAGCGAAGGTTATGAAATTTGTTTACAATATTTACTTTAGATGGCGCTGTAGTTAAATAATGCACCATACAACAATATATTTGTGATTATAACTTTATCTAGACGGACTGGGAAATATACTTAGGTATTGGGGTTAGAACGGGTAAGGGGAGGACAAGGATGAGGAGATGTGACCGCGCAAGAAAAAATAAAATAATAGGAACAATCAATCTAATCATCATGAATTTGTGTTATTCCCACTTAGAATGTGATACAATGAACTTCTCCAACGTTAGTAACTAGCAGTGAATATATCAGTATGTATGACTAAATTAGGATTATCTACACATGGATAATTGTATGCAAGAATTTAAAGAGGTGGGATTGGGCGCGAAATTAAGTAATCTGAAAGTATTTTGCCTATTGTATGCTGATGATGCGGTACTGATTTCTAACACTAGAAGATCTACAGTCTCTCGTGTCTAGGATGAACATGAAGAATGAGTTAATGACGAATAAAAGTAAATCTAAAGTCATGGTGTTTGAAAGAGAGAGTATGAAAACAGTACGCAATATAGTTGTGAATGATGAATACTTGGAGCGGGTGGATGAGTTTGTGTATCTCGATAGCATGTTTACGAGAGATGAAAAGGCTGATAGGGATATTGAAAGAGGGTGAATGCAGGTAACCCCATTAATGGAGGACTGAATATCGTTGGCGCTAATAAAAATTGTCAAATAGTAGTGAGGCATGGATCTGGTAGAGGAAATACGAAAGTAAACTGAATGCTGTTGAAATGAGATCCCTGAGGCGTATGTGTGGTAAAACCATGTATGATCGTGTGATAATGTGGATATCCGCAAATAATGTAAGTCTGATGTGAGCGTAGAGCGAATGAACGAAGAAAGTAGTGTAGTGTATTAAGAATATATGACGCAAGTGTAAATGGTAGAAGAAGTCGAGGACGCCCGAGGAAGACATGGCACGATCAAGTGAATCATATACTTGAGTCGATAGATAGAAGAGTATGTATAAGACGATGTATAAATGTGAGTGAGGCAAAGAGCAAAGAGTGTGAGCCAAGATCGAGTTGTTTGGCGGTCCGTCCTCTCTGCCTACCCCTGCGAGGAAACTGGCGGCGTGATGGTTAGTTAGTTATCACCAAATTAGCAAGTTTATTGTTGTAGCAGTTATCTACCATTTTCATTTTTTTTTTGTATTTATTTATTTAAACGCCCATAGGGCTTTTACATAGAATGCAGTACATTTATTTTAATTAAAGAGAAAAGAATAGGTTTACAAAATGCAAGTAACATAATATATGTTAAAAACAAAATATAGGTTACATAAAATATAAGTGTTAAAAGAAAAAAAAAGCGTTAACAAAATACAGGTAACATAAAATATAAGAAACAAAATATAGTCCATAAAATATAGGAGTTGAGATAAAGTAGGTAAGGTTAAAATTGTTGTTCACATTACTTTATGGGATAGGTAGAAATAAATAGTTGGCACATATGGCGTTTAAAGTTTGCTAAGTTCAAATTATTGTCAAATGCATCAATATTATTTAACTATTTGTTACCAAGACTATGTAATGGAGAATGTAAATCATAGTTCGAATGAGATTTACGTATATAAAATGCCAATGTTTGTCTAGTTGTACGTGTAGGTACATGTAGATTTATTAATTGCAGGAGTTCACAACTGTTGAATTTAGAGTTTAATAATTTTAATAAAAAGGTTAGGTCGTTTATTTTTCGTCTGTTTTCTAATGTTGGAATATTTAAAGTATTCATTAGCGATGGGTAATTTATGTGCTCTAAATGGATGTTAAGTTTAAAATTTACAAAACGCAGAAATTTTCTTTGAATTCTTTCAATAGTATAAATATGAATTTTGTAGAAGGGCGACCAGACTATGGAGTTATATTCTATTAGGCTTCTAACAAGGGATGTGTACAATAGTTTTATGATTTGTAACGATTCAAAGTTTTTAATTGTTCTTAATACAAATCCTAATGTTTTCATACCCTTATTTGCAGTTTGTTGAATGTGAACCGTGAAGTCTAGTTTCTCATCCATTATTATTCCAAGATCCTGCATTTCCGATACTCTTTCTAAATTTATTGAAATTGGTGTTGCATCTGGTAGAAAAGGGTTCTGTCTGCTATATTTTGATTGCTTTGTCACTAGTTTTTGTCACTGTTTACTCTCTGCATCGTCCTGATGAGGGGCCGCCATTCAGAATCCAAATGTTACGGAAAATGCTTTGTTAAGTAGTTTTGTTAAGTAATTAGAAAAGTAAAAATTAAAGTAAAAATTAGTTTTGTTAAGTAATTAGATCTAACTTATCAGGTTTCCATAACCTTCTTTTTCGTTTCTTCCACTCCTTTAAGGGGAACGTATGCGCGGCCCATTTCTGCCCGTTTCATACTAATCTTAGATTTGGATTTGAGATCAAAATACCCAACCAAACTGAAAAATTATTTTTGTAATCAAAGGTGTATCAAATATCTAGTAAGGATGTGAGCTACTTTATTTCATTTCAGAGTTTCATGATTTTGGAGGCAACTTAGGCAATTATTTGTGAGTAAAAGAAAAACATTAATAAAAATAATTTTACCATATTTATTTCAAAAATACTACGAAAAATAAAATAAAAAATAAAAAAATTTTAAAAATGCATTTTTGGGGAGTAATTTTAATATATAAACCACTAGTTTTTATTCCGCCGTAAATAGGTAATTTGTATTTTTAATTTACACCCATCAAAAAAAAAATTATTAATTTTTATTTTTTATTTTATATTTCATCATATTTGCATGATAAATACAGTAAAATATTTTTTTATTGTTTTTCATTTACTCACAAATAATTGCTCAAATCGCCTCTAAAATCCAGAAACATTCAAATCTTTAATTGCTTATATCTTATAATTTAAAGCAAAAATTAATAAAGTAGCTCACATCCTAACTAGATATTTGATGGTGAACCGACAATTCGTCCTGCGACAATTCATCCGGCGACAGTTCATCCTGCGACAGTTCATTCTGCTGACAGTTCATCCTGCCGACAGTTCATCCCGCCGACAATTCATCCGGCGACAATTCATCCTGCCTGATCATTTAGAAGATTTTTATTAAGTAAGTATGCAAAGAGGATATACGGCCGTACAACCAAAATCGATATACTTATATCTAAAGGCATCTTGAGTGGAAATCCGCTGTAAAAATATTTTTACTAACAATAATTTCGACTCTCCGAAGAAGCATGCGTGAATAACAAAATACGACATACTTATAGGTTAGGTTAGGTTAGGTTATGTTAGGTTAGGTTAGGTTAGGTTAGGTTAGGTTGAATTGTCAGGATGAATTGTCGCCGGATGAATTGTCGGCGGGATGAACTGTCGGCAGGATAAACTGTCGGCAGGATGAACTGTCGGCCGGATGAACTGTCGCAGGATGAACTGTTGCCGGATGAATTGTCTCAGGATGAACTGTCATGGAACCATATTTGATATACCTTTTGATTACAACAATAATTTTTCTGTTTGGTTGGGTATTTTGATCTCAATTTGTATGAAACAGGCAGAAATGGCCCGCGCATACGTTCCCCTTAAGATTGGCAACACTCTCAGAGGACGCCTCCTTTTCATCTCGCAATCCCTACAATCAAATCGTCTACAAATTTCTACTCTTTTTCGCGCTTGATTTTTGTAGCTTTTGGTGTAAGTTACATTATACTAACTGAAGCCCGGGTCCTTTCCCTGGATTTTGTTTGAATTTAGAGGTAGACAGCGACCTTCCTCTTATTTTTAGGGTCACGTCTGCAAAATATCATCTCGGAATAACATTCTAGATTTGTATAAAAATCAAATCCAGGCTGCCCGCCCGGTGTGACGCAGCTGCCCACACGCCACAGACACTATTATTTATACATATAAAAGGTAGATTGATATGATAATTGCAAAAGCATACGCAAAAGGAGTAAAAATCAAAATCATTCGTTCTTATGTCATCGAGTATGTCGTTTTCACTTATTTCTAGTCGATTATGTCCGCGAAAAAACAGAAAAACTTCGACATTAAATGGAAACCCGTAGATTAACTTCCAAACTGAATTTTCCTAGGACAATACGCTGACATAGCGGCGCGGCGCGCGTTTACTTGAAACTTTGCGTAAAGAGTAAAACAAACCCAATGGAGATTGATTTCAGTTTTTTTTTACATTAGCTCCACACAAAGGGGCCCAGAGTAAAATAATTTCATATAATGAATAACTGATTACAGGATATGTTACTATAATTTATAGTAACATATCCTGATGAAGACAACATTGTTGTCGAAACATGTTGATATTGTTTTAAAAATAGTGGTTTATACAAAGTAATCAGTTATTCATTATATGAAAAATGATGCCACAAAATAAATTTGCGAAGTTTGAAGAAGTAAAATAATTTCCATCAGGGTCTATGTCTTCTTAGGGGATGCTGTGTCGAGGGTTTTTTTTAAGGAAAGGAAGGAGAGGAAGTTCTGGGAAGGTTTATATCCGTATGGATATGAAAGTGCGTGTGTTTATTTGTTACGCTTTCACGCCTAAACCACTAAACCGATTTTAAAAATTCTTTCACCAATAGACTACAGCTACATACAGCTACATTTCACAACGAGACTAACTACATTATCAGCGAGTATCATGGACTGTACGTAATGGTAAGCTCTAAAATGTGTGTATTTCATATATTTTAGCGGCCGGGAAGAAAGGCAGAGGGGAGATGGGGTTCGCGGAGAGTGAAAAGACGAGGGAGGAGGGAGGCGGGGTAGGTGGAAGAAAACGGGGACGCACGCGAAAGGAAATGCAGGAAGAATTAATTTATTTCTTTGAATGGCATTGCAACGCATGCCGGGTACCAGCTAGTAATACATAAAACAATTCATCGTCAAATCTTGAGCCATGATACAGAGAACTTATTCTTCTGCGTCTTCTAAAAGTTTTTGGTGTCCACTTTTAAACATGGACCTCCCTCTAATGTCTCCAGTTTTCCCAATTCTTCGAGATCTTCACTAATGCGAATGCCGCCGTTCTCTTTAGATTGTCATCCCAACTCATCTGAATTTGACGACTGTTTGCTCTTCTCAACTAAGGAAGCCATCAATCTCACGATATTGTTATTCCAACGGTCTTCTGTTAATCGTGCCACGTGACCAGCATAATCCAATAATGGTAGAGGTCTTTACTTTAATGTCAACTTCCGTTATATGATAATATCATTTTCTGGTTAATATTTTTCTCTTTTAAATGTTGCCTTTTTTGGTTTTAAGTTGCGTTTCATAGTCGGATCCCATCTGTAATCTTTACTACAAAGCTGAACATCTTTATTGTTTCAGCAATCACTTGAACGGTAATTTCCAGCGTCGTGCAATCGGTGAAACTCTTGCTGCACGGATTTCCTTGGTAAATTTAAGTTTTTCAATTGGCAAATTATTTCTATCAACAAAAATATTTTCATAAAGTGTTCATATCAATAAGTTCTTCCGATTCCCGGCGTTAGTTAGGAAGCGTGTCAATTTTCTCACGTTTATGGAACGGCGAAGACCGACGTCACGACGGTACAAAAGAGGCAATAAACATACGTCCCACACCACAATAATGCTGCTGCTCTTTCCTATACATTAAATAATGGGGAGACAAAAGATAAGACACACTATGTACGTATGTCTGTTTCCTCCAAAGTACTACTTTTTTTTCTTTTCGATGAAACAGACATACGGGTGTGGTGTATGTGTGTTTCATCTTTTGCCTCATCATTATTTAATGCGTAATAAAGAGTTGCAGCATTATTGTATAAAGGAACGTACGTTTATTAACGCCGATTCCCGGCGTTAGTTAGTGAAGCGTGTCATTGTGCGCTATTAATTTTCTCACGTTTATGGAACGGCGACGACCGCGACAGCGACGTCGCGATGGTACAAAAAAGGTAATAAACATACGTTCCTTACCACAATAATGCTGCTGCTCTTTCCTACACATTAAATAATGGGGAGACAAAAGATAAGACACACTATGTATGTATGTCTGTTTCCTCCTAAGTACTACTTTTTTTTCTTTTGGAGGAAACAGACGTAAGTGTATGGTGTATGAGTGTTTCATTTTATGTCTTACCATTATTTAATGCGTAAGAAAGAGTTGCAGCATTATTGTGGAAAGGAACGTACGTTTATTGTCTTTTTTTACCGTCGTCGTTCTGTAAACGTGGGAATATTAAAAGCACCTAATCTTGATCAATATTGTTTCTAAAGAAAGCTCTTTCCTTTATAATAATGAAATAAACACAACATAATTTTTAAGTATCAAGAAAAACCATTAAGAAGAAAAAATCACGAGAAATAAGTGTAAAATAAAAGAAACTTAACTTTCCTTTGCATTCTCGCTCTGTTTATTGTTACATTTGAATTGGTTAAATGGTCTGTAAAATCGGTACGGGTTGGAAATTCCATTGAGGAACAGAAAATAACAGGACTTCTGATTGGCTTGTAATAAGGGGTAGGTACTCGTACTACTCACAGGAGCCGGAAATCCGCCATTACTTCAATTATGGCGGGAAGAGAAAAAGCAAGAGCCAACTAAAGAAATGCCTGTAATTGGTTTCCCCTTATACCCGGAAGAAAAGCTGGTAGGGAATAGAAGATAAATATGAAGATGGAATAAAAGTTATACTGCCGCGGCAAGTAAAAACACAGTGCTTTTACTTACCACATAAATTATTTATATATTTTTTCTCATAAAAAAATTGAATTTTTATTTATTCTTAGTGCATTTACGTTACAAAGGTATAATATATTGTCCTCCACACTAGGAGTTTACCTGTGTTGTGGAGGACATTTTTCAGATGTAAATTATAAATTGTGAATAGTAAAACAAAAGAGTGTTAATAGCTAATATAAAAAAGAGAAACAATAAAAATCAAAATATAAAATCGACTTCAATTCGACAAAAATTATAAATATACAACAATAACATTCAATGACAGCTGTCGTGTTTTTAATTCTCTCTAGAAATTTCACAAAATAAAACAAAAGTTCAAGCTAAAACCTAAATATCTATATTTCAATAAGTTTATAATAGTGAAGTGTTGTTATATCAGTTATATTAGCTAATATTACGTGCCAATATGACTACAAGAGCAACTGCAAAGACTGCACTAAATAATACAGACATACAACTCCTCCAACTCCTTGATAAAAAGTTTGAAGAATTTAAGGTGCAATTTCTGGAAATCGTGAGGAACGAGTATAAAGAAGAAATCGAAGAATTAAAAAATAAAATATTAACTCTTGAAAAAAAAATTGACACGAAAAAAAACAACAACCTTGAAAAAAGTCTGGAACAAAACGCCGTAATTCAAAGGGAATTTAACGAATTACAAAAACAATTGGACGCTAACGAACAACACGCACGCATAAATAACATAGAGATCATTGGAATACCAGAAAAAAAACAAGAAAACCTGACGGAGATTATCAAAAGCATCTATTCTGAATTAAAAATAGTAAGCCCTGAAGAAATTGAATACGCCACCCGAGTAACCCCCAAGGAGAAGATCGAAGGAAGACCGCGAAATATTATCGTTAAACTGAAGTGCAGAAAACAAAAAGATGATATCATGGCAGCAATCCGAACGAGAAGGGGCCTAACAGCAGAGGATATAAACTTGTATGGAAAACAAAGGATCTATATTAATGAACATTTAACACACAAAAACAAAATACTCTACAAACAGGTCAGAGAGTTCACCAAAATTAACAAATATAAATTTTGCTGGATAAAAAACTGTAAAATTTATGTAAGACTAAACGAAAACTCAGATCACTATTGCATAAACTCATTTATCGACCTAGAAAAACTAAAAAAATACAATATTTCCATCAATAACGCTTAGAACATTCATATTAACCATATTCATATTAACATAAGAACCATCATATTAACTTATTGCATCATTAAAATGGAATCTCTAGAATTATATTATCAAAACTTAAGAGGCCTCAGAACTAAAACGAACACCTTTCTTCAAAATGTACTATTAAACAACTATGACATTATATGTCTCACTGAAACATGGCTTAACAATTCAATATTTAATGAGGAACTTTTCGATCCAAGATACCATGTTTACAGAAGAGATAGAGATTACCATAACCTCAAACAGAATCGCGGTGGTGGAGTTTTAATCGCAGTAAAAAATAAATTAATTTCTGAACAAAAAATAGAATGGGGATCAGAGGCGGAAGACATATGGGTAACGATTTCACTTCCCGGTAAAAAAATTCACATATGCACTTCATATATTGCACCTGACAGTAAACACCTCATAAATATTATGTCTCACATAAACAAAACATCACAAATTATGACAGATAACAACAATA
Organism: Limnephilus marmoratus; assembly: GCA_917880885.1. Taxonomy (NCBI): domain Eukaryota; kingdom Metazoa; phylum Arthropoda; class Insecta; order Trichoptera; family Limnephilidae; genus Limnephilus; species Limnephilus marmoratus. The sequence continues at coordinate 14,835,248 of OU862922.1, forward strand.
ATGATAGTTTCATTTTGGTAGGAGATTACAATCTATCTCACTTACATTGGCTACCAATTAATGAGAACTGTGATTATATGTGTACTTTTTTTTTTTTTTTATTTTTTTTTATTTTTTTTTTTATTTCGTACAATTTTTGAAAATACACTTTTATGTTTTTTTCTTGATTACCATACTAGGCTAATGCCCGTGTTAATGAACCAATCAATTCATTGAATCCCGCCCATTTGAACTTTACACAATTTTTATCATTTAATAATCTGAAACAATATAACTCTCAGAGTAATAGTATAAATAATCGCATTCTCGACTTAGCTGTAAGCAACATACCACTGAAAATTAGGCACAATAATATCTCATTAGTACCAGAAGATATTTATCATAAAACACTGCTAATTTCAATTCCTATTAAAAAAATAAATAAAAACCTGAAAACTAACGCAAAACAAATATTACTATACAGAAAAGCGGAATATTCAATAATAAACACAAAATTAAACGAAATTGATTGGGATCATAAACTTAACCATTTGAATACTCAACCCGCAACTGACGTCTTCTACAACATATTAAACAACATTAAAATAAATTATGTACCAACTAAACCAGCTAAAAATTGTAATTATCCGCCGTGGTACACATCATCGCTCATAAAAATAATTAAAGAGAAAAATAAATACCATAAAAATTTTAAAAAATTTCAAAATCCACGTGACTATCAAACGTTTTCTCTCTTAAGATCTAGACAAAAACGTATCGCACAACAACTCTACATTAATTATATACATACTGCTGAAAATAGCATAAATGGTAATCCTAAACTCTTCTGGAATCATTTTAATAACATGAAAAAAGCACAATCGTCTCTTCCAAGGACGATGCACCTAGATGACAAAAAAGCAGAAAATGGCCAAGACATATGCAATATTTTCATGGAATATTTCCAATCAGTTTACATAAACGATAATAACCTACCAGACTTCGACATACCAGAAAACACAAATAACATAAATATCACCACGGTCAAATTCACACGAGAAATAATCTTAAAAGAAATAAAAGCTCTTGACATAAACACAAGCGCGGGGTGTGATGACATTCCCTCATACTTTATAGTTAATTGCGCGGAAACACTTGCAAAACCTCTCTGCATTATATATAATAAATCAATGAACGAAGGCACGGTACCTGAAATATGGAAAAGAGCCTATGTAACACCAATCCACAAAAATGGTGAAAAAAATAATGTTAAAAACTATCGGCCGATTTCAAAACTAACAATATTCAGTAAGTTAATGGAAAAAATTGTTTACAAATATCTAAGCCCACAACTGAATCACATCATTACAACAAAGCAACACGGTTTTACAAAAGGCAGAAATGTGGAAAGTAACCTCGTTCTTCTTACTGAATTCATTGTCGATCACATGGACAACCGCACTCAAGTAGATATCATTTATACAGACTTTGCCAAAGCATTTGATAAAATTAATCAAAAACTATTACTCAGAAAACTTTGGTCATTAGGTATACGTGGTAATTTATTTCGTTGGGTTACATCTTATATACTCAAGAGATCACAGGCAGTAGCAATAAAGGGTTTCGAATCAGATTTCAGTGAAATTTCCTCTGGGATCCAACAGGGTTCACATCTCGGACCATTATTTTTCATTTTATATATCAATGATTTGGTCAATGTTGTTAAATACTCTGAAATAGAATTATTTGCTGATGATGCCAAGCTATACAAGCCAATAAAAAGTCTAAACGATTGCGTCAATTTACAACATGATTTAAACAATATATTTACCTATTGCCAACAAAATCAACTATTTCTAAATGTCTCAAAATGTCATCATATTACCTTTTCAAGAAATAAAAATAAAACATTATTTAATTATTCTATAAATAACAACAACATTGCAACAGTCTCAGATATTCGTGATCTTGGAATAACCCTTGATAGTAAACTACAATACAACCTTCATATACAACAAATCACAAATAAAGCTGCTAAAATGTTAGGTTTTATCATGAGAAACACAAAACTTTTTAATAGTATCAACGTCATTAAGCAACTCTACTTTGCCTACGTACGAAGTCATTTGGAGTTCGCGTCAGTTGTTTGGTCTCCATTTTATAAAATCCATACGAACAAAATTGAAGCAATTCAAAACAAATTCCTCAAATATCTTTGTTACAAGTCATATGTAAGATTTAATAATTATGCAGAGGCAGCTTCATACTTTAAAATTGATTCATTGAGTGTACGAAGGCATCATAAGGATGCAATATTCCTGTATAAATTAGTTAACAATAATATTCAATGCCCAGAGTTGCTAAATAAAATTCAATTTAATGTACCTGCGCGTACAACACGCTCTTCTGTCCTGTTCAGGGTTGATCAATGCAAGACAAACTGCAAGCAAAATTCTTGTCTGAACAGACTATGCAATAGTTACAATAGCATATTATCCAAGGTGGACATTTTCAATTCCGAACCTACCAAATATAAGGGGTACATAAAAGAGTATTTCTCTGATGTTTCATGAATATGTTATGTGTCTATGTTTCTATCGTTTATCTTTAATTCTGTTGTGATTTGATTTATATGTACAATCTGGCTTCTTATGGTTACCAATGTATTGATATTTTATGTTTTATGTAAATTTTAGTTTTATATACTTAATCTTTTGTTTTATAAAATTTTTGATCTCATAATGCTTTATTATAAATTTATTATTTAATTTTTTTTATTATGCTGTTAATCAGAGGTAAAGTCACATGGAGGAAATCCATAATTGGTTTTATTTTGGCTATACAAACATGTACAAACTGTAAAAATGTAAACTGTCGATTTCCCGAAAATAAATAAATAAATAAATAAATAAATAAATAAATAAATTAAAAGTTAGAAAGATTGTAGCCAGTTTCTTATGTTTTTTTTTTGTATTCAATAATATTAGTTGTTTTATATTGTGTAGGAAGAGAATTGTATAGTTTTATAGCCAGGTATCTGTAGTGTTTTTGTCCAAAGGATGTGTTTGTTTTTGGTATTTGTAGTTGGAGAGCATGTCTTGTTCTAGTACTGCGAGAGTTTTGTAAAGGAAAGTTAGTATTTGTTTTGAATGTAATTTTTGAATTTTCAGCACTGGGAATTTTTCGAATATGATTGATGTGGGTGTTAGTATTGGTAACTTAAGTATTACTTTTATTAGGGTTTTCTGAGCATTAAACAGTGTATTAATGTATTTTTTACTGGCACAGCCCCAGGCAATAATGCCATATGCCAATATTCATTTAGACTTTTTTTTAAAAGTCAATAGTTCTATATGAATAAATTCGGATATATTTATCTGAGACGCTATCCAGGTTACAAACAAATTCTTATAATGATTGTTTCCAATAAAATGGGTGGTTGCTCGTAATATGGAAAAAGTATTAGTTGAAGATAATATTTTTAATTCTAAAATTTTAAAATATGAGATTGGCAAATATGACGGTTTGACAGAAGGTGGCGATAGCGAAATTGGTTGACGCGCACGTCCCGGTTAGACGAGAGGTGGGGGTTCGAGTCCCAGTTGCGACCACTGTCTTTTTCTATTTTTCTGTATCTCGTTTTCTTTCACATTTTCGTTTAAATTATTATTGTTATCTTCTTCTTCAATGATATATTACATTAATGGGAATAACCTTCAAATGTTATAAAACGAGAGTTTTTCTAATAAAATATGATGAAATAGATTTGTCCGTTTAAAAACTCACTTCTTTCAAGAAAGGCATACAAATATAATAATATTGTATCGATGAATCAATCCAATATTCTATTTGTGTGCCTTTCCTGAAAGAATTGAGTTTGTACACGGATATAAGTATTTATTCATATTAGTATAAAGACATATCTATCTTGGAGCTTCTAAACTGGAGAAAGCTGGAACAAAACCGAGACGAGTTGAGGAAGACTCTTGAGGAGGCCAAGACCCAGCAGGTGTTGTAGAGCCAATAGTGATGATGATGATGATGACGTATATACGGACGCAAACAAATAATAAATCATCTTAATATTTTGCAAAAGCGTTTTTCCTAAAATAATTAACCTAGTGCCTTCTGAAAAGGAGCAGATTATAAATTCTTTTAAGCTTACCCTTAACCAGCAAATATGGAGTTATTTATTTGACTTGCGCTTCGACAACTGTTAGACAAGTGATTTTTATTACGTTGTATTATTTTAAACAAAATTATTAATCATCACTCAGGCTATATGGCCAACACAATATTATGTGTTTTGAACAACAGAAGAAATTGACTACGAAATTCTCATTTCAAGTGTATGGGTTAATTTCTGAGAGCCATAAAGTTCCTTCCATGCGGTCTAAAGATTCCTTGAGCCAAAACAGTTCATCAACTAATCATAATTTTAATGGTAGTGACGGGTAATATGGTTGAATATAATTTTAAATCAAAAGTTATAGCAATTAGATTGAAGGAATACTCGTAATTTTATTTTGAATACTGACAATTTTCATTTACTTCTGTAACGCAAGTTGGTTGGACCTTTTTTCTGAATGACAAAGCGGTTTTAAAACCAATCGTTACTCCATGAAATAGTGTCGAAAATTGCCCCCTACAAAAGCCCGAAGTTATCGATCTAGTGTGTTTGGTTTATTTACGCGTTACTGTCTCGAGTGTTCGTCGAAATAACATCGTACTTCTTACATACTGGTGGGACAACTAAGACTAAATGAAAATTGCCAGTTTTGCCAAATTAAAATTAAATTATGAATAAGATATTTTCAATCCATAAAATACACTAAGGGTGAACAATTCTTACATTGGGGACTTAAAATTATAATTGTGACTGCAAAAACGAGAACTTACTCAACATGTAATTTTACGCAAAAATTGACAAGTTTTATCCGATGGTTCTAAAAACCTGCAACTACGATGCATCATAATCTTAGCCCCTTCGTACACAGAGATACTTATAAGCTATGTGACTGTGATGCAACCATAATTCGCCTACCGATATGCTTCACTTTAAAGCTGGTTTGCGTACACGACGTTACCCGTATTATTATTTTTTGTGTGAACTCCGCACAAGAGTCCCAACTGCTCCCAACTGCCTGGAACCAATGAGACCATGGCATTCCCCAGTATATACTGAGGCTGAAGGTAATGAGAAGGGAAAGAAGATTAGGTTCCATGGGTGAGATAGTACCTAGCAATTCAGATCTGATCACCAAACACGGCTTAAGCCATTTCATGCAACGTTTTATTTGGTTTACTGAAAGGTACCTAACACGATGGCGTTACTGAGAGTATCATCCACTTTGGAACATGCCGCAAATACACCTTATATTATTTTTAATTATTATTATTCAATTCATAATTAAATCAAACAAAATTTATTTGCGCATTCCGGGGTTTGAACCCCTGACCTTCAGATTGCCAGTCGAAAGGCTTACCCCTCAACCGCAGACTTGATAATTCTTTTTAAGTGCAACCATGGAATTAATACGATGACAAGTGACTCTTTCTAGCGACGAAGACAAAAAACTATGTTTTTCTTAAATACGATACAAAACAAGATTTTGGGGTCACCCGTGCAACGAATTAAATGTTAATTGTAGAGCATTTGTCATCGCCAAGGAACTACATTAGAATTATGTCAAATGGTCTTTCCGGAAAATTATATTTTATAAAAACATTAATATTTTCCCACGTTCAGAACAGATTTAACATTAAAATCATGATTTTACTGTCAAACTAGTAGTAGATGCGAATGCCACTTGCCGCAAATGTTGCATCCGCAGTAAGTTTCTTGCATAGCGTGCTACCAGCATTATCAGTAGCATGCAACCATAAATAAACCAAACCACACACCGTGCAACTGACGACAATTACATTTGTCTGACGTGATGACTAGCATTCACATTATAGAACATGTTCACAGTGTTCTGACGATATTTTAGTCGTCACAACACAGCAAAATTGAGAGAGCTTCTAACGCGACACGACACAAGGCATCACGGAACATTGCGATACACTAATATGAATCTCACCATACTAAGGTCGATCTGTAAAGATAGTCTTATCAAGGTCATACATTTTTTAGGAAACCCGCGCACGACTGATTCGACTATCGGATCGGATGTGTGCGATCGGCCTAAATGTACGAAACCGATACCGTTCTGACTCGTCAGACAAATATCCACCAAGTATCTCCGTGTAAGAAGAGCTTTAGCATCTTTGGAAGAAGCCACTAAAAGGAGATATTAAATAATATGTTACGAAGTTCTGAGATTTTCATCGCCTTTGAAACTATAACACCCTGTTGTGTGAATAGTTTAGAATATTGAAGATACTTACTTAGCTATGTAGTTTTAAGTTACATGTTTTGTAGTTTGTTAGTGCTCTTTCTGTGATATTTTATACTAGTGTTGTCACTCGTTATGTATCTTGACTTGCCGAGATGAAAACTGGGGGATTTTGTTTCTTCCGAATTACAAAACACTTCTCATCTGTTTCCAGTAAAGACATCAACCTATTATGTGTGACATGTTTCAGTGAAAAAATATATTTTACAATAATATTTTAAAACGTCACCTTGCAGAATAATTATTCTTTAACTTATACTAAGGAAATTCATATGTTATATAGGTAGGTATATTGCATCCATTAAAATCGTATAGATGGGTCCTTATAAAAAATAAATTAACAAATGATAGGTGCTTTCTCATAGTGAAACCTGTATTGTAATCTTCTTCTTATTCTCGTGCCCTGTCCGTTCAACGAACGTTGGCTATCATGTTGGCCATGCGGACTTTGTTCACTGCGGCTCGGAGAGCTCTACAGTCTACGGTAAACTGGCCAAACCACTGTCTCGGGTTTTTCAGCCACGAACCCCGTCTTCCGGCAATCTTTTCCTGCATTAAGAGATGCAAGATCTCGTACTTCTCTGTATGTCTCATCAGATGTCCTAGATATTGATGTTTTTCGTATTTTTTTTTGTTTTAATAACTTATTTTTGTTTATTTATCCGAACCATAACATCTTCATTTGTAACTCTGACACATCCAGCTTATTTTGAATATTCTTCTGTAGATCCACGTCTCGAATGCCTCAAATCGCCTTATCAGTTCTTAAGTAAACGTCCGTGCTTCCATTTCATAAAATAATATCGAAAACACGTAGCATCTGACCATTGTAATCAAAACAGTGATAATATTATATTTGTTGTTTATGAAATTGTTGTTTATTTAAAAACAAAAACATGTAATTACTTTTTATGATTCCTTGATTTCCTTTCTAATAAAATGGATAGGGTCGAAACTGGTAGTAATAAATAATTTATTTTTAAGAGGCATATGTACATCAAATAATACGAATTAATCCAAATAATGATGGAAACAACAAAAAATCAGATAAAAAATAAAAAGGTGGATTATAGATCAATAAAGACAATAATACTAAAACGTATAAGAATAAAAGAAAGACAATAATAAAATAGGACACAATACACATACAATTACAATACACACACCATTATGTACAATTTTACCTCGTAATATTTGTCTGTTTTTTTTTCATTACTCCCCATATGCAGGTGATTTATTTTATTTCATTTTATAAATATTAGTTCAATTTTTTTATAATTTTTTTTTCTTCTTTTATTGATTACATGCAATTTTTTTATAAAATACCAGCGAGTTGCAATGCCATGCGGCATGCGTTGCAATGCCATTTAAAGGCCATTGACCAGCGGCCGAGAATTCAAATTTCGTCGAATGATAGACTTGCGATCGCACTCTTTCGACTGTACAGGGCGGTTCCGATGAGAAAGATTAATTATTCTCCGTACCAGCAATTTAAATAATAACTCGATATCGATTTTATTTCATTCAAACTTTGCTTTGATACTATCTACATTAAAAAATGCTCAAACGCATGATGATAAAACTATTAAAATTATGTACTTTTTCATGAAAGTTTTTATAATTATTCAATAATGTGTAAGCAAAGTAAGATTGTAAAATAAAATTTAAATGTATTAGTCTGTAAGACCGTAAAAAAATTGACAAACTGAAGTATTTTCGGCGCAAAGCGCGTGCGCGGATCTTTATTTAATTATTTTATTTGAACTAAAATTAAAATTCTGAAAAGTAGCTATCCCGGATAATGTATTGATTTATTTATTATATAATTTTAAATGTGTGCTGTATAATACAAAATTTTGTTTGAAAATATAACAAATTTGCCAACGACCTACGGTATAATATATAACCTACCTTATTCAACTAAAAATAAACATGTTTTCTCAAAATTTAGAACATATCTTTACTAGATAAAAGAACAATATTTCAAAATCATTTTATACTTTTTTGTGGAAAAGAGTCAATACGCCTAAAATTTAATTTAAAAATGACTTATTTCCGGTTGTGTCTGGTTATTCCCTCTTAATAAAGAAATCGTTTCTCCCTGCGTGTCCTTCCCCATTCGTCCCATTCCATTTCCACCTCCCCTTCTCCTCCCATTTCCCATTCCCCTCACGCGTTCCCCCTCTAGCTTCCCCGCCATCTCTCTCCCCGTCACGCGAACCATCCTCCCGCACTCCCTTCTCACGGCTTCAATACATTCAGTCCCGGTACATTCAGCTTTCAAACAGCTCGCGTGCCACCGATTTCAATTTTTTATACAAATTTAATGACGCCAGAACTCACCAGTATATACAGAAACCTTCGCTAGCGTGCGCACAACAACTCATTAAAGATTCATTGCAATCGGATGAATAGTATAGGAAATACACTTGAACTGAAATATCACAAAACTGGGCTATATAAATACTACGTCATTATTATTATTAAATAATTTCTGTACTATTTCTATAATAGAGCCCACTACATACAGAAACTATCGCGGGCGTGCACACAACAACAAAGTTTTATCGCAATCGAATGAATGGTTTAAGGATCGCATAAGGGACAAACAAAGAGACATCCTTTTTTATATATTAAGAAAATGTTTATACATATATTTTTACATTACTTGATATAGTGTATATAAAGTTATTATACCAAATAATATTTTTTTTTTATAATATTTTCTTATTTTTTCAAAAATCTGTTTCTGAAAAACTATGTAGGATTACGAAAGATTTTTTAAATACTTATATTGAGGGATCAGTCGGATTTATAGGTCCAATTAGGAGTTCCACCGAGCCGAACCCTCTGACATGAAAATATCAGCTGTAGTCGGTGAATTATTTTCCCATTTGGTCTCTTTGACATGTTGTTCTTGTATTATTTTGTATTTATTATACTTATATAGTGCAAATGCATATCGTGGATTGACTAGGTGATCATTTGTGGGAAAGTGAGTGAAAGGGTTAAGTTTTTCCTGCGGGAACGATTTAACCCGGACATAAAATCTGAAGCGTATAATTTTAATAATAAAAAAAAAATCCTTAGATCACTAAGTTGACAGCATACTAGCGCCCGGAATTTTCTTGCAACGTAAGGGAAAAGTTAAAGAAAGCGGAAGTAACGTTGATTCGATTTGTTAATCTTTAATTTTAAATTGTATATTTACTATATTTAAAATATATGGGAAACCTCATTTAATATTTCACGAGATTGCAAATATTCCAAAAGAAAAGCATTTTCATACATTCATTTGTTTGTGCATTCAGGGGGGGGGGTGTAAACGGGACGGTGCGACATAGCTTAATATTATTATATTTTTATAATTCCAAGTTGCGCGTTCAGAGAGTATTCCTCTCTAATAAAAATAAATTATCCTCCGACTATATTAAATTCCTTTCTCAAATGAGTTCAGAAAATGGTATTCTACGCTACAGAGAAATAAATGGTAGGTACTTAGATTTTCTGCATCGTCGTATTTTAAAAAATGTTCACAATTCAAAGAAAAGAAGTGAATAATCGATAATGTGTGTATATGCATGTTGTTAAGAGATATACCCGACTTAGTTTAACGTGTGATTCCTTAGGGAACGTACCCAAACTACGTGACCTGTTTAGGGGGGGGGGGTCATCAAAATACCACGCTTGGTCACAACAGGGGGGGGGCTTAGGTTTTTATCACGTAGTCAATCTAGAAATCTCGCGTTTTTTTTCGAGCTACGAGGTGAGGTTTTTAAGTTGGCGAAATGGGAAGGTAAGTGATTATGATTAATCAGGAAGAAATTGTGAAATGTGGAGAAAATTGAGTTCCGCGCTGTTATAAAGTTCCTTTAAGTTAATTTAAAGATCGGAAAAATGTATTAGGGTAATAGGTGAATATGTTGAAAAGGAAAAATAATTTTGGTTTTTATTTCCACTCCTTACCCAATCCGCAAACTTAAAAACCCACCCTCGTACATTCAAATAAGTGAAAAAGTTCAGGGAACGTGTTTGTTGAAGATGATTGAGATGAAAAATGTTTATAAAAATAACAAGACTTTGTTTTCCATAAATTACGTTCCGGTTTCAATATATTTTGACATAAGTTTTATCTTGATAATATTTTTTCCACTTGTAATGCATGCACTCTTGCTGTCACGCAGCAAGCGCCGTATTAATAAAGACAAATATAAGCCAAATAATGCATTTTTTATTTTTTGTTAGCAAAAAATGATTCGAAACCATATTTATGAAATACTACGTGAAAACTGTAGGGGGGGGTCTTGGAATATACTACACGTGGTCACCGGGGGGGGGAGGGGGTAAAAAATTGCAAAAAGTGTGTCACGTAGTATGGGTACGTTCCCTTACCTTATTAAGAGTAAAAAATGTTATTGAAACATAAATTAACACCCTGTAATGTTTAGATAGTTTAACTCAGGATTCACCAAATGGCGGAACGCGGTCCGGATCCGAACTATCCGCCGGCCTATTTTGTGCGGACCTTGTGTTAACAAGATCATCATTTGGGAGGCGGGAATGGGTACTGCCGCCCCGGGAACCTTTATTGGATAACCAACACCTCTGCCATAGTTCACCCCAAGTAGTTCGCTACGTTTGGTAATTTAGCAGGGGTGCCCGGGTTCATGGGATGAGATTTTCTAGGTCTTGGAGGCGGATGACCAGGACATACTGAACCCCAGATTCCTACCCACCCCTTAAACCCTTTTCCTTCCCCTCTCCTCTCCTTCCTTTCCTTAAAAAAACCCTCCACACAGCATCCCCAAAGATGACATACTAAGGGCCTCCTGTGTGGAGCTCAGGTAAAAAAAAAAAACAATTCAAAATATTTTTTCATTAAGGATCTTAAATCGGAATTTGAAAACAGATTTTAAGAAAATTGAGAATGTCGTCGACCTCCTCAGTAACATTTACTCTCTGCATCCTGGTGACGGATGGAGCAAAGAAGCTGCAAATATCGATTTCCAAGAAAATACAGTTTTAAAATACCAAAAAGAGGATGTTTCTTGTCAAGGATTTCGGATAAAATTTGTTTGTGCTAATAAATACCCAGAATTAAAAGAATTAGCCTTGAAACATGTCACTTTGCTTGGGTCAACATGTGGTTGTAAAGCAGCATTTTCCAAGATGAACAACGTTAAAACTAAATTCCGGAGCAGACTTACCGCTGACCATCTCCAAGATTTAATGACAATAGCTTGCACAAACTTTAGTCCAAACTTCGGACGGATAGTCCAGGGCAAAAATGTCATTTTTCTCTAATTAATATTATTAATATTAATATTATAAAAAAAAATTGGTACTTCTTTTTATTCATAACATTTGTTTATTATTTAATAAAATAATGTTCCGGAACCCATTCGTTTTATTTGTTCATTGATATTGTATCTATACGTATTTAAGTAGTACAGTTTATTATTTCAATTATTAACCCGGGGGGGTTAGGCTTTTTCCAAAGATATTCAAATACAGAAAGATATGCTATGGTATCCGCGTGACTGTCGCCGGACTACGCGCTAATTAGCGTAGTTTTCATACAAAAAGAATTTGTTCATTTCGTTGATTTTTTGAAAATGTGCATTAATATTGATTAACAATATATTTTGAATAAGGAAAGAATTCGTTCATTTAGTTTAACGTTCGTTTGGTTTATTCGTTAATTATTTGTTCTTTTAGTTTATTTGTTAATTGGTAAACAATATCGGCGACACCCGGAAGCGCAGACCCACATAGTAAAAACAGCAGATAGCACATCTACTTATATTTCAATATCTTTGGCTTTTTCCCTTCCGGACCGCGACGGTCATATTATTTTCAAAAACGGACCCCTAATGAAAGTAATTAGTGACATTAGGTTTATCTAGTTCCTATCTCTATAATATTAGGCAAAAACAAAGTTAATAATTATTGACTTTTTTATTTATTATTTAGGCATGATGTGAACATTTGTTATTGGGTTATAATTATAACCTAATTATCGTAATTTTTTGTTTTCTTTAATGCATGTAATGTTATTAACCCCGACTCTAATTGTCATCATTATTTTTTTTTAATTTAATGGGTAAAATCTCAAATTGTAATATTTAATTAATGAAGTTCGAAAATCTGAAACAGAAAAAGGATACGGTAACATAATATTGTCTTCATTAATTAAATATTACAATTTGAGGCTTTACTTATTAAGTTAAAAAATAAAAATAAATATTCATCCTAGGTTTGCAAGATATTGCATATTAAGGGCATTTAACCAGCCAGCGGCCGAAAATCCACATTTTGTCGAGAGATGTTCTTACGATCGTACAGGGCGGTTCCAATGAGAAAAAATATTTTTTCTCCGTAGCAGCTTTTTAAAATTATAACTCAATATCGATTTTATTTCATTCTAAATTTGCTTTAATTTATACCTACATCAAAAAATGCTGAAAGGCGTGATGATAAAACTATTAAAATTATAACAATTATTATAAGCAATAATTATCAGCCTGAAACACTCATCCACATTGAAAAATCTTCCGAGAAAAGATACATGACGCCAACGGGACTTGAACCCGTGTCCTCTCGATTGCCGGTCGATTGCTCTTGACCACTGAGCTATGGCGGCTTATCTCGTACCCGCCAAATGATTCAATATATGCTAGTGTTTCATTCAACAATTACTGCTTATTATATTTTTTCCACCTGAAAACAACCAACTTTATTTTTGCGAGAGAAACATTGTAAGTGTTAAGTTTTTCAGTGGTCAAGAGCAATCGACCGGCAATCGAGAGGACACGGGTTCAAGTCCCGTTGGCGTCATGTATCTTTTCTCGGAAGATTTTTCAATGTGGATGAGTGTTTCAGGCTGATAATTATTGCTTATAATAATTGTTACCCTTTGTGCTATGCATAAAAAATCTTGTCTTAAAAACGTTAGTTTTACAATTAAAAATAATATTAAAATTATGCATTTTCTGTAATTATTTTTTTTTATCTTATGTATTTATAAGCAAAAAAAAACTGAAATATATTAATTTATAAGATCGTAAATAGATAAATAAAAAAGAGAAATTTTCGTCGTAAATAATTAATTGTTCGGATATATTTTTTTAATGATTTTATTTAAACTAAAATAAAAATTTTGAAACATGCGTTTACTAGATAACGTATTGATTTACAACAATGTATGGTTACATGATATGTATGATAACATATGTATGTATGATTACATGATATATCTTGTAAAATAAGATTTTTCGTTTGAAAATTTAACAAATCTGCCAACGACCTGTGGTGTAACCTTCTTATACTAAAAATAAACTTTTTTTTCAAAATTTAAACCATGCGTTTACTAGATAAAAGAACAATCTTTCGAAATCAATTTATATTTTTTTGTGGAAAAGAGTCAATACCTACGTCTAAAATTTTATTTAAAAATGATATATATTTCCGGTTTTCTCTGGTTATACCCTCTTAAATAAAAATGGATAAATATATCCAAACAAACAACAGTAATAATCAGGTATTAATTGTTTATTTTATTTTACTATATTTTTTCTGTTCTCACTATATAAAATGTGTACGTAGGATTATAATATGTAAGGCAAACACCAGTTACCACCTTATATTTTAATCATTTGCTTTTGAGTACACACATATATAACTTTTATTTATTTTTATTATCATTTCAACAACTATGCTAAACAACCGACGGCTATTTTATGTTAATTGGTTATTTCATTTTCATTTTTATTTTATTCTTTCTCTTCTCCTTTTCTTTCTTTTTTTCTACAACACATGTATGTAGGACTATAATATGCAATGCATACAGAAGTTACCTAAATGTTTTAACCCTCTTAATTTCTCTTAGTTACCTATATATGTACCTATTAACCTTTTCTTTTTAAAATTTATATTATTTTAATAACTCTGCTAAACAAATAACAGTTACTAGGTTTTAAACCTTTTTTTTATTTTGTTTTATATTATTTCTGTTCTTTTTATTTTCTCTTTTTATTTGATCAATTTTCTTTCTTTTTTGTTCAAATCATGTTCCATTTGTTTATACCCATAATAATTTGACTGTCCTAAAACGGGAATACTCCTAGTTGGGCAGTCAAAAACATTAATGAATTATGTATATACATGTATAATCTTGTACTAAATAAACAAACAAATAAATAAAATAAAAAATATATCCATGACACATAGATAGCATTTTGTTCGGGTTTGAATTTTGCAATCATTCATAAATATAGCAGCCAATAAAAATACGCTTTTAGAAAATAAAGATAATGTTGGTAATTCTTAGTAGAAGTATAATACAGTTAAATATGCCTGAATCTGAGAAGGACGCCCCTTTGGTGGAGGTTCGCCCCGGCAAAACGGAGGTCGTGGGTTCGAGTCCTGTATGTAACCGCATCTTTTTCTAATTTTTCTGTTTTCAGATTTTCGATTGAGTTTAACTAATATTGTCTTTATTTAAGTAAATTAAATAAAAATACTATTTATATTGTAATCTACGCTTTAGTTTAGCTCTGCCAAAAGGAACAATCTAGGATATTGAATATGGATGATTTTGTACTCCATTAAGCGCAACACCGCCGCCCCGGGAACCTTTATTGGATAACCAACACCTCTGCCACAGATCACCCCAAGTGGCTCGCTACGTTTGGTGATTTAGCAGGGGTGCCCGGGTTCATGGGGTGAGGTTTGTCTAGGTCTTGGAGGCGGATGACCAGGACATACTGAACCCCAGATTCCTACCCACCCCTTAAACCCTTTTCCTTCCCAGAACTCTCCTCTCCTTCCTTTCCTTAAAAAAACCCTACACACAGCATCCCCAAAGATGACATAGGCCCTGAGGAAAATTATTTTCCTCAGGGCCTCCTGTGTGGAGCTCATGTAAAAAAAAAAAAAAAAAACATTCACATACGAATATGCTCGGCGAACCGATCAGCCGAACATATCCGTTCATGAATATTACGCCTAATATTAAGCGTCACCACAAACTCAAACATGCTATAAGCACATTAGTTCACTGAATTATAAATGTTTTGCCATCGCGGAGCTAATTATTGGGTGCTGGCTTTATTGGCACTTCCTATCAGGAAAGCCTAAGACGCCATATCGTTAGATGGTGTTCAATAACAACTGTTTTTTTAAATATCTGTATCATGTCATTAGTACGGTAGAAAAAACTAATAAGTGGGTTCATACCAAGTTCATACAATATCGAAATCTGGCAAAGTACGCGTGACGTCATACGTACCTCGGACACGTCATCCTCATAAAACTCGTTCTATCTTCCTTAGTTTTATAGCCAGACTTATGATATAAACAGAACACCAAGCTTTCTCTGTGCAGTTGAAAGTTTACCACAGGTTCATAAAAATTTTAATTGAATGTCAAGAGGAAATATTTCAAAATAAACCTCAAATCTGACATATTTTGTAACTAATATAATGATCATTTTGTCTAGTGTCCAGATCTTATATTATATATTTTAATTTGAAATTAAAATAAATAACTTAGTAAACAACACTTTTATTAAAAGTATGAAAATTCTGCTTAGTTAATGTTTTATTTCAAATTATAATGTCACATTTCAAATAATCTGCTTTAAATGTCCAAAAAATATTTATATATATTTATAAATATATATATATTTTTTTTATTTATTATAGATACAAAAGAAAGTACAAATTACAATTAGGAAGCTTTGCCTGTCCATCTAGGAAAGTTTCCCGTTCCAGGACAGACAAATTGACATGTTTAGTTCATATTATACCCAGTGGCGGCCAGCTCTAAGGTGCGGAGGAGCACCGCACTCCCAAAATTTCTGGTAATCTAAAAATTCCCGAGCGCCAAAAAAAACATATTTATTTCCGACACGTCTCATCACAGTTCACAATATACACTCGGTTATAATGCATACATCATAGTTCATACACATAGTACCTATAGGTGCCTGCTGGACTGCGCGCGTAACAAAGCAGATCGTTGTGTGACTATCTTCAGTTTGGTGGTTCATTTTGCAAATCGATCACAGGAGTTCTTCCATAATTCTTTACTGAGGCAAAATCGTAGGTAGGTTGAATGCTTTGCAAATTTTACGATACTCTGGACGGCACCCGAAAAATTTCCACCACATCAAAAGGAACGGTTCGTTCTGTAGCATGTTAAACGGGGACACGTTTGTGTCATATTATTATCCATATCGTGTCTTTATTTTAATGTCTACCCTTTTTCATTCAATGTTTTACTCAGCATCGACCAACGACAGCGTAACAACATGACAATGCCGAAATTTGTTATGAGTATGACAGTATATATTCCAATATATTCATTCGAGTTTCGGAGCGTTAGGAAGACTTTCGGATGTGTAATAAACTGATTTTTTTTTTCTATTTTCTGAACTCGATTTTCGTCCCAGAGTATCTCCGTACAATTTTCTAGATAAGTTTAAATTAAGGAATGAACTGTTATTGAATTTGAATTTACGATCGCAGCGACTTTACAAATACTGATGGATCAATATTTATTTTATAACTCTTTTTCTCTTGTTTAACAATGTGTTGCATGCACTCAGAGACAATGGACGATCGACGTAATTTACAAATAGGTAGGATTTTTTCATAATTGAATTTGTTTTAATTAGAGTAGGTAGGTCCAAGTTTTATGGGATACCTATCTCTATGGGATGTGTTGGATTGCACTCACCTCCCCACATCCTGAAATAAAGACTATTATTATTATTATTTTTATTTTAGCGCACCACCCATTTTTATGAGCACCAGCCGCCACTGATTATACCTGAAATGTACATAATTACATAACAAAAAAAAAAAAAAAAAACAGAAAATTTCAATTTTCTCTGAAGCTAAGGTGTGTAATAAAGAAAATGTATATAAAATATATAAATATACTAGCTTTTTCCCGCGGCTTCGCTCGCATGGTATTAGGGGATTTCCACTCAGCCTCCTCCACCTTCCCTCTCCCCACCCCACTCCCCCCATCAATCCCCCTCCCCCTCCACCCACCCCTCCCCACCACTCCACTCCCCCATCAACCCCGTCAAAAAAATAAATATTGTTATTTACGTGAATTTTTCTAATCCTATATCATAATTTCAGAATAGTTTAGAATCTGTGTAATGTCTCTTTCTGTAATCCTCTGCAGAGAGAGAGAGATAGTTATCTTTATTATTAGCACTGGACCTTATCTCAGTACTATTTTATTAGGGTTAAAAGGCTTTGGTTCTTTGAAATCACAGTGACTACTATTTATCAATCATAGTTATCAATCACAGTGACAATTACGCACAATCGAAATAAGAGGACACACGTCCTTAAAACTCGCTAGCTAGATGTTGTCTGGCGAGTTCCCGTAATTAGAATGATCGGCTATCTTCGGCGCACGTCGTAACCGACACCATGTGACCCGAGCATCGCATAGAAAGAATAAACAATGAAAGAACTGATCATAACTAATATTCCGATATATTACAGTCTGGTACACCCTGTTTATAATACCTACCTTGTAACTAATATTGGAGCTAATATATTCCTTGTTATTGTATCCTGCCTGACTTTGTCAATTTAAGTTTCGTATGCCATCAGTAACTCTAACATCAGGGTTGGGGTTATAATTGCACAGGTAAGGGAACGTACCCATACTACGTGACACGTTTAGGGGGGGGGGTCTTCAAAATGTCACGCTCCATACAAATGAGCGGCGGGTTGCTTAGGATTTTGGTCACCGGGGGGGGGGGGGGTTAAAAATTGCAAAAAGTTGGTCACGTAGTATGGGTACGTTCCCTAAGTTGGTCATAAAACAATATTATTTCGATTTATGAATTTTTGCATGTTTATTACTTTTACATAAATAAACAAGTAAATCCGAGGTCGAGGAGTAAGGCTCTCGAAGATACGACGTAAGACCACCATTCAGAATAAAGTGTTGCTTGAAATGGCTTTAGCCGTGTTTGATGACAAGGTATTTCCCCACCTTCCTCTTCCTCTTCCACATCCTCTTTCCCTTCCCTCTACCTTCAGCTTTACAACATATTGAAATTGTGGATGCCATAGTCTCACTGGCTTCAGAGGGAAGCAGTTGGGACTCTTGTGCGGTATTCATTTAAAAAGCCTTTCGGTTTTATGCAACAGAACACGGAAGAAAAATGAAGAAAGAGAACAAATAAACATTATCGTGTTCTGAATTCAAATACCAAATAAAATAACATTATCATGTTTTGAATTCAAATACCAAATAAACTAACATTATCATGTTTTAAATTCAGACACCAAATAAATTAACATTGTCATGCTTTGAATTCAAATACCAAACAAACTAACATTTTCATGTTTTGAATTCAAATACCAAATAAACTCATATTATCATGTTTTGAATTCAAATATCAAATAAACTAACATTATCATATGATGAACCATTTGCTTCACAGTGCACTCATAACCACAAGTTGAAATGAATTATAATTCATATTTGTAAAAAGCACTAACTTTGTGGCTCGCCATAATTTACAATAAAAAAACACATAAATTTGTTTAAGACCACTTTTATTTTAAAACACTCAACCGGTTTCAGAAGCACCCTTCCTTCGTCAGGAGAATATTATAACTAAACTATGATACAGAATGTTAGGTGTTTGAGTGGGAGGTGAGCAAAGGGGTGGGGGTAATTGCGGGATTTCCGGAAAGAACAGCGGTTAATTGGAAAAATATTTAGAATGGGACTGAAAGATAAATTAATTTGGTTATTCAAAATACTAGCATTATTATTTACGGGTTTTCTGATTTCTAGTGCTTCTAAATAATCTAATTCTTTGCTTTTATTGTTACGGTGAAGAATTTTAACCCCTGTGTCCTTATTAAAAGTGTGATCTGTAGAAATTAGGTGATTAGCAAACTCTGAAAAATTACTATTATTTAAGTATCTTAAATGTTCAATGAATTATATGAATTATATATGAATTATATGTTGAATTATAATTATTTTTCTAGTTGAAGAATTATTTCTAAGTATTAAAAAAAAGCCTCTCAACCCTTTGAAATTTATTTTTCTTAGTGTTTTATTAGAGATTTTTAGCGCTCAACAGCACCGTATATTTTTTGTATGTGTATTTTTTTCTGTTATGTTGTCGTTTACTGCATAAACATCTGGAGGCGGCAGCTTTTGTGCCTGTCATGAGCCAATTTACGGAAATCTCATAGGTAAATTAAAATCAATTTTGTAAAAACCGTTATTTGTTTTTATTTGTTTAATAATAATATGTCTCTCTCTTGATTAATGACTAAATAAGAATAACTTTCATACGATTTAGAAAATAAAAGTATTTGCATACTTCCGAAATTATTTATTTTCAAAATTACGGCGATACTGCGAGTATCTTCCACTCTGGATCGTGGCGCAAATACACCTTATATTGTTTTTAATAATTATAGTTTGAAATAACACAAATCAATCAACTTTTTTAAGTTTAATAAAGAGCCCAGCTGCATGTAAAGTAGCTTCACAGGTTCCTGGGAATGGTGATCAAATAATATGTTGATGGATCAGCTAAGCGGAATTCCCCTTTTCAATGATGGATGGTGGAAATGTCGAGGGCAAGAGCAACCAAATTAACATGATTCATTGTTTTTCTTCGCTTGAGAACATTAATCGAATATTCTAAAAAGTTAAAATATTTCAACAACAAACATCCCTCATATGGTCCTTTCTTCAAAAATATGTAGAACACGACTTTTTATACTTTTTATAATCATTATATTTACTAGTAACTAGACTAGACAATCGAATTGAAAATATTCAAACAAATTTTTTGAAACGCCTTTTTTTACATTAGCTCCACACAGAAGGTCCTGAGGAAAATAATTCCCCTCGGGGCCTAAGTTATCTATGGAGATGCTGTGTGTAAGGCTTTTAAGGAAAAGAAAAAGGGTATTAGGGGTGGGTAAGAATCTGGAAGAGAAGGACGTATGAATCCATCAGTCCCACTGCGATCCAAGGCGATGTTCCGAGCTAGTACGGCTGGAAAAGTCAAAGGGACTCCCTCAACCATTCTCTCCCGATCCGGCAGCTGGTGTGCAGACACATCAGCCGCCAAGCCCCGGACAAACCTCACCTCACGAACTCGGACACCCCTGCTTAGTCACCAAACGTAGCGAAACACTTGGGGTGACCTATGGCAGAGGTGTTAATTATTCAATAAATGGTTCCCGGGGCGGCGGTACCCATACCCGCCTCCCAAATTAACCCTGTCGTATCGTTTTGAAAATCAGAAATGTTGCTCTTTACAAACAGGGAAAAAAAATTAATGTTCTGTTTTTGTTGTAAACTGTCTTATGGACGCTTCAGCCCTCGTAGAAAGAATTATATTTCTTTGCCCTGACCGCAATATCAGATCGAATGCCTTATACAACATTTCAAATCAAAATCAACTGAGTTAATTCTTTCGTTTATAAAGAGCTTTAGGGTTACACCGATGATTTTAAAAACGATACGATAATTGCATAAAACTGCGAAGTTTCTGTATAAGACAAACCAGATGCAAAAAAACATCAACTATTAAAAAAGAACATTATTGAAGGAATGATCATTTGACGATGATTAGGGGATCAATGATAATAGTCCTCGGGGCATCTTCCATTGAAATACCATTAGCACAAGGACAGCACACCCACCCTGTGCTCTAAAGATTGCAATCCGTTCGTTAAGATGGGAGAATCAATCAACGGCCGTTCTGCACAGAGTCGAGGGTTTTTTTCATATATTTTGGGGCTCCCAAACAGAAGTGGTAGCCAAATTCTATCGTGGGGCGCACTTGCGTTTTGTACAGGGTTAGTGCCTCCGTACATGACACTACTTATAAGCTACTTGATCCTCGTAAGCGTATCATACGCACCGATCGTAAGTACCCCCCGTACGATTTTGCTGGTGACCGTAGCGCCACGTCTGTCGGTTTCCAATCAGTATCATTTGTGTCTGATACTAATTCGTTTGACGTTTGACAGAAATGGCGTCGGAACATGGAAGTAATGTTAGATTTGTTCTGGAAGTGCGGAAAAAAATGCGTGTTTACCAGAATTACTTTACCAGAATATGTAAGAAAGGATTTAGTGGAGAAGGCATGAATGGATGTTGGAAAAAAAGTCATATGACATCGCTTGACATCGTATTAACTCCTCGGCTAAATTTAGTCAATAAGCTGGCTGGTACTAGCTGGGGATGCGACGCCAACACGCTCAGAACGGCATCCATTGCCCTGGTTTTCTCAGCAGCTAGCAGTAGCTAGCAGCTGAATACTGTGCTCCAGTATGGGCCAGAAGCGCCCACATTTCCATGGTCGACGTTCAGCTTAATGCCACAATGCGAACCATCAGCGGAACCTTAAAATCGACTCCTCTTCCTTGGCTCCCCGTACTTGCAAATATAACCCCGCCAAATATCAGGCGAGAGATTGCAACACTGAGGGAATACAAGAAGGCGCTGCAAAAAAGCGAAATACCCTTGCACGATGATATCGTTTCTCACCCGGCATGCCGCTTAAAGTATCGAAAACCCTTCTGGACGGAAGGAGAAAGACTCCTTCGAACACCTCTCACCCCAGAAGATAGGTGGAAGCTTGAGTGGCAATCAGCCAACGTCAAAAACGCCCATCTCGTTCAAGACCCCACTGAGAGACAGCCTGGGTTCTCATTGCCTCGCAAACTCTGGACTGCCATCAATAGGATAAGGTGCTCCCATAGCCGTTGTGCTCACATGATGCATAGATGGGGCCTTAAAGAGTCAGCGACGTGTGAATGCGGTGCGGTGCAGACCACCGAATATGTGGTCAACGAATGCCCGCTCGCGAATGCCTTGATGAGGTCCACAGGGCAACGCCTGAGGCCCTAGACTGGCTCGCAGACTTAGATGTCCCTCTCTGACCCCCCACCATACGAAAGAAGAAGAAGAACTCCTCGGCTGCACGTGAAAAACGACCAAGTTCAGTATATTTCGGCTAGCGTCGTGTACGGACACCAGCATTAAAGATTGGTACCTATATCGCACTATTAAAGTAAAGTACAGTATAAATAAATAATGCTAATCAAATGACAATTAATAAGATAAATATGTAAGAATTTTGCATCATGCCAAACACGCCGTACATAGAATCCCCAGAGATAACTGCAAGGTGTTGTTAAAAAACTAATCGAACTGTTTTTTGTATACATTTCGTCTTATTAAAGTCGATAAAGTAGAAAGCAGATAGTCCTGGGGTCACCAGTGACAAATACCCGATAGTCTCCCTACTTTGTGTACTTGTGAAGCCGCTCGAGCCATCTCAGCTAGGATCGATATCGAGAAAGAATAAGAAGAGTACGCTCATAAAACTCGACAATACTGTTCCATCAAGTATAGTCTGGTATTTTGCACTTTTATCAAACGATGTCGTAAAAGAAAAGACATAAATGAGATGAAAATTCTCGCAGCGATCCTGCAGCCAATTTCAAGAAAGATGGCATTATTTTTTGGTTTACTTTGTTCTTTACGGCGTGTTTCTTGTTCTTACATTATTGAGCTCGTTTTTTATGAAACCATTTTAAGCGAAAATATTATGTGCTTATATGTACAGCTTGTATCTATGAGAGTTTGACTTGACGGTTGTTGGAATCTACCAAAGTGTTTTGGAAAAAAACTTTTGAATCGTTGAAGTTACGTACATTATGAATGAATCGATTTTTGTTAAAGAATCGATTGTAAAATTATGTTTCATCTTCCACTAATCGGTGACCTTTTTTGTGCGGTGTGCTTTGTAGAATAATCTTTAAACTTGGTAACAATACTTTGGTAACAGTACTATTTTTTTAATTTTTTTTTTTTTATTTGCAAAATTTTTTGATACATGGGAATAGGTACAAACATAATAACATAAAATATAAGAGAGTAACAAAAAAGATCCCACAAAGGCGAAGCCTGTGCGTGGGTATTATATTATGTGGATATTAAACAGTGGTGGTTAAAATAGAATTTAAAAATGTATATATATATAGTGTCTTTAGTGATCAACATGATCGATTTTACAGGAGTTACTGTGAGATTTCTTAAAATTAAAGATATGTACATATAATAACATATGTATACACCCAATAAGTACATACACACGTTCATAAATATGTGTACATATAATACACATATATTTCCTTTTATTAATCTAAAATACACAAAGACATGGAATATTTTAGGAATTTAGAAAACATATAATACAATTTAAAGAAAAAAAATTCTCACTTCCAAATTATTATTCACCCAGCTTTTAATATTTTTTATATACGTTCAGATTTTGACACGTATTGATTGAATTGGGTAGGGAATTGAACAGTTTTGGGGCAATACAGTTAATATGCCTTTGGGCCAGTCTGGTTTTGCAGTGAGGCACTGTGTACACGCACATGGTATGTCTCTGGCTAGAACGATTTGCGTTTTTAGTAAAATTATTAGGACGAGAAAATATAAATTTAAGATACTGGATACAGTAGATCTGCCTTAGTTCCATAATTTCAGTTTCCTGAAATAACTGATTGGTGGAATACGTCTTGGCCTTCTGGTACATTACCTTAATGATGGACTTCTGTGCAATTTCTAATGGTTTTACATGGTTATTGTATGTTCCTCCCCACGCGATTATTCCATAGGAAATGGATGAAAGCACCAATGCGTTATAGACAAGTTTCATGGTTCTTATATTGACAATGTTGCGCGTTTGAATATGTAATTTAGGTATCTCAGTTTATTAACATTTTTTTCTATATATGGTAAGTCCATTTGAGTCGGCAGTCTATAGTTACACCTTAGTATTTGATATAATTTCCTAATTTCACATTTTCTCAGTTTGAGCATGTCGCAAAGTTACAATTTACGTTATGGAACTTCAAGTTAAGATTGTTTTTAGGGGATGACTTTTGGGAATTATAGAAGGGAATAAAAATGGTTTTATCAAGATTTAGACTGAGAAGATTTCTATCTAGCCAATCTTTGACTATTGAAATGCATTTGTTAGCCTTACTGGTTGTATCTTTCCACGTTTTACCATGTACTGTTATTGCAGTGTCATCGGCAAAAGAGAGAATTTCACCTGGTATTACAAAATTGCATAGGTCATTGATGTAGATTAGAAAGAGTAGTGGCCCTAAGACTGTTCCTTGAGGAATACCATGTTTTACCAAATCACAAGAGCTTAAGCTTGATCCTATTTTTGTGCATTGTTGGCGATTTAATATATAGCTTTTTAGTAGCAAGAGACTTTTGTTTTTAATACCAACGTTAATGATTTTCTTTAAAAGAATTTTATGGTTGACTGTATCGAACGCTTTCTTCAAGTCCAAGAAAATAGTTAAAGTTTTATTATTAGAGTCTAGGTTAGAGTATATGTTTTTGGTTAAACTAAAGACGGCATCGTCGGTGCTCAGGTTAGTCCTAAAGCCATATTGATTAGCTGAGAGAATTGCATTCGATTCTAGAAAAATCATAATTTGTCGTTTTAAACACTTTTCGAAGATCTTGGATAATTGAGAAGTTAAGGTTATTGGTCTGTAGTTGTCGGTTTTACATTGGGATCCGGATTTATGTATTGGAATGATATGGGCGAGTTTAAAATTATCGGGATAAATGCTGTGTCTGATGCAGTTGTTGAATATGTAATGTAATGGGATGATTATATGTTTTTTAATTGATTTAATTGTGGTATTACTTATGTTATCTGGGCCATTTGCAGACTTCTCTTTAAGGTTATCAATTTGTCTTGAGATTTCAAGTTCTGTTATTTCTTTGAATGTAGATAGCTCAGAGGTTGTGTCATTAGACTCTAAAAGTTCGGGAGGAATTTGATTCGAGTGAATATTAAGACTGGGGTTATTATCTATAAGAGTTGAGGCAATGTTTGTAAAGAAGTGATTGAATTTATTTGCAATGCTCTCAGCATCTTCGATAGTAGTGTTATTGTCAGTAATGATTTGAGGAATTTTATTAATCTTTTGGTTCCTATTTGAAATTTCATTTATGACTTGCCATGTTTTTTTTCGAGTCGTTGTGAGCATTATGTAGTTGAGTAGAGTAGTATTGTTGTTTTCGTTTTTTTATGATAGTGTTTAGATAGTTTCTAATTAAAATGTATTCATTCCGTTTAATGTGGTTCTGTGCTTCGTTTTTAGATGTGCAAAGATTTTGATGATTTTTATAGATTTTGAAAAGTTGGTTTCTATGTTGTATTGAGATTATCAGTCCGCGCGTAATCCATGGTTTTATATGTTTATGTTTACTTTTTGGTGGTGCTATTGGTTCTTGACTTTTTATAATATATTTTTGAAGTACTTCATAAAAGTTATTCAAAGCTAAATTTGGGTCATCATTAGATAGGACCGCAATCCACGATTCTTCGTTTAGTAAGTTATTTAAAATTGAGTAGTTGATTTTAGTAACTGTTTTGTTGAAGTTATTTGGTTCAGCAGAGACAGGCAAAGTTGTAATATGATGGCCGTAGAAGGTGGGATAGTGGTCAGTTATGTCAATTTGTAGTGTAGCGAATTTATGTTGGTAATTTTTATTTGATTTTAGAAATATATGATCAAGACATGTATCATTAG
The DNA here is from genome assembly GCA_917880885.1 of Limnephilus marmoratus. NCBI lineage: Eukaryota > Metazoa > Arthropoda > Insecta > Trichoptera > Limnephilidae > Limnephilus > Limnephilus marmoratus. The sequence goes on from OU862922.1 coordinate 14,861,286, forward strand.
GATGATTAGGTCTGGTGGTGTTGTTTATGTATGGTAGGTATCCTGTGGAATACATAACATTTAGATATTCGTTCGTGTTCGGATTTAGTATGGCGTTTTGAATATTTATATTAATGTCACCCATAAAAAATGCAAAATCGAAATGGTTAGAGCTATTATTGTTGATAACAGTTTTAATTTCTTGGGTAAAGAAATTTATTATAAAGTAATTTATTGGACCTATACTTTGCATTCGTCTCATTCAGAGCGGTCTCATTCTTTAGTTTTCTGAAGGTTTGACTTCTACCGCGTGTGGCATGTTTTTTTCTTTAATTAGCTTATTTATTAATTAATTTGAAGGGCCTATTTCATCCTTGGAGATGCTGTGAGGAGGGTTTTTTTGGGGAAAGGAAACAGAAGTTCTGGGAAGGAAAAAGTTGTGAGGGGTGGGTAGGAATCTGAGGATCAATGTGTCCAAGAGTGACGTGTAAATTCATCCCTTCCACTGCGGTGCAAGGCGATGGGTCGAGAGAGTCCGGCTGGAGAGATCAAAAGGTCTCCCTCAACTAGTCTCTACCGATTCGGCATACAGTTGGTGGGTGGACGTATCCGCCTGCCAAGACTCGGACAAACCTCACCCCATGAAGCGGGCGCCCCTGCTAAGTCACTAAACGTAGCGAACCACCTGGGGTGACTTGTGGCAGAAGTGTTAGTTGCTGACCTTCTGATGAGTGACTACGACAGTGTTTACAACTTGTTTCACATACTCAGATAGTGATATAAATTTATTATTTATTCTATTTATTCTTATTTATTTTATTTAAAAACGAGACGTGCAAACATAGCATGCGTATATTATAACTTTATAACACAGGCATATGTATGTACATATATTATGCTGTAGTATCCAGCCTCCTTTAGATGTTCTTGTTTTTGTTACTATTTGCTGACGGCTAGTTTCTGCCATCAAATTTGATAACTTGTATACTCGATGGACATAATTATAAATATTCAATAGCTACACTATGTTGCTGTGAGAGGGTGGTTGTTCTATTTTTATCAGGTATCTATACACACAGCTTGGTTGGTTATTTAATAAACATAATAGAAGATAACTGATAATATTTGTCAGAATTAAGGTTTTTTATTCTGTGTACCTAAATATATTGTTTACATGTGTGAGGAAGAAGACATATACGGATGTGTACGTATATATGTGTATATGTACGTGTATGTATATGTAGGTATATGTGTATATATTGTTTACATGTGTGAGGAAGAATAATATATGTGTGTTTGGGTACAAGTATGTATGTATGTATATATATATATATATGTACGTGTTGGTGTTGGGTATATGCCTGTATATATATATATGTTTGTATTCATGTACGTAGGTGCATGTGTTTGTGTGTATGTGTTTATGTGTATATGGATGTGTGCACCTGTATACACGTGCACGTACGCAAACATAAAAGCACACACATACAAAAAAATATAAAATTTTTGATATTGTTATGCATATTTTCATAATCTTATCCTTACGCACTTCTTTTTCACTTTTCTTTTTTTATTATAACTTTTCCAGTTTTACCATGCGTTTACACTAGACTTCACTCAAAGTAACTATCTTTAATTGATCACCATGAAACAGGCAGCCGCCTAGTATGGTGATTTAATACTTCTAATCAACTTAAATGTCTAATATATGTAACATGTATTTTATAAATAAATAAATAAAATAAAAAAATCTAATAAATGGTTCTCGGAGCGACGGTACCCATACCCGACACCCAAATTTCTGTTTCAGAGGTAAAAAAAAATCTGATTATCGTTATTGAACTTCCTATTAAGCACCTAATTGATATTCCAACTTAACTTATTAGAATATAAAACTATATACGTAGGAAGTGTCACTTGCGAGTATTTACAGTTGGATCGTCTTAAACCATAGTGAACTAACTCACCTTTTGCAATTTCTAAGTTGGAGCTTGAAATGAAGGCTCCAATCATTATCTGTATTTGTATTTGTATTTCAATTACTTCTTAAAAATGTATTTTTTTAATTGGTAATTCAATTTGTAATTGTTGAATGAAACACTAGTATACATTGAATTATTTGGCGGGTATAAGATAAGCCGACATAGCTCAAAGATAGAGCACCTGACCGGCAATCAGACGGACACGGGTTCAAGTCCCGTTGGCGGCATGTATCTTTTCTCGGAAGATTTTTTCAATGTAGATGAGTGCTTCAGGCTGATAATTATTGCTTATAATAATTGTTACCCTTTGTGCTATGCATAAAAATCTTGTCTTAAACGTTAGTTTATCAATTAAAAAATAATAATGAAATAAAAATAATAATTGAACGCCGATCATTTATTGGAGACGAATCCTACTTTTGATTTTAAGAATGGAATAGAGTTACTGATAATGATTACTTTAAACGTATAATGATTTGACAATTACAAAATAGTGGGTGGGAACAATGTATTATTACTAAGGATTGTGGTAGGGGTTAGCGATGGGAAATATCGATGGAATATCGATATTGTATCGATCTTTTTCACCATCGATGCATTTCGATACTTTGTCATAGACAAATCGATTCTTGAACAATCGATTCTTGCATCGATGTCAAATCGATTAATTCTGACCAATCACAACGCTTCTCTCACATCGATTATTTCTGACGAATCACAGCGCTGGATTTACATCGATCCATCGTATCGATTCACAATCCGATATAATCGTTTGAAATGTCATCGTAAGAAGAATCGATTCTCGCTTATCGATGTCTATGTTCATATCGAATACAGTTCGATACAATCGTTTTGAAATGTCATCGAAGTGGAATCGATTCTCGCTTATCGATGTCAATATTCATTCGAATGCACAGTCCGATATAATCGTTTTGAAATGTCATTGAAAATGAGTGATACAATCGTTTTACAACTGTCAGAATTCATTCGTAAACGCAAATCGATTCTAGATCTGAGAGGTTGTATTCAAGATACGTCAAAATATCTCAAATTGTGATAAACTGATAAAGCGTGTTGATGTTATCATCATCCAGCTTTGTTGTAAATGATGAATTAATACTTTTAGGTAACGATCTACGTTTCCAGTTTGAGTTTATGTAAGATTGCCATGGTGACTGTTTTTCTCAATTTAAAGTTTATGTTTTATTACTTATGTTATTTTAAGGTTATGTATCATCTAGGGTAGTGTTGGTCGTAGTATTCAAACGTGAAACGATTGTAAACGACGAAATATTACTTTTAGGTTATGATTTACGATTCCAGTACGTGTTAAAGATCGACATGGTGATTATTTTTCGTAAGTAGGTAGATGGGTTATTTTGAGTAATTTATCGATTTGTTTAGTGTATGTTTGATTTATTGTAAATGAACAACCGATATCTCTAATTTCATCGAGTACTAACTAGTACCTCAAAATATTTTCTGTGACTATAAAATATTTACGGTTTGTTCTAAAAAGTGTTATCAGCGCTAGAATTAGATACTTCTGTTCAAAGATATCATTATTCAATAAACACCGATTGCAAAAAAACAGTTTGTTTACTGTTTTAATGTATAAGTTTCCTACAATCTAAATGTCATTTTGAGATTAATCATGTAATGACGCATAGCAGAATTTTGGAAACATCTATAAAATTACATTATCTATAAGAATACGGCTCTTATGAAACAGTTTCAAGGTCGGGCCAGACCATAGATTATAGATAGTAAAGTATTATTGTAAATTATAGAAAATAATGTTGCTTGTAAAGAAATCATTGCCAGCAATGAAAAATCTATGTTGCCATACCGATGTACCATGCTTTGCCCGTGAACACCCCCCCTGCCGCGAGAAAAAATACTGCCTTTGACCGCAGCTATTGCTCCTGAACTCCTAGCGATTAATCGATTAATCATTCGATCATTTTTATGTATCGATACAAAAATATCGATTATGTAAATGTATCGATTATTCCCATCACTAGTAGGGGTGGAGGCGTTGCTAGAGATTAATGAAGAGTGGGTGGGGTAACGTATCCATGATTGGGCTGTAAGATAATATTTTTACATTCCCGGGTACGAATAACCTTTAACGTGTTGCTTTTGTTGTAAATATTACTATTGATGATTTAATCTGACTCCATTAGCACTACGTCAAAATACACGGGTTTTAAATAACAAAGAGGGTAGTTATAAACTTGGTTATTTTATTGCACGGTAGTTTACAATGAATATAAATATTTATAAGCGTCCTGCCGTGAGAGATTCAAAATTGCAAGTAATGTCAATGTTGCGAGGCCCGCGCCGCCTAGCGGCGCGGCGATAATACAAGTACACTACCCCAACAAGTAAATAATACAGTTTCGAGTACCTGGCTACAAACCCAACAACGTTTGAAATCTCCTACTACCACCACAGTAACACCTCAATTTGGGAGGCGGGAATGGGTACCGATGCCCCGGGAAGCTTTATTGGATAACCAACACCTCTGCCATAGGTCACCCCAAGTGATTCGCTATGTTTGGTGATTTAGCAGGGGTACCCGGGTTCATGGGATAAGGTTTGTCTAGGTCTTGGAGGTGGATGACCAGGACACACTGAACCCCAGAATACTACCCACCCCTTTTCCTTCCCAGAACTCTCCTCTCCTTCCTTTCCCTAAAAAAAATCCCTCCACACAGCATCCCCAAAGATGACATAGGCCCTCAGGGAAATTATTTTCCTCAGGACCTCCTGAGTGGAGTTCATGTAAAAAAAAAAATAAGTTTGCGGAAAATGTTGCTTATGTCGTAATGGAGGACTTAGCCAGCCGAGGAATTGAACACGTGACGTCCGGATGGGACTGACACTGACCGGTCATAAAAAAATATTTTTTTATGACCCATTATTAACCTTGTACCCTTTGTAAAATATGTCCTATTACCCCCTCCCTTTCCCACTACAGCCTATTTATAGACACCTTTAAGTCTACGTCTATTTTTGTAATTAGTTTTAAGAGGGAATAACCAGAGAAAACCAGAAATATGTCATTTTTAAATCAAATTTTAGACGTATAGACTCTTTTCCACAAAAAATTATAAATTGATTTCGAAAGATTGTTCTTTTTTCTGATAAAGGTGAGAATTTTTTTTAATTTTTAGTATAATAAGGTTATACCATAGGTCGTTGGCAGATTAGTTAAATTTTCAAAAAAAATTGTTTTATACAACACACATTTCAAATCATATAATCGAGCAGTAAAATAAATAAAAAAAATTATCTGGGAAAGCTACGTTTCAGAATTTTAATTTTAGTTTAAATAAAAAAAATTAAGAATATCCGCGCACGTGTTTTGTGACGAAAATACTTCAGTTTGTCTATTTATTTACGGTCTTAAAAACTAATATATTTAATTTTCTTTATTTGTTTTTGGGGTGTTCAGCCGTGCTGCGGTCCGGTAGATCTGCCGGATCTGCCCTGATGATGGATACTGCAACGCTGTCCGAAACATTAAACATTAAAACTAAAGAAGGAGGTAGCCCGTAGCGCAACACGGCATAACACCCTAATAACAAATAACGAAAATACTTTTGGCCGTGAAAATCTTAAAACGTATCTAATACAATTAAGGTTTTTTTGCATTCTTATTTTGCTTCGACATTATTGAAAAATTATAAATACTTGTGATCAAAAAATAATTACAAAAAGTACATCATTTTAATAGTTTTATCATCACGCCTTTCAGCATTTTTGGGTTTTATAAATTAAAGCACATTTGGAATGAGAATTTTACGATATCGAGTTATAATTTTGAAAAGCTGGTACGGAGAATAATTAATCTTTCTCATTGGAACCGACCTGTACGATCGTAAGAACATTTTTCGACGAAATTTAGATTCTCGCTGGCCGGTTAAAGGCCATAATGAAACAAACAAGCATTGCTTACGTAACATGTTGGTTTCTTAAACGATAAACGCGGTTAAAACTAATTTTGAATACTAAATTCTATTAATTTTAAATTCTAAATATTTGTCTACACTACCTCTAAAAAGAACAATAAGGTAAATGTTATGTAAATCTACAGAAAATCAGTCTTAATTTTTGACTGGTCTCAGAAGCTAGAGCCCTTTGCCTGTTAATTTATAAAACGTGAATAATTTTTCACTTTTGACACACTTCAGCAATTTCTCAAAATGACGCAGCACCTTTACACCTTTTTCCACGTGAAAAATAACGTCGAAGGTCCCTCTCAAATTATTCTCATTTGCACAGTGACTTGTGACAAATTATGTCTCCAAGGAAGTATTTATTTTGTCCCAATAATTATTATTTGACTCACATCCTGCGAAGGAACTCGATAACTTATTTAACCCGATCAATCCATCAAACGGCTTCAAAAAACAACTTTTTACTCCGAGTTCCACATGACACCTGAATTAGCATGATAAATGTACACATCCACTCCAGATACCCGGCGCACTGTCGCCCCGAAAGCAAAACCAACGGCACTTAATTATAAAAATCCATGTTTTATAAATAACCAATTTTTTTCAGAAATAATATAGAATACCAACTTAACTATGTTCCATTAAAACTTTTTCGATATCGACACCCCAGACCCCGCCAGGGGTCCTAGCATGGTCGATCGATAAGGATTGATGGCATAACTTTCGGTAATTTCTCACCGTTCTCTATGACAACTGCCGATCGCTAACGTACAAACAACAGTTGACGTCGAATATATGAAGAACACTCAGTCATTGTGAACTTTTACTTATTCGTTAGCGATCTACAATCCTGCTAGGGAACCATGAGAAGTTACCGAAAGTTATCCTTTTAACCCTTATCGATCGACTGTGCTAGGGGGCCAGAAGTACCGAGCGTTCGCCCCCATTGATCGCCGTGCAAATATATTATTGTTGGCATCAACGGTCAAAGCAAACTACTTGTGAACTATGGACGCGTACCTTGAGATATTTACTTTAATTTTATAATAAGTTCAATCATGACTTTAATTAATTTAGACACTCTCTGCTTACTTAATCACGGATTTTTTTTTCAATAATTCAAGTAAATTTCTACAATTTTGGATTGGAAATTTTTTTTCCCGCGATTGGCCGTATTTATTTATTACTTCTTTATTATTATATCTTTTTAAATGGAGCAGATGTCCGAGTATTAGGCTGAATAAATTAGAACCATCTTCATCACTATTATTTATGATTATTTCGGTGAGACTTATAGAGCGTGTTTGCGCTTGAAAACGCCTTACATAATTATTTTTAAAATACCATTACATTATTTATTTTATTTTTTATTTAACTAACTTTCACGTCGTTTCCTCGCAGGCGTAGGCAGAAAGGACGGACCGACAAATAACTCGATCTTGGCACACATTCTTTGCCACTTTCACATTTATACGGCGTCTCATACATACTCTTTTATTATATTGACTATTAATATGACCTGACTCAAGTATCTTCCTCGGGTGTCCCCAACTTCTACTATTCACATTTGCGTCATGTATTATATTCTTACACTACTTTTTTCGTTCATTCGCACTACATTCCCAAATTATCTGAGGGTCCCTTTAATCTTACTCATTAGGCTTACATCAGCCTTGCATTCTTTGCGGATATCCACATTTCTCACACGAACATATATGGTTTCACTTATTTAAGTGGTTTTATTACCAAATTACTCTAAAAATAGACCAGTTAAGTCACAAAAATTGATAACTTTAGTTCAATAAACACAAAGGTTCATACACAAGTCATAAAAAAGATTATAAGCAAAGTAAAATCCACTTGGATCAGTCATTGGGACCACAGTGCGGCGCCCCGGTACCTATGGGAGATGAGAAAACCCAGAAAAGCACACCTCACGTAAGAAAAACGTCTCCGTACCGACATTATATTGATTGATGACTTTATAGTCAAATAACTAAATCGGTTTTCCACCTTGGCCTCCGTCCCTTAGCTTTATTCCGAGTACAGTGTTGTAGCCACCGCCCGGGCAAACTTGGTGGCCATTTTCTCGATCAGCCATAATTTATCAGCTGCCGTATGAAAGCCTTCGAAGACATAATCCACGTACCTACATTGATTGCTATGGAAGATTTTGGAGAAGCATAAAAAATGTCCTTAAAACTTTAAAGAGACCATGATTTATTTTTGAAAACATCACAAATGTTTTACAGCAAAAGCAAATGAAAATCAAAGTATGTTAAGGGACATACCCAACTAACTTTAACCAACGATTCCAATGCTTATTTTTTACTGAACTTAAGATGTCATTGATGGTAGATGGCATTTTTGTCTCCAGAGACATTTTTGTTGTTGTTTTTTTTTTTTCAAAACTCAAACGAACAAGAAATATCTTTCAGGTATCTGATATAATAATAATGTGACAACAATCATGTGTATCGAAAAAAGGCTTCGAAATTTAATATTTCACATTGATACAATTCTGTCTCGACGAACTCACAAACAAAACCAAAAATTGGACCAGTTGACAAATATGCAGGTCTCCCGCAAAGGGCCTCAAGTTTATATTCTTCAGAAACAAATTGGCAAGGATAAAGAAATCTTTTTTTACCAGGTAGATTTTTTTTTAATTTTTAAGGGGTGAAATAAATTAAATAAATTGATTTCTTCCACATTTGGCCTAAAATCGAGTAATTTTTACAAATTTTGCATTTTTACGTCACAAAAGTCCCAGTTGCTCCCGTCTGTGGCCAGTTAGACTATGGCATTCCTAATTGGAGTATTTTCTGAGGCTGAAGGTAGTGGGAGGGGAAGGAGAAGAGAAAGAGATAGGAGGGGAAGTACCTGGCTATTCAGATCTGGTCATCAAACACGACCAAAGCCATTTTATTCAATTCTGAATGGTGGCCTTACACCACGACGATTCTGAGAATATCTTCCACTCTGGAACGTGCAGCAAATACAAATACATGTTATTTTTAATTAATTAATTATGAAATTACGCAAATTAATCAAATAAAATTTATTTTGCCAACGCCGGAGTTCGATCCCGCGACCTTCGATTTGCGAGTCAAGAGCCTAACCCTCCGACTACAGAGGCCGTTAACCCTTTGAGGAGTATTGCCGCACGTATGCGGCAGCACTCGGACGATCCAAATAGAGTATTGTCGCATACGTGCGGCAGCACGACTTTATTTAGTCTTTTCTATGCCGTGTTTGTAATTTCGATTAAATTATGATTTATAGATAATACAAATATATTTGTCAAACATTTTTACATGTTTTTTCCAAATTGTTACGCATTTCACGTTACAGATTACGTAATCCAGTGGCTCTCAACATTTGACAAATAAAAAGTTTTCAAATTTTTTTATTAATTTATTTATATAGAAAGAAATGTACAATAATAAAGGGATAATACTAAAAATAAAAAGTGGACTAATCCAGTGGCTCTCAACATTTTACAAATAAAAAGTTTTCAAAAATTTTGATTTTTTTATTTGTATAAAAAGATATATACATAATAAAGGGATAAAACTAAAAATAAAAAAGTGGACTAATCCAGTGGCTCTCAAACATTTTACAAATAGTGTTTTCAAAAATTATTTTATTTATTTATAAACAAGAAAATAAAATAAAGCGCAGTGGTCAAGCACTTTTGTTTAGTTCCAGGAATCAATTCCAGTTCGCTTCCAGGAATCCATCGTGCCCGGGGCATACGGCGTATCAACGGTAGGGCGCTACCGTTGCTACCGTAGGTAGGACACGTAGGAGATGTTTTGTGTGCAGTAATTCCAAAATTCGTCCAGTGCTAAGGAAGGACACAAAATTTATGTGTGTTGGATGTAATGTTCCATTATGTATGTATCCGTGTTTTGAGGAATACCACACGAAAATAATATTTTAGCTAGTAATTTAAATCTAACATTATTCACATGTTGAGAACCACTGAATTTATACCGTATTTTTATTTTTAGTATTATGTTTTTATTACTGTACATTTCTGTTTTTATAAATATTTTTATTAAAAAAAAAGAAACTATTTGTAAAATGTTGAGAACCACTGAACAGGTCCACTTTTTAATTTTTAGTATTATCCTTTTATTACATATTATATTTGTAAAATGTTGAGAACCACTGAATTGATACTTTATTTTTATTTTTAGTATTATGTTTTTATTACTGTACATTTCTGTTCTTATACATATTTTTATTATTTTTTCTTGAAAAAACTGTTTGTAAAATGTTGAGAACCACTGAATAGAATCACTTTTTTTTATTTTTAGTATTATCTCTTTATTACATTGTATATTTCTTTTTATGGAAGCAAATAAAAAAAATTAAAAATTTGAAACTTTTTATTTGTAAAATGTTGAGAACCACTGAATTTATAATTTATTTTTATTTTTAGTATCATGTTTTATGACTTTTTATTTATTAGGTACTGTACATTTCATTTTTTATAAAAAAAAATTTTTTCGCAACACTATTTGTAAAATGTTGAGAACCACTGAATTTGTCCAACTAAATTTACGTAATGCTTACTTATTCAATAAGAAAAGGTTATATATAGTAATAAAAAAGCTCAGAAATTAACTTGTGTAGTAAAACAAGGTAAGAAGATAATTAATTAAATCGATTAAAAAATTAAGAAAAACTTGAAAAATAACTCACTCCCACGATGTAGATGACAAAAAAATAACTCACTACTCAAAGGGTTAAGAGCGTTTAACCAGCCAGCGGACGAAAATCCACATTTCGTCGAAAGTTGTTCTTACGATCGTGCAGGGCGGTTACAATGAGAAAGATTAATTATTCTCCGTACCAGCTTTTTTAAATTATAACCCAATATCGAATTTATTTCAATTCAAATTAGCTTTAATTTATACCTTCATCCAAAAATGCTGAAAGGCGTGATGATAAAACTATTAAAATAATGTACTTTTTGTTGTTATTTTTTGATTATAAGTATTTATCATTTTTCAATAATGTCTAAATTTAATAAGAATGTTGAAATATATTAGTTTGTAAGTGCGCAAATAAATACACAAACGGACCAATTTTCGCCAAGAAACACATGTACGTACATATTTTTTAATGATTTTATTGAAACTAAAATTAAAATTCTAAAACATACATTTGCTAGATAATGTATTGATTTATTTTACTGAATGATTTTATTATTTGAAATGGGTGTGGAATAATACAAAAACTTTTTTGAAAATTGAACAAATCTGCCAACGACCTATGGAATAACCTTATAGACCTATGGAATAACCTTATTAACCTTAAAAATTAAAAAAAATTCTCAAAATTTATTACATACGATAATATGGTAGATAAAAGAACAATCTTTCGAAATCCATTTATAATTTTTTGTGGAAAAGAGTCAATACATCTAAAAACTTTTTTGAAAATGACGTATTTCCGGTTTTCTCTGGTAATGCCCTCTTAAAGTGGCAACGGCAAAGTATTACATACCGATGGTCATTGGTTCTGGTAACGACAAATCTAACAGGATTGAACAGTTGTTTTTTTTCAAGTGCCAAGACATAACTATTTGTTTGTGATGAGTGATGACAAAAAGGTGCCCTTTCCTTTACTACACGGGGTGCAAAGGTCGGCAACATTTTTTTGTAATAAGCGCCCAACGCGCCCCTTAAATATCTTAGGGTTCTGAATATAGGTATACCGGAAGCTCCTTTCCAAAATTGGTCGTTTTCGGACAATGATCGTTTATTTTTTTATATAATATCATCACGCTTTACGTCTGAAGCGGTAGATGATGGAAAATCTTTCTTTCTATTTTTTCGCCCCACCGTCTGAAGTGATGGATTGTCTAGATCGTATCGCCATCATAGAAAGGATTGTAATAGAAAATATAGAGAGTGGTCATTCACCTATAAAATATGTTGTCTATTTTTCAATTTTAGTTATTTACTTGCTGACCCGGCGAACTTCGTGCCGCCCCAGAATCAATAGCTGTTGTTTTAACTTGTTAGCTGAATTAAATTCGGTTTTTTATTATATTAAAAAATACACAATGAAGTAATTATCGATGCCCAACTGTCCGCGCTTAGTTTTTGTCAGTATCAGAGATGTCGTTGTGTACGGATTTATATTTTTGTGATTTTCTTACTTTTCCACTAACCTATGGGAATTGAGTTTCATTTTCTTTATAAGTATGAGAGAGATATATTATAATTATTGTTTTTTCCCCTTTGGAGGGGTGCAGACGTACGTTCACCGTTTGTCTCATTTTCGACTGTTAATATTTAGTGTGTAAGAAAGAGGGACACCATTATATGTTTACTTTTTAATGTTTTACTTTATGTGAGAATAAAGAGCAACAAATAATTAAAATCAATTGTTGTCATTAATGATAATATGGTGCTGCACATGTATTTGATATATTATTAGCACTTTGGAAGGCAGGCAATGGTACCGCCGCCCCGGGAACCATTTATTGGAAAACCAACAACTTTTCCATAGGTCACCCAGTTTGGTAACTTAGCAGAGATGTCCAGATTCATCGGGTGAGATTTTATTTATTTATTTATTTATGACCTTTTTCGAGGCTTTTACATTTACTTTTTATATGTCCGGGTCTTGGCGGCAGATGTGCCGTGTGTGTGCCAGATGTGCAGTGCGTGGCGGGCCGAATCAGTTCCTACCCATACCTCATATTCTTTTTCTTCCCCGAACTTCCTCTCTCCATTTCCCTAACCTCCACACAGTATCCCCAGAGATGACATAGGCGCCGAGGGAAATTGTGCCTTCTGTTTGTAGCTTATTTACACGGTTATTAAATAGTATATATTGCTTACCCAATATGCGGTTATGCTACTTTCCAGTACCGTCTACTGCATTCTTGGATCATCTTTTTTTTCTTTCCTGAGTTATATCTTATTTTTATTTGGTACATTTTGACAGAGTTTTTTTATAATTGTATTATTTTTATTTATTTATTTATTTATTATAGATACAAAAGAAAGTACAAATTATAATTTGAAAAGCTTTGCCTGTCCAACTAGGAAAGTTTCCCGTTCCAGGACAGACAAATTGACATGTTTAGTTCTTATTAATATTATTCCTGAAATGTAGATACATAATTACATAACAAATACAAAAAAAATCATTTTTCTCTGAAACTAAGCTGTGTAATAAAGAAAATGTATATAATATATATAAATATAAGTACACATACATTTTTTGTAACAAAGTAGAAAAGGTAATCTGGTAGCATATATTATAATCGGATTTACCGAATTAACCTGGTAATATTTCATACATTCAGATTTACAGAGTATAAGATAAGTAAGTTAATAGTATTGAAAAGTGTAACATATACCTGATAACATGATGGAGGAATTACAAAAGATTTACAACATAAATATATGAAATTACGTTAGGTTAGGTGTTTAGTAGTTTGAACTATTAATACATAGTATACCTATAGGAGGAACAGTAAAATTTAAAATATTAGCTATAATTTATGAATGTAATAATTTATGTGATTTTACGACAATATGCATATACGTGATACAATGTACGTGAATACACATGATAGTACGACAATATGAATATACACTGCGCTCATGTCTTGAACTAGGTACTCCTGCTAAAATATAAAAAAAATAACTATAAATATAGATAGAAATATAAACTATGAATAAAAATAAAATAGTACCTAATTTAGTGCTACTTTGGTGAAGTTGGTGCATTACTTCGTACGCCATACAAGTTGTGTTATGTAGGTATTATTTATTTCTTATAAATCATGAATCATTACCGTTGTAAGGTAGGTACCATGTTACACACAGAGTTAGCGTGCGACGTGTAGGTGTGTGATTCGCTTTACAGCAGTGATGTACCTACACGGAGACAGAGCAGACAGGCTTAGGGTACGTATATTGGATAATCTGTGAAAACCCAGTAAGTGCAATAAATAAATAGCAAGGGTTTTTAAAACACAGTTTGACAGTTTGAAACATTGATATTTTGGTCAATTTTTCGCTCATAAAAGAGGACAGGGACCCTTTAGCTCCGTTCTGTTCCTCTGGCTGTAGATGTTTTACTATTCCTCTCACGATTCGGCCCGAACTTGCCTACAGGTATAAGGTATGAGTGTAAGTGGAATTATCTGCAGGAATAGTGGCTCTGATTCATTTGTTATATGGCAGTGTGCTGTGTGCTTGTGCTTCCCACCTACTACTGTGTGAACATTATATTATATCTATATTTTACCGCCTTTCTGCGTGGAATATTAATCTTATTTATTGAGCGTAGTACTCTTCTCCTGAAATGAAGTCTTTTAAGCTGGGGTTGGTCCATCAAAGATAAATTCAACCAATTGTCTATTGGTAGTCTAAAGGGTTAGACATATTTCAACATCCATCAACAGATGTCGTTGTAATAGATAGTTATATGTAGTTTTTAGGTATCTAAAGATGTCAGTTAAGTAAGTAAGATTTTTTTTACGTGAGTTGCACACAGGAGGCCCTGATGAAAAAAATTTCCCTCGGGGCCTATGCACCTGCTAAATCAACAAACGTAGCGAACCACTTGGGGTGACCTATGGCAGAGGTGTTGGTTATTCAATAAAGGTTCCCGGGGCCATCTTTTCAATTTCTCCCAAATTGAAAAGATGGCGGCAATCTTGACTTGCAATCCGAAGGTCGCAATCGAATCCCGGCGTACACAAATAAATTGTATTTGATTAATTTGTGTTATTTCACAATTAATTCATTTAAAGTATTGAACATTTTGTTAGAATTTTTTTTTTTTGCATTCTTACCAGCATTTGGTTCCTTAGAACGGGCAATCTGCCTAGCTAGGAACTAATATCGACCCACAAGACATAATAACACTTGTACACATTTTATAGTTATTTTTCAATGTTATTATTATGTTATTTTTGCCATACAAATGTATCAAATGTAATGTTATAAATAAAAAAATAAATAAAAAGTAGAGTGGAAGATACTCTCAATATCGCCCCAGTGCAAGAGCACCGTTCAAAATTGAAAAGTTGCTTGAAATGGCTTAAAACGTGTTTAGCGACCAGATCTGAATAGCCAAGTATTTCCCCATCTTCCTCTTCCTCATCTCCTTCCCCTCCCCACTACCTTCAGCCTCACAACATACTAAAATTTGAGGATGCCATAGTCTCACTGCCTCCAGGTGGGAGCAGTTGGTACTATTGTGCGCTATTCATATTAAATACAAAATCGAGAGCAGTTCACACGCGGTAGAAGTGAAACCCATACAATCTCATCCAAAAGGAGCCTTGAAAAATTGAGCTCATAATATACTCCGCTGCCCAACATAAATACCCAACCAGGGCAGTAAGCAATAACATCCTGGTTACTCCCAGTTTGAACACATCTTTTGGACAGAGAAATAATAAATTCCATGCTATGAAATTATACAATGCTCTACCAGATCAAATCAAAAATATAAAGGAAATTAACATATTTAAAACAAAAGTAAAAACATGGCTGAGAGATCAAAGTGATAATAAAATTACAAACATCATGAAGACGGTATAAAGACAATCCATAACCAAATACAAATATTTTAAAAAACTACAGGCCACCTCAGAACAGGAAATCCTAGTGAGGAGGTCTGTGAAAAAAAAATGAATCTATACTTTACTATACATTATACATACATGTACAAACCTTGCTATTGGAACTAATAATAAAAAATAAATAAAATAAAATAAAATCAAAGCGTCAGAGCGCGATGCTTCGTAGGTACTGTACGTAAGTAAGTTTTCATTCTATCTAATTCTCTTGCAGGCTAATAAATGTATGTATTTCTCTCTTGTTAGTGTCACTCGTTTCCGTTTCATCGAGTTGTAAATCACAATGGAGCTAAATAAGTTTTCACTTCAATAACAGTGGCGGCTCGTGTCTTTTGGGTGTGCTAGAATTGCTAATATTTTAAAAAAAAAATCATTATTGATGTTGTTGTACCCAAAAAATTTTTCGAAAATTCGGTTTTTTGTGTGAAGATTTTCAGAAAATTTCAGTTTGAAAAATTTCGTGAAAATACCTTTTTAGATTTTCACGGCCAAAAGTATTTTCGTTATTTATTTTTGGTGTCTTATGCCGTGTTGCGCTACCACCTTCTTTAGCCAACGTTCCGGACAGTCCAAAACAAATAACTAAAATTTCATGAAAATATTCACACAAAAAAACGAATTAAAATAAAAACTTACTTTCGGCTACGACAAAATCTATAATGCAATTTTTTATGTCCGCACTCTGACATACTCAATCAAATGCTTAACTAAGGCCAATACATGTAATCAGTAATATTAATCTCCATTAAGGCGTTAATGAATGTGTATATCACTCTCGAATGAATCGCAAGTAGGTATACTGATGCAATTGATTAATAATGTAACAATGTTTGTCTTCCTGTAATTACAATCCGATTTAACATACATGTATTACGATGTGTCCTGTTTGTGCATTATCAAAGCCTATATTAGAACCTAGAACAAGTTTAATTAACAAAAGTACGAATGGGTTAAGAGCGTTTAACCAGCCAACGGACGAAAATCCACATTTCGTCGAAAGTTGCTCTTACGATCGTGCAGGGCGGTTACAATGAGAAAGATTAATTATTCTCCGTACCAGCTTTTTTAAATTATAACTCAATATAGAATTTATTTCAATCCAAATTAGCTTTAATTTATACCTTCATCCAAAAATGCTGAAAGGCGTGATGATAAAACTATTAAAATAATGTACTTTTTGTAATTATTTTTTGATTATAAGTATTTATCATTTTTTAATAATGTCTAAATTTAATTAGAATGTTAAAAAAATCTGAAATATATTAGTTTGTAAGTGCGCAAATAAATACACAAATGGACCAATTTTCGTCAAGAAACACATGTACGTACATATTTTTTAATGATTTTATTGAAACTAAAATTAAAATTCTAAAAAATGCGTTTGCTAGATAATGTATTGATTTATTTTACTGCATGATTATATTATTTGAAATGGGTGTGGTATAATACAAAATCTTTTTTGAAAATTTAACAAATCTGCCAACGACCTATGGAATAACCTTATTATACTAAAAATTTTAAAAAAATCTCAAAATTTATTACATGCGAATGCTATATAAAAGAACAATCTTTCGAAATCCATTTATAATTTTTTGTGGAAAAGAGTCAATACGTCTAAAATCTTATTTAAAAATGACATATTTCTGGTTTTCTCTGGTAATGCCCTCTTAACCATCGCAGAAATAACAGCGGTTTAATTTTAGACTGATAGGATGACGTTTCAACTGCGTATTTTCGGTTTCATGACAACTCAAAATCATGCAATTTTAACACCGCTTTGAAAAGTCATTAAAAATCAAGGTTATTTTTTCTTTCGCTATGAAAAGAGAAAGAAATATAGCCTATAAAATAACCTATCGTGACTATTAACGATTTTTTGTAATTTTTTTGATCACTTTTAATGACTTTTTAAAGAGGGTGTTGATGTTGGATGATTCTGAGTTATCCGGTCATTTAGAAAGACACCCATTCCCGGGTCACGAATAACATGACATTATTTTAATTCTTCCCACGTACAATGATGGATGACTTGTCTACAAGAAGATTGAGCCCGCGTCGCCTGGGAGGGAAACCGACAATTTTTACCACTCCTCCGCTCAACCAACTGACCGATAAAAAAACGAGTGTGCTTTAGACCACACGATTGAAGCAAAACGTCACTAACTTATATCTCGAACTCAACTTCCGTTCGCCTTACCCGCCCGATCACACTTTTCGTGACGCTCTCGTCACGCATTCACCAGCTTACTCCCCAGGTCAAGCGTTTACTTCAAAAACTACTTATGGCCCGGTCAAAATCAGTTGATTTTAAGCACGGTTTGGACGGAATATCGATCATAGAGTGTGGCTTGGAACATGATCCGTTTATAGGTCGCAAGCCTAGATATCGCCTGTTTTACACAGATTGTCTGTGATTGTAATGGAAAAACGTTTTTATTTTCTTTTAAAAACCAAACTTCTGTCTACGTGAATGATATTTCTATGATTTCTACTGTCATGATAGCGATCTTCGAAAATGTTAACGACGGCAGTTTATTTCATGAACCTCAAATATTTTTTGGTGTTTGATTTTTGAAAAAGTTCCTCACTTCAGTCAGCATACGAGTGTCCTAATTTTAATTTTTTTTTTTTTGCCGGAGTTGTACACTATTCATGAAATTAAATGCTGAAAACAGTATTGTACCTGAGAAATGTATTATAAGTTTGAACCTAAGCTGGTCACTTTGAGTTACACCAAGCATATAAATGGGGGACCTGTTCGGAAGATTGCTTCCGTTGAAGGAGACTAGATTTTCAATTTTCGATTTTCAATGTCAGATTTGACATGTGACTGCTAGCGCTTCAGCGTCTAAAAAGGGAACTATTCTCCGGCTTATCAAGACTTGGTAGGCTTTTTCACTGGGCTTTTTAGCCCACTTAAATTTGAGCGAGGAATGTCATACATGGCGACTATACGGACTGACAGATATACCGGGCCTAAATCAAACCATTTGTTATCAAGGCAGTAGGTATGTTAGAGAAATTCCATAAATCGGTTATTGCTCAAATTGGATTTATTTTACCGCATTGGTTGAGCCAACCGCAAAAACTATGAGTAATTTTAACTGCCAACAATAGGCCACTTGCATCACATTTTTTAAAAAAAAAATCCGGTTTAGGCAAATATTCTAAGACATCTGTATTTTTTTTAATCGTATTTTTGAAACCCTGGGGATTTTTTGAAAATTTCAATCCGAAAAATCAGACTATTTTTTATAAACCGGAAAGACGGGACATAATTTTATAGGTGTGAAAAAACGATAATTACATAGCCGAAAATCATTTTAAAAAAAAACGTTTTCCACACGAATGGCACAGGAGAATAACGAGGCATACCAAAAATATTACATCTCATAAATATTTTTTTCCTTGATCCATCTCATTGATCATAAATCATTATAATGTTCAGTGTCTATATTACTATATTCAATGTAATGTACTTGTACTTGTAAATTATAATAATAATAAGAATACTGTAAAATTTTATTTGTTAAAATCAGCACCATAATCATTATACCTCTAAAACACGTACCGACATCATCTTCACGTTCTGAAGAGAACCCTGTACATCATTAAATGTACGGGGTTCTCTTCAGAACATCTGTCAAAAAATGAAACCAAATGATAAGTTCGCAGAGAACAAACAATAAATCGAGTGAACGAATTCAAAAATTCGCCTGAAATCAAAGTGATACCATATAAAAAAATAAATCAGTGTGGAATTTTACAAAATTAATTGGAACATTTTCGGAGACGGGACATTTTCATGTAGTGACGTCACGAGCCCAAATAATGGATTTATTTATTTTAAAAAAAAACTGTACATTTGTAAACAATTTTACTAACATTTTCTTAATCTTAGTAAAAAGATCTATCCACATGATTTTTTCCAAGTTGTTTCATAACGCCGATGGATTTCTTTCGTTTTGTGCTCCGATTGTCATACGAGATCGGCAGGAACCCAGACTTGGGAATTCCGCACAATAAGGGTACCTAACTACACGGTCAACAAGTGACAAGCGCTTTATCGTCAACAAGTCAGTCCGTTGCTAACTACCGATCGTATCGTGACATTTTCACACCACGCCGAAGTGTTATCCATCATATCGTCACATAAAGTATAAATCCTACCGTATTCTTTCGTATATTTTGTGTGAACTCGTGACTCAAACTTTACCGAAGTTCTAACAATCAAATAGAACAATATCGAGCGCTATGGACATCTATGACTATCACCAAGCCAGAAGACAACTACCGTGAGTACCACTTAATTGTGATATACCTTTCTTGTTTGGTGGTTGGCCATAACTCAACGAAATCCATTAGCGTCTTAGCAAGGGTATCCGCAAGGTTACTCTCATCCCCATGCCCCGTGCATGAACATATTGGTTCCGAAACCAGGGAACCTTTAGATAAATAAATTCTTTTATTGACAAAACGAAAGAATGCTATGAAATATTACGTGAATTGAAATGTCATTTCGAAGAACGAATTCAAACAGTGAATCGTAGAATTAGTTTACGTAGTTCTTAATTAATTAACGACCTACCGGGCATTTAAATTATATCGAATTCTATTTTTTAATTCATAACGTTTTCCTGATTAATTCGTTAGTACATTTGTTTATTTAAAAAAAAATGGCTAGTACTTTGCAAGGCTTGCGTAGAAGACGGAACGTTGCCATTAGCAGAATAAACAAGGTGTATGAGGTCGGTCAAAGCGTTTTGCAAGATGCAACCAATTACCCATTATTTTTAGCGTATTATACGAAGTTGCAAAAAATTGTTAATGATTTTGAAACCGTTCACGCTGACATCTTAGCTTTAGATGAGGCAAACAAGGACATTGAAAATCAAGTTCGCGAAGCTTTTGATAATGTTTATTTCAAAATCGTCGTAATTCACAAGGAATTAACGAATCAATCTTTCGAATCGGAGCCCGCGAACATTATCGTACCAAACCAAAACTTTTCAATATTTCATGATCAAGCTGTCATAAAACAAACGTCATCATTTACTTGTGCCATGAATAAGGCAAAACCTGAAATCAAAGGGTCCTTGACTGCGTTCACTTCAAAGTGCGCGTTTTGCAAGGGTATTCACCATATCGCTAAGTGCAAATCATTTGCACTCAAATCGGTTCAGGAACGTGCTCAATTCGCCAAGGCACACCGTTGGTGTCTGAATTGTCTCACGCCTTCTCATTCTCTCACGAATTGCAAATCTGTGTTTGATTGTCAGAAATGTCATCGTAAGCACCACACTCTTCTTCATAGGGAAGACAACATTTCTGCTGAAGAGGAGTACCAACGACCTACCACGTTTGCTATTCAAGGAGCTTCTATTTCAGATCCTCCAGTTCTTTTCCTCGCTAACTTCGGTGACAGATCCATCGTACGTTTGCCTACTGCTCATATTAGCAATCGTGATCCCTCCGGCAGTTTTCAAACGTTTCGTGGGTTGACCGATTCAGACAGTCAAGCACACTTCATATCCAATCGCACTGCCGAGCGTCCAGTCAGCTCTCAGAAAATCCGTGGCTTAGGCCAATCTTCTACAACCGCGTCAGGCGTCACTAATTTCGATGTCGATGTTAAGGGACAAACTACCTTCAACACGAAGTTACTTCCATCGCCAACGATTCAATTCGACCAGTTATCTTGTCATCTGTTCCAAGACATACTTCATGCCGACTCTGACTGTCACAAACTGACAACTGACACAGGAGCGACTGACCTACTTCGAGATGTTGAGATCTTGCCATCTTTATCGAGACCCCAATCTTCATCGATCTTCACCAGCCTTCAGCTATCAATTCACCATTCGGTTGGCTTCCTCTGGATTCGGTTGGTTTTACTACCGATCGTCAAACAAACTCCTTCATCGAAACCAACCAGTATCGTCTTCCAGAAGAAGTCAAGAGACTGAGGGAGTTGGACATATTTCCTCAGTCTTCACAGCCCACTAAACAACGTCGTGACCAAGTGTATCGCATTTATCGCTCACGTGACTTTTCTAGTCAATTTATCGAAACCAACCAGTACCGTCTTTCTGAAAAGGTCAAGAAACTGAGAGAGTTTGACACATTCCCTCAGTCTTCACATCTCACTCCTGAAGAACAACGTGATGAGCAGGTCCATCACACTAATCACTCACGTGACCCTTCGGGACAATTCATCGTAGCCTTACCTTTTGGCGAAAAGGATAAGGATATCGCTTTCCCAGGTTCGCGCGAAGTCTCTTCGCGCATCATCCTTTCAATCGAACGTAAACCGACAGTAAAGCTCAGTTTACGTGAACCGTACTTCGCTTTCATGACTGACTACTTGCACAGTGGTCACATGACACGTGTTCCTGGAAAAGATTTACTCAAGGAAATGCATCACATACTTCGTCATTGCATTCTTCGTCCGGGCACCGTTACCACTACTTTGCGAATTGTCTTCGATGCCTCGGTGACGGAGGTGAATGAATCATCGTCAAATGATGCCTTCCTTATCGTTCCCAAGCTTCAAACAAACATTGCTGAACTTCTGCAAAACTTTCGTTCGCCATCTGTGGTGTTCATTGCTGAAGTACGGCAAATGTATCGCCAAATATGCCCACAAGAGCCAAATCACGCGTTCCAAAGAATATTTTGGTGTCATCAATTATCGGAATCTACCCCGGATTACCCATTACACCCTGTGACTTCTGATATCTCTGCCTTTATTCTGTCCTACCGTATTGTCAGATCGTTGACAGAAAATAATGGTTACGAATTATCACTCACACGATACGCGATCACTTCGGATTCAAATATCGATTCAATCGTCGTCGGCTGTTCCAGTGTGGAACAAGCTCAACAAACGCAATCCGAAGTTATCGAACATACCAAATGAGGTCAACTTGAACTGCAGAAGTCGGATTGTAGCAAACCAAAACTTCGCGCCTACCGAAACTTACCGCCGGGCTACTATCTCACTGATGTAATCTTCAAGAATGTTGATCATTTTCTTACTCTCAGGGTATTGGGATGGAAGTGGAGGCCACCGGATGCTTCACCCGATGATACTCGTCACGGGAATCGTTACACCGACCAATTATCGCTCTTGACAGTTATCGCATCTAATCATCGGCGTCAAGCATCATCGGTTGATAATCCATCGGATATCGCTTCACGTGGCCATTCTCAGGCCGTTCTTATCCGTTACGTATTATGGTGGGCGGAGCCCTCCGGGTTTGTCCAGCCAAACGACTCTTGGCCCATCTCAGATGGCCATTTTAACAAAACTGAACTCCACTCTGAAGAACGAGTTCAATCGTCATTAGTCCAACATGATATATTCTGCTAAACTTTTATTAAACAAATTATATCGTATTCGGAAACTCCAACGTCTTACTGCTTACTGTTATCTATTCGTACACAACTTTCATAACAAAGCCTCTCGTCGTTCGGATTTTCTACTTAATCATTTCGAAATTCGTATTCTATCTTTAACCAAACATTGGACATCACTCTCTACGGAACAGGTGATTAGAATCATTATTAAAAATCTTGTGCTATCGTTACGCTTCGTACTTTGAATGGATCTTCTCTTACAAGACCATTCACCTAATCGTGTCCATTACCAAGGCAATGTGACTAATCATCATCGTTTCGCGGTTCGTTTTATTCTTTTTACGTCTATGTTAATCGTATCATTTAGTTTATTTTCGTCTAGTTTATCTACATCTAGTTATCGTTTAAAACTAGTTCTTCTGCTTCGTCTTCTTTTCATCGACGTTACATTTCATGGCATTCTGCGTTTCGCTTAACGTTCAACTTTTTTTTTAAATACAATTTGCTGTATTTTCGTGGGCGGAATGTTTCATAACGCCGATGGATTTCTTTCGTTTTGTGCTCCGATTGTCATACGAGATCGGCAGGAACCCAGACTTGGGAATTCCGCACAATAAGGGTACCTAACTACACGGTCAACAAGTGACAAGCGCTTTATCGTCAACAAGTCAGTCCGTTGCTAACTACCGATCGTATCGTGACATTTTCGCACCACGCCGAAGTGTTATCCATCATATCGTCACATAAAGTATAAATCCTACCGTATTCTTTCGTATATTTTGTGTGAACTCGTGACTCAAACTTTACCGAAGTTCTAACAATCAAATAGAACAATGTCGAGCGCTATGGACATCTATGACTATCACCAATCCAGAAGACAACTACCGTGAGTACCACTTAATTGTGATATACCTTTCTTGTTTGGTGGTTGGCCATAACTCAACGAAATCCATTAGCGTCTTAGCAAGGGTATCCGCAAGGTTACTCTCATCCCCATGCCCCGTGCATGAACACAAGTCGTTATGAAATCCATGTAAGTGGCCTATTCAGGTGCAATCCAAAGAATACAGATTAAGGTCAGGGCTGACGTATAGTACTTAAAAACACTTATATACATTATTTTAGTTCTGTAAGAAAAGTCCAAAAGTCAAACGTTTGAACTTCCGCCCGGAAAATGTTATGTAGTTTTCTATTCTATATGATTCCGTATCAACTCAATAGCCCTTTAAAAAGTCATTATAAGTAAAAAAAAAAATATATTGCCCTTAACCTAATCTTAAGTAACCTATTTAAGGCTCCACAACCGGGCTCGAAAAGAAGAAGATGGAGAGATACGAAATTACGAATGTTAGAGGAGAGCGCTAACATTTACAGCGACTAAATCGATGCGGAAATTGCGAAAATGTTTAATGAAACACGACTCGTGTAAAATAGAGCAAAAATCTCACGGGGAGCATCTTAAGTATCATTCAAAGAAACATTGTGAATTTTTCACAAATACCATTTATAAGATAATAGCAACAAACTTGTTTTTAATAATTTTTGGAGCATACTTTGCGATTTTTTTCTATCGATGGAATTTCATGGAATTTGCGTTTCGGCGCGGGCAGCATTAAACATTTGAAGTTTTTCAGCTCTTAAAAAAATATATGTTATTTTTTAAGATAATATCTACATATTTCCAACGCCGAAACGCAAATTATTTGAAATTCCCTCGATAGAAAAAAATCGCTCCGAAAATTATTATTTTTACGTCTGTTTCAGTTATTTTTCAATTTATATGTATGAAAAAATTCATAGTGTTTCTTTAAATGTTGTTTTCTACAGCCCCAAAGAGATTTTTGCTCTATTTTAAACGAGTCGTATTTTATTAAACATTTTCACAATTTTCGCTTCAATTTTATCGTTTTAACTAATAGTAGCGCACTCTCTCCAACATTCGTAATTACATATCTCTCCATCTTCTTCTTTTTTCTTCTTCTTCTCTTCGGGGATACGGCGCCTTAAGCCGCGGCATTCCGAATTTCTACCGTTTTATAACATATTTCTCTTGAACACTTGAATTTTTATGTTTCTTAATAAATTTATGTTACTTTTAAAGATAATATCCAGATATAAATTTGCCACGCCGAAACCGTAATTATATGAAATTCCCTCGATAGAAACAAATCGCAAAGTATGCTCCGAAAATTATTATTATTTTTCTGTTATTTTACAAGTTATATGTATTAAAAAAATTGCAGTGTTTCTTTAAATGCTATTTAAGACATTTCCCACGAGATTTTCGCTCATCCCCAAGGTGTCACAGGCCCCGAGGCAAATTGTTTTCCTCGGAGCCTCTGTGCCCCTGTGTGGAGTTATTGTAAAATTTAAAAAAAAATTACCTAGAAATATTTCGACCACCAGATAGAAACAGAAAAAAATTGAGAAAATTACATGTTTAACTCATATTTCCGCTATCAATTTTGTCCTTTACATCAATTTCAATTTGGGAGCCGGATATGGGTACCGCCGCCCCGGGAACCATTTATTGGATAACCAACACTTCTGCCATAGGTCACCCCAAGTAGTTCGCTACGTTTGGTGACTTAGCAGGGGTGCCCGGGTTCATGGTGTGAGATTTGTCCGGGTCTTGGCGGCAGATGCGTCTGCCCACCAGCTGCAAGATAGGCCGGATCGGGAGAGAATGGTTGAGGGAGTCCCTTTGATTCTCCAGCCGTACTCTCTCGGAACATCGCCTTGCACCACAAAGCACTCTTGAGGATGACACAAAACACACGTGGGAGGGATGGATTCATGCGTTCGGCACTCCTGGACACACTGACCCCTAGATTCCTACCCACCTCTCATACCCTTTTCCTTCCCAGAACTTCCTCTCCTTCCTTCTTAAAAAGACCCTCCACACAGCATTCCCAAAGATGACATAGGCCCTGAGGGGAATTATTTTCCTCAGGGCCTCCTGTGTAGGGCTGATGTAAAAAAAATCTCCATGTATATTCCCTAAATATTAAAATAAACCTAATTGTAGGTACTTTAATATACGCAGGTAGTAGTTTTGCAAACTTTTCGTCAGATCTATTCCTTATATTACCACCAAACCGCATCCAAGAAATTTCAATACTTAGAATGAAGACAAATCACTTTGTGTGAACCATAAATTAATACCGTTAATAAATTAGTGGTTTATACAAAGTTATTGTTTATTAGGGAGGTATTTCAAATATAATGGCAAACCGCAAAGTGATCGCTCTCTACGAAAATAAAATTTAGGGGTCGTTTTCGTGATTATAAACTAATAAATTTCTCTAAATAAACAATAACATTGACAGTTCATCCTGCCGACAGTTCATCCCGCCGACAATTCATCCGGCGACAATTCATCCTGCCTGATCATTTTAGAAGATTTTTTCTTCAAGTAAGTATGCAAAGAGGATATACGGCCGTACAACCTAACCTAACCTAATCTAACCTAACCTAACCTAACCTAACCTAACCTAACCTAACCTAACCTAACCTAACCTATTTAGTAAAATTATTCCACTCAAGATGCCTTCAGATATAAGTATATCGATTTTAGTTGTACGGCCGTATATCCTCTTTGCATACTTACTTAACAAAAATCTTCTAAATGATCAGGCAGGATGAATTGTCGCCGGATGAAATGTCGGCGGGATGAACTGTCGGCAGGATGAACTGTCGGCAGGATGAACTGTCGGCCGGATGAACTGTCGCAGGATGAACTGTCGCCGGATGAATTGTCGCAGGACGAATTGTCGGGTCACCGTTCCTGAATATATTTTCTGTCTGTACAGTACATTTTTACAACAATCAAACTTCCTTCCTTTCCTCAAAATGCCTTTCACACAGCATCCCCAAAGACGATATGACATCCCCAAAGCGAACGAAAATAAGAATGACTTTTAGAGTTAACACTTTACCACCGAAACTACAAAACATAAACACTTTCAAAATATATTTATGAATACAACATGGCACAGTGAAAACCGAGGATTTCAGCGGGTATTTGCCACACTTTTTCTCTTCAGAAATTCTTAAAAGTTCGTAAGAACTTTGGCTGCATACTGATATATTTTAAAAAGTTCACATTCTACTTTGGCGGTTTTAATATTTTTCCTGGTAAGAGAATTGTGTGCTTTATATATTACTAGCGACTTCCTGGCATGCTTTGCAATGCCACTTAAATATAGAAATGGTTTCTCCCTGGATGTCCTTTCCCATTCGTCTCCGTTCTCCTTCCGCCTCCCCTTCCCCGCCCCGTAAACCCCCCTATCATTCCTTCCCTGCTGCTAAACTATCTGATCATAGGCGGATTTAGGGGGGGGGCACGTGCCCCCTCCAGACGGTATTTTTGTGTACTGTGGAGATTCCATCACAGTACATACTTAGAAGCAGAAACTGTCTTTATTAAAAATTTGATTTTTCTATTATTTTGACACTTTCATAAATCTTCCTACATATACTTGAACTTGTAACCGTCCGCCCCTTGTGCCCCCCCCCCCCCCCCCCCCCCACCCCCCTCCCCAGAAAAATATCCTGAATTGTTGATTTTTTTGCCCGTCCGCCCCTTGTGCCCCCCCAGAAACAAATCCTGGATCCGCCCTTGTATCTGATATACACTCATTTTTCAAACAATTCACGCCACAAAATTGTATACAAATTTCATAACGCCAGAGCTCACCAAAACTTATAGAAACCTTTCCGGGCGAGCGCACAACAACTCCCCAAACTTTAATCGCAATCGGATGAATAGTATAGGAAATAATTTAATAACGCCAGAGCTCACTACTATATATATATATAAACCATCGTGGGCATGCGCACATCAAAACTCCAAAGTTTCATCGCAGTGGGATGAAAGGTTTAGAACGCGTAAGGGAAAAATAATATGAGTGTGCTTTAAACCACACGACTGAAGTAAAACTTCACTAACTTATATCTCCCTCTCAACTACCGTTCGCTTCGCCCGATCACACTTTTCATAACGCTCTCGTCACGCATTCACCAGCTCTCCCCAAGTCAAGCGTGCGTAAAGAAGTTTTACTTCAATAATAACTTTCTCCTTCGGCGTTCCCCTTCCACCTCCCCCCACCCTCCCGATTCCCCTCCCATCTCCCGCATCCCCCTTCGCCGCCTTCCCTCCTTCCTCATTCCCTCGCTGCCTAAAACTATATAAAATACTAGCAGACCCGGCAACACGTTGCTTTGGCTTACCCAACCTTTATAACCAACGCCATCTGTTAATTTTTTACACATCAAATTCACCACCCGCTTGCCAGCTGCCCGCTGTCCGCTGCCTGAAGTGAATCTTTGAATTTCTCGACTTTTCTCTACTATAATGTGCATGTATTATACATATAAACCTTCCTCTTGAATCACTCTATGTGTTGGTGAAAACCGTATGAAAATCCGTTGCGTAGTTTAAAAGATCTAAGCGCACGTACAGCGGGAGCGACTTCATTTTATACTATGTAAAGATAAAAAATACACAAAAACTATATTCAAACTCGAACGCCACCTATTGTAAAAAATTTTTACAATTTTTTTTTAAATCTTTACATTTTAAGAAACCTTCGTAGGCGTGTTCACAACAACTGACCAAAGTTTCGCAATCGGATGAATGGTACAGGAACGCAAACGGGACAAACAAAGAAAAAATATTTTTTTATATATAAAGATTTATTTATAAAATATAGTTTTCAATACATTTTTAATTAAATTAAATTACCTACATTAAAAGAAAATTTACAAGAAAATCGTATTACTTCAAATTAATTATCAGATATATTTAATATTCTTACAATAAATACATTCTTCACTTAATACTGCCGCGTCATTATAGTTTAACCACCACACTAAAGTAATAAAGTATTTAATTAAAATTACAATAAATAATTATTTCACTATTATACATTTAATTATACAAAACAGAGCTATGAGATGTATGCATACTTAGGAAATAAATCAAAGGAGAGAAGAGCTAAATATGATTCCAGTAAAAAAGAGACAACTATTTATGTGTTAGTTTTGGAACATAAAATTATGAAAAACCAAATGCCTAAATACTTTGAGTGAAATTTTTTTTAATGAAAATATATATGTATATAATTATTCAACCAGAAATGTGAATAGAATTAAATTGCCGTTTCCGAGAAAATCAGAGTTAGAGAACTGCACTAAAAATGAACGATAAAATGCCTGAAAGTCTGAAGATTGAACGAAAAGGTTGTTGTGCTTACTATAAAAATATAATTTTATTTCATGAAATGTTACTTTGTGCATAATGGAATGTAATATTACCTACGAATGTAATATACGAACGAACTCAATAAATAATTTTAACAAATAACTAAGAACCTGTTGTTTCACAGAAATTCAAACTCAACGTTGTCATCAAGTGCCCATACAGCCATTTTGGTTTTGTTGACAGTTGAAAGTCGATTGGATCATTTCAAATTTTGTATAATTTTTAAAACTCTGATATAAACACTGAAAACTCCAGTGACAAGGTGAAACCGGTCTGGTCCCAAATAAATAAGTGGAATAGTAGTATCAACTTTCTGATTAAACCGAAATCATTTTGAAAAGTTAGATTTTGTCGAAATCATCGACTAAAAATTATTTTTCAAAGTTAACTCGGAAAAATAATTAAATCTATAACTTAAAATGATTCTGAATAGTATGTAAGTACCAAATAAACATATAGAACATTTTGTACATAGCTCTTGGTTTCAGAAAAAATGGGAAGAAAATGTGATACATTTACTCAACATTAAATAGTTAACTATTACAATATGTCTTTGGGTCAAATAAATATCACTATGTTGAAGTCATAGGTATTCTAAATAAGAGGGCAATTTTATGGTTAAGGCGATCCACTAGTTCAGGAAAAAATCGAAATCAGAATTCACGCCCTTTATGGGAGGAGTTTAAAAATACTTGAGAAAAAGCTTTTGGAAAGGTTGGAAAAGGTATTTGAGAGTTTTGTTTTTCAGGTTGATTTCGTAAAGGCCTGTAAAAAATATTAATTCCTATTTTACACATTGTTTATTGTAATAAAACGGAAATTTAAAATTGATTTCACGAAATCAAGCGACGCGGAGTGACGCGTCCATCTCCCGCTGAGTTCGGGGCGTGACTGAGGTTTTGCGACTATGGCGTCAACAGTAGTTCTTCGGTGGACGCCATACGGTTCACTTTGAAAAACCGAATACATCGACTAGCGGCCGTATTGTAAAATAACAACGCGAAAATGCATATTTTATTTTATTTTGGGAAGATTGGGTGTAAATATCAACTTTTTTTGCGATCATTATAAAATAAACTGAATTTGCCACATTATACAATGAAACCATAACCGAAAAGGGGTTTATAAATAGGAGAGTTTGGACTTGAAAGTGTGTTTTTTAGACCGTATACTTTATTTTTTTATAGGCTTATTAAAAGTTTTATAAAAAAAATGACCGATATTTTTAAGGGCCAAGGTATGTTCTACACGCAGTATTTAATTGAAGCATCTACAATAGAGGTGGGTAAGTTCTGCATTTTTCCGGAAGCCTCCGAGACTTGCTTCCTTTTAAAAGTACACGAGTTCTAGGAGCAGGTCCCGGGTCCGAGTTCTTAGGTGCGGACTGGGCACTGGGTATTGTTGCGGCGCACCGAAACGGGTTGCGCACGGGTTCAAAGAACTCGGAACCAGGACCTACTCGTAGAACCCACACGAGAACTCAGAACCCCGGAGTCGGACAAGACCCGTACGAGAACAAGGACCCGTCACCCGTGCAATGTAGGTACATTCAATGTATCTACACTGCACGGTCTTTTATTGAGAATTTAAATAAGTAAATTAATAAGCTGTAATGCTTTACTATAAACTATTATTTTATAATGCACGTCACCCGTTGATTAACGATACCAGATAAGACGCTCTAATTAAAAACTACTCCGTGCCTAGCCGAAGGGGTCACGCACGTGTGTGTCGATCAACGAACAGCGATCGAATGAACGCCCAGCGCCCAGCTCGTGACGTGACTCAAGGGGAAGTGTCATAGTTGGCCGGCCGCGGGTAGCGGGGAGTGTCGGGAACTCACCGAGACCCGCGACTCATGAGTGGAATGGTGAGTGACGCCGGACCGTGGATCGCGGAGCAAGCCGGCGCGGCGGCCACGGGGTGAGTCAGGAATGTAGTAGTTCGCGGCGTTCGCGCGAGTCCGGGAGTGGGCGAAATGAATGGATTGTGTCGCGATTCACGTAGCTTGGAACAAGGCGCTTGGGTTTAAAGGAACCCGGGACTTGTATTCGAGTGCGGTTTTCGCGCTTCGGCGTTGAGTTGCTCGGACCGCCGGAGGATTACCGCCGGATTTATTTGGATGCGGAGAGTACTGGGACTGGGCCGGGTTCTCTGGGAGTAGTCGATTTGAAAAAGGAGTGGGAGTAGGAACCGCTTCCCGCAAAGGAGCGGATCACATGAGCCCATTCCAGCTGAACTGACACATCGCTAATCTACAACACTTCTAAGCGATCAAATTTTCAAAACAAAAACAAATGATTTTGTATGATTTTGCATTATTTACTATGGCTTCATCTTAATATGTTTTCTTTGTTTTGCATTGTTAGTTCCTATATGTTATTTATATCACAATGTTCATTTATTTATTTATATTATTATATTCTTATACCGGTTTTTACAAATATTATATTTAAATAACATAGAACCCATGCGCTAACATTAGTTATTGTTATTATTATTGAGGTATGTTTTTAGAGCCTTCTTATAACTACATATATCTTCCTTCTTATAACTACGTATATCCCGTGCAGTTGAACACATCTACCATTTCTGAAAAAAGTATTGCCAACTGCATGCAATCTAGGTACAAGCGCATAATGTACTGGTATTTTTGTTGCTATTAAAAAGAATTTTAGATCGAGTAGTTCTTGTTGGTATATGGAAGGTAAATCAGGGCTGTCAGTAATACCATCAAAAATTTAGTCTATAAATTAATATAAGTGTTTTTCGTAAATAAATATAATAGCAATAAGTATTACACATTCTTGCCCATTATTTTACTCATCCATTGCAATCAAATATTATTTAGGTTATGGTTAAACAGAGCTCCACAATTCTAATAATGTCTGGGACATGTCAAGCCATGTTCATCGTCATCGGTCGGTTGTGGCACGGACATGTTGTGGTACCACAAGTAGACGTCTTGCAACGCTTGTCGAACCGTACAGACGTGCGGTTGGGATCACGGCGCGGTTTCGTAGCGCAGCACTTATCGGGGATGTGGAAATGACGTCTGGATTGTCTGATAACAAAGCCGCCGAACGATGATAATAATGACTTGTAATATTATTGAGGTCGATATTAATGAGCTGTAAGACTGTATTGAGGTCGGTAATACAGAGACACAAGTTTTTTTTAATTACAAATCAGAACTTCTTTGAGATACTAATGATAAAGGGTAATTGATTTGACGTAGTAAATACGAAAAGGTACCTAAATAACGAATTCAATTGAATCATTTTAAAGCATAGTAAACTAACTCACTTTGTGCAATTCCTGAGTTAGAGCTTGAAATGGGGGCTCCAAATCATAATCTAGCTCTGCCAGAGAGAACCAATCAGAGAAAAACTGTCTATGATTGGTCGAGACCAAAGATATTCAAATACAGAATAGATATGCTATGGTGTCCGCGCAACTGTCGCCGGACTACGCGCTAATTAGCGTAGTTTTCATACAAAAAGAATTTGTTCATTTCGTTGATTTTTTGAAAATGTGCATTAATATTGGTTAACAATATATTTTGAATAAGAAAATAATTCGTTCATTTAGTTTAACGTTCGTTTGGTTAATTCCTTAATTATTTGTTCTTTTAGTTTATTTGTTAATTGGTAAACAATATCGGCGACACCCGGAAGCGCAGACCCACATAGTAAAAACACCAGATAGCACATCTATTTATATTCCAATATCTTTGTTCGAGACAGTATTTCTCTGATTGGTTCTCTCTGGAAGAGCTAGATTATGATTTAGAGCCCTCTTTTCAAGCTCTAACACAGGAATTGCAAAAACTGAGCTATTTCACTATGGTTATGCGATCCAATTGTAAGATCATGTTTGTTGAGGTCGATGATATGTAGTTTACAGTTCTTTATTCCCCGAATTAGTCTTTACTTTACTTGAGTTGATTGATTCAATGTAGTATTTCAAATGACTTTGTAGGAAATTGAAAATTTATGCGAATAATTTAATGATGGTCTTACGTTTTCAACCATTGTGATCTTTGAAGCGTTTTAAAAACCAGATTTTAAATATCATGCACATCACATATATGGCTTCATATTTTACAAATATTGAATAACCAATCCAGCGATGGAGATATTCGTGTGTTCGGTTAACGATTCGGCCGCGCCCATTACGAAAAACATACCTCCAATGAGTATATTGCTTGCTGCGGTTTAATGTCAATGAATCCACGCAGATTTTAAAATGCTTATCCCATATTTTTAGGATTTATAAAAAAAAAAAAAATCATCTACCCATATTTGGGTATTGCACGAGTGGAAGGAAATATAATATTACCTATTTAATTTTTAAAATAGCCGGGAGGCATGTACGTA
Organism: Limnephilus marmoratus; assembly: GCA_917880885.1. NCBI lineage: Eukaryota > Metazoa > Arthropoda > Insecta > Trichoptera > Limnephilidae > Limnephilus > Limnephilus marmoratus. Next base: position 14,894,843 of record OU862922.1, read on the forward strand.
ACTCTTGATTGTTTATGGTTTCTGATATATCTACACTTGTTAAATTATTGTGCAATCGCTGTTCCATACGTGTTGCTTTTTTAATTTTATTTTATTTTTGTTGATAACTTTGTCAGCGATGGTCTCTCCGTCATTCGGTTACGGAACACGTGTCGTATCCCTGTTGAGGTGTTCTTTTGCAGGTACACTCGTTTAGGCGTGGACTGACTGCAGACTAATATCTGTAGCACGTGCAATCTCTGTCACTGGACGAGCCTGTGAAGAACCCTAGGGCCATGCAGTGCTTCACACATTCCTCGAGTCTCCACGGACATGTTGTTCTTGTACAGCGTACCGACACCTCTCCATCTTCTGAAAATAAAAATAAAACATCATCAGTTTGTGAAATGGAAGATTTATTATTGTTGTGTCACTTGTTCAAAGAGTTTTGCCTTGCTGAAAAGAATGAGGTTTCTCCTGCTGTTTAAAAAACGAAGGTTACTGACTTCTAGCGTAACATTTCGAAGCTAGTTTATTATTGCAGATTTCCTACTTGCAACGGATAGTTGCACTGGAAAGTAATAGTTGATAAAGCAGATTCCTGTATATCACAGTATTACATTGGTATGTCATTCGCCATTGTTTATTTTGTTTGTGTGAGTCGTTTTTTGGTTATAAATAATGTGTTCTTTAGAGAAAAACGCTTCTTATCTCTTGAAAACAGCTAGAATCAACTAGTTAATGGTCTGAAGACCAAATTAGTGTTTTGTCGGGTCGGAAAAAATATTATTATTGTAACATGTGCTTATAAATGAATAAATAAGTTGTAATTCGCCAGTGAAGAAATATTGTCTTTATTGAAGATCTTCTGCCACAAAAAACCAAACTTAACACCTGCAATGAAATGTCAAGTATACAAATGAATCAATACAAGTATATTAATTAGAGCACGCCAAGGACTTTATGAATGGGTCTCTTCAAGACTCATGTTTACTCCTTCCTCTCCACACAGCATCTTCAAAGATGACCATAGGCTCTGAGGGAAATTATTTTCCTCAGGGCCTCCTGTATGGAGTTAAAAAAAAATCAGGAATTTGAATCCGCGACATTCGGATTGCTAGTCTATAACTTTACCCCTCGACCACGGAGGCCGTCCACAAATTATTAGACGATTTACTGCGTAGCTAGGGTTGTGGAATTAATCCCTCCAAGCTAATGTAATGTGGGTCAAGAAGGTATACCACAGGACAGATTTGACATCCTGTTTAGTCATGTGTATTCAGAGATTACATTACATGTATTACAATGACATGTAGTGCAATAATGTATTAATAGTGATCGCTACATGAATGCATTACCAATATAAGTCAAATATATATTTATTTTTTTTTTTTTGCTCGGTAAAACCTGAAATTGTAATATTTAATTAAATGAAGACAGTATTATATACTATACTAGCAGAATCGGCCACAGATTGCTGTAGCTAACGAAACACAACGCCATCTACTGACAACGCCATTACCCAACCTTTATAACCAGCGCTATCTATTAATTTCCATGTATATCAAATCCACACTGCCCTCTTACCAGCCCGCTCCCTTTATATATATTGTATATTTCAACCAATTTACTCAAAACCTTGATAAATTATATACGTAAACCTTCCTCATGAAGCACTCTTATCTATTGGTGAAAACCGCATGAAAATCCGTTGCGTAGTTTAAAAGATCTAAGCGTACAGGCAGCGGGAGCGGCTTTGCTTTATATTATGAAAAGATTCATCCTCGACTTGCAGAAAAATCAATAGATGTCGCATATTAAAAATAAAAATGCATAAAAATTTATCCAAGACACTATCTAGATAGCATTTAGTTCGGGTTTTAACCTTGCAATCGTACATAAAGAAAGCAGCTAATAAAATATGCGTTAAGAAAATGAAGATAATATTGGTAGTTTTTAGTCGAAGCATGATTCTGAATCGGATAGGGACACATTAGCTCAGTTGGTAGAGTTGCGCCCCGGCAAGGGGAGATCGTGGGTTCGAATCCCAGATGTGACCTATCTTTTTCTGATTTTTCTGTTTTCAGATTTTCGATTGAGTTTCGCTAATATTATCTTCATTTAAATAAATTTATTTTTTGATTAGAATATTAAAAAAATTGTTGGTTTCAGGCACCATTTAGAAGCAATAAAAAACTAACTTTAGACAAATTAAAGATTCGTAAATTAATCATTTTCTGTCGGAGTAATTAAAAATATTTTATCAAATGCAAATAAGATGTCTGTCAATATTCTATATCTTAGGTTAGTTCTAATATTCTCCTGACGAAGGAAGGGTTCTTCCGAAACCGGTAGAGTGTGAATAAAATAAAATTAAAGTGGTCTACAACAAATTTATATTTTCCTTTTTTTTTCAATTTTTTTTTTAAAAAGAATGACAAACATTCCCGGCTTGCGAATAACCCAACAATATTTGAAAATCTCCTAATACCACCACAGAAAGCCGAAAATGTTGCTTGTGTCGTGATGGAGAACTTACCCGGCCGAGGAATCACGCGACGACGCACAATGATTCGTTTCATACAAGCTAGACGCTAATAAGTGACTTTTGAATTCCCAAACAATGAGGTCATGGTGACATTACCAGGTAGACAGGATAATAAATGCATGCTTAATTGGGGTGATTAGTGCACGCATTTATTCATACCAGAGGCCTAAAGTCGGATAATGTGTTTTGAAATTATCATTTGCATTTATTCGCTCGTTGCAGCTCGACGTTTAAAATTGTGTACGTCGTTTGAAAAGTGTTTTTTTTTCGGTTCTGTAAAATGGAAGCTACTTTGGAAGGTATGTTTTAAAGTTTTTTCTTAATACTTTAGTGTAAATAATTTTAGTTGTTTTTTAAATAATAAATAAGTTTTGTGTTTTTTTTTTGGCCTAAAAAATTTTAAATTTCTATCTTTTCGACAGTTTATCTCAGAGAGTATATCAAAATCGCAAAAAAAAAATTCTTTTCTTTAAATAGTACAACTAATGTTCTATTCATATCAGTTTCGATATTAATCCACACCAATCCACATTATTACTATTTTTTCATTTTACAGGAACCACATACGAGATTTCCAGGCTGGAATTGTTCGTGATATGGAAGAGTTTGCCGAAGAAAAAAAAGGCTTGAGGGAATGTTTAACAAAATTTTAAGTACATTTGAACTTGATAAGCTCAGTGCAAGTGGTGAAAAAAAGTTAAAAAACCAAATAAGGCTTATATCTTTGAAAATAAGCCTTAATTTGAGCGGAATTTTAGCAATTTATTACACTCAAAATACACTTTTTTTTACTTTTTACATATAATTGTTTTATTATAAACCTCAAATACTCTATTAACACATTATTTAAAAATTATTAAAAAAAATAATAATAATAATTAAAAAAACGAAAAAAAAAAATATTATTTTTAACACTAATTTTCATAAAATTAGTGTTGACTACACATCAATAGAGGGTTAAAAATACTGTAATCATGTGTTAGAGTTTTTAGCGTCTAGCATGTATGAAACGAATCACTGTGCGACTCCCAGGTGGGACCCAAACGTTTTATTGTATTTATATAGGTTTTATTATTTATTTAGTACGTGATGTTAACTTCCTTTTTACCACTAATGTCACCAGCAAAACTGATAAAGCCAACCGCAACTGGGCACTCTGGGCAGGTGGCCTCATACAATAATTTGTGGTCAACACTTCTGTGGTAGATAATGTTATGTCGATTCCAATTTTCGCTTTAGGATATTAATGACGCATTCGTTTGAGTTGGATCGACCTACTTAAGAGAGCGTTCGCCAAATAATACTTATCAAATATTATCGCTATGTTTGATAATTAGTACAAAAATGAATTATCTCATTCATGCAATGTGGTAAAACGTATTATTTGTACCAGTTCATTGATAAAAATAATGATCAATGGTTCAAAGAATTATCTACATCATGTTTTGTCTTTATTATTGCTTACTGCCCGTAGCAAATGGTTATGAGGCTAAAGGAAAGTTTGTAAGGCTGAAGGAAATGTTGTAAGTTGTAAGGCTGAGGGAAATGTGTGTTGTAAGGCTGAAGGAAATTTTGTAAAGCTGGGGGAAATTTTGTAAGTTGTAAGACTGAAGGAGATATTCTAAGTTGTAGGGCACAAGAAAATGTAAGGCTGAAGGAAATATTGTCAGTTGAAATGCCGAATGAAATGTTATAAGGCTGAAGGAAATGTTGTAAGGCTGAAGGAAATATTGTCAGTTGTAATGCTGAATGAAATGTTATAAGGCTGGAGGAAATGTTGTAAGGCTGAAGGAAATTCGAAAAGCTATGGAGACTGAATATAGTGCTGGGAAGTTGCTTCTATTCAGATTTCGCAACTATACATTGATAACACTAAGCGTTTGGTTTCTGAATGGTGGTGGTATATTTTGTAATGTTGTACGAAAAAAACCTTCTAAAATAAAAATAAAAATTATATACTTTTAATCTGACGATATCCCTCTTGAACCCTCGACCTCCATGTTTTGAAACAAGGAGCTTGCATCTTTGCCATGATGGGGGTCTTTATCATTACTATCGTTCTTATAATACGAACGCGGAAAAATGACAAAAGTGTACATTCAGATCAATTTTCTTACTAGTGGACACTATTACCACGCAAATATTACTAATTAATATACGAGTATGTACATACTCCCCCACATATTACTTTAAATAAATGGTACTTCTCTCAAAACATCAATATTTAAAAAAGATCGCTTGTATTATTGGAAAAAAAATCTTTAGCACTTTCAACCCTTTATATTTCTACCCTTACAAATAAGTCCCGTTATATTATTTAAAGAGATTTAAAATAAAATAAAGTGAAGTACTCACCTAAATCAGACGGTTCATCGTTCTGCATTTCGTTCAACGCCATGTGATGCTTGTGAACCGGAGACGCCAGACTCGTGAACTGAACCAGCAGAAACGAAAAGAACAAAAGAAGGAATGTAATCTTCATTTTTCACACTTGAAGGTTTTAACGCTTAAGCTACGAACTTGAAGAACCACTTGGACTGACGCTCACTTCGGCTTACGCTGCAACCTGCACTCGGCGCGCCCTGAACTGTACTGATAAACCCACCAAACACATTGTTATTTTATAGCTTAAAGGATTGGAAAAACCACCAAGTGTTTTTATTTATACCATTCGGGGAACCACTAACAGATATCAATTACTACGTAATAATTAGCTGGGTTTTAACAAAGTCCATAATATTATGACAACGAGGTTTTTAATCTGCAAAGCTGGCTCGTCTAGATGCAACTGAAGCTTTTTTCTCATTTGTTTTCTGTTTGTTTTGCTGCTATATTTTACTAGATAACTTGGCAGATAACGCGTAGTTATATAGCGAGTGATTAAAACAGTCATCGGCCTTCCCTATCGCTTGACCTAGAGATAAACTCTTTTCATGGAAAGTGTATTAATCAAGACAATTTTATTTTTTATGCTTAAAGTAGGGTAAAGGAATATATTAGGTATGCTCAACCCGCGTTTCATGAAAGCTAACAACAATACGTATTAACTTTCAACACAATTTATAATTTATTTTTATTTTTAACTTTTATGAGTAAAATCTCATATTATAATGTTTAATTAAATAAAGACAATATAAGCGAAACTCAATCGAAAATCTGGAGACAGAAAAATCAGAAAAAGATATTGGCACCTCTGGGACTCGAACCCAGGACCCTTTGCTTACATGGCAAGTGCTCTACCAACTGAGCGAAGATGTCTATATTCAATTCGATCCCTTTTAACTGTATCAAAACGACTAACAACTTTTTTTTTTTTACAGTGAAAACCGCACAAGAATCTCAACTGCTCCCGTCTGGAGCCAGTGAGACTATGGCATCCCTAATTGGGGTATGTTGTGAGGCTGAAGGTAGTGAGGAGGGGAAGGAGGTGGGGAAGAGGAAGGTTGGGAAGTACCTGGCTATTCAGATCTGGTCACTAAACACGGCTAAAGCCATTTTCAAGCAACGTTTCAATTCTGAATGGTGGTCTTACACCAGGGCGATACTAATAGTATCTTCCACTCTGGAACATGCCGCAAATATACTATATATTATTTTAAATGAATTAATTGTGAAATAACACAAATTAATCAAATAAAATTTGTTTGCGCATGCCGGGTTCGAACCCGCGACCTCCGGAATGTGAGTCAAGAGTCTTAGCCACTGGACTACGGAGGTCGTCTACCAACTAACGACTACCAACATTCTCTTCGACTAACAACTACCAACATTATCTTCATTTTCTTAACGCACATATTATTGGCTGCTATCTTTACATATGATTTCAAGATTCAACTCGAACTAAATGCTATCTAGATAGTGTCTGGATAAATTTTTAACCATTTTATTTTTAATACGCGACATCTATTGACTTTTCTGCAAGTCTGCAAAATCGAAAATCTGGAGACAAAAAAATCAGAAAAAGATCATTATGTTTTTTGTTTGACTTCATTCCCTATCTTCCAAGAGAGGAAGATCCCTTTCTTGAAAATCATGCTATTTTCTTGTTCGTGGGTAACATACCTTCAAGTTTTTTCTTTCAACTATTTTCAAGAAAGAAGTAAAATTATTTTAACGAAATACGATCGCGTTGAGAATTCGCTGAGAATTGCAACCTCTTTCATTGAACTAGATAAAAGGATACCTCCGTTCGTAGAATAATATAATGATCTTAGGTAAATATTATAATATCATTGGCATTGATGGTCAAAATGTGTGACTTCGATGACGTGGTTTCTTTTCACGTTACGTAACACGAGAAATCCCCTGACTGGAAGGTTGTTTAACTATGAATCTACGTCATTCCGTCAGATGTGAATTTTTGGGAGGCGCAAAAGAAATATTATAAGAACGATAGTAATGATAAAGACCCCCATCATGGCATTGATGCAAGCACCTTATTTCTAAACATGAAGGTCGAGGGTTCAAGAGGGATATCGTTAGATTAAAAATATGTAAATTTAAAATTTAAATTATATAATTTTTTTTTTTATTTTCATTTTAGAAGGTTTTTTTTCGTATAACATTAAAAATATACCACCACCTTTCAGAAATTAAACACTTCTTGTTATCAATGTGTAGTGGCGAAATCTGAATAGAAGGAACTTCCCAGTCCCATATTCATCTCCTTAGCTTTTCGCATTTCCTTCAGCATTACAGCATTTTCTTCAGCCTTACAACTTAAAACATTTCCTCCAGCCTTATAACATTTCATTCAGCATTACGACTGACAATATTTCCTTCAGCCTTACAACATTTCCTTGTGCCCTACAACTTAGCATATTTCCTTCAGCCTTACAACTTACATTTCCTTCAGTCTTATAACATTTCATTCGGCATTTCAACTGACAATATTTCCTTCAGCCTTATAACATTTCCTTGTGCTCTACAACTTAAAATATTTCCTTCAGCCTTACAACTTACCAAATTTCCCCCAGCTTTACAACATTTCCTTCAGCCTTACAACATACAACATTTCCCTCAGCCTTACAACTTACAACTTTTCCTTTAGTCTTACAACATTACCTTCAGCCTTACAACCATTTGCTCTGGCCAGTAAGCGATAGTAAAGACAAGACATGATGTAGAAAATTCTTTGAACCATTTATTATTATTTTTATCAATGAATATTTCCTTCAGCCTTACAACTTACAAAATTTCCCCCAGCTTTACAACATTTCCTTCAGCCTGTAATATTTTACCAGCTAATAACTAACCATCACGTCGTTTCCCCGCAGGGGTAGGCAGAGAGGACAAACCATTAAACAACTCGTTCTTGGCGTTGGCCCACACCCTTTGCCTCGTTCACATTCATACATCGTCTCATGCAAGCTCTTCTATTATTCTGACTCTTGACATGGCCCAACTCAAGTATCTGATTCATTTCTTCTGCCATTCACATTTGCGTCATATATTCTCCTTACACAATTTTTGTCGTTCATTCGTTCATGCCCAAACCATCTGAGCGTCCCTTTCTTAATCGTTGCTCACACGATCATATGTGGTTTTACTACACATACGCCTCAGGGATTTCATTTCTACAGCATTTAGTCCAACGCATTGCTAATAATCATCTCCTGCCTTCCAGTTTGTGAGTGACTATGAGTTTTTCAAGGTTCCAGTTCTCAATTTGGCGAACAAATATCCAAAGTATCATACTTGTAAGATACTTTACGTTGTATGTAGGCAGACAGTTGATAGACTATTTGTATATCTGGCTCCTCCGGAATAGAATAAAATAATAGCTCCTACAATCTGTAACCTTATCCCTGAAAACCTAAAAACGTTGAGTCAACCCCATTCCTTTAAAAAACAAATAACGAAATGGATCCTTACACATGGAATACATTACAATTTTAACACCCATTCACTCTACACTCTATCAATTTAATCACCTTTCAGACAAAACATAATATATCTCTATTTTCTAAATTAGCGGCATTGTATGTACAAGATTAATTAGTGTGAACTATAGCTAACAACTCCTCAAATTTTTCATTTTTTAATAATTCTCTAACTTCTCCATCTTCTTGTAACCCAATCTAACTATAAGTATATCATTTTCTTATTATAGAAGATCTGTGTGCATAGTATTAAGAGCAGGCAAAACATAATATATCTTTATTTACTATCTAAGCAGCATTATATGTATAAGACTGATTACTGTGAACTATATATATCAATAATTCCTTAATATACTAATAATAACTTATCTTTTCAAATATTCTTTAACTTCTTCTCCTTATTCTTGTAATCCAATATAACTACATAAACTCTCTAACTGTAGAAGAATTTGTGTGCATAATATCAATTAGTGAAAAACTTCAACCTATACTAATGAATGTATATCCACAAACTGTAAACTTCACCCGCCATAACACAGGGTCATCCCTAGCATGGAGGGTGAAATATCACAAAAAAACTATATGTACTTTCGATAATTCATGTATTAAATAAATAAATAAATATAGATTAGGCTAAAAGTTTAGACACAGTAAAATAATAATTTGTAAATGAAACGCATATGACAATCTGTTTTGACTGTTATTTTGAAAGTAAATTACATTTTCTCCTGCGGCCCAGTTGACCGAGATGTTTGTACAATTTAAAACCAGCTTAAATAAGTAACATAGAATTATTTATTATTCTCCCGACCGTGACTTATAAAATAAATCTTAAAAAGCATTTATCTTCAATGGCGGGGAAGACGGAGCCAGATTTGATGCAGTGGAAATGCGGAGATAGCCCGGCAGCAGGAGCGGAATGTGGGTTAAGGACGACCAGAGCAGAATCAGGGCGTGCAATACCATTTTTTTTAAATCGGTTTACCGGTATGACTAAAGTCCACTACCGGTAAAAACTTTAACTTTTTTTTAAAATACATTAACGTATCGATCCTTTGGATTATCGCATGACGTTACTGCGACAGACGGAACCTTGTTACACCAAAAGTCGATTTGTAAAAAAATAAAAATGTATGTTTTAAACTACGACATTTGCAGTGACCTAATTGCTACAATAATGCACATACACTCAATCTTGCTAGCACCAACTCTAATTTGCACAAGTAAGCATGTACGTAACGGCAAAACGTTATATCATAAAGAAAGAAATCGTTTCTTCCTGCCCGTCCTTTCCCATGCGTCCCCGTTCCCGCTCCCGTTCCCCTCCCGCGTCCTCTTTTCCTCCCGCCTTCTTCCTCCACCTTCCCGCCTCCCTTCATCCCGCGAACCCACCCGGCCCGCGTTTACTTCCGGCGTTTCTTTTCTACCTTCCCTGCTTTCCTCCCTCCCTCGACCCCCCCACGAATTCCCCCTTCTTCGTTCCCTTCCCACCTCACGGATTCCCCTCCCCCTTCCTCCTTCCCTCCTTGCCACTAAACTATATGAAATACACACATTTTTCAAACGACTCGCAAATTTTGCAAATTTCATAACGCAAGAGCTCACCATTATATAGATAGAAACCTTCGCAGACGTGCGCATAAAAACTCACTGAAATTTCCTTACAATCGGAAGAATGGAATAGGATATAATTTCATAACACCGTAGCTCACCATTACGTTATATAGAACCCTTCGCGGGCATGCGTACATAAATCACCAAAGTTTCATCGCAATCGATTGAACGATTTAGAAATGCATAAGGGACAAACAAAGAAACTTAAAATTTTTATACATAAAGATTATAACATCACAAAATACTTCGTTTGAACAAATAAATAAAAATTGTTTTACTATACCATAAGTAATTTAGTACAAAGTTGCCTTCAAAGATAAGTATGTGCTGTTTTTACCGCATTACCGGTAACGCCATTTCTCGGTAACTTTGCACGCCCTGAGCGCGACGGTTGACCGAATTCGGAAAGAGCCTTGCGGAGAGCGTTTAGAGGAGACTAATAAATAATTATTATTATTTGCCCGAATCTTAAAGCGGATAAAAACAGACAGAGATTAAATAAATAACTTCGTCGTATAAAAATATTGACAAATAAAAACGAGAGATAACTTAAGTTATTATAATTTATTGAACAAATGTAAACTTTTCGTTTGTGGGGCAGGTCATACATTATTAGACAAGTAATAAGACAAGGTAAAAGTAAAGTAGTCGGCATCGCGTTTGGGTCCCACCTGAGGGTCGCGTGTTCGATTCCTCGGCTGGCTAAGTCCTCCATCACAACATAGGCAACATTTTCCGCTTAGTGTGGTGGTAATAGGAGATTTTCAAACGTTGTTGAGTTATTCGCAATCCGGGAATGCATGTCTTTCTTTTTAAAAAAATGTAAACGAAAAAAAAGAGTAAAAATGAAAAATATGAGAAAATAAACTGAAAAAATATTAAACACTAAAATGAATGCAAGCAAACGTTTACAGAGGATATTTCACCGTTTCCCGTCTCCAGGGGCCATTAGGGGGGACTCCATCCAGGCAGTCATGGCAGCGATAATCGTATTGGACCGATGCGTTTAACACTAACTTTTATAAATTCTCAGCATTCATTAAAAAAATAACACTCGATCGATTTCCACATGTTTAACTGAAAAAATAATATTTCATTGCTTTCTATAGGATTTATCTTTTTTTTAATTCACCACATTTCCTCTTTTACTTTTAGCAGTTCGAATTTAAATATTTATAATCACTTCCTGAAAGATACAATTGACACCCATTAATATTTAAATGTAAACCTTCGAATAAACAAAAATTTTAACAAAACAAAAAACGACTTCAAAAAATGCACTAAAAAGTAAAAAAATAATTTCGTATTCTTCTACAACTTCATAATCAACTTACTTTTTCTAATCATCAATATGTAGGTACGATTGTTACTTTTGGAATCGGTGTCAGTCAAGGTAGGTTTGTAACTACATACATAGTTATAGGTGAGGTGTGCTTGTATCGCACAAGCGACTTGACGAGGCGAAAGGCGAGAGCGGAGCCGCGGCGGCGCGGGGAGCTGTCAAGTGAATCCGCCGGGCCGGGTACCTTTGCTGACACCGACTCCAAAAATAACAATCGTACCTACATATTGATGATTAGAAAAAGTAAGTTGATTATGAAGTTGTAGAAGAATACGAAATTATTTTTTTACTTTTTAGTGCATTTTTTGAAGTCGTTTTATGTTTTGTTAAAATTTTTGTTTATTTTTTGATTTTAAGTGAATCTGAAGTACACTAACTAATTTGTCTGAATATGGGTAAACCTACTAAACGTACTGCTCATATGAGACAGACATAATTTGACCATAGCGACGATAAGGTCAAATTAAGAGATTCGGCCGAGTTTCGTTAATTTGTCATGGATCCGATAATCAGAACCTAACCAAACTCTCATCAAATTACCCTTGAAGTACATCCTTTCCAATAAAAAAAGAATCATCGAAATCGGTTGGCGTGATATTGAGTTATTCGTCCATTTGTCGCGCACATACTTATGCAAATTTAAGACTTATATGGTTTTCTCATGGATGCTATTGTCGGAACTGGACCAAATTAAAATGGGACCACACGGGAAGCATCAGCTTTCAAATAAAAAAAGAATCATCAATATCGGTTCACCCAGTCAAAAGTTCTGGCGTAACAAACATAAAAAAAAATAAAATAAAAAAAATAAATAAAAAAATACAGTCGAATTGAGAACCTCCTCCTTTTTGAAGTCGTTTAAAAATTTCACTTAACACTTTTTGTAGATTTAAGTAAGAAGATGCACTTTATCAGAATTGTTTACATCAGTTGGAGGTATTGTTGTGTACTTTTGTAGCATGGTTCTAAATTTCAATTTATTGTTTTTTTATTGGTCAATTACAAACATATTCATCACTGTCATATATGAATTTATAAAGACTGTTTATAACGCTAATAAATAAAATAAAATAAATATTCTTGGATTGGCGCAATCTGCGCCACAAGCTTCCCACGCAGTGGCGGAGAAGTGATCTGAAAGTGTGCACTCGTCCCTCCAGGAACAGAAGGTTTCCGTAGCACTGCAGTATCTCGGTAAGCGGAAAAGTTGGCGATAAGCGTTAATTTTTTTATGTCAGAACCAGGGCTGGGCAGTATTTGAATTACTTGTAATTGAAATACGTATTTGAAATACAAATACGTGTTTTGTATTTGTATTTCAATTACTTCCTAAAAATGTATTTTGTAATTGGTATTTCAATTACCTGCTGCTGAGGTATTTTTTAATTTGTATTTCTAATACTTATGGCTTCAAAATACATTTAGCGATCTTAATAATGACAATGAAAAATAAACTGATAGACAATACACATACTAAAAACGCTAAAATCCTGTACTATAGCACTCTTACTAATGATTATTTTTAGTTCTCTTATCATTGCTTTATAATGTACTGTATATTTTTTTTATGTCATGCTAGTTATTATTATTGTCCTGGGCTATAAAAATGAATCCTTGATTCCCTTGGTCACGCCATAACTTCAGAACGACTTTACCTTTTTCATTCATTTTTTTTAAGCTTTCTAATACTTCGTACAAGGTTCTTACGGAAAGAAAAAATCAGAAAATTACGCAGAAAATTGGATAATTTCAGAAAATTTAACAACTATTTTAACTTCGCACGTTTGACAGGTCACGCGTTTGATGAAATTGAATTTAGCAGGCACCTGTTTTTTTTTTCTAACAAAAGAATTGTGTATCAGCCACCCTTAGATATGGGCACTTACGACAATTTATTGCAACCAAAGGTTCTACCAAAACCAAATGTATTTTGTAATTTGTATTTTGTATTTGAATTTTAAAAAATGGTTAAAATACTGTATTTTGTATTTCAAATACACGACTTGAAAGTATTTTGTATTTCGTATTTTAAATACATGCGAAAAAGTATTTTGTAATTTGTATTTTAATTACAGCAAAGCATGTATTTTGCCCAGCCCTGCCAATGCCTCACAAGAGTATTAGCTGCTCCCTTCTGGAGCCAATGAGACTTTGGCATTCCCAATTGAGGTATGTTGTGAGTTTGTGAGGCTGAAGGCAGTGAGGATGGGAAGGAGTTGGGGGAGAGGAAGGTAGGGAGGTACCTCGCTATTCAGATCTGGTCACCAAACACTCCTGAAGCCATTTCATTCTGAATGGTGGTCTTACATCAGGGCGATACCGAAAGTATCTTCCACTCTGGAACGTGCCGCAAATAAACTATATATAATTTTTAATGAATAATTGTGAAATAACACACATTAAACAGTTAAATTTTATTTGCCCACGCCGGGATTGATCCCCCCACCTATATATTGCCTTACACCTAGATCACGTCGGCCGTCAAATTGTTGGCGACTTTTACCTTGCTCCATTGGGATGCAGTGTAGTCAAAGTACATAACGATCTGACGTAAATAACGATCTGCAAAATGTGTTGAACAGTATTCTTTTTACGTTTTGGCTTCAATTGCGTGCTAATTGCGCGAACTATAATAATAATGTGGTGTTACCAGATATTTTCCGTTGTGATTAAAACACAATTTAAACGAAATTAACACTATACTCTGGGCAGGTACAGACCGTTTCTCATGAATTTATAACAAGGAGGTTAAATAAGGTTTCGAATAAACCGATTAATAATTAGTCAATCTGCTTTGTTGAAAAGTCGTTAAATATAGATTCGTAAATTTGCTGCCGTAACTTCGAGTTGCAAATAATTAATAACAAACATTTCCGTCTGTGTAAAAGCATGCAAACAAGCCAACAACTTTACTTTTTCGGAATAACTTAAATAGAAACCCGGTCACGGAGAAATCTGAACAATAGGTATTTTGCGAAAGTGTTGCTGGTTGCTGTCACTCTTTGCTGTGACAACTGTACCTCAGGCTGATAATACCTAAAAAAATCATAAAAATCGAGGTTTTGGATTCCCCATTTTTCTCTTCCAAAACTACGCCGATTTTAAAGATTTTTTTACTAACTGTGTGAGAAGAACATACTCTACCAGCCTTACTCATCATAAAACCGTACCACGGCTCTTTAGCGTCGCGGTAGCTACACAGTGGAGTAAGCCTACACTACTCAGGGTAAAAATCTTTTCTCATCATCATAATGTTTCTCGACAGCTGTTATGATTTTTTTACGGTAGCAACACTGCTCCAAAGCTCAAAAACGCGACCAATTTAGCATTTCGCGGCGTGTTGCCAACTTCACGTTTATTCATACGTCAACATCAGTCAACACAACGTTGACTTTGGTAAATCTATTTTTAGACCTAAAATCTCCTTCCGTGAGTGCCGCAAATGGATCGTACCTTTTTTTAAACCTTTTCCGTGGCCGTGGTGCACGAATGCCGCGAATACGGTCAATATTTGCCAAAGCTCCGTTCAAAACGTCAAGATTCTCATAAAAGTTCGCCATTTCGTCAGTTACAACGCACGGGGTACTGAGTTAACCCTGGTGATCGGGTGGTTTAAATTCTGGCAGCTACTACATCTCCTGTAGAGCGACTCGGTAAAAACACGCGCATGCGCGGGATTAACCCACCATGTTGAGTAACAATTTCACCTAACCCGGTCTTGCTCCGATGTTGTATCTTATTTTGCGATGATGAGTAAGGCTGTACATCTGTACGATTTATTTTTGAAGTTAAACTTCTTTACGCACGCTCGACTTGGGGGGTAAGCTGGTGAATGTGGTGGTTACGAAAAGTGGTGATTGTTACGAAAAATGTCATGCGAACGGTAATCGATGAGAACGGTGATCGATTGCTAGGCGAACGGTTGGGCCTTTACGCACGCTTGACTTAGGGAGTGATAAGGATAAGGATAATGGTTAGGATAAGGATGGTGACCCCAAGGTCGTAGGTCACCCCAAGGTCGTAGGTCACCCCAAGGTTGTGGGTCACCCCAAGGTCGTAGGTCACCCCAAGGTAGTAAGTCACCTCAAGGTCGTAGGTCACCCCAAGGTCGTAGGTCACCCCAAGGTCGTAGGTCACCCCAAGGTCGTAGGTCACCCCATGGTCATATTTCACCCCAATGTCATATATCACCTCTAGGTCATAGGTCACCCCGCTCGCTACGTTTGGTAACTTAGCAGGGATATCTGGGTTCGTTGAGCGAGGTTTGTCTTGTAGTTTTACTTCAGTCGTGTGGTCTAAGTCTAAAGCACACTCGTTTTTTTAAAACACATCGTCCGGTATGTATACTGAAAGTCTGTTGATTGAATTCAACCAGGCAATTTTAACGATTTTTGGAGGGTCCTAACTCCTACAAAAAGTAATTTATCAAAAAAAAGCAAAACGTACCGGCATGCTTGTGGTCGATATCTATGTTATTAAATTTAAAAACAATTTGTAGTAGTGTCAAAATTCAGAGAGAAATTGGGTACGATCGCATCTACATTTTTTAACTATATGAATATCTCCAAGAGTCCCGTCTGGAGCCGGTGAGACTATGGCATCCCCAATTGAGGTATGTTGCGAGGCTGAAGGTAGTGGGGAGGGGAAGGAGATGGGAAAGATGTTTGTAAAATAATACAAAATAAGCAGAGTAACCAAGATGTCCAAATAACAAAAATAAATTAGTATGAAAATAAATTTAAGAATGGCAATATAAAAAAAATGGTTGTTTATTAATAATATTTATTTGGCTAGTTTGTTGGGTAAAATTGGTCCGGGTCTTGGCGGCGGATGCATCTGCCCATCAGCTGTATGACAGGCCGTATCGGGAGAGAATGGTAGAGGGAATCCCTTTGACTTCTCCACCCGTACTCACTCGGAACATCGCCTTGCACCGCAGTGGGAGGGATGGATTCATGCATCCGTCACTCCTGGACATACTGACCCCCACTCCTAATACCCTTTTCCTTCCCAGAACTTCCTCTCCTTCCTTTACTAAAAAGACTCTCCACACAGCATCCCCAAAGATGAGACAGGCCCCGAGGGGAATTATTTTCCTCAGGGCCTCACGTGTGGAGCTAATGTAAAAAAAAAACAATTTGTAATTTCTTAGCCATCTAATTTACGGCCTCCTTGATCGAGGGGTAAGGCTCTCGACTCACAATCCGAAGGTCGCGGGTTCGAACCCGGCGTGCGCAAATAAATTTTATTTGAATAATTTGTGGTATTTCTCAATTAATTAATTAAAAATAATATATAGCATATTGCCGGCACGTTGGAACTCTGTGAAGGAACTCTTAGGAGCTCAATATCGCCCTGGTGTAAAACCACCATTCAGAATTGAAACGTTGCTTGAAATGGCTTCTGCCGTGTTTGGTGACCAGATCTGAATAGCCAGGTACTTCCCCACCTTCCTCTTCCCTATCTCCTTCCCCTCCCCACTACCTTCAGCCTCACAACATACCCGGATTGGGGATGCCGTAGTCCCACTGGCTCCAGACTGTAGCAGTTAGGACTCTTGTGCGGCATTCATGTAAAAAAAAAAAAGTGTGACAAGGGGTATGGGGGGGTCATCAGCTTTGTGACGTCACATGTAAAAATCTAAATTATTAAAACCCAAAACTTTTTTAGATGTAAAATTGCTAAATATGTGACGTCACATTAGAAGGGAGGGGGTCTCACAAATATGACGATGTGTGAGGAGGGGGAGGGGTCAAAAAACATGAAATTCGTGTGACGTAATTTATGGATGGCCCCTTTGATAGTATGATAATATGATAATATTGTTTTTTTTTACATTAGCTCCACCCAGGCGGCCCCGAGGAAAATCATTTCCCTCGGGGGCTGTGTCACCTTAGGGGATGCTGTGTGGAGTGTATTTTTAAGGAAAGGAAGGAGAGGAAGTTCTGGGAAGGACAATGTATGAGGTGTGGGTAGGAATCGGGGGTCAATCCGTCCTTCA
Organism: Limnephilus marmoratus; assembly: GCA_917880885.1. Taxonomy (NCBI): domain Eukaryota; kingdom Metazoa; phylum Arthropoda; class Insecta; order Trichoptera; family Limnephilidae; genus Limnephilus; species Limnephilus marmoratus. The sequence continues at coordinate 14,912,209 of OU862922.1, forward strand.
ACTACGGTGCAAGGCAATGGGTCGAGAGAGTCCAGCTGGAGAGGTCAATAGGCTTCCCTCAACCAGTCTCTATTGAACAGGCCCGTCATGCAGGAGGGCTGATGCATCCGCCACCAAGACCCAGACAAACATCACCCCATAAACCAGGGCACCCCTTCTAAGTCACCAAACGTAGCGAACTACTTAGAGTGACCTTTTTCAGAGGTGTTGGATATCTAATAAATTGTTCCTGGGGCGGCGGTACCCAAATTAGCCGCCCAAATTGAAAAATTCCGCATTCAGATGATGCGACAAAGCCCCGATCACAACAAAGTTTTTTTTTTAAGTGATGCCATTTTTGCAATCCAGATTTTGTATGCAATTTGAGAACAGCATGCACGGGGGAGTTCTGTCCCCCCCGTGCGCACATTTATATGAAATTGCTAAAAACACTTATTTCGCGAGGGAAAAATATTCATGTAACCAAAACTAATTTCAGAGCCAAATTTATTGTATTTCCAAAGATACTTGTATAACATTAAGTTTTTAAAGTTTTCATTTGTTTTACAAGGTTCTAACATCACTTTCAATCTTTTACAATTGCCATTTTGTTTGCATCTGACGTGATCGTTTTTACAAGGCAAAACGTACCCATACCGCCTCCCGAAGGGTCTAGGTAAATTGACCGAATTGCAATAATTGTTCGAAATGCAATTTTTCGAACTTCAATTTTTCGAAAACATATTTTTCGAATTGATATAAGTATGTATACAGTACCTACAAGAGTATTTTATTACAGGATGGACAATTTCCACTAACCTAACCTAACAGTCATATATTTTCATCACATCTCATATATTTTTTATATAGATATATTTTTTTTAAATTTGATTAACAAATTCGAAACATATTTCTTTCGGCCAATTGCTGTTCGAAAAATTAGTCTTTCGAAAAACTGAAATTCGAACAATTGATTTCGAAAAATTAAATTCGAAAAACATGTCTGCTCCCCCTCCCGAATTGCTGTTTTGAATACGAGGTCTACTGTTCACAGAACTACTAGTATTTTATTTTTTTAAGTTTATTATATTTTAATTTTTACATTTATAGAAGATATGTGTAAAATATATTTATAAAATAGATGTATGTTATATTTGTAGTCCTCCTCACTAGGAGATCCTGTGCTTGGGGGACTATGTTTTGGATAAGTTTTCAGCGACTTCTATGGTACAACTTTATGGTTTAGGAAAGGTTTTTCAGAAACTTCTATTACGATGTTTTTAAACTAGTAAGTTATTTTTCCGATGGTTCCTTAAGCCAAGATTTAATGTCCTTAATGTAGTTATTTTTTGGTTTAATTTGATTGATTCTAAGTGGGAGTTTGTTATATAGCTTCACTGCTAAAAATTCAGAGATTCTTTGTCCGAAGATAGAGCTACATGTTGGTATATTTAGTATGTCTGTTTGTTTGGCTCTGATTTCATGATTGTGTCTTAGTCTCTACATATACTTATCCATGTCTTATCTTTCTAAAAATATCGAATCAACAAAAAATCTACAGCTTTAGCCGAAAGTACGTGACACCAAGTAATTTTGTTCGGGAATCGAATGTTTAAGGTTTCAGGTTCGTTCTGATATCAAATATAAAGGAGCTGATTTGCTAACTAGGTTAAACTTCATCCAAGAATATGGATTATAATCCGACTTCCCCCAACCAACAAGAAATAATAGGTCTTCGTCTAAAGCTGACGCTGACTTTTACATATATTCGCTTCATGCGAGAGATCGTTTGGCAAACTGAATTTCTTGAAGACATACTCGTATTATTTGAGATCGCAAATAGGACAGGGAGCTTGTCAAATTTACAGTTGTCAAATTATCTTTATATGTAAAAATGTCTTATACCATTCATCCGGTTCAGATAATAAATTTTATTTAATTAATTTGTATTATTTCACAATTTATTCATTTAAAATAATATATAGTATATTTGCGGCACGTCCCAGAGTGGAAGATACTCTCAGTATCGCCCTGGTGTAAGACCACCATTCAGAATTGAAACGTTGCTTGAAATGGCATTAGCCGTGTTTGGTGACTAGATCTGAATAGCCAGTTACTTCCCCATCTTCCTCTTCCCTATCTCCTTTCCCTCCCCACTACCTTCAGCCTCACAACATACCCCAATTGGGGATGCCATAGTCTCACTGGCTTCAGAAGGGAGCAGTTGGGACTCTTGTGCGGTATTCATATAAAAAATATATTAAAATTTTAAGTTGTTGTGCGCACGCCGGCGAACAGTCCAGTCACTTAAGCTAAAAAAAGGGGATAACCTCTAAATGAAACTAAAACAGGTGAAAATTTGTACAAACCTTTATTTTGGTATTCGACATGTTGTCTCAAAAGTCTCATAAGGTCACGTGTGAGCGTCTTCAGATATTCAAGGTCAAATTTCACGAAAATCAGTTATTTAGAAATATCTCGCTTATTTTGCTTAGTTTTGTATTTGTTCGTAATATAGAAGTTGTAGAATATAAAATTCTCTACAAATTTTATCTGAAATACTTTTTTATACGCATAACCGTTTTTAAGATAGACCGCGAAGAGTGCGGAGCGCTCGGCCGTACATGCCATGGCGCAAGGTCAATGGCGAATCCCAGTTCATAGTACGGTATTTTAACTTAATTAGTCGTTAAATATTAGTTTATTATTATGTATTTAACTTAGAAATCAAATAATTAATTAATATTACTTGCCTTTTATATTTAATTTAACAATGAAAATGGACAAACAAAGAAACATTCATTTTATATATTAAGATTATCAGCCTGGAGCGCAGTTGTCCCTTTCGCACAGTATTCGCGACAGGGATAGCGAAAGTTTGGTTGTAATACCTAGTATTCAAATTTCTGACTCCAGATACTAATATCTACAACCCGTATGTCGGACGAATATCTACATCTCATATGTTGGACTAATATCTACGAACTTCAGAGTGTTGACTAATATCTACAGAGCTAAGGTCCGACGAATATCTATGACGGTCCCAGTGTTGACTAATATCTACAGAGCGTAGGTTGAACTAATATCTACAGAGTTTAGGTTGGACTAATATCTACAGAGGGCAGCTGAGCAAGAAATTGTACGGAAAAGCATAAATTACTTCAATTACGTAATTAGTAATTACGTAAAGGCTCAAACGTTTAAAGTACGTACATGAAGTTTTTGCATAATATTAAGTATTTTGCTGTTTACGAGGACAATAATTTATTTAACAAACATGGAGGTCATAATACAAAAATATTTATTTATTTATTTATTTCGAAATACACGGCACTACAACCTAACCTAACCTAACCTAACTGACATAGAAATGGGCATGGTAACAGACTAAATAATTTAGAAGCACTCGAAATAAAGAAAGCTGTTAACACAAAAACCCAAATCCTTAATATTCAGCTAAATGTGTCCAATAGTTCGATATTAGGGATTTTTACATGGAGGCGTCTACGATACCTACAGGAATTCCAAAAACTGAAAAAATCGAACTAATATCTATGAGAAGGAAAGTGTTGACGAATATCTACAGCTCAAACTGTTGACGAATATCTATGAGAACCAAAGTGTTGACGAATATCTACAGCACTGGCAGAGGTTGGATTTGCAATTATGTATAACATATTGGAATAACGTAATATTGCGTATGCAGTTAAAAAAACTTAATTTATGTAAGTATGTATGTAAAAATCCCTAATATCGGACTATTGGACACATTTAGCTGATTAATCCAACCTACGCTCTGTAGATATTAGTCAACACTCTGAAGTTCGTAGATATTAGTTCAACATATGAGCTGTAGATATTCGTCCGACATACAGGCTGTAGATATTAGTATCTGGAGTCTTTTTACATACATACATACATAAATTAAGTTTTTTAAACTGCATACGCAATATTACGTTATTCCAATATGCTATACATAATTGAAAATTAAACCTCTGCCAGTGCTGTAGATATTCGTCAACACTTTGGTTCTCGCAGATATTAGTCAGCAGTTTGAGCTGTAGATATTCGTACGCGCTTTGGTTCTCATAGATTTTAGTCCGATTTTTTCAGTTTTTGGAATTCCTGTAGATATTAGTAGACGCCTCCAAATTTCTCCGTGATAATATTTCCTCTTAACAGCAGAAAAAGCTGATTTCAATAAAGTTTGCCATTTTATAATAAATGTACTGTAGTTTAACATTTTATTCAACCCTCTGGTGCCTTAATGTCAGTAACCGTGGCCGTATGGTCCCTAGGTAGTTTATTTAATTTCAACCCTAACATCAGAACTGAGGTATTTTACCGGACTCACAATGTTGCCCAGCCTCGCCCGGGAGGCAATCATGTGGCAATATAGTTCTTCTGTCTATAAACCGTACAGACATGGGCTCTCTTGTGAGGTATCACGCAAAAAAAATACTAATGAGTTTTTTTTTTAAATTTAGACATTGGCTTTTGCCTAGATTGCATGATGTAACCGAAATGTTTTTTAAGTAATCTTGAGAATAACATTAATACTAACACAGAACCGTAAAAAATCGTCGGATTGTAGGTCTTGTACTTGTGCGACAGCATTTATGAGAAGAAAAAAAAATTGTTTCAGATTCGTTTACCTTTCGAAATTCGATCAGAAATTTACCTTTCAAATGAACACTGTTAGTTAACGTGAAAAATTACGACATCATGTGCAGTGGCGTAGCTAGCATTGGTGGCACCCGGGGCGGATAACGTGGTGTCACCCCCCCCCCCTCCCCCCCCCCCCCCCCCCCCCCCCCCCCCTTTCCCCCCCCCCCCCCATTTCGACTTCACAAATGCGTAGAAAATGGGGGATTTGGCTAGAGAATTTCAGAAATAGGCTATTTTCGTCTATTCCACGTTCCGAGCCATAGAGCTACGAAAATATAAATAACACCGTATTCAATATTTAGTGACAATATCCTTTGTAATTTTTTTTTCACGGTCGGGTGTCACTATATATATCGACACTGGAAAGGATAAATGGCTAAAGCGCCATCTATCTGGAATGTGTTGAAATGCCATTCAAAGAAATAAATTGATTCTCCCTGCATGTCCCTTCCCGTGCGTCCCCGCTCACCTCCCGAGTTCCCTTCCCCTCCAGCGTTCCTCTTCCACCTTTCCCATCTCCCCCCTCCCTCATCACCCCTCCCACGAACACCACCTCCCCCGTTCCCCTACCCCTCCTCCCTTTCTTCCTTGCCGCTAAAATACATGAAATGCATACATTTGCATTTATACAAATTTCAAAACGCCAGAGCTTACCATCATATATAGCCTATAACCTTTGCGAGAATGTGCACAACAAATCACAAAAGTTTCATCACAATCGGATGAACGGTATGGCAGCGCATAAAATACGAACAAACAAACAAGCAAATTATATTGATTTTTATATATAAGATTAATCACTTCGTTGTGTAGGCTAGAATACAAACTTTTATAAACATTTTTAATGATAACGTTGTTAATTTGACATATTTCTACTAGAATTTCACTGTTTTCATTGTGACCGTTTTAATGAATACGTAAGGGAACGTACCCATACTACGTGACCCGTTCAGGGGGGGTCTTCAAAATACCACGCTTGGTCAAAATGAGCGGCGGGGGGCATAGGTTTTTAGTCACCGGGGGGGAGGTTAAAAATTGCAAAAAGTTGGTCACGTAGTATGGGTACGTTCCCTAATGTACCTATAGCACAAATTTAATAACAAATAAACCAATGCACATTTTTTATTACGCTGATAAATCCATATCAAATTATTTTGTTGAAGGAATTCATTTCGTTTGAAAATAATAATAACGCACAAATGCGGTCTGAACATTTTTCATTTATGCAAAGCCTCATTTATGTAAAGTTGCCTCTCTACTATAAACATAACTGCCATTAATGCTTTCGGTTAGGCGGTAGGGTGTAGGTGTAGGTGTTCACCCTTCAGTGTTTTGACGGCGCTTTATTTACCCCCAAATGCCAGGGAATTAAATGCTAGAAAACGTTTGAATTCGGCAGTAGTTAATCAAACACGAAATGTCTGGTTCTGCGCCGTGAGAGTTTGACGTATCTTCGCCGAAATTCGCCCACTTCTCCCCAACACTCCCTCCCGTGTACACTACATCCTGCTAACTGCTCCCGCCTAAACTTCCCTCGGTGGAATATGCAAATGTTTCAATCAGCATAATTCCAGACAGCTCGAGGCTAGGTTACCCAATATCTGGGGAAATTTACATGGCAAACGCACTGCTGGATCCGAACATTTTTACGCCGAGCCAAACATCGCCACTTTTTATAATAATAAGTAACTACCGACCCCGTCTTATTTTTTTTAATAAGTAGAGTAATGTTTGCAGCTGGTTGGCAAGAGTATCGTTGACTCGCCTTATTATTCAACTTTTTTCTTGCGTGGGTTCTGATTTATTTTTTATAGGTTAACCAACCTGAAACCTTGATGAGTTGGAACCTACCTGCCGTACAATAAATTTTGTTGTTGTTATAAAGCTGGCCGCATACATCCGATTTTGGCTCCGATTGTCTGATCAGACTATCAAATCAGATGAACCCCGCACACGTCCGATTGCCTGTTCCAATTTTTTTGGTCTTAGTCTTTTATGATCTGTCGATTACTGTAATCAGCACAAAAAATGTATCTATGGCGCAATTTATTTATTTACAGACTTCCTCCCAGGCCAAGTCTTTTATTTCCTTAGCATGGCACTCTCTTAATCTTTCGTTACACAGTGATTCTTATTTATTTTTATCAAGTTGAATTTGTAGAACTATATTTTAATTTTTAATTTGTATTTTTTTTTTTACATGAGCTCCACACAGCCTATGTCATCTTTAGGGATGCTGTGTGGAGGGTTTTTTGGGGAAAGGAAGGAGAGGAGAGTTCTGGGAAGGAAAAGGGTTTAAGGGGTGGGTAGGAATCTGAGGTTCAGTGTGTCCTGATCATCCGCCTCCAATATCTAGACAAACCTCACCCCATGAACCCGGGCACCCCTGCTAAATCACCAAACGTAGCGAACCACTTGGGGTGACCTATGGCAGAGGTGTTGGTTATCAAATAAAGGTTCCCGGGGCGGCGGTACCCAATCCCGCCTCCCAAATAACGCCACCCGGGAGCCATTTAACGGATACCCAACACCCCTGTCGTAGGTCTCCCCAAATGGTTCGTTACGTTTGGTAAATTAGCAGGGGTGTCCGGGCTCATGGGGTGAGGTTTGTCTAGGTCTTGGCGGCGGATGACCTGGACACTCTGAACCCAAGATCAACACATCCCTAATACCCTTTTCCTTCCCAGAACTTCTTTTCCTTCGTTTCCTTAAAAGACCCTCCACACAGCACCTCCAAATGTGATAGGTCCTGAGGGAATTTATTTTTCTCCGATTGGGGAGCTTGGTAAAAAATATTTTTCAATTTATAAAAACGGTTTATTTATGAAAACATGTTCTGCCTCCTGAAAACATTGCCAAGTTTGATAATGCCTGCAAAAGACGAAATAGCCGTCAGGCGTAATGATAATTACCCAGCAGAACTTGTTTAGAAATAATCTGTTTTAAAAAAATTAAACAATAATATTTCTATGTAGGCATTGAAACATTTCTACTGCGGTGATGAGTAGGAACATAGGTGTAAATACGTCACTTACAATAAATTGCCACCTGTCGATTCGGAAGAAAAAATCGGATCGGTAATAAAATAGGCCACGCCCTTCATTCGTCCGATCCTAACCGATAATTGGATCGGATCGGATAGCAGGCGCGGAAAAGCGTGGCCTATTTTATTACCGACCGATTGTCGGATCGGATGTGTGCGGGCTTTCTCACAAATGTATGACGCGAAGATGGAAAAATCGGATGTGTGCGCCGGCCTTATATCGATTGTGTTTTGGTAAAACACTTCAAGCCACATTTTTTGGGAATATTACTTTTCAGTGGTTTTATGTAGAATAGTCATCGAAGTACAACATGGTGAAATATTTTTTTATAATTTAGGAATTTTTAATACTTATTAAAAACTAAATTAAATTAATTTAACCAAGGATTAAATTACTCAACCCTCAAATATTTCTTTTTTTTTACATTATCTCCACACAGGAGGCCTTGAGGAAAATAATTTCCCTCAGGGCCTATGTCATCTGGGATGCTGTGTGGAGGGTCTTTTTAAGGAGAAGAAGGAATGAACATTGGTATTGAAGAGACCCATGTTGTAGGAAGGAGGAAACACAGAGGCCGGCAAATCATTCCACAGCCGAGCTGTTGAACATAAGAACGAGTCGAAGAAGCGACCTGTTCTCATGTGACAAATGTCAACCGTGTACATATGTTGCGCACGCGTTTGGCGTGTTTCCCGACTATGCACCGGTGCCGAAGGGATCAATAACGCTAATTCCTCGGAGCATCATCCATTGTAATACCGGTAGAACAAGGATAGCATTCCCACCCGACGCCTATGCTCTAAGGATTGCAATCCGTCTATTAAGATGGGAGAATCTATCAAACGGACTGCCCGTTTCTGCACAGAGTCGAGGGTATTTTTCAGGTATTTTGGAGCTCCAGACCAGAGGTGGCTGCCAAATTCAACCGTGGGGCGCACTTGTGATTTGTACAGGGTTAGCAGTTGTGTACTATTAAAGTATCTGCGGGCCCTGTACAGTACGCTCATAAAAAAAAATTAAGCGAAACTTCTTTAGCCCCGTTGTGATTTGAAATTAGGATGAAACGGAAGTGCGTCACCATAATTTATTATTTGACGGGTCCTCGGTTCTAATATAATGCGGTAAATTCACGGCTCCACGCGAGCCGCCGATAGTGTAGCGGTGTAAAGCGCGTGACAAATCTCAGCCGCCAGAGACATCCAGCGAACGGAGGCTCGAATCCTACGAAATACAAAAAAATAAACATTTTTATTTTTGTAAGATCAATATCTAATCTTCAAACCACTTTAAAATAAACCAGCAAAAGAAAAGAAAGCGACATCTAGCGACTTTCTAGTTTCACTTCTACCGCGTGTAAATTGAACACTCTGATTTTTTTTATTTGCCCTTGCCCGGAATAATGTTGTATCCAACAAAACTATCAATGTTGAGTTATTGATGGAATAATGCTGGATATGATAATATGCATTTTTTAGGCATGGATTATGATAAAGAAAATGTTTTTAGGCCTGTGGTAGCATTTTAAAGTTTGGTTTTTGGAAGTACGTTGTATAAATGGAGAAAACGAATGTCTTTTGGCTTCAACTAGAAAGACTTTAAAACCATGAAGCTGAAGAATTCATGAAAGTAGAATTTGTTCAGAAAATATATTGGCTGCTTTTTAGCCGTTGAAACAGTTTTGTGGAATAATGTTGTAAGTTGATCTTCATGATGATATCTCGAACGTAAATGGTTTCATTTATTTATTTCGTTTTTTTTTTATATTTAAGCTCAAATACATCAATTACATGTGTAAACTTATGTTAGAAGTGCATGTTACTTTCTGTAAGGTACGAAGTGTAAAAAAAACATTTTGTGGAATAACGTTGTGAAATTTTTATATATTACGTTTTTTCACTAATTCAGCATAAATTCTAATTTAAGAGCGTTTAACCAGCCAGCGGACGAAAATCCACATTTCCTCGAAAGTTGTTCTTACGATCGTGCAGGGCGGTTACAATGAGAAAGATTAATTATTCTCCCTACCAGATTTTTAAATTATAACTCAATATCGAATTTATTTCTATCCAAATTAGCTTTAATTTATACCCTCATCGAAAAATGCTGAAAGGTGTGATGATAAAACTATTAACATAATGTACTTTTTGTAATTATTTTTTGATTATAAGTATTTATCATTTTTCAATAACATCTAAATTTAATAAGAATGTTAAAAAATATCTGAAATAATATATTAGTTTGTAAGTGCGCAAATAAATACACAAATGGACCAATTTTCGTGAAGAAACACATGTACGTACATATTTTTTAATGATTTTATTGAAACTAAAATTAAAATTCTAAAACATGCGTTTGCTAGATAATGTATTGATTTATTTTACTGCATGATTATATTATTTAAAATGGGTGTCGTATAATACAAAATCTTTTTTGAAAATTTAATAAATCTCCCAACGACCTATGGAATAACCTTATTATACTAAAAATTTCAAAATTTATTACATGCGAATGCTAGATAAAAGAACAATCTTTCGAAATCCATTTATAATTTTTTGTGGAAAAGAGTCAATACGTCTAAAATATTTTTTGAAAATGACGTATTTCCGGTTTTCTCTGGTAATGCCCTCTTAATTGCATTTCTTCTTGACTTTTCATAACTGTTAAGAATTGTATGCTTATTGTATTATACCTAAGTAATAAGTAAATGTTATGAAACATAACTGGTTTCGTTTTTTCCATTTTTCGCAGAGCAAGAATATTGTTAGATACAACATTTTTCCAGGCAAGGGCTCAAATATTCGATGTTATAGTTTCCTTTAAAGTTTTCTTTTTGTAGCTTGAAGGGTTTTACCAAACAGCAGTCGATGTTTTACATTGCACTAGCTTTTACTCGCGGCTTCGCTCGCATGGTTTTAGGGGGGAAATCTATATATGTAAAAATCAAAATATGCTAGCTTCTGGGTTTGTAGTTCCCGGCATGCGTTGCTATGCCACTTAATAAAGATATTGTTTCTCCCTGCGTGTCCTTTCCCTTCATCCCATTCTTCTTCCGCCTCCTATTCCTCTTCAGCATCCCCTTCCCTGCACATTCAGTTTTCAAACAGCTCGCGTGCCACCTATTACAATTTTTTTACACAAATTTCATAATGCCAGAGCTCACCAGTATATATATAGAAATCTTCGTTGACGTGCTCACAACAACTCACCAAAGTTTAATCGCAATCAGATGAACGGTTTAGCAATGCATAATTTCATGATGCCAGAGCTCACTATTATATTCAGAAACCATCGCGGGCATGCACACATCAAATCCCCAAAGTTTCATCGCAATCGGATGAATGATTTAGCAACGCGTAGCGGATATACAAACATACAAACCGAGGAACAAACATACTTTGATTTTTAAATATATATAGACACAGAGGTTCAAAACAGTAAACTTTTCATAAATCAGCGTTTCGTTTATTTCAAACACACGTTAATAATACTCACAATGCCATAGGCTTAAACTGCGCCAGCCTGTAAATAATTGACAATGGGCAACGCCACTAATAGAGCCGTGATTAAATATTCTGTTATTATTGTTTGTTAGTAAATATCATTTGAGCGGTTTTAATTCATTCTAGAATTATTGTGTGCCAGGAAATTGCCTTCATGCCAATTAAATTAAAATAACGCTTTAGTCAGCTAGAACGGATACTCCACCTTAGAGGAAAGCGTACTCCATAAAACAATAATTCTTGTTTAAGATTAATACAATCTTCCGTATCGCCCTGTACCAATAATCCCCGGCAATGGCGACTGAAACAACCTGTATTTATGTAAAACCTGTCCACCCAATATTATATTTTGAGCGGTAAATTTGGTAAACGAGCGGGAATTGTTGTTATTTCAGTAAAACAATATCCCTCTTCACAAATAAACAACGATTTACGTTGAAAAGAAACACCTTTATCTGTTGAGACAGGTGGTGTCAAACTGGTGAAATTAATTTTCGTTTTGACAAAAGTAATTTCCTTATTCATTCATCAGAGTGATGAAATTCCAGGAATTGGAATTAAATTTCTGTTTGTACTAGTTTTCTAATTATCGGGTGACATAAAGAGCGGTAGGTACTTAGCGCTATTGTCGCATTTCCTCGCCATTTTAATTTATTGATACTTTTGTGTCAAATTATACGGGAATAATGTTATAGGTTTTGGGCTGTTATAGGAGAAAATAGAAGATTTATGTTGTAATTAACGGTTTACGATGTTCCAATTTCATCTTATTGTTTCAACTATAAATTCACTGCTAACTTTTCTGAAGCCCTCATAACATTATGACGTTTTTAGGAAAAAAATAAGCACTTCCCATGAAATAAGAACATCACCAGTTATTTGTTTTTGAAGTGCTTTTAGATACATACATAATATTTTTGTATTTCCCTCTAGTGCATACACGAAAAAATCAGAAGGTTTTCTGATGCGTGAGCGGCCCGCATACAGCTGTCCGTGTGAAAAGCTTTGATTTTCCAAATTTACCACCTGCTGTCCACTACCGCTACTATGTTTCCTTTGCAATCCTTCTCTCTGCCCCTCCTTCGTCTCCCACCCCTCCGTCAACCCACGTGTCCTTTCCAATACGTCTCCCCGTTCCTCCCCCCCGTGCTTGCCACTTTCCCCTCCTACCTCCCTCACCTCCCTTCCTGCCCCTCTCCTGCTTCCACCCTTCTGCCTCTCCTCTTCGGCGAACCTCCCCTTCCCGGATTCCCTCTCCCTCCCTCCTTCCCTTCCTACTGCTAAACTATATGAACACACACTTTGTCACACAGCTGTCCATGTGAGATTATAGTATATAATAATATAATATTATATTATATTATATTATTATATATTATATTATTATAGATTATAATATATAATAATATAATATTATATTATATTATATTATATTATATTATTATATATTATCCATAGTTCAGTTCTTGCCTCCGTACAGGTCGCACGTACTTAGCTTTCTCTGTAATATAATTACAAAAAAAAAACAGTTTATTGACGCTTTTTGTAGTGTAAAATTGTGTTATTTGGGTTTTAGAATTTATTCCTTACCATTTTTAAATAATTTGTGCAAAATAGTGTGTGTTTTTATTAGTTTTTGTCAAAATTAATTTAATTTTGACGTAATATATTTTTTTCTGACATTCTGCTCAATACCAACTATTTGGAATTTGAATTTCGTTCTTTCGTGTCGGGGACTAAAGTCCTTGACAATAAATTGCGTTAAATAAGTACCATAACAACCGACTGTCAATGTTGTTTTATTATTAATTTTAATATTTTTTTTTATTTTTACTGTGAAAAATAGGATTTGTAATAAACAATGGCATCTTCGGACTCTGAAGATGATGCGAGTTTTAAACAATTAAAAGATGACTTTCCTAATTTAGCAATTAGTAGTTCTGTTCGACAATCAACCTCTACATCACCAGTTCCTGAAAATATCAACCAAACCAAAAATTCTGAAATAAATACCGATGCTGAATTTTCAGTTGACATTCTTAAACCAATATTTGAGCAAATGTTGTTAATTTCTAGTGTTGTAATTGACGGTAAAAACAAACTCAATAAGGATGACCGATCCTCCATACTTAGTTCTATTGAGGAGATGAGGAGATGCCTCACCTCATTAGCAATCTCACATGCTGCGGCAGTTTCAAAAGCGGAAACGCTTTCTAAAGTTGTAGTTATTCAATCGAACATTAACGATAAAATTGATGTATTAATAAACAAAGCGAATAATTCATCTGTTTCAGAACAACCAAAGAAAAATACTTATGCGGGAATCACTTCTGGTGAAAATCAATCAAAAAAATTATATTTAAATGGAACAGAGCGACCTACTCCTTCCCTGCAGCCGACTATTCTTTTTTACCCAACTATTCCGGAGGGTAAAACATCAGAGGACCTCCAAATAAAGTTAACCACTGTACTTAATCCAAATACTGATGCAAGGGCGGATCCAGCTTTGGCGCCAGGGGGGGGTCACATAGTCGTGGTCAAGTCACTAGAAGTTATAATTTAATTTTGACAATAATAGATACAAGTAAAAAGTAGGTCCATCTAGGTCCTGGACCCAGCCCAGAGGGGGGGTCATGACCCCCATGACCCCCCCCCTGGATCCGCCCTTGTACTGATGGTTTTCAGGTTGTCCGCACTAGGAAAATAAAAGGAGGGGGTATTGCACTACAAACTACCACTTCAGTGGGAGTTAATAATATTAAAAAGGCAGTTGAGAAACTTTCTGCTAAAGGAATTAAATTGGTAAGTCCACAGGGCCGTCTACCTAAAATTGTCCTTTATGATGTGCCGAAAGGAGATATATCTTTGGACGCTGCTCTTTTTGAGGAAATCTATAATAATAATATTATCGACAAATGTAATATTTCCAAAGAAGACCATCTGAGGACCATGAGAAGAGTTTCACTCTTTGGTAAGAGAGACAGTGCCAATATGAATATGATATTAACATGTCATCCCGAGGTAAGGAAAATTCTAATTGATAGTGGTTTGTGTTTCCTTGGGTGGAATGCCTGCCGTGCTCGGGACTATGTTGGCGCTACTTGTTGTTTTAAGTGCCAACAATATGGGCATATTAGTAAGGCATGCACGCAGGAGAATTCTACTTGTCGCCACTGTGCAACTACTGGCCACGATGTGGAGAATTGCCCCAGGAAAGCGCAAGCTGCTGTCTGTGCAACCTGCACAAGATTTAAAAAACCTGCCTCACATGTTACTGGTGATCGGCTATGCCCAGCACAAATTGCTGCAATTGAAGCACAAGTCAGAATAACCGACTATGGCTTCTAATAACATTCTTTCCCTTGGTCAGATTAATCTTCAGAGGTCTAGAGTGGCCACGCTTGAGGCACTGAAGATTATGACTGACAAAAAAATTGACATCTTGCTCATTCAGGAGCAATACACCTGGTTAGGTAGAACGCCTGTTCAATATCCGGGTGCGGTACTCGAAATTAGCCCAGCACCGGGGGCGGGAGTCCTGGTTAACATTTCGTTAATTAGTCCCCTCCTTCTGGTGGGACTGTCAAACGAGTACCAAACTTGTGTTTCACTTAATTTTGGAGACACTGAAATAGACTGAAATTTAATTTCAGTCTATTTCAAACATTGTAATCCAGTTGGACCTCATATCTTGAGCCTGACGCGCGCACTAAACGCGCTTAAAGGACGTAACATAGTTATTGGAGGAGACTTTAATGCTCGCTCACCGATGTGGTTTGACAATTTTGAACAACGGACGGAACGTTCAGACGCCGTCGAAGACCTTATTGCGACGCAAGGTCTTTCTTTAATAAATGAATCTGGTAGTATTTTTACTTTCAGTAACACACATGGTGAGAGCAATATTGATTTAACTCTTTGCTCTGGATCGATTGCGGCCAAGATTTCGAAATGGAAGGTCCACGAATGTGCTATTAATTCTGATCACAGATTAATAACTTATATGGTGGGTGTCAAGAAGACCGAAGCTCCAAGATCCTCCTGGAACTTCAAAACTACTCGGGCGAATTGGGATAACTTTGGGGATGCTCTACGTGATACTTTAAGGGGTTTTCATGACGTAGCAGCTAGAGATCCGGACAATTTGGGGAATTTTTTCAACGCAGCCGTAGTATCAGCTGCTGAATCGGCTCTGGGAAGAACAAACCCGAAGACGATTATTAGGTCTCCGTGGTGGTCGAATGAGCTGACTTTGCTAAAGGGCACCTTTAAGAGAGCTTACAGAGCTTTAGGTGTCTCTAGACGGGTTGGATGTACGGAGGAGGAGACATCCACCCTCAAGAGACAACTTAGTAGCTCTCGTAAAGCTTTCAAATCGGCTGTACTTTTGGCTAAACGAGCTGCTTGGCACAATTGGGTTGAAGATGTTGGTAACTCTAACCCATGGGATATTTGTAGCGCCATTGAAAAAACGGGTAAAGGTTCTGATCGGTTTTTATCTAGTGTTATCGACAATGATAACGGGAACGTTGAGAGTATTAACGTGATGACTACTCTCAATACACTTCTGGGAAAGTTAGTTCCCTTAGATTCAGTCATTGGGGAAAGCGACCACCACCAACAGATTAGAAATCAATCACGGATTCCTCCAATCCTCTCCCAGGAGGAAAAAATTTCTAAAATTACTAGAGCTGAAATTGAAATTATAATTAAGGGTTTGAGTCTTAGGAAGGCACCAGGGCATGATAAATTGAATTGTATAATTGTGAGGTATGTATGGATCCATGCCAAGGAAGAACTCTTTCAGGTTATGGAAACGTGTATGAGAAGAGGAGTTTTCCCTTCTGTATGGAAGAAAGGTGTGCTCAGGATCATACCTAAAGGGAACGACAAAGAAAGAACTGATGTTAAAGCTTATCGACCAATAACACTTCTTCCTGTATTGGGGAAAATATTGGAAAAAATTATTCAAAATCGTCTACGAGAAACATTAACACCATCATATGTACATCAATATGGATTCGTCCCAGGTAAATCCACGGAGCACGCCCTTATGACTGCGCTTGACTGGGTGAAGGTCTGCACAAAGAGGTACGTAATCGGTATCTTCTTAGATATAACTGGTGCCTTCGATAATGCATGGTGGGAGATGATTTTAACTAAATTAAAGAATCGTAATTGTCCAAGAAAACATTTTCAAATATCTTGCGATTATTTTAAAGATAGAAAAATTATAATTTCTTTTGGTGATTGCATCATTGAAAGAGATGTGGACATGGGTTGTCCCCAAGGTTCTCCCCTTGCACCAGATTTCTGGAATATTTTATTCGATGACTCCTCCAGGTTACCCTTACCTGAAGGCACTATTGCAATTGATTACGCAGATGACAAATTTTATTTGGTCTCTGGGGACAGTAGAAAAGAAGTTGAAAATAAAGCTGAAGAAGGTTTGAATATGATTCTTAACTGGGGAAAGGAAAACAGACTGACTTTTGCTCCCCATAAGACCGTGGGTCTCCTTATGAAAGGCTCCCTCAGTAGAGGTAGAAACCCTTTCATAAAAATGGGAGATTCTGCAATCCGTTTTGTAGAGAGTACTAAATATTTAGGCGTTACATTAGACAGATCATCCTCGTTCTTGACTCACGTTAAAAGCGTTTCTAGTAAGGCCCAGGCTCTCTTCTTAAAACTGAGAAGAATCTCAACTGCTGAATGGGGTTTACGTTTTCCTGCGCTCCGTCTATTATACAGATGCGTATATGTGGCACAAGTTTCATACGGTGCCTGTGTATGGGAACATCGACTGGGTAATTCACTTATTCATTCAGCGCTTAAGAGGGGCCAGCGAATCCCCTTACTGGCGCTTTCAGGAGCCTACAGAACAGTATCATCGGATGCTTTGCCAATTTTGGCCGGCATTTTGCCAATTGATTTAGAAATTAGGGAAGTTTTGACAAAGAAGTGTCTGAAAAGAGGAAGACCTGTAAACCACCTTGGTATTGAATTAATACCTGGTGGAGCAGTGCCTCTCCCTGAACTTCTAAAGATGATGAGAATAAAAACGCTGAGTGAATGGCAGATGAGATGGGATAGATCGAATATGGGAAGATGGACCTTCTCCTTCTTTCCATCAGTTAAAATCAGAATGGAAGGGGCATATCTTTTAATGGACCACCATATCACCCAATTGCTTTCTGGGCATGGGGAGTTTAGAGGTAGACTTCACAGACTGGCTCTATCATCCCATCCCAATTGCGCTTGTGGTGATACCGACCAAACAGCCGAGCACATTTTGTGGCACTGTGAGATTTTGACGGATGCTCGAGACGAAATGATTGATGGTTTACAAGTTATTACGAGACCTGCTTGGAATACAGATCTCGTCTCGAATAAGGTGAATTTTGAGTGCCTGAGGAAATTCACGAACATCTGGGTTGAGAGATGGCCTGTTCTTAGAGTCGCTGAGTAGCTGTAAAATAACTTAGGTACCAGGTGTATTTTGCTTCTGAATTCACGGACACTCTTCATTATTCCTTTACATTGACCGCTTGGATTTATTTTTTATGATTTATGTGTTTTGTGTTTCTGTAATATGTTATTTCTTTTATTTTATTATATATTATAAGTTATATGTTATATGTTATATTTTACATTTGCGTTATGTTATTTTGTTCATTATATTTTCAAAAATGTATATAATTGCTTTGCGATTTGCTGTGTTTATATTTACTATACTAACTGTTAATTTATGCCATGTTCCTAGTTTTGTTTTGTTTGTCTTTAACTATTTCAATGTTTTTTTTAGATGAACTGAACTCCAAATTTTTATTTTTTTTTTCCCTATCCCCGTATGGGGGTGTGCTGGACCTCGTCCCTGCTTCATCTTTAGTTACATTATTAATTTTGCAGATCCTTCTCAAATCTATCTGCGCCTCCCCCAATGACATGTGCAGGCTTGAGGTTTGATCACACGACCTTGACTGTCCTTTGTCCTGCCTCTGACTACCCAACGCTGAATTTTCTTTTAGTCTTCGGGTATTTTACCCCAAATATTCAGTTAACATTCTTTGAGGCTTCACTGAGTGGTTGGCTAAGGGACACGGAAGCTAAGTGTAGTTTATGGTCAGACCGAAAGCCATTCACATTTTTTGTTGGTACTTGCCAATTGATTTGAGATTTATTGTATTTCTTATATTCTCTATTTTATACAGGTGCTTGCAGGTTTTTTACAGATGCAATTCCGCGTCATGGAGTCTCATGAATGAGTTTTTCTTTTGCCCTGTTTAATTTATCTTTGTCTTACTAACATATTTTTTGCATTTTGTTTATCCTGTTAAGCACTTGCATACTGCTTACTAACAACGTATGCATGGACACTGGAGGTCTAGATTCGTTCAAAATAAATAAATGTAGCTTCGTTTAACCAAAAAAATTAGAATCTTGCGAGAGCCTTGAAGGAGTAACCATCAGTTACTTATACCAGGGCGGGTAAGAGGTGGATTACCTCCACTGTGCATACACAATAATTATATATATATTATAAGTTATGTGTTATATTTTACATTTGCATTATGTTATTTTGTTCACTATATTTTGAAAAATGTATATAATTGCCTTGCGATTTGTTTTGTTAATAATTACTATACTACTTGTTAATTTATACCATGTTCCTTGTTTTGTTTTGTTTGTTTTTAACTGTTTAAATGTTTTACTGGATGAACTGAACTCAATTTTTTTTTTATATATATATTTTTTTCCCTATCCCCGTATGGGGGGGGTGCTGGACCTTGTCCCTGCTTCATCTTTAGTTAAATAATTAATTTTGCTGATCCTTTTCAAATCTACCTGCGCCTCCCCCAATGACATGTGAAGGCTTGAGGTTTGATCAGACGACCTTGACTGTCCTTTGTCCTGCCTCTGACTACCCAACGCTGAATTTTCTTTTAGTCTTCGGGTATTTTAGCCCAAATATTCAGTTAACATTCTTTGAGGCTTCACTGAGTGGTTGGCTAAGGGACACGGAAGCTAAGTGTAGTTTATGGTCAGACCGAAAGCCATTTACATATTTTGTTGGTACTTGCCAATTGATTTGAGATTTATTGTATTACTTATGTTCTCTATTTTATGCATGTGCTTGCAGGTTTTTTACAGATGCAATGCCGCCTCATGGAGCCTCATGAATGAGTTTTTTTCTTTTGCCTTGTTTAATTTATCTTTGTCTTACTAACCTATTTTGTGCATTTTGTTTTCCTGTTAAGCACTTGCATACTGCTTACTAACAACGTATGCATGGACACTGGAGGTCTAGATTCGTTCAAAATAAATAAATGTATCTTCGTTTAACAAAAAAAATTAGAATCTTGCGAGAGCCTTGAAGGAGTAACCATCAGTTACTTATACCAGGGCGGGTAAGAGGTGGATTACCTCCACTGTCCATGTGAGAAGCATGGATTTTCCAAATTTACCCTACTTGTTTCACCCTACTTTATTTACGCTACTATGTCTTTCTTGCAATCCCTTCCTCTTACCTTTTAATATTGTTTTAATTACCTTAGTTCCAAAACTAGTTCATACTTCACAGACTAAAATGCCGTTTGATTTTAGTCTCAGATAAGCAGAACACACTTTTTGAGGTAAAACTTCTTTAGGCACGCTTGACTTGGGGAGTAAGCTGGTGAATGCGTGACGAGAGTGTTACGAAAAATGTGATCGGGTGAGGCGAACGGTCAAGCCTTTACGCATGCTTGACTTGAGTAGTAAGCTGGTGAATGCGTGACGAGAGCGTTATGAAACGTGTGATCGAGGCGAGGCGAACGGTCGGGCGAACGAAAGTTGAGAGAGAGATGTTAGTGAAGTTTTACTTCAGTCGTGTGGTCTAAAGCACACTCGTTTTTTTTTTTACTTGAGTGGCTAAGTTGCTGTGTACTTCAGCAATGAGCTAGTATTTCAGGCTGAAAAAATTGTGTTCAAAATATGAATAATATGTGGTGAAAAGTTCGTAGTTGTATGTTTATTTAGTTCGCCAAAAAAATGTCCCCAAAAAAGCGAAAAAAAATAGCCTTCACAATAGCGATGTGTCAGTTCAGCTGGAATGGGCTCATGTGATCCGCTCCTTTGCGGGAGCGGTTCCTACTCCCACTCCTTTTTCAAATCGACTACTCCCAGAGAACCCGTCCCAGTCCCAGTACTCTCCGCATCCAAATAAATCCGGCGGTAATCCGGCGCGGCGGTCCGAGCAACTCAACACCGAAGCGCGAAAACCGCAGTCGAATACAAGTCCCGGGTTCCTTTAAACCCAAGCGCCTTGTTCCAAGCTACGTGAATCGCGACACAATCCATTCATTCCGCCCACTCCCGGACTCGCGCGAACTACGATACATTCCTGACTCACCCCGTGGCCGCCGGCTTGCTCCGCGATCCACCGTCCGGCGTCACTCACCATTCCACTCATGAGTCGCGGGTCTCGGTGAGTTCCCGGAACTGCGTGAACCGTTCCGGCGTTCATTCGATCGCTGTTCGTTGATCGACACACACGTGCGTGACCGCTTCGGCTAGACACGGAGTAGTTTTTAATTAGAGCGTCTTATCTGGTATCGTTAATCAACGGGTGACGTGCATTATAAAATAATAGTTTATAGTAAAGCATTACAGCTTATTAATTTTACTTATTTAAATTCTCAATAAAAGACCGTGCAATGTAGATACATTGAATGTACCTACATTGCACGGGTGACGGGTCCTTGTCTTCGTACGGGTCTTGTCCGACTCCGGGGTTCTGAGTTCTCGTGTGGGTTCTACGAGTAGGTCCTGGTTCCGAGTTCTTTGAACCCGTGCGTCCCGTTTCGGTGCGCCGCAACAATACCCAGTGCCCAGTCCGCACCTAAGAACTCGGACCCGGGACCTGCTCCTAGAACTCGTGTACTTTTAAAAGGAAGCAAGTCTCGGAGGCTTCCGGAAAAATGCAGAACTTACCCACCTCTACTTCACAAGGGATGACTCCTTTGGTAATGCAGCTCCCGTGTAAAAGTCGGGATCAGTAGATGGCGATTAGATTTAAATTCCCGTTTAACACCAGCCGCCTGTATTAAACATGTAAATAAATCAATATTTATTTGCGAAAAAAACTTCGTCGGAAAGCTTATTTTATTGTGCGAAGCTCAGGCACAAATATTTAAATGTTTTACGATCCTTTTTGAAAGAATTTAATTTTCTACATTATTCAATAAAACTGTTACCGAAAACGTGTTCGTAAGTAGGAGATTTTGAACTTTAAATCAGTTTTTTAGGCTTGATACTTTATTTTTCTGGTTTTATAAAAAGACTACCTACTTAATCAAAAAAATGTTCGATTATTTCAAAGACAAATAATATGTGTTCTACTCCGAGTATTTATTAAAGTATAGATCTACAATATTTCTAAGCGATCTAATTTTGAAACAAAAATCACATGAATTTGCGTTGCTTAGTAGTGCAATACCTTAAAATATTTTATTTAGTCATTACGTTTTACGAAAACTAAACAATTTTTAAAACTAAAATTCCCAATTTAATTTTCTTTTGCTCAATTTGTACGTCGATGGCCGGTGTTTCAGTTGCGTTAAGCTCGGCTTGATGGAGATTTACATCCGAACAGTTCTAGTTGCTCTCTGAACCCGTTTAATCATAGGGGACCATATTTGTCCCAACGCACATAGGTCTCATGTCTCCCTTACTATCATAGTTGGAAATATATTCTAATCGGTGTTAGAAAGGAAAAACACTACGCTTTATATTCCAATCTAAAAAATAGCCACCAAAAAAGTAAAATGTACACTTTTATGTACACAAAGTTTTGAATCGCAAATTGAAAAAAAAATTGGAATTTTTTAAAAATAATTTTTACATAGAGCGACCAAAAGTGAGGTTACAATATGTGTTTGTTATACATTTGTCCAATAAAATATGTATGTGTTTTTATTTTTTTTTATTATCAGTAACTTTAGTTAGAAAAAAAGTAAGGTGAGCCATTTTGAAAACTTTTTATGTTTGTGTGCAAAATTTTTATAATTAAAAAAAAATATGTTTTCGAATTCTATAATTTGAAAGCGTATTTCATCACCTTTCTAAAACAGTTTTGGTTTTTGAATGTGCTCAGAAATATTCCAAATATTTGCATTTTATTGTAAAGCGAAAATATTTTTACCATCTGAAAAAAATGCCAAATTTTTGAAGGGAGGAGCCGGCAAGATAAGCTTAATGATACCATTACTAAAAAATATTGATCTGACGCAGTTGACTAATATTCAGTGAATGTGAACCACATGCACCTACCGTAAAACGCCACAGACAAAATGAATAGAAAAATATAAATTCTTCGCTGTCAAAATAATGTCAAAAGCACTTGTCAATTTCGGTTGAATTTCTGTCGTATTTGTGGATGGATGAAGTGTGAAGAGATAAGTTTATGTGATGGAAATAGAGGCCTACACGAATAAAGATCACTGCCATTGGAATATTTTAATGTCGTCTTAAAAACTCAAAATATGGCTGGTACATATTATTTTGTGATTGTCGGCCACCTCGACAATCCCATCTTCGAAATGGAGTTTCCCCCGGCCAATAAAGAAGTTAAGGTACGATGTTTATGTATTATTAATATTTAATTTATATCTTCACTGTCATACACTATCTTTCAGCCTTCAATTTTTCACACCGTGTCAACTAAAAATTAGCAATTGATTACTTCAAGTGAGTGGAACAAACTTCTGCTTGACCAAATCTTTATTAGTCATATTGTTCCTTATCCTCATCCTGTTCGGGTCAGGGACCCATCACTTCGACACGGCGCTCCAGGCCTGTCTTGGACTACTACAGCAACCTCTGCTCATTGCAGGCCCTGTCTCTGGAGTTACTTTCCCAACTTTGGTAAATATTTCCCTATTGAGTCCATGTTCAAAACATACTTTAAAAAATTAAAACAAATTGTACTAGGTAGATAATGGTTAGTAATAAGTAATTCAGTAACCGGAATTGAAAAATATTTATTTAAAAAACGCGAAATGTCATTTTTCAAGGACCGCCATGTTAATTACGACGATGAAATACGCATTTTTAAAAGAAAAAATCACTTTCTGTCAGTTAGATAATAATAAGTACGAGTTGCAATCTTCGGAAATGATAAATAATGTATATTAATCATTATTTTGTAAGGTTTCATAAACACGAAAAATCACGCGAGACGTTTGCCGTCGTAATTAACAACATGACGTTCCTTGAGAAATGACATTTCGCGTTTTTAAAGATATAAAAGTAACCATTAAAATGCAATATTTTTCAATTCCGGTTACTTGATTACTTATTACTAACAGTAATCGACCTAGTACAATTTTTTTTTAGTGTTTTGAGCGTGGACTCGATAGGGAAATATTTACCCCAACTTTTCCTGGGTCAGCCCACTAAACTTCCACCAGTTCTACGTATTTAACGCGGAAGTCAGGTCTTCTGGTTTTCTTGATTGTTTCCAAACCACCTCATTTGCGACCTTTCTGGGAACTAGAATTATTTTTAAAAGTAACTAACTTCCTGTTAATTTTATTTACTCACCTTTTATTCCGTATATTTTCAGAAAGAGGATCACCGACATCTAAACCAATTCGTAGCACACGCAGCCCTAGATCTAGTAGACGAACACATGTGGAAGGTCAACACCATGTACCTGAAATCCGTGGACAAGTTCAACCAGTGGTTCGTGTCAGCCTTCGTGACCGCCAGCCACATGCGCTTCATCATGGTGCATGATATGAAGAACGAGGACGGCATCAAGAACTTCTTCAACGACATGTACGAAGCCTACATCAAGTATTCGCTAAACCCCTTCTACAAGGAGAATTCGCTGATCAAGTCCGCTACGTTCGATAAGAAGTCACAGATGTTCGGAAAGAAGTATTTGACATAATTCGGAGCATTAAAGTTAGCAGGATATCGAGGAAACAAATTGTATTATGTTTTGAATTAATTTTCATTAAACTGCAATCAGAAAATCAGATGCATTGAAAAAAATTGGTCAACGTGTTTAGTTTGATAGTTCGGCAGAAACACTTGAGTGTAGGAGGCGTGCTATGGTTCTTTTTGGGCTTTTCAAGGTGTTTTCTCGAGCAAAGCTTGAATATAGGATACCACTGGCATGCAGTCCATAAAGATTGAAATGCTGTGTTCTAAGAAAAACTAACCATAAAAATAATATAATATAGACAATCAAATTTCTACAAAAGGAACTTATATTCCCAGTCATTAATTTGCCACAGCAATCAGCGGAAGATAATTATGTAATGGCCATTTTTTTAATATTCAACACACATTTCTTACCTGTATTTGAAAATTCTTATACTTTTGGCCATAGAGCAATGGATGCCACTGAGAGATAACAACCAACTTTATTTTATTTTTTTCTTGTCGGTAAATAATGCAATTGAGTGTATTGTGCAGAAACTAAGAGTAATTTGATTTGTAACTAAAAATTGTATCATTCCATAACCAAGTATCACCTATAACATCTAATTTTTGTTGTAATATATAAAATTATTGTAAGATATAATTTTGTGATTTTTTTTATTCGTGTACGTATATTATTATATTTTACAGTGTTAAAAAGCATAAAATGACTTTAATAAGTCAGGCATTGGCAGGGCCGGATCTACGAAATCTGGCGCCCTATGCAGTAGGTACCGATGGCGCCCCCCCCCCCTACATTTTTATTTTGATTAAAAATTCGTTCACCTCAATTTTTTTTATTTAATTATTTTTTTTTTACACTAATTTATCAAATAAAATCAAGACATATAAAGGGTGTAACTTTTCCAAGTGACCTGGCGGTAGCTCTCACACTCGTTTTTTTAAAGAGAGAATCGCCAGGAGCCCTATACTCTCTGAATCTATTGGGTAAACATAAAACTATGGTGGAATTTTAATTATTTTAGGAAAAACTCTTTGCAAGTTATGCTTTAAAATAATACAACGAATTGTTTGTTTGTGCCCGTACCATGATTTAAAATATAGGTTACGAGACAATGCGGGTGATTTCGCTGAACTAGGTCCATCAGACATTCTTGAGATTTACTGCGTTTATGTATATACCCAACGCGAATATTAATAGAAAAAGCAAATACAAATACGTTCTCATGGCAACGTACAGCACAATAATAGCATCTACAGCTTCTGACTAGCAACAGGCAGTCCCGACGAGAGACAGTGAGCAGTAAGACGGAAGATGGTCCTTCAAACCCTTCACACCGTCCCCGGCAGCACAGTGGCTAGACGTGACCCCTATGAAGACGGTGGGATAGTGGAGAAGAGACTTCTGAAGAACCCTGGAATATAACCTCAAATTTGTACCTTGCATTTCCCCTGTGTTCTGTGTTGAGCGAACAAACACTAAACACTGACGTATGGTATCAACGGCTTACGAAAGACGCTTACACTGACACCGTAAAATAACAAATCTAATAGATATTAATTATACATTTAACGAACGTATAAGATATATGGAAAAATAGATCTTACGTTTAACCTAAATATACGGAATTTGTAAAAAAATTCTGTAACTGACTATAAATTCATAAGCCGTTGATACCAACCTGACGCGTGCGTCAAAATGCGCATTAGAGCGTAATAATTATTTCGTACTATGGGTAATTTTTAAACGATTAAGGGAATATTATAACAAAATTTTAATACAATATTTATTTTCTCACGGCGCCCCTTCGGAGTTGGCGCCAGGTTTTTGCACGTTTTTGAACGTATGGCAGATCCGGCGCTGGGCATTGGTGTAGCTAGCATGGGTGACACTCGGGGCGGATAACGTGGTGTCACCCCCCTCCTCCCCAATTTCGTGTAGAAAATTGGTTCGTCCTGGGGGGAGGGGGTGGCTAGATAATTCCAGATATAGGCTATTTTTGCCTATAAAAAGACTGTGAGGCCAAAACCTCCTAGATGCCGTGGGTGACGGTCAGGCCCGAAATTCTCCCCTCTGCGGGGAGCCATAGAGCTACAAGAATTTAATAATTGGACCGTGTTCAATATTTTTTAATTTCGTAATTTTTTCCACGGTCGGGTGTAGTGTCACCCCCCGTCGGGTGACACCCGGGGCGGACCGCCCCCCCTCGCTACACCACTGAAGTCAGGTACACCTCTTACATCATACATATGCCTGGTAATGTTATATTATCGTGAAAACAAGCTTATGGGTCTGAGTGGTTAATTCCTGTTAATGTTTCATTCTTCCCGTGTATCACGTATCCAATGTTGAGTGAAAAGGGCAGGTTTCAGAAAGCTGCACCTCCACAAGCCTTCCCATGGCTGGGAGATGTGATAGCATTTTTTATTTAAAAAAAAACATTTAGGTAAATACACAGTCGTTTTTTCAAGGTTTTATTTTTTGCAGGTGTCAATTGCGTACATTCATTGAAATCATAAATTTTTGAGTATCTTAAAAGAATCTTTGCCACATTTACACTTCACTTCACTAGTTTCAACATAAAAATATAACACAATGTAAAAATGAAGTAGACCATTGATTACTGAAAAACCACAGATTCTCTGAAAAACCTCAAACTTAGAAAAATATATAATATTATTCTTTTAATATTTTTTCATTCAGTTGTTTTGTAGGTATTTATGTATACATCGGGGATTAATTACAACAATTTAGCAATTCTGAATCAGCATTTTCAAGTTAAACACAAAACCTTTATTTCTTCAACTACACAGGGCCGCCTCTGAATTTCAGAGTTATCAGGTTTTGGTAATATTAATGAATATTTGATTACGATTTTAAAACCTTTTTTCGACTGCCCAATTAATCAAATTAATTGATAATCGAGAGTCTATTGTTTAACTATAATAAAACAATGCAATCTATCACTAGTAGGACTACTAACGAGACACTGCACTGCCATGTCAGGAAACAAGTGCAGTTGTTGGGAGTGGAAGACACTAATAGATGCAGGAAATCTGAAGAGGATGAAGAGGCTCCAATTCACTTATGGTGCCAATGTCTCGCTCTGTGGACTGGGTTATTGTAAAAGGAATGAGGTAAATGGGAGATAACACAATGGACCTATGGCCAAAGTGGTCAAGAGAACTATTTGTAAACCGCTTTAAAAAAAATGTTATAATATCCCATCATACAACACTTTTTGATATAGTGTATAAGTTTAAGCGATACTTCATGTATCACAAATGTCACACCCGTGTACGGGGATACCTGCCAATGAATCATATTTGCAACAGCCACGTAGATCAAGTTAACATAATGTTTGTACAAGAACAGCAACTATAAAAACACTTTATTATTCAATATTATATTTACATAAAAATATTCAATACTATATAGATTTATAAGTCTCATGAGCAATTTTGTCACTGTCAATCATCTGGATGTGCCTTCTTCTGATGCGCACGCATGGTCTTATGGCGTGCATACTTATTACCGCACTTGTCACAGCAGAATGGACGCAGGCCGCGGTGGAAGCTGCTGATGTGAGAGACCAAGGTCTTCTTTGCCTTGTATTTCTTTCCACACTCTGCGCACTGAAATAGAATAACAATACGTCGTTAATATTATATTTTATATGAATATTCATAAATCTACACACAGGGTAATCTCTTTCCTTTAAAATCCTTTTGTAAATCCATGCCAATAAATTGTCATAGGCAAAAAATGTTAAATTTGTACTTTTCTCTACTACATATATTTTCTATGCATGGGATAAAATACACATATCACAAAATAGGGGTTTTTGCAAATGAATGTTTAAGTACAAATTGAACACCGTGTGTGCTCCTCGTCAATAGAGTTAAAGTGTCATTAACCTTAAAGACTATGTCGTCAAAGAATTTGCGATACCTGTGGACTGGTATTTGAAATTCTCATACATATGCGTCATGTATAGATGACGCTCGTCTTTTAGGCACGCGAATGGTTGGCTTGTATACATGACGCTCGTCTAAAAAGGGTTAACCAGCCAGCTCTATTTATTCAGCTTTTGGAACAAATCATATAGGTCTCATAGAAATCGTTGTGTCTCCCTTACACAGTAATGGTTAGAAATATGATATAAACTGTGTTAGAAAGAGCAAAAGCCACGCTTTAAATTCAAATCTAAAAATTAACCACAAAAAAATTAAAAGGTACCCTTTATGAATCTAATGTAATTGGAAAAAAAAATTATGAAACTTTCAGAATCTTTCAATTATTATTGACAAAAAAGTGGGTTGACAATAATGTTGAAATAATACATTTGCCTATTAAAATATGTATAGTTATTTTTATTTTTTTTTATTATCAGTAATTTTAACTGGACAAAACGTAAGGTGAGCCATTTATAAAACTTTTTTTATGTTTGCAAGCAAAATTTTTATATTTCAAAAATTGTATGTTTATTTTGAATTATAAAATTTGAAAGCTTATCACCTTTTCAAAATTGTTTTTAGTTTTCGGATACATTCAGAATTATTCCATTTAATTAGATTTCTTTTTTTTTTTTTACATTAACTCCACACAGGAGGCCCTGAGGAAAATAACATCCCTCAGGGCCTATGTCATCTTTGAAGATGCTGTGTGGAGGGTCTTTTTGAGGAAAGGAAGGAGTGAACACGGGTCTTGAAGAGACCCATGTTGTAGGAGGGAGGAAACACAGAGGCCGGCAAATCATTCCACAACCGAGCCGTTGAACTCAAGAACGAGTCATAGAAACGACCCGTTCTCATGTGACTAATGTCAACCGTGTACAAACTTTGGGCGCGTGTTTGGTGTGTTTCCCGACTATGCACCGGTGCCGAGGGGATCAATGACGCTAGTTCCTCGGAGCACCTTCCATTGTAATACCGGTAGAACAAGGACAGCATTCCCACCTGACGCCTGTGCTCTAAAGATTGCAGTCTGTCTGTTAAGATGGGAGAATCTATCAAACGGACCGCCCGTTTCTGCACAGAGTCAAGGGTTTTTTTAGGTATTTTGGAGCTCCAGACCAGAGGTGGCTGCCAAATTCAACCGTGGGGCGCACTTGTGATTTGTACAGGGTTAGCAGTTGTGTACCATTAAAGTATCTGCGGGCCCTGTAAAGTACGCCCAGTTTCTGAGAGGCTAACTTAACTCTGGTTTCGATGGAGCCCCCGTACCTGAGCTGGTCACTTAGAGTTACACCAAGCATATCGATGGAGGTCCTGTTCGGAAGATTGCTTCCGTTGAAGGAGACTAGATTTTCATAGCGATCCCTTTTAGACGTTATCAAACATGATTGGGTCTTTGAAACATTAAATTCGACAAACATGATTGGGTCTTTGAAACATTCAATTCGACTGATTTATCTTACCCCACGAGAAAACACTCTCGAGGTAACCGTCCATTCTTTGCTTCAAAGCCCTTTGAGCTATTGGAGTTTGTGTGCCCTTTGGGGGCTTGTCAAACAAAAAGCTATCATGGACTGTACTGTCATCCGCGTAACAATGGATCGGTGCACATTTCAAAACGGAATTATTTTTACCCTCTGACAAAATATGGTTGAGGCTTCAGAGGTTGAGAGGTTCATTTTGAGACTGATTTATCACATAATATTAGTTGCATTTAATAAAGGCAAAATAAACAAATAAGTCAGACTCATGTAATCGGGGCCTGAGTATGTTTCCCCTGAGCATAGATTTATAAATATTTTTTTTGTAATTTTTACGTCATTATTATGATAACGTTAATTTAGTGAAGGGTGAATACAGCTGCCATGTTAAAAAAAACTATTAAACCCTAACTCAACTTAGATGTTGGCTGTAGGTATGTGTATACAATTACAGAAAAAAATTGTAAGCAGGGACGTTATAAACATACATGTATACTAGAGCAGGGACGTTATAAACATACATGTATACTAGAGCAGGGACGTTATAAACATACATGTATACTAGAGCAGGGACGTTATAAACATACATGTATGCGGAAAGTAATTTTATCAACAAAAGTATTTAATGAGTATAATATAAACACTATTAACAGTCACAGATCGACTAAGTCATTAATCTTATCTTATTATGTGGCTTTTTTTTACATTAGTTCCACACAGGAGGCCCTGAGGAAAATAATTCCCGCTGGGGTCTATGTCATCTTTGGGGATGCTGTGTGGAAGGTCTTTTTAGGAAAGGAAGGAGAAAAAGGAAAAGGGTATTAGGAATGGGTAGGAATCTGGGAGTGACGGTCGTATGAATCCATCCCTCCCACTGCGGTGCAAGGCGATGTTCCGAGATACGGCTGGAGAAGTCAAAGGGTCTTCTTCAACCATTCTCTCCCGATCCGGCCTGCCATGCAGCTGGTGGGCAGACGCATCCGCCGCCAAGATCCGGACAAACCTCACCCCATGAACCCGGGCACTCCTGCTAAGTCACCAAACGTAGCGTGAAGTGAAAACTTGGGGTGAAGTGGAGAGAGGTGTTGGTTATCCAATAAATGGTTCCCGGATACCCATACCCGCCTCCTAAACTGGCTGTCGCATATGATCCATCAGTAGGCTATTACCGTATGCGGTTATCGAATATGTGATCTTCACTAAAACAATTATGTCAAAGCTTGCTGTGTGGTAGGATGGAAAGGTCAGCATTGTAAAGGTTAAATAAAAATATCATTACCTCGTGTTTCCTGACCCCCGTGTGTATAAGATGGTGCTTGTTCAGATTGCTGATGTTCACAGAGCGATGCGCGCACCACTCGCATGCGTACGGCCGCTCACCGCTGTGTCGCCGCATGTGCAGGACCAGCGACTGGCGCAGGTTGGTGCGGTAGGAGCACTGGTCGCATGCATGCAGGGGCTCGGCGTGCGTACGCATGTGAGAGTGCAGCGAGTACTCGCTCTTCATTGTCTTGTTGCATATCTGTGAAAAAAGGATTGCATGAGTCGTCAAAAGGCACATTAATCACATATTAGGTTCTCAAGGCACCAAGTGTTTGTTTTAAACTTGTACATTTCATACATACAAACGGGTAGAAGCAACCCATTCTTGTGTTCAACAGTTCGGCTTTGAATAATTATCTGACCCCTGTGTTATCTTCCTCCTACAACATGGATCTCTTCAAGATCCAGGTTCACTACTTTCTTTTAGCTTGTGTCGCTCTCCATAGAGAGAAAAAAAAGGCCTTATATGTAAACGCCCGGGGTCTCAAAAGTTTCGTATGATCTGTAGCTATTCGAAAATGTAAAAATAAATGAAATTATTATTCACTATTAGCCCGCTTTAATAGCCGGAAGTTTGAAAAAAAACAGATTTCGTGATTTGGAAAAAAATTAAAACAAAGTGTTCATATTTTATAATTTGTACCAAACTTATTTTCTTATTCCATAACTGCAGTTCAAAGAACCAAAAAAAAAAATTTTTAAGCATATGTGATGTGTTGGTTAAAAATATAAAAGGGGAAAATAACACCTTATCTGGATAAAATCAGAATTCTTGTTGACTTAGGTACTTGAATTCATAAACTTGACCTTTTTTTCATTTTTGTCAGGTATACGCATTTTTAATAATAAACAAACGTTAAAAGGTTAAATTACAGAAAAAAATAAGTTATTAAAAATTAAAAAAAAAAATGGTTTTAGGTTTGTTTTCTGATTTTCAATGCATTTTAGCGGGCTAATAACCATTTTTAAAAATATAAATTTAAATGCAGTTTTCATTTTCTTTGTAAGACGCAACTTTTGAGACCCCGGGCGTTTCCGAATTCAAAAGTTGAAATAATTGACACACCCTAATCCACACAGCACCGCCAAAGATGACATAGGTCCTGAGGAAAATCATTTCACTGGGGGCCACTTGTGTGGAGTTGATACAACAAGATGCAAGGTGGTAAGGGACTGGGAACACATGAGGATGGGACCAAGCAGCTCAATACCAAAGTTGAGGGCCTAGAGGAAGTGGATCTTGCAGTCATGTAGGTATAGGTACCAATAAAATCAGAGACTAACATCCTATTTTTTTATTAATTTATTTTTGTCATTCCTAGTGCTGCTACAGTTACTGTATAAACCATTTTTCTAATCATTAGTATTAAAAAACGCATAAGTAAACAAAAAAAGGTGTGTATTTTGACTGATTCTACCTGCAATATGATGTCAAATTAAAATTTTCATTCTTCTAACATGTTCTTAATGTTTCCCTTGTGATTCATAAACGAAAAAATGCGAAGTTTGAGCTAACAATAAAAAAACAAATTTTTGGAAAAATGTGGCCAAATTTTTATAAACAGAAACAAACAGTATACAGGTGAAAAAAATTACAATTAATAAGAATATTTCATGGTGGGTACCTATTTGTAGTGTCTTATTTACGGTAGGCATATTAAGTATGTAATTACCGGGCGATGTGTGTAGTTTTTTTAAATTTGGGCAGTTTTAATCAATAATAGTTTTTTAATCCTTTTTATTAAACGTTCAGCAAGTTTTCGAACAATGTCAGAATTTTTTTTCTTCTTTTATAGAGATACACAAGTACAGTGGTACCTCGAGATACGATTGCCATAACATACGAAATATTTGAGATACGAGTCATCGAGCGAGCGAAGTTTTGCTTTGAAATACAAGCAAAATTTGAGATACGAGGAACGGCCGCCTGACCAGGGCATAAAAAACCTTTTGCTTGTTATGACTGTACATATTCATCTTCTCATCAGAGATTTGAAGAAACACATTCTGACTCACAGTGGAGAAAAATCTTTTTCATGTTCCGTCTGCAAACAATCATTTACTCGAAAGGGATTTTTGACGAACCACATGCTGATTCACAGTGGAAAAAAACCTTTTTCATGTACCGAATGCAAAAAATCATTTTTTCAAAAAGTATGTTTGACAAACCACATGCTGAGACACAGTGGAGAAAAACCCATGGGAGGAATGCAGATCCGGGCACCACTTTTTTTTGGCAGAAAACCATGTTTTCACCGCGTTTTAAGTTGAGAACTTTAATCTGGAAGGTGAAAAAAAGTGTGGAGCGAATAAAAAAAAAATTGAATAACTAATTCATTTTCAATTACGTTAAGTAAAATTTCACTTCACGAACAGATTATGTCAGTACGCCCGCCATTTTATAAATAAACCAGTCATACTAACCTAAGAAAAGAAAGTCAGTGTTGCCAACTCCCAAAAATATTTATCCCTAAACTAAACTCAAAAACCCCTAGAAACCGGCAAATTACTTGAAAATACCCCTAAAATTTTTTTTTTTGTAAAAATAGTGAATAATAATGAATAAATGATAAGCTGTAATGTTTTTTAATAATCTTTATTTATAAATTATTTAAAACATCAAATACGCTAGGTTTGTGTAATATGGTTTGTGATTCAAAAGAAAGTGCCCCTTTATAACGCCTACTCGCGTCACGGCAAAAAATAATCCCAGTTTTCAAGTAGTTTAGCGGCTACGCTAGGTTTGCGTAACATGGTTTGTGATAGAAAAGAAAGTGCCCCCTTCGTAGCGCCTACTCGCGTCACAGCAAAAAAACATCCCAGTTTTCAAGTAGTTTAGCGGCTACGCTAGGTTTGTGTAACATGGTTTGTGATAGAAAAGAAAGTGCCCCTTCGTAGCGCCTACTCGCGTCACGGCAAAAAAACATCCCAGTTTTCAAGTAGTTTAGCGGCTACGCTAGGTTTGTGTAACATGGTTTGTGATAGAAAAAAAAATTGCCCCCTTCGTAGCGCCTACTCGCGTCACGGCAAAAAAAAACATCCCAGTTTTCAAGTAGTTTAGCGGCTACGCTAGGTTTGTGTAACATGGTTTGTGATAGAAAAGAAAGTGCCCCCTTCGTATGTATACTAAAGCGCCGTTTACACGCACACTTCAGAACGATCGAATCCCGCGCCACTTCAGGCACTGGTTTGTCTAGCAGGATTGTGTATAATACCTATTATCTTTACTTTAAAAAACAATCTACGTTTTAAATGGTTTGTCTAACGGGATTGTGTATGTTATCTTTATTTTAAAAAACATCCCAGGATTTGAATGGTTTGTCTCCATTCCAGTACCTACGCGCCTTATTATTTATTCCCTACAATCGTATCTAGGCTCTTGTATCAGGTATCCCTACCAACAAATTAGTATCAAATGGCGGACATTATCTGTTCATGAAGTGTCATTTCATACATTCTTTAAACGACTGTATCTCCCTCAATTTTGCCGAGCGCGCCTTAATTTCTTTTTTATTCAACTTTTCCACACTTTTCTCATCTAGAAAGTGCATTTTTATTAAATTTCCAAATGGTGCCCGGATCTGCATTTCACCCAAACCCATTTTTATCAAAAACGATTTTTTACATGCATGCAATGTTACATGCTGACATTGCTGACGCACCAAAAAAGTTCTCTCACAAACCACATGTTGACTCATAGCGTAAAAAAACCTTTTGCTTGTTATGACTGTACATATTCATCTTCTCATAAGGGAGATTTTGGGGGCTGGAAGGGATTAATAGCATTTCAATTAATTTCAATGTGGAAAGTTAATTTGAGATACGAGCAAATTGACATGCGAGCAAGATTACTGAACGAATTAAACTTGTGAACGAATGAATCTTGAGGTATCACTGTGTACGATCTTCGAGGATTCAAGTATCTTACTAACTTCTGCCATACATATGCGCAGAGATTCGTACACAGGCACATGTTGCCGAAATTTTCTAAATTTCATCAGTGACGCCCGCAACTGGCCGATCGAGTCATTACCATACACATCATCGATATTTAAAACGTTGTGGAGCAATTAATAAATAATATATTAACTAGAGTTGCAGTAATCACCCCACATAGGAGATTTTCAAATATTGTCGGGTTATTCGTAACCCGAATGTTAAAAAAAAAAAGTTACCACAAGTGTTTTTCCATGTTTCAATTAGGCTACTAGACTTAGCTGGTTGTATTACTAAAAATTGTGGAATTAGTTAAGTTGCTTTCTTTACATTTTTGTATGTAACAACTAGGTAAGTCATTCCATTATTGCAAATAAATACATTAACAATACTTATCAGTATAAATATACAAAAACTCATTTATCAGATAATCTTATAATTCAATTTCCCAACAAAGCTGATTTCAGAGTTACATAGTTTTTTTTGCACTTTTTCAGAACGATACGAAACTCTCTCGACTTACAACACTTGAAAATTATTTATTTTGCAGTCTGTCAATCTATTATTGAGTATGGTATCATTGCACGGGGAGGCGGTACTGCATCAGCACTAGACCCAATCATAAAGGCACAGAAAACTATTATAAAATTAAATCTTAGATTACCTCTAATTACAGACTCGAACTTAATCTTTAACATTATGAATGTGTTTGACGTTCGGCAGATATATGCAAAAACAATCCTCACTCATCTATACACAAATATACATAAATACTATGAAAAAAGATTAAATACTCGCTGTATTCGAAACAATAACAAAGAATTACTACAAATTCCCATAACTCATACTACTTTTGGTCAACGAAGCTTCAGATACCTTGCAACAAGATTTTACAACATTCTTCCAATTAGTATAAAAAAATGTGATTCACAAAAAATTTTTAAAAAAAACATAAAAATTTGGATAAAAAATAATGATAGAGCATCTACCGGTGCACTCACCCAAATTCGAAATTAGTAATGAACCAATGCTGTTATTATTGTACCAATGTTATTGTTATTATTAATGCAACCAATCTATTGTGTGATTATATTCTAATATTGTAGGTATGTTCACAGTATTATAAATTGACCTAAAATTACTGCCTCAACACAGGCTAGCCTAGTGAGGCAGCTTACGAGAAACCTAAAATTATAATTATAAATCTTTATATTTATAGTTCTTTAAGTACCTACTGTTTATATGTATATTGTTTTCTGTTATTAACTTTTGTACTTATGCAACTTTTAAACTATTGTATGATATACTTTTTTTTTTGTAGTTATAAATCTTTAAATTTTTATTCAATAAAGATATTATTATAGTTATAGTAATTACCTTATGATGGTCTCACAGTCACTGGTTTTAGACATTTTGTAAAAAAGCGTGTTCTTCAGAAATAGTAGGCAAAAAACAGTTGACAAAAAATGACAGCTACAGCAATTGTGAGTGAAGTAATGAAAGCTAGTCATGACGTTTCGAGAGTGGTGGCTATGCGGGTCTTGTGACTTCAGTACGGACTCTGCACGCAACAAGTTGTTTGCAGCATGAAAACACAATATCAGCATCAGATATTTGCGTATTCCTGTAGAAGAAGGTCCTAAGGTTTATAGCACCGAGACACAGGCGAAAAACTACTACAACTTTAATTGCTTGAAATAAAAATAATAAAAGTTTTATTTTATTACCGGGCAAGGAATGGCAGGCGTCTGCATGTGAACGAGACGCACATGCGTGCACAGCGAGCCTTTGTTGCTGAGTGTCTTGCGGCAGATGGGGCATGCGTGCAGCGCCCCCAATTCCACAGTGCTGGGTGCTCCGCTCTCGTGCTGCGCCAAGTGCACTTCCAGGGCCGGGCGCGTCCTCAGCTCCGCCGGGCATTTCCTAAAGAAAACAATAACAACAAAACATTAATCTAGTATCCGGCTGGCGGTGGCAAACATAGCCGCTCATTATTAAAGGCAAAACAAGTAAATTATAGTTATTTAACCGGTCAAATTTGTTTTATTGGACCAACAGATTTAGCTATAAAAGATCATTTGGCTTGGCCTATTTAAGCATTTCGCTCGCCATATATTTCCATTTGGAATGTATAGCTGAAATAGGCCAAAACCAAATGATCTTTTATAGCTAAGTCTGTTGGACCCATAAAACAAATTTGACCAATTAAATAACGATAATTTAAATTTGTTTTGTTTAGTAATGAGCGGCTCTGGAATTTTTCATTTTGCCATTAAATCTTTCATAATTATAAATAGAATTGCAATAGTATACATTTAAATTTTAAAAACCAAATGCATAACCGCTTTCATATAAATTTCAAGATTTTTAATTAGGTTGACGAAATTGTAAATATTCATTTTTACCATCTCCTGTAGTTTTCATTTTGTGGCTTGAAGGCTTTTAGCAAACCCAGTCGGTATAGTATTTACTTTACAGAATTTAATCTATTCTTCTTTTAATTTAAATTTTATCTTGCTTATAACTCCACTTCCTACTTTTTACCTAGAAAACTAAGACATAATATTTTAGGTATAATTTTAAAATCTTAAACAATAATACCCTTGTCTTTGTGGGATTTTTTGTTTTTTTTTTTACATGAGCTCCACACAGGAGGCCTATGTCATCTGTGGGGATGCTGTGTGGAGGGTTTTTTAAGGAAAGGAAGGAGAGGAGAGTTCTGGGAAGGAAAAGGGTTTAAGGGGTGGGTAGGAATCTGGGGTTCAGTGTGTCCTAGTCATTCGCCTCCAAGACCTAGACAAACCTCACCCCATGAACCCGGGCACCCCTGCTAAATCACCAAACGTAGCGAACCACTTGGGGTGACCTGTGGCAGAGGTGTTGGTTATCCAATTAAGGTTCCCGGGGCGGTGGTACCCATTCCCACCTCCCAAATAGTTTACATTATTTTTTTAATATTTCCTGCACTTTTTATATTTATATTTTATATTACCCTCTATTTTAAAACTTTTCCAACGTATCATAATTTTTTAATTAATAAAACATAATATTAACAGCTGCCCCAGTGTGGTGATATGTGTCAATTGTTGAAGAGGGTTGCCATTTTAGTTCTACATATTATATAACTGAAAGAAGAGACCTATGTATTATTTAATTTATTTTTAGGCGTATAAATTTTGTCCAAATTAGAGGTAATTATTTATGTACATTTTGAACAGTATTATAAGGTTTTACATTGGATGGTTTTACCTGCACATGTAATAGGAACCTGGTTTCATCTTGGGACAATCTTTCCTCTCATGTTGTAGCCGTAACCTTCTAGTGTCAAATACCTTTTGGAAATCACATTGTTATTAGAGGCAATATAAATATATATAACGATAAGATAAATTAATTGAGTGATGCTTCACTGCAGCTCAATTTAAATTATTTATTTTTGAATGTAGCTATTACTTTGTGGTTATCCATTATAGAATAATGAAATAATTTTACTTTGTATAAACCACTTATTTGAAGTGCAAATCCGACCGGTTTCGGAACAAACGTTCCTTCGTCAGGGAAAGCTTATACTAATTTGACAGTTTCGAACAATGTTTTATTATGGTAGGGGTGGAGCTGTTGCTAGATAATAATGTAGATTGGGTAGGTAGGTATTAGTGTAGAGTGGGTGGGTAGGGGAACAAATCCATGATTGGGCTATATGACAATATTTTTTGTTTGTTGATAATAGATTCATTATTTTTAAGGGATTTTTTAATTTCCAAGGCTTCTAAGTTATCTAAACGTTTTCCTTTATGATTAATATGAAGAATATTTATCCCTGTATTTTTTTCAAAACTATGGTTATTTTCAATGATATGGTTAGCAAACTCAGAAAAATTATTATTAATAATAACGGAACGAAACCGGTCAGATTTGCACATCAAATAAGTGGTTTATACAAAGTAAAATTATTTCATTATTCAATTTAAATTATTTATATATTATTTTAAGGACCTGGTCACACCCGTGGCAGCGATAATTCACATGTTTGCCATGCTGTAGCGCCATGTGTTGCACCAGACTATCTCTTGAAGGGAAGCGTTTCTCTCCGCCACACACCAGACAGCCATAGTAGGTCAAATCCACTTCTGGTTCTCCATCTTCCGAGTCTAAAGTGTCCCCTCCACATTCATCTGTACCTAATTTATACTCCTCAACTACTTCATTGGAAAGTGAGTGTCGTTCCTCACATTTCACACTACAGGGATCTGTCTCACATTCCGTCTTAATTTCACTTTTTATGTCATCTATATCTGAGGTATAATCGCTTTTCTCATCAGGCGGATTTTCTTCAAATTCTAATTTTCTCCGTTTTTTCTCGACACGGGGTAAATCTATTTCGAATCTGCTTTCCTCAATTTTTGATAGGTTTTTCTCGCGTTTGAGAGCTTCTCTTAACTTTTTGTTCGTGTTTTCACTCAATGTTCTGAAGTGGAGCGCCAACTTAAGAATGCTTATACAACTTTCACATATTTTGTCTGGCAGGCCATCTCCACATTTGGCTTTGATTTTGGAACACTTGCGTATTTTGTTAGAAAGGTCTTGCGGAGTCCGGCGTAACTCATCTTTGAACTTAAATATGGAATGCAGATGGGTTGGTGATAGACAGACCCTACAAACATTTGGAAAATCTGAGACCTGCAGACTTTCTTGAAGTTCGATCTTTAGAAAATTATCATTCATTTTGTCAGATATTCCTCCGTTTATAATTAAATCTTTTAATGCGATGCAATTATTGCCATTCTAATTTTTTACAGAATCTGACAAGGACATGGATATGCATCCCGGCGATTTATTACTATTGACTAGAAAAAGGTGCCTAATGTGCTTTTTTTGACCCCCAAGGCACTAGACAATAAGATATCCTAATTCAATAGCACGATTAACATAAAACACCAACGCTAATCACCAGCATCCATCAAAATATCGTCTGACGTCCAAAATGGTCCAAAACATAAATATGTCAGATTTTGACAGCTACTAGATATTGTCGATAGTTCGGGAGCAATAGCTACGGTCAGGGGCAGTATCATAAACATAAATATACAAACCACCCACATCATAAATAAACCAATTGATACACCCGCGCCTTATGGCGGCGTCAAATTAATACTATAAACTTAAAATTAAGGAGGAACAAATTAAAAAAGCTACTGATTTAAGAAACGATACATTTATTCTAGTAGGACACAAAAGGCAGGTATTAATTATTAATCTAGTGTTAGTCTTAAAATTACTCAATTAATTAGCCTTAAAATTAGAAAGTCTGTTAGCTTAATTCTACGGTAAAGTCTTTGTGCAATTGTTCAAAATCGAATCACTTCGGTGGTTAATATAATTAAAATGTTCAGTCACTTCCCTTTGGATGCTGATGATGGAGTCTCCGCGTACGCATACAGTCACTAGGCACTTTAAACTTAGTTATCTATATC
This sequence comes from Limnephilus marmoratus, assembly GCA_917880885.1. NCBI lineage: Eukaryota > Metazoa > Arthropoda > Insecta > Trichoptera > Limnephilidae > Limnephilus > Limnephilus marmoratus. The sequence continues at coordinate 14,952,501 of OU862922.1, forward strand.
TTTCACTTTTTATTGCACAGATAGGAAGTTGCGAAAGTTCTTTGAAGTGAAAATTTGTGCAAAGTGGAACTTGCACAAATCCTTGGTCGGAATTTTCGCGGTCACTTGGTTGAACTTCCTGGCGGAAGTTCGCGAATGTATCGGCGGTACCTGGTCGAATCCGCGAGCGTGTCCCTGTGTTAATTTCCCTGGTCGGGAAATTCTGCGGGGTCGCGTGCAAAGCCCTGGTCGGGTTGCAAAACGCAACTGTTTTTTTATCCCGGGTTCAGATTCGGTTCCCGGCGGTTCGGGACGCTCCGAGGACGGAGCGGAGTACTATCCCCTGGCCGGGTAGAAGGTGACTGATTTCGTGGTGAAATTCTCCCTCGTGGCTCTTGGGTAAACCTTCAAAACTAATTCCATCGGCGGCAGCGGCAAGGGTCAAACGAAGAGGTTTATGGCCCTTCGCTCGGCTCGGCGCGGCGATTGGGTTTTATTAGTCCTTTCCGAAAATATCCTGACTTTCCAATTTTTATTGCGGTCCCACTTTGCTTTCGCCGCTCGCTTAAGCCCCTTGTGTCTACCGCCAGCTCCTATGCTAGCGACCTTATTGTAAATGGTGCACATTTGTTCAGTTCCGTGAATTTTTGGCATTAAAATATCTAAAGGTATATCACAATCATCGATATTTTTTTCTAGGGGTGGACTAGAAAAAAAAGGAGGCGTCTACTAATATCTACAGGAATTCCAAAAAATGAAAAAATCGAACTAATATCTATGAGAATCAAAGTGTTGACGAATATCTACAGCTCAAACTGTTGATTAATATCTATGAGAACCAAAGTGTTGACAAATATCTACAGCACTGGCAGAGGTTGGATTTGCAATTATGTATAGCATATTGGAATAACGTAATATTGCGTATGCAGTTTAAAAAACTTAATTTATGTAAGTATGTATGTAAAAATCCCTAATATCGGACTATTGGACACATTTAGCTGATTTTTAGTCCAACCTACGCTCTGTAGATATTAGTTCAACCTACGCTCTGTAGATATTAGTCAACACTCTGAAGTTCGTAGATATTAGTTCAACATATGAGCTGTAGATATTCGTCCGACATACAGGCTGTAGATATTAGTATCTGGAGTCGAAAAAAAATGGTGCATTGGAATGGCAACACTTTTGTAAGTAGGTACTGCAAAAATGTTCATTCTTGGCAATGATTTCGTTGTTGTTTGCTAGCAACATTAATATTATTCCTGCTTTCCACGAATTTCAAATATGTGCTTTTCAAAATCTACGTGCAATTAAAAGAAAATATTACGCATGTTTTATATAATATTCTAAGCTGTACTTGTAGTAGGTTAACCAGTAGGTACGAAATTCCGTTAATAATATTGATAATTTACCTCTATGATTTATAATTGGTTGATTTATATGTGCCGTTTTCGAGAAAAATCACCCCAAGGTCACTGCATGTAAAAATAATGTTCTGCTATATTATAATGTTATTTAACCTTCTTATTATATTATAACCTTGTTATAGTTAGAGGTCATATTATAACCTTCATCTGACATATAGGTAGTAGGTACCTATTAGAAACTTAAACAAACCGAATTGTTAATTGCATTCATTCGTGAATTATCATCATCATTACATAGTATAAAATGAAGTCGCTCAAAATGTATGTGCGCGTAGATCTTTTAAACTACGCAACGAATTTTCATGCGGTTTTTACCAATAGATAGAGTGATTCAAGAGGATATGTATAATACATGCTTATTATAGTAGAGAAAAGCCGAGAAATTCAAATATTCAATTCAGGCAGCAGGCAGCTGGTAGCTGGCAAGCGGCTGGTGTGGATTTTATAAAGGTTGGGTAATGGCGTTGTGTTTCTTTAGCCACAGTCTGCCACAGCAACGTGTGGCCAGGTCTGCTAGTTATTGAATAAAGTTATCTTACTACAGAAATTGTTTCATTTTAATTACAAACTAAGAGACACCGATGTTAATTTAATTTGTGTTAATTTCAAATGAATTACTTAAATATATTTGTTTATTATTTAAATATATTTGTTAATTTCAAATGAATTAAATATTATATCAGATATGTTCATATGAACCCATGTTACTTACTTATTTTAGTAACTTACTGTGTATACAATGCCCCGAAGGGGGGGGGGGTCTAGATTGGAAGAAAAACTGCTCACGTAATTAATATATGCCCCCAAAGATTGATGCGACATTGATAGCGCCCACTAGAAGTGTGTCGTTCCGGCCGGAACGAATCCAAAGATTCCGAGTCCGAATGCGTTTGATTCGTTCCGAGTCCGCAAAATGTTATGAATCAGTTCCGGAGTCGCTCGCACTCGGGCGAGGTTGATGCGGAAGGAGGTGTGCGACGCGGGCCGGGCGGCAGGAATCATTTACGGGAGGAGGTGCGCGGCGCAGGCCGGGCGGGGATTTGTCACTCTATCACTCGGGAACGAGTGACAGAGTGAGAATACAGGACTTATTCACGGGATGAGGTGTGTGGCGCAAGCGGGGCGGCGTTGTATTGCTCTAGCGGGGCGCGATGACAGCGTGAAAACATTTTTCGAAAAGAAATAGCATTATATCTTAGTCAAAAGATAGCAAGGAGCACTGCTTTTTACCTTTTGTCGGTCATCACGGAGCAAATTTGCCTTCCCGCAAGTTCGCGCCGGTGATACTCTGGTGAATTACTAGTTTTATGAAGAACGTAAAATATCTAACTAACCATCACGCCGTTTCTCCGCAGGGGTTTTTCTCATTCCTGAGAGGAATGACCGCCAAACAACTCGATCTTGGCACACACTCCTTGCCTCACTCACATTCATACATCGTCTCAAACATACTCTTCTTTTATTCTGACTTTTGACATGGCCCGACTCAAGTATCTGATTCACTTGATCTCGCCATGTCTTCCCCGGGCGTCCCCAACATCTTACACCATTCACATTTTGGCATATATTCTCCTTACACTACTTTCTTCGTTCATTCGCTCTACTTGCCCAAACCATCTGAGGGTCCCCTTCTTAATCTCACTCATTATGCTTACATCAGCCTTACATTATTTGCGGATTTCCACATTTCTCTCACGATCATACATAGTTTCACCACATATACGCCTCAGGGATCTCATTTCAAAAGCATTCAGTTTACTTTCATCCTTCCTCTGCCGGTTCCATGGCTCACTGCTATACAAGGACTCCACTGTTCGTAAGTTTCAAATTTATCGTAAATATCTTACACGGTTCTCATAAAGCCGACAAAGATATCACTCATGTCAAATACATTATTATTAGCTATATAAAGATAAGACTTCTCGCTCGCAATAAACAATAGCATGTTAATGTACACACGCCCGGCTACTTAAACACATGATTCCTTAACTCCGTAACGTTCCACGATTCCACCGAGTACGGCGAGTTCAGCTGAATCAACTCTCGGCATTGAATCAGCAGGAGTCAAATTGAGTTTGGTTCCGGCCGATTCAACGACTCCGGCGGAGCGCCACAATGAGTTTGGTTCGGCGAGTCCGGCGGAATCAACTCTGGCATTGAATCAGCAAGAGCCAAACTGAGTTTGATTCCGGCCGATTCAACGACTCCGGCGGAACGCCACAATGAGTTTGATTCGGTGAGTCCGGTGGAATCGCCGGAATCAAAGGAGCGAGTCCAGTGAATCGAGTCCACTCAGTCGAATATAGGTCCGGAATTGATTCCGTAAAATGAGTGAATCAACCCACTTCTAGCGCCCACCGCTACTGAGAACCGGTTTCTTTTTGGAACTGGGAGCGAAACTTCGATGTTTCTTGGGGATGGATTCTATGGAACCAAACGACAACCCGGGATTGGTTTATTTATGAACAATCCTCTCATCACAGTTTGGTTTATTTATTAAACCACTGACGTTTTCCTGATTATATAATATACGCTTTTATGTATCTGTTTGTAAATAATAAAATTATATTATCTCTATCTAGGTACCTACCTATAACTTATTTTCAGGGCTGGGCAGTATTTGAATTATTTGTATTTGAAATACAAATATGTATTTTGTATTTGTATTTCAATTACTTCCTAAAAATGTATTTTGTAATTTGTATTTCAAATACTTATGGCTTCAAAATACATTTTCAAATACATTTAGCAATCTTAATAATGACAATGAAAAATAAACTGACATAGATACGAGACAAGTTATATATTTATAATATAATAGTTATATAAGACAAGATAGATAGTCTATGTATTACTCGTAATACATTATTATTCATATTGTATTATTCATGAAGACATGAGTTAATTGATAATTGATAATGGATGATCAAATTCCGACATTGCTCTGTATTGTACATTTTTGTGTCTTAGTATTAGATCAAGCACTATAGGAATAATTTGACTGAATACTAGATTATTTTTAAGTTAATTACAGTAGAAGAGCGCACTTGAAGTGAAATAACACAAAACTCCGCTATACAAATGTCATGTTATTAAAATAATTATAATTATTATCTAACACCTGGGTCCTATACCACAAAAGCTTACAAGTAGAGCGGAGATGAGGTGTGTCTTCTGAGAAATATGATTGGTCAATTTTTGCATGTTTCTGTTTCACTCTGCTCAGCTTGGCTTTGAAACGCACCCTTAGATAAGGGCACTTACGACAATTTATTGCAGCCAAAGGTCATACCATAACCTATTGTATTACCATAACATTTTGTATTTAAAATAAAAAATTGTTAATACTGTATTTTGTATTTCAAATATACGACTTGAAAGTATTTTGTATTTCGTATTTTAAATACATGCGAAAAAGTATTTTGTAATTTGTATTTTAATTACAGCAAAGCATGTATTTTGCCCAGCCCTGCTTATTTTAACAACCTCCCATTAAATCTAAAAGTTATCGACAATACTCATGATTTTCTGCATTGAAAAAATGACAAACCACTATTATTATCTTTTTTTTAATATTGAAATCCGTGATTGATAAATCTTGCGGTTTTCTTACATATCTGTTTGTTATTAATTGCAATATTTTAATATTTACTTAGGTACATAATTTTATATAGTTAAGCATGAATTCCCTCACCAAACGCAAGCCTTGTCTCTTCATGGTGACAAAAGGCTATTTTTATTTTCCTTTATAACACAGCATAACATACAAATTGTATAATTATTGTAAAGAACATAAAAATTATATATATATTTTAAATAATGACAAAAAATAGAGCCTAGACTAGGAACACAATCACACATTTTTCGCAATAACGGCGATCTACAAAGCATCCAATTATTATTAACCTTTTAAATGCCAGTATGTAGGAGTGTAGCTGTGAACAGCAGGCCATGAATTTTTAATCAAAATAAATCATTTTTAAATCTTATTTTTATAAATTAAACATTACACCTTGAAAGGATATTTAAATGACTTACCAAATTTATTCAATGTGCGAAAATCTTGAAAAAAAAAAATCTTGCTCAAAGAATAGCGAGAAAACTCACATTTTTTCTATGGCCGGCCTGCTGGGCACAGCCAAGAATGCGAGAAATCTCGCTCTTGGCACAGAAGCGGTTAATATTAAAAAAATATATAGTTACGTATTTTTTCGATTCTTTTTTTTTTCAAGGTCTTTTTAGGAATGAAAGGAGAGAAAGTTCTGGGAAGAAAAAGGTATGAGAGGTGGGTAGGAATACGGGGTTCAGTGTGTCGTATGAATCCATCCCTTCCACTGGGATGCAAGGTGCTGGGTCAAGAAAGTCCTACTGGAGAGGTCCAAAGGTCTCTCTCAACCAGTCCCTCCCAATCTGGCCTGCCACCAGTGGAGTAGCGTCCCTTGGAGGGGCCCTGTATCAAAATTAGTTGGGGGCCCAAATGAAGGATAAAGATTTCTCACAAAAGAAACAAAAGGCCTCTGTAGCCCGGGGGCCCCATATCATTGATACGGCTGATACGGCGGTAGCTACGCAGTTGGTTGGCAGATGCATCCGCCGCCTAGACCCGGACAAACCTCACCCCGTGAACCTAGGCACCCCTGTTAAGTCACCAAATGTAGCGAACCACTTGGGGTGATTTATGGCAGTTGGTTATCCAATAAATGGTTCCCGGTGCGGCGGTACCCATACCAACCTCCCAAATTGAAAACCTAAGTCTCCGTGTTTCCTCTTCCTAAAACATGGTGTCTTCAAGACTCAGTTTCACTCCTTCCTTTCCTCAAAAAAACCACCCACACTTCATCCCCAAAGATGACATAGGCCCTGAAAAATTAAATTATTTTCCTCAGAACCTTCTGCGTGGAATTAGTTGTAAAACGATGTATGAAATATCAATTGCAGGTTGATCAAAAGATCAGATCAAAAGTTGCAGGAGATAAAAAAAACTTATTTGACGATAAATGCTGAAATATTTATTATTAAAAATGATAATATTTAACACTTCATAATACCTAACATCACAAGTAGTATAATATTCAAAGAAATAAAATTGAAAAAAAAATGAGATAACAGTTGCCAAAAAAAATTTTTTTTTAAATGAAGAGGGTGATGATGCAAGCAAATAAAATTATAACTCACTTCTTGAATAAGTTCACAGACACAACGGTTTGTGAATTAATTGCAATAAGAATAAAATTGAGGTTATTTGAACCACAAAAATGTTCATTATATTATGTAACTATTTTTATTTTTTTGAAACAACATTTTACATATCATCTAATAATGTTGGCCTCACTGAATGGCTTACCCATGCTGAGGCCTCCATAGATTTAAACAGACGAACACAATATTTAGCACAACCCCTTATTCACTACAGTTTACTTTATATTAAACGGCCCTTTATACTAGTATTGTGCATACTTATAAAATAATTATACAATACTCTCTCACTAATACTCTACTAAAAAACCAGGCAAGTGTCCAATTAGTGAAAGAGGCAGATTATAGTGCATACATACAAAATGTGCTAAAATTAAAACAGGTACACATGTATTTCGTAAAAACAAACGAACACAACATAAAAACCTTTCAAAAAATTTTAATTTTTTTGGTTTAAAGTTAAGGTTTCATGTTACACTTGCGAGAAAATTCTATTTTGTAAACTTATTCAAACAAAAAATGTGGCAGAATGAAATTCAAAATATAGTTAGGAGTTAGGTGTTTGTGATGAACCGAGGGGACAAAAACCATTTATAACACTTCCTAGTGTGATGCGATTCATTGTGACAAACAAAAATGGACCAGCTTATTCCGAGACAGCACTTAAAACTGAAGATAAGATTAAAAAAAAATTTCATAAGACAGTTTTTGTCAAACACATTAATTTGTATTGCTTTCAGATTTCTTGGATTTTGTTTATTTACGAGTAGGAACAAGCTCAATCCTTATTGACACCTACAATATTACTTTGTATTTGTTGAAGTACCTGCTCGGAGTTAAATGCGTAAAGGGTATATTTGAAATAATTAATGGTTTTGGGTTACAAATAGCGCAACAAAAATGAAGCAGAGATTTTTACATACTATCGTTTTCACTATGAACATACTCATTTCATTAAACTATCAAAAGCATTGGAAAAGTTTACGCTTCTCAAAATTCCTACCCCCACTGACAGCAAGCAACGTGCACAGGGGAAAAAATCATAGAACGATTTCATTTATTTCAGTCATTTTTATCCCATTTTGTTGTTTTTCATTCATTTTCTAGTTTCAGATTTCATATTTCAGACGAGTATCTTTTGTTCGTACATAGTTATATTTGATTTGAATATTTCAGAAGAAACAAGAAGAAGAGCTAAGAAAAGCCCAGACAAAACAAGGGTTAAGGAGAAGTAAGAAGAGGTAAGTAGAAGCAAGATGAGGTAAAAAGAAGCAAGAAAAGGATAGAAGAGCCAAGAAAAAGCCAGAAGAGGCAAGAAGAGATAATAGGAAGCACAAAGAGGCATGCAGAGCAATAAATGAGCGAGAAGAGTCACGATAAGGTAAAACGAGGCAAAACATCCACGAGGAACCAAGAAGAAGCAAGGAAAGGCTAGTAAAGCCAAGAAGAGGCAAAAAAGGTGCAATAAAAGGAAAGAGCCTAGGATAGGCAAGAAAAGCCAATAAAAGGCTATAAGAGACTAGTTCAGCCATGAAGACGCAAGAAAGGCCATGACGAGGCAATATCCATGAGCTGAAAAGAAGCAGGAAAAAGCCAGAAGAACTAAAAAAATCCAAGAAAAAGCAAGGTGCAAAAGGCAAAAATATATATATATGGTGGATAAATATCCAAGAGTCAAGAAGAAGAATGAAGAGAAAGAGAAGAACTCAAGAGAGCCAAGAATATGGAAGAGACCAGAAAAGGAAAGAAAATTACAAGACAGAAGCAAGAAGTGGAAACAAAAGAAGCGAGAAACAAAAACCAACGCTCAATCAATTCCTTTATACCTCTCCATCCTACATTCCAATATTGGTTTATCAGGTTACGATGTATACTGCCGTGGTAAATGAAACAGTGTCTTCCTTGAGTCTCAAGGAAGACACTCTCACAAACAGTGTCTTCTTTGAGTCTCAAGGAAGACACTGTGTTTTTAATTACCTCGGCAGTATACCGGTCGATTAAACTCCAACCTCCTTCCCGTTCACAGAGTGTGGGTTTCAACTCCTAAGTATATAAATTAGAACTTAAAAGCACAGCTAATATTTAGATTTTTTACGATTCATGGCTTAGATCTTAGTTTGTCAAAATAACAAGAAATTGATCGCTAGTGTGGAAAGTCTGTTAATGAAATTCTTGTGCCTACGAACACTAATCACTATTTACTTATGGAATTTTAATCTAATAAAAAGAATTTTTGTTAAAGCCAACACTAGCGACAGCCATTGATATTTATATCCTCACTAAAAGTTATTTGCTCAACCGCTTAGAAAGCTAAATACCTAAAATGAAGATGAATGATAACTGCATCCGCTAAATGTTCTATCCTTTTAAGAATGTGTATTTAACCTTATCTACAAGGCTGCTTATATATGATTCATTGGCGGCTATTGCCGTACACAGTTGACGTGTGATCCATGAAGTTTTACTAAAACACAAATTGCATTGAAAAGGCCAGTGCCGTAAAGGTTAAGAAAGCTTTCTTTATAGAAATATCCATGAACAATGCAAAAACATTATAAACATTAATATATTGTCTACTTGAGGAACATATCTTATTCGTGCCTTTAATCTTCAAGGGATTTGAATGCTCTTTCATGTTTAGATTTATCTTCTTTACAAATAATTAAATTTCAGTTTTTTCTTCATGAACATCTTCCTGCCGACTACTGCACTCTCCCAAGGATGCGACAGTCTCCAAATGTTTCTGCAGGGCCCTTTTCACCTTAAAGGTCTTGCTCCTGCTGTCTGCTTTGGGTTTACGTTCGCGTGGAGCAAATTGCTTCTTGATTGTGCTGACGATCGGCAACTGAAAAAAAATCTATATGATACCAGAATATTTGCCACCCTCGCAAGTCTGAAAATATTTAAAAAAATCAATGTAGATTACTTTCTTTAAAAGCTTATGTCGATTTTGTTGACTGCTAGAGAATAATTATTTGTTTTTTACAATCTGTAAGAACACCCTGTAAGCATATTTACATATTTCTATCTGAAGCGCCAAAAACCCTCCCTGTTTGGAATGTCTAGGGCAATACAACATCATTTCCATCAAGAGTTATTAATCTTTAAAAGAGCGTATTTTTCAATTAGTCATTAAAAAAATACTATTGCAATTTGGACAATATTGTTAGAACCTGCTCAGAGATAGACAAGTAATTAATACCTTAATGGGCTGCGCCCTGTGGTTCTCCGGGATAGAAACCAGTTGTGGAAAAGTCATTTTCAGAGAATGTTGTGTATTCGTGATTGAGGGGATTGGAAGCTATGGCCTTCAGGGACGGAATGCAGATTTTAGAGTGGCGGTGAATAATGTCACTCCACAGCGAAGGCATCGGCTGCCCGTAGTAATCCTTGGTGCTAAAGTAAGAACCCCACATCTTGGAACTGAGGACGTAGTAGTCGGGATGTCTCTCGTTGGTCCCCTTGATGCCTTCTCCGTACATCTCCTCCACTAAGGCCACTGTGTCACAATGCATGAACTTGGATGGAGTGTAAATATCTTGCACTAGATTGTCTCCGACGTAAACAATCTTGGGAGCCTCCTTGCCACTCAAGTGACCTAACAAGCCGGCCAGTTCCCTCCAACTTCCCTGGCTGTATACGTGACTTCCTGAGTCATGAACAATCTGGACTTCAGGACCCTCATTATCTCCAACGATGGATAAAAACGGCCTATTAGCTGTGAAGAAACCAGGCTTCCTGGCATAAAACACCACAACATCGAAATAATCTTTCCAGTCCTCTCCCATACAGTTCCTGGCCGTAAAGGTTGCAAAGTCCACGTGAGAACCCGTTATAAGAAATGTTTTTTTGTGTTTTTTGGCTTCTTTCAACCAAGACAATACCGAGTCGCTGCATTTGTTTATGAACTTCTCAGGATTAGCCTTGAGGTTCGGGAAAAACCCTCCTTTTTCAGTTGAGAAATTCTCACGTCCAAACATTTCCGTTAACCCTTCTAAGATGTCAGGCCAAATATTGTACTGCTCTGGAGATTTCCCATTTTTATCGAGTGCGTCTACACAATTCGCGAAACACAGAGCTGACGGCATATCAAAGTAATCTAAACAGGTTCGCAGTTCTTTTTCCAGGGGACCATTCCAAGCAATTAGTAAGTCGTTTACGTACTGTGTTGACAAATTCCATTCTCTTAGGAATCCGTAGCATTGCGATATCTCCTTTTCGGATAATAGCTTGGTTCCATGTGCCGCTTTTTCTATGTAGCCATCTGATCCGACTCTGAGAATATTCCCTCTTCCAAAGTCCATTATCAAACCTCTTTGCAAAAAGTCAATATTATCATGAAAAGGTCGCAGGACGTATTCGGGGTCGTAGCCCTTCCTCTCAACTAGAAATTTACTCAAGATGTCGTATTCCATCGTCACCATGTTCAAGAGCTTGTAGTTGCATATTGTGTTGTCCAAATCAAAACCAATGCAGTCATAACTGTTGAAATTGAATATATCGCTCCCGGTTTGGAGTGTGGATGCTGAGAAACGAGAGTACATTTTCTTCTGCTGGTGAGTTATTTTAGGAAATAACCGAGTATTGAGGGGCAAAATTTTTTGAGAAAATAAATTGAAATCGCAAAAACTAAACCGAAAAACTACTTTACTGAAGGCGCGCATTTTATAAAATTATTTAAGCTCCTGTAAGACTCATTTTCGAATTCGTAGCACAAGATAACAAAAGTAAGCAAGATTACACTGTGATACTGTCAGATGAACAAACAATGAATTTTACAATACCTAATCTCCTACCCGTCAACAAGAATGTCAAAACAGCTGAGAATGCTCGAGATTTGGCGGTATATGTGTGATTTTCAAAAGTAGCTTACCGTTTCTGGTATATGAACATATCTTATTTTTCGGGCCTGAACAAAAAGTGATTCAAAATAATATTCATTGCCTCTAGGATCAGTGAATAGAGCATCGTCCATAGTTACATTCATGTACCTGCAATAACGTTTAAAACAATAAATAATTATAGTTTTTGTTTAATTCTTCCGAAACTTTCGAAATAATTTGCTATTTTACCCGTCCACGCTAGACACGAGTCCGTTAACGAAAGAATCATTTCGTAGATCTATTGTAGTGTGTTTTCCTTCTAGGCACTTGACGAGACATGTTAAATTATTATAGAAAAAGAATCTTTCTTTTGCAGAAGAATCGCGAAAAGCCATCGTTCCACGCACGATTTCAGATGTGTTTATGATGAAGTTCGCGCGGTTCGCTTCAGTGCAGCCAATATAAATAAATCAATCCCAGTTCCCAGTGTAGCCAAAAGTGAAAAACATAAATGAACCAATACCGTGGAAAGTGTGTGGTTTGGTTTATTTAGGCCGGCCGCAAATATTACATTTTTTCATCCGATTGTCTGATCCGACAAAAAACGATTGGACGGCCGGCGTGGAAAGGCGTGGCCTATTTTCATTACGCCGCGCCGGCCGTCCAATCCGGTCCGACAATGGGCGTGGCCCCGGTATTATAACCAATCAGGTTTCGAATCGATTTTTGTCTGATCAGACAATCGGATGGAAAATCTGATGTTTGCGGCGTGTCTTATGCGTGGAAAACATTGATAGGTTCCTGTACAGCTTCACGGATAATTAATTTATTTTGCTGTCTGTCTCTAGTTTTTACCCACAACTACCATTTTGTTTTGACTATTTGCGTGTAACAGGACCTCCCACACGCACATTTCGGAGCGACCGAGACCCGCGCCACTTCTGGGACCCAATTCTCATTTCAGTAGATAATTGCTCGCATGCGATAATTATGTACTTTGTCTATGGTTTTTCTATCATCTAGGGATTATCTACTAATTTTCGATGTAAAGCGTATTTTGGAATTTCTAATAGATAATTATCTATTACAAAGCAGTAGATAATTAGACTATTGGTTTTAGCAGTAGTTCAACTGTCAAAAAGTGTCACTTGTACGGTTTCACCTTACCATACACATTACTTTACTTCCATTCCAACACAGTGGTACGATGCATTTTAGTAAGCATGTGTATGTGTTACAATTTACAATGCAATATTTGATATCAAATAACTCAGGAAATTTGGTAATAATTAAAAGAAATATTTATTTATTACAAAATCCTTTTTAAAATGTATAACAATTTTTGACAATAAAATATAAAACTATACAATAATAAGTTTAAAAGTTGAGTAATCAGTGTACTATTTTATTGTATTTTTGTTTAATTTGTAAATTATGCTATTCTACTAAGCTATGCCTGTCCCAGAGTAGAGTTATAGAATGCAATTCTATTTTATTGTATTTGTCATAGTATGTATTTATTTTTATAAGAACCTACACATCATGCATTTTTATTAGTTCCCAGTATGCAAACGATTGAAATACATTAAACAAATGTTATTTTATTAATACAGTTTCATTTAACTCTTAATTCAACACAGCTAATGATCAAATAGTAACAGAAAGTCCAAAGGTAAAGCAAAAGTCGGTAATATTTTGAAAAACATGCAAGAGGAAACAACTACTTCTTCAACGAACAACAAAGTGAACAAAGCAAACAAAGTGAATTGACAGATTGACAGCCGTAAACAGAAAAATGTATCAAATCTATGGAGTCAAAGATACGGGTTACCATATAAAAAAATAAAATTGGTACATTTTTATGTTGGTATTAATATCGGTTGTTTTACATTATCTACGACGGTCGAAAATACGCATTTATCGAAACAGTAGATAATTTATCGTGCGCGATCCTCGCATGCGAACAATTATCTACTGAAATGAAAATCGGGTCCCAGGCCGCCGCGCAGTAAAGTAAAGACCGATAGGTTTACGGCGCAGTTCACTATGAGACTTTTCTGCGCGGCGGCCTGAAGTGGCGCGGGACTCGGTCGCTCCGAAGTGGCCGTGTGAGGAGTGCTAATAGCTACCTCCCTAGATAGCACTATTAGTACACAATAGGCCTCTGTATTTCCTTCCTCCCACAACATTGATCTCTTCAAGACTCATGTTCACTCCTTCTTCTCCTCAAAAATACCCTCCTCGCAGCACCTCCAAAGATTACATAGGCCCTGAGGGAAATTATTTTCCTCAGGCTCTTGGGTACGGAGTTTATGTAAAAAAAAAATGTTAATTACGTAAATATTATACCATGTGAAATCCTTCATATTTGATAACAGAATAACATTATAATGCTACTATCACACCAAAGCCAACCTTGTAACTCCGAACTCATACCTACAATACACGACATCTTTTTTCAGCCCGATTCCTGTATGGAGACCAAAACAAAATTGTTCACTTTACGCGATCGCTATTTTCATCTCTATTTCAATATCTTGAATTTCAGTTGGCATCATAGCAAACAATATGGTTCATGTGTACGGGATTTGGGCTGAAAAAAGATGTCGTGTATTGTAGGCATTAGTTCGGAGTTGGAAGGTTGGCCGATCGTGTGATGGTTGCAGCCAAACCTCCAACTCCAAATAGCGGACGTCGAACAGCTGATTCAGCGCTGTATCTTATCAGTTGCCTACAATTGTGCAGAAGATGCTTCGGTTTCCATAATATTGATATCGTTTCGTGAAGCTAAAATAATAATAATTTTAAACTATTTTTGTATCACTCTGCCGTAATAATGTGTTGGGCCAACTCGAACGAACTAGCCATCGCCGATCGCCTCGATCGCCATCGCCGATCTCCTAACTCTAACCTTAACCTTCCAACTCGAACTTCCAACTCACGAACTACCCCTCCACATAGTGGCGTAGCTAGTATGGGTGGCAACCGGGGCGAAAAGGGCGGAAAACGTGGTGCCCCCCCCCCCATAAAAGTTGACAAACACAAATTTCGACTTCATAAAAAATTGTTCCGCGTCCTGGAGGACGGTGGCTAGAGAATTGTGCTCTTGGGGAATGGGGGGTGATACTCGGTCGAGTAGCACCCGGGCGGTCCGCTCCCCCCCCCCCTCTCTAAGCCACTGCCGACACACAATCGGCCATAAATATACTAACCCCCAATCGGCCAAAAGTATGATGTTGGAAGTGGGCCGCAGTGTGGCCGTACCATTGGTAACAAGAAAACCAGAGACTGATTGTAGATGAAATAGACTTCTGTTTCAGCGCGTTCTGTTGTTTATGCTGCTTTGTATCGGAAAATTCTCACGTGAAAACTGAAAACTCATTTTATTATTTATTAATCATTTCTAAAGTGTATGTCTAGCTGTATTTTACTAAAATACAGATTGGAGTAATTTTATTTGCAGGTAAATGTCTGACTTATGTAGATTTCAGTGAAGTGTCTTAAATGTCAAGTACATCTGTCAAAATAATTTTTATGTTAAAATGACGTCAGTTTTCGTAGTTTTTAATTTTCTTAATTAACGACATAAATCTCGATCATACGCTTCACACAGTTTACGAGGCTCGACCGTGGTATACTCCCCGCATATTTTCAATGTCTCATAATTCATGATTAGTGGAACGCCGCGCCGCCAGACAGTGTCGTAGGTATTTGTTATGGTTCTCTAAACACACGTCTCTTTTGATAGTTTTAGATATCGTCAGACGTAGCAATGGCGCAGACGATCGTCACTAGCACTTCAGAGAGAAGTATTCACGAGATGTTAAAGGATACACCATCCCTAAATGAATCTAGTGGATCGGTCACTTCTGGGACTGAAGCCAAATATCTGACACACTCCCAGAGCATGCCATTTCCAGCGCCCAGCGGTCAGTACAACAAATGTTATTTGTCCCAATGACTTATTTTTCCTGACGAACGGAAGATGTATTTGGTGTAATAATTATATTACAGCCATATAAGCAGGACAGAATCAAAAGTCGGAGTCAGAACATATTTCAACTGACCATAGAGATATAATGGGATACAAGCTAACAACCACCTGACTTAAACTAAAGTCTAATGATATGAAATCTGTCCACAAAGATTTCAATTTCGATTCCGTAATCCTCCTCTTACCCTAATCCTCTTAACACCCATTTATCTTGTTTTATCTATCTTGTAATATAAACTTTGACATTATTTTCATCTTCTGTTCATATTGATCTTTATCACTTTATATATCTCCCTGAATACCTCTTTTTGCAACAATTTTGTATGCTTTATCTGCATTGTGAATGTAACTGAATAAATAATAATGTGTTTACAGGATGCACAACTCCCACACAAAATGGAGGGGCAGGCGGACTACTAAAGAGCGGTGCCTCTCGAATGGATTCTCTGAAGAATTGGAGTATCTCAACCTATAAATGCACCAAACAGCTCATGTATGAGAAGCTCGGGAAGTCATCTAGAACTATTGACGCTGGTAAATTTACATTAATTATTTTTTGTTTTGAAGAGTTTTAATTTCCAATGTATATTTGTTACTTTAATTTTAAATTTTTTTGCGACCGGTTTCGACACGTCCGTGTCATTCACGAGCAAACTTAAAACTAACTTAAAAATTCTATACAAGTACAAAAATTAATTAGGCGGGGGCACCTCTACTTACGATGTTTCCATGTAATTTTGACTCCTCCCACCGCTCTCCCCCTCCACCAAAATCCCCCCTCCCACTACCCCCGCTTAATTAATTTTTGTACTTGTATAGAATTTTTAAGTTAGTTTTAAGTTTTGCTCGTGACCGGTTGCGACACGGACGTCTCGAAACCAGTCGCAAAAAAATTTAAAATTAAAGTAACAAATGTACATTGGAAATTAAAACTCTTCAAAACAAAAATGTCTAGAAATTGTTACATAGTCAATGTCCAAGAAATACAAAAAATCAATTATTTTATTTGCTTTTGTGAGGTTTCTTACAAATTAAAAAATAATTTTTTTATTTAATTCCTTCATTCTATTGCCGTGCTGTATCCCATTTTTTTAAATTATTTTATCTAAAGGGTTTTTAAATAACATTTTAATGACTTAAAGTTGGATTGTTTCAAACCCTCATCACGTTTAATGACCATCAAGTAGTCGATCAGCGCCATTTTGAATGTTTGGCTTTTGAATGATCCCTGTTACTGAATAGTTCCTGCATAGTTAATAATTTTCAATTGTCACTTTTTGATTTATTGTAGATTTGGAAGCACAGATCGAGCACTTGAGAGACACGCAGCGGAAATACGCCAATATTCTTAGATTATCCCGAGCCCTAACGAGTCACTTCTACCACGTTGTGACGACACAGGTAACTCTCTCAACTATTAATAATGATAATAATATTTGGTTGATTTGTATAGCGCTGTTGTTAAATAAAGGGCACTGTTTGTTAGGTCAATCATATCTATTATCTAATCCTTTCATTTTATAATATTAAAAACAGTAGGACTCTTCGGTTACAAACTATTGTTCCATGAGTGTGCAATTTTAAGAGGGAAAATGCCGTCTTGAAAAAACAAAGGAAAGATGGTGGAGATGATAAAACAGGAATCTATGTATTGATATGGCTCTATTATACAAAGGAAAATGGCTACTATGGTAAAACAGGAATCTATACATAATATTGTTCTATTCATAAATAAAGAAATGATTGGCGTGGTAAAAAACAGGAATCTACTGATATTGAAAATGAAATGGAACCACGGAGGCAATGATAATTCTTGACAATATTAGTTGCTGGTATTAATTAAGCAAAATCTGGATATTATAATTATTATTTTGTTCAGACCTTAAATTAAACTGCTTTGAAAAAACAGCTTTCACAAAATGTTGCAAACTCTACTAACTTCTTCTAAGTGCCGTATTCTCTAAACCGTATTGTTTTTAAATCACCATTGCTAAATGTCACAAATCGACATTTAGGTCTGGGTACATTTTAGCAAAAAATCTTTTCACTGCTGACATTAGGAGAGTGGCCTATATAGTTGGTACCAAATTAGGCAAACTGCTTGATAAAATTAATAACAAATTGGCAAATCATTTTGGCGAAAGAGAAAAGAAACCATGGGATATTTACAGACTATCCAGAAAACATTTGAGGAATACAAAAGAGAATGAAAATGAGTATTACTGTTAACACAAATAGAAAAATAACTGCCTTCTGTCTCAACTAAGAAACATGCGCTCAGAAACCATTTTATAGTTGTATATTTTATTCTGGAAGAAGCTTCTAATGCTAGATCAGTATACAGTATACATTTCAAGATTATCAAAATTGTAAAAAAAAAGAAAGGAAAAAAGATACAAAGTTTAACCTGTCAAAGGCCAGGGTTTTTTACCTTACCTTTTTTAAATTACCTTAAGAACAAGAATGGAGGAAGCTATTTTAAGCTTTATTTTATGTTATATGTTAATGGAATAAAATTTAAAATCTCATCCAAATTATTTGAATTAATATTCATTTTTGAAATTCGATTCTCGCGCGCCGGCGCGTTCCTGGCAAATGACAGGTTAAAGCTGCTCAAATTATGTTTCAATTTCCACAAAACTAAAAAAAGATACCAAGCTGCCGATTCAGTGATGCCAACCAAACATGCCGTTTTGATGTGTTTTATACATTTTTGAATAATGATTTATTGATTCTTATTTTCGTACCTTAGAATACTAATAATATATTATACTCAAGTTAAATTCAGAAAAAAATCAGTTAAATGTCTGAAGGGAACAGAATTGAATCAGCTCAGTGGTTAGAGCAGAGCCCCGGCAAGGCTAAGGTCTTGAGTTCAATTCCTTGATGCGATTGTATCTTTTGCTGTTAAAAATTTTCATTTGAGGGTCACAAATATTATCTCCAATGATTTTTAATATCACATTTTCAGGTTTTACTCCTGAACTTATTCCAAAAAACAATTATTTATTATGTATGTAGTGTTTTTTTTTTTTTTTTTAGCGCGCATGAGTGATTTCTATTTCAGTCTGTATTTTGTGTCAGTATGTGTTCGTATCTTGAAAAATGAAAAAAAAAGATATTTTGACAAAAATGAACGAAGATATTAACCACTTCATCCTATTATTAAATTAACTGTTGTAAAATCTTGGCAGTCCTAACTTGACAGAGAGAGATTCGAAGATCCAAACAAATGTATAATTTGCTCAACATTAGCATCTGTACTTGTGGATTCATCTCTAAGCACATAATGTTTTACAGAATGAAAGAAGTTCTTTGTTTAAAACCACTTTATTTTGATTTATATTTGTCAACCGGTTTCGGTTGACCTCAACCTTCCTCAGTATATAAGTTTATACGTTTATTGTCCTGAGGAAGGTTGAGGTCAACCGAAACCGGTCGGCAAATATAAATCAAAATAAAGTGGTTTTAAACGAAGAACTTGTTTCATTCTCTATAATGTCAAGCCACGAAGTGTTTGCTTTCTTCGATAACATGATGTTTTAATCAATTGTATTTCCAATTGCAGCACGCACTGGGCGAGGCCTTCTCAGATCTTGCCCAGAAGTCTCCCGAGCTGCAGGAGGAATTCCTCTACAACTCTGAAACTCAGAGGAACCTTACCAGAAATGGAGAAACACTTTTAGGGGCACTCAACTTCTTTACGTCATCCGTCAACACCCTGTGCCACAAGACGATAGAAGACACCCTTTTGACCATCCGTCAGTACGAAGCTGCAAGGTAACTTACATTTCATTACAGTTACATTTCATGGCCTGTGGCTTGTGAGGCATTTCTACAGCATAGTGAATATTTTTTAACCGGTTTGAAGATGTTGTATTAGCGATGCACATTTTAATTTAGGAGGCGGCTATGGGTACTTAATTTGGGAAGCGAGTATGGATACTGCCACCCTGGGAACCATTCATTGGATAACCAACACCTCTGTCATAGGTCACCCCAAGTGGTTTGTATGTTTGGTGACTTAGCAGGAGTGCACGGATTTATAGGGTGAGGTTTGTCTAGGTCTTGGTGGTGGATGTGAGAAAGATGAAATTGTGTGGAGACAATGTAAAAGAAAAATGCGAAGACAATCAAAATTAAAAAAAATATTTGACTCTATTACCCTAGACTCATTTTCCATTAGACTCCTCTCGTATCGCATTGTAAAAATGATTACGTAGAAAACATTTTAAACCAAAAAAAATTACCACTTATTAGTAACTTTTTGTCATCCATAAATATGTATTTAACCCCTCCGCAACTTAAGTAGATATATGCGTTAAAAATACGACAGCAGTCAGCGCGTACGTCTCCATAGAAATCGTTCTAACTCCGTTATTGTTTTAGTTACATCCCTAAAACAAAAAGTAAAAGGTCGATAGTAGATCAAGCTGTACATCCCTATTCAAGTTGTCCATAGAAATACATAACAAGAATTGCTGTCAGTCGCGTAGTTGACATAAATATTTACCCGCCCAAATTTACTACCGGCGGCTGGACCGCGCTCGACATTTAAAATTTTTATTAAATATTTTTGTATGAAATGATAAAAAAGTGAGGTGACAAAAGTGTTTATTGCACATTTATACAATAGTATAAGTATTGTTGTTTACATAATCTGTGATTTTAGTACCGTTTTCACATAAAAAAACATCACGTGAGTCATTTTTACCTATTTTTAATGTTTGCGTTCTAAATTTTAATATTTAAAAATGTTAATATTTATTTGTAATATAATAATTTGAAAGCTTATTTTGTAACCTTTCTAAAACAGTTTTTACAATTCGACTACATTCAGAAATGTTTCATTTATAGAGCTTTAATTGTGAAGCGGTAATAACAAAAAGTTTTCGTAAAATGTCATTTCATTTGAGACATCTTAAGGGCTTAAATGGTGATTTTCGGAGGGGTTAAAATTGAAAAATTTTTGAGGTCAAAAGCATTAAACTTTTAGTTGAACCAGTCAATATCTATGTGCCAATAAGTGGTCCTGAGGAATCAACAATTTGCTTCATCCGAGGAGTTTTGTACGCATGCAGGTAACAGTGTTAATAAACTTCTGTAATCTGGTTGCAGGATCGAGTATGATGCGTACCGCTGTGATCTGGAGTCAGCAAGCCTGAGTGGGCCCGCCACCACGGCCCCCAGCACAGAGAATGTGGAGGAGATCAAGAAGCAGTACGAGACGCACCGTCAGAACTATGAGAAGTTGAAGCAGGACGTATCCGTCAAGCTGAAATTCTTGGATGAAAATCGGGTCAGTTGATTACTCCCTCAATGCAAAGTTTAATCCAGTCAGAGGAACGATTCTGTATATTTTATAGATACGGAAAAGATTCCATACGAAATCGGCTGACAAATTTGTGTGATTTTGATGGCTGTCAACTGCTTTTTCCATGCGTGACATTGGCCGATGTCAGATGTCGTCTATTTTAGTTTAGAGCGTTTAGGACACGAATTACTCTAAATGTACATGATTATTTATTAATTTAATGTACGTTTTAAGTTTGTATACCATGGATTTGACATTTGCGAAGTTTCATTTCAATCTGAATACGCTTGAATTACTTAGTTTACCGAAACCGAGAACTATCAAACTATTTTGTGAACGTAAATATGTAGTTGTTTCTTGTAGTAATTGTTGAAATCAAGTGTAATTTCCATAATCTGTTCTTAAAAGTGTGACGGTTAATGGAATAATTAATGAATTTCGTCCCCAAATATTAATTGACGAGTGGCAAGCTTTTCCCTATTTTGCAAATATTTTCCTAATTGAAACGAAACTTCGTAAATGTCAAATCCATGGTATATAACTTAAAACGTACATTAAATGAATAAATAATCATTATTTTTTAATTGATAAACTAACGTGACAAGATTTTTATGCATAGCACAAAGGGTAACAATTATTATAAGCAATAATTATCAGCCTGAAACACTCATCTACATTCAAAAAATCTTCCGAGAAAAGATACTTGCCGCCAACGGGACTATGGCGGCCATAGCTCAGTGGTGAGAGCACCTGACCGGCAATCAGAAGGACACGGGTTAAAGTCCGGTTGGCGGCAAGTATGACATCTGACATCGGCCACCCATAGAAAAAGCAATTGACAGCCATGGAAAATCACTCAAATTTGACAGCCTATTCACACACATACATGACGACTATCCACAAAATATATAGAATTGCTCCTCTGTTCTGTTTTACACGGTCTACTTTTTTTTACATAATTTTGATAAAACACGTTCCACAAAGCGTTATGGTATCCTGTCATAAATAATATGTATCCATAACATAGACATCAGAATTCAATAGACCAGAACACACAGATGAGGGGTAAAACCAAAGTATGGGGGGCGAAGAGAGGAAAAATGACTGTGATTCGTTAAAAAATCAATCTGACAGTATATAGGCATCTCGCATTATAATATCACCATTTAGTTCTTAAAAGCAAAATCTGCTTTGAATGAATAGACCTTTTTACATGGGAGCGCGAATTGCTTGCCACGTTAATAACATTTGCTAAGGCCAAATGCTCGCTCCGAAAAGATTTGCCCCAATTCACATAGCAATATTTTGTTGTGTGTTTAGTTAAGACACTTTTACAAATGTTTCATAATTTACTTACCCCTGTAACCAGCGACGAGCACACTGGAGAACCGCTCACATTCGCTATGTCCATATAATATGTGGGTGAAACGTATAGCACAAGCTACTGGGTCCAAGGCGGAGCTCTAGCCGGCTCCACGGGGAGGGGGAAATAATACGTTTTTATCACTTAGGGCAGGTCCAGATATATTCATATGTCCATGATCCATACTTAGAACTGAGTTAGAATAGAATCGAATCGAGATAGAATTTCAATTGACAAAAGTGATTTCGTACCAAACATGCGAAAACAGATGTGTTGATTGTATGACAGCGACAAAATACAAGGGAATCTTTCACACATTTTTCTATATTTTTTTCTGTTTATTTGTTTTAATGTATATTTTATATAATACAAAAATATAACAGATTTAAATCAGATGGTTGTTAAAGCTAATTACCAAAAAGAATTTAAGACAAGATACCAATAAAAGAGTGTTAAAATTCAGTGTACCTACTCAGAATCGATTTTACAATCATTTTAGCATATGTGCTCATCACAATGTTTAAATATCAACAAGGCTGAACTGAAGAGCGGTGGTTCGCCAGCGCAGCATTTCAGTTTTTCTAATTGGGTTAATCAAAAGGTCAACTGTTATTACAGCAATTTGTTTGCAGTGGAATATAACTGAAGTATTGGTAAGTAATCATAAAAGAAAAATTGTGGTTCTAATAGGCGTGCAAAAATTATTGTATATCACAAAGTTAGAATTAAAATCTAAACCAAGATATTATATAATATTTATTTAATATAGTGTAGTAGGTATTTTCAATGTGCTGTCTTCAACTTTGTAAAAGCATATTATATTTATGTTTTGTACTCCTACAAAACCTATAAACAAATTTACCGTTGAAAAACAAAGTAAAGCACTAGGCTTAAGGTTTTTTTTTTTTTAATATGTAGATATCATTCCTAATAATATTTCTTGCATGCTGGAATCTTACTCGCAGCTGAAACCATTCATTCAGCAGGAGGTGATGCGTGCCATTTCACTCAAAGGTCTGCGAGGGGATATTGTACCAAAGTGGGCACCAAATATTAATACACACGATAAGTCAGTACAACCCCTCCACAGGTGACCATCTCGTTGATGAATGGAGAGAAATAATTATTTTACGAAAGCATATTACTTATAACAGCCTTACTTATAAAAAAACACTACACGACCGACGGTGTTTTTGTTACACATTGTATGAAGACTGTACATTTTATTTTTTGAAACGATACTAATTAAAATAAAGCGTTTAATTTTTTTGCTTGTTTTTGTAACTGGCAATACCATAATAGTTATTCAATTCGAAAGAAACATACTTTTGTGAAATGTCTATAGAAATAAAATTAAAGACATTTGACATTCTATTCTCCGTCCAAAATAAGAACAACCTGTGACCGCGCATGTCTCCACCCCTCCCCCGTCTGCTTCTTGAATGCGCGTTAACCCATTATATTCCCGTGTTTAAATAAATTAACTAAATTATTTAATTATTATTTTCCACCCACCTGCAATCAAAAGTTTTAACAATTTATTCATTTAAATAATTATTGTAATGGTTCTCCAATAAACGCACTGCATTTTATCAATTTTTGAAAATATGCTCAATGAAATCACCGATTTTTGTATGATGTTTGCGAAATATCATGTTCTCCAGATATTTTTTTTACAAATAATAATTAATCAATAATAATAATTGTGAGTTGAGGTTTGTGTACGGCCTATAAAAAAATAAAACTGATTAACACCAACATTCAGTAATTTTATAGTACAGTATGTAACACCATTGTTTTATAAATATGCATTGTTCATATTGTTGCAATTCGAATATAAGGACATAATTATTAATGTCATACTTTCCTATTTTGTTATTTGCAATTAGTGACAGTGATATCTAATGAATTAGGACTTGGCTGAAACATTGATGTTTGAATAATCGACCACCATAACACGGGCATGTGCCGTAAAATGTAAGCATTGTCGTAAAATCCGCAAAATGTGTTACCATAAAAAGCAATGAATAAAGAAAAATTAGTAATAATAAATATCCATTTTATCACAGAGTCTGAAAGGGTTAAAATTTCAAGTCACGTGCACACAGCGCGACAGCCGACGAACGACTGATCTATGGGCGGAGTTAACACAGCGGTGGTGAAGGGACCGAAGAAGGGGGCGGGGTATGCGCAATACGAACCAAATTTCGTACTCTCCCAAGTTGATCTAAAGGTGGACGGAGAATAGTGTCTTTTTAGTTTTCATAAAAGATATTATATGAGAAGGAAAAAATTTATGGGTGACTTTTAGGATGATACAATCTCTCCCTGGGACTAATATAGTCAGTACAATAATGTAAAAATTAAAATAAAATAAAAATGATGACTTCATCTTAGTGTAATTATGGATATTTGCAGATAAAAGTGATGCACAAACAGTTGCTGCTTTTCCACAATGCGGTGTCGGCATACTTCAGCGGGAACGGGGCGGCTCTGGAGGCCACCCTCAAACAGTTCAACATCAAGGTGAAGGCCCCCAACACCATCCAGGGCTCCTGGCTCGAGCAGCCCTAGTGCTAGTGCTCGGGGGGGAATGGACAAAGTGCTTCAAGAGTAGCTAGTGTTTTTTTATTGGAATTTTTTAATACGGCCACCGATAACTTATGTGAAAACCCGAGCTTACCCGAATTTGTAATCGGAAACTCTATGCATTATTACTTTTAGTGAATTTTTTTACACTAGATAGTATTTTTATCGGAAATCTAAAAGCTAGCTAT
Organism: Limnephilus marmoratus; assembly: GCA_917880885.1. Taxonomy (NCBI): domain Eukaryota; kingdom Metazoa; phylum Arthropoda; class Insecta; order Trichoptera; family Limnephilidae; genus Limnephilus; species Limnephilus marmoratus. The sequence continues at coordinate 14,977,374 of OU862922.1, forward strand.
CTGACATGAACGTTTATTTTACTAAAACAGCTCATTTTTACATATAATGTGGCTTGAATATATTTTTCTTGAATTACATATTTAATATTTTGTTTGTTTGGCGGTGAGTTGACAAATCATTGTTCAACTGAGTAGGTACTTAAAAATTATTTTGCTTTCAATTTGTGTAAGTATGCATATTACGGATTTACATTTTCTGGGCAGCCATTTGCAAATCAAATATTTGGCATTACTTCTATGTTACAAAAATTACCGATACAATCGCAAAACGAAGACTTGCCACCTTTAATAGTAATTTTTTTATGCCCTTTCTGAATATGAGGTACTCAAAACTTCTCAGTTTATGTCAGTTACCATTTAAATTTACAATACAAAATGATCTTCGAATGGCAATTCAACAAACAAATAGTACATAAATTTGACACAACACAGCCATTACATATGTTACCACGACATCGCCCCCAGTCTAACCCCGTGTTTGGCCCTGTCTTATCAAGACATGAAATAGTATTTAAGATTTTCTCTTTTATTGAATTGTAAAGTACCTTTGAGGTAGTTTTTCTCCAAAAAATGTCATTACGTAACTGTATACATATTTTTTTAATGTTATATTAGTATTATCATCATGCTTGTATTAACTTTACGTTATGCTACGCGTATAATATGTTATTCCCTGACTGATTGCTTGTATAATTAGATTATAGTTTGCCTATTCAAAGAAATCATTCCTAGTTTATTAGTGCGGCGATTAACTTGGTGTGTGATTAGTTTTTTCTTTGTCTTTCTACCGAACTATAAACAAAGGCATATCAAGACTAAAATATTTATAATTTGAAATGAATCATTCAGTATTAATTATTGTAAAGTTAAATTGTTCAAGATTATAAAAGGTAGGCACACTATCGCAAGTGTTTTCATATATGTATGTCATACAATGAAACTTTCTTATAAGCTTATTAACCCCTAGGGGCCGGAGCCCTGCATTTGCTGTGTTGAAGAATCACGGTATAAAGCACTGCAATTGCGGTGCTTCATCAACCTTATTCGATATTACCTTTACTGGGTTAGTTAAAGACAAAAATAAAAATGATACTTTATGAAGTACAGTGAAACCCCCTCTTAAGTATTCCTGCTTAAGAAGTTTGGTTCTTTCAGTCCCTTGAAGACCGAATGGCCCAATTTATCCAGCATATAAGGTTTTCCCGAAAGAAATTTATTTTTTCGGACCCTTGGAAAACTTCTAGTGTAAGAGGGTTTCTTGTCTAAGTGTTGGCTCTAACAAAAAAATCGTTTTATTTATTGAAATTTCTTGTTGGCCCCAGCCGGATAAAAAAAAAAACTTCTTTGGTGGGTTCCAAGACATTATTGTTTTCTGTTTTCAAGGAATTGAAAAAAACAAAACTTCCTTTATGTATGTATGCGAGTTTTACAGTATGTATTACCGAAGGAAGTAGCTTTTTTTTAAATTAAACACTATTTTGTCAAAGTGTGCAATATGGCCATTATCGTAAAAGTATATATTTTAAATGAATGTTCATTATTAATCATGAATTTGACTGTGATAAACACAATATCCACACTCAACTGAGATATGAATTTGACACATAATGCATGATTATATCTTTAGAAATAATATTCCCCGTGAATATAAACCATTTTACATAGGTATACATTTTCTATATATCTATCTAGGACATACATAATACAATACATACAAATAACTCGATGACCCGAGATGTTTTAGTTTTTAATTTGTATTATTTTTACAAACTTGTTGAGAGAAAGGGAGTCAATATTGTTTGACAAGTAAAATATTAGTTTAGTTATAATTAACCAGTGGAACAGCATTTTTTAAGATGCTCGCCCACATGTGTGTGCTTTACTAATACCATCCATGCTGAAATTTTTTGCAATGCGATTTTAACCTTTATACTTTGAAAACTGTGTACAGGACAAAATCAGAATCGCTTGCACTAATAACACTGTAGTAGCTACTTTTTATTTCATAAATGTAGCCTCTCTGCTGATTTATCTGTGCGTGTCAAAAATCATATATGTTCAACGGCGTCCCAAAAATTTAAATATTTGAATTTTCAAATGAGTATAAAGATGATTATTTATTTGAAAACACTTTTTCATGTAGAGGTTTGGTTGGAAATAATAAAACCAGTTTATGTATTCGTATAAATATATTTTTTGAGAGTTGTCTCCCAAACCGGATTTGTTTTTTTAGATAACATTAGCTATTCCGGGGAAACGTCTTACTATATATACACGAAATATATATGAATAATAAGATGTATTATACATATTTATATCTGCAAACAGCTTTCAGTTCAGCCATGGGGGCAATTAATACATATGAACATTTTACTTGTTTCTTGGGATTAAATTGAAAATTTTCAGCAAGTTATCTTACATGAGGGATTTCTTTTAAAAAAGTATCCTACATTATTTTTAAGATAAAAGTCTGGTTTCCTGGAAAACGAAGCAGACATTTTAGAACTTTCTCACCATGGACCAATAAATGGTAGTTTTTGCATTATGTATATTATTTCATAAATTATAAAGAGCACATTTTTGACAATAGAGAATATGATTTGAATTTAAAGTTTGGAGGCAATTTAATAATGTGGTAAAGAAATCAATTGCCTCTTAGCAAAATGGTTTTATTACATTGCATGAAATGGATATACATATTAGTTTTTTTTAAATATATTTTCAATAATAATGTATATTGTATAATCCATGTCTTAGCCCTTCATATTTCACTGCAAAATGAGATGTAGTTAGTAAAAACAACAAAATTATAAATTTGTACTAGTTTTATTTGATATTTTATTTACATCATTTGTGATCCAAGATGCACTTTTATTTTTTAGGTCATAATCAAAATTGGAAATATTTTTCCACTAAAGTAGTAAAAACCATTGTTCCCTCATTCCTGTGTATATATAAAATTTAAAGTATTAAATTGGTGTAAAATTCATCATTTCTTACAAAACCCCTGCGTTTTATGAATATGAACTTCTTGTTGTGGCAATAATGTTTATCTAGTTTTCCAAAAAAATTAATGCAATGTCTTATTTATTTTCATTCCTAATATGATTCCTATTTTTTTAATAATAATTTTTGATCTCCATTTACCCATCAATTTGGTACTCAAAAATTCATAGAAACAATAAATATATGCATAAGTACAACCATTGACATCCAAATTGATAGACTTGCTCTAGCATAAAATCTGGACATAATTTCGACAAGCCTGAGGCAAAGCATGTGACCAAACATTTGTCACAAGGAGTGTTCAAAAGTGCTTGAATACATTATGACAAATTGACCGCCGAAGAGTGTTCATTGAAATAACCAGATACTGCGCAGAAAAGTAAGGCAACGATGTGAAGCACAGTCTGTTGTGTGACTTTTCTGCGCAGGATTTGAATGTTTGTTTAACCCAACCGCCTGGCATAGCAACACTAAGAATGGGTGAGGCGTAAATTTGTAAAAATGCCTAAATATTAGTAAAAAAAGCCCAAACTTTAGTTTACCATTTGGGATTTGTAGTTAATTTTAATTACGCAGCCAGCAATTTGCGTGCCATTGTAAAGGCAAGTCCAGAGCTCAAACATTTGTCGCGATTTGCCGTGAAAGTCCATCAAACATCACATCATTTTTTGTTTTCCATCTCCTCCGTTTGTTAAAACACTAAACACGGTTGAAAGATTAGTGCGAAGTTCGCGCGATCACACACAATTTGGCTTGGGGTCTGCGATAAGGACGTGTCGACGCTTAAGCAATGAGTACTTGACCTTTGACGTTTTTTGCGTTTATATCAATGTTAAAATGCGTTCCGATGAAAAAGAGATGCATCAGGGAGAAAACACAGATATTTTAATAGGTATTTATTTATCAGGAAAGATTTCCGACTAATATTGATTATTGCACAACCTAAAGTTACTATTAAGAATTTAGAGTGCGTAAATATTTACGTCAAAAACAGAATAATTATAAATATTTGATATTGTATTATAATTTTATTATCAAATATTTTTATTATTATATTATATTTAGCTATAATAATATTTTAAACTTGTGATTATGCCCGCTCATTGCACATAACCACAAAAGGCCGTTCCGTTAATTCTCCATACACGACCACATTGCGCGGCTTCTGTCAATTTCGTTCCGTCTTCCGTCCCGCTTCACCCGGGATGGAATATTTGGGAAGTGTTTTCCGTAGATCATGGGAAGCTCGAAACACAACAAAAGTTGACAATATTTATGATGTTGATGACAAACATGGAATGTTGTTATGGGACTGTCAAGGCAAAAGACGAAGCTATGGACCCGACTTAAAAAGGACTATCAATTTGTAAACAGATTTTGTTTTCGAAGATTAAATACGAATTGTTACAATGCGAGTTGCTTGTATACTGTCAGATTCATTTATTAACAAATCTCAGAAACGGAGACAGACAACGTGATTCATTCTCCTTTCCCTGGTCTATCAATTTGAATGTCTATGTGTACAACTTTTATAATTATATAATATTTATTTATGTTTCACTAATTTGTGATGATATATTTTTTATACTTAGGTTTTAGCAATTTGTAGAATGCAAATTTGTTTATTATTTAGATTAGGCTAAATATTTGTTTAGTGGATGATAGAAAATTATTTTTCAGGTGAAAGCCTCATTTTTGAATCTTAAAATTGCATTTAAATAATTTATTTGTGTTCAGTCCTACTATCTAGTCAAGCATAACAAGTTGAATATAATAATTAAGCAAGTTTAACTCTCACTGTAAATGTACGAGAAAAATAAATACATTTATTTGACAGTGACCCGACAGTTAATCCCCAGACAGTTGGCCCTCCCGAAATTATAATAATTATTTTTTTGTGCATTATTTACCAATTTCAAACCTAAAATCGACTTATGAAATACCTTTAACCCCTCTGGTTAATTTATTCACTTTTCGGAACAACTCATTCAAAAATTAACCCCTCAGGTTAATTTATTCACTTTTTGGAATAACTCAATTAAAAATTAACCCCTCAGGTTAATTTATTCACTTTTTGGAACAACTCGTTAAAAAATTAACAACTTATGTAGGTCTCTAGAAATCGTTGTCTCCCTTAGTAGTTAGAAATATGATCTAATCATTGTTAGGAAGAAAAATCTCCGTGTTTTATATTCAAATCTAAAAGTTAACCTCAAAATAATTAAAATGTACACCTTAATGAAACAAAAGTACCCAACCGCAATTTGAAAATAATGTATGAAACTTTGGTAATTTTTTATGAATTATTTTTACATGAAATAACAAAAAAGTAAGTTGGTGATAATGATTATAATACAATTGCCTAATAAAATATTTGTGTCTTATTTTTTTCGTTATCAGTAATCTTAGTTAAAAAAACCTAAGGTGTGTCATTTTTAGAACTTTTTATGTTCAAAATTTTCGTATTTCAAAAATTATAAGTATATTTACTTTGGATTATAAAATTTGAAAGCTTACAAGGGTGGTCTGAAAAGTTTCCGACCTGAACATGAAGATGGCAGCACTCGTCAATAAAAGCTAGTGAATGTAGTTGAGCATCTTTTGAGCATCAAGTTTCGGCCATTTTGAACCCGCAGTTTTTAGTTGACAGTCGTTTGAGTGAGTCGATCTGTGTGTTTTTGTTTTTTGCGCAGTTTTCAGATAAGGGAACAAAAAGAAGTCGCTTGTGGCTAGATCTGGTGAGAAGGCGGATGGTCAAGCAGTTTAAACCGTAATTTGTGGATTTTTGCCATGGCAACCGCTGAGGTGCGAGACGGCGCGTTGTCTTGGTGAAACACGATTTTTTTCGTCTAACGTGAGCAAACGCGCCACCCAACGCGCCGACAACTTTCTCATGTCTAAATCTTGATTTAATATGTGACAGACACGTTCTTTGGACATTTTCATAACCTCTGCTATCTCTCTCACTTTAACTCGGCGGTCGTCTAACACTATTTGGTGAAGTTTAGCAATGTTATCATCAGTAGTTGCAGTTTTTGGACGTCCCGAACGTTCATCGTCTCCCAAGCTCTTACCGCCACGTTTAAATTCAGCTGCCCAAAATTTCACTGTGGTAAATGATGGTGCAGAGTTCCCCATACACAGAGTCTAACTCATCTTTGATTTGCATAGGCGTATTGTCTTTCAAAAACAAAAATTTAATAACAGCTCGATACTCAATTTTTTCCATTTTCACAAAAACACACATCGACTTACTTAAACGACTGTCAACTAAAAACTGCGCGTCCAAAATGGCCGAAACTTTGGTGAGTAACTGTCAAAAGATGCACAACTACATTCACTAGCTTTTATTGACGAGTGCTGCCATCTTCATGTTCAGGTCGGAAACTTTTCAGACCACCCTCGTATTTCATCACCTTTCAAAAACAGTTTTTTTTAGAAGCGTCAGAAGTTTTCCATTTATTTGAATTTTTTTGTAATGCGGAAATATTTTGACCTTCTGACAAAATAGGCTCGATGCCTGAGTGGTTAATAATAAGTTGGTATGGATATCAAACGAATTTATTTACAGTGTCGAATTTTTGTATTTATACACTGGTATATACAATATATAGACAGTAAGTAGTTTTATCCTGCATTTTAATAAAAATATGTTTTATATTTTTGTTATTCGGTCGTACATCCTCTCTACACACGCCTTCGGGGACACTTAGCTATATGTTGTGTAAGTAGGTACATATACCGTATTTTCCCTAAACCGATTGCATATTGTACATAAGTATCAGTGGAGTAGCGTGCCTTGGAGGGGCCTTGTATCAAAATTAGTTGGGGGGCCCAAATGAAGTATAAAGATTTCTCACAAATGAAACAAAAGGCCTTTATAGCCCAGGGGGCCCCGTATCATTGATACGGCAGTAGCTACGCCCCTGATAAGTATGCCGGGGGTGCAACTGTCGACGGATCAACTGTCATTGAACCTTATTTTACTAACTTTTCATGTCTTCTATATTATTTACTTCTACATGCAACCATTTTCCAAATCAGGATTTTTACATAGTAAAAACATCATTTTACTATATATGTCACTTATAAACTATAGTTACATTGTATGTATATATTTATCGAGAGCTTTATTTATAAGAAATATTTTATTTGGGGAGAATGTGACACATACGTCAAAGATAGGTGTGTATATCTTTTGAAAATATGACATAAAACTTATTAAAAGAATTTGATTAAGTAAATAAGCCGAAATGGATATGTCCAGTAATAATAATTATTGTTGTTCTTTAATTAAATAGTTTTGCAGATAACTTGGGTTTGCTGATGTTCAACATTTGTCATAACGCTTTTAGCACATTTTTTGTGACATGCTTTCTTCACAATAAATTTATTGTAATAATTTGTGTTATTATTTCTCTGAAATTTGTCACACCGGTGCCGAGAAATCAATGTTATGGGTCATTCTTCAAAACTTATCCAATTTGGGAGGCGGATATGGGTACTGCTCTGCCCTGGAAACCATTTATTGGATAACCAATACCCCTGCCTCGTAGGTCACCCCAACTTGACGGCGGATGCGTTTGCCCATTGGAAGATACTGGTTGAGGGAGACCTTTTGACCTCTTCAGCCGGACTCTCTTGACCCATCGCCTTGCACCACAGTGGGAGCAATGGATTCACATGTCTGTCATTCCAGATTCCTACCCAGCCCTTACCACCTTTTCCTTCCCAGAACTTCCCTACAAATCTCTCCACACAGCATTCCCAAATATGACATAGGGGGCGTTCAAGTATTACGTAATGCAATTTTTGAAAATTTTTGATCCCCGCTCCCCACCATGTAAAGCGCCGTAACGTTTTTCCATTCCTAACCCCCCCCCCCCTAAACGTTACGTAACGCCCAAGTGACAATTTTTACCTGAAAGTCACAATTAAGTTGCGCAAAGTACTGGAAAGTCACTTAAATACGTTTTTTATTGTTTTAATCGCGTTTGCGGTAATAAATAAAACAAGAGGATTGCCAACTTGGAAAATTTTAATTCCCTAGTTAAAAAAGAAAAACATGTTCCGTAACGCGTTGTTCGAACCCCCCCTCGTAACGCACAGTAACGTCTCACAAGACCCCCCCCCCTAAGTGCGTTACGTAATACTTGAACGGCCCCATAGACCCCGGGAGATTTTTTTTTCTCAGGGCCTCCTGGGTGGAACTAATGTGTAAAAAAACATCAGGGAAATGAGTATATATTATAATGTTGCAGGTAATTACTTTAACTTTGACGGCATCCATGGTCGAGGGGTAAGGCTGTCAACTAGCAATCCGAAGGTCGCGGCGTGCATGGAAAAAAAATTATTTGATTAATTTGCATTATTTCACAATTAATTCATTCAAAATAATTTGTAGTGTATTTGCGGCACGTTCCAGAATGGAAGATACTCTCAGAATCGCCCCAGTTTAAGACCACCATTCAGTTTGAAATGGCTTTAATCGAGTTTGGTGACCAGATCTGAATAGCCAGGTACTTCCCCACCTTCCTCTTCCCCATCTCCTTCCCACACTACCTTCAGCCTCACAACATACTCCAATTGAGGACGGCATTGTCTCACTTGCTCCTGACTGGAGAATTTGGGAATCTTGTGCGGCTCCAGTGCCGGTCCTGAGCCAAACATCGCCTGGCGCTGTATTAGATGTTAGGTATGTATCAGAGCCTTGGTTCCTTGGCAAGTCGGTGCCCAGAGCGGACTACTCCAATTGGGAGATGATTATTGAGTCATATCTGTATAATCATGATCTATTCTCCTGGGCCAGCCCTAGTAATGAGTCCAAAAACGACAATCACGTTTCCACAACATGTTTGGTATTTAAAAAAGCCCAAACTGTTTTCTATAATCCTCACTCTATTGTCCGTTTTGTCGACTCTTCTATCTTATATCACGAAAGCGCGAGATGGATGAGACAGAAGACAGAACCGCTCCAAACGAAAAACATTATCTTACCCTCTCGCACTAACGTCATAATAATATTTGAGAGTGAGATAGATCCATTGCTGGCGTGAGACAGTACTTCTACAATGAAAACAGTATCTTACCCTCTTGCACTTAGCGCCTTAACATTATATGTGAGTAAGAGGCAGTACAGACACCTGTTATTTTTAGGAAATAACATTAGCTTAACGTTTCACACTTAACCCGGTGTGAATGAGGTGAAAAATTGTTACACCAGCTGCGAGGTGGGTATGACATATTCTTATATAGAATTGTCGATTTTGATAAGTAAATTGACTTTAGAATACCTAACACTTATTACTGTGATATAATAATTAGCATTAGGGAATTGAGGTAATATGATAAAATAACCCAGTTCTAGTTACAAAAGTATTTATATTTCTATAAAAAACAAAGTAGTATTTTTTAAGCACAAATAACAATATTTTGAAACTATGACTTAATATCTAAAAATTTGGGAAATTGTGTACACAAAATTAAAGAATAAATCTGTCTTATATAATAACACAAAATAGTTACACCATGTACAATAGTTACATCTGTCTTATACGTTATACCAAATAGTTACACCGACTGTGAGGTCAGGTATTACGTACCCGCTCGATATTTGCGGACATGTAGTTTACTCCACCGCTGGCACAACACTGATACTCTTGCTTAAAATCACTCCCCGCACCACCCCCTCCAGCTACCGAGTCAGCTGAGTTCCAGGAATCGCACTGTTGTTTTACAAATCGGTGGGTATGAGATACCCGACCTCATTCACGCAGGGTTAAGGGGTTATTATAGTCTAGAAAAAAAAAATCTTCATATTTTGATAGTTTAGATATTCAAGAATATCTCCTTAAAAAGATTTTTCAAAATTCCAATTATTTTAAAAGTTATATATAGCCAGTTATAACCATACAGCAGTTTAGACGGAATCTTACTAGAATCTAAATAGAACAAAACTTTAAACCCGTGTTTCTCCAAACACTTTTTTCGAGACAGTTGACACGATATCCCACGTTCTACTGAACCAATTTACTTGAAATTTGGTGTGAGTCTTTTCTATACATTACTCTATCGCACTAACTTAAACTATAGCAAAATTTAAATTTTTACTATTTTTAAAAATTCAGAAATCAAAAATGTCTTTTTATTTCAGACAGCCGCCATTTAGCAATGTGAAAATCAAAATATGTAGTTATTTGAACAAAATACATGAATACAGGCAGAAAATTACGCATGAGGGTCCAAAAATTTACATAAAAAATTGGAAGAAATTAAATATATAGGTGTCATTTTAGATTCAAAACTGAACTTCTTAAAAATTCAGACTATACAATAAAAATAATTTAAAAAAAATATGTTTTTGGCAAAATTAGTAACAAAGTGAATACCTAAAAAACTTGTTAGATAATATTCAATGCAATTATATCACCACACATTCATTACTGGAGTCTGCCATAGAAAATTTTATAAAAGGAAAATAAAGAAATGCTAAAATCAAAATGGCTCAAACTAAATATATTCAAATTAAATGTTATTTGAATAAAATACATGAATATAGACAGAAAAATACGCACGAGGATTCAAAGGTTTACACAAAAAATTGAAAGAAATTAAAAATATAGGTGTCATTATAGACTCAAAGATGAACTTCTCCAAAATTGCAAACTATACAATTAATTAAATTCAGGATAGCACCTGGAAATAATGTACACATAACAATATCTAATCGTTAAGTAAACCATTAAAACTATAAAAACGTTTAGAAAAACGTATATTTTTTAAATTTCTGTTTTTATTTAAAAACGTGAGGATAATGTTACTAATTTCACGCCTGTTTTTGAAAAGAACTTCTCGCATGGAACCGAAGTTCCCACAATGTTACATTTATTTTTGACAATATCCGCCAGATTTGGATAGACATGTTGGTGTCTTTTCCACCAATCTAGAGGGCAGTTCATTTCGCCAGCATCATTCCTAAGGGGCTACATATCGACAAAAATATACATATCAATTTCTTTTATCGGTTGCCTTTCGAAGATCGCTTGAGATAGTGGTGTACTTTTAGCTTGTATGCATTTTTCTGCCAAAATTTGCTCAAAAATACACCACGCCTTAATTTTTTTGACGTAGATGTTAGATGTCGATGTTGACGTACTAGGACGCGTTTCACTGGATTTTCTTATAATTGCTACTATCAAGTATCGAACATACAATTTAATTTTATTTGCAGCCGTAACATCCGAAAAAAAACATGAACCTAACTTGTGTCTGGGGTCCAAAAACGTGCACATAGCAAATGTGGTGCAAATTTATATTCTTGAATCTGTCTTTTAAACCACTTTGAAATTGGATAATAATGTTTTTCACCAGAAGTGATTGGAGCTTGCAAATTTATAACAAACACCCTACAAGCAACTTGTAATGACAATGACAGAGCTTCCGGTCATATATTGCTCACCACACATTGAAACTGTCATGTCTTTGAATGGTTCCAAAACTTTGCACAGTTTTTTGCAGGCTTTCCATTTATGACCCATTACTGTGATTACAGACAAATCTGTGTTAATCAATGCCATTGTGGCTTTCACAGCTTCTTCCAGTTCCACAAATCTGCGAAGCATATAAAAAACTGTTGGAACTTCCTAAATCAGTTTGGGCTCCTGGACGCCTTTCAATGTCTGGTATTTTATCAGCTTCTCACACGACAGGGTGCTTCTTTTGAGATGTGCAACGATTGTTTGAATCTTTTCAATTGCATTCTCAAAACTTTTTAATGCGTTTTGAACTTTTAAATGAGTCATTCAATTTCTTTATCCGCTGTGTCAACTTTCGTTGATTTGCAGAAAACCACAAAAAAACTGTCACATCTCTAGCGTAAATAAATAATCGCTTTTCAATTTTTTTAATAATGAAATGGAGTAATATAATTTCGAAATGTTAATTTTTTTATGTATGTCTCGCATAATTTACGTAATTTCAATAAATAAAATGGATATAGCGGGTTTTGATACTCACTTTGTGATTTATTCTTGATATAGAGGCTTTTGAAACTCACGTGACGTGCGAGTTTCTAAACCCGCCATCTTGGCAAAATAACTGCTTGTGATTGATTGAATTCCGATATAGCGGGTTTTGAAAGTAGCTTCTTGAATGATATAGCGGGTTTTGTTTCTCACTCGCAGTTTTAACATAGTTTTTGGTCGTGATAAGGGAGGTTTTGAAACTCAATTTTAGGTTCCTCTTGTTCCTCGCAAAAATGTGTCATACTCAGATCATTTTGTCAAAAAATCGGACATAGTGGGTATTGGAATTATAGGACTCAAATTTAATTTGTGTGCAAAACAGCCAAAATGTTTCCACTGTAAAATATCTTCCAGTGTGTTGGTGATATTGCTCGTATTATCCGACACGGACAAATTTACAAATTTAACAATTTCCATGCCGTTAGAACTTTTTTTATTTCTTTGGCCAATTGAACAGCGGTATGGCTTCCAGGAAAACTTGAACATTGCAATAAAAAAGTCTTGAAGTTGAATTCGCTATCAATGTAAAGTCCTGTGATGGCGATATAGCTATCCATGGTCCTGAATGTCCACATGTTGGTTGTGACACAAATGCTCGCAGCGTTAGCAGCAACAATGTCTTTGATACACGGCAGGTATCATTGCTGAAGTTCCTACTTGGAAGATCATCCCCTGGAATCCATTTACTGAACTTTCGAAATTATTTGTCCTCGACGATGCGAAACAGCTGAAAGTCCACGATGAAAAGGTTCAACAAGTCGTTATCAATTTTTTTTTTTGGTCCGGGTTCACTTTTTTTAAACAAAATGGCTTAGCGTTTTTTGCCATTTGTTGGGTATCATTTGCAGTGTTTGCAGAGAAACAACAGTACTGCCTGTCTCTTGTCTGGAACAGTCTGGCTCTTGGGAAGAGCAATTTGGTTGCTGAAGTTCAGGTTGACGTGGTATTTCCTGTGTTGGCTCCCAAACATTATTTGATGTCATCTCCAGATGAATGGCTTTCTTTGTAAATGTTCCTTCAAATTTGTTATTGTCGACTTGTATGTTAGGGTTTGTTTGCAAATTATGCAAACAGCCATGTAATTGTCAGCCTTGTTAAAATAGTTCCATACACGACTTTTCTGCCTATTTGCCATATTTACCACTTTAATAGTACTTAAAAAAACAACTGTATAGTACAAAAGAATATAAAACCTTTCTTATTAATAAAGATTGTCAGTTGCGAACAGTAAAAACGTGTTTCATTCAACAATAATGTTAAGGCGCTAGTGCGAGAGGGTAAGATACTGTTTTTCATTGAAGAAGTACTGTTTTTCGCATGCAATAGACCTATCCAGTGATTCCATATTCCAAAAATAATAAAAAAATATGTTTCAGGGGTAAAAAAAATCATGTCTTACTATGAAGGATGAAAAACCATGTATTTCGTAAACTTTTTATTGAGAAAAATAAGATTTCGTAAACTTATTTAAATAAGAAGTACCCGAGTAAGTTATCTGCAATATTTTTAAACTACTTATCGTTTTATAATTTTCCTTCGACTAATAGGGCAAAAATATAAATTTAAAGTAAAAAAGTATATATTTTATTGTTTTTAAGTTCCAATTTGTAGAATTTCATTTTAAATTAAGTAATAATAAAAATATAAATAATTTTTTTTTTTTATATTTTTTCAGATCCATCAAATGATGGAGAAGAAATTCTACCACAAACTAATTTATTTTTATACATTTCACAATAGTTAGTGTAGGTGTATCTAATTTGAAGTTACTTGATATAATTTTAATTTCATTTTATTGACGTTTCATACAGTTAATTCCTGTTCCTGAATTTGGGATGCCAAAAAATCTTATCTCACTCCAAAATACATGTTTTGGGTGACTGCTAAAAATTCATGGAGGTGTAATTGACCCAAAAACCACGAAAACATGGTAAAAATAGCATTTGGCAAAACCGAACTTATTTCACACTACTACAATTTTGCACAGCCCAAATGAGGTAAAAATTGCAAGGCACAAATGAAGCATTTCTATTTATAAAGAACAGTAGAATATAAATTCAGTAAATTTGAGAGATTTGTCATTTCATGAATAAGAAACAAATTTTAAAAAATTGGAAATGTAAAACGGATGAACGAGAAAGAAGTGCAAGGAGATTTTTTTTGTTTACATTAGTTCATCTTTGCTGTGTGGAGGGTCTTTTTAGGAAAGGAAGTACTGGGAAGGAAAAGGGTTTGAGGGGTGGATAGGAATCTAAGGGTCAGTGTGTCCAGAAATGACGAATATATGAATCTTTCCCTCCTACTGCAAGGCAGAGTTCCGAGAGAGTCCTGTGGGAGAGATCAAAGAAGTCTTAAAGATACAGAAACTGGATACACCCCCCCAGTTACGCTACTGCTAAACTGCTATTAACCTATTGCTATTTCATACAACTGCCTTAAAAACAGCCTGTTTTTTCCAACAGTTTGGGAAAATAGTTGGCGTTTTATAAATAACAGCTCGTTTTCATTTTATTAAAAGAACAGAAACGCCCACCACTAACCGGCCCTGCTTACATGGGCGAGGAAAAGTTATGGATTAGTGTGTAACTCTCAAATTGTTTTTGAAGTAAAACTTCTTTACGCATGCTCGACTTGGTAAGCTGGTGAATACGTTACGAAAAGTGGTGATTGTTACGAAAAATGTAATGCGAACGGTAAAATCGATGCGAACGGTGATCGATTGCTAGGCGAATGGTCGGGCCTTTACGCACTTTACTGATTTGGGGAGTGATAAGGGTAAGGATAAGGATAGGAATGGGGATGAGGATGAGGATAAGGAGGGTAAGGTTAAGGGGGAGATATAAGTTAGTGTGACGTATGTGTATGAGGGTGACGGCATGAGAGCGAGATAGCGAGTATGGGAAGTATAAAAGGGATGTACCGCTATTGAGCGCTCTCTCCATATAAATCTGGCAACCAATAAACATTGTAACATTAACAGATGTTATTACTACCCGATTCCAAGACATCACAGTTGGCGCAGCTCGGTAGTTCGTAAATTTTTACGTAAATTGGAAGAATCTACGCGGTAGATTTCGGGATCTGACGGATTGTTGTCAGGATTGCAGGAAGCGATCGCAGGAAGCGATCGCATTAAGAAGAAATTGGAGCAGCCACACGCAAGTATTCGCGTGTGTGGGACCGACAAATTACAAAATTATTGTCGTTCGGGTACACCGTGTAACGGGGTACAAAAGGACCGGATCAAGGATCGGGTCAAGGACTGGATCATCGTGTGGATTAGCCGGGAACCAGGACTTGGTTTCCGTCGCTGCAGTCTGGGAAGGAAGACCTCGGAGAAGAGGGATTGGATCCGCAGCTGTCGGGAGACGGAGCCAGACGGGGACGGTGATCTACGGCTCTGGGTGGCGTGCACGTGGAACGTGGACCTCGGAGTGTAGCCTTCTAGGAAGTGCTGAGATAAGTAGTATTGATTATTTTGTTTCAGCTCTTCCCCCAATGGAGGGTGTTTGTAAAAATTTGGGGACGTTCTGTTACAGAACGGGAAACTGGTCATTGTTCAAGGAACGACTGGATCAGGCCCTCATTTTACATGATGACAAAGTGTTA
Organism: Limnephilus marmoratus; assembly: GCA_917880885.1. Lineage (NCBI taxonomy): Eukaryota > Metazoa > Arthropoda > Insecta > Trichoptera > Limnephilidae > Limnephilus > Limnephilus marmoratus. Next base: position 14,993,012 of record OU862922.1, read on the forward strand.
TCACAAGAACGCAAAAGAGCATTTTTGCTGAGTTGCCTCACCGAAGAAACTTTCTCTTTATTATGTGATCTATGTTTCCCTAAAAAGGTTTCTGTTTGTTCTTTTGATGATTTATGTAAATTATTTGATTCACATTGCAAACCTATTCAAAATATTTTCGAGTCGCGTGAGTTATTTTATAAGTGTAAACAGCTAGCTAACGAATCTTTTAAAGATTACGCTGCTAGGTTGAGAGGACTGAGTTTGACGTGCAATTTTGAATTGAGGCTGGAATCTTGTTTAAAAGACATATTCATTATTGGAATTTTCAATGAAAAATTGAAACATAAGTTGTTCGTTGAGGGGGTAAATACTTCTTTTTCGGAATGCATTCAGTTAGCAGCTTCATGGGAACATGTTGTTAATTTTAAGAAAGTTGATATGAATTTAAATGTTGTGCATAAGGATAGTAATGTTGTCCGTAAATCCAGGTCGGATAGTCCGATCAGATTTAAAAGTGCAGTGCGTAGTAAGACGCCAGTAAATATTGCATTAAAAAAATGTTTTTTGTGCGGAAAAACGAATCATTTGCAGAAAGATTGTTGGAAGAATATTTTTTGTAATCGGTGCAATAAATCGGGTCATCCTAGTAATGTGTGTAAAAACAGTAAAATTAATGTAGGTAATAAGAATAAACGATTAAATTCGGTTTTTATGTTGCATGACGGCACGGGGCCGGAACCGATATTCGTAGATCTCATTATTGGTAACACTGTTCTGCGAGCGATTGTTGACACCGGCGCTGAGATTAATGCAATTCCATATGAAGTGTATTTAAAAGATTTTGTTTCTTGTAAATTGGAAAGATGCGATATTCAATTGTCAGGATATGACAGGAAACGGTTAAATATTGTAGGTAAAGTTAATTTAAGTGTGTTATTTTTAAATAAAAGTGTAGATACGCAGTTTATAATAATTAAAAACGGTAATTCTACGATTGTTGGTAGAAATTTTTTACAAGTTTTCGGTATCGGATTAAGTGGAATAAATTCGCTAAATACCAGTGAGACTAGTTGTGATAATCAATTAAATTTTCGTGATAGTTTAAAGAAAAAATATGCTCATGTGTTTTCAGAAAAATCGGGTAGGCTTATAGGTTATGAAGCTAACATCGAAGTTATTTCGGAGTTCAGGCCAAAGTTTGTGAATCCAAGATCGTTACCTTTTAGTTTACGTGGAAAGGTAGAGGAGGAATTAAATAAGATGTTACGTGAAGATATAATTGAAAACGTAGAAATAAGTGATATGGCTAGTCCGATTGTTGTTGTAAAAAAGAAAGACGGTTCAATTAGAATTTGTACTGATTTTAAAACCACATTAAACCCTATGTTAGCGAAGTTGAAATATCCATTGCCTCGTATAGAAGATTTAATTTCATCTTTAAATGGTGCGAAATTTTTTGCGAAAATAGATTTGCGTAATGCTTTTGGTCAGATTTCGTTGAACGAGAAGTCGAGAAAATTATGTGTGATAAGTACGCATGTGGGTTTATTCAGGTATAAAGTGTTGCCTTTCGGTTTGACCACAAGCCCGGCTATATTTATGCAAGTTATTCAGGCGGTAGTAGGTAGACTTCGTAACGTTCGTATATTTCTAGATGATATTTTGTTGTTTGGAAATTCTGAAGAGGAATTATTCTCTATTTGTGAATCTGTACTTAGCAAGTTAAGTGATTGTGGATTAACTATTAATGAAAATAAGTGTTCTTTTCTAGAAACTGAGATAGAATATTTAGGTTTTAAAATTTCGCGGAAAGGAGTTATGCCTTTAGAAAATAAAATCTGTGCGATTACTCAAATGGCAGTACCGAATAATGTTTCAGAACTTAGGAGTTTACTTGGGGTTATTTCATATTATAGAACTTTTGTTCATAATATTTCAGGTATTTTGTCTCCATTGTATAACTTGTTAAAAAGGGGAGTAAAATATGTGTGGTCTGAGGAATGTAATATTGCGTTTGAGCGAGTTAAGAAACTGCTGACGTCAGATAATATTTTAGTGCATTTTGATCCTAATTTACCAATTAAACTTATTTCAGACGCATCTGAAAAAGCGTTATCAGCGGTGATTTGCCATGTATATGATAATGGTTTAGAGAGACCTATCGCATTTGCTAGCCGATTATTGTCAGAAACAGAATTAAAGTACTCTATTTTAGATAAGGAAGCGTGTGCTATAATTTTTGGGTTGAAGAAATTCTTTCAGTATTTATACGGCAATAAATTTGTTTTGGCTTGCGACAATAAATCGTTAGTACACATTTTGAACACGGATAAGCAAGTACCCGTTTTGGCCGCTAACCGTCTGCAGAGGTACGCCCTAATACTCCAGACTTTTGACTATAGTATAGAGCATATTAAGTCAGGTGATAACAAAGCGGATTTCTTATCACGAATGCCGATTAATAATAAGGATAATTTAGTTGTGTGTAGCGACGATATTGATGCTAGCGATTATTTTTTAAATTATATTGATTCTTTAAACGTGAATACGGTTGAGTCAGAGTTTGTGAACATAATCGAGTCAGAAACAACATTAAATGCGGAAACGATGAAACAGTTTTCGATTAATGATGTAAATATAGCGAGCATTATCGAGTTCACAGCAAATGGTTGGCCGGATAAAAAGTTCTTAAAGGATGATTTATTGAAATTCTGGTATTTTAGGGATAAATTATCGACTTATAATTCTTGTTTATTTTATAATAATAAATTTGTAGTTCCAAGGGAATTAAGGGAAATTATATTGAATTTTTTACATCAATCACATTTAGGCATTGTAAAATCGAAAAGTCTTGCTCGAAATTATTTTTTTTGGCTCGGAATGAACAATGATATAGAAGTAACTGTGAAACAGTGTGCTCGATGCATGGAATGTTTACCTACTCCGTGTAAAGTTGAGTTGGCACCTTGGCCAATAAATGGTTTAATCTGGAGTAGATTGCATATTGACTTCATGGGGCCGTTGGGAGGTCATAATTTTTTAATTATTGTTGATGCAACTACAAAATGGATAGACTGTCATATTGTAAATAAGGTAGATTCGTTTTGTACAATAAAAGTTTTGAAAAGATTATTTTCTATGTTCGGAATCCCGGAACAAATTGTAAGTGACAATGGTACAGCTTTCACATCGTCAGTTTTTAAGGAATTTTGTCATAATTATAATATAGAATCTTTGACTTCAGCTGTACAGCATCCTGCTTCTAACGGTTTAGCTGAAAATGGGGTTAAAACAGTGAAGAATTTTTTGAAAAAAATTATGGTAAATAATAAATTTCCTACTGATTTTGAAGATAAACTTTTGACGTTTTTAGTTGATATTAGAAATATGCCTTCAATGTCTACGGGCATTGAGCCTAGTACATTAATGTTGGGTAGGAAGATTAGATCAATTTTTAATACGATTATTCCAATAGTGGATAATGTTGAGAGTCAAGGTTTTAAAGGAATTGACAACACGGTTAAAAACAAAATGTTATTGAGCCAGCGTAAACAGAAAAAGTATTATAGAGGAAGAAAATTTAAAAAGTACTTTGAGGTTGGTTCTAAAGTTTTAACCAGGGATTTAAGAAGTAATGATAATAAATGGATTTTAGGAAAAATTTTTAAAAGATTGGGGAATAGGATTTATTTAGTTAAAATTATGTCTACGGGACAAATTTGGAAACGCCACCATGATCAGATTTCAGAGAGGAAGGTTAGGTGGGGGGAGTGTGATAGGTCTGATGATTTGCTGGACCTGGGTCCACTCTCGGATGTGGACATGACCAAATTTCCTAATTCCTCTAATTTTTGCAGGTCACCTACACCATGGGAGGGGAGGTTACGCCCTCGAGGTCAACGCCCACGCTACACGTGAAGAAACAAGAATAATTACATATACTATGGAATGGAAATATTTAGATATTTTGTTTTGTATAAATTTGTGAATAAAGAAATGTATGTAATTAGGTTTTAAGTGTGGGGGTGTGACGTATGTGTATGAGGGTGACGGCATGAGAGCGAGATAGCGAGTATGGGAAGTATAAAAGGGATGTACCGCTATTGAGCGCTCTCTCCATATAAATCTGGCAACCAATAAACATTGTAACATTAACAGATGTTATTACTACCCGATTCCAAGACATCACAGTTAGTGAAGTTGTACTTCAGTCATGTGGTCTAAAGCACACTCGTTTTTTTTTCATTTACCTTGTTGTAGCAATTACTCTTCAATATACAATTCAATAATCATCTCTTAACACATTGGCAAAGGGAAATTGACGTAAATACAACTCTTTTAAGTTTTTTTAGCATCACCTGCCATGTAGATGGATTATGTAACCCGGGTGTAAAAGGCTCTGGGAATCATGAATCACAAGGCAATCAGGACATTTACCTTTTTACTGGTTAGATTATTACATCTCAGTTCAGCATCAGTATAGTTAAGCTGGCCTTGAAACTGGTTTAACTCTACACATGCCGTAGTAATAAACCAAGTTTTTCACTATTCCACCTTAATCTCCGCCTAATATTTACAACGCGTTTATAAGTAAGGGAGCTAGGATTTAAAAACATAAAATATTTACACAAATTTATACAAATAAATTTACATTAATATTTTAACATCATCATAGTACAAATAGCAATATACGTACATAATAAATAAATCTTATTTTTTAATACACTGGACCATCATCAAGATTTTCATCTTCATCTTCGAAACCTTCTCCATTATCAAAATAGTTATCCACATAGTCGGTTCCATCATCCATTTCCTCGTCAGGATCCTCTCCTTCCTCTTTCTCCGAGTCCTGGTCGTTCTCGTCTGCATTCTTTTCTGTTACATCGGTGGTTCCCTCCTGCTTCACAATGTCTTTCTCATTCAACTCTTTCTGTTCTAATTTCTTCAGTCTGGAATAAAACAAACAAAATTAATAAAGGGTCCACAATACGGTTCTTTAACTTTTTAACGATTTTTGAAGGGTCCCAACTCCTGTAAGAAGTAACTTATCAAAACATACCGATATGCTAGTGGTCAATATCTATATTATACTAAAAAATGTTTGCACTAGCGTCAAAATCCAGAGAGGAAATTGGGGAATACGCTTGTACGGACAAAACGCCGCACGGTTTCCTCTTAAATGTGCTTTTTGAAGTGCATATTCGTGTTGTGAAGATGGAAGGAATATTTTTTGTGTTTAGGACATCCAAAGGAGTAATTAACTCATTTAATGAAATGTTCAACTGCTATTCAGAGTCAAACACAGAAAGAGTTTAAAAAATGTTAAAATATGGATATATTCTAATGATCGAGCCTATACTGGTGCCCTCACCCAAACGCCCAGTCATTGACAGTTATTATAGTAATAACCTTGCAGTTTTTGTATTGTGTATATACAAACAATAATGTAAACTAAAATAAAGTTTTTGCTGTATAGAAACCCACATTTATAAAAAACCATAGATAAAATTGCGAGAAACAATTTACAAAAAATTCTGCCTCAATACAGGTTCACCTAGTGAGGCAGACTATGCACAACTAAAAATATTGTATAATAGGGTATTTTCACAGTTTTTTTTATTGTTGAAAAAAATTAAGTAAAAAATTACGATGATAGAGGAATTTTTATTTTATTTTTATGACGATGAATAAATTTTCTATAACATTTTAAAATACGCCTTTTTAAAATGCTGCCAAAACGATGTTTTCGCGCCCTTTGGTTGCCCAATGGCTCCGTGACGTCACCGCCGCCGAACATCTCGCGATCGCCGCCGAAGTGACTGTAATCAGTTCATAAGTTGCAGTTGGTGTTATTTATTTACTTCCGGTTTGCTCGAATTATATTGTTATATTTATCCCATGTCTTCCCACTTGCGAAACATATATAGTTTGGTACACCTTTATACAAATACTATAAGAAAAACCCAAAATAAGATGTTTAAACAACCCTTTCTAAAGTGATAAAAAATGTCGACCCTATACAAATGTTGCGTGAGCGTTTAATGTGTTTGACACCAGTGCTGAAGGGATCAATGACGCTAGTTCCTCGGAGCATATTCTGTTGAAATACCGTTAGAACAACCATTCCCACCTGAAGGCTGTGCGCTAAACATTGCAATCCGTTCGTTAGAGGGGGAAATCTTTCGAACAGACCGCATGTTTCTGCTTTGTGAGTCAAAGGTTTTTCTAGTATTTTGGGGCTCTAGACCAAAGTTGGCTGCCAAATTCAACAGGCGGACTTGTGATTTGTACAGGGTCAGCAGTTGTGTACTATCTACTGTATCTGTGGACCCTATAGTACAATACCCCCAGCTTCTGAGAAGCTAACTTGACTCTTAACATTACAAAATATTTGAATGTTAACATTACAATAAATTAGTTATTAGTTATTATATTCATAATTTAAACGTGGAAACACCCATGTTTGCAATTGTAAGATGGATATCTACACAATAATGACGGCCTCAGTGGTCGAGGGGTAAGGCTCTCGACTAGCAATCCCGGCGTGAACAAGTATATTTGTAAGTAATAGTAATATATATTTAAATACATATAGATATACATATTTTTTTAAAGAAAGATTAACATTCCCGGTATACAATTGATCTGACAATGTGTGAAAATCTCCTAATACCACCACAGTAACAGGAAAATGTTGCTGTGTCATGATGGAGGATTTAGCCAGTCGAGGAATCGAACACGCAACGCCTGGGTGGGACCCAAAGATGCCAACTCAGCCACTGAACAATTTGCATTTCACAATTTACTCGTTTAAAATAATATGTAGTATATTTGCGGCACGTTCCAGAGTGAAAGATACCTACTCTCAGTACCGCCCTGTGTAAGACCGTCATTCAGAATTGAAATGTTGCTTGAAATGGCTTTAGCCGTGATTAGTGACACAGATCTGAAAAAGCAGGTACTTCCCCACCTTCCTCTCCGCATCTCCTTTCCTCCCCACTACCTTCAACCTCACAACATACCCCAATTAGGGATGCCGTAGTCTCACTGGCTCCAGGTTGTTGGGAGCAGTTGGTACGTTTAGGCGGTATTCACTTAAAATAAGGAAATTTACTTGTAGAATGGCCAAAGTTTTAAAGATCATCTTACGACAAGAAAGTTTTTACGAACTGTCACTTGCTGTTTTGTTCAGTTTAATTTAAAAGGGCCAGAATTAACTCTATTTTGGGCGCATGTTGTTAAAATTTAATATAACGGATATAACATTAGAGTTTGTGCATACAAAATGTTTTTATTACCGTATCGTCTTAAAACCCCGAAATTCAGGATTTGAAAACACTGTTAGATACTCATTGTAGCGTCTATTTTAGGCAAAGTTGTCGAATAACGCCCCTAAAAAAACATTGTCAGTCATTACAGCTGGACAATAATATATAAAACTGTAAGAACACGGCACAAGCATCTTAAAAACGAAATAAAACTGTCAATAACCGCGAACAAGCCGAGAATGTTTAAACTTTTGATAGTAACGTGGTGATAAACTTCTGAACGTTGACGGACGTGACGTCACGATTCGCTCAACCAATCACGGGCCGTTTACTGTTGAAATATTTTGAAATATTTTGGGTAATATACAGGCCTATTTTGAAATGTCAACTAATACTCAACTAATCACGGGCCGTTTACTGTTGAAATATTTTGGGTAATATACAGGCCTATTTTGAAATCAATAGTTATGAATGAAAATATTCAAATTTAACTATTTTAATGCGATACTCATAATCAGAAAAATAATCTTTAAATCTTCCACATGTTTTTAGCGGTGTTAGAATAATAGATGATTCGTATAAACCAAACAGTCCTTTGTATCAGACGATTGCCCATAGATGGCAACACTGTCTATGCTTCGCGTCACCCCTTCTAGGTCGGCTATACCTTGACAATGTTGTGTAACTAATTCATTATAATAAAACTCACTTATAACATTTAATCCTAGTTTATTTTGCTCTCTATCCTTCAGGTTATGGGCCCAGGATACGCGGGAAGTAAAAGTACGTAAATAGTTTTCAGTGCGGAATGCCAGACGAGAGTGCAACTCAAAACTCGTTTTTATCCACAATGGCGTCGTCTGCAACAAGTGCAGGAATTTCAGTAAATTTTGAGAAACTCAGTGGAATTTCAAATTACGGAAATTGGAAATTCTTAATGCGTATGTACTTGGTGCATGAAGATTTATGGGACTGCATTGAAGAGTCTACAGCGGGTGTCCCAAAGGTCACCGATGAACGCAAACAACTAAAAGCGCTCGCAAAAATATGTTTAATGGTGCAGCCATCGTCTTTCTCTCATGTACGGAATGCAGCGACTGGATATGAAGCCTGGCGTAACTTGAAAACGGCGTATGAAGACAAAGGGTTGTGTAGAAGACTCGGACTTTTACGTACATTGTTTGGATTGAAATTGGAACAATTTAAAGATATGGAAGCGTATATCTTGAAGATCACAGACTTGGATCAACAACTACGAGACATAAATGCTCCATTAGACGATGATTTTCTGTCAGTGTTGATGTTAAGTGGTTTACCATCAAACTACGACCCACTTATCATGGCGTTGGAAAATTCGAACTTTAAATTGTGCAGTGAAACCGTTAAAAGTAAATTATTACAAGAAAATCTGCGTAGAGACTTTGACAAGGGCGAAGAAAGTGCAATGTTTACAAACCCGAAAACAAAAGGTGTCAACAACAAACAATCTACCAGGGTCATCAATTGTTTTATTTGTAAAAAGCCTAATCATTACGCTAGAAACTGTCCAACAAAAATTAATAAAAGTGACAAACGGAGTGAAAAATATGAAAAAGCGTGGAACGGAACGTTATTGACGGCATTAGCTGTGGACATTAACTCGGATGTTTGGTATGTCGACTCCGGCGCTACTTGTCACATGACGAACAACAAAAATTTATTACAAAACTACGTTGTGGAAACTCCGCGTTTAGTAACAGTGGCAAATAAACAAAAGATGCACAGTGAAGGACACGGTGATGTGGAATTGTTGTTGAAAGCACACAAATAAACGACGAAAATAAGTGAGGTTATTTACGTACCGGGATTGTCAACAAACCTTATTTCTGTTGGAAAAATGGCAGCCAAAGGACTTGATGTGCACTTTGACACAGAGAAGTGTAATATTTATTGTGGAAAAGATGTAGTCGCCAGTGCTACGAAGGTCAATGGTGTTTACCAATTGGACACAATGAGTCAGCCGTCAACAAACACGAGTGAGCTGAATGCAGCCTGTCAATCAATGGATTTGGAGGTTCCATTGCATATGAAGCAGTCCATGGATCATGAAACGGAAGCTGTGAATTTGTGTGAAGCGAAGCCATCCCAAGATTTATGGCATCGCAGACTTGGGCATCTGAATAGGCGTAGTATGGATTTACTTAAAAAAGGTATGGCTAGTGGAATTGATTACACTGATAGCAAACATACTCCCTGTGTAGCATGTCTTGAGGGAAAACAAAGTAGATTGCCATTCCCAAAAAGGTCTTTCAACAGAGCTACTGAGAAGCTAGGCCTCATACATTCCGATTTGTGCGGTCCTATGTCAGTTTCCTCATTTAGTGGCAGTAAATATCTATTAACATTCATAGATGATTTCACAAGAATGACATTTGGTTATTTTCTTAAGAGTAAAGATGAAGTATTGCCGATATTTAAGATTTTCAAAAGTTTTGTAGAAAATCAGACCAATTTAAAAATCAAAGCTCTTCGAACAGACAATGGCCGTGAATATGTTAATAAGCAGTTCCAGATGTTTCTACAAGAACATGGCATCGAGCATCAATTGACCGTCCCATACTCTCCGCAGCAGAATGGAGTAGCAGAACGGGCCAACCGGACAATTGTGGAGGCTGGACGATGCATGCTGCAAGATGCTGGAATGGACCGGAGGTTCTGGGCAGAGGCATTGAATATGGCAATATTTATTAAGAATAAATCACCAAGCAAGGCGGTGAGAGGTACCACACCTGAAGAGAAATGGTCTGGTAAGAAAGTCAATTTATCTGAATTAAGAGTATTTGGCTGTGTTGCTTATGCAATGATCCCGTATGAAAAGCGCAAGAAATTGGATCCAAAGAGTAAAAAATATATCCATGTTGGATATTGTACTGAATCAAAGGGATATCGATTAATTGATCCAGAAAAACCTTCAAAAATTATCAGATCTAGAGATGTACAGTTTTTAGAAGAGAAAATGTATAAGGATGTGATAGCTAACCAGGAAAACTGCATTAATGATTGTCAGTTGGAACTTTCTAATAATAATGAAGATGTGAACACTATTGAAAACAATGTTGTTGAGTCTTCAGTTACAGAAGTTATGGAATTGTCTTCATCTAGTTCTTCTGAACCTTACTATGTTGATGACCCTAAAGATATCACCTGGAATCCTGAAATGACTATGGATCAAGCGTCAAGTGATTATGAAGACTATGAAGAATCTTCAAATGCAGTGGTGGCTATGACAGCAGCAAGTCACGGTTACGAACCACAGACAATACACGAGGCGCTGTCGGCACCTGATAAAGAATACTGGAAGGAAGCTATAGCAGATGAGTATAAATCATTTGAAAAGAATAAAGCTTGGAACCTAACATTACTACCAGATGGAAAGAAAGCAGTTAAATGCAAATGGGTTTTCAAGAAGAAACTGGGATCTGAAGGACAACTTCTACGTTATAAAGCTCGTCTTGTTGCCAAAGGATTTACGCAGGAATATGGCATAGACTACTCAGATACTTACGCGCCTGTGATAAGATATTCTACAATACGCAGCTTGCTTGCTCTGGCAGTCAACTTAGATATGAATGTTGATCACATGGATGTGAAGACAGCCTTCTTAAATGGAGAATTAAAGGAGACGGTATACATGGAACAGCCAGATGGATATAAAATAAAGGGTAAGGAAACCCATGTATTTAAACTAAATAAAGCAATATATGGCCTTAAACAAGCATCAAAGGTCTGGTATGACAAGATTGATAATGTTTTGACAGACCTCCAGTTCAGAAAGTCACTTAACGAGCCTTGTGTATACATAAAATCAGATACAAATGGTAATCTGATGATATTAGGGTTGTATGTGGACGATATTTTAATTTTTAGCAAGGATACACCAGCTAAAAAGAAGTTGAAGGAGGAACTGATGAGAATATTTGAAATGAAAGACCTTGGTCGGGCTACACATATATTGGGAATGCGATTAAAACAAGAGAAAAATAAAATTATTCTTGATCAAAGAAACTACATACAAACAGTGTTACAACAGTTTAATATGACTGATTGTAAGCCTGTGAATGCACCTTTAGAAAGCGGTATGAAGTTTGAAAAAGGGAATCAAGCCGATAATAACAGCAGGTACAGAAGCCTCATTGGATGCATTATGTACATAGCAGTATGCACAAGACCTGATATTGCTCACGCTGCAAGCGTATTGAGTCAGTTTAATAATTGTCACTCTGAAATTCACTGGAAAGCAGGAAAACGTGTTCTGCGATATTTAAAGGGAACTATGGATCACCACATAGTATATGAAAAATCCACATTGTCAATTACAGGATATGTGGATGCAGATTGGGCGTCGAACCAACTAGACCGACGTTCATACACGGGTTACGTGTTTAAAATAGGTAACTCTGCTGTATCGTGGGAAAGCCGCAAGCAGAGAACGGTCGCACTTTCAACTACTGAAAGTGAATACATGGCTTTATGTGAAGGAGCAAAGGAAGCTACATTTATCAGAAATTTCTTACATGAATGTCTAGGTAAATTGTTGCCAGTGACTCTGTTTAACGATAGTCAGTCAGCACAAAAATTATGTAACAGTCAGATTAATCACAGTCGAAGCAAGCATATAGATATTAGACATCATTATGTAAGACAAATTGTAAAGGATAAAATCATTGATTTAGAATATTTGCCTACTGAACATATGCCTGCAGATGTTTTAACCAAACCTTTGTGTAAAGATAAACATTTGAATTGTGTTTCTAATCTTGGTTTACAGACTGTTTAGTTTAAGGGCAGGTGTTAGAATAATAGATGATTCGTATAAACCAAACAGTCCTTTGTATCAGACGATTGCCCATAGATGGCAACACTGTCTATGCTTCGCGTCACCCCTTCTAGGTCGGCTATACCTTGACAATGTTGTGTAACTAATTCATTATAATAAAACTCACTTATAACATTTAATCCTAGTTTATTTTGCTCTCTATCCTTCAAGCGGTATTCCTAGATTGTGAAAATACCCTATTATGCTACTTCTGTGAAACCGTTCTTACATTACTTTCTATTTGTTATTTTTTTTGTACTGATTGATGTAATCTATTTGTAAACTACATGTAATTTTTTTAGTTATAATGTTGCCAATTTCATTGAATAAAGATATTATTATTATTATTCTAAGGCCGTACCTGGTCTCAATATCTACAGCTTTGGGTAACTTCCTTTTCCTAGACTCCTTGTTGCCTTTCCGCATTTGATGTGGACGCAGCTCAGTGGGCATGTTTGCCCATAAGTAGGTGGACTCCTTCAGACTTTTACCCTCATTTGATAAAACCTAAATAATTCAAATAAAAGGCAAAAACTGAATATTCATATGAACTGTTAGCAAGCTTTATTATTTCATTGTCATTTATAAGAAAGGAGAATTCTCTTCATACCTTGTACTTATCAGAGTATCTTTCTATGTCTGTCTTCACAGCTATGGGCAGTACAAAAGATGGAGAATCGTGAAGAAAATCAATATACTGCCTTTTTAAGATTAGCATGTAATCCATAGCAGCGTCCATCTGAAACATATAAAAATGAATGTGAGCATTTATAACTAACTAACCATCTGTCCGATCTAACAATTATGCCATTTCCGCAGGGGTAGGCAGAGAGGGCGGACCGCCAAACAACTTGGTCTTGGCACACACTCCTTGCCTCGTTTACATTCATACATCGTCTCATACATGCTCTTCTATTATTCTGACTCTTGACATGGCCCGACTCAAGTATCTGATTCACTTGGTCGTGCCATGTCTTTCTTGGGCGTTCTGAACATCTTCTAACATCCACATTATTCTCCTTACACTTCTTTCCTCATTCATTCGCTCTACATGCCCAAACCATCTGAGCGTCCCTTTCTTAATTTTACTCATTACGCTTACATCAGCCTTGCATTCTTTGTGGATGTCCACGTTTCTCACACGATCGTACATGGTTTTAGCACACATTCGCCTCAGGGATCTCATTTCTACAGCATTCAGTCTACTTTTGTCCTTCCTCTGCCAGTTCCATGCCTCACTACCATACATCAGGGTAGGTACCAGTACTCAATTATGGACGGCTAGCTTAGCTTCTTTAGACGCCTGTTGGCGCCAACTGTGTTCAACCCCCCGTTAATGGAGTCACCAGCATTTATCCTTCTTTCAATATCTCTATCAGCCTTTCCATCTCTCGTGAATATGCTTCCCAAATACACAAACTCATCCACCTGCTACAAGTATTCATCATTCACAATTATGTTACACATTGTTTTCGTGAGCATTTATAATATAAATTATGTACTAGTAGAATTTGTCAAAATTTATCATGTTGAAGACAATATTTTTAATAAATACGAAATGTTTCTAGAATGTTTTTTCGTTATTTATTTTTGGGGTGTTATGCTATGTTGCGCTACCTCCTTATTTAGCCAATGTTTCGGACAGCGTAACAGTGTCCATCATCAGGGCAGATTTGTGTCTACATCTGCCGATATGTGATCTACACATATACTTTGATGATGGAGAGTCACGCTGTCCGAAACGTTGGCTAAAGACGGAGGTAGCGCAACACGCCATAACACCTCAAAAATAAATAATGAAAATTCTTTTGGCCGTGAAAATCTAAAATCATATCTGTTTCTAGAATGAATCGCAATATGACATTTTTTGCCCATAATTTCAACTGCCACTTGTTAAATCATAAATATTTTTTTACAACCTCGAGTGAGGGCTAATATATTCGGATTCCCCCTTTGTTAGAATGAAAAAATGAATTCAAGAAATCCTTCGTTTGGTAGAGTTTTGGTACGAAATATCAGTAACGAAATATCATGGTAATCGTATGCACGTCTTTTGTCGCTTTTGTTATTTACCCGGGATACATAAAAACATATTTTTAAAATTATTATTACCGACTTGCGATTGTAGTTTTAATTTAAAATTTCATTTCATCAAGAAAAAAGAATGAAATTTGGAATCATTTTTTTGTTGCCACTAATAATAAAGCCAAATGCGCATACTGTTCACAACTAATTAGTACAAGTGCTGGTTCGACCGGAAACCTTTCTAGGCATATGAAATCGAAGCACCTCACCGTTCAAATCCTCAAGCAAAATGTCATAAATCAAAGAACGTCTGCTGAGAAGTGCGCGGCTAACTGGAGTGGCACTTGTCTGTGAACAAACGATCGATCCGTGTCAGTAGTTAGCCGCGAGACCTATTGAACAATACACTGTATCGGATCTCGGCTCTCACGGGTCAGTCGGCTCTCCGGATCACCCGCTCACTCATTCGCAAAGATCCGCGAACCGTAAAGATCGGTCTTTAGGAACCGGATCTTACGGATCACTTCGAGTGTGTATTGTTTACAAATATTAGTGTCTCAGTACTCAGTTATGCTTTCATCCTTAGTTACATCTTTAGCTTCGTAACAGCTGTTGTTTTTTCATCAGATACATCTTACAGTTTCACTATATATATACAATCAGATCGATACTTTTTAAATATATATTATTGTAATAACCTTTGCTTGGTTTTTAAATTAAGTCTTTAAAAAAATTGTGGTAAATAAAGTGTTAAGATTAACCTGTAAAGGCAATGGCCTGTTTTCCAATTTTGGGAACAATGGCGGTGGCCCCAGGAGGTTAGGACCAGGAACACCTTCCCCTCTGCCAATGCCCATGGACTGCATCTGCTCAAAGGTCAGGAAGGAATTATTCCCCCTGCCGCGACCCCTTCCCGCCATCTTTATATTACTATTATCGCACAATATATACTATAAACTACGCCTTCACTAGCTCCTTCTTCTTGTCTTCATCTGTTGACACTTCTTCAGCCTCGGCAAGGAACTTTTCCTGAAAGATTATCAACATTTTTAGAAATATATTGGAATATTACTAAGAATGCGTGTTCCTAATTTAATTCATGATTTTAAAAGTAATACAACGTGTTACGTTTGCATAATTAACTGAAAACTAATAAATTTGTGTGGAATTCTTACAAATAATGAATGAACCGAGAAAATGTAAAATAGAAAAAAGTTTTCAATAGGTGTGCGATATCGGGAAATGAAAATTGAGAAT
Source organism: Limnephilus marmoratus (assembly GCA_917880885.1). Lineage (NCBI taxonomy): Eukaryota > Metazoa > Arthropoda > Insecta > Trichoptera > Limnephilidae > Limnephilus > Limnephilus marmoratus. Next base: position 15,008,402 of record OU862922.1, read on the forward strand.
AAATGCAATTATATTATTAATATTTATAAAAACGAATTCACCCTAATAATATTTACATCAATAACACGTAATTCAAGGTTGGGGCTTACCTGATCGTAAATAACTTTAATGATGAGGGAACAACTTGGGCAGGTAGCAACTTCTTCGCCAGCGATTAATTCATCCTGAAAGCACATGTAATTGCAATATCAGATCAGATCTATTGCAAGGTAATAAAGAATGCGCTGAACAAGGAATACGTGATTTTCAGTTGGGTTGTGAAAATTTTATGTCACAATAATACCTTTGAAATCTGAAATCTGTCGCCGCACGGACACGGGTAGTAATACACCTCTTCTTCCTCGTCGTATTCGAAATCTTCTATTTCGACTTCGTCGTGGAAAGATGTCATCTTTGACTCAAAAACATCTAGAAAAAGCAATACGCAAAAAGCAAAACTATTTCTCAAAACTATTTACTTCATTCAAATCGGCACATGGCATGAATCGTGAATCGTAAAGTGACAGCAAAATCCCGCTACATCACGTTCAGTTCCGAACTATTGTAAGAAAGTAAGTATACAATAATAACCTTTATTAATAATAATCCTAGGTACTTTATTTACCTACGATTAAGTTAGGTTAGTTTGCAATGGAATACTTTTTTATTATTGCAACACAGAGGTTAAAATGTCAAAATACGTTCTAACCTAAAATTATGACAGTTTTAATTTTCTTCTCTTCTCCTGGTGGTTGTGGACATTAAAAACAAATAATAATTTATGAAAACTTAAACGAAATCTTAATTTTCTTTAAGAACACAACTCCCACACAAAATGGATACCATTAACCTTCGTAATGTATGTTTCTACAACTGTTTATATTAATTTCAACTGTTTTTATAATTTTTATTTTGTATCTGACAGATTATAAATATAAATGGTTTACTTTTTCCAGTTTAAAGATTTTATGATGCTGTATAATGAAACCACAGAAAAATGCTTTACAAAGTGTGTAAATAACTTCAATTCCCGGCAGCTTGACAGGGATGAGGTAAGTTAGAAGTAATTCACATTATCATTATTTTTAGGCTACTGGAGACGTATTATTATTATAATACTCAAAATTCGATGGTAATTATCGGCTCGGACTGGCCACGCTTATTACGAATAATTTTTAGAAAAAAACTTTAGATTCGCCTTAATTACTATAAAAGGAAACTTTTTGGCTTTGGGGCGGCGGAAAATAATGCATTTTAATTTTCAATTGCATAAAACCAAAATTCTCTTCGCGAACTGACACAGCGAAAATCCGCGGCCATACCTGTCACTGTTATGTTGGTATCCTTGATAAATTAACAAGAGCTAATACGACTGTAGCCGACTTCGTGGGATACCTAGGTACATGAAATACCGCGAATCACAAACCATGTTACACAAACCTAGTATAGCCGCTAAACCACTTGAAAACTGGGATGTTTTTCTTGCCTTGACGCGAGTAGGCGTTATAAAGGGGCACTTTCTTTTGTATCACAAACCATGTTACACAAACAAGCCCGCTAGACAAATTTCATAATTACGCGCCTTATCCCACGAAGTCGGCTACAGTCGTATTAGCTCATGTTAATTTATCAAGGATACCAACATAACAGTGACAGGTACGGCCGCGGATTTTCGCTGTGTCGGTTGCGAAGTGAATTTTGGTTTTATGCAATTGAAAATTAAAATGCATTATTTTCCGCCGCCCCAAACCCAAAAAGTTTCCTTTTATAGTAATTAAGGCGAATCTAAAGTTTTTTTCTAAAAATTATTCGTAATAAGCGTGGCCAGTCCGAACCGATATTTACCAATTCGATGTACTGATGCCTCAATAAGCCAGATGTATGTGTTTCCCATTGGTTACTGATTTAACCCTCTATCAGTATACTGACCGAAGCAGTCAGTTTCTCATCCATCCTCTTCTGTTATTCTGACTCTTGTCATTACGCGTCTTAAGTATTTAATTTACTTGATAAATGTAAATGTACCATGTCTTCATCGGGCATACCAGACTTCTTTTTAATAAAACGGCGAAGGCAGCTTGCTATAGACTGACGTTTATTACAAGAATATAGTTACATCGTATAATATTTTGTTACATTCTAACACCCCCTTGTAACAAATTTAACTAAATATCATTCTAAAAAAACAAAAAAAACATAGATGGCGCTAGTAGTCATACATAACATTTCGTTTCTGACACTTCTGCTATTCACTTTCTCTTCATATATTCTCTTAGCACACCTTTCTTCATTCCGTTCCTGTCTTAATGCTACTCAGCCCTCCATTATTTCTAAATCTCTACATTTGTAAATAATCATATCAATTGAAAACATTAATTACTTCTCCCTGTTACATCTACTGGGACTAGATACATTAAAAGAAAAAGAATTTGTTCTGATTTATTTTATTTAAAATTGTTAATAACTTGTTGAACTCTCCTGAACTTCTTTCGTTAATATGTTTTCGTGTACCGAGTAGATCAGTTCGTCACAAATTACCTTACCATTGTAACACAGGATCTAATGCTGAATTATATGCCATAATAAATCGCCTGCATATACTTGGTAACAAATATGTTGTTGATGATATGATAAATATTGAAAGATTATCAACATACAAACATTATTTAATTAAAGCTGTTTGTCAGCGCTTCTCAGATAGATTATAATCTAATATACTTTGTATGTTTATATTCTTCATCAATGTTTATTTCTGGAATTTTTAAATTTATTTCTACGTACTTTACGTAGTCATTTTTTAGTTCATAATATCTTGTACACATTCATATATATAAGGTTTTCTTTTTCTTCATGTTTGTATTTATAATAGCATACTATTTTTGCTTTATACTGTCACTTCAATATGTGCTCTTTAGTTTTTTGTCATATTAATTTATTTTTTTCTTAACTATGTATATTCTTTCAAATTATTGCAATTGCCATGTAAAAGCCGATAATCGGCATTAATTCATAATAAATAAATAAATTTGTAACATACATGATGCCTCAGGGATCTCATTTCTACAGCATTCAGTGTAATTACGTTGTTCCGCTGCCTGTTCTATGCCTGACTTCCATGCATCGGCGTACCTACCTACCACCTTACATAGTTTTCTAATATCTGGTCGTGTCATCCACATTTATGTAGAGCTGTACAGTACTAAAAAGTGGGGTTACAAACACTGAAAAAAAAAATTAAATCATCAAACTTACGAATTATGAAGTACAATAAAATTATGTTTATTCTCGTGTATTTTCCAGTTGCAGTGTACGGAATCGTGTGCGGGGAAGCACATCAACTTCTTCAACAAGATAATGAGTTGCTACCTGGACGCCCAGCAAGGCATAATGACCAAACGGATAGCGGAGGCCCAGTTGGAGGCCTCTCAGGCGCCTTCTGAGGTCGCTGTCCCTCCACCAAGCCATTAGGATTAAATATTATACATGTTATTTATTATTGTTAATTTAAATATATAAATAAATTAGTGTTTATAAAATCACACATTTTTATTTTCTTAACCCTTCATGCTTTTTAGTAGATACGATAGCAATAGAGAAACCAAGAGGAGGAACTATAGAGAGGAGAGCTGGGGCCACCTCTGTGAACTCTTCCTGAAGAACAATGGTTAAATTAAGTCAAAGTCCCACCACAAGCCTTGTATTTCTCCACCTAAGAACGGTTATTTTTCCACAAATGCTACTTTTTATAGATTTTGTCAATGACTTTTCTATTCAGACCATAATTTTTAATAAGAATCCAAAATTTCAGTTAGTGCGGCGACATAAAGCCTGAAAAACTTCTTTCAAAGTTCGACCCCTATTAACAAGCTTTGCATTACGCTCCGTAGGGATGATAATTTCACAAATGCTACTTTTTGCAGATTTTGTCAGTGATTTCCTCTTCAGAAGAGCGATTCTATATCTTTTGTGGGATCGCTATGGGATAACAGACGTGATCTCTTGTACGTTTTGTGTGATTTTCTATGGCTGTTATTTGCTTTCTCTATGTACAACATACATTAAATTAATAAATATGCATACTTGCAGGAATTCGTGTTTAAAACTGTCTAAACTAAAATATGTGACAGTAAAAATCACGTCCGTTATCTCATAATGATCCCACAAAAGATATAGAATCGCTCTTCTTACCTTACTTTTTAGAAAGAATCCCTTATTTCAGTTGGGATAATAATTTTTGGAAGAATCCAAAACTTCAGTTGGTTCGGCGCCGTAGTCTGAGAAAACGGCTCTCAAAGTTCGACCCCAAGTCTTAAATTACATTAGTAGGGATGACAATAATTTAGCAAATGCTACTATTTTCGGATGTTGCCCATATGTTTAATTATTCATTTAATTGCAAATTTTTTCTGATCTAAATTAAGTGTACATAACAAACATGCTTAGTATAAAAAAAACATTTTGTCCAAAATTTATTTTATTTATAACATTTAATATTGTTTTAAAATACACATTATTTCTATGATAATTGTTTTAATAATATTTTGTGATGAAATCAGTCTGTCTGCTGCAGGAGAAGTTGTAAATCTTGGTACTGTAAACAAAGATAGAAACATGTTAACTGATAAAACTAATATAATACAAGAATAAGACCGCCTGGAGCCAGTGATACATTGAGAAGACCATAACGAGCACAGCAGCTACGTGTGACGGATAATCACAATTTGTAAAATAACTGAAACGTTTAACGAAGACTGTTTAAATGTAAAACAAAAAAATAAAAATGACACTAATTGTTGAATTGATGACTAGATTATTACTCAAATGGTTCAAAGGTGAAACAACTACAAACTGTCATTTTTTTGTCTCTCAAACCTAAACACTAAATGCTATTTTTTCTTTTTTACATTAGCTTCTACGTTTGGTGATTTAGCAGGGGTGCCCGGGTTCATGGGATGAGGTTTGTCTAGGTCTTGGAGGTGGATGACCAGGACACACTGAACACCAGATTCCTGCCCACCCCTTAAACCCTTTTCCTTCCCAGAACTCTCCTCTCCTTCCTTTCCTTAAAAAAACCCTCCACACAGCATCCCCAAAGATGATGTAGGGAAATCATTTTCCTCAGGGCCTCCTGTGTGGAGCTCATGGAAAAAAAAAGCTTCACACAGGAAGCCCTGAGAAAAATAATTCCCCTCAGGGCTTGTGTCATCTTGGGGGAAACTGTGTGGAGGTTTTTTTTAAGGAAAGGAGGGGAAGGAAAAGAGTACGAGGGGTGGGTAGGAATCTGGGGGTCAGTGTGTCCATCCACGTGGTGCAAGGCGACGTTCCAAGAGAGTACGGCTGGAGAAGTCAAAGGGACTCCCTCAATCATTTTTTCCCGATCCGGCCTGCCATGCAGATGGTGGGCAGACGCATCCACAGCCACCAAACGTAGTGAAATACTTTGGGTGACCTTTTGCAGAGATGTTGGTTATCCAATAAATGGTTCCCGGGGCGGCGGTACCCATACCTGCCTCCCAATTTTATTATATAATTTTTTTCCTTTATATTTTCCAATTTTTACTATGATAAATACAATATGACCAATACCAAAACAATATAGAAGTAAAATCACAAGGAGGAAATCCATAATCCATATTTTTGAAGTAAAATCACAAAAAACAAAAATATAATTAAAATTTGTCCAAACAGTTTTTACAAAAATATACAATAGTATAATAATAAGTATATAGTTTGTGAGAAACATAATATAGTGATTTAAATTAAATAAATAAAGCTTGAACATCTATAATGTTAAGCCATAGTTTTAACTCTTTTAAGAAATAAAACCAGAGAAAACCGGAAATATGTCCTTTTCCACAAAAAATAATGAATTGATTTCGAAATATCGTTCTTTTATCTAGTAAACGCATGTTTTAAATTTTGAGAAAAAATGTTTATTTTTAGTATAATAAGGTTATACCATAGGTCGTTGGCAGATTTGTTAAATTTTCAAATGAATCTTATTTTTCATACCTTTTAATCATACATTATTGTAAATCAATAGGTTATCTAGTAAACGCATGTTTCAAAATTTTAATTTTAGTTCAAATAAAATCATTAAAAAAATATCCGAACACTTATTTATGACGAAAATTTCTCAATTTTGTCTATCTATTTACGGTCTAACAAATTAATATATTTAAGATTTTTTTTGCATTCTCATTTTGCTTAGACATTATTGAAAAATGATAAATACTTATGATCAAAAAATAATAATAATAAAAAGTACATAATTTTAATAGTTTTATCATCACGCCTTTCAGCATTTTTGGATGTACGTATAAATTAAAGCAAATTTGGAATGAAATCAATATTGAGTTATAATTTTAAAAAGCTGGTACGCAGAATAATTAAGATTGAAAGTACGAGGTCCTATAAAACTGCTGTGTGTTTGTGATTGCCTGCCTATAACCGGGTACGATACGGATACGGTTCCATGTTCATTACAACTCAACAAAGTGACATTTCAACTCCTCTTTGAAAAGTCATTAAAAGTGATGACAAAAATAATATAGCCCATCCTAACCAAACATTGACTTCAAGCTCATAGATTGTCTAACGTAAAATGAATAAATAGTAGGATATTACCTCCATCTCTTTGAAGACGATATCCTGAATGAGGTTCTGCAGGAGGTCCTGGAAGCGCTGCCTCAGGGCCTGGTTCTCCATGCCGGCCACCTCCTGCTCCTTGCGCACCCGCTGGTTCCTCATGGACTCCAACTCTATGCTGATCTGCTCCATGCGGAGTTGGATGTTTTCTAAAAGGAATAAACAAAAAATCATATTTGACATCAGTCTCAATAGGTCAAAGGACACCACTCTGTTTAATTGAGATAAATTCCCATCTGATGTCAATGCAAAACGTGTTTCAGTAAACGAATTTTAGTTCAAAGTGAAATATTCAACATCTTGTCCACCGCCATTGCCGATAGGCACAATAAAAAAATCATTTCTCTAAATATAAGTAGCTATTCTGGGGAAACTACTTTTGGTAGATTGTGTTATAAATATATACACTTTATCTGGTAAAATGGTACAATTTCCAAAAATATCACATTGCAAAAAATAAGTTTTTTTTTTTTAGAATAGCTCCACACAAGAGGCCCTGAGGAAAATAAACTCATTCAGGGCCTTTGTCGTCTTTGGGGATGCTGTGTGGTTATTACTATAGAAATCTGCTGGTGCCCTGCGAAAATTTTGTCTTGGCACATGAAGAATTAAGTAATAAAGGTTATTGTACTCTCTGCCTACCCCTCTAGGGACACAAAACAAGGATGTATATTATATGGGACATTTTTTACAGTGATAAAAAACACTTTTAAATCGTGGAATTACATACACATTTTTGGCAAGTTTTCTCTTTTGAATGTTTTTTTTTTTTTTTTTTACATTAACTCCACACAGGAGGCCCTGAGGAAAATAATTTCCCTCAGGGCCTATGTCATCTGGGATGCTGTGTGGAGAGTCTTTTTGAGGAGAGGAAGGAATGAACATTGGTCTTGAAGAGACCCATGTTGTAGGAAGGAGGAAACACAGAGGCCGGCAAATCATTCCACAGCCGAGCTGTTGAACACAAGAACGAGTCGAAGAAACGACCCGTTCTCATGTGACAAATGTCAACCGTGTACAAATGTTGGGCACGCGTTTGGCGTGTTTCCCGACTATGCACCGGTGCCGAAGGGATCAATGATGCTAGTTCCTCGGAGCATCTTCCATTGTAATACCGGTAGAACAAGGATAGCATTCCCACCCGACGCCTGTGCTCTAAAGATTGCAATCCGTCTGTTAAGATGGGAGAATCTATCAAACGGACCGCCCGTTTCTGCACAGAGTCGAGGGTATTTTTCAGGTATTTTGGAGCTCCAGACCAGAGATGGCTGCCAAATTCAACCGTGGGGCGTACTTGTGATTTGTACAAGGTTAGCAGTTGTGTACTATTAAAGTATCTGCGGGCCCTGTACAGTACGCCCAGTTTTTGGGAGGCTAGCTTTACTCTGGCTTCAATGGAGCCCCCATACCTGAGCTGGTCACTTAGGGTTACACCAAGCATATCAATGGAGGGCCTGTTCGGAAGATTGCTTCCGTTGAAAGAGACTAGATTTTCATTTCGATCCCTTTTAGACGTAATCAGACAAGATTGGGTCTTTGAAACATTAAATTCAACGAGATTATTTTTACCCCAAGAGAAAACACTCTCGAGGTAACCGTCCATTCTTTGCTTCAAAGCCCTACGAGCTGTTGGAGTTTGTGAGCCCTTTGGGGGCTTGTCAAACAAAAAGCTATCATGAACTGTACTGTCATCCGCGTAACAGTGAATTGGTGCACATGACAAAAGGTCGTTGATGTGCAACAAAAACAAAGTCGGAGACAGAACCGATCCCTGCGGGACGCCAGCATTTATCGAGTGTGAGGAAGAAGTGAAACCATCGACTACCGTCTGAATCGACCTCTCCCTCAAGAAGTCGGCAATCCACATACACAAGGATGCGGGAAATCCGTAAGAATGCAGTTTGTTGACAAGTCCTCGGTGCCAAACCCGGTCAAAGGCCTTGGAGATGTCCAGTGCAACCGTTTGGGTCTCACCGAAACGTTCCAGGCATCGCCCCCAAACATGCGTCACATACGCGAGAAGATCACCGCACGAGCGGTTCCGCCGGAATCCGTATTGACGGTCGTTAATAATTTTGTTCTTCTCGAGGTATGTGAGCAGTTTGTCGTTGATCACACGTTCCATCACCTTAGACAGAACTGATGTGATCGCTATGGGGCGGTAGTTGGCCGGGTTGGAGCGGTCACCCTTCTTTGGAATAGGATGGATAACCGCTTTTTTCCAACCAGAGGGCACAGAGCCAGTCTTCAGGGACAATTTAAAAAGCTTCGTCAAAATTGGAGCTATTTCTGCAGCGCACCTCTGCAGTACCAGGGCAGGTATTCCGTCAGGCCCACTAGCTTTATTAACATCAAGCCCTCGTAAAACATGGAGTACTTCCCGATGCCGAATCCTCAGCTTTTTCATACGAAAACCGCAGTGAGGAACCGACGTCGGGACAGCACCTTGGTCATCGAGGGTTGAGTTATCCGCAAACATTTTACCTAATAAGTTTGCCTTTTCGGTGGCGGTGTTTGCTAGTGAGCCGTCAGGTCTGGTGAGAGGTGGCAAACTGGATTTGCAGAAATTGCGACCTATTGAGCTCGCAAGCGACCAGAATTGCCTGCTGCCATGCGGGCATGCAGCCAGCTTTCTGCTGATCTGCAGGTCGTGCTCCAATTTCGACCTATTTATGATTCTCTTGGTTTCCTTTGCCATTTTGTTGTAAGCTGTAATTTGAATATACATATAATATTTGTTTATTATTTGAGGATTGAACCTTTCTCCCCAAGTAAAAACTTTTAAACTGCTGTGAACCTTTAAAACTTAAAAAAAAATATAATTGGTTTGACTGAAGATTGAGTCTTCCTCCCCAGGGATTGGAGTCAACACCACTAACAACTGAGTCAAATCCCAATTGGATAGGATCGACACTTATTTTGTGTATTATCTGTAGTAAAGTCAATCAATTTCAGAGAAATGCGTGTATGTCTGTGTGTGTATGTGTGATTGCCACAATTAAGTTGATAGAATGCATTGTCATCGAAGACGAGTTTTTGAGCCGAGTTTCAGCTCAATCAGATGTCAGGAAGTGGGTTAATTTCCACTTCATTCATTCAAATAGATGTATTTAAAAATAACTAGAGATAGGAGTCATTTAACAAATACACACTCACCCTTGCTCAGCGTTTGATCCTGATAGTCATCCATGGAAGGGGAAGAGGCCCCCGCAAGTCGGGAGGGGCCCTGCGCGGGGCCGGCGTGGGGGGTAGAGGCCATAGCAGTGCCTGAGCGCCCTGAAGTACCCCACTTGCGCTCCGGTGAAAACATGTCCGAGGCAAACTGCGTTGGGAAATTGTCTTTCATGTCTGACTCACCCTTTGAAATTAAAAAAATATTTTGTTTGTTACAATTATTTAAACTTAAATAAAATAGAAAAATTATTTATAATTTTCGAGTTACAGATAAAATAATACCTTTATTTCCTCGTACACTTGTATGTCACAAAACATATTATTATGTGTTTGTGGCATAAACGGTCATAGATGTATATCACAATACATGAGCGAGGAAATAAAGATTTGATTTTGGGTGTAACTCGAAAAAGGTGATTTCGGAATTACCTAGTTGTATACATATAGTATACATCTATGACCGTGTACGCCACAAACACATAATATGTGTTGTGACATACATGGGTGAGGAAATAAAGTTATAATTTATAACTGTGTAACTCAAAAAAGGGATTTCAGAATTACCTAGTTGTACACAGCAATTACCCCAAGATATAGAGTTGAAAATGGATACAAATAATGTAAACAAAATTTAATTACATAGTCAAATTCAGTATTTAAAATTAATAATCAATAACGTAATAATATAATATCATCACGATATCAACTAAAATTATTATTTTACAAAAGAGTGTGCAACGGTTTGGATTCACATACGGACCTTCTCACCCCGGTTACGAAGTAAATAGGTACGGTGGAGTTTGAGATGTGACAACCCAGAATAATTACCGCTGGTGCAGAGACTCGGTTTGCCGCCAACTTCAGTACAAGAAACCAAGGCCGGAGAGAGGAACGTGTTTACAGCTGTCAGGTGCAACAAACTATTTGCGCTTTGGATCGCAGGTTGGTTTGGATGGTTTAATCGCAGATTCATCTTTTCATCATAATGTAACGTTATATTTATTTAGTTATTTCTCAGGTTACAAATTTAACTTCATTAGTTTTTGTATTCTCTATAAAATGCAATGGCGCCCTCGAAAGTCTTCTAGCACTTGTTATGATACACAAAGACGCCACCCCTGCAAATCACTAGGCCTCTCCCCTGTAGAGACAAACAGTTTCGCTTTCTCTCCGCTAGCGCGCCGCGCGCTGACGGCGGTTGAACGCCAGCCGCCGGCGGCCATTCTTCCCCAGACAGCGCTGCGAGTGCCCGTGTAGCGTGAACCATTCCGATCGGTTCCGGAATATTCCAGAAGACCGCCATGACGGTGCCCGTCCATAGTGACTGGCGGGAATGCCAAGTACGGCTAAATTCCTTTCACCTCACCAATCTCCAAGCCACCAACCTGCTGCAGTGAGTAACCTGAGCCATTTAATTCCTCTTTATTGCGTGTGTTCCTTTTAAATTCAACGCGTAGATAAATGACCGCCCCCAGAGAGATTTTAGGGCCAAATTCACCCGAATTAGACAGGATTATTGATGCTACCCTGTACTAACTTTGCCTGCATTATGTATCATTGTTGTTTATGAAAGAATTCTACCCAATACACCTGATATTTACCGTAGCCAACTTGTTTCACTGTCTCCCCCAGCCCGTAGGATTTGAGCTTATTTCAGGGATGCCACACAAACGCCTCAGAGATCCTACAACCCAGGTGATGACAGTCTCCTCCGCTCTGCTGACCATTCTGAGCTAGTTTGTCGGCAGAAGGTAGGCACCTCAGGTAGGTGTACCTAACACACTGTACACTTGGGATTACCTACATGTAACATCTTGTCTAACAATATCATCGAAGATGATATTGTTAGACAAGATGTTACCGATGTTAAGATGTTACCGCATACAATATCATCTTCGATGATATTGTACGCGGCTCGAGATAATTACTTATTTTAGAGTCATCACCTTCTGAATATTATTACAACTTAATGTCCCTGTTTGTCAATTGCAATAAACCCTATTTAATATATTTTAACTTTAGTCTTTCATTGATTTGTTTTATCATTAACATGCATCTACCCTTTTACTGAGCTAGCCACATTAAAGTATAAGAGTAATGAGTTGCATACGTAAGTATCTTTTATCAGCATTACAAGTATTAAAAAACTAGAAACGAAAAAATCAAGATGGAACCCAAAACAATGCTTTTTTTTTTTTTTACATTAACTCCACACAGGCGGCCTTGAGGAAAATAATTTCCCTCAGGGCCTATGTCATCTGGGATGCTGTGTGAAGGGTCTTTTTGAGGAGAGGAAGGAATGAACATTGGTCTTGAAGAGACCCATGTTGTAGGAAGGAGGAAACACAGAGGCCGGCAAATCATTCCACAGCCGAGCTGTTGAACATAAGAACGAGCCGAAGAAACGACCCGTTCTCATGTGACAAATGTCAACTGTGTACAAATGTTGGGCACGCGTTTGGCATGTTTCCCGACTATGCACCGGTACCGAAGGGATCAATGATGCTAGTTCCTCGGAGCATCTTCCATTGTAATACCGGTAGAACAAGGATAGCATTCCCACCTGTGCTCTAAAGATTGCAATCCGTCTGTTACGATGGGAGAATCTATCAAACGGACCGCCCGTTTCTGCACAGAGTCAAGGGTATTTTTCAGGTATTTTGGAGCTCCAGACCAGAGGTGGCTGCCAAATTCAACCGTGGGGCGCACTTGCGATTTGTACAGGGTTAGCAGTTGTGCACTATTAAAGTATCTGTTTCTGGGAGGCTAACTTTACTCTGGCTTCGATGGAGCCCCCATACCTGAGCTGGTCACTTAGGGTTACACCAAGCATATCAATGGAGGGCCTGTTCGGAAGATTGCTTCCGTTGAAAGAGACTAGATTTTCATTTCGATCCCTTTTAGACATAATCAGACAAGATTGGGTCTTTGAAACATTAAATTCAACGAGATTATTTTTACCCCAAGAGAAAACACTCTCGAGGTAGCCGTCCATTCTTTGCTTCAAAGCCATACGAGCTGTTGGAGTTTGTGAGCCCTTTGGGGGCTTGTCAAACATAAAGCTATCATGAACTGTACTGTCATCCGCGTAACAATGAATTGGTGCAGATGACAAAAGGTCGTTGATGTGCAACAAAAACAAAGTCGGAGACAGAACCGATCCCTGTGGGACGCCAGCATTTATCGAGTAGGAGGAAGAGGTGAAACCATCGGCTACCGTCTGAATCGACCTCTCCCTCAAGAAGTTATTTATTTAACTCACTTATTTATTTAACAACTAGCTGAAGTCTTTTCGCAGAGTTTTTCAAAATCAGATGTAGACAGCGTTATACTCTTGTTTTGAAGGTCTAGTGTGCAAAATTTCATCAATCTCGGAATAAAACTGTAGATTCGTATAAAAAAATCAAAGACACTCTCCTTTATATAAAAAAACTGATTATTATTTTTAACTAGCTGACCCGACAGACGTTGTTTTTTTTTAGCTATGAATATTCAATTTGAACTGGAATAAATAACAAGAAAAAAAAATGTTTATTGCAATGCATTTTGATACAATTGTTTCTCCCTGCGTGTCCTTTCCCATTCGTTCCACTCCCTTTCCGCCTCCCCTTCCTCTCCCGCTTCCCCTTCCCCTCTCGCTTTCCCAATCCGCCTTCTCCGCCTTCCCTCTCCCCACTTCCCTCGCCCGCTTCCCCCGTCTCGTGAACCCCCTCCCGAGTTCCCCTCTCCCTCTCGGATTCCCCTCCCGCGAACCCCCCTACATTCAGTTTTCAAACAATTCTATTGCAATAGTGCCACCTATTGCAATTTTTTATACAAATTTCATTATGCCAGAGCCAACCAGTATATATACAAACCTTCGCAAGCGTGCTCACAACAACTCACCAAAGTTTCATCGCAATCGGATGAACGGTCAGCAATTCATAATTTCAAGATGCCAGAACTCACCAATGAATATAAAAACCATCGCGGGCATGCATACATCAAATCCCCAAAGTTTGAATAAAATCGGTAAAGTTGTTCTGAAGTTATGGCGTGACCAATGGAAACAGGGATTCATTTTTATATAAAATATAGTTAGGTACACAATAAATAAAAAGGAATGGGAGTCTCTCTTCATTTTCCTGCTAAAAAATGAGTTTTTTCAATCTCCTCTGTAAAATTACAACAGTGAAACTCTCTAAGTTTTCTAAGGGACCGGGAAAAAAAACTGGAAAACATAGGTGGGATAAATTTATTCATTTTTCAAATTCATTTTCAAGGGACCGAAAAAACCAAACTATTTAAGCATGAAAATTTGCGAGTTTCACTGTACATTCACATTGGAGGTATTACACGCCCAGCGAAGAAAACTGATTAGAGGGTTGAATACTGAAATAGAAATATTGGTATATCGCGCCCTTGAGGTGATTTATCACAAAAACGGCGGTATATAAATTAGCCAAGTATTATTATTATCATGTAAATTAACCTTTTCAATGCCAAATTAGGACGAGATTGGTCATTTATTTAAATCAATATACCCTCTGTCAACTTCTTACCTGGAAAGAATTGGAGTCGGTCAGTCGACTGTCGTATTCCGAGAGTCGACTATTCTCATCCATATCCACATTGACATGAGATCCCATCTCTTCATCGGAGTCACTGACGGCTCCGCCAAATATATCATGTTCTGTAAAAACAATTAGCAATGTACAAGTTTGAGCATAAATTCCTGCTAAAAGTAAATAATAATACAGTAGGGCCTCGCTAATCCGGGTAGGGAAAAACAAGACCCCTTCCGAATTATCGAGGCATCCATATTATAGAATGCAATTTTTTAATAGGAATAAAACACATTTTTAACTTGGGTTTCATTTATTAAAGTAAAAATTTAAAGTCAATTTAGACAAGAATATGTAGGTACGTACAAATGTACTTATACAAAATTCAAATGTGTAAGAAATTTGAGCACTTAACATGAAAAAAAAAAACTAAAAGTAAATTAACGAGTGACGGCAAATGATTGAATATTGTCACGTTTTGACCCGCACGCACCCGTCCGGATTACAGTGTGCACCGAAGTAAGGGGGGTCCGGATTAGCAAGGCTCTACTGTACATAATTATAAAATTTCTTATCGGTTACCAGCACGTCTCATATCACATTTTCAAAATAAAGTCATAATAATAACATTGCATTTTCATCAAACAGTGAAATGGTGGTTATCGACAGTGGCGGCGTAAGGGGGGGGTGGAGGGGGCGGTCCGCCCCGGGTGCCAAGCCCCGAGGGGTGACAACGACAACCCACTCGTACAGACAAAGAATGGGCACAAAATCTCCCGCTGTAAAGACATTTCAATAAATAACACTATATATGTACTATATAACTTACATTATCTAGCTACTTACATTATCATATTTTAAAATGCGTCGCACCGATTTTTTTTTTTTTCGAATATAATTTCTAATTCCCTTTCTAAAACTGAAGAATCATTTTGAGAAGCTTGTATCAACACTCGAAGAGATGTATGATCCCAACTCCGGCAAAGCAGGCGTTGAAAGAAGAAATTAGCGAAACTCAATCGAAAATCTGGAGACAGAAATATCAGAAAAAGTTATCGGCACCTCTGGGACTTGAACCCAGGACCTTCTGTTTACATGGCAACAGCTCTACTAACTGAGCTAATTAATAATTTATGCAGACACTATCTAGATAGCCAAGAGCGGATTTAGGGGCGGGGGGGGGGGCACGGGGGCACTTGCCCCCCCCCCCCCCCCCCCCCCCCCCAGATGGTATTTTTGTGTACTGTGAAGATTCCACCACAGTACATACTTAGAAGCTAAAACTGTCTTTTTTAAACATTTAATTTTTCAATTGTTTTGACACTTTCATAAACCTTCCTAAACCTACATACTTGAACTTGAAATATGATACTTAGTTTATTTCTAACAGTAATCGTTGATTACAGTTTGCCTTTCCGCCCCTTGTGCCCGCCCAGAAAAAAATCCTAACAGTAATTGTTGATTTTTTTGCGCGTCCACCCCTTGTGCCCCCCCCCCCCACCAGAAAAAAATCCTAACAGTAATTGTTGATTTTTTTGCCCCCCCCCCCCAGAAAAAAATCCTAAGAGTAATTGTTGATTTTTTTACCCGTTCGCCCCTTGTGCCCCCCCAGAAAAAAATCCTGTGTCCGCCCTTGTAGATAGGATTTAGTTCGGGTTTGAATCATGCAATCATATATAAAGGTAGCAGCCAATAATATGTGCTTTAATAAAATGAAGATAAAGTTGGTAGTTCTTAGTCGAAGTATGATATAGTTAAATGTGACCGAATTGGATATAGACACCTTAGCTCAGTTGGTAGAGCTGTTTCAATGTAAACGGAAGGTCCTGCGTTCGAGTCCCAGAGGTGCCAATATCTTTTTCTGTCTTAATAAAATCTTATTTAAGGTCCGCAATGAGCCAAGCGCGAATAATAAATTTTTCTATGTTATCAATTGAAAGAGACAGGGAAAACAATCTTGATATTGTGATCGAATATTTTAGTAAAATGAAGTCTTGTAAGTAGTATTTGGTGTTTTATTTTATGTAGGGTGTTCAATACAAAACCGCCCCGGGTGCCAATCTACTCTACGCCGCCACTGGTTATCGAAGTCACCAACCTTTTGGTGACCTACGGCAGAGGTGTTGGTAAACCAATGAAAACTTCTTATGTGGGAACCTTACATGTAGGTTTTTCAGGGTTAAAGGCAGGATACTAAAAAGTTTGGCTGGCGTGTGCAATAAATATAGTGCATTGATCCTGAATTCGTGTGCAGCTGACATAATTACATTGATCTCCAAAAATATAAGAAAAAAATTTGCGCCACATACCGACATCCACATTAGTGGAAAGTTCACTGTTGACAGTGTTCTGTTCTCTCTCGCTCTTGATAGCTCTGGCTTCTTGCTTCACCCTTCCCGTCTTCTCCTTCTTGACGGTTCCCTCCCCCTTCTCGTGAGCCCCATGCCCGTCTGACGGCTCCGTCTTGATCCCTGACTCTTCTTCTTCGCTCAGCACTTCCCACTTTACGTTGACGGCGTCATTGTCGAATCTCAGCAATCGTTTTAACTGAAAATTAATACAATATATATAAATCAATTTATTTGATTGAATGAAGACAATACTAGCGAAACAAAATTGAAAATCTAGAAACAGAAAAATCAGAAAAAGATATTTCAGTTTTATTCATCTTTTTAAACTTACTTCCTTTTCAATTTCTGGTGCCTCAACATATTTCTTCTTGAGCGTTTTTCTGAATCGCCGTTTCCTGATGTTCTTGGCTGGTGGGGTAATGCCGTGCGGCCACAGAAACTTCTTCTCTACCTTAAAGGGATCCTTTTTCTTGTTTTTATTTGGAGACTCTTCATCGGCTGATGGTGCGTCTGCCTCCTCCTTGCAAATCATCTGCAGAATAAACAATTCAATAACATGAATTAAAAAAATGCAATCCTTAATGAAGTAAAGAGGGCGGGGTGAATTATAATATGTATAATAGAAACAACTATTTACAATTTACTAGGGTTGATAAAAATCAAGTTTTTTAAATAAAAATCATAAAAATCGAATTTATTTGATTTAGTAAGATTTTTTTTTCTATTTTAACACGGAAGTCGGTCATGTTAAAAAAAACCAAAGTTGTTGTTATTAATTATAAATTTATAAATTTCAAAATCAATAAACCATTCTTTCCAAAATGTTATTATTTTCATTTATTTATTTAACATTTTAAGCCGGGTACAGATTGCCGTAACGTAACATGCAATGTAACACGCAATGAAAGAATTTGCCGTCCACATTGTCGCAATGTATCATGCAATGCAACAGAATTCCCATGGTGTGGACGCCTTGCGCGCACGAACCGTGCACACTACGCGCACGCCCAGAGCATTTCAACTCGTGCGCGCCGCAATCCACAAAGTGTTGGTTTTTTCGCCGAACACAAAGGGGCGCTCAAAGTGTGCACGGAGCGTCAGTGTGGACGGCTTGTTCGTGTCTATACTGCAGAACGCGCGCGAATAATGGAGGACTTGTTCTAGGCAGACAGAGCTATGTTCACCGCGCGCATGCCGTAAACAGATGCGAGTAGGTACATGCTTGGTTTGTGCGCGCACTGCGTCCACACCAAAGATATTGGAATATAAGTAGATGTGCTATCTGCTGTTTTTACTATGTGGGTCTGCGCTTCCGGGTGTCGCCGATATTGTTTACCAATTAACAAATAAACTAAAAGAACAAATAATTAACGAATAAACCAAACGAACGTTAAATTAAATGAACGAATTCTTTCCTTATTCAAAATATATTGTTAACCAATATTAATGCACATTTTCAAAAAATCAACGAAATGAACAAATTCTTTTTGTATGAAAACTACGCTAATTAGCGCGTAGTCCGGCGACAGTTGCGCGGACACCATAGCATATCTATTCTGTATTAGAATATCTTTGGTCCACACTGATGAAATGTTCTTTTCATGTTACATTACAGCAATCTGTACCCGGCTTTACTGTACACAAACATTTTTGAACATTATAACATTAAAAAATTAACATAACATAACAAAAAAAGACCATAAAGGTAGGGGTTTGTCTTTTAAAGAAATTTCTACCAACCCACCTGCAATAGGAAATGTGCGTGGAGAGATTTTTTTTTTATTTGCTTATTCAATAAAAAATCAACAACTAAGAAAATTAAAAAGACTTAAAAGTAAGAACAAGCACAGCGAGTGTGGCGAACCCATCGCTCAGGGAGTGGAGACACAAACCTGCAATAGCCGTCCCAAGTCAAGGTGTGAGCTACCGTGCTCAGGCTGAATGTCCTGGGGAACAGTGTCACAAACGGTGCCTCCGAGAAACAAGGTCGCATCTCGGAGTATTTAGACCTTACTCCAGCACTTGGGGCTCTGCTGGAGTGGACCTTCCATTCGAACCATTCGAAAACTAGAGGTCTTTTGGGAACCTAGGAGTGCTGAGGCCACCTCTGTGGATTTCCTTCCTGGGGCCAATAGGGGGAACCAAGAGGAGAAACCTTGAAGAGGTGAGCTGAGGCCACCTCCATTAACCCTTACCTTGTGGGGCCTTCAAGGAACCAAGGGGAAGGGCACTCTTCCAGCGCGGGGCCTTTGTGGAACCAAGGAGGAGTGAAGAGGAGAGATGATGTCCTCTTCCCGTGTGGGGCCTTCAGGGAACCACGTAGGAGTGAAGAGGAGAAATGAGGCCATCTCTGTGAACTCTTCCTCTGTTGGGTCTTTAGGGAACCAAGGAAGAGTGAAGAGGAGAGATGAAGTCGTCTTCCCTCCTAGGGCCCTCGGGGAACCAAGGTGGAGTGGAATCTTCCCTTGTGGGGCCTTTAGGAAACCATGGGAAGGTGAACTCTCCGTCGTGGAGCCTTCGGGGAATTAAGGAGTGGAGAGGAGAGATGAAGCCCTCTTCCGTCGTGGGGCCTTCAGGGAACCAAGGAGGAGTAAGAGGGGAAGTGAGAGAATCTATCCCTCCCACTGCAGTGCAAGGTAATGTTCCAAGAGAGTCCTGCTGGAGAGGTCAAAAGGTCTTTCTTCACAAGTCTCTCCCGATCCTGCCTGCCACACATTTGGGCGGACAGACGCATCCACTGTCGAGACCCGAACAAACCTTACCCCATGAAGTCACCAAAGATAGCAAACCACTTGGAGTGACCTATGGCAGAGATGTTGGTTATCCAATAAATGGTTCCCAGGGCGGTGGTCTCCAAACTCACCTCCCAAATTGAAAAACTAATTGCACATTCACTTAACATTATTTCCAAAAGGAAAGTAATTTTCTTACCATTTGGCAAATGTCTGCTGTTTTGTAGAAACTCTTGTTATCAATGGTCTTCATCGATTCTACAACAGTTGGGAGGTCAACCACCTTGGCATGCATCAGCCAGTGGTCCATTCTCACCTCTCCATACCTCATGTCATTCTCCAACCGAATGGAACATCGGTCTTTTAGATTGGCTCCTGATTGAAGTAGCTCTCTGAGAACTTTGGCGGGTTCCTGAAAGAAACAACTTTCTCTCATTACTTTAAAAAAACTTCGGTAAATATCGGTACGGACTGGCCACGCTTATTACGAAAAATTTTTAGAAAAAAACTTTAGATTCGCCTTAATTACTATAAAAGGAAACTTTTTGGATTTGGGGCGGCGGAAAATAATGCATTTTAATTTTCAATTGCATAAAACCAAAATTCACTTCGCGACCGACAGCGAAAATCCGCGGCCGTACCTGTCACTGTTATGTTGGTATCCTTGATAAATTAACAAGAGCTAATACGACTGTAGCCGACTTCGAGGGATAAGGCGCGTAATTATGAAATTTGTCTAGCGGGCTTGTTTGTGTAACATGGTTTGTGATACAAAAGAAAGTGCCCCTTTATAACGCCTACTCGCGTCAAGGCAAGAAAAACATCCCAGTTTTCAAGTGGTTTAGCGGCTACGCTAGTTTTGTGTAACATGGTTTGTGATTCGCGGTATTTCATGTAGGTATCCCACGAAGTCGGCTACAGTCGTATTAGCTCTTGTTAATTTATCAAGGATACTAACATAACAGTGACAGGTACGGCCGCGGATTTTCGCTGTGTCGGTTCGCGAAGAGAATTTTGGTTTTATGCAATTGAAAATTAAAATGCATTATTTTCCGCCGCCCCAAAACCAAAAAGTTTCCTTTTATAGTAATTAAGGCGAATCTAAAGTTTTTTTCTAAAAATTATTCGTAATAAGCGTGGCCAGTCCGAACCGATAATTACCAAAACTTCAAAAGGTTTTCATATTATATATTCCTACTTTCTTTCTGTTTATTAAAATGGTTTTAAAACAAACCTCTGGCATTCGTAAAATAAATTGAGATTCGAGCTCCGCCGGTCCATCTGGTTCACGTTTCGAATCGTGGTTACGACTCATTGTAGTTTATTGAATTACGATTTTCAAATTACTATTATTAAATTAATTTAAGTAAGGAATTAAATGATAAAGTGTTTATCGGCAGAAATTACGATCAGCAAACGTCAAAACAATAATGACAGCCGACTTCGACCATAAATAAACCACAATTGACCCATAAATGAACTGGTTGAATTGACCATAAACAAACCAGTGTTACCAACTCTTAAAAATATTTATCCCTTAAACTAAAATCAAAAAACCCTAAAATCCCGCCAATTACTTGAAAATACCCTAAAAAAATATTTTGGAAAAATAATGAATAATAATTAAATGATATGTTGTTGATATACCTTTAGTTATTTTAATGCCAAAAATTCACGGAACTGAACAAATGTGCACCATCTACAATAAGGTCGCTAGCATGGGAGTAGGCGGTAAACTCAAAGAGCTTAAAGTTAGTCAAAGTACCGGAAATAGTCATATAATTTTAGAAAGCGACGAAGGATGAGATAAAATCATTTTTACGAACGCAGGATAATATAATAATAACATTTGTATCTAGCGGCGACAGCAAAGCGAGACCGCAATAAAAATTGGAAAGCAAGGATATTTTCGGCAAGGACTAATAAAACCCAATCGCCGCGGGCGAAGGCAATAAACCTTTTCCTTGGCTCACGAAGCCGCTGCGGCCGATGGGAATGTTTCAAGGCTGTGAATTAGGTTCAATCCTTGAGGCGACGGGAGAATTCTCGACAAGAAATCAGTCACCTTCTACCCGGCCAGGGGATAGTACTCCGCTCCGTCCTCGGAGCGTCCCGAACCGCCGGGAATCGCGCGAACCGAATCCCGACCAGTGATCAAAACAGTTGCGTTTTGCAACCCGACCAGGGCTTTGCACGCGACCCCGCGGAATTTCCCGACCAGGGAAATTACTAGACACGCTCGCGGATTCCAACCAGGAACCGCCGATACGTTCGCGAACTTCCCCCAGGAAGTCCAACCAAGTGACCGCGAAAATTCCGACCAAGGATTTGTGCAAGTTCCACTTTGCACAAATTTTCACTTCAAAGAACTTTCGCAACTTCCTATCTGTGCAATAAAAAGTGAAAGATATAGATAACTAAGTTTAAAGTGCCTAGTGACTGTATGCGTACGCGGAGACTCCATCATCAGCATCCAAAGGGAAGTGGCTGAACATTTTAATTATATTAACCACCGAAGTGATTCGATTTTGAACAATTGCACAAAGACTTTACCGTAGAATTAAGCAAACAGACTTTCTAATTTTAAGACTAATTAATTAAGTAGTTTTAAGACTAACACTAGATTAATAATTAACACCTGACTTTTGTGTCCTACTAGAATAAATGTATCGTTTCTTAAATCAGTAGCTTTTTTAATTTGTTCCTCCTTAATTTTAAGTTTATAGTTTAAGTTGACCCCGCCATAAGGCTCGGGTGTATCAATGTAATGTTTTTTTTATAATCTTAATTCATAAATTATTATTATAACCCTAAAAATACCCCTAAACATATTAAACCCCTAAAAAAATCCCATTACATCAGCCTACATCTCCCTATCGATAGGCATAGGCTTAGGCACGACCATCCCCCAAGGATGAGACGCTGACCTGAAGAAAATAAAATATTTACACTCATTAAAAAAGTTCAGAACTTATGTATGTTCCCTTTTCTTTGTATCTTGCGTGAGGTTTTTTTATCCAGTAAGACTTTTTCCTCACGATGACATTAATGTAACCAAGGGGCCGCAAAAAATTCAGTCAAGTAAATAAGGGGCCGTTCAAGTATTACGTAATGCACTTTAAAACGTTACTGTGCGTTACCGGGAGGGGGGGGGTCGAATAACACGTCACGTAAAATGTTTTTTTAATTTATATATTGGGAATCCCTCAACTGTACTATACGTTATTTTTATTTTATTTTTAGCGACTTTTCAGTACTTTGCGCAACTTAGCGAACGTACCCATACTACGTGACCAACTTTTTGCAATTTTTAACCCCCCCCCCCCCCCGGTGACCAAAATCCTAAGCAACCCGCCGCTCATTTGTATGGAGCGTGACATTTTGAAGACCCCCCCCCTAAAAGTGTCACGTAGTATGGGTACGTTCCCTTAATTGTGACTTTTAGGTAAAAATAGTAACTTGGGTGTTACGTAACGGGGGGGGGGGGTTACAGAAAAACATTACGGCGCGTTACATGGGGGAGGGGAGAGTCAAAATCTTCAAAAATGCGTTACGTAATACTTGAAAGCCCCTAACACCTTCAGAAGCTAATAAATAGTAAAAAGTCCTAGTTAGAGGATTACGAAAGAATCCGTAGAATAAAAAAAATATCATTTTCCTATCGCAATGAATCTCTCCCTTTATACTTATATATCCCTATGAAAGTCTTACTTTCTATCCAAAGGTGCACCAATTTAAAGGAATATGTAAAAAAAAATATTAAAAAAACTCAGCTCAATCCAATAATGCAGAATTCAACGGAGTTATTGAAAATAACTGGCCAAATTATATTAAAAAAATTCACAGATGGTTCCAAACTCAGTTCGGACTCTCATTGTGGGGCCAGTGCATAAATATACAAAACCACCCACACCCAGTGTCTATGCACCTCACAGGCAGGGCTGGGCAAAATACATGCTTTGCTGTAATTAAAATACAAATTACTATATCGCGTGTATTTAAAATACGAAATTTTACTGTTGTAAAGGGGGCGTTTCCTTCAATACGGTTAAGAAACACTGGTATACATGATTTTTAAATCGATCTATTGCATTTGTCCAATCAACTCCAAAAGGCTCAGTGTGGACTTCGTTACTATTTGTGTTGAGAGGATTTACTATGAATGCTAGAGTGCTTTTGAATTGCTGAAATCTGTCAGCAAATTCATCTTTAATTTTTTTTATAACTGTGCTGAAGTAATTCGTGTAAACAGTTGCACTGGTTTTACTGCGATATTGCTTTAGAAATTGAAAATGAAGTAATTTACCGCACTATTTCTGTGATAATAATTCATTTTTCTTCGAAACAAACCAATTCTTTTACCAAAACATAGGCTGGGTTTCCCTTTCCTTGCAGTTTTAAATTCAGCTCATTTCATAATGCCAGAACTCAACGGTAGTTTTATACAAAAAAACGAACAAAAAAAAAGAATTATCCAATTTGGTTCAGTCGTTCGGGTTTATGCGCATACTTACATTTCGACATTTCGGTGAACATCGTTTCCAAGGAGACAATTGGTTTACTTTTTTTCTGACGTTTGCAATAAATAAATTTTGTTAGTGACAGAAAACGTGTGATAAATAATTTCATAACGCCAGAGATTATTCATAACGCAGGAGAACAACACTGAAAACAGTGATGGCCACACTCAACCACATACAGGGACTTGCATGCACATGCAGAGGAATCACAGGAGCTATGCGAACCACTCCAATACTAGCCATGGGAGTGCTGCTAGATCTACCCTGACTAAATTTAGAAATAGAGGGGGCGGCGATGGCGGCAGCCTACAGGTTACAATGCAAAGGTCAATGGAGAGGTAAGTTGCCCAAAAACAGTCATACGGAGATCGGAACAAGACTGAGGGCAATTAGCCCGACAGCTGGAATGAAGCAGGACGGCAAACAAGCCGAATACTTCTTCAGACAGCAGTTTGATGTGATATACCCCACCCGGGAGGAGTGGGACATGGTCCCAGGTCCAACCTTCAGACAGGAACTAATCTGGTTCACAGATGGGTCCAAAATGGAGGAAGGAACGGGGGCTGGGGTATGTTTACAGGGTTCCAAGAGGGAACTAAGTATACCTCTAGGAATACACTGCACTGTGTTTCAGGCTGAGATGAAAGCCATCTTGGCCTGCGCACAGGAGAATATACGTATCGGGTTCAGGAATAAGAACATAACTATTTGTTCTGATAGCCAGGCAGCCCTTATGGCACTGGAAAGTAACCGATGCGACTCCAGACTGGTGATGGAATGTAGAACCGTTCTTACAGAACTCGCCACCATCAATAAAATAACCCTGATATGGGTACCAGGATATAAGGGTATTGAGGGCTGACGAACTAGCAAGGAAAGGGGCGAAAGCACCACTTGCGGGATCTGAGCCGGCCGTAGGAGTAGCAGCTTGCCACACCAAATTACATATCGAGAGGTGGGTCAAATCCCAGCACTGGAAGGAATGGGAGAGGGCACCCGGAATGAGGCAATCCAAAGTACTCATAAACGGACCCGACCCCAGACGGACCAGGAAACTACTCGATATGGACAGAAACTCGCTCAGGGAACTGGTAGGCCTACTAACGGGACACTGCCGTCTCAGGAAACACATGCAGCTATTGGGAGTGGAAAGCACCAGTAGATGTAGAAAATGTGAAGAGGATGAAGAGACTCCAATTCACTTATGGTGCCAATGTCCTGCCCTGGTGGGAATTAGGCTCAGATACCTGGGGAGACATGTTGTAGAACCAGAAGACCTAGCCACAAATCAGATAACAACACTGGTGAACTTTATTAAAGCGACTGGGTTATTGTTAAAGGATGTTACGATGCACAAATAAGCCCCTACTAATTATTCACCCACGCCACTGCACAGACTACAGTTTCGCTCTTTCGCCGCAAGCGCGCCGCGCGCGCTAGTGGAGCCAAATGCGAGCAACGGTCGGCGAAGCCGCCGACTCTCGACACTTCCTAGGCAGAGCGCTCCGCGAACAGTCGATTGTTTTGTTAAGGAGAAATTCTCTCCGCAGGGCACCTTTGTGGCCCGAGTCATCCGCGACGCAATATGGCGTCGGGAATTTAATACGCAAATGCGTGTTTTAGATGCTACGGCAGACAAGGCCGAGGCGTAATTTAAAGTACAGCGACAATGTTTACGTGTGTGGGACGTTTCACCTGGAGACTCCTGTTGGAACGAGATCCCCTCTGCTGCGGACGAGGATTGGACCTGCCGCCTCCATCGCAGTAAGCCCCCCTTAAATTAATGTGTTCTATTTGCCCTCGCGATTTTACCTGAGCAATGACGACCCCAGAGAGGACAGGTTGAGAGACTTACCGTGTAGGGACATTCTAGCCAGGAACTGCCTTTTAACCTTGTATTTCTGTGTTTTCTCACAATACATTTTGTTTGTTTTACCTAAATACCGTTCTTTTATTGAGGAGATTGTTCGAGGGTGATCACGGCCAGTATTTCCCCCCATGTAAAACATTCCAAACAGCCT
Organism: Limnephilus marmoratus; assembly: GCA_917880885.1. NCBI lineage: Eukaryota > Metazoa > Arthropoda > Insecta > Trichoptera > Limnephilidae > Limnephilus > Limnephilus marmoratus. Next base: position 15,034,371 of record OU862922.1, read on the forward strand.
ACCGGCGACCACACCACCCTGATGACGAGGGTCTCCCCTGCTTGCCGTTGGTTCGAGCTAGCCGCCTGCAAGGTAGGTCGGAGCCCGCCCTGTGGTGCCGCCCTCCTGGTGGCACCCGGGCCCAGCGAGGTTCTGGTTCCTATACGGGGCGTAGTCCCCGAGCGCAACTCTGACGCCATGTAGCCGCTGCCAGGTTGTTAGCACTGGCGCGCCAACTCTGGGGCATTTTTTTTCTCCCCATCTTTTCCCCCACGTTGTGTTAGCACTGACGCTATAACGTGGAGGCTTTTTTTTGGATTTTTTACCCTAACTGGCACTGTGATGACCTCGAGCAAGATTCTCGAGCTATAAGAAATCTCTTTAATGGCAAATTTTGTGGCTTCTAGCATGAACTTACGGAATATCCATCGATATTCTATTATTTTAAATTATGTTATTCTGTAATACTAACTATTACGGTTCAAAATATTGTACCTATTACGTGCGGAAGCTACAAAATTCATAAAAACCCCTGTCGAAAATTGTATCAACATTGCATCATAATTTGCGCCGCCCGCCATTTTCGAACATCCCAGAAGCATTGCGTGCGCGCGAAATCTCCAACGTTTTTTTACACACGGCGGAAGCTAGCCGTTTGGAGCATAATTGCCCTGTGCGCAGAATTCGTGCGCAGTTGGTGTGTTACTGCCGCCCTGCGGTAGAACTTGTAAATCACTGATACGCAGAGATATGAATCAAACATTCTCGTATGTATTGCTTGGAAATTCTTGTTTTGTCTGTTTTCGCAACTAAAATAATTACGGAATACAACAATAGTGCCTCTATAAGCACATCGTCTGTACACATCATTCGTTTACGCAGCAAAAAGGAGTTCCTATGTTATATAACAAAGGTAGCCTCTAGCGGGAACCTTCCAGTACATCACTCAATTGGCCCAAGCAATTTCAAGTTGCCTCTTTCATAAATCCATAATGCTGTCTAATTAATAACTTACCTTTTTCCCAGTGCTTATACAGGTACATTAAGTTCTTTTTTCTGTTTTTTCTACAAAATAAGCGATCATCAAACGTCAAGGTGACAGTTGTGATTATCAAACGTCAAAGTGACAGTTGTGATTACCAAACGCCAAATAACAGTGCTTCATTAAAAAAAGTGTTGTCTAAATGAAATAAACTAGTGGTGTGCTCAAATAATAGCCGCATTTAAGTGATTTTCTCCTCGGAAAATTAGTGTTCTTTTTTCATTTTATTGGGAAGTGTCATTTTGGAAGTTTTTCCCAGTTTTCAGTGCAGTTAGTGGGTTCCATGGCCGGCGGTAATATGAGAACTCACCATATGAGTTTTGGGAAATGAACGTTCTCGGAAAAGACACTTCCTCAAATCATAATTCATATCGTCATAACTCACCTTAGTAACGATTCATATCAACACTGATTCACGGTTACCAACCGACACGCGCGAAAGTGAATTAGTTGGTTCCATTTTATGGCTATTCAGCTTATCAAAACCAAAACACGAACTATTTAGAACGTACCTACTTTCTTACAATACCATAATATCGCGTGAAAATTGCGAATTTCGCATTATTTGCGTGAAAATGACAAAATTCACGAAACCATTTATCGTTAAATTGATGCATTTTGCTTAAAAATTTGCGTTTTATTCTTATTAAATCTCGCCATTCTATTGATGTTCCAAAGTCTTGGGTACTGTAATGATACATTAGTAGGATGTTTTGTAAACCTTCACAATATGAAAAATGATTCCATCGATACGGGTGGAGAACTTCATTGTAGTTTCCTTCACGCACAAGAAGGTTGAAAGTGACACCCTTTTACTCCTGTTTGTGGGAAACGGCTTGAGCAGCAGATTTACATGCTTTTACATACAGGATAATTTTTTGGGCAATACATATACAAATATTGGACGCCAGTTGTTTCAACATGATAAAAATTTTCTCTTAAAAGTATTATTTTAGTTTTTTATACCTCTGTAATATTTTTAATGCCGATGTTAGTACGTTTACAACTGGTAAAACATACCAGGCGCAATATCAAATCGTTCATATCTCTGTAGGTACTTTATAATGTGTAATTATGTGTACTTTCACTAAGCTTATAACTTTTTACTGGCCATCAGCTGGAGCTGGAATAGTGTAACTTGAGGTCAGCGTACTTCTCGAGGTTAGTAAAAGCAGTTGTAGATTAAGAATAAAAGGTTGTATCTTTATATTTTAATAGGTATCACGGGTTGCTTCGGTAATTTTTCCAAAATATCACCGTTTAAAATCGATAAAATATTTTTTCCAATGTTTACATTTGATATAAACAATACAGTGGTACCTCGAGAGACTCCAGATACTAATATCTACAGCCTGTATGTCGGACGAATATCTACAGCTCATATGTTGAACTAATATCTACGAACTTCAGAGTGTTGACTAATATCTACAGAGCGTAGGTTGAACTAATATCTACAGAGCGTAGGTTGGATTAATCAGCTAAATGTGTCCAATAGTCCGATATTAGGAATTTTTACACACATGCTTACATAAATTAAGTTTTTTAAACTGCATACGCAATATTACGTTATTCCAATATGCTATACATAATTGCAAATCCAACCTCTGCCAGTGCTGTAGACATTCGTCAACACTTTGGTTTTCATAGATATTCGTCAACAGTTTGAGCTGTAGATATTCGTCAACACTTTCCTTCTCATAGATATTAATTCGATTTTTTCAGTTTTTGGAATTCCTGTAGATATTAGTAGTCGCCTCCCCTCGAGAAGAGTACCCTAACATATGCTAACATACGAGATATTTGAGGTTCGAGCCGTCGAGCGAGCCTCTATACAACGTATATCTTCGCTTCGAGCTGTTGAGTTTGAAAATTCGCAAGTCGCGGGGATGATCCGTGATAGCGATCCCTGCCTTGCCGACCGAGATGTGAGCAGCGCCTCTGCCGGCGGTTCCGCAAACGAAGTGTAGATCCCTGCTTGGCTGACAGAAAAGAGAGTAGCGCCTCTGGCGGCAAATCAAACTTAACACCGTGGCGGCAGAATTTGAGTATGCTGCTAACAGTATATTGTATACAGATATTACTACCACTGCTATACTGCCATTACAAGCAAAATGCAGCTGGGAATTTGCTGGGGTCGCATTCTAATATAGGTATTTTTTATAGTGAGTCTCCCAGCTAACCTTTTGCTTAATAAAAATTAAAATACTACAGTACAGTACCTATATCATTAGTGACATTTCAATAGAAAAATGTATCTTATTACTTTATTACATATAATGAAAGAGTTCATTGGGGCGTACATACTGTGGCGTAGCGAGGGAGGGGGGCAGACCACCCCGGGTGCCACTCGACCAAGATACTGCATACACATGAACACGGTCCATTATTTATATTTTCGTAACTCAAATTTTATGTCGGTCGGTCTTTTATAGACAGAATAGCCTATATTCTGAAATTCTCTAGCCACCCCCAGGATGGACCAATTTGATGAAGTCACTACGCCCAGGGGGGTGACATCCGCCCAGGGTGCAACACATGCTAGCTACGCCACTGCGTACATATAAATAAGTCAGTATTCAAGTTCTGTTATCGTTTAATTATTAATTTCGTTGCTTAATTTTTATGCTTTTATAAAGTAAACAATTTCATGTCTTTGTTATTTTTTTTTAGTCTAATGTTTTCTTTCCGTCGTGTATGGTATGTGTGGAAGTCTTTGTGATAATGCAGTTCTCTAAAGTAGTAAATTGTTAAACTTTGAAAATAAAAACTAAAAATTAACTTGTAGATAAAAATTAAAACTTCATTGAAAATTCTTTGTTTCACTCATTATATCTAATTCCTTAAGCATTATCATTAAATAAGCACCAACTCATTGCTACGGTGACGACAACACCACTAACGAAGGTAATCTTTTTGACAAGCCACCTTTCCACTTATAATGTCCGAACAGTTGAAAAGTTTTGAGACAAAAAGTTAACCACCACCTCAAGGATATTCACACCTAGGGTCAGTTTCAATGTCTCAAAAAGTCAAGCTTGTCTGATTTGGGTAAAGAAGGAGATCAGTGTCTGGTGCAATTTGATAAGGGCACCCTCCCCAATAAAATGCTTGGAGTAAGTATATCAGACCGGCTCGGCTCCATAGAAGCCCCAGTAAATCTGACTTCCAAGAAACTTGGCATCCTTGTCCTGTACAAGGCTAGCAGATTCTTCAATAATGACCAGCTGCTGCTGCTAATAAATGCTTGCTGTAAAAAATCTTAAGTACGTCCAATAATTGAATTTGGGAGCTACGTATGCGCTGGAGCCCCAAAATTCTTGATAAACATACTTGATTATATGCAAAGAAGGGCGGTTCATCTGATTGACAACCCATTGTTCACATATAGAATGTCATCTCTAATGCACAGATGCAATGTAGGCGTGCTAAGTCTGTTCTACAGGAATTTTAATGACACAAGCAGAACACCCATTCACAGTTGATGTTGGCTTCATGAAAACAGGTTGCTTCTTTTACTCGTTTTAGTGTAATTTGGCTCGAATGCGGAATGAGCTACCAGCATCCGTTTTTCCTCCATCATATAATCCGGCCTCTTCAAGACCTGCAAATAAATCCCTTCCCACAGCCCCCACCTTAACCCGTATCATAAATCACAACCCTTCTTAACCAGATAACGACATAGTATCCATAGATAGGGGCGCTCTTGTGAGGTGTACCATAAAAACAACAAAATCTCTTTTGATTTATATTTCCATCGTGCTAGGTATAAAAAAAAATTTCATTTATTAATCCATTTATTTTTTCAATATCTGACAAAATATCAAGAAGTATCAAAATGAAAAATCAAATATATGTATTTCATTTCAAAATAGGCAGCAATTTATAAGAGTATAACTGAAATGATTATTTTTTTACAATTTGTATTTGAAGTACAAGGTACAAGTTAGCGAAGTGTGATGTAGGATCAGAGGATATACACTTCAACATATTTTATGATGCTGTGTGAACTTGTACTGTACTTCTTACAGTACAAGGTACCTTACTACAATTCTTGTCATCATCTAGACCAGGGGTCGGCAGTTTGTCAAGTGAGAAGAGTCAATTTGTCAAAGAAACAAATATATCAGAGAGTCATATTATAATGGGGGGAGGTAATCGTACTGTGGTAAAAATTTGGTGGAACAATAATTTCGATTTGCTTTGTGTTATGTACATTCTTACTGTAATATCACACTTCTGCCCGTTTAAATATTTCTATAAACAGACTCGCGCATAGATTCCTTATTAAATTAAAACCAGTGTGTTCGGAATGCAAAAAAATAATCGTTTGGGGGCTCCATCTCATAAGGCCAGTTGAGGGTCCATCCATGAATTATGTCACACAAGAGGGGGAAGAGAGTAAAGAAGTGTGACAAGGTATGGGGGGTCATCAGCACTGTGACGTCACATGTAAAAATCTAAATATTTTTATAATTTATTTTTTTTTACTACTGTTTTGATTATTTTTAGATGTAAAATTGCAAAATATGTGTCGTCACACTAGAGGGGAGGGGGTCTCACAAATGTGACGATGTGGGTCAGGGACAGAGCGGGGTCAAAAAATTATGAAATTCGTCTGACGTAATTTGTGGAAGTTAATTAAATTGCAATTGATGTCTGAGGAGTCGAAGAGCCGCAGACGTCTATGCAAAGAGTCGGCTCGCAAGCCGCGAATTCCAACCCCTGGTCTAGATAAGTGTGCGGCTTTTGCGTAGGCGTTTGCGGCTCTTTAGATATTAACTCCTTTTCACCTCTACTTGCCTCCACTCAACCAGCCGCCATGAGATAGAGCCGCTGAATGAACTTTGACTTTGGAAGTCAGTGCACTGTATGCTCATTATGGTACCATTACAGGAGTCAGTATTTGTATGCCATGACACGATCTCAGTATCTGACGTCAGTATTGTTGCAAATCCCACACAAGACGCTTTTAATGTAGTGGTTCTGAAAAAGAAAAGCCTGTTGTTATAAATTTGGTGTTGAGCACAAAGAAACGAGTGAAATGTAAGTGATGGATGGATGATTCTCAAGAAAAAAAAATCTCACACTTTAATTTTGCTGACTGATCAGAAAAAGGTATTTGCACCTCTGGAACTCTTTTTTTCTGTTTCCAGATTTTCGATTGAGTTTGGCTAATATTGTTTTCATTTAATTAAATATTACAATTTGAGCTTCTCGTAAAAAAATAAAAAAAATATATACACATATATATATATAATTTTATGGTTATTTCCTTTTGGGGTATTATGCCCACTGATGATGGACACTGTAACGCTGTCCGAAACGTTGGCTAAAGGAGGAGGTAGCGCAACACGGCATAGTACCCCAAAAGGAAATAACCATAATGTTTTTGGCCGTGAATATCTAAAATCATATCATATATATTTGTTTTTATTCCAGAAAAAAGAACAAAACATTTTCACTTATTTAACTAGAAATAACTGAAATAATTACATTTTACATTACACTACACGAAAAAACATTATTTAACGTCCATTATTTTGTTGATTACCTTAGAAATGAATTAATTTTTTTTTAATGTACACAGACTTTTTTTAATTTTTATAAGGAAATTGTATAAATTGCTACCCTGAGGATGAGCAATGAGAATTTCAACAAATTGCTAGATATGGTAACTACATACATATATTTTGAAAGAAAATACAGCCACGAGAGCTTCGATCTTGCCAAGAGAAAAATTAGCTATAAATGTTTCTGTGCGACCAGCAGAAGCTTTGAGAATTCAATTTTTTTTTTTAGGTTCCTTCCTATAAATATTTTGCAACATATTTATTTTCTTGCAGACATCTTCCCGTGTAATATTAGGGTTTGTAGTTATCAATATTAGAAGAACTACATAAAAAATAGTTGTTGTGAGTCGTGTTCCACATCTTAACTCATGTAAAATGTCCCACATATGTTCTACAGATCCCGTGTTTTGTACGCCTCGGTAAACGTCGCAAGGAGGCGCTTTGGCGGTGGAGGTAGGAAGCTTCGGTGGCGGGGATGGAACATCGCTGTCTAGTGTAGCTGGTGGCGATGGATGCGTCAGAGCACTATGCTCTGTAGACAAGGCAGCACCGTCTTCCAAGGCACACAAGAAATACTGATGTACTGAGGGGGCGAGCACACACACGCATGAGTAAGCGCATCAGGATTCAAATATCTATACAGCACGATTCAGTACTCACATCGGTGAGGATTAGATAATTATAGTAATATATATAATACAAACTGTACATTTTTTTTTATTACTTTGCCAACTCTTGACAGAAATATAGTTTTAGGTGAATGAAACATAGTTGCTTGAACACACAGCCTCTTTGCGGCTTTTCCTCCACTGTGTCCACTCCTTGATCTGCTCCCGGAGTTCGTCGTAGGACTTGATTTTGGGCTCAATTGATGTTGGACTGGTCTACAGACCGACACTGAGGGGGGATCAGTTGAATGGGTCGGATTGATCACTGAGGAGATGACTGCAAGTACAGAATGGTTAATGTAAATGTGAAATCACTTAACAAATATTTAATGAATGTTTCCACCTCACAGATATTGCAAAAAGAATGGAAGAACTGAAATGGGTACGGGCACTGGGCAGGGTGGGAAGCAAGGAAATAAATTGTTGATGCAAAACTCTGATTGACTGGAGACCAGAAGGGTTGCAATTTGGGAGTCCGGCCTGAGTACCGCCGCCCCAGCAACCATTTATTGGTTAACCAACACCTCTGCCGTAGGTCGCCCCAAGTGGTTCATACGTTTGGTGACTCAGCAGGGGTGCCCGGGTTTACGGGGAGAGGTTTGTCCAGGTCTCTACAGCGGATACGTCTGACCACCAGCTGCATGGCAGGCCGGATTGGGAGAGAATGGTTGAGGGAGTCCCCTTTGACTTCTCCAGCTATTCTCTCTCGGAACATCGCCTTGCACCACAGTGGGAGGGATAGATTCATACGTCCTTCACTCCTGGACACCCTGATCCCAGATTCCTACCCATCCCTCATACCCTTTTCCTTCCCAGAACTTCCTCTTCTTTCTTTCCCAAAAAGACCCTCCACACAGCATCCCCAAAGATGACATAGGCCCTGAAAGAAATTATTTTCTTCAGGACCTTCTAAGTGGTGGTGCTGTTGTAAAAAAAATTACTGATGAAGGAAGCTAAAAAAGAATACCCTGAGGAAAATAATTCCCCTCGGAGCCTCCTGTAGGTAAAAAAGAAGAAGTAAAAAAAAAATAAGGAAAAATGCCACCAGGAAGCCCACAACAGAGATGAAGCAATGATTTAAAAAGATGCGGAGGGCTAAAATGGCAAACCCTGGCCTAACACATTAAGGAGGCTTTTCATATTAACCACATTCTTCTCAAGTCATTCTAATCCTCATTGCTGAGGATCGTGAACCCTACTACAATATCCAGAGGACAAAGCTCCTTCACTCCTCATGGTTCTGCACTGCATGGACACTCTAGTACCAGACACCAGGGATACGTCACTCTATGGCTGCGGTGACCTTCCTCTGCTTCTTCTGCCAAACATTGAGCTCAATGACTATGAGTTTCTCCAAGATGGAGTCCTCAGTTTGGCAACATGCCCCAAGTACATTAGAAAAAGTTGTGGGCAGATAGTTAAAAGCCTATTGTGGATGCCTAACTCTTCCACTCTACGAGGCCTTAAGGTTTCCCTCAGGCCTATCTTATATTTGGATATGCTGTGCGGGGTGCAGGGGGACCCATTCCCAGTAAGTGGGAAATATGAGCATATTTCCCAATGCTGCATTGAAATATGATATCATATTTATGAGACAATATTCTCATATAAATATCTCATATAAATATCTTATAATAATAATAATTGGATAATTTGTAGAGTGCCGTTTTTGTGAAAAACCACCTCAAGGGTACTCCAATTAGAATTTAAAAAAGTATTTGTTTATTCGAGCAACCTTGCAGTGGTAGTCCTAGAGCTGGGCAGGTTGACGGGGCCCAACATGAAGGTGTTCATGATGGGGTCCAGGAACTTCTCAGGAGCATCAGCTAGCGTCTCCTCGTCCTCCAGCGGCTTACATGCCAGGTATGCCTTCTACTCCACTATAAACAAATAAGAAATGTTCAATATTTTTACAAGAAAAACTCTCTTTTTATAACTTTTGGAGGTTATTCCCACCAATGTATTATATTAATGAAGAAGAAGATAACAATAAGAATCTAAACAAAAATATGAAAGAGAACAAGACACAGAAAAAAAGAAAAAATAATGGTCGCAACTGGGACTCGAACCCAGACCTCTCGTCTAAACGGGACGTGCGCGTTAACCAATTTCGCCATTGCCACCTTCTGTCAAACCGTCATATTTGTCAATCTCATATTTCAAATTTTAGAATTACAATATTATCTTCAACTAATTCTTTTTTCCATATTACGGGCAGCTGCCCTTTTTATTGGAAAAAATCATTCCAAGAATGTTTTATGTAATCTGGGTAGCGTCTCGGATAATGGATCTCGGAAGATGGCAATGGTGAAATTGGTTAATTGGCAGAGCGCTTTCACACATACTGCACATCCCCCACCACTCCCCTTATCTCACCCCGAGTGCCACTGACATATGAAAAATTAAAACACCATACGCGATTGAATATGGCATACATACACGGCATGGACACGATACACATGCTCCTGGCAAGCTGAAGGCCACTACTGGCATGCTTTTGATCGAGATAATAGCATGTGTATCTGCAGCTTAACTACTCGAACCCAAAAGCTTGTTTTCACAATAATATAACATTACCAGACATATGAATGACGTATGGGGCGTACCTGACTTATTAAAGAATAACACAAGAAATGTCTTGTGGGTTTCTTTCACGGTCCAAATTTTACCTAATAGAGGCCTAAATTTCCAATACAATACTGTGTTTACGAAATCCAAACGGGGTGGATGTAAGTGAGAGTGATATAAGTGAGAGTGAGCGCTGGGCTATTGGGTTAAACGGAACATTGTTTCCATTCATATTTGTATGCAAGGCATTTCCAGTTTTCTTTTTTATTCTCCTTTGAATTATCCTGGTGATCCCAATTTGAAACTATTGTCTAGAATGACTGTACTGTACTGTACTGTACTTCGTAAACACTTGCTCAAAATATTCAGCGTGATATTGTCTAAAATAATGCAATGCAAGAATACCTTGAAGATGTTCTGATTGGGCCCCACCAGGTGAAGGAGGAAGTAGTTGAGCATTGAGGTGATGCCGCCGACCATGGTGGAGTGGCTGAACAGAAAGTGACTTGCGTTGGTCGGTGATTGATTGGTCTCCAGAGTGCGCGTGGTGCCCCTGCCAGGTGTCAGGGTGCCAGGATATTGCCAAGTGCGCCATGGAGTTCAGACTTGCCATTCATTGTTTTCACTAAAGAACAAGGACAATAGTGTTACGTTACGGAATTGTTTCCCGTGCGAGCTAATAGCGAATTGACCCCTTGCACAGGCCCTCCGCCCCCTCTCCCCGCACCGCGCAGCGCCCGTGCCAAGCGCCGAGCGGCTCCCCGCTCCCATTCCTTCGCCGGCCTTCGGCAGAATAACTGTGTTCCCCGTGATTCGCGCTAGGCGCTCTCCGTAAACGCTCACGATGTTTTACTTTAATTGTGTATTGTGCTTAAAGAGGTTTACGCCTACCCAGAATCCTGTCTGCCGACCGCCTATCTCCTGCTTGTGAGTACCAATGAACCTTGCTACCCCTCTGTGTGCTAAGAACTGACATTTAAATTCACTAAACACGTGTAGAAAGAGTTGAGAGAAGCTCCCCCCGTTATGATAGAATTAATTAGAGATAGCCAAATACTCATGTGTGTAGTGCCGATGCTGGCCTTTTGTAGAACCCTGTTCACCTTTAATTGAATAAAACCCTTTTTCGTGCATAACAACTGTGTTCTGATTGAGGAAGGAGACCTGGAGATTTTGAGGAAAGGAAGGGAAGTAGGAATTAACAAGCGAACCACAGACACTCGCCCTGGGTTTAAGAGGGACCTTGCTCGCGCCGGCTGTGCAGAGCTAGCCGCCGGCTTGTTTATTGCATGTCCTTTCCAGGTTTTGGGTTTAGCGTTGGCCGCAAGTAGCGCCAATGCTAGCAATAGTTACAAAACTGCACCAGAAAGCTCTGCCTCAAAACGGGAATGCCTCCCAATGAGATAGGCATAGTGTTAAATACAGACTCGAGTGTAGGCGAGGTTATTTATAAATAATGCGCGTATTGGCGATATGGATATTTATTATAAGTAATGGCTATAAATACGTCCTAACTAACGTGTTGGCGGTTGGAAAAAGAGAGTGAGGAGAGGCCTGCATCTCCTTTTATATGCGGGATCACCTGTCTCGCTCTTGTATGGCCGGAAACAGGTGTGCCACCCTAAAACCTCTCTCACATCCTCCCCTACTTAAACGGGAGAATCCTGGCTACATAAGTGATACCTATAGCTACATATTTCATACAATATATTTTATATTTCATATTTCACATTTAAAATTAACACATTACATTTAAAATTAACAAAACATTTGTTTTTGTTCTTTCTGTTTCCCTTCTGTCCATTTCTGTCCATTTCGACTGCGAAGTGCTGTCACCTGGGCCGAAGCCTTCCTTGCCATGGGTTAGACCTGAAACATGGAGAAACAGAATTAGAGACACTTCTATTACGTAACATACCGGAGAGATCTAATTCGTCCGTCGACAATTCCAACGTGTCAGACGCGAATTCCTGGTTATCTTCCTCCTGCCATGAAACATGTAATTCCTTTAGCTGGTCTAAATGTCTTTTCCACACCATATTAGACTTGTTAATTTTTATGAAATATATTTTACTACCTTTTTTATCCACAATAACCCCAGGGACCCATAACCTATTACCCTGAGATCTGAAATCTCTAGTCATTACTTTCTGACCTATATTAAAACCTGATTTAACTCTACCCTTATATTGTCTTTTCTGATTGTTTTGGCTCTGAGTAACCTTTTTTATTACTTTGTTTCGTCGAGCAGAACCTGAACTACCCGTTCTATCCTCAATTTTCCTTGGAATCAGAGAGTCAAATACTGTTCTACATTGTTTATCCGTAAAAACTTCCGGGAATTTTTTTACTAATCGCTGCTTCAAAGTATTCTGTTTTATACTGTTTACGATTCCGTTAATCCCGACGTTAAAAAGATTCATAAAATCACGCCCCACTATCGATAACGAAGCACTTGTGACAACAACAAATTTCAAATTGTGACACTGACCGTTAAATTCCACTTGTGGCGTAATTGTACCTACCACTTTCACGAGCGTATTGTCAAAACCCCGTAGACTAATGTCTTCGTGCACTAGCTTGATTCTACTGAATTTACTGAAATAACACTCCTTGGAAATTACGCAACAAGATGCTCCAGAATCTACCATGAATTTACTCTTGATCCCGTCTAGTGAAACTTCAATAAAAAATGGTTCGACACTATTAACTTCACCCAACTTTGTGTCCGACAACAAAGTATTCACACTCTTACGTGTTGAGGAACGCTTGCACTGTTTTGCGAGATGACCCTTCGTACTGCAAATTTTACATAAATAATTTTTATATCTACATTCCGTCGCGATGTGATTATTGTGACCACAAACGGTACAATTTTGTTTCACAGCGTTCGCTGGCGACTGTGACCGTGCCCTGTTGCTATGCCCGAAACGCTTCACGTCTCTGTCTTTCACACGCGAATTATTAAAAGAGAGTCGACCGGCCTTGAGCTGTACATTAGCGTAAACCGTATTATCAACTCGGGACTGCGCTTGAGTTGAAGCTACGAGGTCAATGCACTCGGCGACTTGTAAACATTTTTCGAACGAGTGTAATTCACCCTCGAGAAATAATTTTTCCCTTACCTTTCCTGGTTTACAACCCAAAACAAAGAAATCCCTTAAATTTACTGATAAACTATTCCCAAATTTGCAATTAGTAGAAAGAGACTTTAACCGCACTGCAAACTCACGGATTGATTCGTCATTTCTTTGTTTAGCACTGTAAAACTTAGATCTCTCTTCAAAAAAACATTTCGTTGAACAACAATACTCATCAAGTTTAGATATCAAATCTTCTAACTTAATATCTGTTACCTTTTTAGGAATGCACAAATTAACCAATAAGGAAAAACAATCATCTTTCAATGCATTCAGGAAAATAGCCCTTTTTTTATCATCCGATGCAAACTTTTCATCATTCACGAGGAGAAATTGTCCGAGGCGGACCTTGAAGTTCTCCCAGTTCCCGTCACGCAAACTGAAGGACTCCAATCCTCGAGACTCCATGTTCCCAATGCCCAGAAGGTACCCAAATAGAGAGAAAGAAAACAGAAAAAACAAAAACTTCCCAATGAGGCTTCTTCTTCTGCCGTCTGCTCCCTGGACCCTGCTCCGGAAACTGCTCCTTGACCCTGTGAATTGATGGCTCCTTCCAGACCCGTCACACAGTAACACCGATGGCTACCCCAGATCACTCCTGCGACCTGGATCTCCGATCCTTGACCCTCAGAGATGTCGATTGACGCTGGACCTCCCGTGCTTCCCCCTTCCGAAAAGCTGGCTGGCTCCAGTGTCTTCTTGCACTTCACTCCTTGCAGTGAAGTGTTGGAATAATTTCGGTCCGGCCTTTCTTACCGACCCGAAATAATAATGTTACCGCGTATTTTTGCCAAATTTTTGTGCCAAATTTTTTTTTGCGCGTCGATTCTTTTCGCGATATTTCTGCCGTATTGTGCAGAATCGTGTACCGTAGGCTGCGCCACTGTTAAATACAGACTCGAGTGTAGGCGAGGTTATTTATAAATAATGCGCGTATTGGCGATATGGATATTTATTATAAGTAATGGCTATAAATACGTCCTAACTAACGTGTTGGCGGTTGGAAAAAGAGAGTGAGGAGAGGCCTGCATCTCCTTTTATATGCGGGATCACCTGTCTCGCTCTTGTATGGCCGGAAACAGGTGTGCCACCCTAAAACCTCTCTCACACATAGTAAAAACCATAGTAATATTAAATTTGTTATTAAGATAAATCAATTTAGGAGGCAATGTGGGAGGCGGGTACCGCCGGTCTGGGAAACATTTCATGAATAGCTAAAATCTCTGCCACAGGTCGTACGTTTGGTGACCTAGCAGGGGTGCCGGGATTTGTGAGGTTTTTTCATGCCTTGGCTGCGGATGCACTTGCCCACCAACTCCAGGGAGGGTTCAGTTGAGGAAGGCCCTTTGTACATTACACTTGACCTCTCTAGCTGGACTCTCTTGACCCATCGCCTTGCACCAGTGGGAGAGATGGATTCATACTTCCATCATTCCAACACAATAAACCCAAATAATTTCTACCAACTCCTACCCTTTTCCTTCCCAGAACTTACTCTCCTTAAAAGGACCCTGCGCACAGTATCCCAAAAGATGACATAAGCTCTGAGGGAAATAATTGTCCTCAGGGCCAATGAGTGAAGTTAATATAAAAAAGCAATGTTTTGATTCTGAATGGTGGTATTCCACCAGGAAGATACTGAGTCTTGAAATGTGAAATAAATCTGGATCCGGAGGCCGGTCCCGGGAGCTTATTGAGTTTATTGCTTTAAGCTTATTGTTGGTGTGAGTTACCATAATATTTTTTCTCTTTAGCGTTATTGATTATAGATCATTTAATTTCAGAAGAAATCTGTAAATAAACTTACTTAAAGCACAAAAAGCTACCTTGTTAATTATAAAACTGAATAGACATATGGAAAAAAGAATTAGTCTCAAACCGCTCTCAAAGAGCGTATGTGCGCCATGTTGCTCAGAGCCTTCCAATACACATTCATTTCACAGTACAAGCCACATCTTCCATGTTAGCTTCAAGGGATCGAAAAAACAAACTTTGTGAGTTTCACTGGAACTATTTAATAAATGTTAATAGTTATTTAGCATACTTGAAACAATCTGTGTTCTTTGATTTTCCACAAGAAATCCATCACCAGATGCAGATACGTGTGCCGCCTGTGGTTAAATTTAAGGTCAGATGGAATGCTTTGACGTTTGACCTGTCACTTCTATGTCAACTAACACGTCCAGCAGACTTGGGACAATCTGAAAAACCAAAATTTGAAGGTTTAGTTTTAGAAAGAATACATTATTACAAAGTTACTGAGAAAGAGAAATGTTATTTTAACATTCTAAACATAATATATGACCGTCTTACTGTACTGCAATGTTTTTCTGTATGTGTAATGTTTTTGAATATGGATGTTCCCTGAACAGCCCTTCTCTGCTATATAATCCGAAAGGCCACGATTTCAAACGGTTGAAATTTTGAATGCATCGCTCCACATGCAAAAAGTTGTCTTTTATAGTAATTGATGAATCAAAGGGTTTTTTTACAAAAGAAAATATTCTAGGTGCACACCAAAATATCTCCCATGTGTCAAAAACGTAAAACGTTCAGAGGGAGCTAAAAACTGATTTTTAAGTACAGATTATTTAACAAAAACACTAAACTTTTAAAACGAAAACTACAAAGCGTAATATTATCAAAGAAATAATGAAATTACTGGGTTCATAAATTTTTTAGGTTAATTTGTATGTTCACTGTTTATATTTTATGTAAATGCCTACCATTATAAACACATCCCACGAGTAGATAATATTTACAATTTGGACTAGTATTGCGTCAGAGTAAATAATACTTTTTATAATGTAATTTCAAATTACAAATGATAATTCTTCCAGTAATATCATCTTGAAATTTACTACATTTCAACCATTTTACATCATGTCAGCTTGTCAATCATGCTTGTTTAGTATGCTATGATGTTGGTAACATTGACAAAATTCATATTATTAAAAATCACAATTTTCAGTTATTACCATATGAATTATGACAATCTCTAGGGCCGAATTATTAGGACAACATTACGAAAACTCACACGTCTAAAAAGTTGCCACTTAGTTGTCTGGTCACCCAGTTAGTGACAAGTGAACAAAAGTGCACTACAAAAATTAAATTTCTTGTTTCCCTAGGGGAACCCCTGGCCAAAAATTTGAAAATTCCTGGACTTGGGAAATTTCGGAATTTTTTTTTTTTCTCTCTTCTCCAAGGAGCACGGTTTTAAACAACACCACAATGGAAGACAGCCGAACGGTTATGTCATCGGACTTGGGTATTATTCCCAACGTACACAGTTTATCTAAAGCCAACCTCCTATCTGTTCTAAAAGACAGAGGTCTTTCGTTGGAAAACAAGTCGAAATCTGCATTAAGAGCGTATGCATTTTTGTTCAACAAAAAGTTCGTCAAGAAAATAAACCTTGCATCAACAATTGAAGAAAATCCATGCACCATCACCAAGGATACAGAAGTCACGGTGACAAATAAAGAGCCGGAGCTACTTGTCAAAATGAAACAAGATATTGTACCCATCACGGCACAAGGAAAAGTCCACGATCTTTCCTCTTGGAAAATCAAATATAACGGTGTTTCTAATGTAATGGATTTCATTGATCGAATCGAAGAAACAGCATCGATTAAGAACATCCCGCTTGACGTTCTACGAAAAAATTTCATAGAACTCATTTCTCCGGAGTTAATCCCTTGGCACCGCATTCAAAAATTAAAATGCAAGGATTGGAATAAGCTCAGATCAGCTTTAATTTCTAGTTTCGGCAAAACTGAAGCACAACACCGAATAAAACTGTCCTTACTATCTATTAAACAGTTAGTAAACGAAACAGTGGCAACGTTTATAGAAAGGGCCGAATCCATCAATATCAAACTTTCTCTCCCGATCCCTGAAGCTGAACTACTACCAGTCATAACTGATGGTCTTCTCTACAAATACGAGAATATTATCACCTCACAGAAAATCACGTCACTGGCTCAATTAAGCGAAGGATGCACACTCCTAGAATCTTACCAAGACAGGAAGAATACCCAAGCGTCTTCAACCAACATAACTGTGCCAAGTCGTTCTTCGGAATTAAAACCGGAATATGACAACAAAAAAATTTGCTCCTTCTGCAAGAAAATAGGCCACCTAGCTGATACCTGTTTTAAGCAAGCCAAATTACGGGAACCTAGAGAGCCCAGGACCTTCAAGAGGCACCGCTCTAAGGACCGCTCCCCCCTCGCGATGAATTACGCGAAATTTTCAAGAGATCCAAATATAACATGGATAGGCTGCAAGATACTAGCAATGCCAAACCCCCAGTGGATTTTTCTAAACCACCACCCAACTACTTCTCTAAGAAGCCAAAAAACTAAATGGCAACCTCTCAGGTATACATTCCGTATCAAGGTCTAAGGAATGGACTGATTGGTTATCCCACATTAAATATTTTATCCTCAAGCGTGAGGCAGGTCTCGAGTCAGCTTCCGAGCGATCTCTTGACATTGTTTGTAAATAAATAAATATGCATATATTAGACGTGTAAAGTGTCAATTACATGTCCACTCTTTCGTTGACAAAACGATATATATATATTCTTTAAAAAAAAAACCTTTTTAAATGCATTTTCATATGTTGTTTTTACTCTAACTTTCTTTCTTTCACGACATTGTGCTGTGTTTTTGTTTTTTCCTTTTTTTCACCTGTTCCGAGACTGATCACCTCTGACCAGAGGCACCTCCGAGTCATAATGCTTGGGAAGTCATGAGCCCAACTGTTGTTTCTCATCCCCTACACTACGCAATGTGCAGGCCTGTTTTGCTCCGTCTTTTCATGCCATGTAATTTTTTTGTTTTTTTGTTTTGTTATCAACATGTCGTGACGGAAACAATGTCACGCTTCTCGTTATAATTGCAAGGCAATCAACATCGGTCAACGGCGTAGGTTTCTGTTTGTTCGGGTTTTGTAAATCCAGAGTGTAAAAACCCCAACTCAAGCCTGTTATTGCCCCTGTTCTTTACCGTTTCCAATTTTTTCTCGTAAAGGTTAAAATAATTAACAATTGCCCTTCGGCGTTCGTTCCTAGGAATCGGATTTTGTAAATTCCAAAGTGTTAAATCCCGACTCGGAACCAGTTAATTATTCCTGCAACCTACCATTCTACCTACCCTGGTAAAATATTGCTGTTTTCTTGTTTTTGGTTTATCTTGAGTATGTAAAACCCAACATTGGTCTCAAGTATAAAAGTGTGGTCACTTACACACATATTTATGCTTACACAGTCACCCCTAATGTACATATAGTTTTTCAATCTTTTTTCTTTAAAAAATTGATGGCGTCCTACCCGTGCTCATTTTTACCCGAAATTGGATTTTGACACATCCATTTTGGAAATTGCATATATTTAAAAAAAAAACAAGAAAGGGTCTGTAGATTTGCATAAACAAATCTATTCTTACTCGTTTCGACCAAAGTATGTAAAACCGAACAATCCGGTCTTTTGTGTCTTAGCGAAATCCTTACTGTCACGTCACGTATGTCTTGTATTACACGTTTCAGTCCTATGGGACAGGTTAATAAAACCTCATGGTCATCCTGGTTCCCGAACGCAAATAGTTGTAACATTACGTAAATCAGCAACGTGTGGTCTGATCATCGTTCTACAACTTCAGGCATCCAATGTTCTGCCACTTAAACAAAGTGTTTGCGACCCAAAAATCGCAAATCACACGGTTCACTTGTAGCTATACAGAAGGCATGTAAAACCTCAATTGGTCCCTTTTGTTCTTCTCAATGAAGATTGCTACCTCCGACAGTATGTAAAACCACTATAGGTCTGTCTTGTTTTGCTTGGTGTAAGCAGAATTTTACTCTGCCATCGCCCTGCACCTTGTTGACATGTGAAGTAACGTTATATCGTATATTTTCTCTGTTATTCTATCGTACGCCTTTTGGGCTACGGAGTTAGTCTATCTAACAAATCTTTAAGAGCAGTGTTTAAACAAATACTGTTATCATTTATTGTGTTATTTTTAAATGCACCCACCACCACAGGAGAGATCCTCACAATATCCACCATCATAGGAGAGATCCTTAAAATATCCACCATGATACGAGAAGTTCGTTATAATCACTTATGCTCTTGTTATTGAGTTGGTCGTGTGTCTTTAATTGGACATTAGTACCGCCCCTTTTGGTCGTGTGTCATTAAATTTGGCATGAGAACCGCCTTGTTCGTTTATAATTGTGTACTTATATAATTTGTGCACCAAACTTGAAGACGTTACAATACTCACCATGATTCGTGCGAACGAAATAATATCAACCCTTTTTGTGCGCACTACACAAAGTAGTCCACAACCTTTTTGCAAATTGTTCAACGACAATGCCCGTGGACTTCCTGTTTTGCCACTTCTTTCTCTAAAGGAAAGAAGCCCAGGAATATCTACTATCTCAAAAGGACTAGCTTGTCAGCTTCACTGTCAGCTATGGGGCATAGTGCCGTGGGAGTTAATCGAATGGGCACAAAACCACCAAACTCGTCGGCTGGGAAGCGAATAAAAGAAATCCCAGGATTGTGAAATTGGAGCGAGGGTCTATCTTTTCTCACAATCAAGGAGAAGTTTTAAGTGACCCCTAATCTTTCGTCATACACGCGAAAGACTAGCCTTTTGGTATTTCGTCTATTCTCATGTTCATGCTCATCTCACTGTTTTTTAATATATCCATTTTGGTTAATGTAAAGAGTTAGGAAATCTGCTGGTTGATTATGTTTCATTCTCACATGGAGTTTGAATTGGAAATTAGTCCAGTCTCTAGCAGGTTTCGTCACTCAACTCCTGTCCTTTTCCTTTCCCCATCCCCATGTTCTCAGGTATATGTTATGAAGTGGAAAATCTGTTGTTGACCATATTTCGACCTCACTTGGAGTTCGAATCGGTAACAGGCCGGTTATCAACAAGCTTTCTCCCTCACTCTCTACGTATGTCTCATCATCCTCATCATTGTCGTATAGAAGCACATTCATGAATGTTGGATAAGTACGGTATGCACTCGGCGTATCGTCTGTCTCTTTGACAACCCCTATTCATGAATCAGTTTCTCTGCTTTGCCGTGACTTGTTCACGACTTCTTGCCTTGTTCTTTGAAATTCTACAAAAATGTTACCATCTTATGTTAACATAGGCCAAGAAAGGCCGGTTGTTTTTCATCCAAGTTTTTTGTCTCTCGGCAAACGCCAGGTTATCCTAGCAAAGGATAACATTCGGAACATGTCATTGTAAACTAGTTAGGAATCTCTCACTCTCTACCGTTCTCTCTGGGTCTGCAATCGTCAAAAACCTCGTTTCTTTTTTCTGAACACATTTTGTTTCTCTCCAAACCCTTTTTGTCCATTGGTCTCTAGGCAGGTAAATGTCAAGAATCTTGCTCTTTTAATAATAATTTCTCCCGGATTTAAAAAAGAAGCCCAGAAGGATGGATGTCCCCATCGGCAGCCGAGCTAAGCTTCACTTCCTGGCAGCCTTCGCAGCGCCGGATCTGCCATACGTTCAAAAACGTGCAAAAACCTGGCGCCAACTCCGAAGGGGCGCCGTGAGAAAATAAATATTGTATTAAAATTTAGTTATAATATTCCCTGAATCGTTTAAAAATTACCCATTGTACGAAATAATTATTACGCTCTAGCAACACTTTCCAAAGAAACAGAATGCGTACGCATCAGGTTGGTATCAACGGCTTACGAATTTATAGTCAGTTACAGAATTCTTTACTAATTCCATATATTTAGTTTAAACGTAAGATCTATTTTTCCATATATCTTTTACCATATTTTACGACGAATAGGTGCGATCCAAATTCAATAACCAATCACAGCGCGGTATTTTTGTTCGTAAGCCGTTGATACCATACGTCAGTGTTTAGTGTTTGTTCGCTCAACACAGGGGAAATGCAACGTACAAATTTGAGGTTATACTCTTATTATCACTGCTCACTGTCTCTCGTCGGGACTGCCTGTTTGCTAGTCAGAAGCTGTAGATGCTGTTCTTGTGTTGTACGTTGCCATAAGAACGTATTTGTATTTGCTTTTTCTAATATTCGTGTAGGGTATATAGGCAGTAAATCTCAAGAATGTCTAATGGACCTAGTTCAGCAAAACCACCCGCATTGTCTCGTAACCTATATTATAAATCATGGTACGGGCACAAACAAACAATTCGTTGTATTATTTTAAAGCATAACTTGCAAAGAGTTTTTCCTAAAATAATTAAAATAGCACCATAATGTATGTTTACTTCAGAGAGTATAGGGCTCCTGGCGATCCTCTCTTTAAAAAAAAACTAGTGTGAGAGCTACCGCCAGGTCACTTAGAAAAGTTACACCCTTTATATGTCTTGATTTTATTTGATAAATTGGTGTAAAAAAAAATAACAATTACATAAAAAAATTGGGGTGAACGAATTTTTAATCAAAATAAAAATGTAGGGGGGGGCGCCATCGGTACCTACTGCACAGGGCGCCAGATTTCGTAGATCCGGCCCTGAGCCTTCGCTGTGGTTACGGAGGTCCCCCGCCGCCATTTTCTACATATTTGTTCCTGAAAGCACAGACCATACCGCCTTATGTATGTTGTCTGGTTGCACCATTGCGAGCCGAGTTGTCCCACTATACAATGACACTCTAGAGTCACATTTTCATAATTTTTGTCCTTGTTTTCGCATTTTTGTCTTTGTTTCACATTTTCATAACCTTGTTTTTGTTCTTTCAATTGCATAAATATGTATGTTGTTTCACCCCTCCTTGTGATAACTGCCTGTTCCTCATATTTTATGTACCCCCCTCCCTACCCTGACCAACATTGTACCTAGCCCATGGCATAAGCTAGTTTTAGTTGTTAGTCAGCTCTCTCTCTGGTCTACAATCGCTCTTTCAACTCCCGTGGGTAACGTAGAGGGTTTTTGCCCTATTGCTCCATTGCCACGTCTTTTTTTTTCCGAGCGCGGGGGGAGGTGTTACGATGCACAAATAAGCCCCTACTAATTATTCACCCACGCCACTGCACAGACTACAGTTTCGCTCTTTCGCCGCAAGCGCGCCGCGCGCGCTAGTGGAGCCAAATGCGAGCAACGGTCGGCGAAGCCGCCGACTCTCGACACTTCCTAGGCAGAGCGCTCCGCGAACAGTCGATTGTTTTGTTAAGGAGAAATTCTCTCCGCAGGGCACCTTTGTGGCCCGAGTCATCCGCGACGCAATATGGCGTCGGGAATTTAATACGCAAATGCGTGTTTTAGATGCTACGGCAGACATGTTACGTGTGTGGGACGTTTCACCTGGAGACTCCTGTTGGAACGAGATCCTCTGCTGCGGACGAGGATTGGACCTGCCGCCTCCATCGCAGTAAGCCCCCCTTAAATTAATGTGTTCTATTTGCCCTCGCGATTTTACCTGAGCAATGACGACCCCAGAGAGGACAGGTTGAGAGACTTACCGTGTAGGGACATTCTAGCCAGGAACTGCCTTTTAACCTTGTATTTCTGTGTTTTCTCACAATACATTTTGTTTGTTTTACCTAAATACCGTTCTTTTATTGAGGAGATTGTTCGAGGGTGATCACGGCCAGTATTTCCCCCCATGTAAAACATTCCAAACAGCCTACCGGCGACCACACCACCCTGATGACGAGGGTCTCCCCTGCTTGCCGTTGGTTCGAGCTAGCCGCCTGCAAGGTAGGTCGGAGCCCGCCCTGTGGTGCCGCCCTCCTGGTGGCACCCGGGCCCAGCGAGGTTCTGGTTCCTATACGGGGCGTAGTCCCCGAGCGCAACTCTGACGCCATGTAGCCGCTGCCAGGTTGTTAGCAAGGATTGAGGAAAAATGGGAGAAAGTACAATGGGCCCATGGCCTAAGTACTCACGGGAACCAATCGTAAACCGTCTCTGCTTTAAAAAAAAAAAAAATTCATAACGCAAGAGCTTAGGGGCCGTTCAAGTATTACGTAACGCACTTGGGGGGGGGAGGGGTCTTGTGAAACGTTACTGTGCATTACAAGGGGGGGGGGGAGAGTGGGGGGGGGTTCGAACAACACGTTACGTAACATGTTTTTATTTATTTTGATAAAAAAAAACTAGGGAATTAAAATCTTCCAAGTTGGCAATCCTTTTCCTTCTCGAAATCTCTTGTTTTATTTATTACCGCAAACGCGATTAAAACAAGAAAAAATGTATTTAAGCGACTTTCCAGTACTTTGCACAACCTAATTGTGACTTTCAGGTAAAAATTGTGTCACTTGGGGGTTACGTAACGTTTAGGGAAGGGAGAGGGGGTGGTACGGAAAAACGTTACGGCGCGTTACATGGGGGGGAGGGGGGGTCAAAAATCTTCAAAAATTGCGTTACGTAATACTTTAACGCCCCCTTACCAATATATTATATAGCCTATAGATCTCGCAAATAATGTAGCTTTCTATTAGTGAAAGAATTTTTAAAGTCCATTCAGTAGTTTTTGTGTGAAAGAGTAACAAACATACATCCATACAAACTTATTTATAATATTAATAGGATAGGATGTACGTACCTACATACCTTTGAGAAGATAATTCGCTTCTAGCTCTTCTGTCACAGCCAAAACACTGGTGCAGGTCTCTGTCTTGCGTCGAAAGCGAATTAAAACCTACATAGAAACATCCGACGACGGCGTCATTATATACCATGATTATTCCTAATGAATGAAAGGTGAAATAACACAAATAAAATTTATTTGCACACACCGGGTTTTAGACCTTCGGATTGGCAGTCGAGAGCCTCACCCCTCGACCACAGAAATGCATTAAAAATGTACAGTACGCCCAGCTTCGATGCGGCTAACTTGGCCACTTCAATGGAGCCCATAGTAAGTTGCATGGCTGGTAGATAGACATACTTGTGCTGGAAAATTTTAAAAAATGGGAGTGATAAGAGTACAAATTAAAGCAAAAACATAAATATAATAATAAACAAGACAATTCAAGATACACATTTATTTGTCATTTCAAGATACACATTTATTTGACATTTCAAGATACACATTTTGCTTTGCAGTGTTCTATACATATCTACAAATGAGGAAATAATTATTTTGATTCATTCAAAATTTTATGTTTTTTCTTTCATCAGTTAAATAATAATTTAGTACCTCATCGCTTATGGCCAGTGACTCAAAAAACTGGTTACTTGGGCTACTCATAAGAGGTAAATTTGTTCGCTTTGGGGAACAACTAGGTCTCATAGAAATCGTTGTATCATGGTGACCAATATGATCTAAATGGCATTAAAAAGAGAAAACACCAAGCTTTATATTCAAATCAGAAAATTAGCAGCATATAATTAAAATGCACACATTTATGAAACCAAACTTTGGAATTTTTTTATTAATTATATTTATATGAAACATCAAAAAAGTGAGATGATGATAATTTTTATATCATAATAAAATATGTATGTGATTTTATTCCTTTTCATTATCAGTAATTTTAGTTAGAAAAAACATAGGCGGAGCCATTTTAAAAACTTTTTTGTTTGCATTCAAAATATTTATATTTCAAAAATTATATGTTTATGTCTAATTATTAATTTTGAAAGCAAATTTCATCACCTTTCAAAAACAGTTTTTAGTTTTCATTTTAATTTAACAGATTGAACACCATCTGATAAGATCCCATCAAACCTGATTTCAGAGTTACCTAGTTGTAGTAATTACCCCAAGATATTAAATTATCTAGGTTAAGGGGCCATACATAAATTACATCACACCTTAAGGGGGGGGAGGCGAGTAGAGAAGTGCGGTGACAGGGGGTGTGGGGGGGTCATCAGCTCTGTGGCATCACATGCAAAAATCTAAATTATTAAAATGCAAAAATGAAATTAGGTATCTACAATTGCAATATATGTGATGTCACACTAGGGGGGAGGGGGTCTCACAAATGTGACGATGTGTGACAGGGACGGGGGTCAAAAAATCATGAAATTCATATGACGTAATTTATGGATGGCCCCTAATAAATAATTAAACAAAAAAATATTCTCAATCAATTCATTAAAACAATCTCATCGATACAACCAAAATTATATTATGATCTCAATTTCAATAGAATTACAAATTTAAAATGAACAATGAGCTCCTTCAATGGTATTTGTGAGTAAGAAGTAACAAGGAGTCCATTATTGTAGAAATATATTGCAGCAAGTTAGAGACGCAAAACATTTAAATTTTGTATAAACTTTAGAAATCCTTTGAGATAGCTCTATTAACAGTCAAATAATGCTATTAGATCTCATTTTGGACATTGAAAACTGTAAAAGTACTTCAGTAACATTTTTACATTATCTTACAATTAATACAAATGTTAAAAGAAATTAATTACATGATTTTTACAAAATAAAATAGAAGTACATATATACATAAACAAAATAACAATGCAATGTAAACATTAAGACATATACAAATAAATTGACTTTCTAGAATAACATCAAAATTAATACAATAATATAAGTAGAAATACTCAAGTAAAACAGATTTATTTCATTGCCATTACAAAATATTTCAAAAATATAATTATCAAATGAAACATTATTTTTATATAGAAAACTATAAACTGTCAAATATAGGTGCATTGAATGGCGCTTCAAGATATTTTTACATATTAAAATTCGGAGGAATGATTTTTTGAGGGTGGAAAATTTGAAAACTGAAAGTTTAAAAATTTTCGAGCGCTCTAGGAGGAAATTGATAATATAGCGTAACGCTTCGGTGGATAATACTCCTAACTTGAAACATAATATAACAAACTTAATTTTTTAAATTATTAATAATATTTAAGTTTACATACGCATAAATACCATAGGTTTAAATTCATGAGATAAAATATAAATATTATATTTTTTAATACTTAATATAAAAACCTATGATAATTTTCAACACTTTGTGGTGTGCAATGTGCATACACGTGATTGATTTGAAGTCTTACACGAAAGTAAATAATATATAGCTTAGTCCTGCTAGCAATATCCGTACTGCTGATTTCAGATAGCTATCCATACATCTGAGCAGACATACATCATCAGAGCAGACATACCTTCTCCGCAGCATCTGCGCCTTGCTCCACAAAGGACTCGGTAATAGTCAGTCGTCAGTATTTACCAGCTGTATGTAAAGGAAGTCATCGCTTTACCATCTCTGTGCTATCAATACAGCAAGGTTTGCTCCTGGTGTAGTTTAACAATACCGGGGTGAAGGCCAGTTTGTCAGTCATAATCTAAATGCTTCATCGATAATAAGCAGTAAAATTAATGTTAATTATTAATTGTTTTGATAATATTTGTTTTGCAAAACTATTTTTTTTATTTTTAATAATTGCAAATGATTTGTTCACGAATTCAACTCTTTTACCCTATCAACTATTCTTGAGATACAACTTAAATATTTTATAATATACATATTTGTAAAATTAATTGATAAAAATGCGATTTTCTTTGGTTAAATTAGATGTGAAAGTGAAAAATTGATAAAAACTAACCTAATTTGTAAAAAATTCCATTTAAAAAACATGCAAAAAATAACATTTCATCGATTTTATGAGAACATTTTTGATACATTTATCATTTGATTTATCATTGTATTGTCCAATACTAAGTCATCTTCACTGATATTATGTGGTTTAGGAATGTCTACCATTTTCATTGCTATGGTCGTATCGCATTATGAAAAGGATGAATGCTTTTTGTGTATTATCCGTATTCAATTTAGTAAATAGAAATGCAACAATGTATTCATTCTTTTCTTTGACAGTGTAGAGCAGTTTGGCTCCTGATTCTTAAACACGGCACTGTCTTTAAATCAAAGTTGACTAATGCATTCCGCCTTAAATTCTAGTGCATTCATTAACATTAACGTTTCGTTTAATTGCACATTCATAAATAACCTGATGACCTTGTTGAAGCAGTATTTGAGGTATAAGTTTTATTTTAACAGATGATACCTAGAATGCTTTTATGGTGGTCGAGCAAGTTGACAACCATTTGTGCACAGCAATCTCTGCATATTCGTTCTTTTCTTTGACAGCAGTTTGGTGCTCCTGATTCGGCTAAACACGGCACTGTCTTTAAGCCAAAGTTGATTAACGCATTTGACATTTAATTCAAGTGCATTCATTGACGTTACCTTTTTGTTTAATTGCACATTCATGAACAACCTGATAACCTTGCTGTCCAGTTGAAGCAGTATTTGAGGTATAAGTTTTTTTTTTAACAGAGGATACCTGGAAATGCTTTTACAGTGGTTGAGCAAGTTGACAACCATTTGTGCACAGCAATACTCTGCATTTTTGTTTTTTTCTTTGACAGCAGTTTCGTACTCCTGATTTGACATTACCGTTTCGTTTAATTGCACATTCATGAATAACCTGATAACCTTGCTGTCCAGTTGAAGCAGTATTTGAAGTATCAGTTTTTTTTTTAACATATGATACCTGGAAATGCTTTTACGGTGGTCGAGCAAGTTGACAACCATTTGTGCACAGCAATACTCTAAATATTCATTCTTTTCTTTGACAGCAGTTTGGTGCTCCTGATTCGGCTAAACACGGCACTGTCTTTAAGCCAAAGTTGCCCAATACATTTGACATTTAATTCAAGTGCATTGACGTTACCATTTCGTTTAATTGCACATTCATGTACAATCTGATAACCTTGCTGTCCAGTTGAAGCAGTATTTGAGGTATAAGTTTTTTTTTTAACAGAGGATACCTGGAAATGCTTTTACGGTGGTTGAGCAAGTTGACGACCATTAGCGTACAGCAATACTCTGCATAAGTACGGTGAGTAAATTGGAATTCTCCGTTTCCCTTTGTACCAAACCAACTGTCTAATTTATCAAGCCACTGCACTGACTATCTTGACTTCTGGAGATTGGAGCAACTGATCACTTTGCGGCCTGAAGACTTTGGCCAGCATCCTCAGCTGCAGAGGAACCCCCATGAAGCAGTCCATGTACAGACATAGTATTTTCTTTGATTGTCATAGCATCTCTCCGGCATATTCCTTTAGTTGTCCCTCCTCTTCCTCTCCGTAATCTCCCAGCTCGAGGGAGGGACAGGAACGCCAGAAAACAAGTAAGCTCTTCTTGTTCAGTAATCCTTCACGTAAAGGTTTGTCTTGATTGCTCTTCTAACGATTGATTTAAATAGTGTCTCAACGGTTAAAATTGTTTGAATCGCCAGATTGCCTCGCAAAAAAGAAAAGAGAAAGACAAGTTTATCTTTAGAACTATCTTTCCTTACAATTTAAAACACATTCCTTGCTAGTTCTGATGTTTGTTTTAATAGTTGCCTTTTGAAGATTCAAATGACATTCAAAATCACTTAAGGTTGCACTGATATTTGTTTTAATAAATGCCACTTGAAGGAATTGATTAAATTCACAAAGAGAATAGTCATCTCCCAAAAATTCTTGGAAACTATGCCCTCCATTTCCAGTAAAAGATAACACTTTTCTTCTAAATATAAATTCTAACTTAATTGACTCGACGGATAAGTCCTTAGCCCAGTCCAATACTTCGCTTACATTTGATGAATTTTGATTGCGTGCGTCCTCTCATTATATAAACCAGTTTCCATATATTCACTTTCATATATAGATAAATCAATTAAAAGATGATAAACTGATCAGAGATGCGCTCTGCAAGTATTAATATGGTTTGGTGCCGAAACGTAAACCGTAAATGTCCAACTTGTCCATATAATCTGCCCTATATCTAGTGTAATGCTTATCTTGAAGTTTGTGCAACATATTCTTTGCCCCGGGGCTGCCGAACACAGTTTTAGCGTGAACCCCACCGCTGATGTTCTTTATTAGCGCCCTATCAGATACCTTCATGAATTTAACCGTAAGTGTCATGGCCTGTGTCAGCCAGCCCCCAAGGGAGTGTCTAGTTATGGTGAGGATATTAACACATTTTAACATGTTTAGTGTTAACAATATGTATGACCCGACTGACATAGTCCACGAAGGTAACTAAGGAATTCATGCAACTCGTGTATTTATTAATGAGGATTCCTTTACAATCTGTGTATAGGGCTCCTACTTTGGTTTGAATGATGCCGCGATGGGCCACCACTAGTTGCTGTAAACCGGTGTTAATGAAAGCTGCTCCGAAGTATTCGTAAGTAAGTCTGGATTGAAACCAGTCATCAGCAGCCGCCAGCCCTCGGGGAGAACAAGACTCTCCCCGTAAGCTTGGTCGGCTTCCCGCGACTCCTTCTCACTATAAACAGCAGCTGCAAGCAGCACCAGGGTGAGGTCGCTGGAGTGCGGCTGGAGTGAGTCACTAGGATCTGTGTCCAGGATGTCCAACGGGTACTCTGCTGCTCTGGTACTCTCCAACAGCAATCCATGGCTGACATCCATTGTTGAAAAGGTGTGCGTTGTGTATCTCCTGAAATAATAGTACCAAAATGATGCGATATTATATCAGATGTCTCCACATGGAGTCATGAGAAATCAATACTGCTAATGAATTCGACAAATGCGCTATGCATCTACAGTGAAACTCTCTTAAGAAATTTTCCAAGGGACCGGGGAAAAAAAACTTCTTAAGTGGGATTCTATTTTAGCCATTTAATGACTCGAGTGCGGGACATACGTCATTCCTACGTCAAAACAAGCTTATATGCTCCAATGGTAAAAAAAATAAATATATGTATATATATATACATCTTATCTTATCCATATATATATACATCTTCTAGTAGTTACACATCATGGTAATTAGTATTATTTGGAAAAAGGTGGGAATGTGAAATAAATGAAAAATGGTAGAACATAGTTGAATATAAAAAGTTTATTGACACAAGCCTACATATAAATTATTATTTTTTTTTCAAATATTCATCTATGGTTGATTGCTTTACTCTTTTATTAAATTCTTTTGTCGCAAAATTTTGCATCTCTGCCAAATAACCCTTAAAGCACTAGGGCACTTCTGTACTCCCCATCAAGAAATGCTGAAAGGCATCTAAGTGGGCGAGTGCTTGCCCACAGGTTGGGATTTTCTTCGAGTTTTCATTATCCTTGGCTGCATCTTCTTCATCCTCTTCTGGTTCCTCGGAGCACAGATCGGATATGTCCTGTACTCCACAAGGAACCAATTCTGAATCGATCCGGACGTAATCCAAAAATGTCTCCGGCAACTCCATTCTTCCCCGGAGAACATCCCATGTGGCAGAGAAATCACCTTCGGGCTGCTCTCTCTCTTCCGGGGTGTCCTGGAACCCGGCTTTCCTGAAACAGTTGGCAACGGTTTGCTGTGTCACCGAGCTCCAGGAAGACGAAAGGAAGCAAACGGCTTCGAACAAATCCAATTTATAGCTTTGATTTTCTTCACTCATCTTTTGTAGCAATCTACAGACCATTTTTTTCCTGAAGCGCTGCTTCAGGGAAGCAATTATTCCCTGGTCCATTGGTTGCAGCACTGATGTAGTATTGGCGGGAAGAAATTCCACCCTTACATTTTTCAAATAGCCAAGGTCTTTTGGATGTGCAGCGCAGTGGTCCACAAACAAAATTATTTTTCTGTCTTGTGCAGCCATCTTCCTGTCCATGCCGAGGAGGTATTCATGGAACGTCTTGCATGTCATCCATGCCGATTTATTGTTCCGGTATGTGCACGGAAGGTTCCTGATATTTTTAAAACATCTTGGGTTTTTGGCCTTCCCGATTACCCATAAAGGCCACTTGTCGGAACCATCCGCATTGGCACATACCAGAACTGTTATCCTCTCCTTGCTCCGTTTTCCACCATGGCAGGCCTCTCCTTTAAAGGCAAATGTCTTATCTGGCAACATATTAAAAAATAGTCCGCATTCATCTGCATTGTACACATCACTTGGCTTGTAACCTGCCAGAAGACCTGGCAGCGTGGTGGTCCTCCATACATCTACTACCTCCGTATTCACACTGTTGCACTCCCCATTGACTGTTTTGTACACAATGTTAGCACGTCGCCGGAATCTGTCGATCCAGCCGTTGAAGGCTGTAAATGGAATATTTAGCCTCCGTGCTATATCTTCAGCCTTTTCCTTGATTATTGGTCCACTTAAGGGAAGGTTGAGAGCGCGTTTTTGTTTGAACCATTCCAGAAGGACAGCCTCCACCTTCTCGTACTTGCTGGACTTCGTTTTCTGGCGATTCAAAGGTCCTTTTTCCTGCGATTGTTTGAAGATATTCTCCCTGTTTGCCACTATTCCATTCAATGTTGTCATCGGAATTGCGAGCCTTTTCGCCAATTGAATGCGCATTTCTCCGCGCGACGCGTCTACTTCTCTGATGATTTCAAGTTTTTGGGAAATCGATAATGGTTTTCGTTTTACAACAACCGGTTTAGGCACTCCCGATAAAAACATGATTAAGAAAAACGCGCACAAAAATTGTCAGATTATCGGAAAACAGTGGAAATGTGAAGGTCGGCGGGTAAATATCGGTAGCGAAAAAAAGCGATATTCGGCGGTATAATACTGGAAACAATCACTCGAAAATCAATGGAAAAGCGGCGGGTCGGCGGTTTGGAAATGCGATATTCGGCGGTATGATTCTGGAAAAAATAACTCGAAAATCAGTGGAAAAGCGGTAGGTCGGCGGTTGAGATATGGACAGTCAGTGGAATATAGCGTTGGTCAGAGAGTTCAGTAGGTAAAAAATCGGAAAAGCGTAGGTCAGCGGGTGAAGAAATAGAGGGTTGATGGCAAGATGTTGGTGGCGAAACGTTAAGATCGAGACTAAACCAACCAAAACAAAACCATCCCATGGACACATTCCTAAATATTTTAATCCCTTATCGGCAAAAGAGAAAGTAAACACAATTTTAAAACTGTTAAAAACCTTACGTATTTTCGAGGATGGCATATTATGTACATACATAGAAAATCCACTCGAATTCGGATAGTAAAAGTTGCAGCATGAACCAAAAGGTTCATACTGTTGATCTTATTTTAAATTGGTGTAAAGGCAATGGATTATACTTGTTGGTGATTACTCGCTTCTTAACTTGACAGTTGAAGACAGTGCCGTGGATATAAGCTGTCTCTATGAACTGAGTGAGAAAGAAAGACTTGTTTTGGTTAATTTTAGCAAGCGGTTTGACAAAAGAACACCTGCACGTAATTTTGTTTGTAAACAAACTTCGATGATAGCGGGTTTTACTTCGCCTCAGAGAAAGCGTTCCGCGTGCTAAAACCTTGCCATGGCCCTACGCAGAAAAATCT
This sequence comes from Limnephilus marmoratus, assembly GCA_917880885.1. Lineage (NCBI taxonomy): Eukaryota > Metazoa > Arthropoda > Insecta > Trichoptera > Limnephilidae > Limnephilus > Limnephilus marmoratus. Next base: position 15,066,617 of record OU862922.1, read on the forward strand.
CACAATGTCCTATGCGGAAAACTGTTTATTATTTGGCGGACTTAACTTTTTTGCACGTTTGCTGCTTGCTCGAATGGCGTTAATGTGTCGGAAATCGGAGAGCCTATTGTTATCTACTGTGTTTTCACCAGGCACAGTTGACTATCATATATTTTTAAAGATATTTTAATCCTTTCCTAAAAATTCCTTATGAAAACAATACGCGCAGCCCAATATTATGTACCTAGGTAGCAGACGTCGAATATCTACGATTTCGCGCGTAAATAAATGGTTTGAATCAGAAATAAGTTAGGTACCTAGGTATATCATACGAGCTGTTTGACGCTAGAATTATAATCCGTAAACGCATCCAAAGTTGGTAGGTACATAAAACTATCGAATTCAGCCTCGCGGTAAATACAAAACAACTACAAAAATCATTTGCGAAGTTTCGTTTCAATCCAAATTTTAAATTTATGCATACGTATTTCCTAACCTTCAAACATAATTTACGAAAAATGTCAGATGAAACATGATTCACGGCATATTTTGAAGTTTGATTGAAAAAAAAACGTAATTATAATGCAACTTTTATCCATTTAACTTTTTACCATCTCCCCCGGCATATTTAATCATGTTGTTACGTAATAATAAAGCTAAGCATATTTATTTGAAGGTGAAATATTCCGTATTAACCATGATCCGATTTGACAATCAAAAGTTTTTCGTGTTTTACAAATTCGATGGAATAAAATTTTTATACAATAATATTATGAAACCTCTCTATGTTCAGTATCAAAAGAAAGATTATTTAAAGGAGGAGTCAAATGTATGCAAATGTAGATCTAGCCCACGTTGTCATTAAGGCTGAAAAATACACGAAAGGTTATATTAAACTCAACCTTATAGACGCTTGCATATTCGTTACATAATTCCGCATTGCATATTTGTTCCACGTGTCGCATTGCTATTGTAGGTACCTAGGGGTGGTTACGGCTTACTGCCCGGCGGGCGGCGGCCGACAACCGACAAAGGGTCTGTTTATGGTCTCAGGTACTAGGGATCGTGCGTAATCTGTGAAGCCCACGTCTTTCAATTTATGACTTGAAAAAAGGTTCATTTTAGATATGTATTTTGCGGCACAATATTTCGTTTGTGTTGATTTTACCGCCTGATTTCAAAAACCTCTTAAGCGGGAAGCAGTTTTAGCTCTAAAACTTCTTAAGTGGGAAAAATGTGTTTTTTGTATGGAATTTTCAAGGGACCGAAAATCAAAACTTCTTAAGCGTGAAAACTTTTTAAGTGGGAACTTCTTAAGCGAGTTTTACTGTATTTTATATCTAAGCTAAGTATCTGGGAAGTTACGAGAGATTGAAAGAAGGGTAAATGCAGGTAACTCCATTGATGGAGGACTGAAGTTGGCACTAACAAAAAACTGGGGAGGAATGCAGATCCCGCCAATGTCTGGAAATTAAATAAAAAGGCACTTTCTAGATGAGAAAAGTGTGGAAAAGCTGAATAAAACAAAAATTAATGCGCGCTCGGCAAGATTGAGGGAGATACAACCGTTCAAAGTATTTAAAATTTCACTTCGCGAGTTGATATTGACAGTCCGCCCGCCATTTTGTCATAACCTAATACGCTAAACATGGTTTGTGATACAAAAAAGTGCCCCTTTATAACGCCTACTCATGTCAAGGCAAGAAAAACATCCCAGTTTTCAAGTGGTTTAGCGGCTACGCTAGGTTTGAGTAACATGGTTTGTGATTCTGGCGTACTATTAATTCTGTATTAGGTCTGGGATCCAACATAAGCAATGAAAAAATGGCGAACGGACTGTCAATATCAACTCGCGAAGTGAAATTTTAAATACTTTGAACGGTTGTATCTCCCTCAATTTTGCCGAGCGCGCCTTAATTTATTTTTTATTCATCTACTCCACACTTTTCTCATCTAAAAAGTGCATTTTTTTTAAATTCCCTGACATTGGCGGGATCTGCATTTCACCCAAAAACTGTCCAAAGCGAAGCTAGCAGTTCATAATGGAGTGCTGGTACCAACCGTTTGGCAGTGAATAAAAACCCAGGTTTTTTAAACTTTGTGATAACATTAATTACTAGCTCACTAGAATCTAGCTAAATAACCAAATGTTAGTAATTATCTGTCTCTTTTAGGATTCTAACCTGCCAAGTTTAGTTTCGGAGAAAAAGAGTTTACCAGCAACAGAGGCCGTCATTCAACATTTGAAAGCTGTTAAAACAGAAGTTTAAATATTTTTCTAATTAGTCAAATAATCTGGTACCTAATTAAGTTCAGAACGACGAAACACAGTCTGAATCCTACTAATATCCTGTTTGTATGGATGTATGTATGTTTGCCACTCTTTCACGCAAAAACTACTGAATGGATTTTAACGAAATACAATAATATAGCTCATACATCAGAATAACATATAGGCTATATCTCAGAGCTCTGGCATTATGAAATTTGTATAAAAAAAAATTGCAATAGGTGGCACGATTAGTAAGATATTTACTTCAAATAAATACGGGAGGGGGGAGGGGGAGGGGGAGGTGGAGGGGGAGGGGGAGGGGGGGGGGAGGGAGAGGGGGAGGGTGGAGGGAGAGGGAGGGGGGGGAGAGGGGTGACGCGTCATAGGATCTTGTTCCAATAAAAAGGTATGTGTATGAATATTTACAAATAAATGACGACCTATTATAATACATATAATATACAATATGAATGTAATTTATTTTCCAGTAGTTGTGATATCTCCCTGAATTTGAAGTGTCACATATTTTACAATATCTTCAATTCAATTTATTTATGGTATCGAAAACATTAAAAAAACATACATTTTACAGCTTGTTTTAAATCCGTTGCTATATATACATTAAACGTAAGTAGTAAGTGTACAAACTATACTAGCATTAATGGAGCTTGTCTTTTAAAGGCAGTTTCACTTGCTAAATATGTCAATATCAGAAACGAATCGACAATTTATCAAAATAACCTCCTCTCCTGTTTACGGCGGAGAGGGGGTCGCATATCGCGTGAGAAACGGTTACAGCGCATAACATTGAGCTTAGAGCGCATCATCTGCTTAGGTGTAGCGGGTCTGTATTGTTAGAATATTTGATGCTGGCAACACTGATAGTTCCGGAACAATCTTCTTTTGTTATTTTCTTCTGTTTGAATTTCAGTCAACTTGTGTATTGTTTACCTGACAATAAAATACATCTGTACCTTGCAATTGAGTCTATTTAATTACAACCCAACAGGTTATGGACCACATCATGCGACACTGGGTTGTGATCAATGACTTTAAGTATATTTGTATTGAACAATGTCGTTCCAACTCCCTATTGAAAAGCTGAAGGGCCACGAGAAATAAGACATCTGGAAGTTCGCTGCTCAAGCATATTTAGAAGACCAGGATTTATGAGAATGTGTCGAAGGTACGGAATCAGACCAGAAAAAAGTTAAAAAGTGTCGTTCCAAGATTGTTTTATTGATTGAACCCTTTAACTATGTTCATGTCCAGTCTGCTACAACCGCCTAAAGAACTGTTATAACCCCTACAAGAAGCCTGGGACAATCTTGCTGCTGCTTACTAAGAACCCTTATTACAACAAAGTTAGAAATCTGTCGAAGATTACGTCGATAAAATTATTACCACTGCCCTGACATTGACTAATATTGGTTTGAAAGTTGATGATGAATGGATAGGTACAATTCTTCTTGCGGGCCTTCCAGAAAAATACACCCCCATGATTATGGTCTCTGAAATAAAAGTGAGCTGGAGCTCTGGAATAAAAGTGACTGGGGATGCAATAAAGACAAAATTGCTACAAGATGTCTCACATAATAATTCAACATTAAAAAATCCCAATGACATTGCTATGTACGGATTTGGCTCACCCAGATGGGGAAAATACAGTGTTTCTTGATCGGGTAGATCTAAAAGAATCTTGCGTTACTTAAAGGGTTCTGCAGTTTGGAAACTGGAGTTTGATGGATGCACACCCTCTTCAATTGTTGGTTTCTGTGATGCTGATTGGGCCAGTGATTGTGACGAAAGGCGATCTGTGACAGGCTACATTTTTACTAAATGTGAAGGAGCTGTTTCTTGGGAGACAAAAATCAACCAACTGTGGCGCTGTCGACAACCGAACAGAGTACATGTCCATGTCTGCTGCGACACAGGAGGCATTGTGGTTAAGAGGTCTGGCTCAGGAAATCGACAGTGCAGGATATGACACTCCTACAGTTATCCACGTGGACAACGAGGGAGCGAAAAATCTAGCCGTGAATGGGTGTTACCAAGTCAGAACCAAACATATAGATGTGCTATATCAGTTCCTTCGTGAGAAGATCCAGTGCCAACTACCTAATTGACTTTAAATAATCCCTACAACTAAAATGGGAGCCGATTCTCTCACCAAAGCTTTGGATAGAGAGAAATTGATGAGATGCATTTGCAATCAGGGTATCATCAAATAGGGAGGGTGTTGGAATATTTGATGCTGACAACACTGATAGTTCTGGAACAATCTTCTTTTGTTATTTTCTTCTGTTGGAATTTAAATCAACTTGTGTATGGTTTACCTGACAATAAATACATCTGTACCTTGCAATTGAGTCTATTTAATTACAAACCAACATGTATATGATATATACATGAGCGATATTGTGCTTGCGATGATCTTTTATAGCTGTTTGTGACAGCCCCATTATTAGTGGAGTGGCGTGCCTTGAATGGGCCCTGTATCAAAAATAGTTGGGGGGCCCAAATGAAGGATAAAGATTTCTCACAAAAGAAAAAAAGGCCTCAGTAGCCCGGGGGCCCCGTATCATTGATACGGTGGTAGCTACGCCCCTGCCCATTGCCTTACTTTTGGTCTTTACTTTTCTGCGTGGCAGCAAGAAGTGGCGCATTCCGAAGTGTACGTGTGGGGGTGCTAAAAAGACGTAACTGACCTCAAACTCCAGCACAAGTCCGTCAATATTAGTTTGGGGCAGAAGTGTCTCTGCCAATGACATGAATCACCTCCATGGTGTGGTCTGAGGTCTGACAGAACCGGCTCCGAACTGCTATTATTCCCGTGCTGAGGGCGGCTTGCTTGCCAAGTCAAACTCACACAATAGCTACAAACTCCATGCCTTCTCGACCTGAAATTAAAAAATCTTAATATAAACATTCCTGAATCACATTACATAAATATTGCGTTTAATCGAAATACAGCGTAATAAAGACAAATAAAGATCGTTACATCGTGTCGAAATTTGCACCACAATTATTGTAGCACAGGTGACACTATTTATAATTTATATTGATGTGTGCATAACTTTATACTACGTTTTTAACGCACGCATTTAAATAAGACAAATACTTGGCTTAAAGTTGTTCGTTTTCTTTAGACATCATTTATAAAGTACATTCCCGTCACACACAAAAATAAAACGACACCGCGTGCTTTTCTTTTCATAACAGGATGTCCCAGTCAGTGTGACCAGTGTTGCCAACTCGAATTTTAAAGTAGAGCTAGGCGAAACCCAAAAAAGAGCCAAAAAGGAGCTAAAATTTTGAAAATGACACAAAGCATAGGGGGGGGGTTGTTAGAGAATTTCAGAGAAGAAAAATTCCCAGATTCCGGGGGGGGGGGGGGGGGGGGAGGGAATTTTATTTTCATAATTTTCAATATAAATAATTTTTGACAACATGGAAGTCTTCAGGATTTTCTTATTGTTTTTTTTTTAATATTTTTTGTTAGACAACTAGTCCTCTAAAAAAATCTAAGTAGTCATCCGGTTCCAGTTACTACTAGGACCGGCTTCATCAGGATTTTTTTTCGTATACAGCCATTGTTCCAATTTTTTTTTTGAACTTCTAGGAGAAGTCTATTTCTGGTTTTATTTTTGACAATATTTAACTGGCTAAAAACTCGTTCCACTTCTCCGTTTGACCACGGCAGAGCAAGTACCGAAATTGCGAAAGAGCTGATTTCGTGGAAAGGATTTTCATCAGCTGCCTCACGATACTTTAGAACCTCAGCCCAAAACTTGATTGTGCTTGATATGCTTCTCCAGGGTATTAGAGAGATCTGGAACCATTTGACTTTGGCTAAATAATCACGTACTGCGTAATGTATATACATGCAAAGCGCATTCGAATTCGAAGTAGACTGACGCAAGACGCAATATTATTTTTTCAATATTGTTTCACGTGAATAAGAGCTGAAATATCTGAAAAAACGAGCTAAGAAGCTAAATAACTTTTTTTGGAGCTGACGACGTCGATTTAGAGCCAAATCTAGCTCTAAAGGAGCTGAGTTGGCAACACTGAGTGTGACCAGATTTCATTTTACGAATCTACTGCTTGTGTAGGTTAAAAACTACTAAATTCTACCAAAAGAGAACTAGAAAATACTAAAAATCTATTAGGTCCATTTTTTCGCTGTTGTGTTACAACGAAGAAGCATTATTATTGTACTCTTGATTATAACGATAAAACAATAAAATGAACAAAGAAAACACCATAAATTAGAGAAATGTTTATTACTTAAAATTAAAATCTACAGAAATATAGTTTTTTTTTAAAATTGTGATCGAGTTGTGGTTCTTCTTCTTTATGTTGGGTACTACTGCGTAACTCAGAAGTATTAAAAAAGTCTTAACAAGAGTAATCATTAAATTAACTAGAAATTACATAACACATATTAACATAAGTAATTTGCATTTTTGCATACCGTCACATCCTTTCATATTTCTTATATGTTTTAATATAGCCATGTGTTCCTTCAAAGACGCCACTCTACTTAGTACTTCACAGTTGCATGCTTTACAATGAGCACTAGTAGTGTTTACTTTAGATTTACATAACCAACTTTTGAATGTGGGATCTTGGTCCCATTCACCACGATATCCTTGTGTATATTTACGTTTCATTATAAAAAAATTCAAAACAGGAATTCCCACTAATCTATCACACTCTATTTTACGAAAAGAATGAAAATTAAAGACAAACCTACCTAATCAATTTTTTTCAATACATGTGGGATTCCCTCAACAGCTTTCCCTCTCGAATAATTAATATTAGAATAGATAGTTACAATCCATTCGATGAAAAGGGGAAAAACCCGCGTTTTTTCGACAGGCTTGCCATATGAAGGTAAAAAAGTGCCAGAATAGCTGAATTGCGTGAATTCTACCAAAATATACCAAATAATTTTTACCTACTAGATACTGTTACCGGTACCTCGAAATCTACCAAAAAAGTAGAAAACTACTAAATCTGGTCACACTGACTCCCAGTGCATTCCCAGTGTTACCGAAACCGAACCCAAAACTTCAAAATCGGGAGAATTTTCACCTAAAAATCGGGAGAAAACGGGAGAATTTTGAAGAAATCGGGAGATCACTAGAATTATTATTATGAAATTTCTCCCTTGTCAATAATCCGAATCCCTTTTTTTTATTCCAAAGCAGAACCTTAACAACAGAATACCCTTATGTTCCAAAATCCCCGCAATAAATGTTCAAATTCCCCAAATTGGGGAAAACAAAATATCAAATTCCCCGAAAATTCCCCACAAGTTTCTTCATAATTCTGCCTTCAAAATTAAACTAAATTCTATTGAAAATAGCATTTTTTATTTATAAAAATTGATTAAATATGTTATTACATACATAATTCAAGATTAAAAAATAGATTACAACCCAATAACCAATATTGAAACAAAAATAATGACATTTAAAAAAAAATTCAATACGATGTGCCGATAAATATTGTCTAGTAGGAAAAAAAGGAAACATACGAAAATACGGTATGCCAGATATAACTGCTAGGAGAAAAAATAATAATAATATTTAATCGTAATGCCTTGTGAGACGCTAACATATTTGAAATTCGCGGGTAACAGAAATAATATTAATGTTGCTAGTAAATAATAAGGAAATCATTGCCAGGAATAAAAACCTTTTGTTGCAGTACCTAAACCATACATCAAATAACGTAAAATAAATTAGAAAATACTTTTCTTTGTACTTAAAAAATATGTATAATATTTTCTTTTAATTGTACGTAGGTTTTCGAATCTTATTAATAATTATTTATAAAAATATTCAATCGTAATGCCTTGTGAGACGCATACATATTTGAAATTCGCGGGTAAGACAAGTAATTAATGCTGCTAGTAAATAATAAGGAAATCATTGCCAGGAATAAAAACCATTGACTGCAGTACTTTGTAATTTTTGGTGCAGTACCTAAACTATACACCTAAATAACGAAAAATTAATTAGTAAATACTTTTCTTTTGTACTTAAAAAACACGCATAATATTTAATTTTACGTAGGTATTCGAATCTTATTAATAATAATGTTCAATAAAAACCAGTGTATGATTTATTTTTTTGCAGTACCTTCTTACGAAAGTGTTGCCATTCCAATGCACCATATATTTTTTTTTAGTCCAACCCCACCCGAGAGAAAAATTACTGGCCCTGACCGTAGCTATTGCTCCCGAACTCTGAGCGATTAATCGATACATCATTCGATCATTTTTATGTATCGATACAAATATATCGATTATGTAAATGTATCGATTATTCCCATCACTAATCTCAGCCGAGATCGATCTCGTTCTCACAAAAAAATACGGAATAGCTCGTCAGATTGTATATTATTTTTTCAAACACTTGCTGAAGACACACAATTTTGAAATTGGACGATAGTTTTCAATCTCAGATTTTCGCCCGGTTTTGAAAATGGGTGTTATGAAAGCAGTTTTCCAAGTATTAGATACCACACCCTCTTTTAAAGAGCTATTGAATATAATGGATAACGGCTTAGAGAGACTGCTTGCGCACTTCAGGTTGAAATTATTTTCAAGAAATGGCCAAGATCACTTAATGGGTGAAAGCCAAATAAATACTTTAAAAAATATATAAATCTATGAGTTGTCTACGCTCAAAAAATATCAATTCGCATCAAGCCCGCCGCCAGCACGTAGATTACTGATTATTGCGGAGGCGTCTACTAATATCTACAGGAATTCCAAAAACTGAAAAAATCGAATTAATATCTATGAGAAGGAAAGTGTTGACGAATATCTACAGCTCAAACTGTTGACGAATATCTATGAGAACCAAAGTGTTGACGAATATCTACAGCACTGGCAGAGGTGGATTTGCAATTGTGTATAGCATATTGGAATAACGTAATATTGCGTATGCAGTTTAAAAAACTTAATTTATGTATGTGCGTAAAAATCCCTAATATCGGACTATTGGACACATTTAGCTGATTAATCCAACCTACGCTCTGTAGATATTAGTTCAACCTACGCTCTGTAGATATTAGTCAACACTCTGAAGTTCGTAGATATTAGTTCAACATATGAGCTGTAGATATTCGTCCGACATACAGGCTGTAGATATTAGTATCTGGAGTCATTATTGCGCAATGCTTGAACTTGAAGCAAGCCATAAATATACCAAACCACCCATGAGCTTCCTCTCATAAATAAACCAATCCCTTCCTCTGTAGACTGTCAAAATGCTTGGCGCAAACAAAAACTACGCGCAGTGTTGCCAACTTAACTAAAAACTACGTGCTTGAACCTTGAAAATGCTTCATCTCTTTATGAAAGTAAGAACCGAAAGAGAAAAAATATTTTAATATTTTTCAACAATGCGGTAACACTTCCAAAACATCTTTTGGCTATGGTATTATCAAAGTTTTCAAGGTGGGAAATCAAATCATCCAAACGGTGGGTGGTTTGGTATATTTATGACCAAAAGCCAAAATCGAATTGGAGCTCAGGAAAATGACGGCAGGTCCCTGTAAGTAAAGTAGTAATAATATATCATGTAAAAAACATATATAATAAAAACATATATTTATATTAGAATTTCGATTTTTTTTAATTATTTTGTATTTACATTGATGTGTGTATTTTTTAATGGGACATGAATAAAAAAAATCATTTCCAATTTAAAACAACAACTTAAACAGCTGTCCACTCGCACCGCTCCTAGTGGAACCCATTTCAATGAGATATTATACACACAATAGCGCCTCTAATTGAATAACTGCTTATTTATAGCATCATTTTCGTGGAAAATAGAAAAGTATGCCAGAATGACGAGCGTTTGGGTTAAGGAACTAAAACCAAACATACACGTAATGATTCACTTCGACCAAATGTTTATTCTGTCTGACGACACTATTTTAGATAATTTTAACCTGAAGCATATAAAAAAAGGATATCTGAAACACAAAACATTAATCATTGCTCACAAATATGAGGTAATTTATACATTTTAGTTTTGTTTGTATTTTTTGTTAATACATAATAGGATTCATTGTCATTGACTTTTTATTCCGAAGGACTCAGTGAGAAGAGTAAAAATGCTGTTATCTTGTTCTGTCGAGGAAGTTAAAGATTTAATAAGTTTGCTTCAACTTCACTGTCCGATAGAAGACGTTTTGGATCCTAATAACTCTGCTGAAGCATCACACGTTTATGAAACATTCCAAGATAAGTTTAAAACTGAGATGGAAAGGCAAAGGAGTAATATTACCATTGGTAAGTTATGTTAAAAAATTAAATCTTCCCTGCTTAATGTGTTGATTTTGAAGTAAAATACAATCATGCAGGTTCAGCAGTCTCTTAATAAGTGTTACAATAATTACTGACAGTGAGAGACCAATTAGCAAACATTTTATTTATACAAGAAAGGGTCTTTATCATTACTTGAAAAAATAATATTATTGTTTGCATTTTTATAGGGGCCCTGTTCCCGCAGAACTTCAAGTTTGACGAATTCTTGAAGATTTGTATCCTGGATGCTGACTTTCCATATTTCGTTGATCAAGTTGAGAAGAACCTTGATCCATTTCTACAATAAAATGTAAATAGAGTACTGCTTGATTTTTGATATCGGGTATCGGGAAAAGTAACACAATAATGTTTATAGAATAGCATTCTATAAAATAATCTAGATTTATGAATTTATAAAATACACACACATTGTGTAACTATTTTATCCTAAAAGAAATCGGCTTTCTGAAGAATCAAACAGCGAGTTCTGGCATTATAAAATTTACACAGCTTTTTCATCTGAAATGCTATGTAAGTCATGGGCTATATTGTATTGGAATATCTTTTTGACTTAATAAAGCCAAGACAACATTTGCTTTAAATTTATCAAAAAAAATATAATATCCACTGAATAGATAAACTGGTAGTAGTGTGTCATGGGCGTGTCCATGTGTTCGAAGAAAGTTTAATTTTTCCTTCCAGTGAAATTGAACCGATAATCAATTTTGTTGGATTGTCTGGGCATAGAAGTTGAAATGTCTTGTGTAAACTTGGGAAATTAGTTTTCTTTAAAATCGGTATAAGTCACACTTCCAAAGATTATTTCAGTGCTTATATTTTAAAAAAATTGTCACAAAAACACGTAATAAAATAAAAAAAATCCAATCCATAGACAAAAGTTTTATTTCTCCAGTTGATAAGATTTGCAACAATTCAGACTTCCTTTCCCTCGTAGACAAATTTCTTCCTAAAGTTGAAGGAGCCTCTGATCTGAGTGTTGGCTGTCACCTTGCAGTATTCCTCAAAGTTGGGGTGGGTGAAGTTGTGTCGGTTCGGCCGTGATTTGGACACAGTCTTCTTGGGGATTGGAATGGATGGCTTGAAACCCATCTGCGAACCATCGTAGTTGGTGAACAGTTGCTCGCCAGATCTGGGGGTAAAAAGTTAGTGTTAGAGAGTAATTAAGCAGTTTCCACATAGGTGGGAAACGAATCATCATAAACCAGGTGTGATAAGAATGTGTGATACTGAGATATATTTCTGTTGTCACCCATAAAGGTGTTGCATACTTTCTTTGCTGCATTTTTGCTGTAGGCGCGCAGTGTTTATTTTATACTGAACCGTGAGGGAACGGCCTAATTAAATTAACAAAATTTACTTTGTAGTCGGTGCATTGCCATATATGATATTTTGTTCCTCTTTTGACTGCATGCAAAGTTAAGCCTAGTTCACACAAGGACACGACAATATTGTATTGCCCAGAGCTTGACCTATTGTCCTAGTGTAAACAGAAGTTTGGAGGACAGGACAATGAACAAAAGAAAGACGGGCAGGCTATCTCCACAGGACAATGTCTTCCCCACAATCGCGCCCGGCCGCATTGTCAGCGTGTAAACACTCATGGACAGGGCAATATAACAATAGCCAGTTGCTCCACGCACAGGTATTTTGGGTCTCGTATTTCAGCTTAAAAATGTTGCTCAAATGGAACCCGGAAGAAATTACTAAATTGATAACATATGTGAAGCTTGTCACTAAAATGCTATTGTTATTTGCAGTTTGACCCGAGCAGGTGCTTTCTCTCATTACTGTATTTTCGCGTCGAATTCCATCGAAACGAGATTTAGTAGCAATTCAAAGTGCTCTGGTCACATTCTCATGCACATTTTATACCCCTGAGGATCTTCCACTTCTAATTCTTGGATCATTGCAGACAATCCTAGTGAAGATCTGCGCCCCATCCAATTCCTAATCCACAGCTGAAATGCTGACCATTAGAACCGTCCATGAATGCAGGTAAATGGCGGATATTACCGTTAATTTGTACCCGTAGGAGCATAGTGCTTGTCGTAAAATACTTGTGACGATATTAATGTTTACTTTTATAAGGGACAGACATTATTAAACTACCAAGTTCTGTTCAATTCAAAAGAGCCAAAAAGAGCGTGATGCATTTAACGACAGAGAAATGCATTAACTGAAATAATTAGAAAATTGTTAAGGTTTTTGTAATAACATGAGAATACCTTCAATGTTTGAAGGCATAAACTGATAAGAGAATGATTTTTCTTTTTTTGTATGAATACGAAAATTTAAAGACAGCTGAAAATTTCATTTTGGGCTGCAAAAAATCTTCAATTGGGCCGCAGGTTAGGCATGCCTGATATACTGTCTACATTAGATTTCGAAAAACTGTGTAAAGCCCTGGCAACACCCCAGACTTCAGCCAGTAAAAAACATATATGAAAATAACTCCTACTACCATCATCATCTGATTTATTTTATTTACCCTCATGAAGAACAAATATTAGAAAAAATTCCTTGCTCTTGTTTTTTTTTTTTTTTTACACGGGCTCCACACAGGAGGCCCTGAGGAAAATAATTTCCCTCAGGACCTATGTCATCTTTGGGGATGCTGTGTGGAGGTTTTTTTTAAGGAAAGGAAAGGAGAGTTCTGAGAAGGAAAAGGGTTTAAGGTCTGGGTAGGAATCTGGGGTTCAGTGTGTCCTGGTCATCCGCCTCCAAGACCTAGATAAACCTCACCCCATGAACCCGGGCATCCCTGCTAAATCACCAAACGTAGCCAACCACTTGGGGTGACCCATAGCAGAGATGTTGGTTATCCAATAAAGGTTCCCGGGACGTAGGTACCCATTCCTGCTTCCCAAATTGAAAATTATGTGTAAATATGTGCACAATATAATACAAAATTTGACAGCATTGACATTTTTAGTAATAACTTAAAGAAATATCGATATGAAGTAACGCGTAAGATCGATTATTAATATGAGAGTATGGAATGTATTGGAAGCATCTCCTATCCTTTTCCTATATTCCTCTACCTCTCCCCTTCCTATAACCCAAAATTAATTATAAGATACTAAAACTTCATTTCCAATGTACTTTAGCACAAGAAATTTCTGTAGCTTGACTTCAGCTCACTTGTATATTATGTAAAAGCTGTTTGTTTCTTACAAATAAATAAATAATAAAAGGAAGATGTTGCTTGAGTGGTCAGTGGCTGAGTTGGCATCGCGTTTGGGTCATACGTTCTCCATCACGACACAAGCAACATTTTCCGCTTACTGTGGTGGTAGTAGGAGATTTTCAAACATAGTTGGGTTATTTGTAACCCGGGAATGTTTGTCTTTCTTTAAAAAAAAATGATGGAGGACTTAGATAGGAGAGGAATTGATCCCACCATGCCGGGGTTGGGGAACACGTAGCATTTGTCCACTCGGCAACTGTATTTTGTCATGATGAATCTGGGTTAAACACCACTAAGTTAACTTACAATTTGCTGATCTCAACGGGAAGGCTCCCCTCCCCCGTGGTGGGTATGCCGTTCATGATGTGCAGGGAGAGCTGCCTCACAGTGGGGTGGAAGTGTCTCCGCAGCACCGACAGTTCGTAGAGGGCAGTGCCGGCCGCGTTGCAGTACTCTGGTTCCATCAGCATGGGGTCGTAGGTGCCGGAACCCAGCTCTTGGTCCAGCTCCAGGAGTATCTCGGCCGGTTTTGTTTGCTACACAAGTTAAAAATCATAATTCTTCTTTCTAACAGAAACTTCTTTACGAAACTTATGACCAGCGGCCCTAATATGAAAGCCAACATCCACATGATAAAAGTATTTTATAAACGTAATATATTTAAACAATTTAAAACTTTTTTCCACTTAATTTATTTCTGACCATAACTGTAACCTATTTGAGACAAGCGTCATGTATATGTCGCAGGCCAATCGTAAAATCAGGCAGACAATGATGTGCTCCAGGCACATCACAATCTGCCGCCAGGCACTTCACGATGTAGCTAGGCGCACCATGATCTGCCTGATTTTGCGATCGGCTTACGACACATACACCACGCATATTACGTTATTTTAATTTTTTAGATAACGAAATGTTTGATGGTTGGATTTGATTTGTTATCTTTGAACTGTTTATATTACATCTACATCATTGAATATTTTTCTAATATATTCTTCTATATTCAATTAAAATGAGATTTATAAATCGCGAAAAATCTGCCCGTCAACGGGTATTGCAAATTCTTTAACGACATTGTCCTAAAAAGGTTAAGGACATACTGGGTACCAGTCTTCATATATTATTATAATGGAATTCCACTACAAATTGTCAGTATCAAAAATAGAAATATTTTATCAATATTAACAATATTAGTCGACATTCTCGGGAGTAATGATTATCTTCAAAATTTATCTTGATAATTTTATTTCCTTTTTGTTTCATTCATTGCTTTGTAATTACGTAATTTGAGGATTTTTCGACCACCACGTCAGGCACATGCCCGTGTGTGGTAATCGATTTTATATACAGTGCATAAAAAATATAAAATAATGTAAAAGAATATTAAAAAAAACTATAAAAGAATACAAAATGACACAAAATAAAAGAATATAAAGGAATGTAAATTAATATAAAATAATATGAAAGAGTATAGTAGAACATTATTAAATTATTGTTAGTATACAGAGTCCGTTTCCCCCCGCACCCCCTCCGAGATAAGTTTATCAAAATGTCAAAAAAACAAAAATTTGGTGCAGAAATCACTTTGCACAGACTACTTTATGCTGACTAATCCTCATGCAAAAAATTGTTAACATGTCATTTACACAATGTTAAAGTTCTAAAAAGAGTAAATAAATAGATCTGAAATTGGGGAAACAGAGTTTCGATAGTTATTTGTGATATCACGGATAGTGGCCAATGACTTTTGGTCAAAAAATAATCAGCAAATACCTAAAATAATCAACAAAGTCAAGTTTTGTAAAAGAAATATGTCATTTTGATGTCTATAATGATAGATTAAATGCTGCCACCATAAGGATTTTTTTCCCGACATTGATTAATATATCGATCGTTGCTCGAACCTTCGAATTGTAAAATAAAATTATTTCAGAAAGTATTGTGAAGTATCAATAAATCATAATATGTATTGTGCTTTTTACCTGCATGACTGTTTTGATAATTCCCAAGCAGCCAAGGGCGCCATTGTGCAGAACTTGTGTGCCGAGCATGGCCACACGCTTGAGGAATGCCAGGAGTATTTGTAGGGAAACCTTCTTTCTCCTCTTGATCAACACACTGGTCATGGCCCTCAAAATAATCATTAGATCCGCATGATTTTTACCTAAAACCAATAAAAAAATATAAAAATCTTATAATATTATCAAACGTATTAATTTCAGTTGTTTGAGCTGTGCTTTAGTTAATCCTGCGTGAAATTATGTGAAGAATTCAGACAAGCGATAAAGTACCTACCTATAGTATAATTTTATATTATTTAAAAAATTGGAATTAATTTGCCAAGATTCTAGAATTCATACTATCCTGTGATTTTTCCACGGGTCTTTTTTTTACAATAGCTACACACAGGAGGCCCTGAGGGAAAAATTCACAGAGCCTATGTCGTCTTTTGGGATGCTGCGTGGAGGGTCTTTTAGGGAAAGGAAGGAGAGGAAGTTCTGGGAAGGAACAAGGTATGAGGGGTAGGTAGGAATACGAAGGTCAATGTGTCCAGGAGTGACGGACGTATTAGAAAATATATGTCTATGAATTATTATATGAATCCATTACTCTCACTGTGGTGCAAGGCGATGGGTTAAGAGTCCGGCTGGAGAGGTCTAGGTTAGCTCTCCTTCAACTAATCTCTCCCGATCTAGCTCGCCACACAGTAGGTGGGCGAACCCCTGTTAAGTTACCGAACAAAGTGAACCACTTTTGGTGAACTGTGGCAGAGGTCCAATAAATGGTTCTCGGGCTGCAGTATCCATACCCACTTTCAAAACAAAGACATAAAGATGAAGCTCATACACCATCGGCGGTGGAAACGATCAGGTTTGGAAAGTGAACACGAGTTATTCAAATCTTATCTTACTAGAATTAAACGTAATATTTCAACAGCCCACAAAAACTATATTTTAAAGGTAGAAAATAATGTGAAACACGATCCGAAGTCATTCTGGAAATATGTTTCTGACAAGAAACACGACAGAGGCCTCTTAAATCATATTATCCTAAATGATTGCACTTACAAAGGAACCGACATACCAGAAGATTTCGCAAAGTATTTTCAATCTGTATATAATCAGGAAAAAGTTGATTTTGAATCATACGTGCCGGGACAGATTGGATTAAGAAATGCTCAAATATCTCCATTGAAAACGTTAATACCGTGGATTTCGGCTTAGCAGTTAAAAAATTGAAACCAAAAACATCGTTTGGTCCTGATTTAATTCCACCCTTTGTCATTAAGGGATGTTTTGAACCACTATCTAAGCCACTTCTACATTGATTTAATCTTACAATTAAAAACGGAATTTTTCCTAAATTATGGAAGCTGTCGAAAGTCACCCCCTTACACAAAGATGGTGACAAGTGTCAAGCAACCAACTACCGTCCTATAGCGATTCTTTCCGCACCCGCCAAGTTATTAGAAATAATTATCCATAAATATGTTTACGCCAAAGTTGAACCATTCTTGATCGATCAACAACATGGATTTAGACGTGGCTGATCAACTACTACAAATTTAATGGTTTTTACAGATTACATAGCGAGAGCACTCGATAACAATGAGCAGGTTGATATGTCATACCATGACTTTGCGAAGGCTTTCGATAAGGTGGATCACTTAGTGCTCCTAAGTAGGCTTGAAGAAACTGGTTTTTCCGACAACTTACTAAAACTCTTTAGTAATTATTTGAACGAAAGGGAACAATTCGTGTCCTATGGTGAGTTTAACTCTAACATGTATCATACAAACTCTGGGGTGCCACAGGGATCCAATTTAGGACCCTTATTGTTTCTAATTTTTATTAACAATATTCAGGAAAAAATCAAATTTGTCCGTTTTTTACTTTTTGCAGATGACATTAAACTCTTTCTGAGAATAAAATCATTAGAAGACTGTCGAAAACTCCAGGAAGATATAAATTCAATTATTGACTGGAGTATCGATAATAAACTCGAATTCAACTTCCAAAAGTGTTCAATTTTGTGTTTTACAAGGTCACAAAAAACCATATACTTTAATTATAAAATGAAAGACACGTCTTTGAAACACGTGGTGACTTGCAAGGACTTAGGAATTGTGTATGACGCTCGCTTAACATTTCATGCTCACATTGAAAAGATTTGTAAATCAGCCACAAAGATGTTGGGTTTTGTCATACACAATTCTAAGGAATTGACCAACCTTACAGTTATAAGGCTGCTTTACTTTAGCTTGGTACGTAGCATTCTCGAGAGTGGATCTCAGATATGGGGGCCAGAGGACATCGTCTATGTACTAATGGTCGAGAAAATACAAAAGAAATTTTTACGATACCTCTATATGAGAGAGTTAGGTTTTTACCCATGGCTGTTTCCAACAGCATTTATCTCGGGAACGCTGGGTATCTGCAGTCTTAGTTCCAGAAGAGATGTCGCATTACTGCTGATGGCTTATAAGCTTCTAAATGGTTTTATATCGGTACCAGATACTCTGGCTGAAATAGGATTCTATGTCCCGGATAATTTCACGCGAGGTCGCCAACACAGACTTTTGATTCTTCCCAGATGCAGAACTAACTTACCAATGGTGATGCCCCTGGGAAGACTCACTAGGTTAATTAACTGCCTCGCAGGAAATGTGGATATTTTCCACATTTCCTACAACGATTTTAAGCGTGAAATAACACTTATGTTTTAACTAAATGTTTTACTTTAAATGTATTTATTATGTATCTTTTCTAGCCGCTTTTGCAATGTATTGGTTTTATGCTGTTTTTGCAAATAAATAAATAAATAAACGAAAACAAAAAAATAAATCAGTTCATCCAAGTAAAAAAAAAAAAAAAAAAAAAAAAAAAAAAAAAAAAAAAAAAAAAAAAAAAAATTAGGGTCTACACTGTTGGAATATTTGATGCTGGCAACACTGATAGTTCCGGAAGAATCTTCTTTGGTTCTTTTCTTCTGTTTGAATTTGAGTCAACTAGTAACTAGTGTAGGTATTGTTTACCTGACAATAAAATACATCTGTACCTTGCAATTGAGTCTATTTAATTACAAACTAACATACACTAGTAATTATATAATAGTGCATAATGAATCTCTCACTTTCATTTCTTTTGAGATATAAAAACTTTGTCAAAATTAGTATACAATAGGGCATGATTTACCTGCATCTATGGTCAACATATTTCTATAAAGGTGGGAATAGAATCTGGAAGGATCAATATTCAGGATGTCTCCTTGGCCAGATAATATAGTGAAAACAGTTTCCACACAGTGCAACTGTTCCCTGTAGCCCAAATCCTCATCTTCCAATAGTTTATCTAGTAAGTTTACTAAATCGGAGAAGTATTCCAAGTTCATTACATGGGCAAACCTGAAAACAATCAATACTTTTATTTTTATTCAAATCTTCTAAATCAGTTTTGTAGTTTGTCAGCAGGTACACGTAGACAACATTTAACTTGTTGAAGGCTAGGCGTATTTTGAAAAACTGTGCGGATTTTACCTTGATGCTTTTTGATCAAATATCCAAATAAAAACAAAGGAATCGCCTTTTTTGCAATTATTTTCTGTTTACCATATTATATACATCTTATTATTCATGTATATTACGTGTTAATATCGTAAGAGGTTTTTCCAGAATAGTTAACTAACTAAAAAAAAAGATTAAAAAATCTCCCATTTTGGAAATAATTGTCAAAAAATTTAATCACACAAATATAAAATGATTTTATTATTTCTACACAAATCTGAATACATACCCAACATGAAAAAACACAATTCAAAGGAGTTTGCAAATAAATAAAGAGCTTTATATGCATTTGAAAACATAAAATTTTGATTTTCGTCTTTAAGAGCGTTTAACCAGCCAGCGGACGAAAATCCACATTTCGTCGAAAGTTGTTCTTCCGATCGTGCAGGGCGGTTACAATGAGAAAGATTAATTGTTCTCCGTACCAGCTTTTTTAAATTATAACTCAATATCGAATTTATTTCAATCCAAATTAGCTTTAATTTATACCTTCATCCAAAAATGCTGAAAGGCGTGATGATAAAACTATTAAAATAGTGTACTTTTTGTAGTTATTTTTTGATTATAAGTATTTATCATTTTTCAATAATGTCTAAATTTAATAAGAATGTTAAAAAAATCTGAAATATATTAGTTTGTAAGTGCGCAAATAAATACACAAATGGACCAATTTTCGTCAAGAAACACATGTACGTACATATTTTTTAATGATTTTATTGAAACTAAAATTAAAATTCTAATACATAACTCTGCTAGATAATGTATTGATTTATTTTACTGCATGATTACATTATTTGAAATGGGTGTGGTATAATACAAAAACTTTTTTGAAAATTGAACAAATCTGCCAACGACCTATGGAATAACCTTATTATACTAAAAATTTAAAAAAATTCTAAAAATTTATTACATACGAATGCTAGATAAAAGAACAATCTTTCGAAATCCATTTATAATTTTTTGTGGAAAAGAGTCAATAGGTCTATAAACTTTTTTGAAAATGACGTATTTCCGGCTTTCTCTGGTAATGCCCTCTTAACAGTTGCACAAAATGAGTCAAGTCATAGAAAATTCATTTAAAAATATTCTAGCTAGATTAATGAAATCATCGGTTACGTCAATAATGATATTGGCGCAAGCGATTCTGACTTTGTATTTCATACATTTTCTTTATACATAAGGGTTAAAATAGCATTTAAAAAATAAATAAAAAAATTATCGTGGCTGCCAGCGGCCTTCCGGCAAAGGACAGGCTGATGTAATAATAACATGGTTAAATTAATAGAATAATATATTTGTAATTTCTAAATTGCAGTCGGAAATTTTGGTTAAATAGAAATGCACATTATAATTTTTCTGTGGTTAACTTCTAGATTCAAATATAGAGCGTGGTGGTTTCTCTTTCTAACAACGCTTAGATCATATTTCTCACCATGAGAGTAACAACTGTTCCCAAAAACGAACAAAGTAGCCTGAGGTGTTAAATGAAAAATATTGTTTGAAATCATTATTAAATTAATAGCCTACTATCTGCGTTTGGTTGAATTCCAGAACCCGACTTCCATTGCATGTCTGACGTAACGCCTTATACGCCGCGCCACAAATAACATCTGTGTTCGTGAAATTTCAAGCAAAGCTACCGTTGTAATTCGGGTTTTATTCCAAGAATCTGCCAAAAGATGTTGCAACTTCTATATTACCGACTTCCGACGTATATTACCTATACATATTATGGCGTCATTGCGTGTTTCGGTTACTTTGTCACGGTTACTTTGTCTCAGTGACTAGCTGTCACTGGATCACAGTGGACCGAGGAACTGGCTATTTTTGGAACCAGTTCCTACTCAAACTGGGTGAAGCCAAACTAAAAGGAGCGGGTTTTTAACTGCTAGTCATTATTAATGCGATAAACTATAGATTGAAGTTGTAAATGTGGGTGTTAGTGTATACAGTGAAACCCTCTTAAGAAGTTTGGTTTTTTCGGTCCCTCGGCACAAAATTGGCCCAATTTTTCCCACATAAAAGGTTTTCCTGCTTAAGAAGTTTGGTTTTTTCGGTCCCTCGGCCCAAAATTGGCCCAATTTTTCCCACATAAAAGGTTTTCCTGCTCAAGAAGTTCATTTTTTCTGATTCCTTGGAAAAATTCTTAAGAGGGTTTCACTGAATTATTGTTTTATTTATTATGGTCGAATGCTTACATTCATTATGAAAAAAAATTGGTAGAATGAAAGACAATAGTCCATTCTTTAGTAATAAAAAAAATAAATCTGGGAACAGCATACAATAGTTTTAGCAGGTTTTAGGTTGTTGTTTTCTATCAAATGACACCATTTTGTCTATCGTATTCCATTAGCTAGGCGTTTCAAAGTCTACTTACTTGGAAAGTCCTTCTAACACAGCACCAAGCAGTCTGGAATTCGGAGACCGTTTTAATATACGGAAATATATTGTGAATACTACTTTGACAATCTCTGTTAGATTCTGTTGTTTGGTTTGCTTATTTTCTTCGGCCTTTGTTTCCAACATTTCTTTTTCCAATTCATTCAATTTCTTATTTCTCTGTAACAAAAATCATACTTATTGGACATTTTTTACCTTACCTGCCATACAGGAGGCCTTGACGAAAATAATTTCCCTCAAGGCTTATGTCTTCTTTGGGGATGCTTTGTGGGGGTCTTTAGAGGAAGGAATACAACGAGGGAGGAAACAGAGGCCGGCAAATCATTCAACAGCCGAGCTAGCTGTTAAACTCAAAATCGAGTCATAGAAAAGAACTGTTCTTGTGTGACAAATGTCAACTGCGTACAAATACACCAGTGCTGAAGGGCTCAATGACGCTAGTTCCTTGGAGCATCTTCCATTGAAATATCGGTAGAACAATTTCAATTTGGGAGGCGGGTATGGGTTACGCCGCCCCGGGAACCATTTATTGGATAACCAACACCTCTGCCATAGGTCACCCCAAGTGGTTCACTACATTTGGTAACTTAGCAGGGGTGGCCGGGTACATGGGGTGAGATTTGTCCATGTCTGGCTATACCTATTGTGTGGCAGGCCGGATCAGGAGAGACTGGTTGAGGGAGACCTTTTAACCTTTCCAGCCAGACTCTCTCGACCCATCGCCTTGCACCTCAGTGAGACGGATTCATGCATCCGTCATTCCTGGAAATGTTGAACCCCAGGTTCCTACCCACTCCTTATACCTTCCCAGAACTTCTCCTCTCCTTCCTTTCCTTAAAAAGACCCTCCATACAGCATTTCCAAAGATGACATAGGCCCTGAGGGGAATTTCGTTTTCCTCAGGACCTCCTGTGTGGAACTAATGTAAAAAAAAAAACAAGGACATCATTCCCACCTGTGCTCTAAATATTATAGTCCATTTCTTGAGATAAGGGAATATAATAAATGGACTGCTCGTTTCTTCACAGAGTCAAGGGTTTTTTTTCAGGTATTTTGGGGCTCCAGAAGCGGTTGCCAAATTCAACAATGGGGAGCACTTGTGATTTGCACAGGTCCATCGAAGCCAGAGTCAATTTAGCTTCTCAGAAACTGGTCAGCAGTTGTGTTCTATTAAAATACCTGTGGGCCCTGTACAGTACGCCCAGCTTCTGAGAAGCTAAATTGACTCTGGCTTCGATGGAGCCCCCATACCTAAGTTGATCAGAGTTACAAGGTTGGGAAGATTGCTTCTTCTATTTGAAAGCTGTATTTAATGTTTAAGCCTCAACAAAAGGCGAGCTACAGTATGCTGATAACAATTAGTATTAATAAATATTTAATTAGTATCTTACTTTTCTTTCTTTTTTTGACATGCTAATGAGTCTTTGCTTATGTGACAGTTGCTTCTTCTGTTTCATTTCTAGCTTCTTTTCATCATCCAAATTGATATCCTTTATCCTCAAAGATAGGAGACAATTTAATACTTCACAGTGGACATCATTTGATTGATTTTTTACAAGCTGATTAATTTTTCTAACAAGCTGAAAAAACATTAACAAATATAATACACATACTTAAAAAAATAAAAATTACGTAAATACCTAGTAAGAATCCAACTGCTTCCAGGAGTCAGTGAGACTATGGCATGCCCAATTGGGGTTTGTTGTGAGGCTGAAGGTAAGTTGGGAGGGGAAGGAAATGGGAAAGAGGAAGGTGGGGAAATACCTGGCTATTTAGATCTAGTCACCAAACATGGCTAAAGCTATTTCAAGCAAAATTTCAATTCTGAATGGTGGTCTTACACCAGAGCGATACTGAGAGTATCTTCCACTCTGGAACGTGCCGCAAATATATCAAATAAAATTTACTTGTGCACATCGGGATTTGAACCAGCAACGAGAGAACTTTGCCCTTCGAATATGAGGGCCGTCGAAGTTTGTGTTTACATGTTTAATTATATAGTCGCTAATAAATTAACTTTTTAATTTTTTTATATTGCCTAGATAAAAAATATTACCATCAAAGATATAAGTCCTTTCTTATCTCCCTTGAATATAGTTTTGAAGCACTCATTCACAATCAGCCTGATGGTGGGGTGTTTGTTATTCAGGTAGGGAACCAGCATGTGGCCGATGTTGGAAGAGTAATTGAAGTATGAATGAGACACGAGTAGATCACACAGGCACGTGATGGCAATGTGTCCCAGTTTTATTCTACCAGCGTCAATTTTTCTCGCATCGCCTTTTTTTGTCACAAGAATGGAAGCCATCTTTTCGAGTCTAGTCAAATATCGTTTGTACTGCGCTAGTAAAGCTTCCTCATATTTGTGGAGCATAAATGTTTCTTTCTTCACTGAAAACACATACATACAATAAATTAGTTTTTTTTTTAACAGTAAATAAGTAAAAATTATATATCTTTAAAAATTATCTTGTGCTTTGGATACTCACATTTTGTTTCTCCGAAATCTTGTTGGCTGATCTGATAGTCTGGTAAAATATCTTTAAAAACCTCTAGTAAAGATATGGCAGCCAGCTTCCTTACAGTCAAAAGATTTTCATTGCCACCTTTGGTTTTTTCATCTAAGAAATTGAGAAGTCCAAAAAAGTTGTCCATCTATAAATGGAAAACAAATACTAATTAACTAAGCAAACATAAACCAGTAGCAACATCCTAGAGTCGGATCTAGAAAGTCATCCTAGAGTCAGATCTAGAATTGAACTGGCTGCTTGGAAGGAGATTGGGGCACGATGAGAAGACTCAGAAATTGGAGAAGAATGGTTAAACTGGGATTTAGTTCAGAGGTAAGGAAGCTAAGCCAATACCAAAATAATAAACAAATGTTTGTTCTTTCATGGGTGACAATATTATACCTTATTTTCTGGGTTTTCCAAAATACCAGAGCAGAGAACTCCAATCTTGAATTTCTTGTGCTGAAGTTCTTCATGGCGGGCAATAAATATCTCTGATGTGGAAAGTGGTTTCGAGGTGTTTATCAGTGGGACCTCTTTCTTTGTCATTACTTCTTCGTCAGAATCAACCTTTTCTTCAGTCAACTCTTCCATTTCCTCCTCCTCTGGGAACTCCTGAGGAACATATTGCCTTTCTGCAAAACCAAAACAAGATTCAATAATTCATTACTCCAATGTTAAACAGAGTTGCTTTCAATAGGATTTAATTGCAAAAATGGACACAATGCCTAGGCATATGAATATTAGTAGACCAGAAGATAAAGGTGAGGGGTAGACAACAACTACAGCGGGGCGCAGAGCGGGAAGATGATTTTGGAGATATGTGATTCGTCGATAACTCAATATGACAGTATACAGGCATCTCGCATTATAATATCACCATTTAGTTCTTAAAAGTAAACTCTGCTTTTGAATGAATAGACCTTTTTACATGGGAGCGCGAATTACTCGCTGCATATTGAACAAATTTGCAAAGTCTAAATACAGCAAAGTAAAGTTCGTTTATTTTCAGTCTCCAATATTTTGTTGCCGTATTTAGTTAGGACACTTTTACAAATGTTTCGTACTTACCCCGTAAACATCAACAAGCACAAGCCATGTATCTTGAGTGATAGTATATATTTAGACGTTTTCAAAACACAAATTATGTTTTTTGCGGTGTTATTTCATAAAATGCACCGATGCTGGCTCGCAGAAGAATGATGACGTCACATTTTTTAGAATCACGCGAAGCCATACTCAATCACAGCTGGTTCCAAGGAACCGGTATGGGAAGGGGGAAATAATACGCTTTTATCACTTAGGGCAGGTCTACTAATATTCATATGTCTATGACATAATGTAGTGAAAACAATATAAACAACTGTAGTATTATTCACCTTCTGCATCAACTTCCCGACTTTGAAAACCGTGTTTGGTTTTGATGGGAAGCAACTGTTTCTTCTTTTTGCTATTTACCACGACGGGTCTGTCGGTCAACTCGTAATCTACTTCTAGATCCTCCTCATCACCTGCTTTCCTTTTCTGCCCAGACTTCCTCCTAAAACAAATTATCTTTTTTGAATTTCAGTTAGTACTTAACAGTCTTAACACACACTCCCTAAAATGTTAAAAAAAATATGGCTTCAAGCCTTTCATTGCTTACACAGAATATTTACCAAATATCAGAGAAATACATAATTTCGAAATAAAATATGAATTTGGTAATTGTTCGGAACAATTACCAAATTCACAATAACGTCAACGGTTAATACGCACTTTTTTTTGATAAAACTTTTAGATTCTTCTTAATTACCATAAAAGACAACTATTTGCATTAGGGGGAGGTTGAAAATGTTACATTTTTAATTTTATTTATGTAAATTGAAAATTTGCTTTCACACTGTCAAATCACTCTGTTTGCAGTTCGGAACAAACGTCAACAGTTAATACGCACTTTTTTTTGATAAAACTTTTAAAATTAAGATAATATACACAAGCCCGCTACACAAACCTTGCTTTGCCAGACAAACCATTCAAAAACGTAGGCTGAAAGTAAAGATAACATACACAATCCCGTTACATAACCGTTGACGTTTGTTCCGAATATTTACCATGAATTTCTTCATGTTTTTAAAAAAAAAATTATCGCTTGGAAACATTTAATTTCGAACTTATCCCTAAATTGGATCATGAGTTAATTAAAAAAAAAATTCACTATCCGCCACTTGTCCATTTTAATTTTTAAAATGGTTGAATAATTCCTTCATAGATTCATTTATATACATTGACTGGAAAACTCTCATGGTATGAAAATGGTGTAGCAAGAAAAATAATAAACATAAATATCTTTGGTAAATTTTATAAAAAAAAACCTTTTAGAATCAGTAGGTTTGCCAAAATTTTTAGATGTAGTGTCTCCTGTTTTCATGAGATAATCCAAGTCATCATCTTCCATCATGTCCATCATATCGGATCCCTGAAGCGACTCATCATCGCTGTACTCCTGGGAGTTACCTCCCGCAGCCTTGACGGGCTGGCGGTTAATGATCTTCTTCTTCCTATGCCTCTGTGTCTTGATCTTTCCTTGCTTCTTCAGTTTTGTGATGACATGGTTGCTGTGCTTCAGCTTGCTTACCTTCATTTTAGCCTTTTTCTGAAATAGGTAACAAAATAATCAATATAATTATAAAACTATAATCCGATGAATTAATGTTGCTGTACAGTACAATACCTATATATACAAATACGAAGGACGACAATCGAATAAAACTCGAATGAAAACATTGCAAGGTCAAGATTGAGAGTAACCCTAGTTTTAACTCCAGCATAACCCAAGTGATACAAATATGTAAAAGCATAACTTACCACCATTTTGATATATTTTTATTAGAAACCCGGGGTATTTAAGAATAATTATCAAGAGACACGTGTGAAAAACAGAACAAAATACTACGACCAAAAGTTAGGTTATGACAGAAGTGGACAGAACGGACAGAAGTTTCCATAGCTACAGACAACTACATGTGTATTTTGACAGCTGCAAATTTTTTAAATTAATTATCGGCTGTCAGCAGCACCAAAGCCGGCTGCTTTCAAAAGTGTAGATGCTCCATTTGTAAAAGTAGGTACAGCCGCCAGCCGGGAATGTTTTCATATGGTTTTCATATTTTCTATGGTCGCTTGAATTTGACATTTCTCATTTCGGTGTAGTGAAATAAATTTCTAGTTTATTTTTTATTTACGTTTGAGTCGAAGTCCCCGAAGCAAAATAACAGTAAAAGACGACTCTGCTCCGAAAATGTTTGTTGTTTTGTAATTTAACATGCTTATCACAAAGGAAACGTATTCGGAATTTATCTTTGACAGCCTAGTTACTTAACTACATTTTCGAATACTCTATTCTCCTATTGGAATACCTTTAATATTTTTTGATATATAAATACATTTTTTGAACTATGTCCGCCCTACAGAGAACGATGATTAAATCTAAACTCCCTCCACGACCTCCTAAACCTATTGCTACTTTAAAGTAAGTACCGATAATGTCTTTTACATTAAGTTATAGGGGAGATAGAATAGGGACTGAAATATTCAAGCATACTTCACCCCTTTAACAAAATCTCTCTATATAAGTGGAATACCAGTTAACTATCTCACGAAAAGCAAACTTTTTAATCCGTTTTTGACAATTCAATTTATCTGAACCATAATTTTCAATCCATATCTAAATTGTATCTTTTCTGTAGGCATTCTCAATCCACAACGTCCAGGAAGAAGGATTATTCTCCCGTGTCCTGGAAGGAATACTTCCACGAATTCCGTGACATAGCCGTGGACGATGAGACCTTCAGGGTGTACCTGTCTGCCCCTCCTGACCTCCCGGACAGGCCCCGGTTGGTAGTGCTCCACGGGGGAGGGTATTCAGCCCTGAGCTGGGCACTATTTTCTGTAAGACAATGTTTCTAGTAATCAATATTTACTAGAATATCATCAGTTTTTTTTTTTTTTTTACATGAGCTCCACACAGGAGGCCCTGAGGAAAATAATTTCCCTCAGGGCCTATGTCATCTTTGGGGATGCTGTGTGGAGGGTTTTTTTAAGGAAAGGAAGGAAAGGAGAGTTCTGGGAGGAAAAGGGTTTAAGGGGTGGGTAGGAATCTGGGGTTCAGTATGTCCTGGTCATCCGCTTCCAAGACCTAGACAAATCTCACCCCATGAATCCGGGTTAGTACATAAGAAACTACAAATCTCAGGAGGCACATAAATATGCAGATTCTTAGGGGTAAAAATCACAAATAGTTGTTGGAATTGTGAAAAGGATGAAGATAAACTGATTAATCTATGGTGCAAATGTCTTGCCTTGATGGTTACAAGGCTCAGATACCACATTGTGGAACCAAGAGACATTGTCAAACACCCAATGACAACGGTGGTGTGTTACGTCAAAGGGAATAGCACAATTAGGTACCCTAAATGCTTACGAACGCTAAGCATGCTGTTTCCGTATCATTAATAAGAATATCCATCGGGGATAAAGAAGTTGATATCATCAAAAATACTCCTTTCAGTTGTGTGTTTGTCCGTGTAATTGTGGTTCAATGAACTCACGCATTTAAGTGTCATTTTCAAAATTGCAAAATAAATGATACAGTACGTACATATTAATGACACTGTTTATGATTTAGTTAGATTAGGGTACAATAAAATACAGACTCGGAGATTATAAGTACATATTATTACATTTAAGGTATAACTGGTATGATGGTCTAAAAGGAAAGAGTACATGCGAACTAGCCTTTTATATCCTCATACAAATGTACGACACGAATGGAGGATATAACACTACACTGTTATTCTAGTTTCTAACCTAAGTTCATTACACATTGTTTTAAAAATTGAAACTGGTGTCAAAAATTCAGACTATTCCTTGATTTTTCATAGGTCTACGCTAGTTATAATATATCTGTGGGAAGCTTTCTGTAGTATATAAGATTACACATATAGTTTCAACATCTTTCAACAGATGTCATTAGAATAGATAGCTTGATAGGGTCGGGAATCAATGTGGGCTCAGTAACAAAATACAAGTCTCTTGGTACGATACTTTATTTTACAAGTTACACAGAATATCAGTTAATCACATGACGCTTCCAAGCTGCTATCTGTCAAAATAAAAAATCAAAACAATTCAATTCGAATTCTGGCGCGTTTTGTTATTAACTCGTAGAATGCCGTTCGTGCACCGGTGTGTTTGAGATTTTACACGCGATTTTGACCCTTATGTATAAAGAAAGTGTATGAAGAACACGGTCAGAATCGCTTGCTCTATTATCGCCCTTTACCATAGAGAAAACCGCAATGCGCCTGGTCACTCCAAATAATTTATATTAATAATTTACCGGAGCGCGGGAATGTGCACAGTTCTTGCGCATGCGCGGGAAAAATTCCTTTGTCTCCGATTTTGACCTTTCTATGTACAAAATTTCTCAAGGACACTGTCAGAATCGCTGGACACGAAATGTCATTGGGTGTCATGGATGCCGCTTTTTGCGAACGCTAATTGGTGGACAACTAACCCCAACTACCCCGGCAAACAACGGGTTAAAAAAAAATGGATTCATGTAACCACCGTATGAAAGTACCCGTAACAAAGTTAGCAAGCTACAAACTACACTGCATAGCTCGACTCAAGCCATGACGGGTGCCGTTGGCGTTTTTCCAGTGACGGGGTTTTGGGTCATTCTTCATGCTCGTATCAAGCTATACGCAGGTTTTAGGTGTCTCAACCGATGTTAGTTAGTTAAGCAGTACCTTAGAAGAGTATTATCTATCGTCGTTGGTGTCTAATGCACAAACGATTATGGAAATAGGCAATGACTTGTGATAGATACTGGGCTTCGGGAGCATTCTCCCATAGTAGGGACATCTGGTCCAGTTAAATATTCATTGTAAACCTCACGATAACGTAAATAAAGCAACTTGTAATCTCGATGAACCTCGGTCTTATTTGGAGTTTTCTCAAACACATTTTAAATAATCTCAATAACTGGGATTAAAGTACATAACACTTTCTCTTATAAGACTGTTTATTTGGTACATACATTGATATTTATTTGTAAATTAATAGTGTCGTTGAATCTTCCACCTTTTTATTCCAGGTAGAAGTAACGAGTATGATACACTGTCAAGTGGTTGCAATTGATTTCCGTGGCCACGGAGACACCAAAACCATCAATAATGACGACCTAAGTGCAGAGACTCTTTCTGGGTAAGATACAATAATTTTTATTTATCTGCTACCAATTTCGACACATACGTGTTATTGAGTAGCAATCACAAGTTAACATAATAATAGCATCCCCAAGGTCACCTTTATTGACAATGTTTCCTGTTACGCTGACTCCTCCACCGGGCGGCACTCGTAAAGCGGGCGATTTTTTTAAATTCGCGTGCGAAATTACATTTCACGTAAAATAGCTATAACTTCTGAAGTATGGATCATATTTAAATAAATTTTTCTGTATCTTACGTTAAATGAAATCTTTTATTATGTCTTCTTACAAATTTTTATATTTTTGGATACAAAATTATGATATTCAAGGAAGAATTAAAACTTTTTGAAAAACTGCACTTTTCAGGTATTGTCTAATAAAATTAGTCATTCTATGCGCTTTCAACATAATATTTATATATATTTTGTAAAATATAGAAAGATTAACACTAATACATATTTTGAAAGTATGATGTAGTGGTGGGCGTTTCTGTTCTTTTTAAAAAATAAAAACGAACTGTTATTTGTAAAACGTCAACTGTTTTCCCAAACTGTTGGAAAAAAACAGGCTGTTTTTAAGGCAGTTGTATGAAAAAGCAATATGTTTCTACTCTTACTCTTTCTAGCAGTTTAGCAACTGGGGGGTGGTGTATCCAGTGTTTGTGTCTATACTGTCTATCCATAACAATAAAACCCTGACTAAGTGCCATTAAAATTTCATTATGTAAATGGGATTTTTCAAAGCGGCCGGATTAATTTTTCAGATGTACCATTATTCATTTACCAGGTTTACCCCGATACGTAATTAAGAACTCTTAGAAACTTAACAAATTTTTATTTCATTATAATAGGTAGTATAGTTAATGCTACCAAAGTTACAAAAATAAAAACAGGTTTTCAAAATATTTGTCAAAACTGCCGTCCGGGGAAACTTTGCGGTGTCTTTTATTAATTATTATATGCAGTTTACCAGATTTATGTGAACAGTAATTAAGGGGTTCTTGGAAACGTAATTTTAATATCATTCTAAATAGGCCGTATTATAGGTAGGTACTAGGTACGCATCTCTAAACATTACGAACGTTAAGTATCCTATTATATCCAGTGAGGTGGTTGGTGGTTGCAGCCGAAAAACATCTTCAATGAAAAACAGTATCTTATCCTCTCGCACTAGCGTTTTAACATTATGTGTGAGTAAGAAGAGGCACCTGTTATTTCTTATTTCTAGGAAATAGAAAAAAACATTAGCTGAACGTTTCACACTTAAGGCCCATTATGGGCAAAGAACGAGAAGGCAATCCTGTTATTTTTTCAAACGGGTTGAAATCGAATGGAACTAATGAAAAAAATATATTTATCTAACTTTACCTAAACTACTATCCTGTGTTTGATCGAGGAAAAAATGCCTTTAAAATAAATTATTTCTTGAAATGTATATACCCACTTCTACCGTATTCTAACTATTAACCTGTATTTAATTTTTATTAATTAATGCCGTTTAATTAGTTTTTAATGTTTCATTTCTTTCTATGTTTTTTTTTTTTTTTTTTAATTTTCGATCTATCATGTTGTTTATTTTTAAAATAAGTAAATGTATTTTTCTCCTTTGAAAATTTGTTAGTTTCTGTTATCAATTTGACTTTGATACTTTATACCTAATGCAGGAATCCGGAAAGAATGGAACGATGGTAAACTTATTAAATAAGATTGAAAGGAAGTCTAATAGCAATGTAATATTCAGGCAATATTTTAAACTAGCCGTTTGGTGAAGTCTGCCAGTTTGCCGTGTTTGCTCTGTTTACTTGGTAGTTTCGTTTTGTAAGTAAACAACAGATTAACAGAACACTGACAACAGACAACAGAAGGGCAAACGGAAAACAGCGAAATACCCCTGCATTTATTTAATTTCAATTTTTCAACCTGTTCTAAAAATAACAGGTTTGCTTCTCGCTCTTGCCCGTAATAAGCCTTCAGTGTGAAACGTTAAGCTAATGTTTTTTTCCAAAAATAACAGGTTTGCTTCTCGCTCTTGCCCGTAATAAGCCTTCAGTGTGAAACGTTAAGCTAATGTTTTTTTCCAAAAATAACAGGTGCCCCTAAAGCCTCTTCTTACTCACACATAATGTTAAAGTGCTAGTGCGAGAGGGTAAGATACTGTTTTTCATTGAAGAGGACGAAGAGGTACTGTTTTTCGCCTGCAACAGATCTATCTCACTCTCACATATTATTAGAACGTTAGTGCGAGAGGGTAAGATAATGTTTTTCATTTGGAGCGGTTCTGTCTCATCCACCCTCGCGCTTTTGTGATATAAGATAGAAGAGTCGACAAAACGGACAAACTCACGACTAAGTGCCATTAAAGGTATATTAAATGAATGGGATTTTAAAATATTTTTCAAAGCGGCCGAATTCATTTATCAGATTTACCATTAGTCATTTACCAGGTTTACCCCGATATGTAATTAAGAGCTCTTGGAAACATAACAAATTTTAATTTTATTATTAATAGGTAGTAGGGTTAATGCTAATCAAATTACAATGAAATGGGTTTTTAAAATATTTGTCAAAGCTGCCGTCCGGGAAAACTTTGCGTAGTCATTTATTAATTATTATTATATGCAGTTTACCAGATTTAGCCGAACATGTAGGTAATTAAGGGCTTCTTGGACACATTATTTTAATATCAATCTTAATAGGCCGTATTATCTATAGGTAGGTACGGGGTACGCATTCCTAAGCATTACGACCGTTAAGTATCCAGTGAGGGGGTTTTTCCGGTCAATGACTTAATATTAATTCCCATCAAGGGCGCTGTGTAAACTGATTAGCTTACGCCGCGCCGTTTCGCGACAGGGGTAGACAGAGAAGATTGATCGCCATATACCTCTCTCGGAACTCGGAACACTACTTGCTTCATTCGCATTCATACATCGTCGCATACATACAATTCTGTTTTTCAGACACATGCCATGACCCGACTCAAGAATTTGATTAACTTTATGATGTCATGTCTTTCCCGGACACCCCTTACTTTATCCACCATTATTTTCCGCTTCATATTATTCTTAACTTGGGAGATGGGTATGGGTACCGCCACCCCAGGAACCACTTATTGGATAACCAAAACCTCTGCCATAAGTCACCCCACGTGGTTCGCTTCGTTTGGTGACTTAGCAGGGGTGCATGGGTTCATGAGGTGAGGTATATCCGGATGTTAGCGGCAGATGCGTCTGCCAGCAACTGCGTGGCAGGCCAGATCGGGAGGGACTGGTAAAGGAAGACTTTTTTGACACCTCCCACAGGACTATCTTGGAACATCGCCTTGCACCGCACCGCAGTAAGATTCAAATATCCGTCATTTTCGGACACACTGATCTGTAGATTCCTATCCACCTATCATACCCTTTTCCTTCCCAGTACTTCCTTTCCTAAAATGACCCTCCATACAGCAAAGATGAACTAATGTAAAAAAATCTCCTTGCACTCCTTTCTCGTTCATCCGTTTTACATTTCCATTTTTTTTTAAATTTATTTTTAAATCATCAAGTGACAAATCTCTCAAAATTACTGAATTTGATTCTTCTGTTCTTTATAAATAGAAATGCTTTATTTGGGCCTTGCAATTTTTACCTCATGTGGGCTGTGCAAACTTTGTAGTATAGTGAAATAAGTCCGGTTTTGCCAGATGCTATTTTTACCATGTTTTCATAGTTTTTGGGTTAATTACCCCTCCATGAACTTTTAGCAGTCCCCGAAAACATGTATTTCGGAGTAAAATAAAAAAATTTCAGCATCCCGAATTCAGGAATATAGTTCTTAAACAGTGTTCACTCTTTATCTAATTATTGTTTATCTAAATAAACAGTATGAAAACGTCAATAAGATTAAATTATTATTAATTTGTTTAATTAGATAACTAGACTAACTATGTGAAATGTATAAAAATAAATTAGGTTATGGGAGAATTTCTTCTCCCCCATTTCATGGATCTGAAGAAACATAAAAAAGGTATTTATATTTTTATTATTTGGTTCTTAATTCATACTGAAAATGATATTCTACAAATTGAACTTAATATTGAAATTTTTTTTATTTTTATTTATTTATTGAAACATAAGAAATACATGAAAAACATAAGCTGCATATCTCACTAGGGCATTCCTGTATCGAGATATGCAGTATATAATTTTTATTTATTTATATTTCTGTCCTGATTGTGAAAGGAAGATTATACATATAGTTTGTTTAAAATATAGTTTAAAATAAATATCTACAAATTAAACTTAATAACGATAAAAAAATATATACTTTTTATTTATTTACATTTCTGTCCTGACAGTCAAAGGAAAATTATATATATAGTTTGTTTAAAATATAGTTTAAAAAAACTTAAAAAGGTACTTCTTATAAAAATAAAATTCTCTTCTCAATAAAAAGTTTATGAAACACAAGCTTAATCATCCTTCAAAACACAGTAAAACATGATTTTTTCTACCCCTGAAACATATTTTTTTATTATTTTTGGAATACGGAATCACTGGATAAGTCTATTGGATAAGGATAAGCACAATTTGGGAGGCGGGAATGGGTACCGCCACCCCGGGTACCTTAACTGGATAACCAACACCTCTGCCATAGGTCACCCCAAGTGGTTCACTACGTTTGGTGATTTAGCAGGGGTGCCCGGGTTCATAGGGTGAGGTTTGTCTAGGTCTTGGAGGCGGATGACCAGGACACACTGAACCCCAGATTCCTACCCACCCCTTAAACCCTTTTCCTTCCCGGAACTCTCCTCTCCTCCCTTTCCTTAAAAAACTCTCCACACAGCATCCCCAAAGATGACATAGGCCCTGAGGGAAATTATTTTCCTCAGGGCCTCCTGTGTGGAGTTCATGTAAACATAAAAATAAAATTGCAAGCGAAACACAGTATTTCTTCAATGAAAAACAGTATCTTTCCCTCTCGCACTAGCGCTTTAACATTATATGTGAGTAAGAAGAGGCACCTGTTATTTCTAGGAAATGGGAAAAAACATTAGCTTAACGTTTCACACTTAAGGCCCATTACGGCAAAGAGCGAGAAGGCAATCCTGTTATTTTCAAACGGGTTGAAATTGAAATCAAATAAATAGAGAGGGCTCTTTTCCGTTTTCATTCAGTTGTTTATTTAAAACGAGACGAACAAGTGATAAGAAAACGGCCAGACTTTCTCAAACTGCTCGCGTCGTGTTAAAAGTTTTAACAGTTATTTTTCTTTTATTTTGTGTTAACCACGATAAAATTAAGTTATCAGTTCAGTGAGTTGCATAAAGTTTTTGTGTGTTTTTTTAAGAACTATTAAAGTTATAAAAATGGCAAATAGGCAGAAGAGTGATGTATGGAACTACTTTAACAAGGCTGATAATTACATGGCCGTTTGCATAATTTGCAAACAAACCCTATCGTACAAATCGACAATCACAAATTTGAAGGGACATTTGCAAAGAAAGCACATATCCATTCATCTGGAGATGACATCTAATAATGTCCGGGAGCCAACACAGGAAATACAACGTCAGCCTGAACGTTCAGGCCCTGAACTTCAGCAACCAAGTTGCTCTTCCCAAGAGCCAGGCTGTTCCAGAAAAGAGACAGGCAGTATTGTTTCTCTGCAAACGATACCAAACAAAAGGCAAAAAACGCTAAGCTCCTTTGTTTCAAAGAAAATTACTCCGGAACAAAAAAAAAAAATTGATAATGACTTATTGGACCTCTTTATAGTGGACTTCCAGCCATTTCGCATCGTCGAGGATAAGGGATTTCGCAAGTACAGCAAATGGATACCTGGGTACGATCTTCCCAGTAGGAAGACAATATCTTCTGCGATGATACCAGCCTTGTATCACCAATGTTTGTCATCAATTAAAGATATTGTTTCTGCTAAAGCTACGAGCATTTGTGTTACAACTGACATGTGGACATCGAGGACCACGGAAAGTTACATCGCCATCACCGGGCATTACATCGACAGCGAATTTAACTTCAAGACGGTTTTATTACAATGTTCCAGTTTTTCTGGAAGCCACACCGCTGTTCGATTGGCCGAAGAAATTAAAAACGTTCTGACGGCATGGAAATTGTTCGATGTGGTGAATTTCTCCGTGTCGGATAATGCAAGCAACGTCACTAACGCCTTAGAAGATATTTTGCAGTGGAAGCACTTTGGTTGCTTTGCACATAAATTAAATTTAATAGTTCAAAATGCCCTCAAAAGTTTTGAAAACACAATCGAAAAAATTAAAACTATCGTCGGACACTTTAAAAGAAGTACACTGTCGTCTGAGAAGCTATTGAAATACCAGACATCGCAAGGCGTCCAGGATCCCAAACGACTTATTCAGGAAGTTCCAACGAGATGGAATTCGGTCTTTTATATGCTTCGTAGATTTATCGAACTTGAAGAAGCCGTGAAAGCAACAATGGCATTAATCAATAAAGATTTGCCTGCAATCTCAGGTTCCGAATGGCAAGCCTGTAAAGAGCTTTGCAAAGTTTTAGAACCGTTTGAAGATATGACGGCTTCGATGAGTGGTGAGCAATACATGACGGGAAGCTCTGTCATCGTAATTACAAGGTGCTTGCAGGGTGTTTGTTCTAAATTTACAAGCTCCGATGATTTCTGCGACCTGGTCAAAAGCATTATAATTCAGCTACAAAGTGGTTTGAAAGATAGATTCAGGAATATTGAATTTAGCACCACATTTGCTTTGTGCACATTTTTAGACCCTAGATATAAGTTACATGTTTTTTCGGATATTACGGCTGCCAATAAAATTAAATCCAATGTTAGAGATTTGGTAGCAGCAAATATTAGAAAAAACAGTGAAGTGCGTCCCAGTACATCGACATCAGCATCTACATCTACGGCCGCGACATCAAAATCTACGTCAAATAAAATTACGGCGTGGAGTATTTTTGATGAAATTTTGGCAGAAAAATGCGTACAAGGTAAAAGTACACCGCTATCACAAGCAATTAAAGAAATTGATATGTATATATTAGACGACATGTTGTCTCTCAAGAATGATGCGGGTGAAATGAATTGCCCTCTGGATTGGTGGAAAAGACACCAACATGTCTACCCAAATCTTGCAGAGATCGTGAAACTTAAGTGCAACATTGTAGGAACTTCGGTTCCATGTGAGAGGCTGTTTTCAAAGGCAGGGATTTTAATAAGTGATAGGAGGTCTCGACTTAAATCAAAAAAAGTAGAAATGCTTATGTTCTTAAATGTTAACAGAAATTAAAAAAAAATCGTTTTTATAGTCGCCGCCGCATCTCGATTTCTTACATATCTCCCTTAAACATTTGAAGTTTTTAAGCTTTAAAAAAAATAAATGTTATTTTTTAAGATAATATCTAGACGTTCCCCATGCCGAAACGCAAATTATATGAAATTTGCTCGATAGAAAAAAAAATTGCAAAGTATGCTCCGAAAATTATTATAAACACGTTAATTTCGCTTATTTTGATTTCATTTTATGTATGAAAAAAAAATCACAGTGTTTCTTTGAATATTATTTTAGAATGTCCTCCCGAGATTTTTGCTCTATTTTAAACGAGTCATGTTTTATTAATTTTTTTCACAATTTTGCTTCAATTTTATCGTTTTAAATATTAGCACGCTCTCTCCAACATTTGTAATTGCATATTTCTCCATCTTCTTCTTTTTGAGCGGGTATACGGTATACGGCATCATAACGATTAGATATTATTTATGCGTACATTATTTCCAGAATTTAATCAATTGTACAGTCTGCATTTTGGAGAAGTTCAGCTTTGAGTCTATAACGACAACTATATATTTAATTTCTTTCAATTTTTTGTGTAAACTTTTGAATCCTCATGCTTATTTTTCTGCATATATTCATGTTGTCTTTAATTTCTTTCAATTTCTTGTGTAAACCTTTAAATCCTCGTGCGTATTTTTCTGCCTGTATTCGTCTTTAATTTCTTGTGTTAACCTTTGAATCCTCGTGCGTATTTTTCTGCCTGTATTCATGTCGTCTTTAATTTCTTTCAATTTCTTGTGTTAACCTTTGAATCCTCGTGCGTATTTTTCTGCCAATATTCATGTTGTCTTTAATTTCTTTCAATTTCTTGTGTTAACCTTTGAATCCTCGTGCGTATTTTTCTACCAATATTCATGTTGTATTTAATTTCCTTCAATTTTTTGTGTAAGCCTTTGAATCCTCTTGCGTATTTTTCTGCCAATATTCATGTTGTCTTTAATTTCTTTCAATTTCTTGTGTTAACCTTTGAATCCTCGTGCGTATTTTTCTACCAATATTCATGTTGTATTTAATTTCCTTCAATTTTTTGTGTAAGCCTTTGAATCCTCGTGCGTATTTTTCTGCCTATATTTATGTTGTCTGTTGCTTAAGTAATTTTAAAACATTTAATTTTAATTTATTTAGTTTGAGTCATTTTAATTTTCGCATAGCTTTATTTGCATTTTTTTCATTTTCTACTAGTAATGATGATGTGGTGACATAATTATTCTGAATGTTATCTGACTTTTTTATTATTAACTTTGTTGCTGATTTTGCCCAAAATTTATTTTTATTGTATAGGTAGTTTCAATTTTTTAGAAGTTCAGCTTTGAGTCTATAATGACACCCATATATTTAATTTCTTTAAATTTTTTGTGTTTTGAATCCTCGTGCGTATTTTTCTGATCATATTCATATTCATGATGTCTGTTGCTTAAATACTTTTAAAACATTTAATTTTTATTTATTTAATTTGAGCCATTTTGATTTTCGCATTGCTTTATTTGCATTTTTTTTTCATTTTCTACTAATGGCAGACTTCAGTAATGATGATGTGGTGATATAATTGTACTGAATATTATCTGACAAGTTTTTTTATTATTAAGTTTGATACTGATTTCGCCCAAAAATTATTTTATTGTATAATTTAAAATTTTTAGAGGTTCAGCTTTGAATCTATAATGACACCTATATTTTTAATTCCTTTCATTTTTTGTGTAAACCTTTGAATCCTCGTGCGTATTTTTCTGCCTATATTCATGTTGTCTGTTGCTTAAATAATTTTAAAACCTTTTATTTTAATTTATTTTGTTTGAGCCATTTTGATTTTTGCATTGCTTTATTTGCATTTTTTTTTTCATTTTCTACTAATGGCAGACTTCAGTAATGATATGTATTGATTATGTGGTGATATAATTGAAAGTTTTTTATTATTAACTTTGATACTGATTTAGCCCAAAAATTATTTTTATTCTATAATGTAAATTTTTTAGAAGTTCAGTTAAGTCTATAATGAATGACACCTACATTTTTAATTTCTTTGAATTTTTTGTGTAAACCTTTGAATCCTCGTGAGTATTTTTCTGCCTACGTTCATATTGTCTGTTGCTTACATAAGTTTAAACAATTCTAATTCTTTCATTCTCATTTTTTCAATTTTTGATAACTGTTTTTTTGATATCTGTTGTTTCAAAAGCTTTCTGAAAAATCTAAAAATACTGCAACGGTAGGTATTTTTTTATTTAAATCTTCCTTCCAGTCCTATTTTTAATTTGGGAGGCAGTTATGGGTACCGCTCCCCGGGAACCATTTATTGGATAACCAACTCCCCTGCCATAGGTCACTCCAAGTGGTTTGTTACGTTTGGTGATTTAGCAGGGATGCTTGGGTTCATGGGCCTCTGTGTTTCCTCCCTCCTACAACATGGGTCTCTTCAAGACCCGTGTTCACTCCTTCCTTTCCTCAAAAAGACCCTCGACACAGCATCTCCAAAGATGACATAGGCCCTGAGGGAAGTTATTTTCCTCAGGGCCTCCTGTGTGGAGTTAATGTAAAAAAAAATGGGGTGAGGTTTGTCTAGGTTTTGGT
The DNA here is from genome assembly GCA_917880885.1 of Limnephilus marmoratus. NCBI lineage: Eukaryota > Metazoa > Arthropoda > Insecta > Trichoptera > Limnephilidae > Limnephilus > Limnephilus marmoratus. The sequence goes on from OU862922.1 coordinate 15,107,034, forward strand.
GGCACACGCGATATTCCCACCTAGGTATTGCGTGGTGATGGAGATGATTTTTACCTCTCCAGGCAGACTCTCGACCCATCGTCTTGTACCGCAGTGGGTGGGATGGATTAATTTGCCACACCTGGATACATTGACTCCAGATTCCTATCCACCCATCGTACCTACCTGTTTTCCTTCCCAGAACTTCCTTTTCCCAAAAAGACCCTCCACATAACATCCCCAAAGATGACACAGGTCCCAAGGGATTTTTTTCTCGGGGCCTCCTGTGTGTAGGAAAGGAACTAATGTAAAAAAATATCGGTCGCAAAATTTTTTAAATTAAAGTAACAAATGTACATTGAAAATAAAACTCTTCAAAACTAAAATGTTAAAAAATGTACCTAATTTAACCTAAAATACGCTTATGTGTGTAATTAAGGAAATAAAATGGTTATAAGTTATTTCTTGAAATGTATGTACTCACTTTTACCCTATTCTAACTATTAACCTGCATTTATTTTTATTAATTAATGCCGTTTAATTAGTTTTAAATGTTTCATATTTTTCTTGTTTTTTGTACATAAATTTTGATTATCATGTTGTTTATTTTTCGAATAAAGAAATTTATTTGTTTTTTTTGAAAATTTGTTTGTTTCTATTATACAACTTGACTTTGATAAATGTGGGAATCCGGAAGGAATGGATGGTAAACGTATTTAATAAGATTGAAAGGAAGTAGGTAGGTACCTATCCTATAATAACAATTAAATATTTACTATATTCAGGCAATATTTTACACGAGCCTTTTGCCGGTGATGTCTCTGTTTGCCCGTTTGCCGTATTACTCTGTAGTCTGTTTAGTTTACTTGGTCTTGGTAGTTTCGTTCAGTCTCGTTTTGTAAGTAAACAACAGATTAACAGAACGAACACTGACAACAGACAACAGAAGGGCAAACGGAAAACAGCGAAATACCCCTGCATTTATTTAATTTCAATTTTTCAACCTGTTCTAAAAATAACAGGTTTGCTTCTCGCTCTTGCCCGTAATAAGCCTTCAGTGTGAAACGTTAAGCTAATGTTTTTTTCCAAAAATAGCAGGTTTGCTTCTCGCTCTTGCCCGTAATAAGCCTTCAGTGTGAAACGTTAAGCTAATGTTTTTTTCCAAAAATAACAGGTGCCCCTAAAGCCTCTTCTTACTCACACATAATGTTAAAGTGCTAGTGCGAGAGGGTAAGATACTGTTTTTCATTGAAGAGGTACTGTTTTTCGCCTGCAACAGATCTATCTCACTCTCACATATTATTAGAACGTTAGTGCGAGAGGGTAAGATAATGTTTTTCGTTTGGAGAGGCTCTGTCTTCTGTCTCATCCGCTCTCGCGTTTTCGTGATATAAGATAGAAGAGACAGAAGAGTCGACAAAACGGACAAACTGTTTGTGCGGATTATAGATAACAGTTTGGGCATTTTTTAACTCCAAACGTGTTGTGCAAACGTGTTTGTCGTTTTTGGACTCATCACTAGTATGATGTTGTTGGAAACAGTTCCCTTTATGAATAAAACATCACAGAATTTCAAAGAAACAATGTGTTGAGATTGCCAGTGAATGACACGGATGTGTTGGAACCGATAGCAGATGAATAAAATTAAGTTACAAATGTGCATGTGAAATAACACTCTTCAAAACTAAATTTGTAGAAATTGTTACATAGTTAATGCCCAAGAAATACAAAAATGGACAGAATGAATTAATCAAAAATTGAGGATGTTCCATAAATGCGTGGCACTATTTCATCTGCATTTCTGGTGATCTCAATGACTGAGTGGTAAAACCCGGGTGTGAAAATAAATGAGACTTAATTTGTATGGTTTATTTCACATAGAAATAAAATAAAATCATGTTTAGTATCTTTGTCTTCAGTCATTTTCTCATTGCTGAGAATAGTCTCTCCTACTCAATTTTCCTTGATGAGCAAGGCGCATCCACTGTTGGCGGTCCTGTGCTGCTGCGCCACAGACGTATCAGATGCCTGTGAGATTTGGTAACTCCAATGCTTTGTTGATCTTCCTCTGCTTCTTCTTCCTTGCAGAGCAACATGTCCTAAATATCTTTAGATTCGTTATTGGCAGATATTTTAAAGCCTTTTGTGGATGTCTCGTTCTTCCAGAATGGACACATTTTTTCATAAATTTTATTTGATTAATTTGTATTTCACAATTTTAAGTAATATACATATAGCAAATTCCGTGGCCCATTTAGCAATTAGCAGCACGTTTCAGAGTGCAAGATACTCTCAGTATCGCTCTGGTGTAAGACCACCATTCAGAAATGAAATGGCTTTTTCTCCACCTTCAGATTCTTCATCTCTTTCCCCTCCTCTCTATCTCATAACATTCCCCAATTGAGAAAGCCATAACCTCACTGGCTCCAGGGAGCAGTTGTTGAGCAAAAAATTGTGTATCTGGCTGTACATTGAATACTGAGCATTTTGCTCCAACACCACTTTTCCCAATCATTTCTGTCCAATTTCACAATCCGCTTCCTATATTTTCATTTCATTTACCTCATTTGCCTCACCCTGCAGAGGTGTGGCAATTTATTAGTTTATTCAGTTTATTAATGATTGTTTGTTACAAATTAATTTGCAGGGATATTTCCAAGGTTCTGCACCTCCTGTATCCAGAGAATCCGCCCCCGATAGTCCTGATTGGCCACTCAATGGGCGGAGCAATCGGAGTGAGAGTGGCGAGTAGCGACACCCACTTAAATATTCTCGGGCTCGCAGTCATCGATGTTGTTGAAGGTTAAATAATAAACTGACTTTTTTCACTTAACATATCTTTAGGTGTTAGTCAGATAAAGCACACATATCAAAAATCACACCTCACTGTTTGAAGATTCCAGAATTTTCTGAATTAGTATAAAAATACCCGTAGCAACGTGATAATGGTTCGGTCTCAGATAAATTAAATTAGAAAAAATTATAGACTTTATTATTCAATATAAAATAAAGAGATTAATTCCAACTATGATATTATTTTTTTTAAACTGAAAGGAGGATTAAAAACTTTCACAAGCGATTTCACATGCGCTTACGAATCGTGGAAAATGACGAATCCATCCAAACGTGATATTCGGTTGTGTCAGCCAATCACGAATGTGGAATAGGTGAATAGACGAATCCTTCGCTGAAAACATGTGGAGATAAGAAAGATAATTAATGTAAAACTCACAAAGTTTAATAATTTTTTTTCTAATTGTGGTTGGAAATTTTGATTTCATAGAGGTGTAGATTTTAATTTTTCTGTGGTTAACTTTTACATATGAATATGAAGTGTGGTGTTTTCTCTTTCTAACTCCATTTAGATCATATTTTTCACCGTGACATGTTTTTCTTTTTCACGTGACATACAATGATTTCCATGAGACATTTGAGTTGTTTCCAAAAGCGAAGAAATTAGCTTGTGGGGTTAATTGGGCGCATTGCCTGTTTCCTAGAGTTTTACAACAAAATGAACCTTATTTATATACTTATTAACCTCTCCGCAACGTAAGCAGATATAAGCGTTAAAAATAGGACAGCAGTCAAGTACAATAAGCGTGTTTATACGTCAGCGCGTGTGTTTCCATAGAAATCGTTCTAACTCCGTTATTGTTTTAGTTACATCCCTAAAACAAAAAGTAAAAGGTCGATAGTAGATCAAGCTGCACATCCCTATCAAGTTGTCTATGGAAATACATAATAGGAATCAGCTGTCAGTCGTGTAGTTGACAAAAATATTTACCCGCGCAAATTTGCTACCGGCAGCTCCTCCGCGCTCCACATTTTAAATTTTTATTAAATATTTTTATATGAAAAGATAAAAAGTGAGGTGAAAAAGTGTTTATTACACATATATACAATAGAATAAGTATTGTTGTTTACATAATCTGTGATTTTAGTACCGTTTTCACATAAAAACATCATGTTAGTCATTTTTACCTATTTTTAATGTTCGCATTCTAAATTTTAATATTTACAAATGCTAATATTTATTTGTAATATAATAATTTGAAAGCCTATTTTGTAACCTTTCTAAAACAGTTTTTACTATTCGGCTACGTTCAGAAATGTTTCATTTACAGAGCTTTAATTGTGAAGCGGTAATAACAAAAAGTTTTCGTAAAATGTCATTTTGTAAGAGACACCAAAAGCCAATATTCTCGAAAATTCGGAGGGGTTAACATTGATGTGTATATTGTTATTATTGTAGGAACTGCAATGGATTCATTATCGAGTATGCAGAGTTTTTTGAGAGGGAGACCAAATCATTTTAAAAGTATCGAACACGCCATCGAATGGTGGTACGTATTCAATTTTATTATAATAATTATTTTAACCATTGATTCCAATAATACAATATGGAGGCCACTGCCATTATATAAGTATATAACTAGTAACGCCTTTTGACCAAAATGCTTTAATTATCTTAATAAAGTATTTATTGTAAATTTAATAAAGTGTATCTGCAATTTTTTCAAGCACCAAACTTGGATAGCTTCCCGTATTATAAGTGGTCACAATTTTTATTGAGTTTATCATTTGATTTTGTTTGCAGTGTTCGCAGCGGACAAACTAGAAATATTGAATCAGCTAAAGTATCCATGCCGGGTCAAATTGTGAAGTAAGTATTTTTCAGTAATGAGTTTGGTTTATAATAATATATCTGTGCCTGTAGCTGTAGAAGAAATGTATATGTTTATTTTGTATTCTTTCTATTAAAAAAGATGTGTAAAATTGCTTTACAGTAGAACCTCGTTAATTTGAAGGTCCACGGGACACGAAAATTCTAATTTAAAATTAATAAATTCCCATGTAATTCGAAATTTTAAGAAAAAAAAATTCAGGCCACTCATTCAAATTCAGGTAGGTATTAGAAGTAACTTTGTAAAAATACAACACATTTCCATATAAATAGGAATTTTGGGGCTGATTACTATCGCGGCCGGGACATCAAATACAAGATATTCGAAGGAATTCATACAAAATGCGAAATATTTCCGTTTAAATCGTCACTTAAATGGATGACCTGTTGGGAAGATTGCTTCTTCTATTTGAATGTTATATTATATTTGTTGAATGTTATATTATATCAAGACTGAGTTGTTTGGCGGTCCGTCTCCTCTGCCTACCCCTGAGGATGGTTAGTCAGTTAGTTAGTTAGTTAGTTAGTAAATATTTTATACAAAATATATTAAACATAGCCTAGGCAAGAATCGTGGCTCCCTTATCAGGCACAAAAACTCCTCTTTTCTCATAAGGTATACATAACCAATGATGACCTAAAATATAATATTTTGTAAAATATATGTAATTTTTTTTAAATTTTTAAACCTCAACAATAGGCAAGCTAAAGGATGCTGATAATGATAACAATTATACTGGTCAGTGGTTGAGTGGGCATAGCGCTTGGGTCCCACCCGAGCGTCGCGTGTTCGATTCCTCGGCTGGCTAAGTCCTCCATCACAACACAAGCAACATTTTCGGCTTTCTGTGGTGGTAGTAGGAGATTTTCAAACATTGTTGGGTTAATCATAATCTGGGAATGTTTGTCTTTCTTTTTAAAAAAAATAAAAAATAAATAGTATTAATAAATGTTTATTGAGCCCCTGTGCCTGAGCTGGCTGCTTAGAGCTTAGAGTTAGGGGTCGTCCATTAATCACGTGATGTTTTTTAGCAACTTTTTAACCCCCCCCCCGTGGTGATATGTGGTGAGGTTTTAGACTAACCCCCCCCCCCCCAAAAAACATGTGTATTTTTTAGTACAAAGTATTTTGAAATTTTCAGAATATTATCATGAAAAATAAATACACGTGATATCTCATTATAACCCCCCCCCCTGGTGATATTTCTTGATTTTTTCCGAACCCCTCCCTCCCCCCTTTCGAGCTTCACATGATTAATGGACGACCCCTTACACCAAGCATCATAGAAATCATAGAATTCTGGATTAGAGTTACACAAGCATCATAGAATTCGTTATTGTACATACATGGAAGGCTTGTGAGTATAAATACTTCCTTGTTGCAGTGTAAAGAATGGCATGATTGCTTCCTCGGAGCTGGAGAACTATTCCGACGACTCTGACGACCCGCACTCTCTGGGTCCGCCGGCCAAGCGCCTGGCCGGGGTGGTGTTGTGCGACTCCATCAGCGAGGGGGAGGAGACGGACATGGCGGACGACACCTTCAAGATGCCCATACCCATGGACGTCAAGGAGGAGGGCAAGAAGTAACACGATGTTTATATTGATAGCTAGCTGAAGTCCGGGCTTTACGCACAATTTTTCAAAATCAGATGAAAACAGCGACCTATCTCTTGTTTTTAAGGTCGAGTGTGCAAAATTTTCTTATTCTCGGTGTAAAACTGTAGATTTGACTCACTATAAGATATCCCCAGCAAGATCTGCACAGTGAAAAACCTTACTTATATAGATATACTAGTGTTCCCGGCATGCGTTGCTACGCCACTTAATAAGAAATTGTCTTTTCCGTTTCCCCACCCCTTCCCCTTAAATCCCCAAATTTTTATTGCAGTCGGATGAATGGTTTACATCTCACATAGTAATTGTTTCTCCCTGCGTGTCCTTTCCCATTCGTCCCATTCGCCTTCGCCTCCCCTTCCTCTCCTGCATCCCCTTCCCCTCTCGCATTCCCGCCTTTCTTCTCCCCACTCCCCTCGCCCACTTTTCCCGTCCCGCGAACCCCTCTCCCGAGTTCTCCTCCCCCCTCCTGAGTTTCTCTTCCCCCTCTTGGTTCCCGTTCCCCCTCTCGAGTTACCCTCCCTCTTCCCCCTCACGCATTCCATTTATTCAGTCCCAGTACATTCAGTTTTCAAACAGCTCGAGTGCCATCTATTGCAATTTTTTTATACAAAATTCATATTATAGAAACCTTTGTGGGCATGCACACATCAAGTCCCCAAAGTTTGAATTAGATAGGTAAAATTGTTCGGAAGTCATGCGCGTATATACATTTAGGCGATTCATTTTTATTTATATACAAGATAGATAGATAGAAGATGTAATAAATAAATTAAATATTACATCTTTAGGGAGCGGGAGACAGAAATGAAAGGAGTCTTTCATTGTAGTGAGTCAGTCGTTTATTGGGCTACGTAGCGAGGTCGGTGAAGCGGTAACAAGATGTATGCAGGGTGCCGTGATGAAATGCTGCAGGCGTACGGAGGTGATGGAGATGGTGTGGTGAAGGTCAGCGAGTTGCTCGACACCATGGCGGTGGAGATGACCTATCTTCCAGGCTGTTGCTCGACGCTTTAAGTCGCGGAGATGAACGGTGAGTGGCTCGGTGAGCTGAGCCACCAGCAGGTAGTCCTGGCGAGGCGGAGCGTGTTTCCATGGCAGCGAAGCACGGTGGGGCTTCGGGGTGCCATGAAATGGTGAGCTGATCCCTGGACTGAAGGTGACGCAAGCCTTGTAAGTCGCGGGATGGAGCTGATCTCAGGAGCTGAAGACACGATGGGCCTTGTAGCTGAGCATGGTGATGGACCTCGGGAAGCTGCCCTGGATGTGTAGAGATGCCTGCAGGAGCACTTGTGCGGAGATCTGTTACATGACGAGCTGTTGACCGACGGTTAGTGTGAGACTGAACTGCAGCGGGCGAGCGATCGGCTGCTTATATAGCCGCGGCGAGTAATTACCCACACGGTAGGTAATACGCGCCACTTCGGCAGTTGACGAGAATGTTCGGCGCCGTACAGTTATTGTACGGTGCTATCTCGAGACCTTTCTAGGCGGTGGCGATATTATTATCGTCGACGGCAGCAGCAGTAGGTAGGTATGTACTCAGGTAAGTAGCTTGCCCGTATCGCGCGAATATTAGATATTTCTCGTTCGTTCTTTCTGAAGGCGAAATGATTATGATGTGTCGCCACACATCTTATAAAGAACACTCTAATATAATTGGGTCACGTCTTTTCGATCTGCATTGTTGAGGACAAAACATTGTTAGTTTCTTCATTTATTCAGAAGAACCAATACTACTTTAACCGCTACTACCTAAAAACATAGCTTTTATACTCCTAGTTAACAGTTGGTTTCCTCCAAGTTTCAACACTCTTTTTTGCTATTGAATAATTGAAAAAATATGACGTCTTATCTTATTTATTGACGTTAAATAGATATTTAATGAACCCTTAGCTCGTAATGGATATTACATTGTGGCCTGAAAATAGGTGTTCTAGGCAAATTAGAAATACTCAGAAATTGGAGAAACACGGATAGCATAAAACTCACAAAAACTCATATTTTAATAGAAGTAGTTAAAGTGACACCGCAGTAAGAAGTTTTCCAAGGGCTTGGAAAAACAAACTTCTTAAGCAGGAAACCTTATATGTGAGAAAAATTGGGTCAATTTTGGGCTGAGGGACCGAAAAAACCAAACTTCTTAAGCCACAAAACTTCTTAAGATGGAACTTCACAGGGTTTCACTGTAATCGTATAATTCCCAAAGTTTTACTGTAATGTAATTACAACGTACAGTATAAACAGCACAGGACAACCAAAAAACAACACAAACACTATAAAAATACACTAATGTTCAAATAACAACATCTGCAATTGCCCTTCTCTAGAAAAACAACAAATAAAGTATCGAGGAATTGTAATTGACCATAACCTCAGATGGACACATCATATCAAACAAATCACAAATAAACTCCTCAAAACAATACACATTTTCCTAAACACAAGAAACATATATAAAATAAAACAAATGAAAACAATATATTTTGCACTTTGTCAATCAATAATAGAATATGGAATAATTGTCTGGCGAGGAGCAACAACTCAGCTATCGATCACTTGGAAATCGCAGAAAACGATCTTAAAGGTAATACTTAAAAATATAGACTAACTGATAGAGACCAAATATTCAACAGTTGTGACGTAATAGATATGCCAATTATACGTTAAAACACTACTAAACTACATTTTTGACTAAAAAAACAAATTTCAACAATCTCAAAATATCACTAACAGACCAGTTAGACAATCGTGCAAAAATAACATAAAAACTCTGACAGTGAATACAAGCTTTGGACAAAGGCACTCATGCTATAAAAGCATTCAACAGTCTTACCCTTGAAAATAAAATAGAAGAAAACAAAAATAAATTCATACTCAAAATTTAAAAAAATGGTTTAAAGAACAAAAAAGACAATATTACCAAAATCTCATAACATAATAAGAATAAAACCAATACACGCTACACACCAAACCAAAACACATCATAAAATAATTCATTTTACCTGTGATTTTACCTTAATTATAAATTTTTATTTTTAGTTTAATTTTAGCTTACTTTTTTTTATGCAGAATTATTTTTAATGTATAATTAGAGACACTGATTCATCGCATTAACGATATATTCGCGAATATATTTAAAAAACTAAAAAAATTTCTAAAAACACCATTTATCGCTTGATAAATGGTGTTTTTAGCGATAAAAACGTTAAAACGCGAAATAGCAGCGATTTTTACAACAAAACTCAACAAATTGGTAAATGTATTAGAAGGGTCAAAATATCCATATATCCTCATTTGCTTTGGGAGGACTTGGTGTCCCTAAGCCTTTCTTTACAAAAATTGAGTGATGGTGTTTTCCCTGCAAAAACCTTAAAGGCTGTGCAGGAGGTAAAGAACCGGGTTGTCTTAACCCAAATAAAAACTCAAATAAGAGAGAGTTGTCAGAAGAGTTCTGTGAAACTGGCATCTCATATGCTGAACCGTCAAGACAACAGCACTAATCAATTTCTTGAGCACGCAGGTAAAATGTTCAATCCTGCATTTGTAGGTCAGAATGTCCAGCGATCAGACGCTATTCTTTTAGCAAGTAAAAGTTGGCTTGCTCCAACGTTTAAATCTGTTGATGACAGTAAATTCCTGGAAGGTAACAGGTATTTTCAAAGACAGCTTGTAGAGCAAGTGAGGGATGGAGTCACTGTAGACATAATTCAGCTACTCTTAGCTGTAAAAATTGTTTACAGAGAATTTGCTGAGGCAGCTCTGATAACTGTGTGGGCCCCTGTGAATAGTGTTGACGCAGAAAGATTTTTTAGTTGCTATAATCTTGTATTGACAGATCGTAGAACGAACATGACACACTCTACTGTAGAAACATGTGGCATGTTGAGTTTCAACCAACAATAAAATAAACTTGTTTCAAGTGATTTTGCCAATTTAATTGTTTTTCCCCTCTTACCGACTCCCATTCCTTGACGTTATCCTATTTAGCTATAGACGCTATGAAAACGCAAAATTAAAGCTATAAAAGCTATTTTTTCAATAATTAATGCAACATTTCTTAAAAATTAAAGCTATGAATCAGTGTCTCTATGTATAATATATAAATTTTTGTTTTGTAAAATGGAGGCCTCAGCATAGGTGAGCTACCCAGTGAGGCCGACATTGCTGAATTGTATTTGAAATGTAAGATATTATATCAAATAAAATAAATAATAATAATCAAATAATAGAAAATGATCTCACTACACGATTGTGATTAGTCACTTGTTCAAGTTTGTTACGGCACTGAATATGTGATTTATAGTTTTTATGCCACCGGTGTGGATAGGAACAGGAAGGATATCCCTAACACAGACAGAAAAACTGATTTACTTCTGATTCTAATATTTTTTTCTGCATCGATCTATCATCCTGTGGATCAATGGAGATTCAATTATGATTAACATCTACAATTTTTTTTTTTAATTCTGAAGGTTTTTTTTTTTACTAAGGTGTGTTTCGGTTTAACTTTCCCATGACAAAATTATAATATTCAAATAAAAGTTAAGTGAATAATATATTTGAGTGGTGTTTTCCAGCTATGCGTGGCGCATCGATCTGTCCAAGACGGAGAAGCACTGGTCGGGCTGGTTCAGCGGACTGTCGGCCGCCTTCCTGGCCTGCGAGCCACCCAAGATGCTGCTACTGGCCAGCATCAGCGGCCTAGACAGGGAACTGACCGTGGGGCAGATGCAAGGTACAGCTTCTCTAAATAAAGTACTTTAAACGGCAACACCAAAATCTCTGAATGGAAAAATAATATATCTTTGATATATATTTGATAGATATATATTTGACGACCTCCGTAGTCCAGTGGCTAAGACTCTTGACTCACATTCCGGAGGTCGCGGGTTCGAACCCGGCATGCGCAAATAAATTTTATTTGATTAATTTGTGTTATTTCACAATTAATTCATTTAAAATAATATATAGTATATTTGCGGCATGTTCCAGAGTGGAAGATACTATTAGTATCGCCCTGGTGTAAGACCACCATTCAGAATTGAAACGTTGCTTGAAAATGGCTTTAGCCGTGTTTAGTGACCAGATCTGAATAGCCAGGTACTTCCCAACCTTCCTCTTCCCCACCTCCTTCCCCTCCCCACTACCTTCAGCCTCACAACATACCCCAATTGGGGGTGCCATAGTCTCACTGGCTCCAGACGGGAGCAGTTGAGATTCTTGTGCGGTATTCACTGTAAAAAAAAAAAAAAAACCTCTCAATCAAGAAATCCATAGCAGATTTGCTAATAGTTCAATGCAATTTCCCTAATTTTATTGTATTTTCTACCTTCCTTCCGAACTACTAAAAGAATCGTTAGCATTCTATAAATTACCAATACTAGAAGATAGAAGAAATGTATCTAACCAAAATGACTACTTTCTAGAATATATTCATTTTCACTGTCCAGTACGAAACGCATTTCTCAAACTAACTATTCCACATTAGCGTGTATCAATTATTTCAACTTTTGAATTCAGAAACGCCCGGGGTCTCAAAAGTTGCGTCTTGCAAAGAAAATGAGAACTGCATTTAAATTTATTTTTTTAAAAATGGTTATTAGCCCGCTAAAATGCATTGAAAATCAGAAAACAAACCTAAAACCATTTTTTTTTTTAATTTTTAATAATTATTTTTTTTCAGTAATCTAAACTTTTAACGTTTGTTTATTATTAAAAAATGCGTATAACTGACAATAATGAAATAAAAGTTCAACTTTATGGATACAAGTAAGTCAACAAGAATTCTGATTTTATCCAGAAAAAGTGTTATTTTCCCCTTTTATTTTTTTAACCAACACATCACAGATGTTTAAAAAAAAATCTTTTTGGTTCTTTGTACTGCAGTTATGTAATGAAAAATAAGTTTGGTACAAAATATTAAATATGAACCCTTTGTTTTATTTTTTTTCCAAATCACGAATCCATTTTTTTTCGAAACTTCCGGCCATTTTAGCGGGCTGATTGTGAACAATAATTTTATTTATTTTTACGTTTTCGAATAGCTACAGATCATACGAAACTTTTGAGACCCCGGGCTTTTAAATATAAGGCCATTTGTTTTCTCTCTATGGAGAGCGACACACGTTATTCCACATCCCACACTCGAAAACCATTAACTTCACAAAACATTAATTTTTTTAGAAGGATGTACACAAAACACAATAACATCTTTTAAGAAGCTGATATTTTGTATTGGTCCTCATGTCAATTTACTAAATGCCTGCATTGAAATAGGGTAAATGCAGGTAACTCCATTAATGGAGGACTGAATGCCGTTGGCGCCAACAAAAAACTGTCCAAAGAAGCAAAGCTAGCAGTCCACAGTGGAGTGCTGGTACCTTCTCTGATGTAGGGCTGTGAGGCATGTAACTGGCAGAGGAAGGATGAAAGGAGACTAAATGCTGTAGAAATGAGATTCCTGAGGCGTTTGTGTGGTAAAACCATGTATGATCGTGTGAGAAATGTGGAGATCCACAAAGAATGCGAGGCTGATGTAATGTAAGCGTAATGGTAAGTTTAAGAAAGGAACCCTCAGACGGTTTGGGCATGTAGAAAGAATGAATGAAGAAAGGAGTGTAAGGAGAACATATGATGCTAATGTGAATGGTAGTGGAAGTCCAGGATGCCCGAGGAAGTCATGACACGGTCAAATAAATTAGTTACTTAATTCAGCCCATGTCAAGAGTCAGAATAATAAAAGAGTATGTATGAGATGATGTACGAATATGAATGAGGCAAAGAGTGTATACCAAGATCGAATTGTTTGGCGGTATGTCCTCTCTGTCTACACATGTGGAAAAATCCGTGATGGTTAGTTAGTTACTAGAGAAAAATGAACTCAAAAGGTTAATTAAAAATCCTTGCCCAGGGGCACTGCTGTGTGTGAGATCTTTAAGTTATTTTTCTCATTTTCATTATGTTGTCTTTATTTTGTTTATCTTTAATCATCTTGTCAACACTGTTTTATGATGTACTAGCAGACCCGGCCACACGTTGCTGTGGCTAACGAAACACAACGCCATTACCCAACCTTTAGAAAATCCACACCACCCGCTTGCCAGCTGCCTAAATTGAATATTTGAATTTCTCAGCTTTTCTCTACTATAATAAGCATGTATTATATATATATAAACCTTCATCTTGAATCACTCTATCTATTGGTGAAAACCGCATGAAAATCCATTGGGTAGTTTAAAAGATCTATGCGCACATACATTTTGAGCGACTTCATTATATACTATGTAATGATTTATTATTTTCAGTAGTGTAGTTTAATTTCAAAATCTCACATTATTGAAAAGAATATAAGAAGTGGCTTAAATTTATCTCACCAAGAGGGGGGGGAGGGGCCTAGATTGGAAGAAAAACTGCTCATGTAATAGATGACTCCAGTCCAATTTTTTTAATTTTATTTTATGAATGACCTTCTAACTTAAATAACTGCATATTTTTTTTTTAGAGTTAATTTTAATAGTTAAAATAATTGTCAAAGTTTTAATTTTTCAAGATCCCCGAAAACCACCGCATGTGTAATGAATCGTGTGACATCATCACTCCTGAAAAGTTTTTTTTTATTTTCAACAGGTATTGTCATTTTGTATGATAATTATATGGAAGAAAGATGATACTATTCGATAAGTTAAAACATTATTTAGGTGGAATTATTTATTTATTATATTTTTCAATATTATTACAGGAGAGTGGTATAGAAATTGTTTGAAATTATTATTTTTTAGCTTTTAAAATCAATACCAGCTCAAACGGAGCATCACCTGCACATTGCACAAATTGTAGGCAAATAAAATACAGTGCTGACCAGCTGATCGATGACAGCCATTTTAATTTTGAAGTTCTTAGTAAAAGTGAGTCGTTCGCGAACGAGTCGGCTCAGTGACCCGGATCTTCATGCGGATCCGTAAGACCGATCTTCAAAACTGCGGATACATTTACTTGCGGATCTTTGCGAACGAGTGAGCGGGTAGCAATTGCTACTAGGTAGCATGCTCTTTGGCTTCTAATGAGCAAGTGTGTCCGTAGCTTAATTCAGTCATTCAATTGAGCCGATTCACTTAACCGGATCTTTTCATTGAACGAGACCTAGTAAAGCGGCTCGTTCTAGGTAGCATTATGATGTAGCATATTATACAATTTTTTCGTACAGTTTAATACAGCGCTCTTGAGGCGATTTTTCGCAAAACCAGCGCTATATAAGTTGTCCAAATTTATTATTATTATTTCAATATTTTAAATAATAGACATAAACTAATAGAGATGCCTCCATTTTTGATACTGAATTATTTAGGCTTAAATATTGTTTCAATAAACACAACAACTAAATCTCTGTAAACAGTATGAAATAACGAATAACATGAAATATTGTTAATACTGATGGCTTGTGTCATACCTACATTCTGTGTGGAAGTTAATGTAAAAAAAAAATAAAGATTTTAATACAATGACTGGTGAGGCGTGACGTCAGCACTAACCAATCAATAATACCAACTTTACAGTGTGTTTTGACGAGACATTTAAAAATGCACCTTTTAATATTTTTTTAAGAACTCTGCGTTTAATATTATGAAATAAGTCTTATATATTCAGAATCACCGTTTATTGGTCTATATAAACATATTTTTTTAAAGCCATAATATTTTTCACTGGAGTTCCTTATTAATGTATGCCCCCTTAGGGGTTTTATTTGGAAAGATGGTTATAAGGAATTGTATGTGCATTCGGAAAATAAAAAAATCAAACTCAAGATAAAAACTATTTGGTTGTTCCTGAAAAAAACTGGTGTTTATAAATCTGTTAACTGGCAAAGAATATAATTTAATTACTTAGGAAACAAACTAGTTTTGCTAGTACATCATTATGCGAGTCTCTCAGCATGTAATTCATAAAATGTATTTATCAAATTGTAAACTGATACTAATTTATCTGTATAAATTTGTCCATTCCAGGAAAGTTCCAGATGCAGGTATTAACGCGCTGCGGCCACGCGGTGCACGAGGACTGCCCCGAGGAGGTGGCACAGGTCATCTCCTCCTTCATGCTGCGCCATCACTTCACGGAGACGGCTTCCCTGGACCCCGGCTTCAGGGTCATGCCGGCCTGCTGAACTATTACCTTTCTTTATTGCATTTATATTGCGCTCGTGAATGTTTGTTTGTGGATTCACTCGAAAACTCTCTCTTGAAATTAATTATTCTATTAAGGAATTTGGCCCGGGAATCCTCATCTCTGGAATTCTCATTTGAATTTCCGATAATCAGAAGGACTTTGAGAATAACAATTCTCAATCCCCTCTAATAATTATAATTGTCATTGTGTCTTCAACCCTCACAGTACAAATTGTTGTAAACCATACATTGCTTAATTCTTAATGTTTACTTATTTGTAAATGATGTCAGATATATTTTCGCATCTTTTGACTTTTTATAAATAGTGTAACAGATTGGGAGGAATGCAGATCCGGGCACAGTTTGGAAATTTAATAAAAAGGCACTTTCTAGATGAGAAAAGTGTGGAAAAGCTGAATAAAACAAAAATTAAGGCGCGCTCGGC
Source organism: Limnephilus marmoratus (assembly GCA_917880885.1). NCBI lineage: Eukaryota > Metazoa > Arthropoda > Insecta > Trichoptera > Limnephilidae > Limnephilus > Limnephilus marmoratus. The sequence goes on from OU862922.1 coordinate 15,122,923, forward strand.
AAAATTGCGGGAGATACAACCGTTCAAAGTATTTAAAATTTCACTTTACAAACTGATATTGACAGTTCGCCCGCGTCCGCCCGCCATTTTTTTTTATAACCTAATACGCTAAACATGGTTTGTGATACAAAAAAAGTGCCCCTTTATAGCGCCTGCTCACGTCAAGGCAAGAAAAACATCCCAGTTTTCAAGTGGTTTAGCGGCTACGCTAGGTTTGTGTAACATGGTTTGTGATTCTGGCGTACTATTAATTCTGTATTAGGTCTGGGATCCAACATACCTAAGCGGTGAAAACATGGCGAACGAACAACAAACTGTCAATATCAGTTCGCGAAGTGAATTTTTAAATACTTTGAACGGTTGTATCTCCCTCAATTTTGCCGAGCGCGCCTTAATTTATTTTTTATTCATCTTCTCCACACTTTTCTCATCTAGAAAGTGCCTTTTTATTAAATTTCCAAACTGTGCCCGGATCTGCATTTCACCCAACAGATTTTTTGGCTTTAGAGTGTTTCTGCACAAAGGAAAAACATAACATTTCCTTTCAATTTGATAGTCACTTAATATTATTTGACTTTACTGAAGTTTACTCTTTTAGAAGAATTGTTATTTTTATAGTTAACACGTATCCTTATTATACAAACTTGTTAAAAACTAACTACTTACTTAGTTCACCATAATGTTTGTCCTCTTATTGATAGGCAGAAAACATACAGCGCCACAAACCTCTGTCCTGGCAGATTCTACGCATCATATATTGTCTTCCCATGCGTATAACATTCATTACTGAATTTTGACACAATCATCGAAATAATGTCCACAAATATGTCTAAAGGCAGCACGCCACATTTTTCAAGTAAAATATTATATTGAAGTCATTGCTTTAGCTTCTATACAATCATTTAAGACTTGTTTGTTAGCTTATAGGTTCATAAAATCTACGTAAATGTAAGATTATTTTAACCCTCAGGCTATCTTTTGGGAACAACTCATATATGCCTCATAGAAATCGTTGTCTCATTGAAATGGTGAGAAATATGAAAGAGAAAAGACCACACTTTGTATTCAAATCTAAAAGTTAATCACGACATAATTCAAATGTACACGTTTATGAAACCAAAGTTTCCGACTGCAACTTGAAAATTTTTTGAGAAACTTTGGGAATTTTTTTAACATTATTTTTACATGTAACGACAAGTGAGGTGATGATAACGTTTTTAATACATTTGTCTAATAAAATATGTGTTTTTATTTTTTTTCTTTATCAGTAATTTTAGTTAGAAAAAACGTAAAGTGAGCCATTTTTAAAACTTTTTTTATGTTTGCATTCAAAATTTGTTATATTTTAAAAATTATATGTTTATTTCGAATTATAAAATTTTATCACCTTTCAAAAACAGTTTTTAGTTTTTGGATACGTTCTGAAATATTCCATTTATTTGGATTTGGATTGCAAAACAGAAATATTTTGACCTTCTGTCAAAATAAGCCCAAGGCTTGAGGGGTTAATTGTTAAATAATTTGTCATTACAATAATTAGTCAAATTACTTATAATAAAACCACTGCATACTAATTAGAAAATGAAATATATTCTTGTGATCAAAAAGTATTACTTAGGCAGGAGTTTTGTTGTTTCATTTACACCCACACAGTTTCATTTCATGTGGCACGAATGTTGCAGGTTTCATATATATATTTTCATTTTGTTCAATAATCCATTTAATATTGAACAATCTCCATTCTGTTTATTTCTGTATGCACTATTATTTACATTTATAAATTAAGTTTGTAAGATGATTAATTTGAATAATATATATACATAAAATTATGTTTGTCTTTTAAAAAATTTTGTTTCACTTATGTACACATTAGACGCTTTTATAATTACCGTGACGACTCACGGTAACAGTCCCGTGACGGCATAAACACACGTTCCTTAAGGGGTAATTTACCAAAACCGAAATAATATTTCGGGGTGGGGAAGTATGAAGTATGTTCGAACGGGGAACCGCTACGCGCTTACCGACGAAGTCAGAGCAGCGAAGAATCTAGACTAGATGGTACCCTTGAGTAAGATTTCAACATGAAACGTTTAATAAATATTGGGCATCTTTCAAATTATGTTTATTAAGTGGAATGTGTATGTTTTAGGTAAATTTAGATAGAAACATTACCTATTGCAGAAGGAGCTCATGATTTTATGACTCTTATCAGACTTTGATCAAACTTGTTGATAAAATATTCGATACAATCAACTACACTGCTAGACGGTAGGCATTAGGTTATGACTCGTAACCGACATGTTCTTCATTGACAGATGTCAAAACAATACGGTATTCAATTACGCATTATTTTCATAATATGTGACCATAATTATATCTGAATGTATTGGCAAGATAAATAAAATATCTGTCATTTTCAATTTTTATTATTATTGTTTACAAAAAGTTACATATAACAAATAATTATGTTATGTAAAAAACATAAGATCAACCTTTTTTTATATAAACGCCATCATTTATTATCATATCAGTTAGGAATACTAAAAATAATCTTTGTGTATAAAACAAAGTCGGGTGAGTTACACTATTTATAACTCGAGAACGGCTGGACCGATTTTTATGATCTATGATTTGTTGGATTTGTCTTCGCCCCGAATAGCAGAATAACTATTAAAACAACGGAAAAATCAGAAAAAAAGTAATGAAGAAAATTATTTTTTGTAATCACAACTGTAATCATTGGAACCCCATCTCTGGCAACATCACCGGCAATTTTGGCTAACGTAGTCTCCTCTTGCGCGGCTTCTGCCATGGTCTTAATCTTAGTACGGTCCCACCATTCACACGCCTTTTCACGTGATTTGCTGAACTGTCCGTTACTCATACAAGGGATCCCTGCTACGACCTTTAATTCTTTTAGGTTAGAATAGCCAGATCCAATACTTATAATTCCAGAAACCATTGAATCAGTAACATTCATACCATATTTCACATCTTTGCAGGTAAAAATACTAAATTGGTTCATGCACATATTACAAATAAACGTCAATTCTGAATTAAATCCTAATTGCTTCTCTTCAACTCTCTCCAAGTTAGATAATTTATGTTTAAATCAGAATTTTTCTCAGGCGACATCGGTCTTCCGACATTGGTCCTTCCGACATCAGTTCTTCCGACATCGGTCCTTCCGACATCGGTCCTTCTGACAAATTTTCAGTATTTTCCTGATGAAGTTAAAAAAAATTAGAAAAATTATGTTAATTGATAAAATTTTGGCATTGGAGACGCGGGTGTATAAGTACATAAAGACGGGTATATACAAGTATATGAATTACCGGCTGTAATAATTGTAGAAGTGGTAAAGTATCGCTGAATCTAGAAACAAGCTTTAATACATTTTTTCTGCGTTATTTATTTTTCCTTTTGATTTTTTTCACCCTGCTTACTAGCGGATACCTGTTCTTCTTATCTTTGTTGCCCATTCTAAACAATTGGTATCCTCTAGAAAAAAGATTTACGTATTATATTTTGGTTTTTGTATTAATAAGTTGATGATGAACGTACCTACATGTTGGAAGTAACGACGCGCTCTGTCAAACTAATCATTTGTTACGTTTTAAAAAAATACGCGTAATCGAAACATGTCAAAAAAGTTAAACTATCGTAATAAAAATCAAATGCGATTTTATTAGCGACAGTGTTATCCACTAACTCCATGTTGATCTTGCCTAGTTAATCCAATTTAAAAGGTTTATAACCCGTGTTTTTAATAATACAACAGATATAACCTGTGTTTTTATTCAAACTAACTACCAAGCTCACACACCTATAAATCTACGGCATAATATAGGTTGTAAAATTGTCAATATATTTGGGGATTCCGTATTAGTAATGAAAGGAACTCTTCACAAACACCTCATTGAAATATAAGAGAATATCACTCCTTAGTAAATAATATATTTTTCCTTTTCTAAATGTCGATCTGTATTTTTGAAGTTAAACTTCTTTGCTAAGGGGTCTGAAATTTTGGAGTGGCGCGAAAATTCGATTTCCGATGTATAAATAAGAGTTACATCACAATATTTGCCCTTGATATTATAGCCCACGAAACTACAAAAATATTCATATATTCCATAGTTCTCATTAAAAACCTGCGGCAGGGATGTGAACTAACATGTTTCAATATGAAATAGCACAATTTGTTGGTTATTCACATTTGGTAGTTTTAATTATTGCTGCAAGGTTCGTTAGATTCGTGCTGGGAGATTTATGGGAGGATCGTTTCGTGTTATTGTGAAACTTTTTCCCTACTATTCTCAATTATTATCTGTTGTTCACTAAAAATACTTATAATATCTTTATCTTTACCTAATTTATGTAAAAGCCCAGTAGAACGTAAATAAATAAAACTAGGAATACGATTAAGGGTAAAGGGACACTCTAAAACATTCTATGCCGCTGGTTGTAGACAGGCCGCCGCGGAATGGAAGTTCTAGTAAAAAAGTCAACTTGGTTCTGAAATAATACACCATAACATAACGACTAACCTTTAGTGTGACCCCTTTTCTCATGTGCCAACACATTTACGTATTTATTTTTTGTAAAATTTGACGTGCTTTCGCTCTGAAATCATCTCGCATACTGACTGGAAACAACTCGTGTCTTGGTTTATATAATGGCGTGAGACAAAATAACAATATCGTGATATTGAAAAACGGTTTTTATTTATTTAAGCATTGTTTTAATGCTTTTTAATATAATTTTATTATCTAGTCGTTTAGACAACATTGATGTGGTGATAATGTATATTTTTATAATACTCCTGTATTTAGAATTAAAGAATATAATTGAACTTTAAGCTATTTTTAGAGGTTTTGTAAATATTTTTTTACGCAATTGTTTTAAACATTTTAACACGTTTTATTATCGCACCATTTAGAAGAATGGTTTATTTGTTCACAACATAATATTATTTTCTAATAAACAATATAGAAAATGTCTAAAAACTGCATCAAAAACCCCTAAATATGCTGCGCGTGCGGTAATATACCCTTAACACAACAATGCTGCAGCTCTTTCAAAAAATAATATGCACAACATACGTAGGTCTGTTTCCTCCAAAGAAAAAAGTCATAATTTTCTTGCATCTCTCTCACACATCGCACCGTGACGTCTCCGTAGACCTTACAATATACTATTAGCCGTGACAATAATTTTGAAAGTATGGAATATAGTTACAAGGATAATATTGAAGTGTGAGTGAATTCCAGAAGTCAAATGTCAATGCGCTTGATGGTTTTGCTTTATTCTTAAACGTATAATGCTGCAGATATTTCTTACACACTAATTAACAACAATCGAAAATGAGACAAATGGTGAACATACGTTTGCACCCCCCAAAGGAAACATACAATCATTATCATACATCTCCGTCACATGTGTAAAGAAAATTAAAGCAATTCCCATCGCCATGGCTGAGCCGTAAAAAAATATATCTGTTTCCTCCAAAGGAAAAGGTTGTACTTTGGAAGAAACTGACACACATGTTTTGTGTATCGTATCTTTTGTCTCACCATTATTTAAAGTGCAAGAAAGAGCTGCAGCATTATAACGATAAAGAACATTAATATGTATGTTTATTGCCTTTTTTGGGTGAAATGCAGATCCCGTCAATGTGGGGGATTTTAATAAAAATACACTTTCTAGATGAGAAAAGTTGAATAAAAAAGAAATTATATTCAGTGAAGAGTCGAGTGGAGGGGTATCTTGTCGGTCGCTTGTTGATAACACGTATTATCGTTTTTTGAGCTTTTTGTAGGGGATCAATAAATTTATGAGCACAGCCGCCCCAAATTATGATGCCATATACTAATAGGGATTGGCAGAGAGCATAGTAAACTCTTTTTAGTATTGTAGGAGTAATGATATTTCTTAGATTTCGAAAAACATAGGAGAGCTTGCGAATTCGGGGGATTAGACTGGCTAAATGCTGATTCCAACGAAGATGATGATCAATTAGGACCCCCAGGTATTTTATATGGGAAACTTTTTCCAAATTTGGGCAAGTACAGGAAGAGTAAGGTCTTGGACAAGAGTGGATTGTTATTTTCTGGTTGTTAGTAGGTTGGGTGGCAGCAGACAGACTAAAGGTTAAAAATTTTGTTTTACCAGCATTGAGGGTGAGGAGATTATCATCTAACCAATTCTTTACAAGGCCTATGTCATATTGAGCTATGTCGAAAGCTCCTTTCCAGTTTTTAGTTTATAGAGCTATAAGCACAGTATCATCTGCAAAGGATATTAGTTTTCCGGTTATGGGTAGGTTACAGAGTTTATTGATGTATATTAGGAATAGAATTGGGCCTAGAACACTTCCTTGTGGGACTCCGAATTGTATTGGCAAAGGGTTACTTACGGCCACGTTATTAATTTTCACGGTTTGTGATCTACCAGTAAGGTATGAGGAGAACCAGTTAAAAGTTGAATCCCGGATGCCTATTTGAGAGAGTCTTTCCAGAAGTATAGGGTGGGAAACTGTGTCGAATGCTTTGGCTAAGTCTAAGAATATGGCTAGGCAAGAATCGCCTTCGTTCAGGCTATTTGTGATGTTCTCAGTCAGATCTAAGATTGCAGATTCTGTACTAATTTTTTTTTGGAAGCCAAACTGATTGGGCGAGAGAATCTTCTGGGTTTCCAAATGGGAGATAAGTCTACTTTTAACAATTTTTTCAATGATTTTTGATAAGACACTTAGCAAAGAAATGGGTCTGTAGTTTTCGATATTTGTTTTGTCGCCACTCTTATATATTGGGATAACCGTTGCATGTTTTAGTTGGATAGGGAAGGAGCCGCTATTGAAGCTTAGATTTACAATGTGTTTTAACGGTGTGGTAATAAAGTGAGCTATGTGTTTTAGAATGTAAGGTGAAATGTTGTCAATACCTGCAGCACTATTTGTTTTTATGGAAAGTATTGTGTCAAAAATTTCTTTAGTGGATGTGGGGGCTAAGATGAGTGTGGGATGGAGAGAGTTCTGTAGTCTTACCCGTAAAGTTGGAAGGTTTTGGGTTTTATTTGTGGCTTTAAGAATTTTGTTGGCTAAGTTCGTTCCGATGTTACTAAAATAATGGTTGGCGTGATCGGCTAAGTTTTTTGGGTCTTCGTGGACTTGGATATTTTTCCCATTAATTACTAGTGATTGAATATTGAGTGAAGTTTTTTTATTTTCTGAGATGTCATTGACTACGTTCCAGATTACTTTACTGTCATATCCTGAATCTTCAATTTTTTTTTGTAGTATTTTTGTTTGGTTATTATTAACAGGTTATTGCAAATATTACGATACTTTTTGTAGAAACGGAAGAATTGGGGGTCTGGGTTATTTAGTGCTTGTTTGTGGAGTCTGTCTCTTTTACGTATGCAGAAGATAAGGCCATTCGTAATCCAAGGTTTTAGCTTCCTTTTTTTGTTGGAGGCTGTTTTGGGGGGGAAAGAGGCGTAGTTAATGTGGGCAGTTAGTGATGCAGAAAACATTTCAAGAGCTGTGTCAACATTTTCAGAGAGTAGGGTAGACTCCCATTTTTCTTGTTCTACAGACTTTATCAGATGACCCATATTTACAATGTTATGAGAAGGATTACTAGACATAAGGGGATGTATGTATCTCCATATGTATCTATATGCATATGTATCTCCCTCAATTTTGCCGAGCGCACCTTAATTTCTTTTTTATTCAACTTTTCCACACTTTTCTCATCTAGAAAGTGCATTTTTATTAAAATCCCCCACATTGGCGGGATCTGCATTCCTCCCCAGGATTCTAAAAAAATGGGGTTTGCGTAAGTACGGACCAATGTAGTAAGTGTAGACACTATACTTTCCAAATTTTCTCTTCCCCAGTATTTAAAAAAGTCATAATACATATTTGTTGTTCATTGACCTGAGGCCAGGCCCTTTCACGAAAATTTCCTAACAAAGCACCACTTTGAATTGAATTTTTTTTTTATTAATTTTGAGCTATAGTTTATTTTATTAACCGAAACACATTCCTAGAACAATAAACTATGTACCAAAACAACATTACTTGCGTTAATTACGTAAATTGATAGGTTTTACGATGTTTTCCTCAAGTAACACGCATCGGAATTTGACAGAAAGAATTGCGGCAAATTTGACATTTCGATGCCACAGATAAAATCATGATAAAATCATTTAAAAATATTCTGGGGCTGCCAGGTGAATGAAATTTTTTGTCCACATCAATGGCAAATGTTGGCGCAAGCGATTCTGACCTTGTCGTTTATACAATTCTGTACCCAGAAGGGTTAAAATCGCAGAAAAACATATTTTTTTCGAAATTTTTTCCGCTCGCATGTGCACAAACCGCGCGAGGATTCACGTCTCCGGCAAATAAGGGGTTGAGCATTCTGTTAAGCCTCGATGACACACGGCGAGTTTACAAGCTACTATCTGGGAAATTCACTATCTGTTAGTAAACTCGCCCAGTGTCATCGTGTCACTTGCTAACAAGCAGATTGTTGACAATCTACGAAAAAAAGTTGAAAGGTCGTCAACTTTACTAGCCTACACGCTTGCTCCGCTTGCTCGTGATTGGTTTATTTATGTTTCCAACATGGCTTCCGATAAACAGCTGATTTCGACAGTCAAATATCTGAAGAATTAGTTCACGAAGGCGTCGTTATTCTTGTTACTGGCGCTAGCAGCGGCCTCAGGGTTTGTCGGACTTTGTATTTGCTTTGAAAACTTTTATTTTTTATGTAACTACTTAATTTTTTTCTTTTTTTTTTATAAAATTAAAGTAATAAATGTGTATAGAAAATAAAACTTTTCAAAACAAAATACATAATAAACGTTAGTAGTACACGTTAAAACATTTTAAGCAGTCAAATTATTCAAATAATCACATTTATGCTGACTGACTAATCACAATACACTAACACCTGTCTGTAACACTAATCCTGATATATGTTCATTGAACACTTTTTGCTAAGTAAAATAATAATTTCAAAGTACGTTTACACTTACCACTGATTAGGCACGGAAATTAGAAACGGGATTCCAAATAAAAATCACTTTGCAAAAAAAAAAATCAACCGCATTCACCGAAAAAACGGAACTTAAAAGTTAAATTATTTTATTTCTTTCAGAGGTCCCCATTTATCTTTTTAGATACATAATATCATTTTGAGATGTCAGTGTTACAAATAACATTCTCTTAACTCTCCTTATTTTAATATTATTGGTGTTGATATTTTAACTTTTCGGGGGGGGGTTTGAACCCCCAAAACCCCCCCCCCTGGCTACGCCCATGAGTCAGTTCCAAAAACAGCCGGCTTATCAGATAAAAAAATATCGCGGCTCCAGTGACGCGGGCAGTGACAGCAAATGGAACAGGAATTTCGACCGTCTCTATCTTGAAACATTTTTATCTGTGGAATATGGAGTGTCAACTTGACAGCCGCGTATGAATGTTTCTAAAAACTGTTGTAGTAAATCAATGAGATTAATAATTTGTTTTATAGCATGGAAAAGCAATCACTCAAAAGGCCAACTCATAAAAGTTAGTTATATTTTAAATTACTAAAGTTTTCTTTTGTTAAAATGTTTATTTTCTTATTATTTATTTATTTAATTTTGTGACTTTACAGAAGAAAATAAAATGAATAAAAAGCCAAAGACTGAATGTAACTATGGCGAAAATTGCTATAGAAAGAATCCCGATCACTTTAGGGACTACGCCCACCAACATTGTAAGTTATTTTAATGTTTGGCGCTTGGATTGTACAAACTTGTAAAAAATATGAATTTCGCAATTTTTTAAAATTATCTGACCCATAAACCTCCGTTCTTGTATGTTTTACTCCCTGCCTGCACTAATTCTATAAATTTTCTAGCACAACTGATAGAAATATATTTTCCGCTCAATGTCACGAATGTCAAACTCGGCACAGTATAGGGAGCGAAATGAACAAGTTCATCAACTTAACCCTTTAGGTGCAGTATGCTGATATACCGGCATGTGGCTTTGTGGCTCTTGAGTGCGGCGTGCCGATATACAGGCTAGGCCATAGAAAATATCTCGCAAACTTGATCCCAGCATGGTGAACATGTGGACTCAAAAGTGGATTACTGTCATGTTTTACGAAACTATGAACGAAAAATTAACGCACCTAAATGTTTAAATCAATATTTTGGTTGCAGCTCTGGCATAAAAAATTAATACTGTTTTGCGTTCCATCGTGAACTTTTTATTACTAACCTAGATTTAAATGAATATACAGATTTCTTAAACATATACAGAATGCATATACAGTAGAATCCGGATATAACGACCCTCAAGGGACCGGCGATACTTAGTCGTACTTACCGGAAAATGCACAAAACGGCCGGATAATTTAAGCTTGTTATCATTATGATTCATATTAATGTTATTGTAATTATTGTTATCAAATATGTAATATGTAACAGATGGATAAATTTATTTTTAGGCAAATAAATTATTCAATACAAATTTTAACTTTAATGGTACTTAAGAGGGCATTACCAGAGAAAGCCGGAAATACGTCATTTTCAAAAAAGTTTTTAGACGTATTGACTCTTTTCCACAAAAAAATATAAATGGATTTCGAAAGATTGTTCTTTTATCTAGCATAGTTTTGTAATAAATTTTTAGAATTTTTTTTAATTTTTAGTATAATAAGGTTATTCCATAGGTCGTTGGCAGATTTGTTAAATTTTCAAAAAAGTTTTTGTATTATACCACACCCATTTCAAATAATATAATCATGCAGTAAAATAAATCAATACATTATCTAGCAAAGTTATGTATTAGAATTTTAATTTTAGTTTCAATAAAATCATTAAAAAATATGTACGTACATGTGTTTCTTGACGAAAATTGGTCCATTTGTGTATTTATTTGCGCACTTACAAACTAATATATTTCAGATTTTTTTAACATTCTTATTAAATTTAAACATTATTGAAAAATGATAAATACTTATAATCAAAAAATAACTACAAAAAGTACACTATTTTAATAGTTTTATCATCACGCCTTTCAGCATTTTTGGATGAAGGTATAAATTAAAGCTAATTTGGATTGAAATAAATTCGATGTTGAGTTATAATTTAAAAAAGCTGGTACGGAGAATAATCAATCTTTCTCATTGTAACCGCCCTGCACGATCGGAAGAACAACTTTCGACGAAATGTGGATTTTCGTCCGCTGGCTGGTTAAACGCTCTTAAACATTCCACATAACAAATATACATAATGTACTGTAATCCAAAAAGATACAATGTACCTACATTGTATGCAATTAAATATGTAGTTACTAACGTAGAAAGTCCGTAATTTGAGTGTGTTTTTGGCCAATTTTTGTTCGATAGTAATAACTTCGCACAGCATTTTGTGAATACACTGGCTGTGATGCACGCGGGGAGTAATCGGGCACAGGGCGCACGGGGGTTGCCGGGCGCAGGGAGTAGCCGGGCGCGGGAAGTAAGCGGGGCGCAGAGGTATTGGTGCGTAGGTTTTGTAAACAAAACACTGCGCGTCGTTCTAACCAGATGAATAATCATTAAAATAGGTTGCTTTAAGCAGTCGCTTGAAATGGAGTCGTACTAAACGGAAACGTTTTCCTACTAAAAGCTATGTAACCTAACTTGAGTTTACATTGTCGTCGCTAAAAACGGTACAGCGTTATATGCGAAGTCGTTATAACCAAATTCTACTGTACCTGTAATAATGATTTTTTCCCGATTTTTCGACAAAAATATTGCGCTCAATAAATACTTTCATATATTTTAATAATTTTACCAATTAAAACATGTACTTTGGGTATAGTATAATATCAACCGGACGACGCAATAATACTTGCAAATATTTTATTAAAATAAAGTAAAATGCATTGTGCACAATATGAAAAGTTGATGCTTTGGATTGATCGAAACATATGAAAGATTAATACTTTTATATATAGCCTCACATTTATCAGAGCTGGACTTCACTGTAACTAGAAATTCTTATGATATTGAATGAATCATGTATTTCATCAAAACCAAGTTCAGAAATCAGATTACTGATGTATGTTTTGTGCAATTTGTCATTGCCATATTTAGGAGGGTATGCTATGATGGGAGGCGCCAACACCCCTAACATAGGTCACCCCGAGTTTTTCGCTATGTTTGGTGACTTAGCAGGGGTGCCCGGGTTCATGGGGGTGAGGTTTGCCCGGGTCTTGGCGGTGGATGCATCTGCCCACCAGCTGCGTTGCAGGCCGGCTCGGGAGGGACAGGTTGAGGGAGATCTTTTGACCTCTCCGGCAGGACTCTCTCGGAACATCGCCTTGCACCGCAGTGGGAGGTATGGATTCATACATCCGTCACTCCTTGAGACACTGACCCCGAGATTCCTACCCACCCCTCATACCTCTTTCCTTCCCAGAATTTCATCTCCTTTCTTTCCTCAAGACCCTCCACACCATCCCCGAAGATGACATAAGGCTTGAGGGGAATTATTTTCCTCAGGGCCTCCCATGTGGAGCTAATGTTAAAAAAATAAGGAGTAGTTAGTTTATAGGCATCTACCAACCTCTTCTTTCATTTTTACTGTTTCTTAGTTCATGTAATATCGACCAATAATCGGCAGAACAGCGTAAACGACATTTTTGTCAAATTACGATTTTTAACGAAAACTGTTCAATGCTGCCTAATACATCAGTGACAAAAATATTGCAGCTCTATCTTATACGCCTGACACTTTTTTTAGTAGCTGTAGCTTTTACGCTGTCTACGCTGTCATGACCCCCCCCTGGGCTGGGTCCAGGACCTAGGTGGACCTACTTTTTACTTGTATCTATTATTATCAAAATTAAATTATAACTTCTTGTGACTTGACCACTGGATCCGCCCTTGGCTGTCAGTCAAGAATATTTCAGTTTAGTCGGTTGGCGTCCATCTGGTGACTAGTGCAGATGTGTCGGCGGCTAGTAGCATCGGAAACTAAACGAAAATTCTTAAGTGTTTTTAATTTATTGTTTTGTATTTGAATATTAGTATAAAAAGTATTAATGCAAATTATATCATTTTTCCCAACCGTCTGGAGCTAGCGAGACTGTGGCATCCCCAATTTTGGTATGTTGTGAGGATGAAGGTAGTGGGGAGGGGAAGAGGATGAGGAAAATGTAACTGGTTGTTCAGATCTAGTCACCAAACACGATTAAAGCCATTTCAAGTAATAAGTTTAACTAGCTGGGCCCGTTGCAAAAGCAACTAACGGGTTAAAACACTATGCGATTTGACGTGTGAACGTGGATGATGCGAGGAGTGTGTGTTCAATAATTATTTGAAGAAAAAAACGATGTTTGAATGTAGACGAAGCGAGGTGTGTGCGCCACACAGAGGGCACAGGCAGTAGACTGCTAAATTTGGTACACCTACTATAGGGCCACTTCGGTCAACTGGTTCAAGGAGTTCAGTATGGGCCAAAAAGTTATTTTTTTAATAATTTTTTTTTGGAATTTTTATAATATTGAAATTTTATGGATCTAAAATTTTTTAAAATTTTAAAAAGGTTTGGATTTTGAAATTTTTTGGATATTAATATATTTTCGATTTTGAAATTTTTTGGATTTAAATTTTTTGGATTTTTAAATTTTTTCGATTTTGAAATTTTTTGGATTTTAAATTTTTTTTCGATTTTTAAATTTTTTTATTTTAAATTTTTTGGATTTTAAAATTCTTTTGGATTTTAAAATTTTTTGAAATTTAAAATTTTTCGGATTTTAAAATTTTTTCGATTTTAAAATTTTTAGGATTTTAAATTTTTAGGATTTTAAAATTTTGTGAACTTTAAATTTTTATGGATTTAAATTTTTTTTTCGATATTGAAATTTTTTGGATTTTAAAATTTTTTCAATTTTAAAATTTTTTGGATTTTGAAATGTTTTGGATTTTAAATTTTTTTCGATTTTTAAATTTTTTGGACTTTAATTTTTTTGGAATTACCAGAGCTCACTGTTTGTTCCAGAATGCGATTTATCCATTTCGCTTTAAGTAATAAAAATTAGTCGTATCATTCGTGTTATTTTTAGTAATTTTAGTTAAACGTATTTCACCTTTGCAAATAAAATTCTTCCTTGGGTTTTTCAAGTAAGCTCCCAACCTTTAGAAATAATGTATTCGGCCTGATATTGTATGGGGGCATTCCTTTACCGATAAGGAACAAAGGGTTAATTTCTTAAATTGTTTATTTTTAAGTAGGTTTGTTTACCTGTACAGTTCAAATAGAACACATGAATGTTTATTGCAGCCGCCAAAATAGAAAAGGTTTCCTGGCGGTTCCTTTTATAACCCGAACTTAATCTCTTAGTTTTAAGTACCTTAACATTAAGTTAGTTTGTACCTATTGGTGTGCCCATTTTGGCAACCTGTTAAAAGTAATTTTATTGTTTTATTGGGGGTTAAATTTAAGAATTTGAGATCTGGGAATTTTTAATGTTAGTCCTCCATTTCTCCATTTCAGTATTGTATGATAGTTTTATTGGTGGCCCTTTTGCCGACTCCAGGGTAATTGTTTTATTGCGGGATTTTAAAATTCAGTTTAGGAGCCGCTCAAATAGTGTCCCAACATTGTTATACCTTTTTGTATTAGTGTATTTTTGCTTTAAATATGGTGAATTTTAGAACAGAGAGTTAGTCTTGCTGTGAGAGTGAAGGAGTCTTGTTATGGCGGTTGAACTGGAAGATATACGAGGTGTATCTTCAGTTGCGCAGAGGGAAGATAGGCCCTTTGCGTGAGTCTCGCTAGTAGAGTGAAGCCAGAAGGTACACGCTGTGTGCCTTCAATTGTGTAATTGTACTGAAGCTGGTAGGTACGAGTTATACCTACAGTTCAGTATTGGAAAACTGACAAGACAGAGATCGAAGTAGAGACTTCGATATTTGTCAGTGTGGTGTGGTCGTGGACCCTCTTGTAATAAATATATTTGTTGCATTGAATAAATTGTGAAGAAGAAGAAAAAATAAGTGTTTTCCTGTCAACTCCATACTGTTGTGCTCTCGTACCACGATAGCAGAAACATATGGTCCTTCGACCCGCCATATGTTTCTGCTATCGTGGTACGAGAGCACAACAGTATGGAGTTGACAGGAAAACACTTATTTTTTCTTCTTCTTCACAATTTATTCAATGCAACAAATATATTTATTACAAGAGGGTCCACGACCACACCACACTGACAAATATCGAAGTCTCTACTTCGATCTCTGTCTTGTCAGTTTTCCAATACTGAACTGTAGGTATAACTCGTACCTACCAGCTTCAGTACAATTACACAATTGAAGGCACACAGCGTGTACCTTCTGGCTTCACTCTACTAGCGAGACTCACGCAAAGGGCCTATCTTCCCTCTGCGCAACTGAAGATACACCTCGTATATCTTCCAGTTCAACCGCCATAACAAGACTCCTTCACTCTCACAGCAAGACTAACTCTCTGTTCTAAAATTCACCATATTTAAAGCAAAAATACACTAATACAAAAAGGTATAACAATGTTGGGACACTATTTGAGCGGCTCCTAAACTGAATTTTAAAATCCCGCAATAAAACAATTACCCTGGAGTCGGCAAAAGGGCCACCAATAAAACTATCATACAATACTGAAATGGAGAAATGGAGGACTAACATTAAAAATTCCCAGATCTCAAATTCTTAAATTTAACCCCCAATAAAACAATAAAATTACTTTTAACAGGTTGCCAAAATGGGCACACCAATAGGTACAAACTAACTTAATGTTAAGGTACTTAAAACTAAGAGATTAAGTTCGGGTTATAAAAGGAACCGCCAGGAAACCTTTTCTATTTTGGCGGCTGCAATAAACATTCATGTGTTCTATTTGAACTGTACAGGTAAACAAACCTACTTAAAAATAAACAATTTAAGAAATTAACCCTTTGTTCCTTATCGGTAAAGGAATGCCCCCATACAATATCAGGCCGAATACATTATTTCTAAAGGTTGGGAGCTTACTTGAAAAACCCAAGGAAGAATTTTATTTGCAAAGGTGAAATACGTTTAACTAAAATTACTAAAAATAACACGAATGATACGACTAATTTTTATTACTTAAAGCGAAATGGATAAATCGCATTCTGGAACAAACATACCCCTTCCCGTGAATTTACTTCACTAAAAAGGTAAAGAATGCGATTTTAGTATCTTTAATAGGTACTGCTGATTTAAAAAAATATATATACAAAGTGCGATCAAATGACGGCGTACCCCTTTTTTTCTAAGGGGCGTCATTTCTGACACACTGATAAAATTAACGGGTCTGTGGCCCGCATCTCGAGAAAAACCCTATCAGGTTTTTGCTTATACTTCGTATAAACGAACAAACTTTTAATCGCTTTCATGGCGATTATTTGTCCCGTATCTTGTAACCAATAGAATTGTTCACATAGGAACACAAACAAAATAATAATTCTCATAAATTCGTCAATCGGTTTGCCGTTAAATGCGGAAAAACTTCTAACAATGGGCCTGGTATCATATGAAAACATTACCTTACCGATTGATTGCGCGAAATGGTCTTCAGTTGTTTTAGACGTCGGCCTCTGTACTCGGCCCTGCGGCTCAGGCCGCAGCTGCCCGTTGCTTTTCTCTGCTTTGCTGAATGATCGCTCCCAGCAGCTACTTCTTGGCGGCTGATGCTGCATCGACTGCAGCGGGAGAGGTTGCCCTATTGAAGGCTTTTGATGCGTTGAACCTTTGGTCGGGGGTACCTCGTACCGCCCATCCTGTTGCTGCTCCACCCGCCGTTCCAATGCAAGCGGAAGAGCCTGCTCTTCCCGAGGTTCCGATGGTGACGGGAGAGTCCGCCCTGGCGAGGGCTGCCGATGTGAAGTTCTTGCGGTCGGTTGTAGTGAGAACCGCCCATCACGGAGCAGTTTCTGTTGTTGCTCCATCCGCCGTTCCAAGTGCAGCGGAATATCCTGTTCTGCCCGACCCTCTAACTGTGATGGGAGAGACTGCCCTGCCAAGGGCTCCAGATGTGAAGTTCTTGCGGTCGGTTGTACTGAGAACCGCCCATCACAGAGCAGTTCCTCTTGCTGCCCATCGTTGTCTCCAAGTTCTGACAATGATCCGTGGCTAGACTGGTCCACCCAGTCATTGACTCGCTCCTCCAGAGTCTGTCGGGAAGTCCTTGATGCAACTTCCAGAACCATTGCTGCGTGCTGCTCCTCTGCTTCCAGGACCGCCATTGCAGCAGCCATCTTTATCTTTGCTTCGGCCACCTTTGCCTTTGCTTCGGCCATCTCTGCTTCAGCTAACTGTGCTACTAGGCGGGCCTTTCTTCTCGCGATGTCCACCTTGATATCTGCTGCTTTCAGTCGCGCCTCGTACCAGCTCGTGCTGGACCCCGCCTTGCTACTGCAGATGGATGTCATCCTCGATTGTTGTCCTGTTTCCATGATGTCTGTATTCTCGATCCGGCTCGAAGGACCATATGTTTCTGCTATCGTGGTACGAGAGCACAACAGTATGGAGTTGACAGGAAAACACTTATTTTTTCTTCTTCTTCACAATTTATTCAATGCAACAAATATATTTATTACAAGAGGGTCCACGACCACACCACACTGACAAATATCGAAGTCTCTACTTCGATCTCTGTCTTGTCAGTTTTCCAATACTGAACTGTAGGTATAACTCGTACCTACCAGCTTCAGTACAATTACACAATTGAAGGCACACAGCGTGTACCTTCTGGCTTCACTCTACTAGCGAGACTCACGCAAAGGGCCTATCTTCCCTCTGCGCAACTGAAGATACACCTCGTATATCTTCCAGTTCAACCGCCATAACAAGACTCCTTCACTCTCACAGCAAGACTAACTCTCTGTTCTAAAATTCACCATATTTAAAGCAAAAATACACTAATACAAAAAGGTATAACAATGTTGGGACACTATTTGAGCGGCTCCTAAACTGAATTTTAAAATCCCGCAATAAAACAATTACCCTGGAGTCGGCAAAAGGGCCACCAATAAAACTATCATACAATACTGAAATGGAGAAATGGAGGACTAACATTAAAAATTCCCAGATCTCAAATTCTTAAATTTAACCCCCAATAAAACAATAAAATTACTTTTAACAGGTTGCCAAAATGGGCACACCAATAGGTACAAACTAACTTAATGTTAAGGTACTTAAAACTAAGAGATTAAGTTCGGGTTATAAAAGGAACCGCCAGGAAACCTTTTCTATTTTGGCGGCTGCAATAAACATTCATGTGTTCTATTTGAACTGTACAGGTAAACAAACCTACTTAAAAATAAACAATTTAAGAAATTAACCCTTTGTTCCTTATCGGTAAAGGAATGCCCCCATACAATATCAGGCCGAATACATTATTTCTAAAGGTTGGGAGCTTACTTGAAAAACCCAAGGAAGAATTTTATTTGCAAAGGTGAAATACGTTTAACTAAAATTACTAAAAATAACACGAATGATACGACTAATTTTTATTACTTAAAGCGAAATGGATAAATCGCATTCTGGAACAAACACTCACTATTTGTAGTTGTATCGTAAGTACTAAGTAGGTACTTTGTTGTAATATTTCACCAAAACGACGCCATTATGTTGTTGAGCATAAAATAATTTTATAAAAACTTCTTTTCAGCACAAATAATTTTATTCAATATCATGTTTTATTTTTAAAGGAAAAAAGTCCCTGCAAGAAAGTACCTACCTAGAACAGCGTAATGTATATATTTTTTGTTATTTCACAATATCCAAATAGAACCATGCTTTATTCATAAATAATCTGCACATTTAAAAATAACAAAACATAAAAATATTAAGGCTGGGTTGTTTAAAAAAAAGAATTGACAATTTTACAAATTGTTCTTGCCAATTTTCAGTTCTAGAAAGTTCCGTAATTATTTCAGTTTTGTGATGCGATTGGCCTATGATGATACAAAATAGAACTTGAATAGAACCAACAACGAACGTGAAAATTAACTTAAAAAAAAAAGAATTATTTAGTATCATCGAAACAACCTTACCTTACTTAGTATTGCATTAAAACCTAATCAATTGTGTATCTACGCATTCGGGTAGGTACCTGCGCGTTTCCTTAAATTCCGGCAATCTTTGCTTTTTTCATCATATTTACAATACTACCGAAATAAGTAGGTACCTACCCGGAATAAATAACGTGTTAACCTTTAACTAGTGTCGTGCATTTTTTGTAACGTTAGTACTGACGTGAGGCCTGACAGGCCGCTTATATTATGCAGTGTTTAGTAAAGAAAATTATGATTTAAATATCTGTCTTTGCATTAGGATGTTAAATGAAGTGTTTTAACAAAAACTATGTATAGAAAGAAAATAAAATTTGTTAAATTTTTAAATATAAGACTACAATAAAAATTTGCTTGAATTTTGGGGAAAAATCCGACTATTAGATGTAAATGATCAAAACACAAAAAAAACTCCTCTCAGAATAACAAAAAATTGTATTTCTTACTTAAGACTAATATAAATTTTAGAAAAAAAATAGAGTAGGTACATACACCTTCCGAAAAAAAAAATGTCCACAGTCGAACTACACCTTAAATTCTAAGCACAGTCAGGGCACACTTGTTTCGCGCACTGTAAACAAACGTGTTTTTTGCACGAATAGCATCTGTACGTGGATTTTCTTTTGAGTTTGGGTTGACATGAAAGACAAGTCTTTCGTGTCGTGACTTCTTCAGCTTGATCTTCAAATGTTTCTGGCTTATCAGAACCAACAAACATCCGCGATCCAATTCTCAATCACTTGCGTAAAATTTGGATTGGATTCATTTACACATATCCGAGATCTCTTTGGATGCGGTAAATCTGTCGCAGAACTATTTATTTTACTTCCTGAAGTCCCTGGTACATCCATAGTTAACAATATCTGTAAAAATAACAATTTACTCTAACAATAAAATAAAACAAAAACTTACGTAACTACTGACGTGAGGCCTGAGAGGCCGCTTCGGAATTTTAAATCGTAATTACTCACCAAATGCGCGCATGAAGACACTACTTTCTGCTCCCACGTCAATGTGCGTACTGAACTTGCAGCTACTTAAAAGTGGGGATCGGTGTTACGCGGGGAAAGGGGTAAACTAGCAAGTCCAGTACCTGCCGGGGCCTGTAAGACCGCACGACAGTAGTTAAAGGTTAATTTGAACTGGCCAGCAATATTTAAACTTCCGATGGAATCTGTGAGCGCGTGTTTTGATGATTTTTTTTCGGAAAATTTCGAGTTTTGTCAGCATCTCCTGACGTATTTTATATGAGAATCATATATTTTATTGTTATTAAAAGTTGCGGAATCTTTCCGGCTATCGTATTTAAAAAAAACATCTAGCCCGGAATCGGTTTTTCGGCGGCAATGTCGTTTTCCGAAAAACAACGACCCAAACCGCCGAGAGTTCCGTTTTGTTAGGCTAAAACTTTGACATCTGAGATCCTGACCTATGTCAATAGTCCTAGCATTTTCCTTTGTGAAATTAGCGGGTTTTTTCGTCATTTTTTTTTTTCAAACGCCATCTGTCGGCGGGAAATACAACCGAGCCGAATCGAGTGATTCGAGTAGAGCTTCTAGTTTTCGCCGCCGATTCGTATCGGAGAATAAATACCTGTATATGTATATTTCATTTTGTCGAAAAAAAATAACTCCCAGCTTCTTGTCTGAATTTGCTTCAACCGAAAGTGAACCTTAAGGTGGGTGAAACGTAAAGGGCGTACTGGTCGTTTTTGCGTCAAGGAAAAAGTGCGCGGTCGATAAACTGTGTATTAATATATACTAGCTGGGCCCGTTGCAAAAGCAACTAACGGGTTAAAACACTATGCGATTTGCGTGTGAATGTGGATGAAGCGAGGAGGAGTGTGTGTTAAATCAAATATCAATCGGTTAAATATCAAATATTATAATGTAGTTTCCCGGAACTTGGGATGAAACCATTACAGTTTAATTGACCCCGAGGTTAAAGTAGCCTTGTAACGCATGCCGGGTACCCGTTGTATATAATGTTTCAAAGTGCAGGTGCTTGCATTATAATATAATTTCCCGGGACTTGGGATGGAACCTTTATAGTTAAATTGACCCCGAGGTTACAGTGACCTTGCAACGCATGCCGGGTACCCGTTGTATATAATGTTATATAGTGCAGGTGCTTGCATTATAATGTAGTTTTACAGGATTTGGGATGGAAAGAATACAGTTTAGTTGACCCGAGGTTAAAAAGACCTTGCAACGCATGCCAGGTACCCGTTGTAATATAATGTTATATAGTGCAGGTGCTTGCATTATAATGTAGTTTTCCAGGATTTGGGATGGAACCAATACAGTTTAGTTGACCCGAGGTTAAAGTCGCCTTGCAACGCATGCCGGGTACCCGTTGTATATAATGTTATATAGTGCATGTGCTTGCATTATAATGTAGTTTTCCAGGATTTGGGATGGAACCAATACAGTTCAGTTGACCCGAGGTTAAAGTCGCCTTGCAACGCATGCCGGGTACTCGTTGTTTATAATGTTATATATTGCAGGCACTTGCATTATAATGTAGTTTCCCGGGACTTGGGATGGAACCATAACAGTTTAGTTGACCCCGAGGTTACAGTGAGTTTGCAACGCATGCCGGGTGCCCGTTGTATATAATGTTATAGCATGTGCTTGTATTATAATGTAGTTTTCCAGGATTTGGGATGGAACCAATACAGTTTAGTTGACCCGAGGTTAAAGTCGCCTTGCAACGCATGCCGGGTACTCGTTGTTTATAATGTTATATAGTGCAGGCACTTGCATTATAATGTAGTTTCCCGGGACT
Source organism: Limnephilus marmoratus (assembly GCA_917880885.1). Taxonomy (NCBI): domain Eukaryota; kingdom Metazoa; phylum Arthropoda; class Insecta; order Trichoptera; family Limnephilidae; genus Limnephilus; species Limnephilus marmoratus. The sequence goes on from OU862922.1 coordinate 15,144,836, forward strand.
TGGGATGGAACCATAACAGTTTAGTTGACCCCGAGGTTACAGTGAGTTTGCAACGCATGCCGGGTGCCCGTTGTATATAATGTTATAGCATGTGCTTGTATTATAATGTAGTTTTCCAGGATTTGGGATGGAACCAATACAGTTTAGTTGACCCGAGGTTAAAGTCGCCTTGCAACGCATGCCGGGTACTCGTTGTTTATAATGTTATATAGTGCAGGCACTTGCATTATAATGTAGTTTCCCGGGACTTGGAATGGAACCATAACAGTTTAGTTGACCCCGAGGTTACAGTGAGTTGGCAACGCATGCCGAGAACCCTTTGTATGTAATGTTATATAGTGCAGTGCTTGCATTACAATGTAGTTTCCCGGGATCTGGGATGGAACCATTACAGTTTAGTTGACCCCGAGGTTAAAATGGTCTTGCAACGCATGCCTGGTACCCGTTGTATATAATGTTACAAAGTGCAGGTGCTTGCATTATAATGTAATTTCTCGGGACTTGGGATGGAACCATTACAGTTTAATTGACCTGAGGTTAAAATGGCCTTGCGACACATGCCGGGTACCCGTTGTGTATAATGTTATATAGTGCAGGCGCTTGCACGGGCATTGAGTTGGGATGGAACCATTACAGTTAAGTTGACCCCGAGATTACAGTGGCCTTGCAACGCATGCCGGGTACCCGCTATATATAATTTATTAATTTACGGACAAATAGTCCATTAAAAATATAAAAAAACTAACTAACTAATACCTCCATCTCCCTCTTATCCTTTCCCTCCTCATCCCCTTCCCTATCCCCATCCCCATCCCCGTCCCCGCTCCTGTCCCCGTCCCCGTCCCCATTCCCGTCCCCGTCCCCGCCTCGGTCCCCGTCCTAGTCCCGGTCCCCGTCCCCGTCCCTGTCCCCATCCCCATCAGCATCCCTATCCTTATCACTCTTCAAGTCAAGCGTGCGTAAAGGCCCGACCATTCGCCTCACCCGATCACCATCGATTCGCATCGATTACCGTTCGCATAAAATGTATAATATTTATATTCTCTTTCGTAACGCATTCACCAGCTTACCCCCCATGTCGAGGGTGCGTAAAGAAGTTTTATCGCAATCGGATGAACGGTTTAGCAATGCATAATTTCATGATGCCAGAGCTCACTTTTTTATACAGAAAGAATCGAGGGGATGCGCACATCAAATTCCCAAAGTTTCATCACAATCGGTTGCACTGTTTAGCAATGCAAAATTTTATGATGCCAGAGGTCACTCTTGTAGTTGTATTGTATTTCATTTTGCGCGGCTAAGTACTAAAGTAGGTACTTTGTTGTAATATTTCACCAAAACGACGCCATTATGTTGTTGAGTATAAAATAATTTTATAAAATTTCTTTTCAGCACAAATAAATTTATTCAATATCATGTTTTGATTTTTAAAGGAAAAAAGTCCCTGCAAGTAAGTACCTACCTAGAACACGCGTAAAACATATATTTTTTTTATTTAACAATGTCCAATACAACCATGCTTCATTCATAATCAACACACCAATAAATAAAATAAAATAATTAGGCTGGGTTGTTTAAGAAAAAAATGTCAATTCTTCAAATTTTTCTAGTAAATTTTCAGTTCTAGATAGTTCCGTTCGAGTTCTGTAATTATTTCAGTTTTGTAATGTAACTGGCCTTTAATGATTAAATAACAGAACTTGAGTAGAACCAATACAGAACGTGAAAATTAACTTTAAAAAAAAGTTTAATTATTCAGTATCATCGAAACAACCTTACCTTAGTATTGCATCAAAACCTAATTAATTGTGTATCTACGTATTCGGGTAGGTACCTGCGCATTTCCTTCAATTCCTGCAATCTTTGCTTTTTTCATCATATTTGCAATACTACCGAAATAAGTAGGTACCTACCCCGAATGAATAACGTGTTAATTTGAACTGGCTAGAAAAATTTAAACTTCCGATGGAATTTGTAAGCACGTGTTTTGATGATTTTTTTTCGGAAAATGTCGAGTTTTGTCAGCACATCCTGAACTTTTTTATATGGGATGGCCATGTAATTTTGGTATTTAAAGTTGCGGAATTCTCTACTGTATTAGATTTTTGAAAAACATATAAGCCGGAATCGGTTTTGGGGCCGCAATGCCGCGTACCGTAAAACCACTACCGAAAACTGTGAAAAGTCTGTTTTGTTAGGCTAAAAATTTGACGTCTAAGATCCCTGACCTGACTCAATATTCATAGCATTTTCATTTGCATTGAAACTGATGGCCAAAATGACATCTTTTTTTTGGAAACGCGAACCTGTCGGCGGGAAATGTAACCTGGCCGAATTGAGTATAATTTTACGATTGGTTCTAGTTTTCGCCGTTGATTCGCGTCAGTTTTTCTGTGAATAAAGCGCTAATTTTGTCGAAAAAAATTGACCTCGCAAAATTAAAGTACTGAGGATGAAACTGATGGCCAAAATGACATCTTTTTTTTTGGAAACGCGAACCTGTCGGCGGGAAATGTAACCTGGCCGAATTGAGTGTGATTTTACTATTGGTTCTAGTTTTCGCCGTTGATTCGCGTTAGTTTTTCTGTGAATAAGGCGCTAATTTTGTCGACAAAAATAAACTCCGCAAAATCAAAGTACTGAAACGTGCACTGAATTTGCTTCAACCGAAAGTGAACCTTACGGTGGTTGAAACGTAAAGGGCAGAGTGGTCGTTTTTCGCATCAAGGAAAAAGTGCGAGGTCGATAAACTGTGCATTAATATATATATATTAAACACTATACACCAGCGTAAAATTACAAAAAATATTTATTATATAACTTTTTTATCCGAACACAGCACAAGAAGCCAACTTCTCCCAACCGTCTGGAGCCAGTGAGACTATGGCATCCCCAATTTTAGTATGTTGTGAGGCTGAAGGTAGTGAGGAGGGGAAGGAGATGTGGAAAATGTACCGGGCTATTCAGATCTAGTCATCTATCTCGATCTATCATATAAAAACAAGCTTAAATTTTCCCGCCGTTTTGTGCGTCGTCCGGTTAGTACGACTAAGTATCGCCGGTTCCTTGAGGGTCATTATATCCGGATTCTGCTGTATTTGAATATAAAGCATGGTCTTTTTTCTTTCTAACACCGTTTAGATTGTATTTCTAACCATGAAAATAAGGGAGACACAATGACTTCTATGCGACCTATATGAGTTGTTCCGGAAAGTGAACAAATTAGCCTTTGGGGTTAATTTAATTCAAATAATGCCATTAAGTTAATTTGCAAATATTGAAGAACTAAAAAATAACATTTTTTAGCTTAATTTCACTTCAAGTAAGTAAGTGTGTATTATTATAAAGAAAGTTATTCTTTTCAGTAGAAAAAATACTCTCAGAATACAAGGGCAGTGGACCCTTCAGCACTCCGGCTAATTTAAAGTTCCAAAAAGAAATTCTCGAACAACAACTGACTCTTATGAAAGAAGGGAACATGTGTCCAATAAATTCTGATGAATCTTCTCCTAAGAAGACTGATGATGGTCGGACTGAAGAGGGGAAGGATAGGAAAGATGAGAAGAAATCTCCCTTTGACAAGAAGAGGGAGGCTTCAGGGGACAGACGTTCAACGCAGAGTACCAGTACCAGCAAGACTCACTCGGACCATTCTAAATCCAAGGAAAAACTCAACGAAAAGGAATCTCCCAGCAAAAGAAGCAAAGGAAACTCACAAGGTAAATAATTCATGCACCATTTTCCAACATGTTCCACCCTATTACTTACAGCCTTACTATAAAAAATAACACTACCCAACTGTTAAAAGGTTGCTCAATGGTAGAAGAAGTCGGGGACACCCGAGAAAGACGTGGCACCACCAAGTGAATCAGATACTTGAGTCGGGTCATGTCAAGAATCAGAATAATAGAAGAGCATGTATGAGGTGATGTATGAATGTGAACGAGGCAAGGAGTGTGTGCCAAAACCGAGTTGTTTGGCGGTCCGTCCTCTCTGCCTACCTGTTGTTAAGCCAGTCAGCTTATTCATATTTTATAGAAAGCTCAAAAGTACCTAGGATCCGTCTTTATTGGGGACCTTTTAAGTGTAAAAAAAAAAACAAAATGGCACTGAATGACCATTTTATGATCAAATTATACTTGAATTTCTATGGAATAGACAAAGTTTGAAAAAAAACCTAATTTTCTTTTTATTAAGGACGGGTTGTTTCTAATAATTTAACAACTCGTCAAATTTCTAAGTTAATTTTCAAATTCTCTGCAAGTTCTGTTATTATTTCAGTTTTTTAATGCGACTGGACTCTAATGATATAATAACATAACTTGAATAGAACTTACACAGTGCTTGAAAATTATGTTCAAAATTTGATGAGTTGTTCTAATTCTTTTAACCCGTCCTGGGCTTTCAACAAATTCTATAGACTCGAGTTACAATGTATGCTTAAATTAAAATGTATGTATTGATGTATTTTTGTTGCTAATAAAATGCTATAATGTCTGCCTCCAGAATCAAGTCAGCAATCGTCACCATCAATAGCGAAACCGCCAGCAGCAAAAGCATCCAACAGCGAGAAGAAGAACATCGAGGATTTCTTTGCCGTGGTGGCCCCCAAAGGACAGATGGCCGACAAACATGCTGCCTCCGCCCCCTATCACATCTTCTACACAACCATCACCGACTCCCCGCAGACTCACACCCAGCCACTGTCCATCACATTCCAAGGTCTGCACCACGGAAGAGATAAACCATAGAATCAAAGAAAACTTACAAGTTTGTGGTCCTTGTGCCCTAAGGTTGGGTTGTACACAAATTAAAATGTAACATTGTCATTAAATGGCCATTTAGCACAATTTTTTTTTTTGACATTTGAAAGGTACTCATTAAATACCGATTCTAAGGAAGGGTTGTTTCATAGAGTATGAACAATTCATCGAATTTCAAACTCAATGTTCAAGTTTGGTGTAAGTCCTATTCAAGTTACCAAAATGAAATACTAACAACTTGTATTTTAACTTTGAAATTTAATGAATAGTTCAAATTCTGTGAAACGACCCATCCCAAATCCCTTTCAGCTTTTGAACAAATTGTGATTAGCAGAAGAGGTCAACCATCATGTTGTTAAGTTTATCAGCTTATTACAATTTCAAAACTGAAAGCTGAAACGCACCTAGAATCAGTGTTTAATGGGAACCTTTCAAAAAAAAAAAAAGATGGCGCTGAACGACCATTTGATGACAATGTTACATTTGAAAAAATAACCGAGTCTAAGAGTCAAAAGGTCTTATGTAAACTGGCCTAAATGTGTTTCAACATACTTCAGGAGAAAATAAACCCTTTGAGAGGGTATACCCAGAGATAACCAGAAATATGTCATTTTTAAATCAGATTTTAGACGTATTGACCCTTTTCCACAAAAAATTGTAAATTGATTTCGAAAGATTGTTCTTTTATCTAGGAAATGCATGTTTTAAATTTTGAGAAAAAATGTTTATTTTTAGTATAATAAGGTTATACCATAGGTCATTGGCAGATTTGTTAAATTTTCAAAAAAGATTTTGTATTATACAACACCCATTTCAAATCGTATAATCATGCAGTAAAATAAATCAATACGTTATCTAGGAAACGCATGTTTCTGAATAAAATCATGAAAAAATATATTATGTACATGTGTTTCTTGACGAAAATTGGTTCATTTGTGTATTTATTTGCGCACTTATAAACTAATATATTTCAGATTTGTTTTACATTCTTATTTAACTTAGACATTATTGAAAAATGATAAATACTTATAATCAAAAAATAATTATAAAAAGGACATAATTTTAATAGTTTTATCATTACGCCTTTTAGCATTTTTGGATGTATGTATAAATTAAAGCAAATTTGGAATGAAATAAAATCGATATTGAGTTATAATTTTAAAAAGTTGGTATGCAGAATAATTAATCTTACTCATTGGAACCGCCCTGTACGTTTGTAAGAACAACTGACGAAATGTGGATTTTCGGCCGCTGGCTGGTTAAATGCTCTAAGCAAATCATACTTTTTCCAAAAAAATGCAAAAGCCGTATAAATAAAATAAAATAAATCTGTCAAGAAACGGTATGATTGTCAATAAGACGTAATTGCCGCTTACAATGCATATTATAAGAATGCAGTGAAAAAGGTTAAAAAGCGGCCCGGTAATAGACCCCATTCTTTTGAGCTTACCGCTATCTTCTAGGTATAACTACAAAAGTATTATTATTATTAATTTAACTCTAGTAATTTAAGTACTCGTTCATTTCAGTTGTTGTGAGTACTGATTTATATCCTTTCATTTTCAGAACTTCTGGATCGCAGCCTGGGAACCCTCCAATGCTCCCTGCAAATAAACTTTATGGTTGATCTGGGATGGCTTTTGGCACATTATTATTTCGCTGGCTACAAGTATGAGATTTGTTTTTAATTTATCTACTAATAGCTCCTGTGTTACTTATAATACTAGATCATGAAGCCTGGATCACAAGGACCGAGTAGAGTAGCGAGACAGTAAAATGATACTAGACCGAGACAGTTGGATAGAAGAGTAGGTGTTTACATGTAATTTTTAGTTTGGCACCGAGTCAGTCAGTCAATAGGCCACTTGCATCACATCAGTTTAGGCAAATATTCTAAGACATTCCGTATTTTATTTTAATAAATCTAGTGAATGTTAAATGTCATATTAAAAAATTCGCCTGAAATCAAAGTGTTGCCATATTAAAAAAAATCAGAGTGGAATTTTACAAAATTAATTTAATATTAACGGAGATGAAAAATTTTCATGTAGTGAGGTTTAGAGCCCAAATAACGGATTTATTTATTAAAAAAAAGAACATTGTAAATTTCTAAAAATTTTTAGTAACATTTTCGTAATCTTAGTAAAAAAAAATCTATCCAGACGATTTTTTCCAAGTCATTATGAAATCCATGCAAGTGGCCTATTTAGTTGCGATGAGCGGGAAATGGTGGCGTGGTACGACCGACAGTGGCGAGTACGCAGCAAGTGTATGTTTATACCAGCCGAGTGGACAAGCGAGTCAGTGCGGGGAGGTGCGGGGGTGCGCACTCGGCCCAGTAAGTAGAGCAGGGTCCGAGTGACAATCTCGCGCTTTTACTGGGCCGAGCGCTCGGCCCAGTACTCGGTGATGTGTTTACACATACCGAGAACTCGGCCGAGAGCACTGTCTCGCCCGTCTACTTGCTCTGTGTGATCCATGCATTAGAAACAAGTTAAGTAATTATATTTTATTTTATGGAAAAAATTGGTCGAAGATAATATTGTTAATTCTAAAAATTTTTAAAATATGAGATTGACAATTATGACTGTTTGATGGAAGGTGGCAATGGTTGAATTAGTAAAAGTGCACGTCCCGGTTACACGAGAGGTTCTGGTGAGGTGAGTCCAGTTGCAACCATTATCTTTTTCTATTTTTCTGTGTCTTGTTCTCTTTCACATTTGCGTTTAGATTATTAGTGTTATCTTCTTCTTCAATTATAAATTATATTTTATTTTCAATTGTTTTTCTCTTTTTATGTACATAATAAGGAACTCCAGTGCAAAATCAACAAAAATGCTGATTCTGAAAATATAAGTTTTATTATATATATTATTTATTATCCATACAATTTATAAATCATCATTTAAACGTGAATAAAATACCATCACATTAAAATACCCTGTTTTGTTGGTACAACTGAATCTGCTGATTCTGACATCTCCAGTCACCGATGTCAACGTTTCATTTTGGTTTTGGAAGGATAGAGATGTGAGTGGTCTATGTTAGAGATTAAGCCGATGAAACTTGGGTTTTGTTTGTATAAAGATTTCATTTTTGTTACATCTTAGTGTCGAAGGAATTGAAACATAATTTAGGCCCTTAACAATTAAAACTCGTACAGAAAATAACAGACATGGGTCACATCGAGGGCAGTCAGATAACCTGCCCTTTAACCTGTGATTTGCCGCTCGTGCGCCGGCGTGTCCTGATTTTGACACGCGATTTTGACCCTTATGTATAAAGAAAGTGTATGAAGAACACTGTCAGAATCGCTTGCTCTATTATCGCTCTTTACCATAGAGAAAACCGCAATTAGATTGGTGACTCCATATAATTTATATTAATGATTTACCGGAGCGCGGGAGCGTGCGCAGTTCTTGCGCATGCGCGGGAAAAATTCTTTGGTTTTGAACTTTGACCTTTCTATGTACGAAATTTCTCAAGGACGCTGTCAGAATCGCGGGACATTGGGTGTCATGGCTGCCGCTTTTTGCGAACGCTAATTGGTTACAACCAACCCCATTTACTCGCGGCATTCAACGAGTTAATTACAACATAGGTTAAATAACTCCAGTGAAAAATATTATGGCTTTAAAAAAATATGTGCATATAGAGCAATAAATGCTGATTCTGAATATATAAGTTTTATTAAATAATATTAAACGTAGAGTTTTAAAAAAATTATTAAAAAGTCCATTTTAAATTGTGTATTAAAACACACTGTCAAGTTGGTATTATTAGTGTTGACGTCACTGCTCTCCATAATTTTCCAGTCATTGTATTGAAATGTATGACACAAGCCATCAGTATTAACAACATTTCATGTTATTGGTTTATTTACATACTGTTTAAAGAGATTTATTTATTTATTAACGCCCTTTTTCGGGGCTTTTACATATGAATAGTAACAAATATACAGTATTTATTATACATAACTGAACTGCCTCCATAACTATATTTTATATTTGTTTAAAGATAAATTGAAGAATTAGTAATTAATTATAATTAATTATATGTTTAAAGATAAAATGTCCACTGACTTGGTATAATTGTTTCCCTCCATTAGTATCCTGGGAAAAGAGGAATACAAATGGTAGTTAGTTTCAGAATTACTGCACTGAAATTAATCCTGACTTCTAGTATTATGTGGTGGAATCCGGAAGCTTATCAATTCGAGCAATACCGGACTGTCAACTAAATCATTTAGAATTTTATACAGAAATACCAAGTCAGTGAAAATTCTTCTGTCTGACAATTTGAGCATATTCATATAATTTAAAATAGTGTTCAACATAATTGCTGAAATACCCATTTTAAAATTAAGAAAATGTAAGATTTTGTTTTATATTCTTTCAACAGATTGAACATGTATATTATAATATGGGTTCCAGTCGGGAGAATTGTACTCAAGTTGACTTCTAACATGTTCATTAAAAAAAATAAAAAATTGGACTGGAGTTCCTTATTCGTAGTAAACATTTATTAAATCACCTATTTAAACTATCGTACATACTTACATTAAAACGGTCCCTGTAACAAAATGAGTTGACCTACATGATAAAGGAGAATTTTTCTTATTAGTTAGATTGATAGCATCACATCCGTAGTAATGCAGGTTTTGGAACAATAATAATTGGTTTATCAGGAGCGGTGACAGATCTATTTTTGCCCCTTGGTACAATACAATAACAGTAGTGATGAGATGCTGACATTTTACTTAGTGTTGTACAATATTAAAAGCAGTTATCTTGAGAATAATGTCTTGACTCCTGACGCCCTCCATTCAAAATATAGCACCTGTTGACAAAAACGTTGGCTGTTGTGACTGGTTTTGGGAGACCCGAAAAATTAAAACTTTGAAAATTATTTTACTATAAAAATAATAAAAAATAAACTGGTATTTAAGTTAGAAGGTCATTATCGATTAAAAAAATATATATTAAAAAAGGGCGTTCCTTATTCTAATAAAAGTATTTTCTTGCTTCACATTTGATATTATTACCTAATCATTATAAAACATTTTCAAATATTACATGTTACTAAGTTTATATTTACATTGTAACACCACCGTACACAATGTGGCAAGTAAGGTTTCATTTTTCTGTTCTTTCCGTTTTGTAATTTGCAAACTAAACTAATAAATAAAATATACTTTTTACAGCGATAAACCTCTGACAATTCTGTATGGAGAAGACTCTGATGATCTTCGAACCATAGGTACCAAGAAACCCAGCGTCAAAGCTCACATGGTTCCCATGAAAAATGCATTTGGAAAGCACCACACGTAAGTTCTTACATAAAAGTGTATCAATTTGTACTTAATGTTCGATATCTATCACTACTAGACACTATCTAGATAGCATTTAGTTCGAGAAGTATCTTGCAATTATACAAAAGATAGCAGCCAATAAAAATATGCGCTAAATATTGGTAGTTCTTAGTCAAAGTATGATATATTTAAACATGACCGAAGGGATAGTGTTCAATTAGCTCAGTGGTAGAGCAGAGCCCTGGCAAGGGTAAGGTCCTGGGTTCAATTCCTAGATGCGACCTTATCTTTTTCTAGAATAATGAAATAATTTTACTTTGTATAAACCACTTATTTGATGTGCAAATCCGACCGGTTTCGGAACAAACGTTCCTTCGTCAGGGAAAGCTTATACTAGCGCTAGTATAAGCTTTCCCTGACGAAGGAACGTTTGTTCCGAAACCGGTCGGATTTGCACATCAAATAAGTGGTTTATACAAAGTAAAATTATTTCATTATTCTATAATGGATAACCACAAAGTAATAGCTACATTCAAAAATATATTATCTTTTTCTGTTTCAAATTTTCAGTTTTTTTTTCAATTTTTAATTTTTTTTATTTATTAACATTCAAACCTACTAAACTACTTATGTAGTTTGTCAGCAGGTACATAATGACAACATTTTTGCAATAAGGGGGCATACATTAATTACTTGAACAGTTATTCTTCCAATCTAGAGCCCCCCCCCCCTTGGTGAGATAAATTTGATCCACTTCGTATATTCTTTCCAAGTAACGTGAGATTTTGCTGGACCCCACTCCCTTTTGTGCTCACGTAATTAATGTATGCCCCCTAACATGGTACAATGGTAAACAGTATGTAGGTATGTATAATGTTGATGATAAATTAACAATAAAGATAAGTTAGTTAAATTACAGAATAGTATAAATATGTAAAAAGCAGTATAAACCTATAAGTACAAATAAATTTAATATGGACAAAGTTGAGTGTTGCTAAAATTATCTTAAATGATTAAATATTAAAGTATTTTTTTATTGAAGAAGAATATGATTCTAATAAATCCAAATGAATTAATAAATCCGAATAAACAGTATGTAGGTATGTATAATGTTGATGATAAATTAACAATAAAGATAAGTTAGTTAAATTACAGAATAGTATAAATATGTAAAAAGCAGTATAAACCTATAAGTACAAATGAATTTAATATGGACAAAGTTGAGTGTTGCTAAAATTATCTTAAATGATTAAATATTAAAGTATTTTTTTATTGAAGAAGAATATGATTCTAATAAATCCAAATGAAAATGTGAAAAAGAACAATACACAGAAAAACAAGTAAAAGTCGTAACTGGGACTCATCTTACCAGGACAAGCGCCTTAAGAGGAATATAAACGCTAGAAATATTTCGAATCTCATGCCTGCAAAATTTTAAAATCGAGCGTTTTTTTGCACGAGGGTAGTGAGCGAAAAAGTGGTTTTTATTTATTTTGTACATAATTTTATAAGAATGAAAAAAAGTTAGAACATAGAAAACCTCAAAAATAGTCTTAGCCATAAAGGGGTATTTTTTAAAAATTGTTTCTTGTATTACTTCATGGTTAAGTCATGAAAAAACATTTTTTTTGGTGGTTTACGCTTATATTTTTTGTTACGTAAATAATAATTTTATTGTAATTCCAATACATAGAAAGGCTAGTAAAAGCTTCGATTTATCCGTAGCATATTTTTTGATGTTCATACTGTAAGCCGATTCGTCGTAAAGATTGATCAAAATAGTATCTAAATAGGATTTCACGTATATATTCATCTTAAGCAGCTCGGCTATTGAGATCTCTTATTTTTAAGTAATTTTTGTCGATCTCATATTTCAAATTTAAAATTACAAATATTATCTGCAACTAAGACGAGAGATCCTGGGTTCGAGTCCTAGTTGCGAACGTTACATTTTTAATTTTCTGTGTCTCATTTTTTTTCATATCTTCGTTTAGATTTATTATTATTTTCTTCTTCTTCAATGATATATTACATTGATGGATATAACCGTCAAAAGTTATCTTAACAGGAGTTATTCGTTATTAGGAAAGTATTTTTATCAAATTTATAATTATGTCTAACCACAAAGTGAAGGTTAAAATATATCATTGTTTTAGGAAAATGGCTATCCTGGTGTATGACGATGGATCTTTAAGGGTTGTGGTGTCGACAGCAAACCTGTATTTGGATGATTGGGAAAATAGGACACAAGGGTAAATATATCTTGAATCATAGTTATACCCGAAAATGCACATGAATTACATGTAGAGTTTCAGATGAACTTGTAAATGAACTGTAAACATTAATTTATTATGGACAATTGAAAGTGAATGTAGGAAACAGGGAATGGGAGAAAAAGGATAAGCTAATCACTTATCACAAGAATATCTGCCGGAGGAATACAAAACAATCACAATACACTTGTATCAGTAACTGTCACCTAACAATAATCCAGAGCGCGGTACCTCAAATAACAATGCAAACAAAACTATAGGTATTTCCTTCACCAATCAGCTTCCAAGACAATCCTTTTCTTTCAAAACAATCATGCTCGATTTTCACTTTCTTCTGTTCCATTTTTCAAATAGTTTCAAACTTAATGATGTTACGATGCACAAATAAGCCCCTACTAATTATTCACCCACGCCACTGCACAGACTACAGTTTCGCTCTTTCGCCGCAAGCGCGCCGCGCGCGCTAGTGGAGCCAAATGCGAGCAACGGTCGGCGAAGCCACCGACTCTCCACACACTTCCTCGGCAGAGCGCTCCGCGAACAGTCGATTGTTTTGTTAAGGAGAAATTCTCTCCGCAGGGCACCTTTGTGGCCCGAGTCATCCGCGACGCAATATGGCGTCGGGAATTTAATACGCAAATGCGTGTTCTAGATGCTACGGCAGACAAGGCCGAGGCGTAATTTAAAGTACAGTGACAATGTTTACGTGTGTGGGACGTTTCACCTGGAGTCTCCTGTTGGAACGAGATCCCCTCTGCTGCGGACGAGGATTGGACCTGCCGCCTCCATCGCAGTAAGCCCCCTTAAATTAATGTGTTCTATTTGCCCTCGCGATTTTACCTGAGCAATGACGACCCCAGAGAGGACAGGTTGAGAGACTTACCGTGTAGGGACATTCTAGCCAGAAACTGCCTTTTAACCTTGTATTTCTGTGTTTTCTCACAATACATTTTGTTTGTTTTACCTAAATACCGTTCTTTTATTGAGGAGATTGTTCGAGGGTGATCACGGCCAGTATTTCCCCCCCCATGTAAAACATTCCAAACAGCCTACCGGCGACCACACCACCCTGATGACGAGGGTCTCCCCTGCTTGCCGTTGGTTCGAGCTAGCCGCCTGCAAGGTAGGTCGGAGCCCGCCCTGTGGTGCCGCCCTCCTGGTGGCACCCGGGCCCAGCGAGGTTCTGGTTCCCATACGGGGCGTAGTCCCCGAGCGCAACTCTGACACCATGTAGCCGCTGCCAGGTTGTTAGCAATGAATAAACAAACAACTTCAACAATGGTTAGGAAAGGTAGGTACTGTGGATAAATGACTTGCCATAAAGAACCAAACATTCTCAATTCGAAATCCAACACTATGTAACGAGTAGAATCTGAATTTGCCATTGCAAAATCACCACGGCCACCAAAGTAACGCAGAACAGGGACACCTGAAGGCATATTGCGAGGCGGTACCCGACACAAATAAGACAATGGAAAGAAGATAAGAAGAGATGAAAAACACGGTTTTTTAATAAAATAATTAGAAAATGACAATAAATTTACATTTATGTAAAATACTAATTTTTTAATCTAAAAATATATATTTGACAGATAAAATGCTTTGACTGTCCAACTTGGAAGAATTTTCCATTTTTTAGAATACCTTCACCTACATACCGAAGGTTTTCCCACATAAGAAGTTTTTTCCGGTCCCTTGGAAAACCTTGTAAAGGCCTATTCAAATATAAGCGATATTCGTTGCTGCTGTGTGTAGCGAAAAGCATCAAGCGGAATTTGGCCGGGTTTTGTATGAGCTTTCGCGGCTAGCGCGGAACTAGAATCCCGCTAATTCTGCCAAATCTGGTTTTTGCGTTTGTTTTGCGAAATAGATGCATTATCATTATCATATATGCAGTATCACTATACATTTCAATAATAAGATGCTTTTTTTCACTGGTCACGCACAATTACGGTGTATATATTATTACAGAAACGTCTATGCGACTGACTAGACAGGCGAAACATCAATAATGTTTCGCTACCCGTAGCAGAAGCGATATCCGCTGTTGAAAATCGACATGCATCAGCGGCATCTGTTGGTTGGTTGGGTAAGACCGAATTGGAACCTGTTTAACCACGAGTTAAGTGGAATCTATATTTAAAAACATTCGAAATATCAGACGTTGTTAAAAAAAAAAAACAACTGCCATTGTTTGGCCCGGTGCATTTTCACTGTTGAAATACATTTTATAACATGTCACTGTGAATAATAAAAATTGGAGTTTTTTGCAAAAGAAGTTATTATTTAAAAGGACCCTTACAATTTTAACATGGGCCTTACGATCCGGATGGCAATCAGAGTATTGCTAATATAAAATCAAGAACCAGCTGCCAAAAAACAGATGACCAAAATTACAATTACCAGAATTATAAAGATGAACAAAGGAAGACCATGAATCACCACGAAAATAGATAAGTTTTAAGTGCCTTCCCAACCGTATCCATATCCTTTCCACATTTATTCAGGCCTCAATTGTAGTTTTTTTCAACAAGATTAATCCAATATATCGTATTGTAAAAAAATAAAATCACTACCCACGTAAAGATTTTATGCAACTCATGATTCTCAATTAATGATTGAACAATAGGTTCTCAATTAATAATTGCTAGGAATATTGTCGTTGTTGTTTTTTCAGGCAGGTAGCTTCTCAAATAAATAAATACGCATTGTCGGAACACATTTTATCGGGGATTAAGCTACAAAAAGGTATTTGTACCCAAAATGGATCAGATCAAATCGTTAATAGCCAAGAGAGGCGTGATTAAAGGAAAATTAACGCGTTTCATGAATTCCATAAACTCTTTATCAGCGAATGAAATTAAACTGAGGTACGACCAAATTAAGCCATTATTAGATCAATTCGAATCTATACAAGACGAAATTGAAATTTTATCGGATGAGGAACGGGAAAATTCTATTCAGCGTGAGACATTCGAAAATCAATATTTTTCAGTATTGGCAACTGCCAAGGAGGCGATTGATTCAATCAGCCAGGGTAGGGTCGAGATCAAACTTCCAACTCTTCAATTGAGAGAGTTCGATGGAAATCAAAAAGATTGGGTAAATTTCGTTGAAACCTTTAAAACGTTGGTTCATAATAACGGTTCATTGAGCAACGTTCAAAAATTCTTTTACTTGCAATCTACACTGAAAGGGAACGCATTGAAAATAATTGCTAATCTAGAAGTTTCGGAATTAAACTACCTATCGGCTTGGGAATTGTTGCACGACAGATTTGCGAATCTCAGGGCTACCGTACATAAACATATACAAACTCTATTTCAATTAAAAGATATGAAACATGAAGAGCCTGTAGCATTAAGGTATTTAATTGATGAAACCAATGTAAACTTAAAGGCTTTACAAAAATCGGAGTCAAAGTAGATCAATGGGATCCTTTGATTATTTACATAATTTCAAATAAATTGGATATAGCTACCCGGAAAAATTGGGAACAATATACATTGCAAGATGAATTACCTACATTAAAGGAATTCATAAAATGTTTATCTGCTAGGGCGCAAGTATTGGAGCTCATGAATGCTTCAGAGACAAAATCTTCTAACCTACATAAAACGCAAATAGGCAACAATAATAACAAAAAAGATTCATCGGTATTCTTGGCAATAAAAGCAAACAATTGTATTTATTGTAATGATAAAGGTCATCAAATTTATTTTTGCAAAAAATTTCTAAAATTAAAATTACAGGATAGGATTGATGCTACGAAATCAATCCGGGCATGTTTTAAATGTTTGAGGTTGGGTCATCAAGCACAGAAATGCAAGACAAACCTGACCTGCAAAATTTGTGGCAAGTATAGCCACAATACTCTACTACACAAGGAGGTACCTCCGCCGGAGACCTCAAATATGGATGCTAATAACGAGGTTATAATATCGAATTTTTCTGCATCAGAGAAGGCAGAAAAAATAATATTATTGTCAACCGCCAACATAGGAGTTGTGGGGGCCAACAATAAATTTTTTAAGGCTCGCGCCCTGATTGATTCTGGCGCGCAGAGTAATTTTATGAGAGCTGAATTTGCTAATAAATTAAATTTACCATGTGAATGGATAAACAAACCTGTGTCTGGGATCCATAATAATATCACACACATAAAAAGGAGAATTTCAGTGGAAATGACTTCGTTTAATACTGATTATAAATGCGAAATATCATGTCTGATTTTACAGGAAATTACAACCAATTTACCACAAGTGACAATGGCGAAAAAAGAGTTCAAACTACCACCAGGACTGGAGCTGGCAGACCCGAACTTCAATATAGCAGCACCCATCGACATCCTGTTGGGCGCGGAGAGCTTCTGGGAAATGCTAAGCAACGATAGATTGAAACTCGAGTCAGGACCAACGCTTCAACGTACCCAACTAGGATGGATTGTGTCCGGTCCGATAAACGTGTACCCCAAACAAAGGCCTGTATCAGATTTTTGCAGTTTATCTATAAATAAGTTGAGTCATCAAATAGAAAAATTTTGGAAATTGGAAGAGATTAATTCCACTAAAATTCAAACTCAAGAAGAAAAGGCTTGCGAAGCCAGTTTTGTTAGTACTCATACTAGAGAAGATGACGGTAGATATGTAGTAAGTTTACCGCGTCGGGCATGCATTGATCAGTTGGGAAACTCATTGCTCACTGCCGAAAAGAGATTTAAAAATATGGAAAGAAAATTTGTGTCACATCCCGAGTTGAAGACAGAATATGTAAAATTCATGCGTGAATATGAAGAATTGGGACACATGGAGGTGTGTGACCAGTCAAAAGGGGATCGTGACTCCTATTTTTTACCGCATCACGCTGTAGTGAAAGAATCCAGCACTACTACTAAAGTGAGGGTCGTTTTTGACGGCTCCGCCAAAACCTCAAATGGAATTTCCCTCAATGAAGCCTTGATGACAGGACCTGTTATACAAAAGGATCTATATAACCAACTATTGCACTTCAGGAAGCATCAAGTAGTCATGACTGCCGACATCGAGAAGATGTACCGCCAGATTAACATGTGTGAAGATGACCTTGACCTGCAGAAGATAGTATGGCGCGAGTCGCCACAGGATGTGCTCAAGCATTATCGTCTGAAGACCGTGACTTATGGGCTGGCACCTTCCTCCTTCTTGGCCACAAGATGCTTAAAGCAAATTAGTATGGATAATAATTTAATTTTTCCTAGAGCTAGTCAGGTCATAGAAAATGACTTCTATATGGATGACTTGTTAACGGGAGCAGATGAGCTGGAATCCTGTATGAAGTTAAAAGAAGAATTAATCAGCATCTTGTCATCTGCGGGGATGACGTTGAGGAAATGGAGGTCGAATGCCTTGGAATTGTCAGCCGAGTCGGGCCAAGCTAAGTGTGCCGAATCAGGCAACTCCGACAAAATTATTACTGACAATCCAAAGACTGAGAAAATATTAGGATTAATATGGAACAATGAATCTGATTACTTTTCTTATGTAATAATGAAGCCAGGTCCAACCGAGAGCAAACGAGAGATATTGTCTTGCATCGCATCAACCTTCGATCCATTGGGACTCCTAGGACCGATAATAGTCATAGCCAAATTGATAATGCAAAGGCTGTGGCAGTCCAAGGCAGCGTGGGATGATCAATTACCAAATGAAATATTAGCACCCTGGAGGACCTACCTGCAAGATTTAATTCAGCTAAATGTGTTGAAAATACCAAGAAAAATTATTTGCAAGCAAGCAAAAGAGCTACAGCTACACGGTTTTTGCGATTCGTCCGAGAAGGCTTTCGGAGCCTGTATTTATATGGTGTCAATGGACCACAGCGGTAAACGGCATTCACATTTAATAACATCCAAATCAAGGGTAGCACCATTGAAGTGTATTTCACTGCCTAAGTTGGAGCTGTGTAGTGCTGTACTACTGGCGAAATTAATGAAGACTATAAAACAAGCACTAAATATAATGGAGATCAACACATATTATTGGTGTGACTCTACGATAGCGCTGTGTTGGCTGAAAGGTCAACCTACTCGTTGGAGCACCTTCGTGGCCAATCGAGTAGCCGAAATACAAGAACTGAGTGATCCAGATCAATGGAGACACGTATCATCATCCGACAATGCAGCAGATATACTTTCAAGAGGAACTACTGCAGATAAATTGATAAATTCTACAATATGGTGGAATGGACCAAGTTGGTTGACTGGCGGAGTCAACGATTGGCCTACATCGAACATTTCCTGTTCAAACCCTCCAGAGCTCAAGAGCAAAAATATTCTATTATCTACAGATATTCAAGAATGGGAAATTTTTGGAAAATTTTCCTCATTTATCAAATTGAAAAGGGTTACAGCATATGTGCTGCGGTTTGTAAATAACTGCAGAAATATTAAAAGTAAAATTTCGGGTAATTTAAATGTAGCTGAACTAGAAGCAAGTTTGAATTGTCTACTGAAATCAGCTCAGGCACATGCCTTTCAAAAGGAGTTGAAGACATTAAAAAACCAGGGAAACGTCAACAAAAATAGTAACTTAAAATCTCTTCATCCTTTTTTACGTGATGGTCTTATATATGTGGGCGGTAGACTAAATTTAGCTACACACCTATCGTACCAACAAAGACATCCAATTATATTGCCAGCTAAACATAAGCTGACCGAATTGATTATACGTCACTATCACTATGTAAACTTGCACGCAGGACCTCAAGCCCTATTAGCTGAAATAAGATTAAAGTTTTGGCCTATTTTTGGGAAAAATACTATTAAAAAAATATTACATAAGTGTATTGTGTGTTTTAGGTGTCATCCTCGTACTGGTAACCAAATCATGGGCAACTTACCGAGCGAAAGAATCACACCGAGCCGACCGTTCGCTGTCACGGGGGTCGATTTTGCCGGACCGATTCCAACCAAAAGTGGGCCACTGAGGAAGGCTCCACTCGTGAAATCGTATTTATGTATTTTTGTCTGTTTTTCCACAAAGGCGGTTCACTTGGAATTAGTTTCGGATTTATCTAGCAATGCTTTCTTGAACAGTTTAAAGAGGTTTATATCCCGTAGGGGAGAACCTGATAAGATCTTTTCCGACAACGCTAGCAACTTTCGGGGAGCCTGTAACAGGCTCAAGGAGCTGTATACCAGTTTGAGAGAAAACAACGACAAGATTCAAAATTATTTAGCCAACAGAGGTATTGAGTGGAGGTTCATAACCCCTCGAGCCCCTAGTCAGGGAGGGCTGTGGGAAGCTGCGGTCAAGTCAGCAAAGTTTCATTTGTATAGAGTCACTAATAATTCTGCTTTAACCTTTGAACTTTTGTATACCTTAATTTGTCAGATTGAGGCCTGTCTAAATTCCCGTCCATTGACTTCCTTGTCTGATGACATCCACGATTACCAACCCCTCACCCCAAACCATTTCCTCATAGGCACTAAATCCTCTATCATTCCGGA
Organism: Limnephilus marmoratus; assembly: GCA_917880885.1. Lineage (NCBI taxonomy): Eukaryota > Metazoa > Arthropoda > Insecta > Trichoptera > Limnephilidae > Limnephilus > Limnephilus marmoratus. Next base: position 15,164,669 of record OU862922.1, read on the forward strand.
GAGAGATGTCCGAGCCATACCAGACAACAGGCTGACCCGATATCAGAGAATCCATGCGCTAACGTTATCCTTTTGGTCTAGATGGAAACGAGAGTACTTGATGGAACTACAAAAAAGGACTAAATGGCAAACCAGTAATCAACGGGCACTGAAAAAGGATGATCTGGTTATTCTGAAGGAAGATAATTCACCTCCACCATTATGGAAAATGGCGCGAGTCATATCTACACATCCCGGCGCGGATGGTGTAGTACGAGTGGTTACCCTGAAAACCCCTCAAGGAATCTTTGTCAGGCCTATCACAAAGATATGTCTGATGCCTCTGGATCCGGAAGCTGAACCTGTAACGGACGCCCCGGACCCTTCCATCAGTCCGGACACCCAGGACGGCCATGATGAAACTTTTTTAGGGTGAAGATATTAAAAAAAAAGACCCTTTAAAGGTACCAAACTCAGGAACAACATGACGACCTATAAATTGATGACGCACCCCGCACTGTGGTGCTTATATCGTGGACTGCACCTGGAGCAGATCAAAACAAATGGACTTAAAAAAAAAAGACAATTGTGTTGTGTTGGGTTGGGTTCTTTTATAATATTATTTTGTGTTGGGTTGTGTTCTATTATAATATCATTTTGTGTTGAGTTATTATTTAAATAATAGTATAATACTCAGTGTAGGATTATAGTTTTGAAAAATAAGTTTTTGGCTGCTAATTTATAATAGGTAAAACTATTTGTTAGTATTTAGATTTAGGATTTTTTTTTTTTGCCTTGGTTGTCTTCCCCTGTTTTTTTTTGTTATGTTTTTTGAAGGATTCATGAATCAATAAAGACGATTCACGAACCCCGGGGGGGGACTATGTTGAAAATCGACATGCATCAGCGGCATCTGTTGGTTGGTTGGGTAAGACCGAATTGGAACCTGTTTAACCACGAGTTAAGTGGAATCTATATTTAAAAACATTCGAAATATCAGACGTTGTTAAAAAAAAAAACAACTGCCATTGTTTGGCCCGGTGCATTTTCACTGTTGAAATACATTTTATAACATGTCACTGTGAATAATAAAAATTGGAGTTTTTTGCAAAAGAAGTTATTATTTAAAAGGACCCTTACAATTTTAACATCCGCCTAGGTTTGAACAGTAAGAATACCGCATGCCCACTTGGTTTTTGCCCACAGCAGCATCGAATATCGCCTATATTTTTGCAGTCCTTAAGAGAGTTTCACGTATATAATATGGTATTTAACTGGTTAATTTTATGATTATTTTCTAGTTTATGGCTCAGCCCAAAGTGCTCCAAGTTGGCCGACCCGAGCGATCTCACAAAAGGAGAGTCCCCCACTGGATTCAAGCGGTCTCTCCTCAACTACCTAAGTTCATACTCGATGGCCTGCCTAGTCCAGTACATTGATTTTGTGAAACAAGCGGATTTCTCAGATATAAAGTAAGCTATTTATATGTTTTGATTTATGTAAACACATTTCATTATCACATTATTTATTGACTGCAAAATATTACCAGTTTCCCAAAATTGATTTTATAAAATTTTGCAAAAAATGCTTATTGTGAGAGCTTTGGTATTGTAAAATATACACAGCTTTTCTTATCCATAGTTTTGAAATTTGCCCATTTAAATAAAATTAATAAATAAATTCATCTTCCCTCTCTTCATAATTTGAAATGATAGCCTGGAACACCCTCAAAAGGTAAAAGCCTGTGGTTACGCCCATACACATACCTACACATACACATACCTACATAGCATGCATACATACTGTCACTGCTTGGGATTGGTATTAATAATGTTGCAAATTCCTTTCCTACCTATCCCTATTCCTACCCATCAATCTTACCCATAGTCAGTCTGTAATAAACGCCCGCCGCAACATATAGCCATTGTGCTTCCTCTATCGGTGAACCGCCATTAAAATAACTCCGCCGTGTACTATCAAATAAACGAAACTCACGCCTATTGCTGTTTGTGCCTGTTGGATGGGAGAGAAAGCAGACAAGTGCATTTGCCAGTATACAAGTTCTTTTATCCTTTTCGGTGAGTCCTTTCCTTTCTATGTAACATGTGTTTTTATTGTTTCAAGCAGTGATAGTAATACAAAATCAAGGTCCTTCGCCAGTCATTCTTTACACAAACATATCAATCCACTCCACACAATCATAATCTCAATCAGCCTGAAACATTTGAAAGAAAAGATCAAAAAACCTATAAATAATTTAAGAATTAATTTATTTTTAAAGAAAGACATTCTAAGGTTACAAATAGCCTGACAATATTTTAATTCCTCTTTGTTCCATCATTATAAGCGGAAAAATGTTGCTAGTTCGATGATAACGGAATAAACGTTAAAAGTTTTTTTTTATGTACAAATTGATTAATTTCTACTTTGACCTTTAATTTCAGTGTGTTTTTCGTGTCATCGATTCCGGGAGGCCATACGGACTATCAGTGGGGCCTGGGCCGTATGGGCACACTGCTGTCCAAGTACTGTCAGATCCCCTCCGAGGAGTCTGACAAGTGGGACCTTATCGTACAGGCGTCTAGTATCGGCAGCTATGGCAAGGAGCCAAAAGTAACAACTATTATTATTTAAAGAAAACTTTTAAGAACTGAAAAAAAATTGATTTCTCTATTCTTATATATTTTATTTTGTGGTGGAACTTGGAATGGTGGAACATTATCAAAAATAGTTTTCATTCTTTCTCCGGGGAGATTGATGAGGATCACAGGGTGAGGCCTGAGCGGGGCCAATCTGGAGCTAAACTGCAACTGGAACCAGTAAAAACCTGTCTTGGCTCCTTTGAAAGTCGCAATTGGAGCAGACTGCTCCAATTGCGCTTGCACAGGACCGGTCCTGCACCTGAAACCCTAGCCTGGCTTGCAGGTCTAGATTTCCCCCTCTGACCCCCCCACCATACAAAAAAAGAAAAAGAATAAATTCCAGTACAATCTCTAATAGAAAAAAAAAACATTTTAGCTGCCAAAGGGAAAATTAAAAGATAGGATAGATATGAAAGATTTTTAGTATGAATAAAACCTATTTTTGTTCTAGTTATGGCTGACAGGAGACTTCCAGAACCAGCTATGCCGCAGCTCCCAGCTGGCACCGCTGATGACGCGCCGCCCTCCGCTGCGCTTCATCTACCCCTCGCTGAAGGCAGTCAAGCACTCACACGACAACCTGCTGGGCGGGGGCTGCCTGCCCTACTCCAACACCGTGCATGTCAAACAGACCTGGCTGAACGGCTTCATGCAGTGAGTGCAACACTTTTTAAAAATTTTAAAACTTCAGTTCTACTATTTCTTGGCTAATATGTACTTGAAATAAATATTCTGTAGGTACTTATTTACTGGCATTTTTGTGAAAAATGAAGAAGATTATTGGTATATACCTTCCCTATCTAGTTGCGTTTGACTTAATTTTGGACCTGCCACAATTAATTGGCTGTCACAAATAGGAAATTTTATTTTATTTATTCATTTTCGGGAAATCAACATTTTACATTTTTCCAGTTTGTAAATGAGTAATGGTTGCGACTGTTTCAAACTCAATCCGTTCGTATAGCGGGAGCGTATGCGTGTGCTAAATAAATAACAATTCACTGAATAACTGCAAATGAAGGAATGGTAAATGGAGTGCCAAAACTTACCCAAACTGCACTTTTTATAGTCAATCTCAGGCCACTGGTTTTGTCTCTTATAACTTATAAACTTATTATAACAGTTAAACAGTTCACAATACAACATTTCCTTCAGTGTACGTGTACTCGTAAATGCTTCACAAATGGTCACGTTGCGGGTTCACAGTTCACAAACAAAAGGAACACAGCTGCCTTGCAGCCGCGGCGAGAAACAAAACATGAACAATTCACAAATTGAACTGTCACGGATATTTCAATATTATACGTATCGAGCGTAATATAACACTCCTACGTAGCGGAGAACGAAAACAATATTTGTTGGTACAGTGGCGGGTCAAATACACATGATAATACGCTGCAACACGTTGCTTTCGAGCGGGTAAACCAAAATACAATAAAGAATCTTTGCGTATGTCACAGGCGACCAGAGTTATCGGTGACAATACTTTTAGGCGCAAGTAAAGCGAACAAAGCTGTTTTGTTTTGGCATTTTATATAGGTAGGAATTGGAATAAGGGAACAAAGCAGTTACTCAGTTACTATCATAGACAAACAATGATTCAAATCCAAACTGGCGCAACCAAAATAAAACCATTTATGAATTTCCTCCTTGTGACTTTACCTTCAATAAGACAGCATAATAGGGAATAAGAAATAATTAAATTTATAAGAAAGGAATATGAAGCCAAAAATTATATAAAACAAAAAATTGTATGAAAAGAAAAATTACATAAAACTAAAAATTATCAATACATTGGTAACCATAAGAAGACAGGTTGTACATACAAATCAAGCTATAACAGAATTATTCATTACTAGCTGACCCAGAAAATGTTGTTCTGCCATATAAATTATTTCTAGTGAATATTTTATTTATTTATTAATGCCCTTTTTCGGGGCTTTTTTTTTTGGTTGTTAAATAAAAAATAACGAATGTATTATAAGTGTGTGAGGATGGGATCTATGACAGAAAGAGGAATGGAGCGCTGTAGACCACCGATTAAAACAGAAAAACACCAACCATTCATTTTCTTAATTCAAAATTGGCTCTGGTCTGAATTTTATGGCAATTCAAACTAAATCTTCTTTTGGTCAAAGAAATTATTTTTATCAAGCTCCACTCATATTTAATAGCCTTCCAGAACATATAAAGTCATCTAATTCCTTGTACACTTTTAAAAAGAATCTTAAATTATTTGTGTTAGTCGAGGATTGCCAATTAATTTTCTCTACTTTGTCCTTTCTAAATTATTAGCTAAATGAGTATGTTTATAAAATAAGCTAAAATAATTTTTATTTTTGTTTAAACTGTTTTTTTTTTCATCTTCCTCCTGCCAAATCTATAATAGCATGTTAAATTATATACATATATTTATTATTTACAACTTAATCTTAAAAACAAAACAAAAAAATACTTTATTTTATTTTGAATCAGATCTCAAAACTATGGTCACCCTAAAAGTCTACATTAATGTACTACCTAGCGCCATCAGTTTAGTGGGTACTGGGTACCCATAATCTCAATCTGTAAGAAATACAACAATATTGTTCTTTCAAAATCTGTATAATTTTGTGTTATTTTGTTAACTTGTATAATTATTGTTAACCTCAACACAGGCTTGTCCTAGTGAGGTAACAAATTGTATTGTAAACATTTTTACCTACAGTGTAAAGAAACAATAAATAAATAAATAAATAAATAAATGTATTTCATTAAAGTAACGGACATGTTCATTGTTCGAATTCTTTAAAGTTAAATGTAAAGTGAAAAAAAGTAATATAGTTTTTATCCTAAAGTAGGAAAATGAAATAAAGAAATAACTATATTAATTTTGTTTGGTTTAAAATACAAATGACGGTTAAATTTGTTCATATAAAAATACTGAAATCGCGATTAAAAAATGGGAGGGTGGGGGTAGGCCGATGAAAATTTGGGGTTATAGGTATTTTTTGATGCCAAAATAATAAAAAAATACAAAAAAAATTTTTGTCAAAAAATAGATTTTTTTTCTGGATAGGGCCACCTTAATCACCTACCGGTATGAAATATACGTTACGACCTATTCTCATACCTACCAAATATACATAAAAAATTTCATAAAAATCGGTCGAGCCGTTTCAGAGGAGTGCGACCACAAACACCGTGACAAGAGATTTTTATATATATAGATTATTAATTTTGAATTTTTTGACATTTGCTGACTGTCGATTCGCTCGTGTATGTTCCAGTGAATGGAGTGCCCGTCACTCCGGCCGGCACCGCGCCATGCCGCATATCAAGAGCTACCTTCGTCTGTCGCCTGACTCCTCCATGGCCGCCTTCTTCCTGCTGACCTCCGCCAACGTGTCCAAGTCCGCCTGGGGTGTCTTCAACAAGGGTAACGGAGCGCTTCGCATCAACTCCTTCGAGGCGGGCGTTCTGTTCCTGCCCACCTTCGTTGTAAGTATACTCCATTATTAGATTGCCAATTTCGCTCTGCCGGTGTTATGTGCTATCAGAAATTGACTATCATCAAGGCAATCTTCACCCTGCAGCTTTTAGTGCAAAAATCTGCAATTGAGGCAACAGTGTGGGTATCAACTCGTTTGAGATTGGGATGCTGTTCTCTACGAGTATTCTTCATTGGTGTTACATACATTCTTGATTGGTTAATTTATGATTTTTCCCTTTTCGGTTATGGTTTTACCGTGTATGACAAATTAAGTTCTTTAGAAAAATTATCTAATTTTTTTTTAATATTTGTGCCTGAACTTCACAAAATAAAATAAAACCTGCTTTTTGGCAATTTTTTTGCATAAATCAAAAATGGGCAGCTGGCATAAAGCGGGGATTTCAACCTTATCGCCATCTACATAAGGAGTGTTATTGTTATTGGCCTGATTCCGAATCAATCATATTATCATGTAATTAAGTTCTGTTGTTTAGAAATGATGTAATATGGGTAAACATATTGTTATGGAGTAATATGTTTCGAAAGAAACTTGTGCCCGTAGTTCTCCCGGTGGGTAGAATTGTTGGGTGCTATATTGTTGTGTGGGAATGATGTGTGGGTAATGATGTACAGGTGTGACACATCAGGTGTTATAATAATAATACTAATAATACCACGAAGGGTGGCAGCAGGATGTGTGTTGAGTCTTATTAATTAAATTGGAATTAGGAAGGGGAGGTTCCTACATAATCACAACTTAGTGGAAGGTCATCCACTCGCCAGAACCTGTGGGTAGGTTATGCCGTGCAGTGGCGGCGTAAGGGGGGGGCGGAGGGGGCAGTCCCCGGGTGCCAAGCACCAAGGGGTGACAACGACAACTCGTAGAGCCAAAGAATGCGCACGAAATCTCCCTCTATAAAGACATATCAATATTCAACTACCTACTCTTGTACCTAGCTACTTACATACTAATATCATATTTTGAAACGCATCGCAACCATATATTTTTTTAAATATAATTTCTAATACCCAAAAGAATAAATTCATGTTGCGCTTGTTCTGATCTTATACCGTGCGTAACATCGTGTGAAATATTAATGAAAAATGCAGGCGTATCCGTTAAATGACTTTCAGAGACAAGATGGAGTGCTCATCACGACGCTGTTAAACCATTGAAGAATAATTTTTGGAAGCTTATATCAACACTCGAAGAGATGTGTGATCCCAGCACCAGCAAAGAAAGCGTTGAAACAAGAGAAGCAGCATCAACACTCATACCAACTTTGCGTGACTTCAGTTTTCTATGCTATCTTTCCTTTTGGTGTGAAGTCCTAGAAGAAGTTAATCAGACAAAAAAGTATGTACAAAAATCTGGGCTATCATTGGTGAAGTGTGTAATAAAAATTAAAGCTATTACATTCAAAATTTTTTTCAACATCAACGCAACCAAATAGTGGAAAAGATGTCCAACTTAGACATTCCGATTGAAGGAAAAACAGGAAGGAGGAGATTTTGAAAACGTATGAATGGAGAAATGGCCCGAGATGCTTGACTTACATTACCAGGGTGCTGCAGAGAGCAAGGTTAGAATATGTGAATTGGATCCAAATCTGTTAAAAATTTACAATGAATTTTCAGGAGAGGACATTGTGTTGAAGATTTTACGATTAAGGTGCCATTTGGAAGCCGTCAACATTTGTGCCCAAGAAGCGGTTCAATGGATTACATTGAAGCTTCTCAGATGCATTGTAAAATGGGGCTATTCTGAGTCTATTCCTAGTTTAGCCTTTAAATCTATGCCTTAGATTTTTTTAACAATTTGTGTTTCGGTGGCTTCATGTGAAAGAAGCTTTTCAAAGTTAAAATTTAAAAAATCTTACTTAAGGTCCACAATGAGCCAAGCGCGACTAACAAATCTTTCGATTTTATCAATTGAAAGATGCAGGGAAATCAATTTTGATAGTGTGATGAAATATTTGGGAAAATAAAGTCTCGTAAGCATGTTTAGTATATGGTGTTTAACCATAATACGCGCATGTACCCAGCGTGGTAGTCGAATCACCTGTAAAAACTGTATAAAAAGTTATAATAATAATAATAATAATTGGATAATTTGTATAGCGCCGTTTTTGTGAAAAATCACCTCAAGGGCTTATATGTATGATGAATAAGGAAAAGAAAAAAAAATAAGTAGGGTTGCTCAACACAAAACCGCCTCGGGTGCCAATCTACCCTACGCCGCCACTGATGCCGTGATCATAGGAAGATCTCCCTTCCGGGCTTGAAACTAGGAAACTCTCTCAAGGAGTGGGCATGAGATTCATTTGCAACTTCATCAGAAATGGCGGGATTGACACAATAAAAGACATAGATTCCAAATCATAAGTACAATTCCTATTATCTCTTTAAGCATTGAAATATCATAATGTACCTATAAAGTAATATTGACTCACCCCACCTAATCAGACTGTTATATATATATAAGCTTGACTAGCTACTCTAACTGCCGTGACCGGAACAGCAGCTCTATCGAAGGATCCAGGGTAACGTCTGGTTAGGGCCGAATCTAGGCGATCAGCCCACCAAGATGGTGTTGTCTCTCGTTCAGTCCCGAGTCCGGAAGGATGCGTGCACAGGGCCGGAGGAATCCGGCAGGCGCCAGCCATGAAGAAGCCAGGTCTCCTACAACATGGTCGGCAAGGTGGACTCGGCGCAATCTTGATTCTCTAAATATTTTTCACGGCCGATTATGTATTATCGGATTAACGATCTAGGCCGCCAATGGCCTCGAAGCGAGCGCGGATTGCAAAAAATCATTACGATTTTAAATTCAAATATCTTTAATCCGGTCATCACCAGGATATCACGCGTGTTGGATACACTCGCGGCTCAAAGGTTCGCTGTTCCCATAATCCATTTTCCTTAAAAGGAATCTTAAACGAAACTGTGTTCACTATATCCAGGAATGGAAATTATGAATTTTAAAATATCAATCAACATTGCTCGATCTATTATTTAAAGTTTAAACACGGCACAGTGACATTTCGACCAGGTCTCTGTCCAAAAAGGCCTCGTCGGGAAGTGCGTCGTTCAAACGGAAATCTGCCTACCCTACCTTCTCGCGCCCGATATATGGTTGTTCAAAATCCCATAGACAATAAAGAAATTAGTATCCACCGTACCTATTTGTAATTTGTTACAAAATATTAATTATTTTCATAACAGTTCTTTAGAAAAAATATTGGTTTTAAAAATATATGTGCCTGAAATTCACAAAATGAAATAAAACATGCTTTTTGGCAATGTTTTTTTTTAGCATAAACCAAAATGGACGGCTGCGGCTGGTGTAAAGCGGGAATTTAAACCTTATCACCTAAATGAGGAGTTTTCTTGTTAGTGGCCTGACTCCGAATGTTACATGACATGGTGCTTAGTCTTAGTAAAAAAATTATATGTAGATATGTACATTTGTTATATTTTCACCGGGACATACCACACCAATGACCAGTAACAATCCTTGCATTCTAAGAGGAATGGGCTGTCAATACGATTATGGATTATGTTAAAACTAAGAATTGCAAGATTTGCATAACGTCTAGTTTCCAAGCTAAATCTATTTGTTGCCTCAAGTAATTCCATATGGTGCATGAATCTCGGGTACGTTCCATTCATCCGCATATAGACATACCTAAGGAACTTTTTCTGAATTTGTTCTAGCATATTAACCCATTGGCCACAGAATTAATGAGCAAAAAAATTGGCCTTCACCACTGAATTAATTTTGTACCAAAAATTGAAAACCTGCATTGGTGTACTAAATCTATTGTAACTTTTAAACCATATATTCAAATAAATGAATTTCTTTAAATTTATTTACATATTCGATTAAGGTAAAGAAAAACATTAAAATAAAATTAAAAAAATATATTGAAATGTGTGTAAATAAGGATACAAATATAACCTTCTCTTTTTTCGTAAGTTTTTTCTTCACATTTTTATTTAAAAAAGTTACAAAAAAACATATTATTCATAAATCAAACAATAATGATTGTTGTTTTTTACATGCATATATTACTAATGACTAATAAAATAATGGTATGATAGTCCTCAAAGCAATCAGGGACGTTCAGGGTCACTACCAAAAGCCTAGAACCACTCGCAATTTTGAAGAAATTAAATGGCGGCTGGCAGCATACAAAACTTGGAACACAAATATCAGTGAAAAAACATAAGAAACATTTTATTGCCAATTCTTCGAAATGAATGATTAATTATCTACAGAATGTTCGGCATTTAAAATTTTATTCAAAAATGTCATTGTTGAGCTCGTATTCCGTTTTTTGGCGGACCTACTCTATCCCGTCAGCGTGCCGGGGTTTGTGGTTAAGTACCTGAGTTGCACACCCGGCAGGCTGTCGGGGTTTGTGGCCAATGGGTTAATATATTTCGCTTGGTGCGGAGTCCACACACCACTGGCATACTCCAGCTTACTTCTTATGACTCCATCAAACATGGCTATCATTGCATCTGGGTCATCAAATTGCTTACATATTCAAACCCAGGAGTTTGTAGCATGCTGGAGTGAGCCGTGATATATGATCCGAGAATGTCAGTTTGGGATCAAAGACGATACCGATATATTTTGTTATGTGTTATATTCTCACTTGTTCTTGCTTCTCCTTTAGACAAAGCAGAAGTTCTTCTCTGTGATGCTAAGTGACCCTGATCGACTTCCAGTGGTGTATGACCTGCCCCCTACTCCATACACTTCGGACAAAACTCCCTGGGTCTCAGAATTCCTTCAATAAACCACTGTGTACTAAAAATTATGTGAAAATTTAGAGTGAAAGCCTAAAAGATTTACCCTTTCATAATATGGTCTAAAATGTTTTCTGGGAATTATTAAGTACTGCATTTAAGTAGCTATTAATATAAAAATAAATTCTGTTATTGTTATTATTTGTATGTTTTTTACTGGTTCGTTTTGTATTTTTTATTCCTCAAAAGGCTGAGTACTTAGTTATAACTTTAGGTCATGTTTTGGCATTAGAAAAGAAAAATGTTGGTCTGTTGTTTGATACAATTTTCCTATTTTAAATGTCCTAGTTTTTTTCTTTACCATTTCTAATAATTTTTCTTTATTATGTATTTATTTTGTAGAACTCCATATAAAATCAGGCTTTTTAAGTTGCGGTTGGTAGTTTTACCTTTTCACATGACAACTGTTTCGCTTTCAGAGGGCCCCACTAAATAAAACCTTTGGAAGGTGAAATAGCTGTCCTGTTATAAAACAATATTATTTGTACACGGTTTCTGGAAACTCGTACCTAGTACAAGAGAATCCGAAACAGCATTTTTTTCAATCTAAGCATTTTGATATTTTTTAAAAACTTTTTCCGCAATTATAGGATTGAATATTATTGTATGATCAATGAACTAACTTTATTTCTGTACGGAAGTTGATTTAAGTATCTGATTTACTGAATACAAAATATGAAACTTTCTTATAAGGTTTTCAACAGACGTGGGTTTTGAATTATACAATAATTTTTATATATTAGTTTTCAAGGGACCGAAAAACAAAACTTTTCACGTGGGAACCTTATACGGGGGTTTTACAGTATAGTCATAATTTTGCTCATACATATCTCGATCGTAATATCTCTGGTGTTATTATATTTCGTATTGGTATTAGTGAAATTTTTCTTTTGTAATAACAATTTATACTAAATGTGCTGTTCACAAACAATGAAACTGTTCTCTAACAAATAATGGTTGTGTATTCATATTTATTTTTTCATATTGGTGTCCAACTTCTCAATGTTAAATTGGTGTTGTAATAAAATATATGCTGTTAATAATTTACTCATGTAAACTTAAAAACAAATAATAAAATTACTAGAGCAACTTTACAAATAGTTTTTACATTTTAGAAGTTAAAATGTTTTGCCCTATTCTATAAATTATTATTATTGAGGTATTTGAAATACAAAATTATATGCATTGCACTGAAAATGCATTCTGAAACTAACACTGGCTAGTAAAAGGGCTTGCTTAAATAAATATGTTCATGGTGCGATACCGTTATAAGTTGCACCATAGTTGGAGATTGAATGGCGTGGCTTGCAGAAATCTCCTCGGGTAGATTTCAAAATGAACCTCACATCATGAGATTGGGAGAACATTGTCTACCAGCCAAAAGGCCCGTCCAGATGCAGGAAAAGTTGATGTCTTTCGATTCCAAAAATTCTCCAGGGAATAACTTCCAATCATTTCCAGTAATGGCGAGTGACTTCCAAGATGTATGATCACGATATTGGCGAGTCGAAGTCAATACGTCATAAGTCAGTAGAGAGGGTCGTCCAACGAATGAGTAATGCTGCATTTAAATTCTCAAGATTTGTATGCTGCATGTAGGATTGGTAACAGTTCATCTCCATAAAATTCCAGGGCTGGCAATTTGACAAAAATACAAATACTGAAGATGGCACACACCATAAATGTGGTGTGAGTAAATGTGTCATCAAACGTATGTAATATAATTCAATAGCTCCATTCCACTTGTCGTGCTAAGGTGATTAATAATTATTGTCAAAATGTATATTTAAAAGCTTCATAGCTTGTGATGGAAGTGACGCATTGTAATGTATTTTTATATAATACCCTATACCTTTGTCATCCGACCGCTGTCTTCTCAGAGCAAGTAGAACTCCATCTCAGGTTAGTGGAGATAAGGATTTGGAGGTCATGCATATAAAAGACGCTTATTTTACTAGTGAAAAATAATGTTAACTTTATTGCAGTTTGCAAAGGAAAAATTGAACCAAGGAAAAGTAAACAAAACATAAATACATTGAGCATCTATCAACTGATGTAAAAAGAGAGAGTCAACAAATTACGTTTAATTATTAATACCGCACACGTCCCGTCGCCGTGACAGTCGTGACACTCCTCCAAACGACGACAGCAATCCCCAAGACACCGTCCAGCACGTCATGGGGCCACAAGTTTAAAGGAAATTCACCCAACAACCAGGCACAGCTGATCTACACCCATCAAGCGGCGTGTAGAAATCTCACCGGCCAAAGGAACAGCAAAGTCGGCAATGTCGGCGCACTCCCCCAGAGTCGCAAAGCCGCTTCATTCAAAGGGAATCCACCCAACAACCAGGCACAGCTGATCTACACCCATCAAGCGGCGTGTAGAAATCTCACCGGCCAAAGGAACAGCAAAGTCGGCAATGTCGGCGCACTCCCCCAGAGTCGCAAAGCCGCTTCATTCAAAGGGAATCCACCCAACAACCAGGCACAGCTGATCTACACCCATCAAGCGGCGTGTAGAAATCTCACCGGCCAAAGGAAGAGCAAAGTAATCAATACATCGCCCGTTGATTACAGTTTAAATTCACTTCCGCACGCGGATAAAGCAATCACTCAGCATCCGGCGAGGAATTAAACAAAATAATAAGGCTTCTATGCCATTTGAGTCGTCACACACTCACAGAACGAAAAATAAAACTCTTTCTAGGCTACATCGCACTAGAATCTTTCATAACAAAAACTCCTCCTCAAAAATCTCCTCTCGCCTCAAAAAATTACGTGATGTCCCCGCCATCTTTCCTCGAATGACGTTTCCGGTCCCCTTGCGGTTTGGCCAACCAACAAAGTTAAAAAAAAAGAAAAAATAAATAAAGCATCGACAATAAACAGTACCTATTTTGAGCAGTACCTGCTCACGAAATAGATATGTTACAGCATTTTAGTTGCTTTAACTAAAAGAAAATTCTGTATGCAAATATTATGATGCCAGAACTCGCCCTTTAAAAGTTTTTGCTGCTTTATATTTAGGGTATTAGTGGGTTATTATTAATGCACCGAATAGGATAAGGTTACGTAATTGATCTGGTGTTAAACTCCATATAATAATCAACCATTTAATTGTTTTTTCATAAATTTTTATTTTCCATAAATTCATCATTATCTCTCATCACTAACTATACATTTAAAAACTATAATAAAACACATCAATTCCATTTATCAAACTTAACACACTTTTAAATATTGGTTTAATAATTTCATCTAGATTTCTTTCATTTTAAAGACACTTAACAAAATGGATTTCTCAAACCCTAGTCTATTTATGTACCTATATTATTATATCAACAGTTTTCTTTTTATTCGGTAAACATTCATAATAAACATTGGTTACACTGAAAATTTATTTTTGCTCTATATATCGACAATGGAAATTTGAAATGCTACAGTATTTCAATGGACAATAAATCCAAAAATTAGTTAAATATATATAATTTTTTTCTGTTTTTTTTTCTCTCTTTCAATCCGTATCATCGAAATATTTCTAGGAAAATAAGTGCATCTAATATGACATGCATTTTAAGAGGATTTTTTTCTGAAAATTAAAAAAAAAGAAATACTGTTACGACATTTACAAAAAATTTTTAATACATATTCTGAAAGATCTATTCAATGTTATTTTATAACCAAATTTAATAATTACACGTCTACAAAAAACAGAAAATATGATTTTTTGAAAAAATAAAAATCTTTTTCACTCTCCTGAACAATTAATATTTTGTTCTTTACAGCTTTTCAAATTTCTGTGATCGATATATTATTTCTTTGGGGACTCTTCTTTTATCTTTTCGATTCTAATATAATGGAATTCTGGATAACATATTTGTTTAGCTATTATGCAACACTCTTTGGCACTTTCATTGTGATTATACACGCTTTTACTACCACCCTGTTATATTATATTTAGTATACATAAGACAATATCATTCAAGTTAACTGACTAGTGAATCATTCAAAACATTGAGACTAGAAAGTGAAGAATTGTCTAAGAATTATAGTAAACCTAATTATGTACAGGCAATGACATTATAAACATACAGACACGTTATTGTTTCACAAAATGTGGCAAGGAACAAACACAATCATGTTTCCAGTAAATTCTTAATTTGAAGATTTATTCATATACGACAAAGTTAGACATTCAAAGAATATGTGTTTATAAATGAAAAAGATACAGGACCGGGCAACTTTTACGTACTTAAAAGTTGCGTCGAATTCTACATTTTTCATCATGGATGTGATTAATCGAAATAATTGTATTATTTATAATAATAAGTAATATGGGTGTACGTATTTTCTATGTACACATTTTGTCATCACAAATGAGGTCATTTTGGCATTCATTTACGCGATTTCGTTGGAGATAGCACACGATTTCACGCAGTGCGTGACAATTTAGGAGCGAATCGAAAGAATGGCAATAATTACCGTATCTTTTGCTTGCCACTTTGAGATCTCTATATGTCTATAAGTTATGTAATGTCATTGTATACAGTACCTCCACCTCCTGGGATCAAAAAAGGAGCTCGACCACTAAAGGCAGGCTTAAGGCTGTCATACCAGCAAATCATAATTTCGATTCCGACTGCACCGCTCACACATTAGCCGTTGCAAGCGGACGTTTTTGGAACTAGATTTCGTTCCGCTAGAAGCCGGGTTTCACGTACCTATAGTTCACGCGAAGCTGGACCTACAGTATGGTTCAGATAAAGATGTTGAATTCTCGCTTCCAGAATTTTAATAAGTAGTAGTTATTTGTAATTTGTGTATTGAAGTGCGTAGACATAAATAGATACATAAACACAGTAGGTATAAAGTAGATACCTACACAAAAAAACAATTTGTTATATTTTTTTAATATTTTGGTTTTTGTTTTTTCATTTTATTTTACGGCCATTAGAGTGGAAGAATTGAAACGTTACTTGAAATGGCTTTAGCCGTGTTTAGTGACCAGATCTGAAAAGTCAGGTACTTCCCCACCTCCATCTTCCCTAACTCCTTCCCCTCCCCCACTACCTTCAGCCTCACAACATACCCCAATTGGGGGTGATAGTCCTACTGGCTCCAGACGGGAGCAGTTGGGACTCTTGTGCGGTATTCATGAAAAAAAGAGTACCTAATATTCAGTTGGATTGTAAAAAATATCTCATTTTGAAATATTTATTCGTGTGCATAATTTTTAATTTTATATTTATGTGAATACCGCACAAGAGACCCAAATGCTCCCGTCTGGAGCCAGTGAGACTATGACATGACTATGGGGTATAGTATGAGGCAGAAGGTGGTGGGGAAGGGCAGGAGATGGGGAAGAGGAAGCGAAGAATTACTTGGCTATTCAGATCTGGTCACCAAACACGGCCAAAGTAATTTTTAGCAACGTTTCAATTCTGAATGGTGGTCTTACACCAGGGCGATACTAAAGTATCTTCCACTCTGGAAACAAAATTTATTTGCCCACGCCGGGATTCGATCCCACGACCTTCGGATTGCGAGTCAAGAGCCTTACCTCTTGACCACGCCGGCCGTCAATAAATAGTATCAGTAATTTGGAAGGCGGGTATGGGTACCGCCGTCCCGGGAACCATGTATTGGATTATCAACACCGTACGGGTAGCCCGGGTTCATGGGGCGAGGTTTGTCAGGATCTCAGCGGCGGTGGAATCTGCCCCACCAACTACGTAGAAGGCCGGATCGGGAGAGACCTTTTTTTACAATCGCTCGACACATTGCCTATCTCTTCTTTGGGGATGCTGTGTGAAGGTTCGTTTCAGGGAAAGGGAGGAGAGGATCTTCTGAGAAGGAAAGGGTATTAGGGGTGGGTAGAAATGTGGGGGTCAGCGTGTCCAGGAGAGCGGATGTATGAATCCATCCCTCCCACTGCGGTGCAAAGCGATGTTCCGAGAGAGTAAGGCTGGAGAAGTCAAAGGGACTCCCTCAACCACTTTCTCTAGATCCAACCTGCCATGCAGCTGGTGCGCAGACATCATCGTTACATCAACTACGTCAACCACCACTATCCTGGATGACTCACACTGTGGTATTTGATTGGTACCCAAACCCAGCCAACGGTACAAAATCACGATAACAGATGCGATGATACAAACTGAGAAGGTCAGCTGACATCAATTTGACTTGGAACACTTCAATACCCGTTAAAAGGGAAGATTTGTTATCCAATCCTACCAACAAAAGTAACTTCATCTCTTTACTACAGACGAAGCTTCGGGAGAATGGGATACAGACTCTTCAGGACATGATGCTGACTTCCTTGTTGTGAAGATTGCTGTGGAACATTCCTCTCACAGTTTTGTGAGAAGCTTTCACTTCCTTTTGATTGCTTCCACTCCTCCCACCCAAGATATTCTGCTGCTGACAACGGACGAGGGAAAACCAAAACAATGCCACTGTCCATCCAAAAGATGCAGCACCGTGCATTTGAACACATCCTGTTCTTACATTCATTTACCGGCTGCGACACAACATCTGCAACTTTCAGGAGAAGCAAGGTGGGCTTCTCAAAATTGTACTTGGAGTCAGAATTCATCAAGCAAGCGGCAATGATCTTTATAACCCCTCCTCTACTCACGGCGAGGTTGAAGAGGCTGGAAATAAATGTTTCCTGAAATGGTATGCGGCGCCAAAAAGACAGACCTTCCTTAACCAGTACCGCTTTTAGTCGTTCACAGGGTTGGTGGCAAATATGAAGCCTGACATCAGCTCCCTCCCTCCAACAGAGAACGCAGTTAAACAGCATTCCCAGTGCACCGATTGAGCTGCCCCCTGAATAATGGGGGTGGAAACATGAAGGAGAGACCCTGATGCCAAATACAACAAAAGATCCACCAGCGCCGGAGGTCCTTCTAAATATGATATTTTGCCGCTGCACCAGGGATTGTGCAATTGGCAAATGTGGATGCCGAAAAGCAATGCTGACCTGTTCTGCAGCGTGTCTCCGAGTCTCCTGCCAAGGGAGATGTCTCAATAGCGTGCCTGTTGCCGAGGACGACGATGACGACGACATAGAGCCCATTCAGCAAGAACCATCCAATACTGAGGATGAAGATGCCATGGATGAACAACGCTTGCGAGGACCCCCACGTCCAAGGAGGATGAGAATGTAACATGATGTTATTGAGAACAGTGATAACAATGAGATCTATAATTTTATGTGCTTAATGTAACGAAATAGAATAAACATTATGATTATAAAATACAATTATGTATTTTTCAAGTAATATGATTTTTACCTATTTTATTTAATAACTGGTTTTAAAGTGTGGTCACACATATTATTAGGCGAACGAACAAGTGTTGTGTGTCAGTAATAAGATAAAAACAGCTCTTTCTGAAAATGACAACATTTTACGAAAAAACTTCAAATTGCTGTAAATGTTGAACGGTTGAAGATAAATTTACATATGTCTATATATTCTAAAAGAAAATTAAATTCTTTACAACTTCTTTCGAATAAATTTTTTTCTTTGATGAATATTTTAGACGATATGAAGGAATGTTTGATGAAAAATGTGAGGTAAAATGATTTTTTTCGAAAATATCTACCTTTGTGGAGCGAATATCTCGAAAATGGCTGGGATTTCGAAAATTACGTATAGAATAAAAGTTGTATATAATTTTATCAGCTTTTACTTATTATCAAAAAATTTTCCTCTGCGGCGCACCGTTTTTGAGATATAAGCGGAAACCCGAAAATTGGGACCTCCCCCTCCCCCTCCCCCCCCCTAGCTCACCACCTAGACGTCAGGATTTTTAGTATGTTCACATCCTAAGCACCCTAAACAAGTTTCTGAAGGAATCGCTTAGGTCCCTGCTCACGCACTCTACACCCCCTTCCTTGACTGGACTAAAGGTTTCTGTATATACTGGTGAGCTCTGGCATTATGAAATTTGTATATAAAATTGCAATTGGTGCCACGCAAACTGTTTGAAAACTGAATGTACCGGGAGTGAATGTATGGAATGCGGGAGGAGGTGGCGGATGGGAGAGGGGTGAAGGATGAGGGAGGGAAGGGGAGGGGGACAAGGGAGGGGAACTCGGGAGAGGGGGCCCGCGGGATGGGTTGGGGAGGGGAACCCGGGAGGTGGGAGGGGAACTCGGGAGGGGGGAGAGGAAAACGGGTGGGGGTTTAAGGGATAGGGGAAGCGGGCGAGGGGAGTGAGGAGAGGGGAAGGGGACGTTGGAGAGGAAGGGGAGGCAGAAGGGGAACGGGACGAATGGGAAAGGACACGAGCTCTGGCATCATGAAATTTGTATAATAAAATTGCAATAAGTGGCACACGAGCTGTATGAGAACTGAATGTATCGGGAATGAATGTATGGAATGCAGGAGGGGGGAGGGGAACCCGGGAGGGTGGAGGGGAACTCGGGAGGGGAGAGGGGAATTCGAGAGGGGGATCCGCGGGAGGGAGGAGGTGATTATGGGAGGGGGGAGGGGAACTCGGGAGGGGGGATCGCGGGACGGAAAAGGGGGGGAGTAGAGTGAGGAGAAGGAAGGTGGAGGAGGAGTGGGAACGCGAAAGGGGAAGGGGACGCGGGAGAGGAAGGGGAGGTGGAAGGTGAACGGGACGAATGGGAAAGGACGCGCAGGGAGAAACAATTTCGTTATTAAATGGCAAAGGTTGGTACCCGGCATATATATAAATGCTAATAAATGAAAATGAATCGCCGAAATGTATGTACGCGCATAACTTCCGAACGACTACACCAAATTGGATAATTCTTTTTTTGTTGTGTTTGTTATTGCCAGGACAAGGTTTGTATATAACTACTGGTGAGCTCTGGCATTATAAAATGTGTATACTAAAAATTCAATGGGTGGCACGTGAGCTGTTTGAAAACTAAATGTACCAGAACTGAATGTATGGAATGCGGGAGGGGGGATAGGAACTTGGGTATTGGTGCCGCGGGTGGAAAGGGACGGGAACCAGGGAGGGGGAGGGGAACCTGGGAGGGGGGAAGGGAATTCGTGAGGGGAGTTGGCGGGACGGGGGAAGAGTGGAAGAGGGAGTGGGGAGTCGGAAGGTGGAGGAGGCGGAGTGGGAACGTTTGAGGGGAAGGGGACGCGGGAGAGGAAGGGGAAGCGGAAGGTGAACGGGACGAATGGGAAAGGACACGCAGGGAGAAACAATTTTTTGTTGAACGGCATAGCAAAGCATGCCGGGCACCTGCTAGTATATAAATGAAAATGAATCGCCGAAATGTATGTACGCGCATAACTTCCGAACCCATGCATGCCGGGTACCCGCTGTATATAATTTATTTATTTATTTATTTACGGACAAATAGTCCATTAACAATATAACAATAACACGAATAACAAGCGAGCCTAAAGGCCCGACCCGCCTAGCAATTGATCACTGTTCGCATCGATTACCGTTCGCATGTCATTTTTTGTAACCAGCACCACTTTTCGTAACAATCACCACTTTTCGTAACGATTCACCAGTTAACCCCATGTGTCGAGCATGCGTAAAGAAGTTTTCCTTTAAAAAAATGGGGCATTTGGGACTCTTGTTTTTTGTATCGTATAATAAGGGACAAATAAAAACATTTATTTTTAAATATAAAACTTTTTGCATAAAAATATTCAATGAAAATGAAATTCGGTCAACCCTGTAGATTTTACGAACGTGAAACAAGGAATTCGTATGTATTTACATTTCGTTTCCAAAATATTATTTCAAACTGTTGTAATTCAGAGCGACGCGGACACGTCCTCGTCTGGCCACGTTTCGGACCGTAATGAACTGCGAAATTTTGTGTTTCGGCGCTATGATAAAATCGTCAAATGCGAAGCTGTTAATTAATTAAAATTAAATGCTTCCCAAAATTATTTTTCGGTCAAACTTATTTATGATTTGTCAATAATGTCTTAGCACAATAAGTATGTAAAAAAATATGAAATATATTAGTTTATAAGTGCGCAAATAAATACACAAATGGACCAATTTTCGTCAAGAAACACATGTACGTACATATTTTTTAATGATTTTATTGAAACTAAAATTAAAATTCTAATACATAACTTTGCTAGATAATGTATTGATTTATTTCACTGTATGATTACATTATTTGAAATGGGTGTGGTATAATACAAAAACTTTTTTGAAAATTTAACAAATCTGCCAACGACCTATGGAATAACCTTATTATACTAAAAATTAAAAAAAATTCTAAAAATTTATTACATAACTATGCTAGATAAAAGAACAATCTTTCGAAATCCATTTATAATTTTTTGTGGAAAAGAGTCAATACGTCTAAAAACTTTTTTGAAAATGACATATTTCTGGGTTTCTCTACCTATGTCCTCTTAACATTGATCCCCTGTTCATAGAAGTCGCAACTTAGGTGACGGTCACATACTTGCTAGAAGACAGAATTCCACCGAAAATACTGAGTGTGATCCGAGGGAAGATGTCATTTTGTCCATTGAAGACGTCATCACATCCGTTGGCCACCCCAGACAAAGTTGGAAGAGCCAACTTCAGAGGCTGTGAGAGGAGTGGCCAGGCCTAATATGGACGGGGGCTCAATACTTTTGCTGACTTGGGGTGTCTGGCGATGTCTCCTGATTCTGCAGCTGCTTCCCAGGTATTTGAGCCTCTCCCATTAAGAAGGGATATTGGCAAATGGATATTGACATAGGCGAATCAGTGGTTTTTCATCTTCTTCACATTTCCTGTAGCTTTTTTGTTTTTTAAAGAAAGAAAACATTCTCTGGTCATGATTACATTTGTAAAACTCCAAATACTGTCATTATTAGCTGAGCACGCAATGCATTGCTTATGCAATGATGTAGGACTTAACTACCAGAGGAATTGATTCCAGGATGACTGGGTGGGAACTCTCTTGGTAAGGTTCTTCACTATGAATCCGGAGATCGCGAGTTCAAATCTTTTTATTTGATTAATTTGTGTTGTTTCACTATTTCATTCATAGCATATTTGCAATATGTTCCAGAGTGGAAGATACTATCAGTACTATACTATCAGATACTCTGGTGAAAGACCACCATTCAAAATTTTAACGTTGCTTGATATGGCATTTGCCATGTTTGATGATCAGATCTGGATAGTCATGTACTTTCTCTTCCCTGTCTCCTACCCCTCCCCGCTACCTTCACCTCACAACGTATCCCAATTGGAGACGCCATAGTCTCACTGGCTCCAAATGGTGAGGGGCAGTTGGGATTCTTGTTTTGAAAACCTAACACATTTGTCAACTAGGCTACGAACTGGTGGTTTGTTGCATGTGTCTCCTGAGATGGCTAGCATTGTGCTATTCTAGCTCCCTCAGTGAAGATTCTATCCAAATTGAGTTTGGGCTTCGAACCTTTTGGGGGTTTGAAGACTTTTTAGAACAATATTTTAAGAGTGCGGATATTAAACAAAATAGAATTGCGTCACGTTGGAGCTCTGCAGCTCTATCTGCGCCATCTTGAATTGTAGTCTCTGCAGCCAGCGCAGCAGCAGGGCCAGGTGGGGGGGCGGTGAGGGGGGTGAGTGGGTGCTCTGCCCCGGGACGGGGGCCGCCAGGGGGGCGGGGGGTGGGGAGGGCGCCGGGGGGAAGTTGCGGCAGGTCTGGAGGCGCATCTGCAGGTGACCAGGTAGCTGAAAATAATACATATTTATTGGCAATTCATACCGGTATCAAAATGAGAAAACTTGGTAAATATATGATTTTAGATTTTCACGGCCAGAAGTATTATCGTGATTTAATTTTGAGTTATTATGCCGTGTTGCACTACCTTCTTCTTTAGCCAATGTTTCGGACAATGTTACAGTGTCAATCATCAGGGTAGATGTGTATAGCGTACATGTATTACACATCTGCCCTGATGATGTAATGTGGTCCGAAACTTTGGCTAAAGAAGGAGGTAGCGCAACACGGCATAATATCCCACAAATAAGTCACAAATATATATATAATTTTTTTTTATATATGTCGATCGTCCAGTTGATTAGTCAGATATCTCTTAAAATTTAAACTTGAGTTGATTATGTAGTTATTTGTAAAAGTGTACCCTATATCTGGTACAATACTCAGATCACTTATAAACACCACCAAATCAAGTGTAATGCAGAAAACTGTGAATTAAACAAAATGTTGACGCTTTCTGGGTCACTAGTAGAGTATTTAAAAATTTCATACTAATGTACCGGACCGTTACGCCTTCTGGTGTTATTTTATAGCATATTTAATATGCAAAACTCAGATATGTAAATAATATTTGATTTATTGCGAGCATTCGATTATTGCTTTCCTCATTATCTCAAAACTTAAAATTTGGAGTTGTCTGACTAATCAACTGGATGATTGTTCTATGTCAATGTTGAGTACAGCTCCACCACATTGAAGTATGCATAAGCAATACAATTATGACTTAGGGCTGCAATAGACAAGTAGCTTGCAGCAGTCCATTTTGGGCAATAGCGGTTGCCGACTGGACAGCTCTGGATCAAAATATCCTTTGTGTTGTGAATGAGAAAAGTACAAACTGCCACAATGCTACTGCGCGGAGCTGGCGAAGTCATTAGCAATGTCGTCAACTACTAGCCGCACTTACCTGAATATGATGAGAGTAGAGAACAGGACTCCATAGAGGAAGGAGTTTGCTGAGGGCCATAGAGTTGCACTCCAGCAGGGCCTCCAGCAGACTGAGGAAATGCAGGTTGACAGTTTCAGCCAGCTGTTAAGTACAAATTAAACTCAATTATTAAACCCCTGAGATGTTTTGAGATTTTGTCATCTAGTTAATGTCACATTCATGATTTATTTAGAAATATCCCCGATTGGCATTAATTTTTCAATATATTTGCTGTTTTTTTTATTGAATCCCAAAATGAGGGGGGGGGGGGGGGAGTAGGCATACGGAAGGTGGAGGAGGCGGAGTGGGAAACCCCCTAATACTATGCGAGCGAAGCCGGGGGCAAAAGCTAGTAATGTAATAAATAAATGTAATATAATAAATAAATAATTCCACCTAAATAATGTTTTAACTTATCGAATAGTATCATAGCTTCTTCCATATAACTGTCATACAAAATGACAACACCTGTTGAAAATAAATAAAACTTTTGGAGAGTGATGACACACGATTCACTATACATACGGTGGTTTTCGGGGGATCTTGAAAAATTAAAACTTTGACAATTATTTTAACTATTAAAACTTACCACAAAAATAAATATGCAGTTATTTAAGTTAGAAAGTCATTATTCTTTAAAAAAAAATATATAGTGGACTAGAGTTCCTTATTCATTCAATCAAGAAAACAAAAGCGAAATTCAAAAAGATCTATTTAAAAATTCACACATTTTGACAAATCTTTTGCTAACATGCAAGCAATGGCGGTCGAAGATTTTTGGAATATATTACAATTATTTGAAAAAGTTTATTGTAAACTTTTAAATGCAAATACAAAGGGTGGTGTTGCCACTTTCTAATACTGCTTAATTCACTTATCTCACAGTAAAACAAAAGGAGATAGAACAACTTTTCAGTCTGTCCCAGTTTATGATGTAAGTACACAAAAAAACTCTGATGTTACGTAAAAGGCACAAAAATACCCAAGGGGTTAACTTCTTATCGGGTATGGTTGAGTATTCAGTGGGATCACAGCGTAATTGTGGGGCTGAAATGCACGGGGAGGGGAAGGAGATGAGGAAGAATAATTTTTAGTGATCATATTTTTTTAAATGATCGCTTTCTAGCAAATAGCCAGAAATTAATAAAAAATTGTAAGTACCAGATATACAAAGAAAAAAGTTACAAGTGTGCGGTTCACATGCGGTAGAAATGAAACCTCCAGAAAACTAAAGTAGACAAGAGCGGGGAGGCTATGAAGCACCGCAAAAAGAGGAGACCGATTATTCTATCTCATTCTCTCGCAGGCTAAATCCTACAGATAAATGTGTTTGTCTCTTTTTAGTGTCGCTTTTTCATTTCATCAAGTTTCAAATCATAACTCTGCTAAAGAAGTTTTCACTTCAATAAGTTCCATTATTCAAGAAATACAAGATTTCCCGTCTGGTAATCCAGGGGAAGATTGATGGAAGACATAGTAGAGAATGACTTGTTCTGGACTGCAATGTGCAATTAGTTTGGCCTGATAATAGCAAACCTCTAATAGGAACAGAAGAAGGATGTTGTAGGACTTACCACTTTGGAGTGTGAGACCAGCTGCAGGATGCAGGGCGTGACTTTGCCCCAGAAGTCAAATAGAATGCTCATGGTGAGGTAGTAGGCCTCGGAGCTGGGCGGGTGGCTGCAGGAGCCCTGCTCCAGGTAGACAGTCCACAGTTGGCAAAGGATGAAAGCGTGAAACAGAGAGCTCATGTGCAGCACAGAGGCCTTGGACTGCTCCGCAAAGCCCGCCATTATCACCTGAGGAGATTGGGAGAGATTAGTACATGTTTTGTTGCATTCAATTCAATTGGGTTCCTAACATTTCAAAAGAGCTTGGTTAGGAGATCACTCTCAATTTGGAAGGCGAGTATGGGCACCGCCGCCCTGGGAACCATTTATTGGATAACCAACACCCCTGCTGTAGATCACCCCAAGTGGTTCGCTACTTTTGGGGACTTAGCACGGGATGCCTGAATTCATGGGGTGAGGTTGAGGTTGAGGATCACTGCTAGGTCTTGGCGGCAAATACGTTTGCCTACCTTTTGCGTTGTGGGTCGGAACGGAAGAGACAGGTTGATAGAGACCTAACCTAGACCTCTCCAGCCGTACTCTCTCGATCCATCCCCTTGCACCGCAGTGGGAGGGATGGATTCACACATTCATTCCTGGATACATTGGCCCCCAGATTCCTAACCATCTATCATCTTTTTTTCTTCCCAGAACTTCCCTTTCATTCTTTTCCATTAAAAGGTCCTCCACGCAGCATCCCCAAAGATGATATGGCCTTGAGGGATTTTTTTCCTCAGAGCATCCTGTGTGGAGCTAATATAAAAAAATAAAAAATGAAATCCTCAATTGGGGATGCCATAGTCTCACTGGCTCCAGGCGGTTGGAAGAAGTTGGGTCTCCTGTGAGGTATTCACATAAAAATATACGAGTACTGTCCGTAAAATAAGGTCTCCAAGGTGTTGTGGTCGCGAGGAATATTTGAATACTGGTGTGTAGACTGGTTTCCCCTTGTCAAATCCGCACCATGTTGCACCCTGTGACGCTTAGTGTCGGCGTGGCAGCCATTCGCGATGGAGCTTCCACTCGCCGCCCCCGCCAGGTGTGAGTTATGCTCTGTAATTCGTTTTTAAACTTTGCTTCAGCGAATCTAAATGATGCCACTGGGATTGTTCCTTTGTCTCTGAGGTCGTGTAGAGTATCCGGGTCTCGTCCCCAGTCACAAATGAGTCCAAGAATTCTTCGCCATCGATGTCGTAGCACTCAAGGAATTCGCGGGCTGTTGAACCCGTTGTTGTTTGTGATCTTGGGTGAGCATTTTGGGACCCACCTTGGGCAGACTTTGTGGTCTCCCAAATTTTTTGTCAAAATCTTGTCAATAGTGGTCTTACTGACATCAGGGATCATATCACAGAGCTCCCGAACCGTCACCCGTCGATTTGCAATCATTGTTTTTTCCACTATGGCAATTTTTTCATCTGAAACCGATGGCTGTCCAGCACGCTTTTAAATTCTCTGCACTATTTGCGCACGTTTTCGCACTCAAATACTCTTTTCCGTACACTTCAATTAGCTGAGAATGAATTTCTACCGGGGTTTTGTTCTTTGCACAAAAAAATAAATTATAGAGCGTAATTCACATCTGGCAGGTGCGGTGAGCGAAAGCTTTTAAAAACGGCAGCGACGTTGAGATTAAGTGTCGACGCCGAGACTAAGTTTCACAGAGAGTGCAACGTTGTGGGGATTTGGCGTAGGGAAACCAGCCTACATGCCAGTGTTGCCGGATCTCGCGTAAAATTGTTCCTCGCGACCGCAGCACCTTGGAGACCTTA
Source organism: Limnephilus marmoratus (assembly GCA_917880885.1). Taxonomy (NCBI): domain Eukaryota; kingdom Metazoa; phylum Arthropoda; class Insecta; order Trichoptera; family Limnephilidae; genus Limnephilus; species Limnephilus marmoratus. Next base: position 15,191,623 of record OU862922.1, read on the forward strand.
TTTTACGGACAGCCCTCGTATATATATTTATAATTTATGCACATCGAGAATGTGTAAAAAGGTTAAATAATAATTGGTATTATAATTTTCTGAAATTTTTTAGTAAGAGCGTTGAGTTTGGGAATCGATTAGGATACCTGTATGTGATCGGCAATATGGCAACTGGCCTCCTGCGGCACGGGCTGTGCATGCGGGGAACTCCCGAAGGCTCCCTGGCCTGTGTAGGGATGTGGGTGCAGCGCATAGTGGCTCAGGGATCCCACCAGCAGCCAGGAGAGCATGCGGATGTGGGACACACACTCAGTAAACTCTCTGGGACTGAAATCAAACCAAAAATTCATCCATTAAAGGAATCATAATGGAAAAGAAAATCAAAATTGTGAAGACGTTACAAGCGATAACTTTAAACGTTTTTTTCTCAAAACCACGTTTTTCAAGTAGGCTGGATTCGTAGCACATTGAATTTTCATCCGATTCACTTCATTCAAATTTTTTATTAAATTAAAGAAAATCATATATGAAAATGAACCGAATCTTACGAAAAATTATTATTAAAGGACAAAGTTATTGTAAAATTAAGGCCGATTTTTTTTATGTCCGACATTTTTGCAATCAACAACTTTTTTTTGCAAACTGTGGTTCATGCTCATTCTACGTTCATACTGTAATGAATTTTTTTTGAATTTAATGTTTCATGTGATTTGCAAGGACTCCTCGTTTGGCCGTTATATCTATAAATATAGATATTCAATTCAAATTTTCGATAGGGTTTTTTCTTGTTCAAATGTACCTTTACATATAACAAAAGTTTCGTGTAAAGGTACATACATTTAAACGAAAATAAATTATATCTTTGAAAAAAACGCATTGAAAAAACACTCGGCTGGACCAGACCCTCCCATTAATACTGTTTCAACTTGGACATTTTAGATGATTATTATTGTGTACGAACTTATTTTGACCGTCTTGACTATTGATTGACAACTTACCCCTGTTGCAATGCGGAGGGTGCGTTATACAGCCACGGCATGTAGCGAGCGATGGCTCGATTGTCCCGGTTGTTTCCTCGGGTGATCTCCAGAGCCACGAACTGGGCCATTCCACTCTTCAGCACCCCGCCGAGGGTGTCCTCGTTCAGGCCCACTGACGACCCCTTGCTGTAGCTCTGGAAAGATAAAGCAAGAAATCTGAAGTACAGGGTGGCGCAGATGGATCGGGTGGTTTTGAAGTGGACTGTACGTCTGGAGTAAGGGAGCCAGGTGTTTGGCGGTCTTCGTGCTGTGATGGGGGGGACGGGAAGTTTCAGTTGCAGACTGGCAGTCAGTCGCGATGGCTACGTGGTCCGTTGAGCATCGTGTTTTCGCAGTGGAAGAGTTTATACGCAATAACGAGTCAATTGTTGCTGTGACGCGTGCCTTTCGCCGGCGTTTCAACATCCCACCTCGCGGTAGTGTTCCTAAGCGAGACACAATATTGAGTTGGGTGCATAATTTCCGCACTACTGGTTCATGTGCTCCAAAATGGACGTCTAGACCTCGAACAATAAGAACGCCTGAGAACGTGGAGCGTGTGAGACGCGATGTCATTACGAGCCCACGTCGATCAACGAGACATCGTGCTCAAGCTCTTGGAATGTCACGTCGGAGCCTTCAAAGGATTCTTAACAAAGAACTGAAATTCCACCCCTATAAAATCATGGTGGTCCAGAAGATTCTCCCGATTTCAGAAGATTCTTCTGATTCTCCAGAAGATTCTCCCGACTCCAAGAATGCGTCGCTCGAGAAGGAGGGCATTTGATGGATGTAATTTTTATTAACTAACTTTACAATTTTTTTGTCAATAAACTTCCATTGTAACTACACGTTTTGCACTTTATTTCAATCCAATACCTTTAAAATTGACAGTTTGACGAGTATTTTAAAACCACCCGATCCATCTGCGCCACCCTGTATATTGATTATTCATGTAGTTTCAGCTTCCTTCAATAGATGTCGATAACTTGAGATGAGATGGCAGTTGAGTATAATATGATACGATGTTTGCTGAAGGCATCGGCAAGTTGGGTGTGTACCTTCAGTCCGCCTGTGGGAGCAGCAGAACTAATTGGAGCCTGGTCGAGTAAGAATGTCTGTCCAGTTTAACATTCATTGTAAATATTTACAATAACTAAATAAACCAACCAGTACTCACAGGAACCTCAAACTTTGTTGGAAGATACCCGGCTCGTCTTAAGTTGTATTAATTTTGGAAACAAAGAGATACAACAAAATCACATAAACGAAAAATTTTAAAGAAATGAATTCTTTATTTTTTTATTTTTAAAAGAAAGACAATGTTACCGTGTTACGAACAAACTGACAATAAATTTAAAATCTCCTACTAATCTTCTAATAATTTGAAAATTTCCACATCTTGTGTCATGGTGGAGGACTTAGTCAGCCAAGGAATTGAACTCACAACGCTTGCGTAAGACCCAGATGCAACGCCAACTCAGCCACCAACCGGTCAACCATTCATTCTACAAGTAATTTGTCCCCCTCGTATGAAATCAGCAAAAATTATAACTTTTGGCATTATGAAATTTGCAAAGCTTTTCCATATTAGGCCTTACAAATAAAATACATAAATTTTTACACAACCGATAAACAACCATTTGATACTTAAATTGTTAAATTAAATAATTAGTTGTGTAAAATTTAAAACACATTTATTAGTAAGGCTGTAAATGTTTAGTTAGCACAAACATTTTCTGATCAAAAATAAATATCCATCATGATCTATGGAACTTTGAAATATCCATTTTTCTGTCGAAAAAATGGAAACCAACCTAATGCTTATTTTTGGGTGGTAATTGCTAATAAGAAGTCGAGTTAACAATGTTAAAAAAAACAATTATTATTTATACCTAATTTATTCCAATGAGAATTATGATTTAGTGAGGAAATAATGTATCGACGGACCCAAAAAATGATATTTTCTTACCTTAATTTTAGTAAGAGTATGAAAGTCAGCGAGGAACTCCAGAACATCTCCGATGTACTGCCGCATGCAGTCCGAAGCCCCCGTGCTGTACTCCCGGTTGTAGGGTCCGTTCAGCTTCAGACAGTCTTCCAGCGCGGAGGTCAGAGGTAGCGATCCACCTGCATCTGTTTAAGAATATAACATAATTTATTATTAATTTTTTAAACTTTATGAGTAAAATCTCAAATTATAATATTTAATTAAATGAAGACAATATTAGCGAAACTCAATCGAAATCTGGAGACAGAAAAATCAGAAAAGATATTGGCTCCGCTGGGACTCGAACCCAGAACCCTTTTCTTACATGGAAACAGCTCTACCGATTAAGCTACGGAACCCATATTAATTCGGTCACTTTTAACTGTATCATACTTCGACTAAGAACTACCAACATTATCTTCACTTACTTAACTTAATATGTGCGTTAAGTAAGTGAAGATAATGTTGGTAGTTCTTAGTCGAAGTATGATACAGTTAAAAGTGACCGAATTAATATGGGTTCCGTAGCTTAATCGGTAGAGCTGTTTCCATGTAAGAAAAGGGTTCTGGGTTCGAGTCCCAGCGGAGCCAATATCTTTTCTGATTTTTCTGTCTCCAGATTTCGATTGAGTTTCGCTAATATTGTCTTCATTTAATTAAATAATATAACATAACCTTACAATGTTTGAAAAACTCCTATTATCATCATGTACCACCTCTTATTATAAGGGGAATGTGTTGTTTTTGAAATGATGAGAAATTGTACCCACAATACCATTCCTACTCTGTTTATTAAAAAGAGTGCTGCACATACCCAATATTCTATATATTATTATGTACCTTACCTTGGAAGCATTGAATTTGTAGGTATTCCATATTATTATTCTTTTTTTTACAGAGACAGTCTGCAAAGCTCATGCAATATACTGCTGCGGTAAGTAAAAGCACAATGTCTTTCTTGACATTCTCAACTCTCTACCACGGTGGATTAACACTCAAGCTTTAGGCAAATAATAAAGTTGTTTCCTATTTCGTTTTAACTCTCCCGCAGCCAACTGGGGCCGAAGGTAGACCCCAAAATTACTAGCATTTTTATATCTACTTAAATACATGAAATATATTTTAGTATTTTAGGTATTCCTGTGCGAAGGATTAATGCTTAATGTGCCGTTTAAAAAAAATGTGAAAAAATCGTTGATCGCTGGAAAAATATTTAGTAAAATATAAGTAATATTCCCTGCCTGATAAATGGACAAATAATGGTTACGGACGCTATGTTTGGCATCTTGGCCTGTCGAGAGTTAATGAAAGTGTATTTATTGTATTTAAAAAGGGATTTTTTTTTACATTAACTCCACACAGGAGGCCCTGAAGAGAATAATTTCCCTCAAGGCCTATGTCAACTTTGGGGATGCTGTGGGGAGGGTCTTTTTCTTTTTGTGGAAAGGAAGGAGTGAACCTGTGTCTTGAAGAGACAAAAATGTTGACAGAGTAGTGTATTCACATGTATAGTTGTGAATAACTCTGTCAACTCAGGCAGTATACGCGCGGAGTTACGGGGCGTAGAACGGGACTGGCCGACCGACCGCAGTGAGAAGACGCGTGGAAGCTGGCCGTGAGCCGATATCGGTTAAGTTGAGTGTTACTTGTTCTTTCTTGATATTAACCTGAGTCATAGTGCACATTACAGACAGCTTAAATATATTTGGTATTTTCCAAAAATTCTGTGAGATCTGTTCTCAGCATGCTCTAATTATGATATTGTATTTGTAAAAAAAACATGAAATTTCATTGAAGGAGACTTCATTATGCTATCTTCCATTGTTCATATTATTCTGTTGACATTAACCCATCCATTTTAATGAAGTTCACCAGAGTTGTTATTGGGTGTTTGGCGATATCTGCTGATTCCAAAACTTTAATTCTAAATGTCTCCCCATCAAGGCGAGAATGAATTACATACTCGTACATGATACATACAATCATAGATGATTATATGCTTCTTCATCTCTTCACATCCTACAGCCTTTCATGCTTTCCACGCACAACTAGCGCTTTTAAAATTACCGTGACATTTCACGGTTACGGTCAATACGGTTTCCTTAAAGGAAACATACAAACATTTTCATACATCTCCCTCAAGTGTATAAAGAAAAAGAAATGCACAAAAATAAGATATATCTGTTTCCTCCAAAGGAAAAAAAGTAGTTCTTTAGATGAAGCAGACCCGTGTATTTGTGTATCTCATATGTTGTCTCACCATTATTTAATGAGTAAAAAATAGCTGCTGCATTATAAATTATAACGATAAGGAACCTATGTTAATTGCCGTTTTTTTGCCATCACGGTAATTATAAAAGCGTCTATTAGCTGCTTATTCTCCTGTGGCAGTGTTATGTTGATATTCCTGTATTGAGCAGTTATAATGCAACAACAATATAGTTTTAACATTTAGTTTACCTTGAAGAACAAAGCTAATCAGCATCAGAAAATTTTCATCAGGAATGGTAGTCTTGAACTTCAAGGCCTGCACCAGTTCGTAGATGATCATCCGGCACATCATCAGCTTGTCCCGCTCCTTGGAGAAGCTGCGGTTGCAGAGGAAACTGAGCTCCAGCAGGTAGTTGTACTGCAGCACATAGTTCTGGATGGCGTAGCTGATTATCTTGGAGAATGGATCCAATAAGCCCTGGAAATAAAACATTCATAATGGATACATTCATGTACCGTTTATTAATTTCCGTTCTGTCTTAGAATGATAAAATGAAATTCCATTTCTGTATCATAATTTGCTATGCACGAGTTGAACTGAATTCCTGAACGAAAGAAAGTGTAACCTACCACAATACTAGTCCGCCAGTTGAATATTTTTATTTTTTATTTTATTTTTTTTTTTACTGTGAATACCGCACAAGAATCTCAACTGCTCCCGTCTGGAGCCAGTGAGACTATGGCATCCCCAATTGAGGTATGTTGTGAGGCTGAAGGTAGTGGGGAGGGGAAGGAGGTGGGGAAGAGGAAGGTTGGGAAGTACCTGGCTATTCAGATCTGGTCATTAAACACGGCTAAAGCCATTTTCAAGCAACGTTTCAATTCTGAATGGTGGTCTTACACCAGGGCGATACTGATAGTATCTTCCACTCTGGAACATGTCGCAAATATACTATATATTATTTTTAATTAATTAATTGTGAAATAACACAAATTAATCAAATAAAATTAATATGCGCATGCCGGGTTCGAACCCGCGACCTCCGGATCGTGAGTCAAGAGTCTTACCCACTGGACTAAGGAGGTCGTACGTGAGGTCGAATATTGCTTTGTTCTACAGACATTTTTTACAATATGGACTTTTCATATAAAACTAATGTGTAGGTTTGCTATATATCCAGTAAATTATTATATATCCAGTAAAAAAAAGAAACAGAAACTCTAAGATTTAAAAATTTAAAACATTTTTAAAATTTTTTTGTTCCAAATCCACAAAAAAAAAAATTTTTTTTTTTTTTAAATTAAAGAAAGAAACATTCCCGGGTTACGAATAACCCAAAAATGTTTGAAAATCTCCTACTACCACCACAGAAAGCCGAAATTGTTGTTTGTGTTGTGATGGAGGACTTAGCCAGCTGAGGAATCGAATATGCGACGCTCGGGTGGGACCCAAGCGCTATGCCCACTCAACCACTGACAGGTCAAATATATATTTTGTTAGTTTATCCCACTTCAGGGTGTAGAACAAAACAAGACTAAAATAATTTGCACAAAAATTCGCCATTCTCTGTTTTATTTTTCTTCCTTTTTCGCCTGGAACATTGAGGAAGAAGAACTAAACTCAGTTCTTGTCTCAAAAAAAATAAAATAATAGTGTCGGTTGGTTCTATGTCCATAATTAGTTTCACGTTCACGAAATAATGCAATAAAATCAAAATGGCATATAAATGTCACGTTAAATTATTATTTATAAGATGACATCCCAACACAAAATATCTTTCTTAACCAAACGACAACCCCGTAAGTAAACATGGAATTTGTAATGCTTCTTTCTTGCAACTTGTTAAAATGGTCTAAAGAACAAACCAATATTCTGGTGGCATTAGTGAATAATGTTTTTAATGTTCATTATGTATATATTTTTGTATTCTTCTGTTGTGAAAGAACAAGACACAATACAGGTAAAGAAAATTTTGAAGGATACATATTGATAACATAAAATCACTATTACCATTTTACGATGATTTCCTAGTTTTAATAAAAGAGCATAATTATTATCTTACCCTGCCGACTTTTATTTGTGGTCTACCTACTTGACTTTCACACATTGCATCATGGTGAACACATACTATGCACATTATATTAAGAGAGTAGAATTACAGATAAGGAGGCGATGGCTGTTAAATTGAGATTATTGATAAGGTAAGATTCATTGTTACAATTTGGCTATTAATTTCGAAAACCTTTTTTCATCAACATCAAATAATATTTCAAATTAATATTATTGAATTTTGAAGTCTAGGAAGAACAAAGCCTGACAAATTATTGTCTTAAAAGCGCATCCTCACAATAAAATTCCTAGCCATCTAATAAGATGGCTAATGGTTTGTAATGTGTTATATATTTTCTGGTAGTGAGTGATTCATAAGTGAAAGAAACTTAGTTCTAACCTTGAATTGATTAATGGCTGGAACCTTCAAAATTGACACCATTATCCTCAGCAGGGGGATGATATCCTCAAACACGTTCAGCACCAGAACTATCCTACGGAACAGAGTGTCTAGCTGCGTCATGAGCGCCCCCATGGAAGAGCCAGGGCCCAGCGCCTCTAGGGGCAGGCAGTCCATGTAGCAGGCCATGTTCTCCACGATGATGGGCAGCTGCTCCGTGGGCAGGGTCTTGCGGGAGTTGAGAAATTCCGTGAGGAGTTGAAGGGGCCCGGTCGGGTTCAACTCGTTGAAGTCGATGAGGGCTTGCGCTATGCTCTTGAAGAAGAGCATCTTTTGTTTTTCTGTAGAATAATATTTTATGATACTATTGTAATATTATAACAATATTTTATTAACGAATGAAGACTATATTATTAACCATTCTCAAATGAAAAATGTGAAACAGAAAAGACAGAAAAAGATTCTGACACATCTGGAAATTGAACTCAGGACCTCTGGCTTATTATTTTCATTTTCTTAAAGCATATTTTTTGGCTGCTATCTTCGTACGATTATGTATCTGTTTCTAGAGTCACACTTCGAGTCTTCACGGGATTTAAATTCTGGTATCGCTTAAAAAATTTGATGTTTAATAAAACATCACACACATATGCACACCAAAAGAATTGTTTTTGAAACCAGAAGAAAGGCTCTTTCAAATTTAACTATTCAAACGGACATATGCGATTAATAATAAGATATTTCAATTTAAAAAAATTTGAAATTTTTTAAAAATGATTTTATCACTAGACAACAGTTTTTTCTTAGTAGCTTTTTTTTTATACAAGTACCTCACAAGAGTCCCAGCTGCTTTCGTCTGAAGCCAGTGGGACTATGGCGTCTCTAGTTGGGGTATGTTGTGAGGCTGAAGCGGGGAGGAGAAGGACATGGGGAAGAGGAAGGCGGGGAAGTACCTGGCTATTCAAAACTGGTCACCGAACACGGCCAAAGCCATTTCGAGCAACGTTTCTATTCTAAATGGTGGTCTTACACCAGGGCGATACTGAGAGTATCTTCCACTCTGGAACATGCCGCAAATATATTATATATTATTTTTAATTAATTAATTGTGAAATAACACAAATTAATCAAATAAAATTTATTTGCCCACGCCGAGATTCGATCCCGCGACCTTCGGATTGCGAGTCAAGAGCTTTTCCGCTAGACCACGCTGGCCGTCACTGTAGAAATACTACATTATACGAAACTAAGCTATCACTTCACTTTTTTTTCGTTTCATGCAAGAATAATTAATTAAAAAATCTTTGACAAATCTTTTGCAAACATGTAGAACAACATGGGATGATGAATGTTATATAAATATAATAAGAGGAAAATTATATTCCACAAGGGCTCTTGTGTGGGTTTAATGTAAAAAAAAACCGACATAATTGTATTGGCCGTGTGAATCTCAAATCAGGTTGATGGATTTTTACTTCTTCTGTACTTGTATTTGAATGTCTCTATAGGATACAAATTGTTACAGTTTTTTTTAGTGGAGAATTATGCAGACATGTAGAGTAATTGAATGAATTACCTGGTGCCCTCGTCTGGAAGATCTGAACGAAAACGGCGTTGGGGGCCAACTGGTGAAGCACGCAGCGCAGGAACTGATGCGCCACGCTCACCGCACCGCCCGGCAGGTGGACATTGGCCTCACTCTGCCAGGGATACATGGCCAACTGGGCTATCCTGAACACAACACTTATATGTGAGAAATTGAACTTTATATTACTAACTGAACTTACTTAACCCACAGGTTTATTTTGTCGGACGGTAAAAATATTTCTGCAATAAAATCTAAATAAATGGAATATTTTTAAAAGCATTCGAAAACTAAAAACTCTGTTTGAAATGTGTTAAAATACGCTTTTAAATTTTATAATTCAAAATAAATATTTTTTTTTTAATATGAAAATTTGGAATGCAAACACAGAAAAAGTTTTAAAAATGGCTCACCTTACGTTTTTTCTAACGCAAATGTGTCGTAAACGTTATCTTCAAAAATAAAAATCTTGAAAAAATAAATGATAAAAAATTACAATTTTTTTTTTTTTTTTCAAATTGCAGTTGGAAACTTTTGATTCATAAAGGTTATTTTGCAGTCAACGTTTTAAATCATATTTCCAACCATAATCATATTTCAAACCATGGGAGACTCTATGATTTCTATGAGACCTAGATGAGTTGTTCCGAAAACTGAACAAAATATCCTGAGGGGTTAACTCTACACAGTTATGTTGCACAACTACATTACATTATTTGGAAATGCTAATTCTTTGTGTTGAATCACAGACCAAAGAAGACATAGACTTGACCTAACTCAAAATCTGGAGATCATTTCTACGAGCTGGAGCCAAAGAGCGCTTTTATTATTACCGTGACGATCCATGATAATGGTACCGTGACGGCATAAAAACGGCATTCTTTTTTCTAATAATGCTGCAGCTCTTTCAAAAGACACAATGTACGTAAGTATGTTTCCTCCAAAGGAAAAAAATAATCATTTTCTTGCATCTCTCTCACATACCACACCGTGATATCTGAATGATCAGCGCCGGATCTGCCATACGTTCAAAAACGTGCAAAAAACCTGGCGCCAACTCCGAAGGGGCGCCGTGAGAAAATAAATATTGTATTAAAAATTTGTTATAATATTCCCTGAATCGTTTAAAATTACCCATAGTACGAAATAATTATTACGCTCTAGCAACACTTTCCAAAGATACAGACTGCGCACGCATCTGGTTTGAATTCAACGAAATTCAACGATTTACGAATTTATAGTCAGTTACAGAATTTTTTTACAAATTCCATATATTTAGTTTAAACGTAAGATCTATTTTTCCATATATCTTTTACCGTCTTTTACGACGAATGAGTGCGATCCAAATTCATTAACCAATCGCAGCGCCGTACTTTTATTCAAGAGAACAAACAAACCGACGGCGCCTTTCAAAGTGCTTTTGTACGATTTAAGTCTCTAGGAGAATGTAGTTAAAGACCATTTTCTTATGAAATCTTCAGTTAATTCAAAATTCCATTAGCATAAACATCGCACGGTTTGCAAGGTTGCAACTTGTTAACAGTTTCAGCATTGATTTGACAGTTGAAGTTCGTTAAATGTACCTATAATTCATTTCTATTAGATTTGTTATTTTACAGTCAGTAATAATCAGTGTAAGCGTCTTTTGTAAGCCGTTGATACCATAGATACGTTCGTGTTTGTTCGCTCAACACAGAACACAGGGGAAATGGAAATGCAAGGTACAAATTTGAGGTTATATTATTAGATTTTTTAATTTATAACTAAATTTCTATTGGTTGTTAGAAGTTGTGGATTGTGGATTACAATGAATAGAACAATAATTAAAAAAAAACTTTCTGGCTCGCAGAATCTAAAACTTAGAATTAAAGAGCATAATGACATAAAAAAACTCATTTCCATTGGGAATTTTTTTATTCCAATTTCTCCAGCACCGATAAAAAATGATGTCCAGCGCAATGACGTTACAATGGTCCCGAGCACATCTAAACAGATATCTATCGCACAAATTCCTCCGGTCGAATTATTAGAAGATAAAAATAACGTTACTGATAGCAGTTTAAATTTAATTCTGTTTTCAGAGCTTGAATTGAAAGATCCCGGATGCTGGCCAAAGTTATCTCAAAATTCCATTAGTATATTAGTTCAGGAAGGTCCTGTACAATTGAAAGGTTTTGATTTTCCTATTACGAACAAGCGTAAATTTAATACTAAGTATTATTACAAGAAACTGCCTAATGGAGAAGAATTACATAGATCGTGGCTTATTTATTCGAAAACTTTAGATAGACACCCTTTATATGTCTTGATTTTATTTGATAAATTAGTGTAAAAAAAAAAAAAATTAAATTAAAAAAAAAAATTGGGGTAAACGAATTTTTAATCAAAATAAAAATATAGGGGGGGGGGGGGCGCCATCGGTACCTACTGCACAGGGCGCTAGATTTCGTAGATCCGGCCCTGTGAATGATGTATGAACACCCCTAAAGTATGGAATATAGTTACAAGGATAATATTGAAGTGTGAGTGAATTCCAAAAATACGAAAATGTCAAATGTCAACGCGCTGATGGTTTTGCTTTTAATCATTACATAGTATAAATGAAGTCTCTCAAAATGTATGTGCGCATTGATCTTTTAAACCACACAACGGATTTTCATGCGGTTTTCACCAATAGATAGAGTGATTCAATAGGAAGGTTTATATGTATAATACATGCTTATTATAGTAGAGAAAAGCCGAGAAATTCAAATATTCAATTCAGGCAGCGGGCAGCAGGCAAGCGGGCGGTGTGGATTTTATAAAGGTTGGGTAATGGCGTTGTGTTTCATTAGCCACAGCAATGTGTGGCCGGGTCTGCTAGTCTTAAACATATAATGCTGCAACTCTTTCTTCCACACTAAATAACAACAGACGAAAATGAGGCAAACGGTGAACATATGTCTGCACCCCTCCAAAGGAAACATACGATCATTTTGATACATCTCCCTCACACGTATAAACAAAAAGAAGCGTAATTCGCTTCGGCATAGGTGAGCATATAGTGTTAAGATATATCTTATTCTGTTTCCTCCAAAGTACTACTTTTTTCCTTTGGAGGAAACAGACACATGTATATTTTGTGTCACACCATTATATAATGTGTTTAATGTGTGAGAAAGAGCTGCAGCAGGTATCGTAAACGTGAATCGTCACGGTAATTATTCTTCTTCTTTCGTATGGTGGGGGGTCAGAGGGGGACATCTAGGTCTGCGAGCCAGTCTGGGGCCTCAGGCGTTGCCCTGTGGACCTCATCAATCCCGCCGGGGAATGAATGGAGCGGGCATTCGTTGACCACATGTTCGGTGGTCTGCACCGCACCGCATTCACACGTCGCCGACTCTTTAAGGCCCCATCTATGCATCATGTGAGCACAACGGCTATGGGAGCACCTTATCCTATTGATGGCAGTCCAGAGTTTGCGAAGCAATGAGAACCCAGGCTGTCTCTCAGTGGGGTCTTGCACGAGATGGGCGTTTTTGACGTTGGCAGTCCAGAGTTTGCGAAGCAATGAGAACCCAGGCTGTCTCTCAGTGGGGTCTTGCACGAGATGGGCGTTTTTGACGTTGGCTGATTGCCACTCAAGCTTCCACCTATCTTCTGGGGTGAGAGGTGTTCGAAGGAGTCTTTCTCCTTCCGTCCAGAAGGGTTTTCGAGACTGTAAGCGGCATGCCGGGTGAGAAACGACATCATCGTGCAAGGGTATTTCGCTTTTTTGCAGCGCCTTCTTGTATTCCCTCAGTGTTACAATCTCTCGCCTGATATTTGGCGGGGTTATATTTGCAAGTACGGGGAGCCAAGGAAGAGGAGTCAATTTTAAGGTTCCGCTGATGGTTCGCATTGTGGCATTAAGCTGAACGTCGACCATGGAAGCGTGGGCGCTTCCGGCCCATACTGGAGCACAGTATTCAGCTGCTGAGAAAACCAGGGCAATGGATGCCGTTCTGAGCGTGTTGAAAGCAGCTGGATGCGACGGAGTTCTTCCAGACTTTCTGAAACATGCTGGGCCACGGATTGGGGTAAGTCTGCGGAGCACCACTCGCTCTAGGAGTTTGTACATGGTACTTAAAAGCGAGATGGGCCGATAGCTGTTTGGATCTTCTGGTGGCTTGTTGGGTTTGAGGATCGCAATAACTTTAGTTTTTTTCCAGATATTTGGAATTACTCCAGTTTTAAAAATTTCAGTAAACAGTTTTGCGATCCATAACTTTGTCCGTGGCCCAGCATGTTTCAGAAAGTCTGGAAGAACTCCGTCGCATCCAGCTGCTTTCAACACGCTCAGAACGGCATCCATTGCCCTGGTTTTCTCAGCAGCTGAATACTGTGCTCCAGTATGGGCCGGAAGCGCCCACGCTTCCATGGTCGACGTTCAGCTTAATGCCACAATGCGAACCATCAGCGGAACCTTAAAATTGACTCCTCTTCTAATACTGTGCTCCAGTATGGGCCAGAAGCGCCTACGGTAATTATAAAAGCGTTCAAACACTTGACAAAAACGTGTGTCGTGGTTTGGTGACTTTTATCTGAACAGTGATGATATAATGTATATCTTACTTGGATACAACTGTGAGTATTTCGGGAAGCAGTGGGGCAGCAGCGGAAGGCTCACGGTGTACAAATGTTGCCAGGACTATAATGCAGAGTCCCAACTCCTCATCGCTGTATTCTTCCATTACAGTTCCACACTCGGCACCTGAATTCAATTATAATATTCAGTTGTAGAATTCAGCATTCTGCGAATCAATTTGTGGACTGTAATCAATAATTTTAAATACTTTTCAAGTTGACACAACTATGGAAGTTGGTAAAGATTGGGACATTGTAAAGGACTGACTTACCCTTTCGACGCTTTGGAAATACAAGATTAGGACTCTAAAGTAGCTTACTGTAGATCTCTTTATAGCATGTCGTTACCGCGTTAGATGGAAGCTTGTTATTCCAATTGATATTCTTGTTGATAAGAATCGTTCTTATGGAATTTGATTCTAACTTATACCACCGGGGGTTGTAAATGTCACTTATAGGTATATTGGCCACACACTGTCAGTTAGGGACAGGTACTTGGATAAAAGGTTGGGTGGAGGAAGGGGACATATGTTTGTGGGAATATCTATAGTTATATATATATATATTTTTATTTTTATTTATTTGTTGGCTCGCCAAGAAAATATATCACATATAATCATTACATCAGTTAACAATTTTAATATGGTTACAGAGATAATTCCAATGAGAGGTGAGCACACCATTCATCACAACATTCTTAATTAGTTGTAATACATAATAATAAATTAAAGTACATACATAAAACAAGAAGAATCAATAATTACAAAATATATTCACACTTGAACATATACATACATTTATACATATTTTATAGGTTTAGGTGAGGAGATCATCAGGGTTATGTAAATATAATTTTCTTTTGAAGGTATCAATTGAGTTTGAAAATACATCTAAGTCTTCATGTTTGCAATATTTATTGTATAACCGAGTCATTCTCGAGGTTGGTTTGAAGAAACTTGTATTAATACGGTAAGTATCAATCTAAAAGGTTTCAACGTTTCTCGTGAATTTCGGCCTTATATTAAGATTAATTTGATTAATTAAATATGAATCATACATGTTGTTTATGATTTTAAACAGGGAGATCAAATCTGAAATGTGCCTTCTTTTGACGAGTGAGACTTCTCTAAAGTGAGTGAGTCTTTCAGCATAGTTATCTAGATTCCGATGTACTCCAGATTTGTAAGCTAGTATTCTTAAGTATTTTTTTTGAACAGACTCCACTTTATTGCTATGAATTGCATAGTGTGGGGACCAAATCACGGTGCCATACTCTAAGATACTTCTTACATATGAGTAGTACAAGATTCTGAAGCTACTGGGATTCTTGAACGATTTGGTAATTCTAGTGATAAAACCGAGCATTCTATTGGCTTGATTGACAATGTGTTGGTAATGGTTTCTAAACGTCAGCTTCGAGTCAAGAAAGATTCCCAGATCTCTAATGGAGTCTACTCTTTTCAGGATTTCATCACGGATCGTGTAAGGGTAATCAATTGTATGGACATTGTTCGTGAACGTGATGATATTACATTTGTTAACATTTAATTCCATGGCATGTACACCATTGAGACATTAGAGAATTTTTCATTTTCAATTTTATGGAAATTTTAGTCAATTGAAGCTAGTTTAGAAGTAGGTATTATTAATATAATAGTATTTGATATCACTTACATCTTTCTACCATGCAATCATCTCCAATCCGCTTCCCACTCTGTCTGATATCAGGTTGGGCGTGGCATGCCTTCTGTGTGTGGCCGTCCATGTGGTGGGCGGCCGAGTCCTTATTGAGGCCCCCCTGCCACATGAAGCCCGGGCCCCCGTGGCCCCCAGAGCTCCCCGCACCACGGCCCCCTTCGCCCGGGCCGGTCCCCTTCTCCGTCACGCGGGTGCGGTGGCGCTGCCACATGTTGCCGTCTTCACGGTATGGACCTGAGTAGAAATGCAAAATACATTATACAGAGCAGCCTTACTAATAAAAAAAACACTTAATGAAAAAACCGTTAAAAGATGTTTCTGTTCGGTGACCATTAAATAGTGTTTCTGAAACGTTACTAATGACATAATGACGTTTTTATGTTGGCTGAAAGTGTTTGAATACTCGTAGTACAGCAAAAAATATGATCATCTTCAGCACATAGAGATCCCAAATCAACGTAATTTTTCCATTTGAGCATTGTTACTTTAAAAAATAATAAATATTTTTACATTTACATTTTACACTATTGGAGCCAGGTCTAGGGGTTTGGCATATTGATCGTCCAGTTGATTAGTCAAACATCTCCGAAAAATCTAAATTTGAGTTGAGCACACAGTTTTATGTATCTGGTACAATATTCAGATTATTCGCAAACACCACCAAGTCAATTATAATGCAGAAAAACTTGTAGTGAATTAAACAAAATGTTGAAGTTGTCTGGGTCACTAGTAGACTATTTCAAAATGACCTATTAATGTACAGGACCCTTATGCTTCCCGGTATATTTTTATACCGTATTTAGTATGTAGAACACAGACATGTGTAAATATTATTTGATTTATGGTGAGAATTTGAATATTGTTTTTCTCATTATCTCAAAACTTAGTATTTGGAGATGTCTGACTTATCAACTGGACGATCGATATATAAAAAGACAAACAGCTGTTAGTAACGACGTAGCGATGGAATATTTTTAATTTGACAAATGATGGCCATTATAATTAAAATGTTTGATTAAGAGATCTAAATACAAAAGCGATATCGCAGAAGAGTTCTAACTGCCACAAGTCGGTAGAACAATGGCATCCCCATTTGGGTAATGTTATGAAGTTGAAGTGGATCTGAACTTTTAAAATGAATGAATCGATTCACATCAAAAGTTTTCATCTTCAAAGCTTTGCAAAAAAATTAGCTTTACCATAAAATTTTTATGAGATTTATTATTCTTACACTTGCTCAGGGATCAAAAGACTGATAAAAAGTATTACCACTTGTAGCAGATAGCGGTGGTGCCGATAGTGGAGTCTTCACACTCTCTGTAGAGCCAGCGTGAGTTGCAGTAGGCGGTGACTCCAGGAGGGCCACTTGCTTTATCAGTCTGCGGGGACTTGTGCCGCGGGATCTAAAAAATGTAACAATCAATCAATTACTATATTCCTTGGCGACCGGTTTGTTTTTAAAAAAAAACTTGACAGAAAATAAATCTGCTTTTGGGAACAAAACTGGTGTCGATCGAACGTGCGGGAGCTGCTTGTGTAGGGTACCTTCACGTGTACGTGTTTCAACCGTAAGTCGGGATCATAATAAAAAAAAACTAAAATTTTTTTGTGAAATTATTTTGATCAAACGTACAGTAAATCATATTAAAGAGATTTTTGCTTGTGTGGTGGTGTACTGAATCATGGAACTACTGCAGATTAATGTGAGATTTACATTATGGACTTTTGTCGTGTGGATAGTCGTGTCATTGAGTCATAGGGACCACTGCACAGCCACTCCACTTTCAGATCAATTAATACACATACACGAATGGTTGCCTGCGACCTACGGTTTTCACGGCCGATTTTTGGCACCCGCCGCATGCAATCTGTCGCAGCACAACAAAAGTCGAAAGCTAGTCTATTTTACCTGCGATTGTCGAAACAACTACTTTTTTACAACATTAGTTTTCCCTAAAGTTATTTTTTATTTTTTTTTACATGAATACGGCACAAGAGTCCCAACTGCTCCTGTCTGGAGCCAGTGGGACTATGGCATCCCTAATTGGGGTATGTTGTGAGGCTGAAGACAGTGGGGAGGGGAAGGAGATAGGGAAGAGGAAGGTGGGGAAGTACTTGGCTATTCAGATCTGGTCACCAAACACGGCAGAAGCCATTTCAAGCAATGTTTTAATTCTGAATGGTGGTCTTACACCAGAGCGATACTGTGAGTATCTTCCATTCTGGAACGTGCCGCAAATATACTATATATTATTTTAAATGGAAATCGATCCCGCAACCTTTGGAATGCGAGTCAAGCTCCTCACCGCTGGACTACGCCGGCTGTCAAATATTTGTCACAATACAAAAGAACATACCTGGAAGAGCCTTCGCCTGAAGATTGCCGAGCTAGAGTGTCTTGCTTCATCATCGGAGCATCTACTCTTGAGCGATCCTTTTTGCCAATAGTATCTGAAATACATCACAATAATT
This sequence comes from Limnephilus marmoratus, assembly GCA_917880885.1. NCBI lineage: Eukaryota > Metazoa > Arthropoda > Insecta > Trichoptera > Limnephilidae > Limnephilus > Limnephilus marmoratus. Next base: position 15,209,644 of record OU862922.1, read on the forward strand.
TCAAGGAAATCTTTAAATGGAAATATTATTTCGTATTTATCCGTTTTCAAAAAATAATGCTTAAATCACTTTGAAAAGGCGATTTGGGTGTCATTTTAGTTATATTAATTTAAAAATTAAGTCCATTCAGAGGGTTTACAGCCGGGACTAATACATCTTTGAGGATAGTGTGTAGGAGATTTTTTTATGAAAAGGAAGTAATGACCTGACTTTTAAATTTTCAGGTCACTTCAGTAGAAAAAACACTCTGGATAATTAGTAATTTTGATATTTATTCTCAATAAAACTTTTTCATGATGATGTGGACTTTATATTTCTACCCTAGCCGGAGACCTATTTGCCAAATTGGTTCCAGTCTCTTAGGTCTGAAGGCACTGCTTTTACCGCTTGCGAATTAGAAAGAAGAAGGATTTATGGAATCATATTGTAGGTACATGTAAAAAAACTAATAGCCCAAAAAACCAACTGACAGTGTGTTTACAAATAGAGCTCATAATAACACTCTTTATTACCGATTAAGAGAGAGAACTGCTTTATCATATATGTAGCAAGTAATTAACTTAAATGAAAGTAGAGTTTAGTCAAGCTCCGAACCTAATGCCTTTTGAGTTTTTACCCCACAGAGGGCAATGATAGTTAGTTTTTAAGCACATTGCTTTTTTAAACACCTGACTATTTCGAAGAGTTCAACGTTGTAGGAGTAAAGAAACACAAAAACCAGGAAAATTTTGACTATTTTATGGACAAAAAGTTAATAATATATAATACCTGCTGGCATACACAGAGCCTCTCTAACTCTATCCACCAGCATATTGAAAGCAGGACCACCATCCTTGCTGCTAGGCGAATACTGTCCGATATGCAGAAGTCTCTCGGGGGCTGGGATGTCAAAGTGGTGACCTCTGGGGTGCGCGGGGACTGGCTGAGGGGATGTGGCCTCGCCTCCATCACTGGCCGGCTCACTTGAGCCGCAGGAGAGCACCTCCATCTTGGAGAGGGGCGACTCGGGGGATGCATATGCAGCTACAATGTTGTATTCATATTTAAGTGGGTTACTGCGGATGTTTGTCGACGCTGTCGGGAAAACACATCGGTCCAAGTAATTAATGATTTGTAAATATGTATGCAAGTGAATGGTAAGCTAAGAACTACTTTACTTTAGTGAACTATGAAAGTGTTCTTGCATTTATGCATTTATCAACTAGAGCGATAGAGATTTGCAGGTGGTCAGTTTTTGATTCGGTCATGCTCATTACAAAAATCATACCTCCAAATAACTGCTTACTCTGGTTTAAAGCCAATGAATTCACCTATATTTCGCCATTTGTCCGATAATTTAAGTTTCAAAATTATTTTTTTAAATCGATAATTTATAATTAATTTTAATTCATAAAAATCACCTACCCAAATTTGGGTAGTTATCGCTCAAATGGACATTTACAAAGAAAAAACAAACATTCCTGGGTTATAAATAACCTGAAAGTCTGAAAAAGCGCAAATGTTGCTTGTGCAATGATGATGAACTTAGCAAGCAGAGGATTTAACCCGCGACGTATGTGAGGGATAATGTACTTCAACTTTACAGTTCCAATTAATCTTTTTGCATTTTTAATATGTATGTGCATGCATTTCGCTATTTCTTAAACTGACTCCTTTTATTAACCCCTACCCCCCCCACGATGAAAAATTTTTAAGAAGAGGGAAGAGTTACTTCTATACTACTTACTTCTAAAATACATTTGTCTAATAATTCGTCTCCCAAAATCGTCAACATTCATCCAAAAAACTGAGTACTATGAAAATATATTATCAAAACGTCCGTGGATTACGAACTAAATTAAACGAACTACATTCTACCATATCTACACACCACTATGACGTATATGTACTGACAGAAACTTGGCTCGACTCAGAAATAAAATCAACAAACTAGGACTTAACAACTACAAAATCTTTCGCTGCGATAGAAACTCTAAATTCAGTTCCAAAACAAGGGGCGGCGGAGTGCTAATTGCAATTAAAAAAAAATTGTTATCAAGAAAACTCAAAACAAAAAATAATACACTCGAACAACTATTTATACAAATTGATACCACCGTAGAAAAGATAATAATTGCAACTGTGTACACACCGCCACTATCTGATGCTCTAATCTACCGAAGCCACAGCGAAGACGTTGAAGATCTACTCTACAAATACCCTAACTCTAAAATTATTATTCTTGGGGATTACAACCTCCCTAACCTGAAGTGGAAATCAAGTGATAGTGGCTTCATTGTAAATGAGGGCGAAAATGATCGTGCACGTGAGATTTTGGATATGACAAATTTTTTAAATCTTTTCCAACATAACTTTACATACAATGCAAATAATCGCTTACTAGATCTAGCAATATCAAATTATCCTAAATTGGTCATTGACAAATGTAATGATCCTCTCTTACCTGTTGATAACCACCACCCCCCTCTTTATATTAAGCTAAATGTGTGTAGCGTCAAACCAAAACACGTTGAAGAGACTCTCAACTACAAACGTGCAGATTTTGAATCTATAAATTATCATCTTTCCCGTATCGACTGGTCTTTTTTATCGGACGTGAATACTGACAAATCCTTAGATAATTTATATTCAATATTGTCTAGCACCATAAAATCATATGTACCACTATATACTCCTAAAAAACATACATATCCAACTTATTTCTCACCAGAACTAAAAGCCTCACTTCAACAAAAAAAAAAACTTCATAAAAAATTCAAAGAAACTCGATCGATGATCGACTATGCAATTTTCAGTGAAACTAGAAAACAATGCAAAGATCTTTCTAAAATCTGTTATAAAACATATATAAACTCTATCGAAAACACAGCTTTCCACTCAAGTAATTTCTGGAAATTTATCAAAATACAAAACAACGACAGCACAGACTATCCACCACAAATGCATATGGACGACAAATGTGCTAACAGCACACAAGATATCGTAAATCTTTTCTCAGATTTCTTTAAAAATGTTTATGATGAGGAAACACCAGAGGAAAAAATTCCTTCATACACATTTAACAAAACCATACATTTAACAGACTGCTACATAACAGAAGAATCTTGCAAAAAAAAACTATGTTCCTTAGACATTAACATATCTGCAGGCCCAGACTCCATCCCGCCAATTTTCCTAAAACATTGCTCGTCTGTATTGTCTAAACCACTAACCATTCTATTTAACCAGCTACTATCTTCTGGACATTTTCCTGTCTACTGGAAATCCAGCTATATTATCCCAATACTTAAAAAAGGCGATGAGACTGACATTTCAAACTATCGACCTATATGCATACAATCTGTATTACCCAAAATCTTTGAATCTCTAGTTCTTGATGAAATATATCCCACGTTAACAGAGATAATAAATGACAAACAACATGGCTTCATTAGAGGTAGATCAACTTCAACAAACTTATTACTCTTTCAAAACTATATATTGGAGTCTTTTTCTAAAAACAAACAAGTTGACTGTATATATACTGATTTCTCGAAGGCTTTTGATAAAGTGTCCCACAAAATACTGATCCGAAAACTTCATGCTTTGGGAATCAGAGCAAATATGTTGAGCTGGCTAAGTAGTTATGTATCAGGTAGAACTTTATTTGTAAAAATAAAATCTTTTATATCTAAACCATTTTCCGCCACTAGTGGAGTACCGCAAGGTATGTAGTCATCTTGGCCCAATTCTATTTCTTGTTTTTATAAACGACATAGTCAACTGCTTTAAAGACGTCAAAGTATTGCTTTTCGCTGATGACATTAAATTATATAAAGAGATAACTATCCTTAATCACTGTGAAATTCTTCAATCCAATATAGACATGCTAAAAATTTGGTGCTCACAAAACAATCTATATTTAAATGTAGAAAAATGCAAAACTTTGACCTTTTCCAGAAAAAAAACATCACTGTTTTTCGAATATTCAATAAATAAAATAAAATTAGAAAGAGTATCGGAAATGCGGGATCTTGGCATAATAATGGATGAGAAACTAGACTTCACGGTTCACATTCAACAAACTGCAAATAAGGGTATGAAAACATTAGGATTTGTATTAAGAACAATTAAAAACTTTGAATCGTTACAAATCATTAAACTACTGTACACATCCCTTGTTAGAAGCCTAATAGAATATAACTCCATAGTCTGGTCGCCCTTCTACAAAATTCATATTCATACTATTGAAAGAATTCAAAGAAAATTTCTACGTTTTGTAAATTTTAAACTTAACATCCCTTTAGAGCACATAAATTACCCGTCGTTAATGAATACTTTAAATATTCCAACATTAGAAAACAGACGAAAAATAAACAACCTTTTTATTAAAATTATTAAACTCTAAATTCGACAGTTGTGGACTCCTGCAATTAATAAATTTACATGTACCTACACGAACAACTAGACAAACATTGACATTTTATACACGTACATCTCATTCGAACTATGATTTACATTCTCCAATACAACGTTTGCATAGTCTTGGTAACAAATACTTAAACAATCTGGATGTATTTGACAATAATTTGAACTTAGCAAACTTCAAACATATGGATGTGCCAACTATTTATTTCTACCTATCCCATAAACTAATGTGAACAACAATTTTAAACATTACCTGCTTTATGTCAACTCATATATTTTATGGACTATATTTTGTTTCTTATATTTTATGATACCTGTATTTTGTTAACGCTAATATTTTATGTAACCTAAATTTTTATTTTTTTTAACCCTTATATTTTATGTAATCTATATTTTGTTTTTAACAAATATTATGTTACTTGTATTGTGTATTGTATTTTGTAAACCCATTATTTTCACTGTAATTAAAAAAAATGTACTGCATTCATATTATGTAAAAGCCCTATGGGCATTTAAATAAATAAATAAATAAAATATGTTTATTTTTATTTATTTAAATAAAAAAATAATAAAAAAATAATTGTTTTTAATTTTAGTTAGAAAAAACGTAAAGTAATATTGAGTATCGCTAATATCGTCTTCAATTATAATTTGAGGTTTTACTCATAAAAGTTAAAAATAAAAATTCATCCTAGACTTGCAGAAAAGTCAGTAGATGTCGCATATTAAAAATAAAATGGATGAAAATTTATCCAATCACTACCTCAATAGAATTTAGTTCAGGTTTGAATCTTGCAATCATACATAAAAATAGCAGCCAATAAAACATGCACTAAGAAAATGAAGATAATGTTGATGGTTCTTAGTCGAAGTATGAAACAGTTAAAAATGACCGAATCGGATTTCCGGGCCACAGTGGTTAGCGTAGTAGCCCGGAAAGCCGAAAAACCTGGGTTCGAGTCCCAGAGGTGCCAATATCTTTTTCTGATTTGTCTGTTTCCAGATTTTCGATTGAGTTTCGCTAATCTTATATATAAAAATGAATCGCTGAATATGTTGCTAAGCGCATAACTTTCGAACGACTGCACCAAATTGGATAATTCTTTTTTTTGTGTGTTCGTTATTGTCAGGACAAGGTTTTTATAAGACTTCCGGTGAGCTCTGGCATTATGAAATTTGTATAAAAAAATTGCTATTGGTGGCACGCGAGGAAGCGGCTATTGCTATGGAAAGTGGGAGGGAGGGAGAGATGGGGGAGGGGAACCAGGGAGGGGGAGGGGAACTCGGGAGGGGGGTTCGCGGGACGGAGGAAGGGCGGGGGAGTGGAGTGGGGGGAGGGAAGGTGACAGAGTGGGAACGCGAGAGGGGAAGAGGACGCAGGAGAAGAAGGGGAGGCGGAGGGGGAAAGGGACGAATGGGAAAGGACACTCAGGGTGAAACAATTTCTTTATTAAATGGCATAGCAACGCACGCTAGGACCAGCTAGTAATTAAATAATATTAGTATTTACTTACACATTCTGGTGGCAGAGCCAATGGGCAACAGCCGCTCCACGTTGGGGGCGGTGAGGGGCTTGGTGGAGCTTCTGATATCCATATGCCAGGGTGCAAAATGACCATCACCGTTGATCCCATTGGAGGAGGGAGCCGTGTCGGGAGATGAACTGTCACCCGTCACCGGAGAAGTCACCGAGGATTCCACATAACCTGAAAGCATTTCATGATTCTTATTACTACATATTATTTCATATTATCAAATTAATCCTTAGGCCTCCTTTAATTACAGACTCTAACTTAATCTTTAATATTATTATGAATGTGTTTGACATTCGGCAGATATACGCAAAAAACAATCCTCACTCATCTATACAAACGAACAAAACCCACTGGACTCGAAACAATATCAAAAACTTACTACAAATTCCTGTAACACATACCACTTTTGGTCAACGAAACACCAAGACCTTGCGACAAGACTTTCCAACATTCATCCAGATAAAATAAAAAAATGTGATTCTGAAAACAATTTTAAAGATAATGTAAAAAAAATTAAAGTAATGATAGGACCTTTATCAGTGCACTCACCCAAATTCTATATTATAAATGCAACCAAACTTTTGAGTGTATATATTTTAATACAATTGTTGGTATGTTAAGTATAAATGTAACTCATATTCTTTATATTACAATACAAAAATAAAAATTTAAAAATATATGTCAGTAGAGTAACTTTTGACTGCCAAGTGTCATTTACTCGGAGAAAATATTGTGTACATCTTTTCGTGCGACATAATGAAATTAGAATAGAATTTTTTTTCTTTGATAATCTCAGTCAAGTAAAGTGTCATTTTCATAATGAGCTCTGATATTTCTACGTTAATTTTTCTATTTTCTTTTCCCAACATCATTTACATCACGAGAGTTAAATAAGCAGATGATACGATACCTGGTAGACATTTCTGTCTGCCGAGAGACTTTGGTGATCCGTGAGATTTTTCTGGCACTTTATCAGAGATCACTTTAGGTTTGCTGCGTCCAAACATAAATTCATACATAATACTTGAAAAAAAAAGTATAGCATCCTTGAGGTGATTTTTCACAAAAATGGCGCTTTACAACCGTTATGTTATTATCCAAGTACCTACTGTGAAACAACCGGCCTAAAGTAAAACAATAATAAAACTTTCATAGAACTTGAATATTATCTTAGAAATTTGATGAATTGTTCAAATTCTGTTAACCCCTCAGGCCAGGATTCGTGGGGTGACACTTGTCAGGGTCATGGCGGGGGATGCGTCTGCCCAACTGCTGCGTGGCAGGCTGGATTGAGAGACAGGTTGAGGGAGGCCTTTTGAATTCTCCAGCAGGACTCTCTTGACCCATCGCCTTGCACCGCAGTCGGAGGGATGGATTCATATGTCCGTCCTGGACACACTGACTCCCAGATTCCTACCCACTCCTCATACTTTTTCCTTCCTAGAACTTCCTCTCCTTCATTTCCTTAAATTACCATCCACACAGCATACCCTAAAATGTCATACGCCGTGATTGAAATAATTTTCCTCAAGGCCTCCTGTGTGGAGTTAACATAAAAAAAAGTGAACAGGTCTGTACCATAAATCTTAGGGGAATAGCTTTTCCTTTATTTTTTTCAACACCTCCGTGGTCAAGGGGTGAGGCTCTAGCAAACAATCGGAAGTTAGCGATTAATTTTATTTGATTAATTTGTGTTATTTCCCAATTAATTTATTTAAAATAATATATAGTAAATTTGCAGCATGTTCCAGAGCGGAAGATACTCTATGAATCGCCCTGGTTTAAGGCCACCATTCAGAATTGAAATTCAGCTTGAAATGGCTTTAGACCAGATCTGAATAGCCAGATACTTCCCCACTTTCCTATTCCCATCTCCTTCCCCTCTCCACCACCTTCAGCCTCACAACATACCCCAATTGGGGATGCCATAGTCTCACTGGCTCCAGGCGGAAGCAGATGGGACTCTTGTGAGGTATTCACATAAAAATTTAAACAAATATATATTAGAAAAAATAGTCCCGCGTGTTAGATTAGGTTAAGTCTTGATCAGTTGTGAAACTGTATGTATATCAACAATGGCGTAACTTGGACTCACTTGGCCATGACCTCCTTACTGTTCCCGGACTGGCGGATGGTGACCTGGTTGCAATGGACCTGCCCTGTGGCACTGCCTCCGATGACCTGGATTGAATGTGTTGCCTTGGTGGGGTCCTGCTTGTTGGGGAAAACGGCCTTGGGGTGCTCGGATTCTGTGATGGATTTAGCAGGAACTATCTTTGGCACCTGTTTATAAAATATGAATTCATTATGTCTTGCTTGTAATTTTTCCCAAATGGTTTCTTTAATCTTATATTTTTAGTTTTTATACTTAATTGATGAATATTATGTGCTTTATACAAAGCTATTTTGGTAATTGTTCGGAACAAACGTCGACCCTTAATACGCACTTTTTTTTGATAAAACTTTTAGATTCTTCTTAATTACCATAAAAGACAACTATTTGCATTCGGCGAGGTTGAAAATGTTACATTTTTAATTTTATTTACGTAAATTGAAAATTTGCTTTCACACTGTCAAATCACTCTGTTTGCAGTTCGGAACAAATGTCAACGGTTAATACGCACTTTTTTTTGATAAAACTTTTAAAATTAAGATTAATTTTTGGGGATCGTTGGAAACGGTTAATACGCACTTTTTTAAAAAATATCTTTTGATTCACCTTAATTACATTAAAAGACAACTTTTTGCATTGGGGGAAGTGGAAAATATTTAATTTTAAATTTCGATTACGTAAAATTAAAATTAGCTTTCGTCTTGTGAGATTGTACGCCATTGTGGTTATTATCACTTTGGTATGTTGGTATTCCCGATACACTTGAATGTATAACGAACGGCTAGAAGATTTTGAAGGTACCACGAAATCTGGAAAGGTAAGTACTAAATTATCGGAGTTTTGGGAATAAAATGATGGAAAAAAACATGTTTTTAATTTCGGTACCTAATTATTTTTTATAAATAATACATTCACTTTTGTATTAAAAACCGTGTTACACAAACCTAGCGTAGCCGTTAAACTACTTGAAAACTGGGATGTTTTTCTTGCCTTGACGCGAGTAGGCGTTATAAAGGGGCACTTTCTTTTGTATCACAAACCATGTTACACAAACCTAGCGTAGCCGCTAAACTGCTTGAAAACTGGGATGTTTTTTTGCCGTGACGCGAGTAGGCGCTACGAAGGGGTACTTTCTTTTCTATCACAAACCATGTTACATAAACCTAGCGTAGCCGCTAAACTACTTGAAAACTGGGATGTTTTTTTGCCGTGACGCGAGTAGGCGCTACGAAGGAGGCACTTTCTTTTCTATCACAAACCACGTTACACAAACCTAGCGTAGCCGCTAAACTACTTGAAAACTAGGATGTTTTTTTGCCGTGACGCGAGTGGGCGTTATAAAGGGGCACTTTCTTTTGTATCACAAACCATATCACATAAAATTAGCGTACGTAGCCGCTCAACATCGCAGAAATAGTTGACTTATAAAAATAAAATTTTAAAGTAAAAAAAAATTTAAACTAATAAATTTTAATCAACGCACGCAATACATGTGTATTAGGTAAGTACCTACTAATTAGGCGGAATTTCAGTTTTATAACATTAAAAAACTCCCGCGCGATTTTGTCTCTAGCCGTTGGCTTTACGAGCCGAATTCCCATGAAGTCTGCTACGATTTGCTCTAGCATCTTTTCGTACAGTAACAAGAATACCAACATCACAAAAAAATGACATTTGAAAATAATGTTTGAAAATGGACGGTCTCGTTTCACAGAATGAAAGCTAATTTTAATTTTACTTAATCGAAATTTAGAATGAAATATTTTCCACTTTCCCCAATGCAAATAGTTGTCTTTTGATGTAATTAAGGTGAATCAAAAGATATTTTCAAAAAAAGTGCGTATTAACCGTTTCCAACGATCCCCAAAGTTTACCAAATTAATTCAATTCAATTTATTTTATTCTTTCAAAAACATTACAAAATTTAAAATTTTAAGGCGTTTTTAAAATACATTTGTAGCAGTATTACATTAAACAAATATAAATGGTTAGCAAAAAAAAGAAAAAAACTATACGAGCATCAATTGTGCTTGCCTTTTAAAGGCAGCTTCACTGACGCTAAATATGTCGATATCCGAATTAATTTTGTTTAAAAGCAAGATTGCACTCCCGACCGGCATGACCATTGGCAAGTTAGTCCTGCAGGCCGGAAGATAGAACAGCCTATGCTGTCGATGGCGAAGATAACCATCGGGAATATAAAAATGAATGTTCTCCAAGATAGCTGAGTTTTCAAACCTTCCGCGAATCAATCTGAAGAAATGCGTAGCTATGTGTACATCTCTTCTGACACGTAGATGGTTCATTCCGAGCATACCCAAAAGAAAGTCGGTAGGATAGAGCCACGGGTAATAGCCGTACTCCCTCATGTACAGAAATCTCAGAAATTAAGATAATATACACAAGCCCGCTACACAAACGATTAACATTAACACACACGACAAACCATTCAAAAACGTAGGCTGTTTTTTAAAGTAAAGATAACATACACAATCCCGTTACATAACCGTTGACGTTTGTTCCGAATATTTACCGATATTTTTATCAATATGCTTGTAGGCAGGTAGAATTTTATTTTATAAAGGAGAGCCATGATAATCTCAGGATTGCGATGAAAAAAATGTGATAAAACAATCAAAGGCACCAAAAGCTTTATGGAAAAAGCTAGAAGTTTTGGGAATTAATCTGAAAATTATTAGCAAACCCATCAAAGGCTCTGACGAGCTATTCTATAATTTTTGTGAGAACAAGATCGATATCGCGTAAGAACTACTGTCAGATTTGTGTCATTTTCAATGACTGTCATTTGCTTTTTCTACAGGCCGATGTCAGAATCTCAGCTGTGAGCTGTCACATATTTTAGTTTAGGTTGTTTTAAACACACATTCCTGCAAGTATGCATGCTTATTTATTCATTTAACAGCGATATAAAATCCCACAAATCTGACAAGAGATCTCGCCCGAGATACTAACATACGTGACAGCTCAAAGCTGAAATTCTGATATCGGCCCGTAGAAAAAGTAAATAACAGCCATTGAAAATGACACAAATCTGACAGGAGTTCTCGCGCGAAATCGATCTCGTTCTCATAAAAAATATGGAATAGCTGTCTGATCAAACAACTTTTCTTGTCCTCTTCTTTCACAGGTTAAAGAAGAAGATAGCAATAAATTGCAATTAAAAGTTGCTCGTTTACCAGAGTCTTAAAATGAATTAAAAAGTTCAAACACATTGTTGATCGAAATATTTTCACACTTCAAATACATTTGAAGATGACTTCCGCTGACCCCAGCACTTCTTTTTAAAGCCGCATTTGACTTCTAGAATCCACAGCTTCAAGGGCCAATAAAAGTCATGTTTCAGACAGAAGAGCAGCGTTCCTGGCACTTTGTAAAAGATTGGACAGTTAAAACCATAACTGAAGCAGTAATTTTAATCTTGCTGCTTTAGAGAGCAAAAGAAACCTAAAAAAAGGGTCAAAACTTAGGCGGACAACTATTGAGTTATCAGCAACCAACCAACTAATGTATATATTTTCATAATATAATATGTTTGTTCTTTATTTACCTGATTAGACATGCCAGACACAATCCTGCCTGCTGCTATTGGCACGTTCTTCTTGTCGTTGACATTGATTGCATTGGCAGCTACCACCTGGGCTGGCGTACCCCTCGAAGTGGCGATCTGCGCCGTGGCAATGTGCTTCAGCTGCTGCTGATCCGTGGCGGACATGAGGCTGGAGGTGACCATCATGCGAACACCCTCTTTCACGCCCCATTTATGGCTTTCACTCTGGAATTTATTAAGCAAAGTTATACTTAAAACTCTGGACGAGAGCAGAAATATATACTATTTAATAAGTTATGATGTATTCTGGATAACCATGACAGTCACTATGATTTCAAAGAACTTTTATGTCTATACAGAATAGTACTGAAGATACAGACCCGGTACTATTAAAATATAATATCTCTGCACAGGACTACAGAGAAACTCTACAGTCACTATTATAAAAGGGCTAAAATGGATATTACATAAACTAAAATACTTTTCTTACGGAAGAATCTTCATCACTGGCCAGGAACCACAGCGGCTTCATGCCCATGAATTTATCAGAGTGTTTCTTCTCCTGCTTCCCCTCTGTGCCACGGCTGGCCCGGGGCCCCTCCAGCATGGCAGCTGCCTGCGAGATGGTGTTACCGCGCACCACGTCCTGCTTGCTTAGCAGTTCCTCATAGTGGCTGGTTTCGTCGAAGGAACCCTGGATCAAAATACAGTGAAATAAATTACAAAGAAATTGTGGGAAAATTAGAGTTTTTTTAGTATTCCAGGGGTGGAAAAAAACAAAAACCTTAAATTTTATTTGGGAACTTAATAAGATAGTTTCATGTACCTACAAAACTTAGAGTATAGCTTAACCCGTCGTTGGAAACCTTTATTGACTGAAGCATTCTCAAATTGTGACTTACAATTGGTCATAAGATGCCTCTCGTACACTCAAAACAGAAAACATTAAAAAAAAACCTTTAATTTTTATTACGATATATAAACAAAAGCCATCAAGGTAATTGTCGCGCATATTTTATTCCGGTAAACGAATGTATTTTGAGAATTTTCTGCTCCCGCTTTCAACGGGTTAAGAAAAAGACATTTAGATGCATGTAGAGCGAATGTAGAAAGGAGTGTAAGGAGAATATAAGACATGGCGTAATCAAGGGAATCAAATACTTCAGTTGGGTCATGTCAAGGGAGCGTAGAAGAGTGTGTATGTGACGATGTATGAATGTGAATGAAGCAAGGAGTGTGTGCCAAGACAGAGTTGTATGGCGGTTCATCGTCTCTGAAAAACGGCATGATGGTTAGTAAAGTAAATGTATTAACCTGGGCAGTGCTCCCGTGCACCGTGCTCTCCGACTTATCACTCGTCTCCGGTATGGCCACCAGCTCCGACTCAATGCTCTCCTGGTCGAGGCTCCAGTGCTGGTACTTCCTGGGCTTGACGCTCTCCTCCCAGTGTGTCTCCATGCCGGGACCCGGAGACTTCTGGTGGTGCAGGCCCACCTTAACCACCAGGGGTTTGGGAACCTCCGCAGAGTACATTGGGGACAGGGGTGGGGTTTCGAAGCGGTCGGGAGGCGGTTGGTGTTCTGCCTCGGCCCCCAGGGATGGCTGGCTTATATCTGGATCAGAAAAGCATATAATATCGTAGCTATAAATACATCACTATTTAATTGTACTGTAGCAGGTACTTTAATTGTAATGTAGCATTTTGACCGGTCAATGGCTGAGTTGGGCGTCGCGTGTTCGATTCCTCGGCTGGTTAAGTCCTCCATCACGACACAAGTAACATTTTCCGCTTAGTGTGGTGGTAGTAGGAGATTTTCAACCATTGTTGGGTTATTTGTAACCCGGGAATGCTTGTCTTTCTTTATAAAAAAAAAAAAATTAAATAGGGATTGTGACAAACCCGTCGCTCAGGGATTGGAAACATAACCTGAATTAGCCACCCTAAGCCAGGGTATAAACTACCATACTCAGGCTAAATTTTTTTTATGTGAATACTGCACAAGAGTCCCAACTGGTCCCAACTGATCCCAACTGCTCCCAACTGCCTAGAGCCAGTGAGACTGTGGCATCCCCAATTGGGGTATGTTGGGCTGAAGGTAAGTGGGGAGGGGAAGTAGATGGGGTAGAGGAAGATGGGGAAGTACCTGGTTACTCAAATCTAGTCACGAAACATGTCCAAAGCCATTTCAAGCAATGTTTCAATTCTGAATGGTGGTCTTACACCAGGGCGATCAGAGAGTATCTTCCACTCTGGAACATACCTTATATTATTTTAAATGATTTAATTGTGAAAACACAAATCAATCAAATAAAATTTTAGGGATTTGGAGCCACAACCTCCGGATCGCTAGTTGAGAGCCTTACCTCTCGACCACAGAGAATGATCGCAAATGGTGCCTGCAAGATACACAGTCGCATCTCTAGAGTATTTTTAGACCTTAGCCCAGCACTCAGGGCTCTGCTGAATACAAAAATACGAAAATTTGCATTATTTTTGTGAAAATGGAAAAATACTCATTTTTCACCTAAAAATTAATAATTTTGCTTTATCGCAAAAACGAATTTTTCTGGTCTCCTTACATTTAACATATTTTCTTTCCATTTCATGGGTCATTTATGAAAAACTGGAAGCAGTTACAGCTTAGTCCTAAGTGACACGACTATACTATATATTTATCTATATGTATTCCAACAAAAAAAAAACATCAAATACATTCAGGCAAGTACCTACCGTTCTTTTTCATAATACTGGCAACTTCACAATGAGAAAATTTTATTTTTAAACTTGTTTAGTCTTTGGATATGCTTTCACGTTCAAACATTGAGAATTAGAGTGAAGATCCATTTAGTCATTGTTTTTTTAGTAATGTGGATATCATTTACCTCTGGACCTGGTAGACTGCGCCATGATGACCATGGGTGGAATTCTTTTGCACTCATGATGCTGAGCATCCAGCGTGTTGATGACGATCTTCACCAAGGACTGCAACTGCCCACAGACTGGCTGCTGGGCGTACTGGTACTAAGAAATACCTTAATTATTAGCACCCCATATGTCATTATAGTTTACATGAACCATAATATTGCAATGCAATGCACATGCAATCTTCCCTCCACTATGAGATTTGAAAGAAGTCAGTTAGCAGGATTAAATGAAAAGTTACCTTGTAAAGTAAAACAAGCAGGGACATCAGCCAGCACCTCCTGGAATGGGTCTCCAGCTGCCAGAGTGAGAAGGAGGGCTGCAGCTGGGACAGGGAGAGTGACGACGGAATGGAGTTGGAGGGGCAGGGACTGTAGAGCAGCAGCGAGATCACGGAGCTGATGAGGGACCAGCCCATCACGTGGTTCTGATCAAGGATCTGCGGAAGGTTGGCCAGGAATACGTTGAACACTGCTGATTGTCTGAAAGAAATAAATATGATTGTTTATTTATTTTTCATAACAGTTATACATATACGCCGATATATTACAGAGATTATAAATTTAGAACACATAATGAGATCCTAAGGTTTCATTAGAGTCCAGCTCTTGGTAAATTTTAGTAGAGAGGGCAGGAGAGTCCATCCTCCATACGACCGCTTCTGTCCTTCCTGTGGATGTGATACAGTCTAATCAACATTATATCATCCACAATAATCTAGGTCAAGAGTTATAGTTTTACACAATAATTTTTTTCATTGCGATCTCCATATTGGGACCCAAATGAAAATTTTTCGCTTTACACATTATTTTCATACTTACGATTTCATACAGATAGTTGCCATTAGAGAAGAAACAATATTATGGGACAGTACTAAATCGTCAAAAAATGGCAACACCTTGAACATAACTAAACATAACCATAGATCACAATCATGAAAGCATCTGTCACTTGAAGAATTTTGTGTCTAAAGCGTCGATGACACTGAGCGAGTTTACAAGCTACTATCTACTAAGTTTAAAAGCGGGTAAATCGGCGAGAGAGATTGTCATGATGACACACAAAACTGTCCACTCGCTCAGTAGCGTAGGAAACTGAGCTTGCAGTTGCGCTGCTAGCGCCAGTAGCGAGAATAACGACCCCTGCGTGAACTAATTCTGTCAGATGTTCTGACAGTCAAAATCAGCTGTTTATTGGCAGCCATTTTGAAAACATAATTAAACCAATCACGAGTAAGCATATGGCGAGTAAAGTTGACGACCTTTCAACTTTTTTCGTAGATAGTCAACAATTTGCTAGTTAGCAAGTAACACGATGACACTGAGCGAGTTTACTAACAGATAGTGAATTTCCCAGATAGTAGCTTGTAAACTCGCTCAGTGTCATCGAAGCTTAAGAACAGAAATTCCTGTATGACTAATATAGGAAAAATATTTATTCCTCTATCAATATAGAAAAAATTATTCCTGAATTTCTAAAACCATAATCCATAATCTAAAACCATAGATATACCAAAACTGTATGATAATCGGTACCAAAACACTTAATTTTTTCCATCCAGTTTGTCTATTCCACAAAACATCCTCTAAAACCTCCATAAAGGAGCTTACTGCTCTACTATGGAGGTTGTCATATAGTTATACCAATCTAAAAGTATTTTCTGATATATATGTCGCAGGCAAATCGTAAAATCAGGCCGAAGATGCGCCTGAGGCACTTCACGATCTGCCACCAGACACTTCATGAAGTAATCATGATCTGCCTGATTTTACGATCAGCCGCCGACATATACACAATGTATTGGTCTCATACTACAATGATGACATCACACAAAATTTTATAATCGTAGGTGTAACTTTATTCATACCTAAGCCTGTATGGTGGAATATGAAATGTCCTCTCAGTCTGATTGAACCCCAATAGCAGATATAGATGCTTCAACACAATGGTCTGCGCCTTGATATACTTTTCATCTGTGGGGCTGGCCTGGTCAGAGCGCGAGAGGAACTGCATCAACAGGAACACGAGGAGGTGCGTAGTCTCTTTGTCGGCGTCTTCCATGTCCAGGATTCGAGGGAGTAAGGTGGCCAGGGTTGCATCATCAGCCGCACCGCCACCACCCAGCAAGGAGTGGAGCTGGCCATCTGGATTTGAAGAAGTTTGTTAGTTATCTGTTTGGTAACTTGAGCTATCTTAGTTCTATAATAGAGTTTAAAATATTATTTGTTCCACCATTTTAAAGTAATCAACAGTAGATATTGATATAATAAAAATATAATATAAAAAAAGTGAAATACTCTTTTCAATCCACTCTAAATAAAACTTCTTATGTGTAAAAACAGAATAAGGACAGAATTCACAGAATTTGAACAATACATCAAATTTAAAGTTAAAATTCGAGTTCAGTGAAAGTTCTTTATTATTTAGCGTGGACAGGTTGCTTCACGGTACTTGGATAATAACAGAACTTTAAAGGAACTTTAAAGGCACTGGCACACTTGTGTGGTGTGGTGTGCCGTGGCGCGCCAGAAGCACATCGGTTTCATACATTTATTATAGTTAGAGACATATTTGTAGGTTGTGGCGTGTCGACAAGCGACGACGATGATTGGTTAATTTGTAGTCACGACACACCACACCACACAAGTGTGTTTCCGCCTTAACTTTAATTTTAAAATTGGAATTTGATGAATTGTTCAATTTCTGTGAAATAACCCATCATAGGTGTCAATTTCTTTAACCACTCGAACAAAGCTACCCAAATTTTGAAAGGTGATTTTTAATTTTTTTTTCAATAAAAACTATTTATGGGGTTAACGGTGAAATCTAAGTGGATTCATTGACTGAATATTTGGAGGAATGCTATTAACAAATCGAATGGCCAAATCGAAAACCGAACACCCTGAAAACTCTATGTGCCTCCGTTCACGGAGATACTTACAAGCTACTCGATCCTCGTGCGCGTATCATACGCGCCGATCGTAAGTGCCCCCCGTAAGATTTAGCTGGTGCCCGTTCACGGCGCTACGCGGTGGCCGTCGGCTTCCGATCAGTATCACGATACCGACAGTGCTGATCACACGCGACGGTCGCATCATTTTTGTCTGTTACTTATTCGTTTGACGTTTGACAGAAATGGCATCGGAACATAAAAGAAATGTTAGATTTGTTCTGGAAGTGAAAAAAATGTATGTTTACATAACTATACTTTACCAGAATACATAAGAAATGATTTAGTGGAAAAGGCATGGATTGATGTTGGAAAAAAAGTCATGACATCGCATGACAGCGTGTTCACTCCACGGCTGCACGTGAAAAATGATCAAGTTCAGTATATTTCGAATAGCGCCGTGTACGGAGACTAGCATTAAAAAGTGGTGTATCAGCAGGGTACTTGTGGTTTCGTCACAATTACGTAGATTGTAAGTATCTCCATGAACGGAGGGCCTATCTCTCGAGTGGGTTAGGGTTCCAAAGGATTTCTTATACACGTAAACTGCTCACAAGGGAACCATATATGCGGGTTGTACTGTATTGTATTTATAATTTTATATCTAGAGATTACTAGGTACAATATAAAATTAAGGTAGGTATGTATACATAGTTTACAGTTGAGGTTATCAATAAAATTTCTAAGTAGTTAGCTAATCTAGAATTAAAATGGATCAGAGTTTGAAAAGAAACTAGTAATGCCTTCTGTAATTTGTATAAATGTAGGTTCTAGTAAAAATTAAATGTGGCGCTCTAATTACGTCACCAAAAGCATAGAAACAGTAGGAAATGCATGCAAACTAAAATAATAATAGTTATACTCCGTCCACCGGAAACTCATGCAAATTTTAAATATTTTTTTAGTACCAATAAATGCTAAAGGGGCTCAAAACCAACTAAGTACCTTCAGTGACGGAAATATAACTATAAACAATAAATATACATACAGTTGACGTTTTGCAAGGCGGTGACGGATGATCGAATTTATCGGAATGTAGAATACTGCCACCGACCGAAGCCATTGCGACACGTGTAGATATGCGTTGTACGATGCGACAGCAATATATGAACACCCGCGATCACATTCACAATCAAACTGAGACAATACGCATCGAGCAAAACTTACAGTGCCGCGAACAAGTTACAACTCGTTGCATGCATTGACGAAGATTTTCCATAATAAATATGAATTGTATGTACATACTGTTATCCACTGGAGCGATTATGATCGAAAAATGGATCACTTTTATTTTTCTGTGATTGAGAGCGGTCCAAAATTGGACCATATTTTCCTACCATTCGTAAAACATCTATTGTAATTATTTAAAACATTTCCCCGGCCAGCCATTTATTTTAAAATGAAGCTATTGAAATGCTTTATCCATTATGACCATAGATGTCGCAAATCCGAACTTCGTAGGCTATTTTAGAACGATGTTAAAAATAATTTTTAATATTTTTTTTTCACGTCGAATTTTTGATCAGCTGTTTATGGTTAAAATTAAGTCCTTTTGCCATATGTATGCACTTTTCATTATCAAGACAACAGACCACGGACAACGTACAGAAATCGAAAATATTCTATGTTGACTCGAATAAGTACACCACACAGCAGTTTCAAAGTAAACACGCAGGATTCGGGCGGTTATAAACTTTACGATTTTATCCTACAAATATGAGATAAACGGTAAAATATAGGTTAATTCATTGGCTATAAGGCACTATAATAAGTTTTTATGTTTCCATGTTAAAATTCGAAGATATGATTTTTTTAATGTTGGCGAAATATTAAAAAAATGATTTTTTGGGAAATCGCGAGCAAACGAGGCAAATTTATTTATTTCGCGTGATGGCTCCAGTGTTTATAGGCGTGTCGGATTATAGGGGGTGCCGGATTAGACAGGGGCCGGATTACCGTGGGTCAACTGTATATATCAGTAGATACAAAGATTTTATATTGTGTATTATGTTTATACAAGCTAGGGAAGTCTTTGTTATGTTTTTATTACAGTGAAACTCTCTTAAGAAGTTTTCATGCTCATAAGTTTGGTTTTTTCGGTCCCTTGAAGACTGAATGGCCCAATTTATCCCACATACAAGGTTTTCCCGCTTAAAAAGTTTTTTCTGGTCCCTTGGAAAACTTCTTAAGAGAGTTTCACTGTTTATGTATTTTTCTTATAATTTACTTACAGAATATAAAACTGTACAAATATTATAATTTAAATAGTAATTATGAAGAAGTAATTTTGTAAATTGTTAATGGAAACCGATGTGTAACATAAAAATGCAGTATGTATGTACAAGCAAAATAAATTAAACTAAATAATTTTTAACCATTGTGAAAAGCAAACAAGAGTTAAAAAAAGGGGTATTTGTGAACTACTTAAATTGTTAGAAGTGGTTATATATTTATTATAATGATGTGTATATTACATTATGTACATTTAAGGGGCCGTTCAAGTATTACGTAACGCACTTGGGGGGGGAGGGGGGGTCTGGTGAAACGTTACGGCGCGTTACGGGGAGGGGGGGGGGGGGTTCGAAGGACGCGTTACGTAACATTTCATTCATTTCTTTATTTAAATAAACAACTAAGGAATTGAAATCTTCCAAGTTGGCAAGCCTTTTAGTTTATGTTGTACGGGGAATTCCTCGACTGTATTGTGCGTCATTTTCATTTTATTTTCGTTGTCAGTATTTGTTAGTGTTTTAAACACGAAATACGCATAAACACAATTTGCTGTAGTCAGTGTTGTTAATGTGAATTTTTAGCAATTATAATGTCCTCCAAACCGGAAGATTTACATCATCAGCTGTTATTGGCCTATAAAGGCTCTAATGCTGACTTGCCAGCGCAGCACAACCAAAAAATGCCAACCAAATTTGGAAGACAGCAAAAGAAAAATTAAAAAAAAAAAAAAAAATTATGCAACATATGAATGATGTTATACGAGAGTTTTTAGTAAGAACAACGCTTTTCAGTTATTACACACAGGTTAGTTTACTAATAAAATTTAATAATATTACCTAAAGCTAGGTTTCGTAGTAAATGCATAGTTACACTCAGAACATGAAAAAGGTTTTTTTCACTTTGAATCGTTCTGTGGATTTTTTAATCTCCCTTTCGAGAACTTGAAAAACCACGCTGGGACAAAAAATAGTTTTGTCTGCTGAAGGTAAACATGTGATTTTTCATGCCTCTTTGTAGAACACGAATAGTTGCAGTAGAAACATGTAAGTGGTTTTGTAGCACTGTGAGTCAGCAAATGATTTCTAAGAAGTTCCTTTGTACAACATGAATAATTGCAGTCGGGATACTAAAAAGGTTTTGGTCCAGCGTTGGTAAACATGTGAATTTTTAGATACCGTTTTGTAGCGCCTGAATAGTCGCACTCGGGACAAGTAAAAGGTTTTTCATCACTGTGAATTAGCAAGTGCCGTTTTAGTTTTTTTTTGAGAAGAAGTATAGTTGCAGTCAGGGCATGAAATGGGTTTTTCACCACTGTGAGTAAACATATGATTTTTTTTTATTTCTCTGAATAGTTACAGTCGGAACATGAAAAATGCTTTTCTCCACAATGATTAGGAGTCAGCAAAAGAATTCTTGGATATAACTTTTAAGAACACAAATAGTTGCAGTCAGGACATGTAAAAGGTTTTCTCTTCTGTAAATCGCACGGTGGATTTATAAATTGTCCTTTTGAGAACTTGTATAACTGCATTCTGGACAGGAAAATGGTTTTTGTCCACTGTGCGTTAACATGTGATTTTTGGTGACTCTTTGTAGAACATGAATAGTGCAGTAGAAACATGTAAAAGGTTTTGTATCACTTTGAGTAAGCAAATGCTAAGAAGTTCCTTTGCACTACATGAATAATTGCAGTCGGGACATGAAAAAGGTTTTGGTCCAGTGTGGTTCAACACGTGAACTTTTGGATAACGTTGTGTAGCGCATGAATATTCGCAATCGGGACAAGAAAAAGATTTTTTCGAGAAGTAGAATAGTTGCAGTCAGGACATGAAATGGATTTTTCTCCACTGTGGGTAAACATGGGTAATTTTTCGGAACATGAAAACGGTTTTTCTACACCGTGAGTCAGCAAGTGACTTCTTAGGTATCTCTTTAGAGGACACGAATAGTTGCAGTCAGGACATGAAAATGGTTTTTTTCTTCTGTGAATCATACTGTTGATTTTTAAATCTTCCCTTTGAGAACTTGCATAACTGCATTCGGGACGTGGAAAAGGTTTAACTCCACTATGAGTCAGCTTGTGAATCATAGTGGAGTAAAGTGTTGCTCCACAGGGAAAACTAAGGGAAATTACTTTCCTCAGGGCCTCCTCACTAAAGCTAATGTAAAAGAAAGTATGTGTTGTAAAACCATGTAGGTTTAATCTAGGTCAGACAGTGTTAAATTGTGGAGATCTGGAAGGAATACAAGGTCGATAAAAATAATAATATTCTCATTTTTTTTCAAAATGACAATATGAATTTATAAAATGTATATAATGTATCGCGAGTTAGAAGTTATGTTTTAGTTATTACCGCAAACGAGATAAAATCAAGAAAAAGGGTATTTAAGCGACATTTCAGTATGTTGCGCAACTTAATTGTGACTTTCGGGTAAAAATTGTTACTTGGGTGTTACGTAACGCTTAGGGGGGGGGGGGGGGGGGGGGGTTGAACAGGAAAACGTTACGGCGCGTTACATGGGGGGGAGGGGGGGTCAAAAATCTTCAAAAATTGCGTTACGTAATACTTGAACGCTCCCTAAGTATATTGTGCATGTTTTGCATTTATATATGCATATTCCTCTTCATTGTTATTTTTCTGTATTGGTGTAACATTACACCCTTTTTTTCCAACTTAAATACAACTGGTTTAAAATTATTTTCAACTGTTTATGTTTTTAAATTGGTTTAAGTTATGTGTAATCTGTTTGTATTTTTTTAATAACATAAATTTAGCTAACCACTTGAGCAATGGCTACTCAAATTTAGGTAGGTGATTTTTATGAATTAAAATGTATTAAAAATATAATGATTTAAAAAATAATAATTGACAGGTCAGTGGTTGAGTGGGCATCGCGTTTGGGTCCCACACAGGCATTCCGTGTTCGATTTCTTGACTGCTTAAATCCTCCATCACGACTCAAGCAACATTTTTGGCTTACTGTGGTGATAGTAGGAGATTTTCAAATATTATCAGGTTATTCGTAACCCGGAAATGTTTCTCTTTCTTTAAAAAAAAAAATCAATTATAAAATATAAAAATATAGAATAAACGGTGAAATCTAGGTGGATTCATTGGCTTTCAACCGCAGTAAGCAGTTTACATTTTTACAAATTAATTAATTAATTAGATATTAGTCCTGCAAATAAATTAATTTCTAAAATTTTGTTACACTAAAATATTATACTAGCTGAAGTCCCAGCTTTGCACAGCGTTTTACAAAATCTGTGTAGACAGTGACCTTCCTCTTGTTTCGAAGGTCAACTGAGCAAATTTTCATCAACCTCGGAATAAAACTGTAGATTTGTATAAAAATAAAATCGATGCCGCCTTCCCAGTGTCCGCAGCCGCCCATCACAGACACTCTTCTTTATATAAATAGATAATCTGTAACTCACTTTTATATTGATTTTTACCCCCTGCTATTCTTTCAATGTTAATTTTTACATAGAATATGCACTGGGAATAAAACTATTATTTTTTATCATTATTATGAAAATTTTAATTCACTAATGAAATAAATACTTGTTTTACGTAAAAGCTCTAAGGTCTTAAATATAAAATTAAAAAATGTAAATATATTATGTTGACATTATTTCACGCATGCACTAAAAATAAGTTTTTATTATTACTGGGTGAGATTGATAGAATGATAACATTAAAAAAACCTTACCAAAAGTATACCCAACTATCTGATCATGCGGTTTAAAAATTGAAAAGGATTTTATGAAAAATAAAAAACATATTATTAATAATAATAATAAGAAATCATAGAAAATTGCAGAGTGTCATTCTTATTATTTTGTTATTTATATGAACACCGCACAAGAGTACAAACCGCTCCCGTTAGGAGCCAGTGAGACTATGGCATCCCCAATCGGGGTATGTTGTGAGGCTGAAGGTATTGAGGGGAAGGGAAGGAGATGGGATAGAGGAAGATGGGGAAATACCTGACTATTCAAATCTGATCACCAAATATGGTTTCAATTCTGAATGGTGGCGATACCTGGGCGATACTGAGAGTATCTTCCCCTTTGGAACGTGTCGCAAATGAATGAGACATGTTCAGAAAGCAAGTGTACTAGATTTTTAATTTTTTTTAGAAAAAGTGTATTTGAAAAAAAAATTATAGGATATTGTTGATACACTTCATGACTATTTTTCCACATAATCGCCATCCCGTTCAATGCATGTGGTGAGCCATGGCACAAGCTTCTTTATACCCTCCTAGAAGAACTCCTCCGCCAGCTCCTTCCCCCACTTCAGAACCTCTTTCCGCACCTGTTCGGTTGAAAATTTAATTCCACCCATGTGTGCCTTCAGGGAGGTGAAAAGATGATAATCTGAATGCGCCAAGTCAGGGGAATGCTGGGGGTGGTTCAAAATATCCTCATCAAATGAGTCCAAGGGCGCCTTGGTGGCTAAGGCTATGTGAGGACAGGCGTTGTCGTGCAACAAGCACACTCCTCTCCTCAGCATTCCCCTCCTTTAGTATTGAATGCTCTTTATGAGTTTTATAGGGTCTCAAAATATCATTGTGCATTTATGGTCGCCCCCTGAGGCAGAAATTAAACCAAAATGATTCCTTTTCAGTCCTAAAACATTGAGGCCATGATTATTTTTTTGCCAAAAATTGTGGATTTGAAATTTTTGGCAAATGGGGAATTGGTGTAACGCCAATGTGATGACTGTTTTTTGCGTCTCAGGCATGTAATGAGCCACCCACGTTTCATCTTCATTCACAACACATTCATATACACTTTCATACAGTGACACAGAGAGCACATTCAATTTTGCGCTCAATACTAATTAACAGTCTACAGTTGTTTTAAACAGTGAAACAGATAATATAACGAGCCAGTGAGTTATTGCAAGTTTAAAGTAGTTCTAGTGCAAACCTGCTGGATTCTAAAATCGTAACTAAGTGAGCATTTCAAAATTAATAAAAGTCAAAACAATAAGTATTATTGTCACCCAAGCTACTACCGCCCGACCTGGCCCATACTAGCAAGTAATTCAAGTCACTCCACCTTAAATCCAGGCTTAACCATAGTCCATTTTTCAAAAAAAAAAAAAAAATTTTTTTTTAATTTTAACAAAATGGACTCCCAGGGATACATCAGTCTGGCGAGAAACGCGGTTGAGGCTCTAACCGAACTAATAATAGACCCCAGTAGCAGACTGAACAAAGATCAAATTGCGAAAATGATTCCAAAAACTAATGCTATTCTTGGAACCATAGCTCAAATGGCTACAAAAATGGCAGCACTCGAGGGTGAGCTAATAGCTTTCAAAGAATTAACCAACAAACCTAACCCATTAGAATCTACATGTGAAGCGGCCGATGAGCTTGAAGAGAGGAAAAACAGAGCAAATAATCTCATAATTATAAACGTTCCTGAAAGTACACAACTGAACCAAATTGAAAAAATCAAGGACGATAATTTACAAATTACAACCATTCTGAAGAAAATAGACAACAACATAGAACCAAATTCCATCAACACATTCCGTCTTGGAGCAGTGAGGCCTGATAAATCGAGGCCCATTAAAGTGATCTTAAAAAACTCAACTGAAGTAATGAATATTCTCAGGAAAAAAAACTTTTATCTTAACAACTCCCCTGTCAAAATTTTTTCCGACCAAACTCCGAACCAAAGAAAATATTTATCAGACCTACGTCAATCAATGGAAAGTAGGATACAGGGAGGTGAAGTTGGACTAACAATCAAATATATCAACAGCAAGCCGACAATAGTTAAGAAAAATCCAAAAAACTCAAACACATCAATGGATACGGCCAAAACATCCGCGGCTGCCGAACCAAACTCTTAGAGTTGCAAACTTCTATTCCTTTACTTCAAAACGTCGATGTATTTCTCCTTACTGAAACCTGGCTTGATCCTGATATTCACACCGAGGAACTTGGATTCTCGTCTTATAACACCTACCGCCTTGACAGGAATCCAGCCACCAGTAATAAAACCAGAGGAGGAGGAGTTCTCATATCCGTCAAAAAATCACTGCCATCCACTCGATTAATTTGCAAACATCTAGACGTGGAACAGGTATTTGTATTACTAAAAACTAAATCAAGTAAAATTTTACTGGGATGTGTCTACATTCCTCCTGGATCCAACATCACAGTCTACCGAAACCACATTGATGACCTCGAAACCTTTAAAAATAAATACCCTGATGCCAGAACAATTTTATTTGGTGATTATAATACCCCTAGCATTGATTGGATGAATAAAAACTCTTATAACAACTTAAGCCTACCAGAAAATGCCCGTGAAATAATAGATATGACGAACTTACTCAGTCTACATCAAGTCAATCAAGTCTACAATACCAATAACCGGCTGCTGGATTTAGTATTCTGTAGTGATCTCTCAATTCACATTGTTAAATCAGTTGACGAGCTCCTCCCCCTAGACTGCCACCACCCCGCTTTAAGCATAACCATAACGATGAATAACTCACCAGACGACACAACTATTCTTCCTAACTTAACTTATAATTTTTCCAAAGCTGACTATCCTAATATGAACCAATATCTTATAAATGAAGACTGGTCATTTCTTCACCTCAACAATAGTATTAACTACAATCTTGAAATTTTTTACACAATTATCAACAGAGCCATTGAAAACTATGTACCACTTTCACACTTCAAAGAAGCGAAGTTCCCGAAATGGTTCAACAGCGAGTTAATCAACCTGGTTATTTGCAAAAAAACTGCACACAAAAACTTTAAAGAATCTAAATCCCTTAATGACTATAAGGTATTTCACAATTACAGAACTCAATGTAAAAAACTGTCAAAAAAATCATATTATAATTATATAAATGGAATCGAAAAATCTATACCCTCTAATATACAAAACTTTTTCACACATGTAAACTCTCTTAGAAAAAACAAACAAGGTTTACCCATTTCAATGCACTTCAAAGATAAGAGTAGCACTGATATGAAAGTAAAGGTTAACTATTTTGCTGATTACTTCAAAAGTGTGTATGACGAAGATATCCCAGACAATTACATACCACCACCTTCCATTATTGAGAGCATACATATCCCTCCTGTACATATCAATATAAGCGACGTTAAATCTAAAATTAAATCTCTGGACAAAAACAAAAAGGCCGGACCTGATAACGTGCACCCCAATATTCTCATTAATTGCATTGCTTCACTGGCTGAGCCGATTTGTCTATTGTTTAATCAATCGCTTGACACAGGTTGCTTCCCGGACATTTGGAAACGTTGTTATTTAACGCCTATATTAAAAAAGGGTAATAAAAGTGATGTCACTAACTATAGACCTATATGTAAGCTATCTATAATTCCGAAACTTTTTGAAAAATTACTTCTTGATAAAATTTCCCCATATATTAACAATCTCATTGTTCCAAATCAACATGGATTTTTGTCAGGCAGGTCAACTCTGACAAATCTCTCATTATATGAAAACTTTATATCAAATGCATTAGCTAACAGAACTCAAGTCGATTCCATTTATACAGATTTTATCAAGGCCTTTGATAAAGTGCGCCATAAAATTCTACTGGTTAAACTACATAAGCTCGGTATTGATGGAAAACTTTTAGACTGGTTTGCGAGCTATCTATCTGATAGAGTTCTACTTGTAAAAATTAATTTGTTCTATTCCAATCAATTTAAAGCTACCAGTGGTGTACCTCAAGGGTCCCATTTAGGCCCAATTTTGTTTTTACTGTTCATAAATGATATTGTTGACATATTTGATAAAGATGTAAATGTATTGCTTTTTGCAGATGATTTAAAAATATTTAAAATCATCAAAACCGCTGAAGATTGTGCCTGTCTACAAAATAATTTAAACAAATTAATTAGTTGGTGTTCTCTTAACAAACTTTATCTGAACATAAATAAGTGTTATTCAATAAGTTTTTACAGAATAAGTCAACCAATTATTCATCCATATGAACTTAACAACTCTACCCTTACCTCTGTCGAAGAAATTAATGACCTGGGCATAACTTTTGACTCTAAATTAAACTTTATATCCCATATAAACTCAATCTATAATAAAGGTATCAAAATGCTTGGCTTCGTTCTTAGAAATTCCAGAGGTTTCAGGAATATTTCAACTTTAAAAATTTTGTATACATCCTTAGTACGTAGTCAAGTCGAATATAACTCCTCGATCTGGTCCCCCCATTTTAAAATACATTCAGATTCAATCGAAAAAATTCAACACAAATTCTTAAGACACATTAATTTTAACCTCGGTATTCCCATTGAAAACATAAATTATAATTACTTGATGAAAGAATTAAATTTATTAAGACTCTCAGATCGAAGAATTATATCCGACTTAATATTTATGTTCAAAATTGTAAATGGTAGCATAGACAGTCCTGATTTAAATAAGCTCATTGAATTTCATATTCCCACGAGAACCACTCGTTCTAAAATCCTTTTTAAATGTAACAATAATCGGACTGAGTATACAAAACACTCACTTTTACCTAGGTTACATGAAGTTACTAATAGATATGCAGATGTGATAGATCTATTTAACTGCACGGAACAAGGGTACAAGAAGGCTATGCTATCATATTTTTTAAATCACTACTAATTTTATTTGTGTTATAGATTTTTGCATGTAAAGGTATCTCTGTTGTCACTTCCCAATGTATCGTCACAACTAACTGTTATACATACACTGTTTTATCATTACTGATATTTTGAATATTAATTTGTGACATGTAATTAGTGTTTATGGCATACTTATGCCGTTTGTATTAAATAAATAAATAAATAAACAGAGCTCAGAAAATCCTCACCTTCCAATTCAAGTCGCTCAAGAAACTGGATAAAAACAGGATTGGTGGGATTTCTTACCGATATCTTTCACGCAACTGGACACTATAACGTGAGTTTACGTACTACCGTGTTCCTGCGATGCTCGCTCTGGTCAGGAGGTCCCATCTATCACTCAGTGTTGCTAACCCTCAAAAAAAAAAAAACATAACCCGTTTGGTCACAGTACACTACTTTCTGAACATGCCTCGTACTAGATACTATTTTTAAAAGTAATTAATTGTGAAATGACACAAATTAACCAAATAAAAAATTTATTTGCGCATGCCGGGATTTGAATCCGCAACCTTCAGTAACCCATAGAAAAATTTGAAGGTACTTGGAAACCGTCTGCTTTACTTAATGAAATACAGTCTCCACAATATAAGCACTTAAACAAAAAGTGATTTATTAGCATTTCTTCTTATGACAGTATAATAATACTAGAGTAATATTATGATAAATTCATTTTTGTGTAGTCTACCTAACTAAAAAATCATCATTACAAAACCCGATTTGGCAGCATCCACATATGAAATAAAAAAAACCCTTGTAAATATATGAGTGGGAATCGAACCCAATCTCTCAGTTCAAAAACAAATCTGCAGACCAGCTTCATAGGCTGTGTTTTCGTAGAGTTAAAATTGTTTATTTGACATTATCACTGGAAACTATAAGTAAAGGTATATCACTGAGAGGTGTGTTGTAAACTCTCTCTCTTTCTCAACCTCAAATGAGGCAAGTAACAGAAAGAGAGGTTACAACAAAGCTCTTAGCTACGGGACCATATACGTATGTATAAAATCGTAATATTATTATTAATTTTGAATAATATTCTACGCAGCAAAAGCCAAAACTACTCTACCTTGCGTATGGCTGGCGCTATGGCCTACACTACTGGATGCACTATTAGGTGGGCAGGTGGGGGGCGGCGCGGGGGGAACGGGCCCCCCGACAGTAGAGGCCGCAGCACCCCCGCCCCCTCCGCCCAGTAACTGACCGAGCCCGAAGCGGGAGCTCTTCCTCTTGAGGATGGGCGCCGAGTACTGCCGGCTGTAGACCTTTTCTTTCTCTGCTCCCCCGGGCGCAAAGCCAAACAGAAATGCCACAAACCCAGCAATGACAACAATGTTTATGAGGTTATTTACAATTTATTTGATTTTCAAAAGGCTACATTTTTAATCCCTAATTATGATAAAAGTTAAGAGTATAAAATCGACAGACCAACCCATCAATCTTAGATAAGATACTTTGTTCCAAAATAATTTCATGTCAAAAGTTGGAGGGAACATCGGCCATATTTGTTGCCAGCGATAAAAAATATAATTTCCTTTATTTGGAATTAAAACATTGACTATAAAGGAGGGTAATTAAAAATCAGGAAAGTGAATTTATTATAATTTCTATTCGGTATTTTGAAAATCAATTGGAAGCACTGTACAACATCACCATGCGAGAACACTCCAATATGCAGGACAATACAAATATCTTTACAAAAATGTAGCATTCTATCTCATAAGACAATTTAATTTTGTGGGAGATTGTAACTTTCTGGATGTTGGAATATATGGACTTTTTACAATATTTATTCATGTAATATTATACAATTAGCATTATTATGATTTTTTTAAGGTTATTTAAGATTTTTTTGTGATAAAAATTAAATTAAAAAAAGAGCTTTGAATTTAAGCTAGCCCTTAGCCCAAATTGAAAGCCACCGGTCATGGCAAGAGTAATATTTTAGCAAAAATAATAATTCACTTTCCATTTACCCGGGTAGGTACCTAAACAAAATATGTTAAATTATGCAACTGGGTAGGTTTATTTACTTACCTAATAGCAAATTTTTTTTTTTAAATTTAATAGGTACCTACCTAACAGAAAATCATTTGTGAAGATTGTGCTATAATTAATTATAAAACAAGGGGGTAAATTACAATAATAATGGGATTAACTGAAGGATACCTAGCTTGGTGTCTTGCCTTGGCAGCATAGTGGCCGGGGCAGACATGGTCCTCTTGTATGGCCACTTGGTGCCGAAGGAAGCACTCAATGTTTTCACAATGGTCCCGGGAGCAGAGCCATCCGAGTGTGACAGAGCTTCTTGTGCACGCTTCAGTTTGTGGATGAATGCTTCACTGTTGGTTTCATTGTTGCGTAAATCTGAAGGATAAAATATATTTTTAGGATGAAAATAGTAAAGTGGTGCAAAATAAACCTACTGATTCTTTTTTTAGACGTTATTTTTTTCTATACCTTCCAATAAGAACTTATTTTCCTATATTAAGTATAACAAGGAAAACTATATTGCTACCTGACAGGATAACATTACAAGGTAGCTTATCGATAGGGCTGTATTCATAGTAGTCCCAGATAGGGATCTTGTACGTTATTTTTTTTAAGGCATGTGAGATGGAAGATTTTTCATCGATGACTTACATACAACCTCTCTCCGGGACTACTATAGTAAGGTGTTGTATTTGTTAATAAGGTATTAACTACTGTCAATGTCCAGTGCAAAAAAATCTGGTGAGAAACATTCCCGGAAAATTTACTAAATAATGAACTGTTATGAAAATAAACCGGTGCTTTTGCATTTTCAAGGCAGTTGTGTGCCTTCAACGGCCTGGCCTTCTCCAAGAAACGCCATCTCGGCATTCATCGAGTTAAATATCTAGTTTCGTCAAATAACGGTCTGTTGGGGGTAAGCTGATTTACATTCTAAAAATGCAGTATCTCAATTGATTTTTGTACTGTTAACAATACAGTATTTTAAAGTTTCTAGTGAAACCTCACCAATCCACTAAATTACACACCAGCCGAGAGATTCTATATTATCGGGATAACGACGACCTCCGTAGTCCAGTGGCTAAGACTCTTGACTCACATTCCGGAGGTCGCGGGTTCGAACCCGGCATGCGCAAATAAATTTTATTTGATTAATTTGTGTTATTTCACAATTAATTCATTTAAAATAATATATAGTATATTTGCGGCATGTTCCAGAGTGGAAGATACTATTAGTATCGCCCTGGTGTAAGACCACCATTCAGAATTGAAACGTTGCTTGAAAATGGCTTTAGCCGTGTTTAGTGACCAGATCTGAATAGCCAGGTACTTCCCAACCTTCCTCTTCCCCACATCCTTCCCCTCCCCACTACCTTCAGCCTCACAACATACCCCAATTGGGGATGCCATAGTCTCACTGGCTCCAGACGGGAGCAGTTGAGATTCTTGTGCGCTATTCACTGTAAAAAAAAAAAAAAAAAAAAAAAAAAAAAAAAAAAAAAAAAAAAAAAAAAAAAAAAAAAAAAAAAAAAAAAAAAAAAAACGGACGTAATCTCCTGTCAGATTTGTGTGATTTATTTGCTTTTTCTATGTACAACGTACATTAAACAAATAAATAATCATGCATACTTGCAGGAATTCGTGTTTAAAACGTTTTAAACTAAAATATTGACAGTAAATATATAAAAATCACACAAATCTGACAGGAGATGACGTCCATTATCTCGATAACGATCCCACAATCGCTCGGCAGGTATCAGAATGAATGGCATTTTCCCACGCATCTGAGAAGAGTCGTATTATGTTCTACCCAGAACTGAGCCGGCCCCAACATATTCTGTTAACGGAATTTGGCGCACAGGTAAACTGTAAAGTTTAATCAGGCTGGAATGTTTCTCGCTAGAGTTGTTTGCCAATGAAAAATGTCAATCATTTTTTAATTCATCTAAGGGGTCATACATTAATTACGTGAGCTCAAATGGGGGAGGGGGGGGGGGGGGGGGGGGGGGGGGTTCCAACGAAATCTCACATTACTTGAAAAGAATATATGAATATATCAAATTTATCTCACTACGGGGGGGGTCTAGATTGGAAGAAAAACTGCTCACGTAATTAATGCATGCCCCCTAAGTTAATAAAAATAACCTATTCAATATGTTAGAATACTGCGTAGTAATTGACGCCTAACGCTTATTCCACCATAGAAGAATTCTGCTGTGAATGAAAATTTTAACAAAGTACTGTACAAAGTTTTTCAATGCACTTTGTTACATGTTTTTATACAATGTTTTGGTTAAATTTCATGATTGCATATGCCACATCCATATACAGGGATAGCCGCTGATATACGCGACAGACGCGTCGATAAGGTTAATGAAAAATTTTATTACCTCTTAAATATGAAATGTCTCCATTCCTCTCCATGTGTATTTGTGACTCTAAGAATAAAGCATCAAATCTGTTGAGGAAGAAGTCCCAGGTGAGGATCTTCCTGTCACTGAGGGAGTTGTGCAGCTGGTAGAGGGACTGCAGGACCATGGGACGGTCTACTATCACCAGGTCGAATTGGGTCTCCAGGCACATTATCAAACACTGGAAAATATTGTAATGGTTCAGTTCCTCCGTAGAAAAAATTAGAAAAGTAGTTTTTGGACTTTTTTTTACAATAGTTCCACACAGGAGGCCCTTACAGAAAAAATCCATCAGGGCCTATGTCATCTTTGGGGATGTTATGTGGAGGATCTCTCGTGCTGTGTGGAGGATCTCTCTTGCTGTGAGGAGGAGGAGGAAGGAAAGGAAGAAGAGGAAGTTCTGGGAAGGAAAAAGCCCACTCCCACTGCGGTGTTAGGTGATGAGCAACAGTGTGGCTGGAGAGGTCTAGATTATGTCTGCCAGCAGTCTCCCCCGATCCGGACAGTCTCCCGGAAACACATTCGCCACCAAGACCTAGACAAACCTCACTCCACAAACCCGGGCATTCTTGCTAAATCACCAAACACAGTGAACCACTTGGGGTGACCTATGGGAGGGGTATTTGTTATCCAATAAATCGTTCCCGGGGTGGCAGTACCCATACCTGCCTCCCAAATTGAACTTGAGGCGTGTGTAAATTAATGAAATATGCATGTTAAAAATATCTTCGTTTGAACAGATTTTGTTTTTTCATGTTCTCTGTAAAATGGACATTCACCAATATATCACAAATTAGAGGTTCACGTAGGTGAAAAAAAGCCATGGGGGCAGTTTTACTATTTTGTGACATAAGTCAAAAGAAGCGACGTTGAAAATGTCGATGGTTAATGCAGAATCATTAAGTAGTTGAGTCACACGGTTGATTGGAGTGTATGAAGTCCATGCTTGGTATGAATATATGCCAATATAAGCACCTGAGAATGTCACAAAGAGTACTGCTCACACCTGTTATCCTATAAACATCAGGACTGAGTGTTTATATACTCTGTGTTTCCTTCTTCCTTCACCATGGGTCTCTTCAAGACCCTTGTTCATTCCTTCCTCTCCTCAAAAAGACCCTCCACACAGCATCTTCAAAGATGACATGGGCCCTGAGGGAAATTATTTTCCTCAGGGCCTCCTGTTTTTTTTACATGAGTTCCACACAGGAGGCCCTGAGTAAAATAATTTTATTTCATCTTTGGGGATGCTGTGTGGAGGGTTTTTTTAAGAAAAGGGAGGAGAAGAGAGTTCTGGAAAGGAAAAGGGTTTAAGGGGTGGGTAGAAATCTGGGGTTCACTGTGTCCTGGTCATCCGCCTCCAAGACCTAGACAAACCTCACCCCATGAACCCGGGCACCCCTGCTAAATCACCAAACATAGCGAACCACCTGGGGTGACCTATGGCAGAGGTGTTGGTTATCCAATAAATGGTTCCCGGGGCGGCGGTACCCATTCCCGCCTCCCAAATTTTCTGTGTAGAGTTAATGTAAAAAAAATTCTCACTTGAATCTAGATTGTATGCAGTTCAGAGGCGTAGCGAGGGGGGGTGGGGGGGGCGGGGGGGCAGACCGCCCCGGGTGCCACCCAAAGGGGGGTGCCACTCGACCAAGATATTGCATATACGTAACCAAGATATTGCATACACATGAACACGGTCTGTTATTTATATTTTGGAGTGCCCCGTATTTTGTGTCGGTCGGTCTTTTATAGGCGGAATAGTCTACATTCTGAAATTCTCTACCCCCCCCCCCCCCCAGGATGGACCAATTTTATGAAGTCGAAATTAGCGTTTTGAATTTCTCAAGTCAACTTTCATAGGGGGGGGGGGGGGGTGACACTATGCCCCGGGGGGGATGACATCCGCCCTGGGTGCCACCCATGCTAGCTACGCCTCTGATGCAATTGGCAATACTTTTTCAGAAATAGTACATGTGTTCAAATGCACAGAATTTAGAGAAAGATTTAAGGCTATAGACAATAACACACCTCATAAATAAATACTAAAGTTAGCTTATATTATTCTTCTGCAGAAATTCAATTTTTTTTAAATGTCTGTATATATACTGTGCATATAAAATAAATAATTAGATAAGGTAATTTCAATCCCTTGATATAACAATTTCTATACACTCGTAATATCAACCTTTCAAACCACCATAAAAGAAAAATAATAAAATTGAGTAATAATTGGAAAATTTTTGTACATCTTTATGAGTCAAATAATAGAAATTTGAAAGACTTTACCTTAATAGCATGGTCATGAATAGTTCCCAGGTAAAGTGTAGCCCTCTGAGCCACATAGACATTGGGGTCGTCCATGCTAGACACCAGGTAGCAGAATGCTGTGGCCAAGGCTGTTTGCAGCGGAAGCACACTCTTCAATGGAGTAGAGTCCATGAACCTAGAAACAGAAAATTAAGATTTACCGCTAACAGCAATAGAAAAAAAAAACAAATTAATGATTGCAGATAAGCACCTAAATACAGGTATTAATCACTTAACAACAAGTTTTCGTTTCGATTGGGTCTTTAAACGAATTGGTCGATAATCGAAGAGCTTAATTTTTTTTGTTTATTCTGAATAGGGATGAATTAAACAAATTTTACAACACAAAATGCAATCAACAAAAATTACATGTTTCCATATTAATATTCAGAGTTACGATTTTTGGAATGAGGGCGGCCGAATCCAAAACAGAATGCCCGGAAATCTTTATCGCTCGAGTGGATATATTAGGTCATTACATATGAAATTGGCGTTTTGTATGGGAGGAACATAAAGTCGATTTTTTTTAATATAATATATTTATTTAATCAAAGTATGTACCATTGCTATCTATGCACTTTTGCCATCTCATAGGTTGTTCATCGATTCCTTTACTAAAAAAACCATTCGGACGGGAATCAATAAAATCTTTGAAGGCGGTTTGGACTGCCCCATCGGAGTTGAATTTTTTTCCTTGCAAGAAGTTATCCAAATTTCGAAAAAAATGGTAATCTGTTGGGGCAAGGTCCGGAGAGTACGGTGGATGTCTTAGACATTCCAATTGAAGCTCCTCTAATTTGGGAGCCGTTTGTTGTGCAGTGTGTGGTCTAGCGTTCTAACACGCGTTTGTTGATTTTCGTCACTCAATTCGTGAGGTACCCACCTTTCAAGCTTTTTCACCTTCCCAATTTGCTTCAAGTGGATTAAAACAGTTTTATCACTAACACCGCAGCCTGCAGCTAACTCGGACGTGGTTTGCGATGGATCCGCTTCCACAATAGCCTTCAATTCTTCATTATCAACTTTGGTCTCCGGCCGTCCACGGGGCTTGTTCTGCAGGTTGAAATTTCCAGAACGAAAACGTTGGAACCAAAACGCACTGTGTTTTCGTTTGCGGCACCGTCGCCATACACATCATTAATCCTTCGAGCCGTTTCTGCAGCACTGGTGCCACGGTGGAACTCGTACTCGTAAATAAAGCGATATTTCAAGTTTTCCATTTTGTAAACTAAGTGACGCAAAGAAAAAAAACAATTAAGGCAAAAACAAATGAATTATAATTTTCGAAACACAAATACATGAGTAAATAGCTGCATAAATTTGAATTTGGAATTCCTAACCAAAGAGAAGATATTTGAGATCAAAGTTGCCAGTATGGCAAAACGCCAATTTCATATGTAAGGACCTAAAGCAGGGTACTCACCTAACCGTGTAACCTGTAGCGTATCTGATACTGTATCAAGTGAGTACGTAGGCACGAGTCTACTGCGAGCCGCTCGCGCGTGGAGCGCAGTGTGCACGCAGTGACCCGCCGATGGCGGTTTCACTGCGAGCACGAAGGCGGATACGCGGTTACCGTGGACGAGCCGTACCCACTTGCAGATTGATACAGTATCAGATACGTTACATGCTACACTCTAGGTGAGTACCCTGCTTAATATAATCAATGAGTGTTTCATACCTTGTGAGAATAGTGACTCTCTCAACAGCTGTGAAACGAATCCTCCAATCAGCATGGTGGAACTCTTCCTGAATGAGCCTCCAGAAAACGTCGGCTCCTCCGGGCAGGGTAATGCAGTGGAGCAGTATCGGAACAGCAACTTCAGCAATGTGTGAGTGCCGTGCATTGCACACATTCCACAGGCTAAAAGATATACCAAATGCTTACATTTTTAAATCAATTTTCTACTAAATGGCACTGCTGAAAACTAGCTACATTCCAGGAGAAATCCTGAATTGTAGCTGAGCAGTGACCTTTTTGTCAGTAGAATCAATGATAAATTGGCAAACTGGAGTACGCGAGCGATGTTTGGACACCGTACCACCAGAAGTACATTGATATGTTAGAGCAAATCCAGAAGAAATTCCTCAGGTATGTTTATATGCGGAAGCATGGAACCTATCCAAGGTTCATGCACCATATTGACTTACTTGAGGAAACTGATTCTGTAAGCCTAGAAACTAGAAGGAAAGCAAGTCTTGCTATTCTGTCTTTCAAAATTTGGAACAATTTCATCAATAGCCCATTTCTCTTGGGATGCTATGATTTATATGTACCAGACCACTACAGCCGAAGTCGACATCATGACTTATTTAAAGTACCGAACGGCAGAACAGACGTCTTGGCAAAGCATAGCATGATGACCCCTCAGTGGTGCTGTTAAATGAAATTGCAAACCATTTGGATGTAAGTGACTGTTCTTTATATGCCTTAAAAACATTATTGAAGAGTCACTTGCCTAAATGCTGATAGGGTAACTAAATTGTACTGTAATTGGAATTATTCTGTTGTACAATAATAATAAAAATTAAATTAAATAAATAAAACGGTGTAATATTGTAAAAAATCTGTTGATGAACAAATGTTTTTATTATTATTATTATTAAATCACATTATGTATGAGTATACTATATTATGCAGAGGGAATTTCATAACCAAATGGGTGCCATAGATGCAGACTGAGGAAGAGGTGAACCGATTTCTTGGAAGAAGATTAGAGAGCAAGATGGTAAGGCTTGAAGACTGGCAGAAAATAGCTACCAACTGCAGTCGGTAGATAAAATTTTTGGATTAGGCCAAATCCCACCCCGGGATTTAGCGCGGCGATGATAAAGAATTATTCAAGGAATTATTTTACATTTATTTCTCTGGATTTTTATAAAGCTTACTTCCTGATTAGTAAGTTCTCCTGGCACCAGATAAAGAAGCCTCGATGTTCCTTTGAGGCTTTAGTAAATGCATCTCCGTGTAATACTAGGATGTGGAGGCATTGCAACATGTAGTACATCATGTCAGGTTTATCTGCTACTGGTAACTCCTGGAAAAAAATAATATAATTATTATTGTGATGACCTCGGGTTATTGTAATAACAATAATAAAACACCGTCTTTCACTATCAATGTTTTCTATTACAGGTCATTACGCAAATAATCATTATTGGGAAACAATCAAAATAACCAACAATGGATTAATTGATTTGACTCTGTATGGGTTGCAATAGACTGAACAAAAATAATTATTATTATTTTCACAATCAGTGCCAGATTTACTTCCACTGTGACCTATCGCACATCAAAAGTTCTATTAGGCTGGGCATATGCTGAGACGCAGGCCGCGCAGCGCAGTAGCAGAAATATCACCGCAGGGCGGACGAGGCAGAAATCGGTGATAAGTATGTGCTGCAACTCAGCTTAGTTCAGCAGGTTCAACTTGTGCTTCTTTGGCATTTGTGAGAATGTCGAGTTCCGGGTCTGATTCTGACTTTGATTATTTACTATTGATTTATAGTCCTTCAAAGCGCAAAAAAACTATTTGGAAAAGCGAGGTTTATAAAAAAAAGTTAGTCATTATAATATGTTTTTTACACAATGAATTTTAGATGGCGCTCCCTTATCTGTTTGGAGAAAAAGTGCAGTAAAAATACATTTATTTAAAAATATTATTATAGCATGTGCAAATAACTATCACATCGTCTGTGGTTTGAATATTTTGCATTTCATTGTGAATTCTACTCTAGTTGTGTAAAGTTGACAACTGACTGCGTGTTTCAAAATTACAAAAAATTATACTGATCTGAATTTTAAGTGGATGAAATTACGGGGAAGCTTCCCACGCTGCAGAGAACAACATAAAAAGTTAGTGAATCCGTTTTTTCCCTTGAGATTTTGTCAGATCGCCATTCTTTGTGTGATTTTGTTCGCGCAAGGTAGAATCATAATCATCCTTGTGAGTATTACGCTCAGGGAGTTCTGGGGTTACTTACACACCCCATGCTTGCATATTATAAGACACTCAAGGGGAAATACTGCCCGCCTCCGCAGGTGTCCTGCAGAAACTGTGCCGCGGTCACAACTCAGCGCAGGACCCTGAGGCGTATGGCATTTCGTACTTGTTCATACATTACAAAATCTGCATTATTCTGCTTTGCACTTAACTGCGTGTTCTGCGTCTCCGCATATACCCAGCCTAATGCCTGATGTGTCTTGTGATGCCTGCTCGCCAATATTGGGGTCTTCTTAATTAGGCCCATATAAACCGAAGCCCGCAGCTTAGCAATGTGTACATAATAAATTCACAAAGAAATATTTATACATCACCTGTAGAAGTTGATGAATGTACTGCAAATGCTGTGGCAGCTCATCGATGGTGAACCTGAACTTGCCGACGGAGGTGTGCCAGAAGTCAGACAGATCGTCATCCGGCCCGGGTTCCACCGGCCCGTCATTCTCCCCGACCACGTTGGCCTTGCTGACCTGCACGGTTGCCATGGCGACGTCGGCCTCGGAGAGAGTGACGGCCCTTGCCACGGCGGACACCACCTTCTCCGCCGGCATGATGGCCGCCAGGTCCAACTGTTCAGAGACGGTCTCAACCGTGGCAGTCATTATCTGTTACAAATGTGTGGGTGAAAATATGTGAGTGCCTCTATTATGCCGGTGGGTGGAGTGGTCAATGAATGGGACTCGGCCCAACACGGATGGAAAATATATATTTCTTTATGAATGTTTTAATTTCTCAGTTTCATTAGTATATTCTATAATACGAAACCCGTGAAGAAAATAGTAGAAAAAATTTATGACTTTTGAAAGACTGAGAAGCATGTTTTTTTGTGTGAATACCGGTCTATAATATAAAACACGTTAAGAAAATCGTACAAAAAATATATGGTTTTTAGAAGAAAGAAAAAAAAATTATATGAATCTCTCAAGAGTCTCGACAGTCTGGAGCCAGTGAGAGTATGGCATTCCCAATTGGGGTATATTGCAAGGCTGAAGGTAGTGGGTATGGTAATGAGATGGGGAAGAGGAAGGTGGGGGAAGTACCATTAGGGTACGCCTGTCTCAACACAGGTGTACCCTAATGAGACAGGCATCGAATAATATAATGTATACATACCTTATATAGATCAATAAAAAAATAAAATAAAAACCTCGCATAAACATAATTATTTTGTATTTGTTTCTTTCATAATAAGGTTTTGAGTTTTTTAATGTTGTTGACTCCAACTTTTATTTGGACTTCGCAAAATCCCAAAGAAGTTTTAAAATATCAAATTAGCAACTTGACTGATTGCTTCAAATCCAATTTAAGGAAAGAGTTGTGTATTTATGCCCGAAATGCATGAATAATTAAATACCGTTTAAAAATCACTTCTCGTGGTACCAATTCCATAGTTTTCCATCCGCATTTGACCAAAAAATTCATGATTTTCCTACTTCTAACATGCTCACTCAAGGACCCAATATTATAAAATAGTTAGGTTTCATTACTCTAGGAAACAGGACCGTACCAACAAATGTCTTATTCCACAAGCAGAAGTAGTAGTTCTAACAAAAACTATTTTAATTTAATATTGATAATAATTATTGTTACGCTGCGCAACTTGAGTTGATGAGACATGGTACGGCTCAGTTCTGAACATAGCATCCAAAGTTGATGAGATGAATTATGATGTAACAATTGCACCAAAACGATCATTTCTTCAACACATTATCTTCATCGTCGTACTTACAAAGCGAAGCTCAGAATAATTTAAAGTTATCCTGTTCATAATTCTTTACTCTATTATGATAATATGAATACATAATATGTTTTGTTTAGTTGTTTGTTCAGTAAGCTGTGCAAGTATTGCATGTAGTTGTTATATCCTTGTATAAATATTAATATGGTGGTGTGTACGGTTTATAAATTGTGACTATATTGCTACATATTATTCAGTCTAGTCAAGTAAAAGCGCGAGCCATGATATCTATAGCACCCAGTTTTTGTTTGCCGGTATTTACATAATGCTTTCTAGAACAGTATTATCTACTTTAGCTATCATGCACATTACAATACATAGAAGATAGTACATATTGTAAAAAGGAGTTTGCCCTGCGCCATTAAAACATTTTGAATTATTAAAAGCATTCATTATTTACTAGATTTTAATGCAGAACCTAAATAATTATGTGCTGCTTGGACATTAACACATTACAAGAAGCATGTTTTCATGCAAATTTAATAATACTTATGCAAATGATAAAAATTCTTTCTTTAAAACCACTTTATTTTATTTATACATGTCGACTGGTTTCAGTTGATCTCGACCTTCATCAAGACAATAAACATATAAACTAATTTACAGAACAGTGGAGGATTATACGGTTATAATCTTTCTACAAGGTTCTGAGGTTTACAACCTTATAATATATTTTTTTAAATAGGCAATTTTTTTATTATTTTTTATTAATGACTATTTAATTACAGGTTTTATGAGAATTACAAAATATGATAATGTATATAAATATTTCATCTGTTTGTTCTTAGTCCTCCTCACTAGGTGGTCCTGTGCTGAGGCGGACTGGTAGATTTCTTTGATTTTCCGTTATTTAGTTTCTATGATGTTTTTAATACATTCTCTAGTATGTCTGCATTAATTTCTTTCACCCATGTTTTGATTTTTTCCTTAAACTTATTTATCTTTTCTATCTTTTTCAAACTTGGAGGAAGGATATTGTAAAGTTTGGTTGCCAGATATATGTGATTTCTTTGGCCAAAACTTGTCTTGAATTTTTTAACATCTCGTATATTCTTTTTTGAGGCTGTGTTATGTATCCGAGTTTCATTAGAAGATTTTCTGTTTTTAAAATGATGTATAAGAATATTCTTGGCATATATTATATAATTCATATAATTCACCCTAAAAAGAGAACTTTGTGATAATCTTCCTAAGTACTTTAATTTGATTGACATGTTTATTGTCCTGACGAAGGTTGAGATCAACCGAAACCGGTCGACGTGTATAAATAAAGTAAAATGGCTTTAAACAAAGAACTTTTTACATTTGTATAATATCAAGCCACAAAGTTTTTCCTTTCTTTAATAATTTTATAATTATATTTTTAAAACAAATTTAGTGCTTTCCTTATACAGAAAAAATTTGGAAGTAGGAACTTAATATCACATTTTTTCAATCTCTTGGTTTTAATGTTGACTTATTTATTAATTTGATCATTTTGTATTTGGAGGTTTAAAGTCAAGAGGTTTCAACAGCACAGATTAAGAGAAGATTGAAAAGAAGGGCAAGGAAATATCTACAGTTAGATACACAAAATACATAAACAGGTTAAAATATTGAACTATGGCTACATAAAACATATTACAGACATACTTGAAGTATCTGTGGAAGCATGAAATAGAATAATATGAAAACAACATTACAATCAACATTTCAGTAGACCCCATTTATTGCCAAGGAAGTAACTAGATTCAATTGCATAGAAGATGAACAAGAAGTATAAAAACATAAACACAGCGTTCAAATGTAAGTTTCACATGAAAAGTTTATCAGATCAAAGCACACTTACTCCAGTCAAAGCATGCTTGAAGGTTTTGTAGTCATTTATCCATTTATTATTTATTTATTGAACATATCCAATAGAAATGCCGACAACAATATCATGGAAATTCTGTAATTAAAACAATCTTTTTTATGGTTTTCGCAGTCGGAAAAATTTACAACCAAATAAAAAAAACAGTGACTAAATCAATTACCCTTAAATTCAATTAAATGAAGACAATATTAGCGAAACTCAATCGAAAATCTGGAGACAGAAAAATATATTGGCTCCACTGGGACTCGAACCCAGGACCTTTTGCTTACATAAGTGCTCTACCAACTGAACTATGGAACCCATATCAAATTCGGTCACTTTTAAGTGTATCCTACTTCGACTAAGAACTACCAACATTATCTTAATTTTCTTAACGCACATATTATTGGCTGCTATCTTTATATATGATTGTAGGATTCAACTCGAACTAAATGCTATCTAGATAGTGTCTGGATAAATTTTTATCCACTTTATTTTTATTTTTTTAACTTGAGTAAAATCTCAAATTATAATATTTTATTAAAAGCTAGCTCAGTTGGTAGAGCACTTGCCATGTAAGCAAAGGGTCCTGGGTTCGAGTCCCAGTGGAGTCAATATATTTTTTTGATTTTTCTGTCTCCAGATTTTCGATTCAGTTTCGCCAATATCGTCTTCATTTAATTAAATATTGTAATTTGAGATTTTACTAATAAAGTTAAAAATATAAATATATACACTTAAATTCAATGACATTACAAACACAAAGGCACGTTATTTTCTCAAAAAATGTGGCAAGTAACAAACGCACTTACGTTTCTAGTAAATTTTTAACCCTCTCGACCTGAATTTAAACTGGCAGTGGTGGAACATGTTTGATAACAATTGGTAGAATTATTTGAATTTTTTTTGTTGTCTTTCATTATTGCTACTTTTATTTGAAGGTGTTACAACTCAGAAGGCGTATTTCATATAAAATGAAAAATTGTGCACTGTATAGATACTAATGTGTAGCCAAAAGTAAAAAAAAATGCGCATAAAGCTAATTATGTTAGCAATTCAAAAAGGTCAACTTTTATTCATTCTGTATAGTGAGGAAAATTTTTTGAAATTTGAGCATTGTCAAATATACATACGGACTGAGAGAGTTAATTCAATCGTTTGTTCACGTATGACAAAGATAGCTATTCAAAGAATATGTGTGTATAAATGAATTGGACCGGGAAGTGTGTTTACACTTAAAAGTTGCGTGAATACTACATTCTACAACATGGGTGTGATTGAGATGACAATGCCCTACTCGCTTACACTAAGACGAATATGGAACACTGCAAAAGATGACCTACTGCCAGGAGGTTGTCTTTCTTATAATTATATGTAGTTCCATCTGCTATCTCACTTTCTCTAGTGATGCTCGAAATCTTTGGGAAACGACAATCGAAATAATTGTATTATTTAAAATATTACTCATTTTCAAAATTTGGATACAGCATACAACCTAAAGCGAAACAGTTTAGTACTAAATCGAAAGGACAACAATTACCGTATCTTTTTTGCTTGCCTCTTTGAGATCTCTAAAACGTGCATATAAGTTTGAGTGATAGATTTTAAAAATTATTCTTTGCGAAATATGGATGAGTAAATACTTCTTTAAATTAAATTTTATTTTCAATAGCCTTTGTCTAAGCATCTGTGGTGGAGAGTTAATGAGCTAGGCAAGTAAAATTTAGTTCCTATAATAAATGTTCCTAAATTAAATTAATTTTAGTTTAGGAGGCGAGTATAGGTACCGCCGCCATGGGAAC
Source organism: Limnephilus marmoratus (assembly GCA_917880885.1). Lineage (NCBI taxonomy): Eukaryota > Metazoa > Arthropoda > Insecta > Trichoptera > Limnephilidae > Limnephilus > Limnephilus marmoratus. The sequence continues at coordinate 15,254,148 of OU862922.1, forward strand.
CATTCATTGGATAACCAACACCTCAGCCATTGGTCACCCCAAGTGTTTCACTACATTTGGTGACTTAGCAGGGGTCCGTCACTCCAGGGCATACTGACTCTCAGATTCCTACCCACCCCTTATTCTTTTTCCTTTCCAGAACTTCCTCTCTTTCATTTCCTAACCCTTCACATGACATCCCCAAAAACGATATGTGTAAAGCTAATGAAAAAAAAACATTAAAAATTAAATTGTCATTCTATTTACATTCTTTCGACTTGCCTGCACTCCAATATATAAAAATTTAATTGTTCCCATGAATTTATTGTTGTAAGCATTATTATGAATATTAATCTATTGAATAGTTCAAGACCATTGATTTAGAATAAAGTTTTATATTTACATTTATTAGTGTGAAAAGATAGTTTATTATTAATTATTGTGGGACTATTTTATTTCTTGATATTTTATAATTTTTTTATGTTTAACGATTTCTATCATCATATTGATGTAGTTATATTATTATGTAAGATGAATTTTGTGGTGATGAAAATGAGTGAAATTTGTACGTATTGCAAAAAGAAAACGTTCATTTGCAAATCTTTAGAAGTGAGCAAAAATAGCATTAATCACAAGCAAATGTTTTCTTTTTGATTTATGATTGTGTTGTATTATAATTCATGAGTATGTAATGCAATGTGATGATATTGTCCAAAATAAATTATGTACAAATATACAGCGGTGTATGAAAACTCGTAAATCTACATGACATTTGTAGTCGATTTTGCAGTATAACTTTTTTGATAAATGCTTTCAATTTCGAGTAAAAAAGTCTGAAGTTTTTTGGGTTCTCTATGTGAAGTAGATTTATCAATTTCCTGCTTGTAGAGCAAGTTTCCGTACACTGTGTTTTTAAAAGTACATTAGTTATGAGATGTAAGGGTTTTAATGTGTAGTTCTGTCTGGACTTGCAATTGGATTTTAAGCTCCCATGAATGGCTACTGATATTGTGTTTTCAAATCAGTTTCTGGGTTTTTCTAAGTTATTTTGCACCACAGAAGTTATTTTGCACCATTTTCAAAGATTATTATAATTGAATTAAAGATATGCCGCCAACAATTATATTGTATTCAGAAATGAAGAAAGTGAATACAGAGATAAAATGTTTTTATTAAATGATCGGAGAATATTTATTTTTAATTGAAGCAGGATAAGTACAATTCACTTTCATGATATGTTGTATATGTTTATACCACTACGTTTGGATTGAAGTATAACAGCATAAACACCAGCATAACCTTATGGCATTTAAAAATCATCTCTGAGTATAACTCTAGCTGTTCTGGGGAACTACTTGTGGTAGATCGTATACTATTTTTTATAAATATATAAACACTTTATCTGGTAAGACGGTACAATTTACAAAAACAAATAAGTTATTAGGAAAATAGAATCAGTTGGCGCACAGCGAAAATTTTGGGTCGGTGATGAAGAAGTGAGTGAAAGAATGGCTGCTCTGTATGTAAGGCTTATTTTTATTTTTTTTACATTCGTTCCACATAGGGGGTCCTGAGGAAAACAATTTCCCTCAGGGCCTATGTCATCTTTGGGGATGCTGTGTGGAGGGTCTTTTTAAGGAAATGAAGGAGGGAAAGTTCTGGGAAGGAAAAAGGTATGAGGGGTGGGTAGGATTCTGGGGTTCAATGTATCCAAGAGTGACGGACGTACGAATCCATTCCTCCCAATGCGGTGTAAGCCGATGAGAGTCCAGCTGGAGAGATCTAGGTTAGGTCTCCCTCAACCAGTCTCTCCCGATCCGGCCCCCCACGCAGTAGGCGGGCAAACGCATTCTCCGCCAAGACAAAGACAAACCTCACCCCATGAACTAGGAAATTATATTAAGAAACAATGATGTTACTTGAAAGCATTTTATTTTCAAGAATGTGTATATGAAGGTGAAAAGTAGTAATGTATCTTGTTTGCGGGATGAAAGGAAAGTCAATATTGGACAATATCCAAGCAAATTCGGGGTAAATGCATCAATCATCATAAATCAAAACTATGGGTAAAATATTTATAAAGTCTAACAGCTAAAAGGTCGGGGGTTTACATTATTCAAAATTAATTTGGATCAGTTTCATGTGCGGCTGACATTCCCACATACTTTGTGCACTTCTACTCATTTGGTTAATTGTAATGGCCTTCCCTATGGGATATGGTTTTAATTACAGTTTCTCATCTAGTAAAACCTTCCTAAGTTTACTAGTTTATTAATTGGATCATAAACTAATCCGAAAACCATAATTACATGTACAAGTTTGTGCAAAGTGCATGGATTGAAGGTTCGGAGCTTGCCCTTTTTACAACCTAGTAAATTACAGTGAATGCAGAAAATGCATGTTTAACACTACATATTTTATGTTCGTGTATGTAGAAATATGTCATAGGTTTTGAACATAAATAATATGTTTATATAATGTTGATGTACCGAGTATTTTATTTACATCAAATTAATGCCGTAAGCGGTAAAACAGTGACGAAAGAAATAGAATTCAAACGTTTGTCAGTTTTGAATGTAATCTTGAGAAATATTTATAGTGTTTTAATTATGTGGGGACAAAATTTGTCTGAAAGAAAATTATTTGTGTACGGCCAGATTTTCTTAAGCTTTATTCACAGCTCATTAAATATGATAACGGTCTTCAGCATTCGACGAATACAGAACTGCGAAGAACAAAATAATAATAATGTACGAATTTGTTTGTTATTAGATACAAGAAGTTGCTGACACAGTTTGCGTATGGGATTAGCGCATTAGACGACGATTGTAATGTGTGTATAATACATAAACGTACGTGTGGCATGTGAACCAGCACCCCGCCCACAGAGTGTATCTCGGGTATGGGCAGGGGGAGCGACACGTTGAGCAGCGAGTCGGGGCCCCCGCGGCCCTCCGCAGGGCTCCGCCGGGCCCCCGCCGCACCCTCGGGGGGGCTTTCCTCCATGGGCGGCTGCCAACACCGCCATCAACACATATCAATACCACCGCCCCGGGTTGGAAGATAGATAAGAGTTAACATAAACGCCGAATACCGTTCAAGAGCCTCACTTTGCCCGTATGAAGTTTTGCGTGTCTTTCGTTATTTTGTAAATACATATCTTAAAATTTACTATTTTGTTGGAAATTGTATTTATCACATCATGAATGTACTTGATGGGGTATATGTTTTGCTAATTAACATACTTGCGAACCTCGTCAGACGCGTAGCATGTTTTTGACGTGTGGAATAATCTATTTATAATAATAATCTAAACATCCAAGGATGACATTTCAAGTATTTTCCGATAATACAAAATAACTTTTTCAAATGGGCAAAGTAAGGTTACGGTATTCGTAAACTTTTCAATGGATCTTGCAAATTTAACCCCATGACTGCAAATATGAATCGTTATAACGAGTAATGACAAAATATTGCTGCATTATCATCGCTGCAGGTTCCGAGATGCCGAGTTGAATATTTTCAAGAAAAAACACAGAGTGCAGTGAAATATTCTATTTAATTAAAAAAAAAAAAAGTACATAAATCATGCGTTGGTGAATTGCATTTTGCAGTAGGTAGATATTTTTAATATTATTTGATTTAAAAATATGAAAAATATTTAACCTAATTTTTTTACTTTATGTTACATAACATTCTACGGTCAAAGGTCAAATTGCATGACTCAATTGAAAAGTTTCCAAGAAGTATAAAACTAACATTCTTCACCAGAAATCATGCTCAAGAAAGGAAGAATAATATCTATTGTTACAGATTAATAACATTTTCTTTTATTTAATGTGAGATATGTTACCATAAAATTATGATGTTAATAATTACTTCACCTCGCAATTAGATTGATGACCACTCGAGCGATAGAGATTTCGGAATTTCGGTTTTAGATTCGATTGCTTATTCCAAAAATCGGGACCCGACAATTGATCCCCTGACAGTTGGCCCCAAAAATGATATTTGGGGGCCAACTGTTTATTTAGAGGACAATAAATTATTTATAACATATAATAATTAATAATATTCCAAAACATGACCATTAGTGACATCTTTTGGCATTCGATAGAAGCTTCAAGCTAAGCTTCAAACTGAACAAGCTGATCGCGGGAAGTTAAAAATAAATTCATTAAAATCACCTAGTTGCCCAACCAAATTTGAATAGATATCGCTCGAGTGGGCAAAGAAATTTTATTTTCTAAAACAATAAATATTTTTCATTTATAATACTCGTTAATCATTCACGTGATATTTCGATGAGATATCCTTGTGTTTCAAGGATGCTTGACTATAAAGGGTGAGAAAGTTTTCCAAGTCATAATTACTACTAATTCAGACAAATCATATGATTTAAAATATGCATAATTAATTAATTTTGGGAAACGGAAAACGATTGATTGAAAAACTTATCTACTGCAACATGGTAGAAAGATTATTCATTGTTAGAGTAGATTTAGAGGGAAAAATGTGCTTTAAATTAGTTTTCAGACATTTTTCATTACACTGACATGCTCTGTAACATAACAGCATGTCCATTCGATGCATTCAAAGTCATGCACATATTAAAAGTCACAATAATTCAGTGCACATAGAAGAGTTCCTATTTAGTTTGTCCATCGTGAATTCAGTGGCTTCGTACAGACGGACCACACAACCCACATGAGCAGCCCCGGATCTAGGAGAGGCAAATAAAGTGCCTGGCCTCCAGCGCACATTCTTCTATCGATTATTCATTTGATTTTAAAATGCCCAGTTAGTTTTTGAACACATCCCAAGTTGATTTATGAACGTATCCTAAGTACGCATAGTTTTCGTGATGTCTCTGCCAGGGGAATCCCCATCGCATCTAGAACTAGGGCTACACGAGCTGAGCCGAATAAACCCAAACGCTAGCAAGAGGGGGCGGCACTATCAAGTTTCTGCCCCGGTTTGAAAGAGCCATAGATCCGGGGCTGCGCATGAGGCACTTCCAACTAGCGAGAAAGTTTATAAATACTTGACATTGATGCTGGGAAAGTCCGGGTACACTATTTCATATAGTTTGTGTAGTGTTCTGTTATTCGATAGACACACTAGAAGATTCTCCAACACACTTTGGATGGAGATTACTTCTTGGGAATAAATAGATTCTGGTTCGTTTATCTGGTTTTATTCAATACTTCGCGTATTACAATAATGACCTCGTTAGTCGACCTAACTAGGAGCTGGCTAAATTGGTTCTAACAAGTGTTTACAGAAAACACCCACTCTCAGCCCCCCGACCCTCTGTCGGACAACTTAGCAGAATCTACTGATAGTTCATATCACCGCCACCTGCGTTTAAAAAACGGAAGCTTTTTAGATACACAACAGTTTGCTTTGCCCTTTTGATTACTTAATTATTTATTTTTTAGTTGGGAGTGTCTCACGACCGTTATGCGACTCTTTTGTACGAAGCTTATTACTATTATTTGTCAAATGGGAATAAATTCATTAGCACATTCCATTATAACAAACAAATACTGATATACAATAATAAAAAAGCAATAATTATTGCATGTTTCGCATAGCAGTTTTTTGTAATACATATTTTTAAATGTACATACATAAATATTTGCCATTGTTTATTTTTATTCAGTGGTGTGTCAAGAAAATGGCTGTCATCACAATAGAAATATTATATACATATACCTACGTATTCATATAAGTATTCATACCTTTAACTTTTCGAATATTGCTTATCATACTTCTGAAACAAACTCACAATTTTCTAATTTAAAATATGAGCAATCCATTAGACAATCTATTTGTAATTGCGATCTTTCGCTGTACTGTAAACCATCATCAAATGTTAACTAATGTGATAATTAATTTTTAGAGCCTATACTCATTTCCTGTAATAAAACATTATGCACATAATATTGAACACGACATATTTGTTAGTGACCGACCGAAGCAAGATTTTCAGCTGAAACCAAAACCAGAACTGATTTTCGGCACTTGTTCTAGTTTTGGCCGAAACTAAAACTTACATAAAAAAGTTTAAAAAATGCTTTGCCCTGAAATAAGGCGCTTTTATGACTCCAGATATTAATATCTACAGCCTGTATGTAAGGATCGTAAGGAGCCGGAACGGAACTATCACTTAATCATTTTGTATTGTCTTACACCCCATCAAGGGGGTGGACTAGACCTATGACCGTGCATCAACTGAGGAGATGACTCCCAAGGCAGCGGTTGCATAACCCGCCCGCGCCTCCCCCGTCGCCATGAGCGGGCCTGAAGACCAACCGTTGCGGACCGGTGCTCTTCCGCCCTGCCTCCGGTGACCCGATGCTCACTTTTATCCCTAGGGTCTTCAGGTCTTTCACTCTTTAATTCCAACACTTTCTTCAAGGGCGTACCGGGAAGCCGGCTTAGGGGCGCGGACATCGAGTCCCACTTGCGACTGGACTGATGGCTCCGCTTATCCTCGGCGGGACTGCCGGACGACTGCAACTCAGTTGCTTTGGTTAGGTCGTACAATCTCATCATAATAATTGTTTTTTTTTTTTTTCTAGTAACCTTTCCTCTTTTCTATTAATAAACTTTGCTTTCAGCTATATCCAGTGGCGGAGATGAGACGTGATACTGTGAAATAAATAACTAACACCATATACGCACTCGCATACTGCCTGCTAACAATGTATGCCCGGACATTGGAGGTCTAGAGTCATTTTAATAAAAAAAATAGCTTCTTTATAAATAAAAAATTAGAGTCCTGACGTGTACGGTGAAGGAGGAAACCATCTGTTTCCTTAGAACGCCGTGGGAAAGTGGTGGGGAACCTCCAGCCTGTATGTCGGACGAATATCTACAGCTCATATGTTGAACTAATATCTACGAACTTCAGAGTGTTGACTAATATCTACAGAGCTAAGGTCGGACGAATATCTATGACGGTCCCAGTGCTGACTAATATCTACAGAGCGTAGGTTGAACTAATATCTACAGAGCGTAGGTTGGACTAATCAGCTAAATGTGTCCAATAGTCCGATATTAAGGATTTTTACATACATATTTACATTAATTAAGTTATTTAAACTGCTTATGCAATATTACGTTATTCCAATATGCTATACATAATTGCAAATTCAACCTCTGCCAGTGCTGTAGATATTCGTCAACACTTTGGTTCTCATAGATATTAGTCAGCAGTTTGAGCTGTAGATATTCGTTAACACTTTGGTTCTCATAGATATTAGTCAACAGTTTGAGCTGTAGATATTCGTCAACACTTTGGTTCTCATAGATATTAGTTCGATTTTTCAGTTTTTGGAATTCCTGTAGATATTAGTAGACGCCTCCGCTTATATTGTTAAACTTGTTCAACAAAGTTAGTAAAATGCACAGTGAAATAATACAATAAATTACTGAGAAAATTGGTTTACTTTTAGAGCTTTTTGGTTCAACTAAAGGAATTACAAAAAAAAAATCTTAGAACTATTAACTATAGTAAACAAATCAGTCCAGTCATATATGTTTAACCAATTGCTATACACTATAAACTAATTATTAAACGATAAACTTTGACAGAAATAGGTAATATTTTAAAACTACAAAGTTTTTTCATAATATAATTAAATTAGCGCCATCTACGAACGAGCAGTTTAAATAATTAAATTTTATTCTTAAGACAACTTTTGTATTAATACTTTTAAAATAATTTTTGAGTTATTCTAGAGGAATATACAGTACACAAACGCGCCCGAGAACATGACCCCAAACATCACAACTGCAGGTTTCGGCTGAGCCAAAGTTTCGGCATATTTTTAGCCAAAACCAAAACTGGTCGAATCTGAAACTTCGGTCGGTCACTAATATTTGTACTTACTATGTTTAAAACGGCTTCCAAAAATATTCTATGGAAACAAGCATTAGTTCACAGTTCAAATATTGATTATGTAATTGGAAGATTTGTTGAGCTATCTTGTTTCACCGTTGACAATATCAGTTACACCTGAAGTTCATTCATTTGGGTTCGTAGGAAAATGGAATACAATGTGAAAGAACATATCAAAACAGTCAGTAGGTCTACATGACTACAAATGTTTTCACAATCCATTTTTACAAGTGTGCACAGATACCAATATGTAAGTGAACTGATGATAGGTTAAAAACTTGTTGATGGGCATACATATAGAACAAATAATATGCTGGCAATTCTAGGTTGAGATGCAGGATCCCGGTTTGGGAGTGGTATTGGTCCCATGGAGTTGAAAGTGAGGAACCAGAGATAAATAGAAAGAAGAACAAAATGCTGTGTATTAAAATATGTAGTTGTTACTCGATAGCTAACTGTGCTTTCTTGTCATTTGCATGTCTCATGTTATATACTCACGTCAGGAGGGTGCGCCGGTTTGTCGGGGGCCATCATCTTGACAATGCGGACGGCCAGCTGGTGCCACATGACGCTGGCCTCGCAGGCCGAGCAGTCGGGGGCGGGGCAGCGACATTGTGCCAGGCGAGCACCCACACGCAGCGCCCCCAGCATGCGGCCCAGCAGCTGCGTGGCGGAGGATGCGACATAACCTGTCACGCCGCCTTCTGTCCATTGCAGCTCCATCTGTATTTTATATTGTGACCTTTATTTAATATTTTGTCAGTTCTGGTAAGCACGTACATTGTGTGGAAGATCTCCAATATAGTCTTGAGCCAGCAGGATGAAGGAATGTTGGGAGGCCTAAACTAGGAGTCTCAACGATGTAGAGACGAGCATAAGAAATTGGTGGAAGACAGCAAAAGTTTCCAAGAGTTGCAGTGCTGATAATGAAACAGTTTACTTGATATTATAACCTGTTTAAGAAGGACATCCAACATCAGAATGCAGCAAGACAGATTGTGTTCCCCATCAGTTTCAAAGTCTGAAGTGTTTTGCCGAGACGTGGGAGCTTCATTATCCGAGAGGCCGGATGTATTGGACTCATCTTCCACCACCGGAGCTGAAATACAAAACATTTGTGATTCAAAGAACAAATTCGTCATGTTCCCGTTTCAGCCTTTGATCAAAATGTTATCAGCTGACAAGCAACTGTGATCTATTGACTGTTAAGATCTACTTACTAAATCTGAAATGCATTTTTATCCATTGAAAATAAGTCTGTTATATTTCACTAATAATGTAACCGATTGTTTACATCTGTACCATCCAACTTCGAATGCGATGAAGTACAGCATGAGTGGCGAAGAGCGTTTGTCTCATCACTAGCAGCAAAGAGATAATCTGGTGATCGTGGCCGGTCTGCACAAACTTCAGTTCGGAATAAACAATCCCACGGACGGGAAGGAGCATATTGGCGGCTGTCAGAACTCAACACACCGTGGTGTTCCGGATTCGTAATATATTCTTTATTTTGGTATATCCAAAGGTTACCATTTAATTACTAGATTATTCTACTTGGATTTTATTGGTTTAAAAGCTCTGGTGCTCAACTAATTCATTTAATCATGCATCCACATAGGTAAACTTCATTTTCATTATCTTGCAATATAACTTGACTGATGTAATATTATCTTCAAGGATTACAAACACACCTTGAGATCACCTTAAATATCTAAAGAGTCATATCATTCAATAATATTGTTTTGTCAAGATTAATTTCAATAAACTATTTTAAATTACGATAATATTAGTCTTTCATTGATAATATTGAATGTCACACACATAATTCTTGCTCTACCGTTTCAGAATACATAAGCTAGCCACATATTACAATACTTTTACTAAATAAAAAATAATAAAGGTTACAATATGTCCATATTTTAAATAGATTATACAGTGATTCTAACCAAACCTAACAGAGACAGGGTTAGCATAGATTGACTGGCGCTTGTACATCTGACCTGTCACAATTCAATGGGTTATACAATGTTTATAATGTGCTAAATGCAATTCCTGCACTAAGTACTGAAAGGAGGTTAAAATACTCACAGATAGAACCTCCCCGGTGCATGTCGGGACCATTCTTGGTGGGGTGCTTGCCTGAGCGTGGCCTCTCCTCCCCGGCACCCGCCTTCATCATCCGCACCCCATCATTGAACATGTCAAACAGTTGGGATTGGGGGATCAGAATCTCCAACATGGACAGAATCTACAAGATAATGAATGTATTAATATCAATGAAATACGTCTCGAGACAAAATGAAGCAAGCAAGAAACTCTCTAATGTTTCCAGTACATTGATTTGGGTAACCCTATTATACTACACATAACATAATTACATAACTTTAAATATGTTTAGAGTTCTTGCCTAAAATGACTCTTCCTTCCTTCAAAAACCTTCACAAATAATGTTGAAAATGTCACGAGACCTAGAAATATCATTTAATAGCACCATACCTCACTATGCTTGGCCAGAATGTCCATTCTGGCATGTGAAATACAGAGCAAGTCGTGTCACCTAATACGGTGAAACCCTGTTAGGAAGTTTTCCAAGGGACCGGAAAAAATAAACTTCTTAAGCAGGAAAATCCTTACATGTGCCAAAAATTGGGTAAATTTTGGGCCGAGGGACTGATAAAACGAAACTTCTTGAGGGTTTCTCTATATATAATAATAAATGGCGTACAAATAAAGAACTCCAGTGAAAAATATTACGGCTTTAAAAAATATGTTCATATAGACCAGTGTTTTCAATCTGTGGGTCGCGACCCCTAGGGGGGTCGCGAAACTTTACTCGGGGGGTCGCCGGCAAAAGGAAAAAGGCGAGGTTCTAACTACAATAAAAACAGTATTTCAATGTGAAGGATGGGCTTGTTTATTTTTCAAAATAAAGAAAATAATTCTCTAAGAAGCATACAGATGCATGTCCAAAAGGGTAAATGTTCAGGAGAGCCAAAAAACAATTTTTTTGTAACCATGGTCTCATAACTTCTTCCGATATCCAAGCTAACAAAAAAGTAATTATTGAATCATTTTTTAAAAACGAGCAATTAAACGAAATGTTTTAAAAACCTTTAAAAATATTGTAAAAAAAACGCTGATTTGAGTCAAACAAAAACATTGACTTGAGTCCTTCTGCTTCAAAATTAAGTGGAATATTGTGTTATGACTATGACATTTGGTGTATTATGAAAGGATCAATGTTTGAATATTGTTTACTTCCATAGAAAGCGTAGTAATGTATAATTTGAGTCATAATACTACATACTTGTACCCTCACTAACTTGTTAACGTATCAAAACTATATATCTGATTCTATGTCTAATAAATGTCAAGTTGACTCTATTTATACCGATTTTAGTAAGGCTTTCGATAAAGTTAATCATGAGATATTGCTGAATAAACTGCATAAATTCGGTATTATTGGTTCACTATATAAGTGGTTTAACAGTTACTTGATCAACAGATTACTGGCTTTTAAAATTGATGATACATTTTCATACAAATTCACTGCTACGAGTGGTGTTCCCCAGGGGTCACATTTAGGTCCAATCTTGTTTTTATTATTTGTTAATGATGTGTTATATATTTTCAATGATGTTCAAGTATTAATGTTTGCAGACGACCTGAAATTATTCAAAGCAATCAGAAACATTAATGATTGCCGTATTTTGTCAAATAACTTGTTGAGATTTATCATATGGTGTCACGATAACCGCTTGCAACTTAACCCAAGCAAATGTCAAATTATGAGGTTTCATCGAATAAAGAATCCTATATTTTTCGATTATTCCATTTACAATACCAGTCGTTAGTATCTGTCTCGGAAATTAATGACTTAGGTATTTGGTTTGACACGAAACTCAACTTCATCAAGCATATAGAAATAATAACCAATAAAGCTTTGAAAATGTTGGGATTTATTTTAAGGGTATCTAGTGATTTTAATAATGTCAACACTGTAAAAACTTTATATATGTCACTAGTAAGGAGTCATATAGAATATAATTCCACGGTCTGGTCCCCAAATTATGAGGTTCATTCACATGCGATTGAAAGAATCCAAAATAAATTTTTAAGATATGTAAATTTTAAAATGGGCATTCCTAGTGAATGCCTAAATTACGATAACCTACTTCGTTCATTAAATTTAATAAAATTATCTGATCGTAGAATCATTTTCGATTTAACCTGTTTGTATAAAATCATTAATTCAATGTTTGACACCCCTGATTTATTATATGTAATCTCCTTTCATACTCCAGGCAGGTCAGTCACAAGACAGTACCTACCATATTATTGTGGCAATTCTAAGTCAACATGCCAATATTATACTCCTATGCGACGGATTCAACAGCTTGGAAACAAATACTCCGATGTTGTTGATATATTTAATACATCAATTTTAATATATAAGCATACCTTATTGAAGTTTTTTTCATCAAGTAGGGGAATGTGTTGATGAAACTGTTTGAATTGACTAGCATATTGGTGGTGTTTTGTCGGCTGAAGGAGAGAAGCTATTTTTGTATTTTTTTTGTTTTTATATTTTGTGCCTGCATACTGTGTGGATCAAATTCAATATTATTTTTGATTTATATTTGTTTATGTGCAAGTGTTGTAAACAGTCATTTCCTGCACTATTTACTAGTATAATTTCGTAAATATTGTTAAGTGTATATATTTATGTAAAAGCCTAAATGGGCGTAAATAAATAAAATAAATAAAATAAATACGTAGGATTTGAGTAATAATACCCAAAATGCAAAAACCATAAACATGCAAGTCCATGTGTACATCTTTTTGCTTCTAAGATAGTTGTTGCAACAAAGGTTTTTGCATCCCCTATACATTTTTGAAAATCCTATTTTTGTTCATGATAATAATAATAATAATAATAATAATAATAATAATAAAACGTTTATTTGTTATAGAGAATACATCAATACAAAGAAGCTTTGACTGTCCAACTAGGAAGGTCTCCCGTTCTAGGACAGTCAAATGACAAACATTTTGATACGCGTAAATTTAATTTAGAAATTACCAATTTGGGACACAAATCAACAAATCATCGCCAAAAAACTTTATCTTATTTACTAATTGATGTATTCTCTATAACAAATTCTCTATTTGTTATAGAGAATACATCAATACAAAGAAGCTTTGACTGTCCAACTAGGAAGGTCTCCCGTTCTAGGACAGTCAAATGACAAACATTTTGATACGCGTAAATTTAATTTAGAAATTACCAATTTGGGACACAAATCAACAAATCATCGCCAAAAAATTTTATCTTATTTACTAAAGTTCAGGCAAAAATATTTAATTATTTATAATGTATGCATAATTTAATTATTTACTAATTTAGTTATTATTAATTATTTATAATTATGCACAAGTGTCCTTTACGTACATGTTTTTTTTTTCAATATAGAAAAAAGAAAGAAATGTAAAATTATAAGTTTACTTGTAAATAAACCAAAAGAAAAATAATACATATTACCAAAATAAAAATAATACATTCTACCAAAAGAAAAATAATACATAAGAAAAATAATACCTATTAATTATAAATAAACCAAAAGAAAAATAATACATATTAATACAAAGTTATTGAAAGCAGTGAAGAAGAAGCAAACAGAAAATACTTGTATATGGTGACCTTGTTAAAAAAAACGTACTGCTAAATTGTTTAATTAGTACAGCTTTATACTTCAGTAGAGGCATACAAAAAATATCAGAATCATTAGCATAAAAGGTTTTCAAAAATGTTTAAAGTGTTTTCCAATCGTACTTTAAAGAACTTAATCAGCCATTACAATAAACTAAATCCGAAAGAAGCCTCGTAAGCAAAACATCTTACACAAATGCAGACTCTCAATTAATTTTACAAAAGATTCTCAATTAATTTGTTCCAGCAAGAAAAGTGGCAGAACCATCAGATAAGCTACCATGTGACAGAGTTGAATGAGTAATTTTTTTGGTTTTTTGTTAAAATTAGTTTTGTTATTTTTGAATACAAGAAGAATAATATACAGGTAGACAGTAAGAAAAAAACAAAAGACATTAATTTGGAAAAAAATAGAGGCGCTGTAATATATAATTAACAGATAATATTTTTTAGTAATATTTCAGACTCCGTCCTGCCCAAATCTAGTTAACCATTTTGTAATTTTTTGGCTGAAGGATGACACTTTACACAATTTTAGTTGAGAAGGGATTTTGTTATACAATTTCGGTCCCAGGTATGAGAATATCATTTGATAAGCCGCTGTGTTGCTTGTTGGAATAGAAAGGTCATTTCTGCCCTTACTTCTGGTTTGATGTTTGTGTTCGACTTTTTTCATTTTATATTTATTTTTATGAGCATAAATTATTATCTTTTTAATGTAACACTGTCGAACATCTAGTACATTAAATTCCCTGAAGAGAGCGTCGCTCGAATATCTGAAAGGTTTCTTCATTATAACACGTAAAATAGATTTCTGTGCCTTCAATAACGAGTTTAATATTGTTTTCCCTGCACCCCCCCACCCAATACATCCGTATGTTATGATCGAGTTGCATAGCCCGTAATATATATTTTTTAAGTAGTGTGTTTTTAAAATTTCCCGCAATGAAATAAATATATAAATAAGTGTACGCACTCTTTTTGCTACATTTTCTATTTGGTATTTCCATTTTAGGTTATTGTCAACTATAATGCCTAGATATTTGATAAATTTAACACACTCAAGAGTTTCACATTTACACGGAGAGTTACTATTTCCGAGGCTACAATTAATTTTATGTATTATGAGGTGGTGAAGTGTTTTGGGTTGTCCTGCAATAGTAGCGCTGAATGTTAGGTATTTGGTTTTTGATATGTTTAATGTAAGCAAATTACTGTCCAGCCACTGTTTAACTATGTTAATACCGATGTTCGCAAGGTGGTGCGTTTCTTTCCAATCCTCTCCTTCAAATAACATGACGGTGTCATCTGCGAACGTAATGATTTTCCCACCTATATGTTGATTACATAGTTCGTTGATATATATAATAAAGAGAAGGGGCCCTAGTGTACTTCCTTGTGGCACTCCAAAGTTATTTTCTATTGAAGTACTAGTAGCCTCATTAATTTTTTTTTGCTGGAATCTCTTAGAAATATAACTTTGTATCCATTGAAAACTTTTTCCTGTTATCCCTATATTTTGCAGTCTCTGTAAAAGTATTTTATGTGATATTGTATCGAAAGCCTTGGCCAGGTCCAGGAACAGGGCAATGGTTTTCTTGCCACGGTTCATATTTCCTGCAATAGTTTCCGTGAGACATGCGATGGCATCATCTGTTCCTTTACCAGATCGAAAACCGTATTGGTTTGGGCTTAGAATTTTGTTATGCTCCACATATTCACTCAACCTTGATTTGAAAATCTTTTCAATAACTTTAGATATTGCGCTTAACAGTGATATTGGCCTATAGTTTTCTACAAGAAATTTTGGTCCACTTTTGTGAATTGGGATAATTATTGATCTTTTTAAATGATCAGGAAATATTCCCGAAGCAAAGCTTAAGTTGTAGATATATGCAAGCGGTGTAGAAATCTGAGATTTAATTTTTTTTAATATGTATGTATTTAGACTATCTGGACCCTTTGCATGTGTAGTTTTAAGACTGTTGATTATGTTTATGATCTCTTCTGTAGTAGTTGGTTTAATTTCAAATGAGCAACTTGGATCGTTTGTTTTAATTGCCGACGCTAAAGTGTCTTCCGTTTTCTGGGTATTTTTAAAAATATTATTCGCTAGCTTAGAGCCCACAGATGCAAAATATCGATTAGTATGACATGCAATTGTTTGAGGGTCAGTTATAGTCAAATTTCCGATTTTTAATTCATTTATAGGTGTACCTGTATTTCGTTTAGTTTTTGTTATGTCTCTAACAACGTTCCACAAATTTTTGCTGGAATTGTCCTTATCGATTAAAGATTTATAGTAACGCTCTTTACATTTGCGAATGACGTTTTTACATACGTTTCGGTATCGGTAATAGTTTTGCTGTTTAGTAATATTCAATGGGTCCTGTTTTGCTATTTTATGAAGATGGTTCCTTTTATGTATAGATTTAACAATGCCGTTACTAATCCACGGGGTGAGTTGTAGTTTACTGTGTGGAATGTGTTTTATTGTTGAGTGTTTCGTAATGTATGCATTGATTTCATTGATGAAATAGTTTAGAGCATTGTTAACTTCAGTTTCTTTATAAATAAATTCCCAATTTTTTTTACCAAGATCATTTAATAAAGCCTCAAAGTCTATAACCAATTTATTTTTATTTTTTATTTTTTTGTGCATTGAGTTTGGGATACTGATTGCAATGGTGTAGTGGTCAGTAATTGTATTATGCATAACAAATGCAATTGAGTTTGTTATTTTTCTAGTGAATATATGATCCAAGCACGAGCTTGAAGTACCTTGTACCCTAGTTGGGGAATTAATATTAGAGATAAAGTTACTTTCCGACATAGCACATAAAAAGTCATCACACTGTCTATGCTTTACTTCACCTATTGTATTTATATTCATGTCCCCGATTAGCAAGTATCGCGGAATATTCTTAGTTTTTTTTATCTCTACAATGAGACTCTCCAGAAAAGCTTGGATGTCATTGAACGATGGTGATCTGTATCTTTCTGCCACTGATAAACATAATAATTTGCTTCAAGTCTGCATCAAAACTCATTTCTTCAAATTTTGGACTTGCATCCGTGTGCTTCTCGGGTACAGAATTAATGTATTTAACTTGTTGTCTGTAGCTATGACCAAAGGGGGTCGCCAGAATTTTTCAACCTGTAAAGGGGTCGCATACTCAAAAAGATTGAAAAACACTGATATAGACCAATTAATAAACGCTGATTCTAAATGTGTATAAGTTTTATTTAATAATATTAAACGCGGAGTTTTTAAAAAATTATTAAAAATCCATTTTTAATTGGGTCGTAAAAATACGCCGTCAAGTTGGCATTATTGAAATTTTAGTGGTGACGTCACTGTTTGACGTGTCGTGACGTCACCGTAAAGTCTTTGTATGGGAATGTATGATATGACACAAGCCATTGTATTAATTTATTGGTTTACATACTGTTTACAGAGATTTAGTTGCTGTGTTTATTGAAAAATTATTTAGGCCTAAATAATGTTTCAAAAACAAAGGTATCTCTTATCAGTTTATCTCTATTATTGATAATATTCAAAAACTACTGCACAAAAAAAATAGTAATGCTTCTTCTAAGGAGAATACTTCGAACAACGGAATTCAAAATGGCGGTAGTTGATCAGCTGATTGCCTGATTCTATAGTAATTTTTCAGGAGTGATGACGTCTCACAATTCACCATACATACGGTGGTTTTCGAGGGGTCTTGAAACATTAAAACCTTGACAATTATTTTAACCATTAAAACTAACATTAAAAAAAAAAAATGCAGTAAGTTAGAAGGTCATTAAAAAAAAATTTTAAAAATGGACTGGAGTTCTCTATTATGAAGCATAATAAGTTAAATACAAATTTGTCCAAGCCTCAGCAAAAAGATGCAAGAACCCAACCTAGGCCAGAAAATTAATAAGTTTTTTTTAAATTTTATGTAAATGAAGGTTTTTTTATGGCATAAATATGGTCAATACTTACTTGGAGCCAGTGTAGTGCCTGTAGTTGAACCCTTGCTGTAGTCTTTTCGAACCTCATAGCAACAAAATTGTACATCTTTTTCACATCAAATCCGAGGGGACTCATATCCGGGTCCAATATTTTACTCAGGATTATTTTAAGTTCTGGCAACTCCTTTTCTGGGACGTCATTGGTAATGGCTTCCATCCAGTGGGGCATAATATAGTCCCAGATCTCTGTTGAGATTATCTCATAGGGGACAAGGCAAAATAGTCTAAAAATATTAAAAAAAGGATTAGAGAAATATTAGTAAATAAATATACAGTGAAACCCCTCTTAAGTTTTCCGAAGGAAGGGAAAAAACGTTCCTGGAATACCTTATATGTGGGATAAATTGTGTCATTCAATCATCAAGGGACTGAAAAACCAAACTTTTTTAGCATTAAAACTTCTTATGAGGGTTTCACTGTAATTCAATTATAATAATAACTAGAAAGAAGCTACGAAAAAATTAAAAAAAATTTGATTCCTATGAAAATTATGATAAATATGGAAGATATATATTTTTTTTAATTTATGTGAGTGTTAATTTCACTTTTTAAATATTGGTCCCTGTTCTCAGCCTGTTAGCGTTTGTTTAAATTTTGTTATGCTTTTAAAATACTGATGGGGTTTGCATTAGAGGTGACCATTACTTGATGTGGCAATTTTGGCAAAAATTTAAAAAATGGTGTTGGTTATCAAAGTTAAATGTGACGGAGATTCACACAATCGGGCTGTAACAGTTAATTTCATATTCTCGCCTGTTCAATCCATCCTTGAGGTGTGAAGTCCGGGATGCCAGAGTGTCCCAATGTCCACCCACCCGAGCGTACTCTGGTGGATGAGGCAGAAGACAGGAGACCAGCACCTTGTAGTGGGTCTTACAAATCTCATGAAGCCACACGCAAACATGCTCTGATTTTAACTTCTCAATTGTGCTCTCCGTTTGTCCTACAAATTTAAAAAATGTTAGTTTTATCAGTGTTCCTGATAATACATCATGGCAATTAGTTTTTTTTAATATAAAGAAAGGCAAACATTCCCGGGTTAGAAATAACCTGAGAGAAAAAACATTTCTCGGAATTCAAATAACTATCCTGGGGAAAGTATTACAACGATAAGAAACGCATGTATATTTCCTTTTTTACCATCACGGTACCATAACCGTCAACCGTTACGATAATTATAGTATTGAGTTTATTTAAATTTTAAAATAGGTCAAAGTAACATTTACCATCATAAGAATAAGCCGTCACATGAAACCAATGAAACAGCATGGATATAAGTCTGCCGAGGATGTCTATCGGCGTGTCCTGAGTGGGGGTGCAGAGCCCCACTAGCAGCCAGACCCCGTAGCGCCCCAGGAGTTGCCGCTCCTCTACTGAGATGTTGTCCGTGGGCAGGTTTATGTTGATGGACGGCTTCGGGGACTCGCTGACTTCTTTGGGGCCAGCTTCCACATTGAGGGGTTTGGCTTCTTTTAGAAGGCTGGAAAAATATAATTGGACGTTTATAATCAAATAATAAATATTGAGAATAAATATCAAAAATGGTCCAATAACATTATCTGTTATAAAATATCGACACAGTTATCTTGGTTTTACAAAGAGTAGTCAGGATTGCCCCAGAACAAATGACCGGCCACGAAACGTGTCATCACATTACCAAGAAATTACCATGATTTCATTATTATCCATGTAAGTTGTAAGTGCACAAAGATAATAAATGTTCATCATAAATAAAACTGATAGTCTCCATGGTCGAGGGGAAAAGCTCTCGATTAGCAATCCGTAGAACGCGGGTTTGAATTCCAGCTTGCGCAAGTAAATTTTAAATGATTGATTTGTGTTATTTCACAATTTATTCATTTTAATAATAAATATATATTTGTGGCACATTCCAGACTGGAAGATACCCTCAGTATCGTCCTAGTGTAAAACCACCATTCAGAATTTAAAAGTGGCACAGCTTTAGTCATGTTTGGTGACCAGATCTGAAGAGCCAGGTACTTCCCCACCTCCCTCTTCCCCATATTCTTCCCCTCCTCAATCCTAAACCCCAATTGGGGATACCGTAGTCCCACTGGCTCCAGAAGGGAGTATTGTGCGGTAAATTTTTTAAAAAGATTAAAAAAAAAAAAAAATTTATCATGCAGATTTTAAGAGATTGAAGAGTTTTTTTTTCATCTTTAAACACAAGCTCACCTAACAACTGCCTCCACTAAGTGTGTCTGCATCTCACTGTCCATCTGCCATGCCGGGGGTAGGCTGCGGTGGACCACGTGGTCCCCGCCGCGCCGGCTGTTGTGGCGGTTAGCGTGGCACTGCTGGCAGTAGCGTATGGGGTGGTTGCCATTGTAGCTGGCACACTCGTTGGAGAAGCAGATGGAAAATGCTGACTTGTCAGTGGCGCGGCAGTTCTGAAAACCCATTTTTTATTATATTAAAATGTAGATATATATTTAGAAATATAGTATAGAAATATAGTTACTCATAAAGTCAAAATAAAAATGTAGTTTCTATTTTAAATTTATGAGTAAAACTTCAAATTTAAATATTTAATTAAATGAAGACACCAGATCTTGCAATCATACATAAAGATAGCAGCCAATAAAATATGCGTTAAGAAAATGAAGATAATGTGGGTGGTTCTTAGATGAAGTATGACACAATTAAAAATGACCGAATTTGATATCGACACCTTGGCGCAGTGGACAGCGCGTTCGCCCGGAAAGCGAGAGGTCCTGGGTTCAAGTCCTGTAAGGTGCCAATATCTTTTTCTGATTTTTCTGTTTCCAGATTTTCAATTGAGTTTTGATGCGTCAGCCAACCGCGCCGCATCCGCCGCCAAAGCCCAGACGAATCTCACCCCATGAACCCTGCTAAGTCACCAAACGTAGCTTACTGCTTGGGGTGACCTATGGCATAGGTATTGGTTATCCAATAAATAGTTCCCGGGGTGGTGGTACCCATACCGGCATCTCAAATTGGCAAGCCTGGATTCGAGTGCCAAGCTTTATAAGGGTTGTCTCTTACACACTCAGTTAAATTTTTTTTAAATAAAGTAAAATATATGGTTTATAATTAATTAAGTAAGTACAGTCTGTCAAATAAGAGTAGAAAACATAGGAGGGCGCCACTGTCGTTTAAATGGCAATACTAAAAATATAATCATGGTGTTAATCTAAAGCTGTGTAACCTACATTTTAATTAAAAATTAAAAAGGCATAAAAGTGAAAAAATTCTTTTTTCATTCCACTGATCTCAAATTAGAATCGCATATAGGTATATTATTATTATGTCTTTACAATTTTACGTTAACATAATAAAGAATAACGATATTGTAATAAAATATAAAGCACACTTTAGAAATTGCTCACATTTATTTAATATTAGCTTAAGTGCCTACTAGCGTTGTCCAGGCTTTAGATCATGTCTCTAATTTTAGATCTGAATACATTTGACTCATTCAGATCTAAAAGTAGTGTAACTGAACTCATCATTAACTCGTTGAATGCCGGGGTATGCCAGCAAAAAGCACCACCAATCAAAACGCGGCATTATGACACCACGTGACATTTCGCGTCTCGCGATTCTGACACTGTCCTTGAGAAATTTAGAACAATAGAAAGGTCAAAACCGCAGTTAAAGGAATTTTTCCCGCGCATGCGCAAGAACTGCGCACGTTCCCGCACTCCGGTAAATCATTAATATAAATTATATGGAGTGACCAGGCACATTGCGGTTTTCTCTATGGTAAAGAGCGATAATAGAGCAAGCGATTCAGACCGTGTTCTTCATACACTTTCTTTATACATAAGGGTCAAAATCGCGTGTAAAGTCTCATGATACGCCGGCGCACAAGCGGCAAATGAGTGGTTAATGATTCTTCCTTCCTACTTACTGTTAAATTCAAATTTATGTTAAATTAAATGGAAGCCAATCACTCTGTAGAACACAATTTACTCAAATTTATGACATTAAGTAGGTATCTTAACAATAGTGCTTCCTCGTATTAATTTTTTTTTTTTAGGAACAAAAAATGTATTTTTAAATGTGTTTACGGTGTTCTGCATTTTTAGTGTGATTGCACTAAAAATGAATATTTAACAGGTAAATTAGTGTTGCCAGCCTACAAATTTTATAGTTCAATTTTTTATATTTTCTACTCTTATTTGACAGACTCTATTTAAGTACTCGTATCTACCTACAAATTTTATGATATCGGAGGAAATTTTTCTTTTGATTTATATTAAGTAAGTAAGATAAAATAAGAAACATAATTTTTTTGACATGAGGAACCACTATTACGTTATACTAAGTATTATTAATAACAAACCAACCTTATTCTCACAAACCATAGAGATCTGCTGCATGGGGTGCAAGATATCAAAGAAGCGCTGGTTGGGGTGCTCCCGGTGGATCTCGTTAGCGCACTCGATGCAGAGGTACAGCGGGGGCGGCGAGTCGGAGGCGAAGGTCACGCTGATGCAGTGGTCATAGCACACCTTGGCCGCCTCTGCATTGCCAGCGTTGGGGCACATGTCGCGCTGGCAGACGAATGGCATCAGATCATCTGGATAAAACAAAACATTAACAATTTCTGTTATACCCGAAACTGCTTACGAATTATAGCATCAGAAATGGACTGTAAATACTAACAATGAAACTAAATGAATTGGCGTTTTCTGGAATTGGGTGATAATATGTATAGGGAAAACTAGGGAAGCAAGGAAGAAGGATAACCAATCACTTACCACTGAACCTTTGCAAAGGAGTTCACAAAACAATCGCAAACATAGTTTTTATAGTTCCACTGCGATACCTCAAGGTAATTATCGCCACAACAACACAAAAAAGTATAAAACGATACTGTTTACTTTCGTCATGGTCAAAAACCTTCTATTTAGTTCAAAAACGAGATTATGAACACGACCAACACTGAGAACTTGCTTCCAAGGTATTCCCAATTCTTCTTCTGTTTTTCAGAAAACAAATGAACTCAAATTTGGTATTTTTCTCTTGCCACTGTTCCATGTTCAAAACGCTTTTCCAGCAGTTAGTGAAAGATAGGTACTGGGTAAATGATATCCTGGTAAAAACTACGCATATTTTCATTTAAAAAAAAACAATCTCTCTAATACTAACCATCACATCATTTGACAGTAGGGGTAGGGGGTGAGAACAGAATGCCACACACAACTCTTTACTGTAACATACTCTTCATTCTCACACATTCAATTCAATTCATTTTTTTTTATTTTAAAAAAATAACAAAATTGTTCTTTTAATACATTTTTAAATAAATTAAACTAATCACTGGAGCACTAGGCGCCCAGAAGTAGGTAGATAGCTTTCACAATTGAACGCCACGTGCCCACAATATACAGTAAAAAGAGACTGTAAAACTGTAAGCAGATACTGTCAGTATCGCCCTGGTGAATAACCATAATTCAGAATCGAAATGTTACTTGAAATGGCTTGATGACCAGATCCGAAAAGCCAGGTACTCCCCAACCTTCTTGCCTTCCTGCTCCATCTCCTTTCCTTCCCCATTCTTTTCATCCTCATCATAAATTGGAGATAGTCATAGTCCCACTATACATATAGTCTAGACAGTTGGGAGGGGATGGGAAACTTGTGTGATTCCCGTAAGAATCAGATATAACAAATATAAATGGAATAAAACCCACTTGAAAACTTGCAGAGCAGTCCCTTCCTATCAAAGAGATTCTGGTTGAAGGCGGGCCAGTGATAGAAGAGCAGTTTGGCAGCAGAGGCGCGTGCACCCGCTGTGCCGTACGCTATCACGCACAGCACATCCTTCACCACGGTCTGTTTCATGGTCATCAGGCACTCCAACAGCTGGCAGTGATGGGCTGCAAGACAATGTTATGTAAGTTACCCACCAAACAATATATGTACGAGGGTTGTGTACCTAAGTACCCAGGTGGTATAACTGAGGGAATTTGACATTAGTTGTCGTGTACTGCCATCTGTCTATGTCATCTTTGGGGATGCTTTGTGGAGGGTCTTTTTAGAGATGAAGGAGGGGATGTTCTGGGAAGGAAAAGGTATGAGGGGTGGGTGGAATCTAGGGGTCAGTGTGTCCAGGAGTGATGGATGAATGAATACATCCTCCCACTAAGAGGTCTAAAGGTCTCCCTCAACCAGTCTCTCCCGATCCGGCCTGCCACGTAGTTGGTGGGCAGAAGCATCAGCTGCCAAGACCCGAACAAATCTCACCCCATGAACCTGGCCACCCTTGCTAAGCTAAGTCATCGAACGTAGCAATTGGGGTCAGTAGCGGCGTTAGGGTAGGGCGCGGTTGGGCGATCGCCCAGGGCGCCGGACAAGCAGGCGCCCCTTTATATTCCCTCGCTCTTTGAGCCAGGCCTACTCACTAGTAAATTCTCTAAATTTAGGAAAACAATTGTTATGGTGGCAACACTAGAACTGGAACGTAGTGTACAATCCCTTCGATCATAGCACAGCATGCAGTTTATTTTACCGGGAATCCCCAACCACAGAGAAACACATTAGCTATCTGTTTTTAACATTTTATTTAAAAAGAGTTGGCTTTATTTTTGACGAAGCGGAACACATCCAGCTCATTCTAATTCTTTGCATAGGTGGACGCACTTAAAACAGTTATTCCAATTATTTTTTAATCAAACAAACGCAGTAATCAGACGTTCCACGCTACGTTGCGATGGTCTTGTTCGTCACTTGGTTCCGACTAGGGAGTGCCATTAGTTTTATCTAAAAAGTTGAAATATAAATAGTGTAAAGTGTATAAGTAGGTATTTGTTATTTGATATTTTGACGGATCATTTTATTAGGTAAGTATAAAATTAATTTGACAATCTATACTAAACACTTTCTTCTACTATATTTTGTCTCTCTGCTATCTATCGATCTCTATAATATTTGTTTGTATGTTTATAAATTTGGGGCTAATATTGATGAAATTTTAATAGGGAGATAATATAGATCCCGAGGAAATATATAGATTACCTACTTTTTAATGCTGGAAAAATATCATTCCCACGGAAACGAGTGGATGATCGTGATTTTTTCGTCCAAATCTAAGCACTGTCGCGAAACACAAGCTTATAAAAGTAAAACATTTCACAAATATTCTGCTGCCGTGTCAATGTTACCTTCATTTTTTGATCTTCCTTCCCGTGTTTAACGCTATCCCAAATATAATGCGTTTTTGGTCGTCCTCACTGGATAGCGTTATAATGAAATTTTATTGTTTTATCGAAGGAAGCAAACACTTTGTGGTGTGACATTATATATTAAATGAAAGAACACACTTTGTAAAACACCACTTTTTATTATAATTGATATTTAAAAGCCAACCAGGTTTCGCTCGATCTCGAGCTTCATCAGGGCTATTATAACAACTAAAGTTAATTATCTACAGATATACATATATAAAAGACATTAACAGGATGAGTGAATTTATTTATTTATAAATTTATAAATTTTATTTATAAATTTATCTGATAGTCCCATTTTTAATTTATTCCGCTAAACTCTTCTTAAACAACTCCTTCCCTCTCCCTCCCCCCCTTTACTTACTCATCCTGTAATTATTGTTGTCTCCCTCTTGTCAATTTGCTTCACTTTCTGGCACCAATAGGGTGTTGCCTATAATATTGCTAGCTCTTTCACTCATCCTGTTAATGTCTTTTATATATGTATATCTGTAGATAATTAACTTTAGTTGTTATAATAGCCCTGATGAAGCTCGAGATCGAGCGAAACCTGGTTGGCTTTTAAATATCAATTATAATAAAAAGTGGTGTTTTACAAAGTGTGTTCTTTCATTTAATATAAATTTTATTGTAATCAATTTATTTTTAGAAATGTTTCGACTTACAGAGATTTAATTTGTTGCAGATTTTATTGATTACTACTTAACCAATTAGTATAAAATGTCTGAACACGTTGATCTAATCAAAAGAAATCTGGGTCAAAATATAGAAAACGAAAAGCAGAAAAAGAAAAGTAATTTCAAAAAACAAAAAGTTTATGAATAAAGATATATATCATAACAAAAAAATCAAGACCTGAATGTGGCATCTACATCTGGAATACAAACGTATTCATCGGTAATGGAGCCTCTGTCTGACAAGTCAGATCAGATAGCTGCTGAAGAGATTATGGACGAAGTTTCCCGGAGTGAGGGAATAAGTTGTGGCACAATTACAGATTCTGCTCAGGATGACTCCATTGGTGATGTGTGATGTACAACAAATACAAATGCTAGATGACGTTAGTACTGTTGTACCGAATATAGCGGAAATAGCACTCATTCGAAATAGCAAAATAATTGATCAAATATTAAATAGATAAACTAGTGGCCCAGTGCAAACTCACATTGATAATTATCCGAAGAATGATACAGGGCGACATTTCTCTAATTCTCATTTCATAAAAAAAAACTAGCAAACAATGAAACAATTCATTCAAGATAAAAACCTATCTGCGGTCGACAATATCTCAATCTAAATTGACAAACTTAGCAACTTTGTCAATCAAAAATGAAATTGCTGAAAACATCGATTTTGATAAAACCTAATCAAAGAATTTTATTAGGTTATTAATTTCGCCGATAGAAAGACTAGAAAAGTGAAATTTTATTTGTTTTTTAAATAGGTAGTTTGTTTTTCTAATAAACGGTTATTTGATTATACCCATTGCCTTTTTTCGTAGTTAGGGGGCGCCGTGGAAATCTCGCCCAGGGCGCTGGTAGTGCTAAAACCGGCCCTGATTGGGGTGACCTATGGCAGAGGTATTTGTTATCCAATAAATGGTTCCAGGGGCGGCGGTACCCATACCTGGCTCCTAAATTGTAGCAAATAAGTTTCTATTTAGAAATAACTTTAAATAGTAGTGGTTCAAAAGTTTCAGGTTCCCAACCAGACATTGCGGCTTCAATCCTCTGTAACCTAAGCCCTCCATCATTACACAAGCAACATCTTCCAGTTATGGTGATGAAAGGAGGAGGAATTCTATATTCGTAACCCAGGAATGTTTGTCTTTCGCCTGGCATTGCCGATGAAATTAAAAATATCGACAATGTATGCCTGTATACAAACTCCGTGTAATGGCGGTACTCGCCAAGATACTTGAATCATCGAGAATCGGTTACTTAAGTATCCCTGTGGAAGAAAGTCCTTAGGGGCCGTTCAAGTATTACGTAACGCACTTGGGGGGAGGGGGGGTCTGGTGAAACGTTACGGCGCGTTACGGGGGGGGAGGGGGGGGGGGGTTCGAAGGACGCGTTACGTAACATGTTTTTCTTTATTTAAATAAAAAACTAATGAATTGAAATCTTCCAAGTTGGCAAGCCTTTTAGTTTATGTTGTAGGGGGAATTCCTCGACTGTATTGTGCGTCATTTTCATTTTATTTTCGTTTGTCAGTATTCGTTAGTGTTTTAAACACGAAATACGCATAAACACAATTTGCTGTAGTCAGTGTTGTTAATGTGAGTTTTTAGCAATTATAATGTCCTCCAAACCGGGAGATTTACATCGTCAGCTGTTATTGGCCTATAAAGGCTCTCATGCTGACTTGCCAGCGCAGCGCAACCAAAAAATGCCAACCAAATTTGGAAGACAGCAAAATAAAAATTAAAAAAAAAATAAAAAATTATGCAACATATGAATGATGTTATACGAGAGTTTTTAGTAAGAACAACGCTTTTTAGTTATTACACACAACTTAGTTTACTGCTAAAATTTAATAATATTACCTAAAGCTAGGTTTCGTAGTACATGCATAGTTACACTCAGAACATGAAAAAGGTTTTCTTCACTTGAATCGTTCTGTGAATTTTTTAATCTCCTGGAACTTGAAAAACCACGCTGGGACAAAAAATAGTTTTGTCTGCTGAAGGTAAACATGTGATTTTTCATGCCTCTTTGTAGAACACGAATAGTTGCAGTAGAAACATGTAAGTGGTTTTGTAGCACTGTGAGTCAGCAAATGATTTCTAAGAAGTTCCTTTGTACAACATGAATAATTGCAGTCGGGACACGAAAAAGGTTTTGGTCCAGCGTGGGTAAGCATGTGAATTTTTAGATACCGTTTTGTAGGGCCTGAATAGTCGCACTCGGGACAAGTAAAAGGTTTTTCATCACTGTGAATTAGCAAGTGCCGTTTTAGTTTTTTTTTCGAGAAGAAGAATAGTTGCAGTCAGGGCATGAAATGGGTTTTTCACCACTGTGAGTAAACATGTGATTTTTTTTATTTCTCTGAATAGTTACAGTCGGAACATGAAAAATGCTTTTCTCCACAATGAGTAGAGTCAGCAAAAGAATTCTTGGATATCCCTTTTAAGAACACAAATAATTGCAGTCAGGACATGTAAAAGGTTTTCTCTTATGTAAATCGCACGGTGGATTTATAAATTGTCCTTTTGAGAACTTGTATAACTGCATTCTGGACTGGAAAATGGTTTTTGTCCACTGTGCGTTAACATGTGATTTTTGGTGACTCTTTGTAGAACATGAATAGTGCAGTAGAAACATGTAAAAGGTTTTGTATCACTTTGAGTAAGCAAATGATTTCTAAGAAGTTCCTTTGCACTACAAGAATAATTGCAGTCGGGACATGAAAAAGGTTTTTGTCCAGTGTGGTTCAACACGTGAACTTTTGGATACCGTTGTGTAGCGCATGAATATTCGCAATCGGGACAAGAAAAAGGTTTTTCGTCACTTTGAGTTAGCAAGTGCCGTTTTCGTTATTTTTTCGAGAAGTAGAATAGTTGCAGTCAGGACATGAAATGGGTTTTTCTCCACTGTGGGTAAACATGGGTAATTTTTAGATTTCTCTTCGTAGTACATGAATAGTTGCAGTC
The DNA here is from genome assembly GCA_917880885.1 of Limnephilus marmoratus. Classification (NCBI taxonomy): domain Eukaryota; kingdom Metazoa; phylum Arthropoda; class Insecta; order Trichoptera; family Limnephilidae; genus Limnephilus; species Limnephilus marmoratus. The sequence goes on from OU862922.1 coordinate 15,282,638, forward strand.
GGAACATGAAAACGGTTTTTCTACACCGTGAGTCAGAAAGTGACTTCTTAGATATCTCTTTAAAGGACACGAATAGTTGCAGTCAGGACATGAAAATGGTTTTTTTCTTCTGTGAATCATACTGTTGATTTTTAAATCTTCCCTTTGAGAACTTGCATAACTGCATTCGGGACGTGGAAAAGGTTTAACTCCACTATGAGTCAGCTTGTGAATCATAGTGGAGTAAAGTGTTGCTCCACAGGGAAAACTTAGGGAAATTACTTTCCTCAGGGCCTCCTCACTAAAGCTAATGTAAAAGAAAGTATTTGTTGTAAAACCATGTAGGTCTATTCTAGGTCAGACAGTGTTAAATTTTGGAGATCTGGAAGGAATACAAGGCCGATAAAAATAATAATATTCTCAATTTTTTTCAAAATGACAATATGAATATATAAAATGTATATAATGTATCGCGAGTTAGAAATCTCTTGTTTTGTTTATTACCGCAAACGAGAAAAAACAAAAAAAGGGTATTTTAAGCGACATTTCAGTACGTTGCGCAACTTGAATGTTTTGTCGATAGGATATTTTGTCCTTGGGATATTATGTCGAGGGATATTATGTCGAGGTATATGTTGTCAGAGGATATTTTGTTACAGGATGAAAACGTGAGGTACCGATTCGAAGACCTAAATTAGGTTTGATTAATGAAACAATTGATAATCAGAGCCACATTTGTAATAAACATTGATAAATTAGAATCCATAAAAGATTATTAATTAAATAAAATTTTAATTTACCTGGATTGTTTGAATACTGGAAAACCATCATGATGACAGCCGCCACGGAGTGCGAAGCCTGGCTGTCTTCTTCTTCACCTTCATAGCGACGAGCTGCAATCAGAACAAGTAGCAGTTAAACTGAAGATTCTATTTAAAAAAACAGTTAGTGTAACAATAGTAAATTTGCAATGAAGTTGCTAGTTGAAATCAATAGCCGGCTAATACTCTTTACTCTTTGGAATAAAATTTATAATAAATCTAATATTGTATAAAATGGTTCGGCTCTTGGCTGAACCCATGTTGTGTGTTCTGGTAACTAATGCTCAGATGGTAAAATAGATACCTAATCCAGCCAGTCATGTCTCTTTGACAGTTGTGTATTGTTTATTTTGATTGTGTTGGTTCTTTTTGCTAGCATTTTTATAAATACGTTGTGCTTCTTTAATCTTCCCACTTTTTACCCAAAGCAACCAGCGAACTAGGAGTGTTTTAGATCGCAGGGACTGAGCCGTTGTGGATCATATTCCATGTAGTCAAAGAATAGTGCATGTCATGTCTAAAGTAAAACTGTATATGAATTGTAAAATATTTATTTGAAACGCAGTGCCTTTCATTTTAATTGAGTCCTTAAGAAATTTATACACTGCTCAATGGGCACATTAATTTGCAATCCTGATTACGATTTATGTCCCTGATAACTTTAACAGAGCCAGGAGCAGAGGTTTTTTTATTATTCTAAGAAGCGAAGGATCAACCTACCAACTACCACGTCTTTGGGAGAAAGAGTACACTCTTAAACACTTTTCTTCTTATCTGGTTCATTTGGTTGTACCATGTATTCCTCGAGCGTCCCCGACTTCTTCTACCATTCACATTTGCTTCATATATTCTCCTTACGCTTCTTTCTTTGTCCATTCGTTCTAAATGCCCAAACCATCCATTCCTTTCTTAATCTATCCCTTTCTTAATAATGCATATCTCCACATTTCTCACACGATCATCAAACCTGGTTTTACCATACAGGGATCTCAGGGATCTCATTTCTACAGCATTCAGCCTTCTTTCACCCTTCCTCTGCCAGTTCCATGTCCCATTGCAATACATCAGGATAGGCACCAGCACTCCACTGCAGACAACAACTTTTGTTAGTGCTGTCCATGTTCAATTCACTTACCTGCATTTACCCTTCTATTTATCGGCCTTTCTATCTCTCTGGTGTTCACCATCCTAATTAACAAGGCAGGGACTCAACGAAAGAGACATTATTGATGAATCTTGTCACAAAGAATCAGGTACTTACTTATTGTGAAGGGAAGAATGTAGAAACACAGAAGGTTAATAATTTCCTGATGAAGTGAGACGGGAAATACCCCGACACATGAGGCAGCAAGGTAGGGCAGGTTGTCGATCATATCGTACTCCAGAAAGGGCAATAGACAACCCAAACATTGGAGGATGGACTGCCCGAAAGCTGAAACAAATAATTAACAATAATACCATAAACATTTCGTCAGCTCAGTTGGAAAAGGTTCTGACAATTGGGTAAATTGGTTACATTAGGTTAGGTTATTTTATTTTATTTTATTTATTAACAGAAACAAACAGTACATTAGATACTTTGGTTAAAAAGTATATTACATGGTGGGTACCTATTATGTGTTTCATTGCAGTGTCTTATTTATGGTGTAATTACCGGGTGTTGTATGTAGTCGGAAGGTGTGTATGTGTGTGTGTGTGAGTATGTGTGTATGTATGTATGTATGCGCATTGACAAATTATATTATTGACATGATGCTCTTTTTAAATTTGGGCAGTGAATCGGAGAAAATGTTGATGTTAGAATTTAGACCAATAATATTGAATATATGAAGAAATAATATTGAGAACTATTTAAAAAAAAATCCTAGCTTTTAATGACTTTTCAAAGAGGTGTTCAGTTGAGTTGATTCCGAGTTGGTATGGAACCATAAAGATACATAGTAGCAAAAACATATGCATTGAAAATGAAGAAAATTTATGATAACTTTTACAGGTTATTCCCGTCAATATAACATATCATCGAAGAAGAAGACTAATAAATCTAAATGAAAATATGAAAATGAACAAAGAACTTAATACTTATTACATAATACTAATAAATCTAGCACAAAGGGCACCCTTTGTGCTATGCATAAAAATCTTGTCTTAAACGTTAGTTTAACAATTAAAAATAATAACTAATAAATCATTTTAAAAATATGAGGAAAAAAAATTTGGTCTAAGATAAAATTGTTAATTGTGAATTTGAATGAAATCGACAAAAATAAGAAGTCTCAATGGCCGAGTTGATTGAGGCATGGGCCTAGGCAAGGTGGTGCGTTTGGCCCTGGCTGGGCAATGCACATAACCTCTGGGATTATCAACCAAGTCGCATTTTCAACTTTACAGCATAGGATGGTTTTTCCTTCTGCCGTTCATAGAAGCGTTCAAGTATTACGTAATGCAATTTTTTAAGATTTTTTACTCCCTCTTCCCCCCACGTAACTGTACACTTTTTCTGTACACCCAAGTGACAATTTTTACCTGAAAGTCACAATTAAGTTGCGCAAAGTACTGGAAAGTCGCTTAAATATCTTTTTTCTTGTTTTAATCGCGTTTGCGGTAATAAATAAAACAAGAGATTTCGAGAACGAAAAGGGTTGCCAACTTGGAAGATTTTAATTCCCTAGTTTTTTTTATCTAAATAAAGAAAAACATATTACGTAACGCGTTGTTCGAACCCCCCCTCCCCCCCTGGTAATGCATAGTAACGTTTCACAAGTTGCGGTAATAAATAAAACAAGAGATTTCGAGAACGAAAAGGGTTGCCAACTTGGAAGATTTTAATTCCCTAGTTTTTTTTATCTAAATAAAGAATAACATATTACGTAACGCGTTAATGGTAATGCATAGTAATGTTTAACAAGACCCCCCCCCCACCCCCATGTGCGTTACGTAATACTTGAACGGCCCCATATTCTCTGTTTTCATAGAGACTAAATTATGATTATGTTGTAGAAACCTACTTTTTTCGGAACCTACTGTAGATTTTAATTTTTTGCCCCACTCTAAATCAAAACCTGGCTACGCCCATGGATTTAGGCGCTTGTCCCGGTAAGACGAGAGATCTTGGGTTCGTGTCCCAGTTGCGACCGTTATATTTTTTCTGTGTCTTGTTCTTTTTGTCATTTTCGTTTAGATTTATTAGTGTCTTCTTCTTCAATGCTATAGTGTTGATAGTTGGTAGTCGAAGTATGATTCAGTCAAATATGACCGAAGGGGATAGGGTCAGATTAGTTTAATGGTAGAGCAAAGCCTTGGCAAGACTGAAGTCCCGAGTTCAATTTCTAGGAAGCGATCAAATCTTTTTCTGTTTTGTGTTTTCTGTTTCATATTTTTTGAGTTATCAATAGTATCATCAATGATTATGCTATTATTGTTATAATACCTTGAACTCCATATTGAACAAGCGAAGCCACATCCACCAACTGAGAAATTGCATTGTACAATCCTTTGTAATCTAAATTGGGATACAAATTCATCCGGACTTGGTCATTCTCTGGATCTCTGAGCATTTCTAGTGGGGAGCTGGGAACATCCTTCAACACGGCTGAAATCACAGGTACTCATTATCAGACAATTTGTTACGAAAGTCAGGCTGCAAATTCAAATAATTGATTATGGAGGATATTAAGCAATTCAAGAATCCGCAGCGGCAGCGAATATCGCTTACAAGCGAATAAACCCTCTCAGGCCTCGGACCTATTTGTCGGAAGGTCAAAAAATTACCATTTTGCAATGAAATCCAAATATTTCGGAACTCATCAAAAACTAAAAATTGTTTTTGAAAGGTGAGAAAATACTCTTTCAATTTTTATAATTCAAAATAAATATTAAATTTTTGAAATAAATATTTTTTTAAGGCAAATATGAAAGGTTTTAAAAATGGCTCAGCTTTTCAACTAAAATTACATATGTTACTAGGCAAATGTATTATAAATGTTATAGTCAACTTACTTTTTGTCATTTCATGTATAAATAATGAATTTAAAAAATCCCAATTTTATTTTTTTTTCAAATTGCGGTTGAAAACTTTGGTTTCATAAAGGTGTGCATTTTACTTCTTTTTTGGTTTACTTTTAGATTTGAATATAAGCGTGGTGTTTTCTCTTTCTAGCACCGCTTGGATCATATTTCTAACCATAATAGAGAGGGAGATACAACGATTTCTATGAGACCTAGATGAGTTGTTTCGAAAATCTTTGAGAAGAGTTTTGAGACAATCCTTTCCTATATAATTCGATTAAAAATGTAGGTATATGCAATAAAATTCCTTCCATAGTAATACTAGGTACCTACTTATACGTTGGCACGATGTCTATGAATTTAAAAGAAAAATTCATTAAGTAGGTACAATTTTCAGATACGGCCCAATAGGGCAAGAAATGTAAATTGCATAAGATTTCCTACTAGGAAAACATCATTTATAAGACTGGGTTTTTGCAAATTTATAATAAAGTCAAATAATAAAACAAAAAGTTTGTACAGTGATTAATTTGATTTAGGTAGGTAGGTCACTTACAAAAACCACCGAAACAAAACGAAAATGTGGTTTCCAATTTGGTAATTTATTTACCAAACCGCCGCACTTTTAGGCACAGATTATGGAAATTACACTTCGTTTCAACAATTATTATTAAGAATCAACTATTTACGTGCACAAAACAGGTTATTAGTTAGTTTCTTAGTTTGGGTTAATTAAGTAAGTACCTAATATAAGAGTATTTAGATTGAAATGAAACTTTCGCAAATTTCAATCCATAATTTAAAAAATCCAAAATGGCAGTAAAGGGAGCGAAATTTAAAATTTTAAAATAATAAAAATGGAATTTTAATGCATCTTCTGTCTCTTCCGACGTAAATACACAATAGCTGTGTCTTAATTAATTTCCTATTTGTGCCTAAAGTTAGTAGGTATGTAACGTCATTGCCTAAAGTGCGGTGATTAGGTAAGTATACTTACCTGTATATTTATTAACAAACTAAAATTAATTATGTGCACGTAAATTTATTGAACAACAAAATTGATGTGATTAAATTGTTGTATTATGGTTCAAAGTATTGAAATAGAAAACATAACATAACAATTAAAACGTAATTAAGATGTATTTATGTGGTAGGTACTAACTCAGAAGGGTCTGGGAGAAATATTTGACCGTGTTGGCGATGTCAATCCCTGATGGAAGCGGTTGAATTCCATGTAGAAGCCTCAGCTGGCAATCATGGAGACTCCTGATCTTCGCTGTGACTGCAATATTCAATCCAGGACGAGCACATATTATATCCATTCTAACATAACAAAATGAGAAAACGTATTGGTAATCGGCGTAAATCGCGAAAAGGGGACACTTGTAATATAAGAAGGATAAGGAATTATTTAGGATACCAAATGAAAATTAAGTATATTGGTCTTCAGCTGGTCGGCCAACCTCGGAAACATATGATGCACAAATAAATAATTTAAAATTTTTCTTTATGAAAATTTTATGTTTTAAAAGGACTATTCATAATCAAAATTCACGTAAATATTTTCAAATGAGTTGATCTGTTGTGTCAAATTGTAGCCGAATGAATGAATAGGAATTATTTGAATGTAGGCGAAGAACTCACATGCAGCCGCTCTCGTGCCCATGTTGATGAGCTGAATCTTGAAACTCCCCTGCATTTATGTAACAGCCACCCGGCACCGGACCAGGAAAATAAAATAGATAGAGCTTCGCTGGCACTAACACCGCGGCGCTTCCGCACACCACCTTTGTTAATTCTATGAAACGCCGTGTTTATACAGCAAAAGTCAATATTATGTACAATTGTGTGAAATCCTAGATAAATATAGCACTCCAGACCAGTGGTATATCTATGAGTCCGACCCTCGAAGCGAAGAGAGAAATAACAGGTTCACCCTTTCCCGCGAAAGATCGGAGCAACCCGTTAACATTTTGTCGAACTTGGAGGAAAAGGACGGGGATAGGAATCGATTCCCGATTCGTTTACTATTTTATAATATATCGCTTTATGGGTTATTAGTATCACTGTGTTCCGTGTTATACGGAAGCCTTTTCACTTTGCATAATAACATAACACGGGCGACATGCTCCGCTTTTCCGCAATACGCCCCGTCCGCGCCCCGGAGATGAAAATCTGTGGCGGGAACGGGAAACTGACAGGGTGACGTTAGGAACACGCAGGCGCGTATTTTGAAAGTATACTCGTACAAGGCCATATTGAGACAAAACAAAACATAAGACCAAAGCGTGTTATCGCTGTATGGTTTCAGAAGTATAAAGAAATAAATTATTTAGAAAGTGTACACGATTTGTTTGTGCACTAATCACATATTATACTTCCTGGTTCCATGACAGTTGATCCGCCGACAGTTGGCCCACGGCATATCTATATGCAATATGCGGTCGGTTTAGGGAAAATACGGAAATCGGGAAAATACCAAAGACGTTACATACTTGAAAATACGGTATATCTGATTACACAAAATCTTTGATAAATCAAAGCACAAAATATAACTAAGTGACCCCGAAGGGATGTGCTGAGAGTATGTACCGCTGAAAAACAAAGTAAACAACATGTTATCTACTTGTCTATATAGGAACATGTACTATGTGCATAAGTAACAAAAATCTCCACTTTTAATATAAATACCAACTTATTTTTTAGGGGTATTTTTGAAGTTGTTTTTACGTTTGAAATTGGTAAATAATGCACAAAAATAATTATTTTATAGCAAATGGTGGGCAATTGTCGGCAGATCGGTCTGTCGGGTCACCATACTTCCATACCGCATGGTTTGTTTCAGAAGTTCTTAGTTTGGGTTTATTTTTTTAATGATATCTATTTTGTGGTGATTTCTTCACCAAATAAATATATCTGGTGACTATAGATTAAAAACTGGTTATTATTTACACTGTAACTTACCATCTCGGAAGATAATAATGTAAAAGTCGAGAGATATGTAATATCATATGTTCTTATTCATACACGGATGTTTCTTTCATACCTTTAGACGGAGGCGTCTACTAATATCTACAGGAATTCCAAAAACTGAAAAAATCGAACTAATATCTATGAGAATCAAAGTGTTGACGAATATCTACAGCTCAAACTGTTGATTAATATCTATGAGAACCAAAGTGTTGACGAATATCTACAGTACTGGCAGAGGTTGGATTTGCAATTGTGTATAGCATATTGGAATAACGTAATATTGCGTAGGTATGCAGTTTAAAAAACTTAATTTATGTAAGTATGTATGTAAAAATCCCTAATATCGGACTATTGGACACATTTAGCTGATTAGTCCAACCTATGCTCTGTAGATATTAGTTCAACCTAAGCTCTGTAGATATTAATCAACACTCTGAAGTTCGTAGATATTAGTTCAACATATGAGCTGTAGATATTCGTCAGACATACAGGCTGTAGATATTAGTATCTGGAGTCCTTTAGACACGTGCGCACGTAGTAAGCACGGACGTATATAAGAGGAGGGGTTTTGGGGGTCCGGACCCCCCCCATTCATATCCATCTTACTTGTCCAACAGAAAAATTACATGCACCGCTCCGATTGTAGAAAACGATAGTCGCTTAGTCCGCCGCAGTGCGTGTAATGACTCCAGGATAAAAGAAAATCTTAAAAGGATTGCACAAACATTTCTGGGTGGGGAAAATGAAGGCACAATATTTCTGAGTGAATATGAGATATGGCACAATCAATGGAAATCTGTAGCACAAAAACCAGCAACTGTGATCGACGCTATCGATAACTGCGATGATCAGTTTTTCCCTTTAATAAAAAAGCTTCTCATTATTTTAGCCACACTCCCAGTGTCCATTGCAACCCCTGAAAGATCTTTCTCTACCTTATACATGGTTAAAAACTTACCTAAGAAATAAAATGGGCGATGAAAGACTTACTGGTCTGGCTTGAATGAGCACGCCGAGATCTGGCGGTGCAACTTGATTCAGAAGAAATTATTAATCAGTTAGCAATAAAACGTAAAAGACTAAAATTTATTACTTTAAAGTGTCAACTTTGTTACTTTTGAACAAATATTGCAATACATACATTACATAATATGTAATTTATGTATTGCAATATTATACCTTTTTTTATTTAAAGGCGCCTACTTAGAGTAACCTAAGTTATATACCTATTATAGATTACCCGCGACTATACTTGCTTGTTATAGTCGCAGGCAATGTTTAATTTGTAAATGATAGATTTAATTGGCGTTAGAGCTCTTTTTACTTCGGGGACCCCCCCCTTGTCAAAGCTATAGCTACGTCCGTGCCTGTAAGTGTTTGTTCTTAGGGTACGATCAGGTACAAAGCGGGTTTCGGTTTTCAGATTAACGGCGTTCAGTGCCCTGTTCCACCGGCGGCAGTTGACGCCGAGATGTGGACAAACAGAACGCGGATAAAACTTGCGCTACCTGCGCGGTAGCCTGACAGCAGCTGTCAGTTTTTACGAAATGTCAAGTTCGTAGACGACGATTATTTACTCTTGGAGAATCCTTTCTTAAAATTAAGGAATAAAACAATGGTATTTGGTAATTGGTATCTTTAAATATGAAAAAAAAACCTCAGGAGAACATGATAATATGTTAAGTACGTGCCTGAAAGAAATTCACTTGTGACATTTGAGGTTATTTCAAAATTTTATCTTTTTGATTTCATTCCATCACTTGTCAACAACATTTCTGGTGGTATGGAATGTATTTCTTTTATCCCAGATTGGCGATTGATTGAAAATAGCGGCAATTAACAGGTCGCTCATTTTGATATCAGATTCTGACCGGCGTCACCGGCGAGCAGGAATTAAGAATTCATTCCGGTAAAGCTTATCGGCGCCGCCTCGCGCGGACATAATTCTGAACCTGCCTTCACTATGTTCGGCCTGATACGTTGACACAAACATTCTTGTCAGCACGCCTGCGCCAGTCGGCCGCCCATGCGCCGACTAATCAGAAAACCGAAACCCGCTTTGTACCTGATCGTACCCTTAGAAAATATACACGGTTTCTGCGTAAAAAAATATACTATACTTTCCAAAAAAGCGAGATACCTAGATTTAAATATATACGCGATTAGTACGCACCTGAAATACGTCACGCAGTAACCGTTGGGCGAGCTTTTCTTACAAGAAACAATATGACAATCATTATTTATACTTTGAAACCACTTTGTTGATCCCGTGATTGAATTCTTTCACTTGGAATTGAAAATAATAATTATATAAGTATACATACTTACTTTTGCATAAATGTCATTCCAGTTTTGTAAAAAGCTTCCCATATGCTTCCGTAACAAAATTACCTTATGTGAAATCAAACGTTAATTTCGTAATATTTTACAAAGTTAACAACTTTTGGTACTTACCTACCTGCCGTATGTTTTGTGAGAAGAAAATCTATTTTTATAATTTTGGAGTGCAAAGTGTAAAAATTTAGAGATAAAATACGTAACAATATAATATGTGGGTACTGTATTTTGAAAGTAAAGATAAATTTACAGCGCCAGTTTACAGGAATTAACATAACTTTCATGGTATGTAAATTGCAGAAAGACTCTTTGCCAGGCGCAAACACCGCGTGAAATTATTAAAAAATCCAAGTTAGATTGTTCTTTTTAATTTTCAAGTTCTTAGTAAATAACTAAATACAAGTAAATATACTTGATTTTGGAAAACGTTATGTTTGGTTAGACATTTATCTTTTTGGTTTTGTAATTTTAAGTTCGTAAACATTTCATGTTGGAAAATTATTGATCCTCGAAATTTTAGGAAAATCGGAAAATTTTAGCTCAGAAAAAGGGTCGTAAAATGGGTAGGGAAAATTTAATTAAAAAATTGTTTTTCTTTATTGTAATTCGAAGTTTGGAATTTTTTCATCATGGAGAATTTAAAGCTCTGGAAAAAAAAGTTTCCAAATTTCTTTCGGGTAAATTGGAAATTGGGGAAAAAAATTGGTTGGAAAATGGGTTGGAAACTACATGAAATGATTTGAAACTGAGAAATTCCAAATTTTGGTAATTTTCTTTTTAACATTATTTCTCATTTTAAATTAACAACATCAACATTATTGTTAACTATTGTTAACAATATTGTTCTCATTAACATTATTGCTGTTTGAAACTTCAACAGTTCTTTTTGAAAATAAGTGAGGGCGCCACTTCCGTTTACAATAATCTAAACTGTAGAGTCATTAACCTCTCAGACACTGGCTCGGTTCTTCACAGGGGAACAGTGGGGACAGTCCCCACCAGTTACACCCGAAACCTACTAAAGGCAATAACAGTTGATGCTTTGTCTTCACCAAAATGAATGCATTCTTACAAAAGTAATTAACGTTTGCAGAAACAAAATATAAAAAAATATTCCCGATGATTTTAATGCGACCCTATAGCGTAGGGAGTGTGGCGAACCCATCGCCCAGGGAGTGGAAACACAAACCTGCAATAGCTATCCCAAGCCAAGGTGTGAGCTACCGTGCTCAGGTTGAATGTCCTGGGGAACAGTGTCATGAACGGTGCCTCCGAGAAACAAGGTCGCATCTTGGAGTATTTAGACCTTACTCTAGCACTCGGGGCTCTGCTGGAGTGGACCCTCTATTTCCCTGGTCACTAGTGAGACAACAAAAATTGGATCATTCGAAATCTAGGGGCCTTTTGAGAATCTAGGAGTGCTGAGGCCACCTCTGTGGACTTCCTTCCTGGGGCTGTAGGAGGAACCAAGAGGAGAAGTTGTGGAGATGAGAGCTGAGGCCACCTACATGAATTCTTCCCTTGTGGGGCCTTCAGGGAACCAAGGTAAAGAGCACTCTTCCAGCGCGGGGCCTTTGGGGAACCAAGGAGGAGTGAAGTGGAGAGATGATGTCCTCTTCCCATGTGGGGCCTTCAAGGAACTATGTAGGAGTAAAGAGGAGAAATGAGACCACCTCTGTGAACTCTTCCCTTGTGGGGCCTTTAGGGAACCAAGGAGGAGTGATGAGGAGAGATGTAGTCCTCTTCCCTCCTGAGGCCCTCGGGGAACCAAGGTGGGGTGGACTCTTTCCTTGTGGGGCCTTTAGGGAACCAAGGGGAGGTGAACTCTCCGTTGTGGAGCCTTCGGGGAACTAAGGAGTGGAGAGGAGAGATGAAGCCCTCTTCCCTCGTGGGGCCTTTAGGGAACCAAGAACGAGTGAAGAGGGAAAATGAGACCTGGGTAGACTTATTGTCAAACCAGAAGATATAGCTTCATTTCCAACGACAACTCTGGTGAACTTTAAAAGGGACTGGGTTGTTGTTAGAGGTAAAATGATTGAGGTAAAATGGGAGATAGCACAATGGGCCTATGGCCTAAGTGCTTATGAGAACTAATCATAAACTGTCTCCGCAAAAAAAAAAAAAAATAATGCGACCCGACGCGCTACAGCGAACAGCGTATGAGAACAGCGGATAGCCGACCAGCGCCCGAATCATCAGAGTCCATTTCTCAGTGCGCAGAGCAGTATGCAACTACCTCGGTGGTCCGGCAGGCTTTAGGCATTTTAGAATAGCCGCAATCATTTTCGAACTATCAATACATACTAGATCAGTGATGAGCAGTCCGCAGCCCTTTGGTGTAGCCCGGGAACTTTTTCGTACTTTCTACTTGGCTAAATAAAAATTTTAAAAATTTGCAAAGAATATTCAACGGTTTCTGTTGTTTTACAAAAGTAGAAAGCAGAAAACTACCGTCTTTCTTCAAAGTTTTGAATCAGCATAGAAAAAAATCCACCTGCAGCGCTTTTCTTGTGGAGATCTATATTTGATGCATTTTAAAGATTTTCGTTTTATAAAATACCAAAAGTTTTCTTGACAAAATTTTGTTTAACTTTCCGAACAACAAAAATCAACAGTGGACCAAGTAGGTACTTTTTGAAGTAAAACTTCTTTACGCACGCTTGACTTGGGGAGTAAGCTGGTGAATGCATGATGAGAGCGTTACGAAAAATGTGATCGGGTGAGGCAAACGGTCGGGCCTTTACGCACGCTTGACGTGGGGAGTAAGCTAGTGAATGCGTGACAAGAGCGTTATGAAAAGTGTGATCGGACGAAGCGAACGGTCAGGCAAGTCAAATGGAAGTTGATAAGGAGATATAAGTTATTGAAGTTTTACTTCAGTCGTGTGGTCTTGCAGCGGTAGCTACTAGTACTTACTTAAATCTTCACTGGAATTCTAGCCGCTCATAACATAAGGCAATCTACAGCCGCTGGGTACGTCAGAGAGCGAGGGCTTGTTCTAGATTAGACGGGGAGGAACAGCTGCAGACCGGGTCGTCGAGTGTCGAGTATCGGTGCTTGAAATGTCTTTAGCTGTGTTTCGTGACCAGATCTAAATAGCCAGGTACTTCCCTACCTTCTTCTCCCCCATCCCTTTCCCCTCCACTACCTTCAGCCTCACAACTGCGACTCTTGTGAGATATTCACATTTAAAAAAAACGAGTGTGCTTTAGATTGTGACGTAGTATCTTACCATATGTATATTTAATGCCAACGCTTAATCCTTGGTAATCTGCTCAGCTATAATTTATGAGAATCTATAAAGTAATTGCAATAACTGTATGGGAAGGTAAATGAGACATGTGGGTAGATTGATGCAATAAAATGCGGTAAGGTAGACTATATAACAATGATCGAATATTTGCATAAAGAGTAACGTCGGATATAAAAATTGAGACTACCCAGATGTTGAAGAAACTCACGGGTAGTTGGTTTCTGCATAAAGCAGAACCAACTCAACATGAATAATGTTATCAGGTACATGTGGTAACTAAAAATATTACTGATTAAAGATTAACTAAGAAATCAACTGATGGGCGCCTGTGTAGATTATACTAAACATATTTATAGACAGCTGATTTCTAAAACAAAGTATTACTAAAGCATTATATTATCTCGAATCTGATCTTAAAGTTTCTCAGGTGAATACAATGGCCCCGACCCACTCTGGAATGTGCCGCAAATGTACCGTATATTATTTTTAATGAATTAATTTTGAAATATCACAAATAAAATTTATTTGCCCACACCGGGATTCAATCCCATGACCTTCGAATTACGAGTTAAGAGCCTTAACCCTCCACCACGGAGGCCAGATGTAAATGACTATAATATTTTGTAATTAAAATTATTCAAACATAGTGGAACTACATCAATAGTTCATTCAATTTAGGAGGTGGATGTGGGTACCGCCGCCCCGGGAACCAGTCATCCTAAGCGATTCGCACATTTAGTGACTTGGCAGAGGTGCCCCAGTTCATTGGGCGAGGTTTGTGTAGGTCCTGGCGGCGGATGCGTCTGCCCACTTAATGCATGGTGGGCCGAATCGGGTGAAGTTGAGGTAGATCATTCGGCCTCTCTAGCCGGACTCTCTCGACCCATCGCCTTGCACCGCAGTTGGAGGGATAGATCCACACATTCTTCACTTACTGACCCTAAGATTCCTGATTCCTACCCACCCCTCATACCCTTTTCCTTCCCAAAGCCTCCTCGCCTTTAAAATACCCTCCAGGGGCCGCTCAAGTATTACGTAACGCACTTGGGGGGGTGGGGTCTTGTGAAACGTTACTGTGCGTTACGAGGGGGGGATTCGAACAACACGTTACGTAGCATATTTTTCTTTATTTAGATAAAAAAAACTAGGGAATTAAAATCTTCCAAGTTGGCAACCCTTTTCTTTCTCGAAATCTCTTGTTTTATTTATTACCGCAAACGCGATTAAAACAAGAAAAAAAGGTATTTAAGCGACTTTCCAGTACTTTGTGCAACTTAATTGTGACTTTCAGGTCACTTGGGCGTTACGTAACATTTAGGGGAGGGGGGGGGGGTGTAAAACGCTACGGTGCGTTATATGGGGGGGAGGGGGTGTCAAAAATTGCGTTACGTAATACTTGAACGCCTCCCCACACAGCATCCCCAAAGATGACAAAAGAAAAATTATTTTCCTCAGGGCCACCTATGTCACCTATGTCAGGGCACCACAGGGCCACCTATGGCCACGACCTCCGTAGTCCAGTGGGTAAGACTCTTGACTCACAGTCCGGAGGTCGCGGGTTCGAACCCGGCATGCGCAAATAAATTTTATTTGATTAATTTGTGTGATTTCACAATTAATTCATTTAAAATAATATATAGTATATTTGCGGCATGTTCCAGAGTGGAAGATACTATCAGTATCGCCCTGTGTAAGACCACCATTCAGAATTGAAACGTTGCTTGAAAATGGCTTTAGCCGTGTTTGGTGACCAGATCTAAATAGCCAGGTACTTCCCAACCCTCCTCTTCCCCAACTCCTTCCCCTCCCCACTACCTTCAGCCTCACAACATACCCTAATTGGGGATGCCATAGTCTCACTGGCTCCAGACGGGAGCAGTTGAGATTCTTGTGCGGTTATTCACTGTAAAAAAAAAAAGAAAATGTGAAAACTTGAAATAAAAAGTCGATTTTAGAAACAATACCTAACCTAGAAGTAACCATTCTCAGGCAAAAGGTGATGAAACTAGTGACCGTACAACTCAGAATGAATTTAACTCAACACCTCCTTTGAAAAGTCATTAAGAGTGATGAAAAAAATTGGTTTAATTGGTTACATTAGGCAGTGGCGGACTAAGCTCATCAGAGGCCCGGGGCGGCAAAGCTGAATGAGGCCCCCCTAGTTTAAGAAGTTGATGTAATTATACAAGCTTTTTATTCAATTCACACAAGCCTCTGGTCATGGGCCTACAAACGCCTCCCAAATCCTAAACAAGGCTTTAAGGCTTCCACCCCCTCTCCCCCCCCCCACTCCCGTTAGTCCGCCACTGACTTTAGGTTAGGTTATGAGAAATTCTCAAAAAAAAATTTCATAGCTTCTAATGACATTTCAAAGGGGTGTCGAGTTGATTCTGGGTTGTCGTTAGGGTTCATTCCCGGGAGAATTCCCGGGAAATTGTTGGGCTTTGTTCCCGGGAAATCAAGCTCGAGAAAAGTCGAGAACACGAGAACAGCCCTGACAATTTCATGCATAAAAGTAACTACTTCATTGATAACAATAAGACATTTTTGATCGGATACGCTGAAAGAGAATATAATCGTTTATACCCTGCCATCACAACTTTGACCGAAAATGAGTCGGGAGTGGTAGAAGAAGTAAGCCCATCAGAACATGAACCCGAAAGCTTCGAAATTCAATTAGAAAAAGCAATTAAAGGCATTTCAACAAATGAGGAGGCAAGTGCAGTGGCACTGTCAAAATCTATAGTAAAGAAAGAGTCCTTACTTTTTGAACAGACTGGGAAGAGGTCACCAAATTTAGAATCGATGTACAAAGCGTTGCTTTCAGTTAAGCCTACTTCAACTGAAAATGAAAGAGTGTTTTCAATTTCAGGAAATATAGTTAATAAAATAAGAAACCGGCTGTCTGATAAAGCTATAAATGCTTTAGTTTTTCTAAGGGCATATTTCATCAGACAGAGTAAGCTGAACTAATTGTTATGTATCTGTGTGTCTGTATGTTCAGCTCCGCAGCGTGAGATGTTCCATTGATCTTGCAAAGTCTTAATTTTTTTTTATTCTAATTAACATGCCGTAAATGGTGCTGTGATTGTAATTTAATTATAATTTACATTTATTTTCTACCTGAATTTAAGATATTAACTTATTCTTTCATGTTATTTTTTTTTGTTTTATAGAAGCTATTTTTGTTTACAAGTTTTAAGTTGATTTTTTTTCTAAATAACCAGCCAAAAATGGTGCTGTGATTGTAATTTAATTATAAGTTAAGATATTAACGTTTTCTTTCATGTTGATTTTTTGTTTAGTTTAATAGAAGCTACTTTTGTTTATAAGTTCTAAATAACCAGTCAAAAATGGTGCTGTCATTATAATTATGAGTCTGAATAATATTATTTCTGTATTTTTTTTTTTAAGTTAATTAGCTTATTCATAAGATTAATGTTTTTGAATATAATCAATAAAAGTTTCATAATTAATTTGATGCTTTTATTTGAGAGGAAAACCACTGAATTTGTTGACGTTATTGGAACCAAATATGAGAAAACGTACGTAAATGTAAATTTCTCGGCAACCCGAGAAGCCTCGAGAAATTAGCCTCGAGAATTCTCGAGACCCGAGAAATTGAAAAGCTCGAGAAATCATGAACCCTAGTTGTCGTGGAACCTATGAAACCATATTGTGCCTAGGAAAGGGAAGAAACCAGTAGCGGTTCGTGGTCTTTTTAACAGGGGGTTCAGAAATTCAAGAGAAGAAATATTATAATCAAAATTTACTTATGTTGTCCTTCGTCAAATACAGCGGCACTCACACAACTTAAATTAGTAAAGTTAGTGGGAGGGGTACCTACATCCTACATACAAGGGCGGATTTGGAGTGGAGATTTCATCACAGTACATGCTTAGCTCCCCCCCCGTGGAGATTTCATCACAGTACATGCTTAGAAGCAACTGTCTCTATTAAACATTAAATTTTTCTATTGTTTTGACACTTTCATAAACCATCATATATACACTTCAACTCGTAGAAATAAACTTGAAGTATGATACTTCAAGTTTATTTCTAACAGTAATTGTTGATTTTTTTCCGCCCCTTGTGCCCTCCCCCCAGAAAAAAATCTTAACACTAATTATTGATTTTTTGCCCGTCTGCCCCTTGTGCCCCCCCAGAAAAAAATCCTGGATCCGCCCTTGCCTAAATATTATTGTTTTCAAATCACTTGACACTCTACACAATTATTAGATAACGAGAAAAAATTCAGAGTAATAAAATTGTTAAATGTTTTTCACAGCACGTAATGTTCGTTGCTATTGTCATTGTTTTTTCAACAAGAATAATTACGTAGAATGTTTAATTGATATTTTAAATCATTAAATAAAAACAAAAATAAAGGTGGCACAAAATAAAATTAGTTTTTTCACAAAAAATCCACGCACCGACTTTTGCATTTTAAAACACTTCAATTACGCGGGTATTAAAATCAGGTATAGAGGTTATCAGTAGTTCATTCTCTAATCTCTGTACATCATTGTAAATGTAAGTGAAGGATATATCGTTCTATCAAAAAAAAAAAAAATACGAAAACAGAAGTCAAAATCTAACTGTCAGTCTGCGCTTCTGCAGGATCCTGGCAACGGTGACACTCGTCTCATCGGACATCATGACCGGGATCGTCGCACAGCAGTAGAAAGAAAGGCCTAGTTCTGTTAAAACCACCGTCAGAGCGATTTGGAGGAGTAGAATTTTTTTGTATGGAACACTTGGTGCGGAATTTCACACGCACAAAATGAGTCGAAGTCGCTCGAGTTAAAGGCAGAAATTTGATGGCGCGCTATTTATAGTAGTGTTTATAATATTACATATATTTATTTTTACGTTACGTTTATAATATTATTATAAAACCAGATTGTTTTATTTTCCCATCTGTTTGATGGGGGTTCGCCGCACAAATGCACTTTAGAGAAAACCGCCGCTGGAAGAAACTGATGTATTGTGTCTGGGAATGGTAGGATGGTAGACTCACACTAACAGAAGTTAAATATTATAAATAAATTAACAAAATTACAACACTAACGGAAGCGTCAGTTGGGTATTAGAAGTTCACTACTTTTATACAGATACATTCATGTGTCTTTATTTGTACTAACGTTATTTATGAAACGTTATTTACGAACCAATACTTACTCTACATACACTTAAAAAATACTTTTAGAAAGGAGTTTTAAGAAAAACATTAATTGTGTACATTTATTTATTTTTTTCACATCTATATATATTTACAACATTTTGTTGAATTGAATTTTACAACAGCACTTACGCTCTAATTAAAAATTAGCCCAAACCATTAAATATCAACAATAAAGCAATACAATGTATAACACGCTTACATAACATTTCTCTTCAACACTTGCAGATACGATACAACACAATATATTATAGTTGTGATGTAAAACAACCAAACCTAATGAGATCCAAGCAAGATAATCGCCTCACGGTCAGCAAAATAATCTCTCAGTTGGTGTAAGATATTTATTTACACGATTATCAAATGATGAATTCTCATGTCAAGTTAAAAGATTCACTTTGGTGTACATGAGACGAGATGCTGCAATCTTAATTGAATTCATTAGCTTAGGTGTATTATTTTGTTCTCAACGAAGTTTGATGAAATTGAAATGAATGTAGGTACAACTACCTACATAAATATACTATAAATATTGCAAGCTACATAATTACGCATAATATTTTAACAAACACATTTTGTGATCAACGTGAATTTTGTAAAAGAACTGTATTTTCACCATGGCAAAAAATGTTTCCAAAATAAATTTTGCCAAGCAAAAGTCAAGGGTGAAAATCATGCTTTTAGTATATGTAGAAGGAATGTTAAAGAATAAAGATTCATACACATAATAGTTATAAATAGACGTAATTATAATTGGGAATCAACACTATATAATATATATAAATGATTTAACAGCAATATTTCACTTAACGGGTAAATACTCTAGTTTTAAACATTACACACTATTGAATTTAATTTTTTATGACAACAGTGTACCTAATGCTAGCGATAAGTTAACCTAATGCTAATGAATGAATTATGTATTCATTTTAAGACAAAACTTGATGTACATTTAACGGAGATGCAAAGACTAAAAACTAACTGCGGTTTGGCCTTAACAATATAACAATAGACTATTATTCAAACTTTTAAAACAGAAAATAAACAAAATGCGCAATAGAACCGGGAGCATGAACACCATAATTTTTTTTTTTAAACGATATGTTGTTAGTTGGTTGAATTGTAATGTAAAACAATAATATGTAAAATATATATATTGAAAGGTAACAGTTTGGTTGAAGGGGTATGATAACTAAAGAGGACTACGGGGTTGGTTGGTTGTTGGGTTGTCGTGGTGGCTTAGTCGGTGAACTTGCGGTTGGGGTTGCGACCAAACAGAGCGGAGCGCACCTCCGGCACCAGTTGCTCGGCAACCATCTCCAGGCGCTTCTCCAGAGTATTGGAAATCTGCACAATAAGGATATATTGTTAGGTTACACGCTTTCTCACTGTTAACCTTTGGGCAGCGGTCGACTGGGATAGCAGTCCGCGGCAATTACACTTATCCTGCGATGCATTGCAATGATTGCAGTGTCAGAATTTTAATCTTTTTACATATATTTTGTTATTTTCCACAAAAATTCTTAAAGTACTTCACATATTTACTTTGATTCAAAACTTCCATTTTCACAACACAGTAGTGGCGGTCTGTGAGTTTTTAGCTAGAGTGCTAAGATTGAAAAATATGAGGTTATTGATGTTGTAGTACTTGAAAATGATTTTTTTTTCAAAATCAACTTTTTGTATGAAGATCTTTCAGTATGTGAATGCGGTGCTTTCCCAAACTGAAATATTCCTGAAAATCTTCATACTAAATACTGTCGTAAGTAATAATGTTGTATTTTTCAATCTTAGCACTCTAGATCACTGAAAACTCAAGGACCGCCACTGTTGTTACACAATGGCTTCTGTTGTGATATTTTCAAAATATTGTCCTTTTTAATTTTATTTTGAATTTCATATTTGTTAGTTGAATGAATGTAGTGGAAATTAACCCACTTCCCGACATCGGTTAGAGCTGAAACTCGGCAGATATACTCGTCTATGACAATGACTTTTGGTGCCAATCAAGCATACACATGTGAACATATATGCACTGAACTGAAATTCTATGACAGAAGTTAATATATGCAATAAATGTCAGCCTTATCAATTCAGGATTTAACGTCGGTTGACAGTTGAAAACAGATGTATTATGGTAAAAAAAAAAACATGGGAGTTAAGCTCCGAAGTTTTTTAAAAACTTCTAAAACTCCTTTGAATTGTGTTTTTTCATGTTGGGTATATATTCAGATTTGTGTAGAAATAATAAAATCAGTTTAAATTAGTGTGGTTAAATGTTTTGACAATTATTTCCAAAATAAGATATAATTTAATCTTTTTTTTAGTTAGTTAGCTCTTCTGGGAAAACCTCTTACAATACTATCACGTAATATACATGAATAATAAGATACATTATCTGGTAAACAGAAAACAATCGCAAAAAAACATTTCCTTTGTTAATATATCCCTTTCCGACCGGCAAATAATGTCAAAATTTTGATGGGCCTCACCAGTAAAGCTCTTAATTATGATTTCTTGGGGCTGGGCGACTTACTGATTTAACCACGTACGCGTGATAGCGCCCTGCATAAGCAGCTACCGCACGATCGATCGACACCGGTGTGGTTCCCAAAAACAGATTTATTTGCTGAAAAGATGTTTTTAAAGACAAACTCACGCTCGTATGAAGCCGGTCGGAAAGGGATATGGATATTTGTCCAGAAAGCAACATGGTAAAATCCGCGTGGTTTTTCGAAATACACTGCTGGAAACCAGCTACATTTCAGGAGAAATCCTGAATGCATAGCTGAGCAGTGACCTTTTAGTCAATAGAATCAATGATAAATAAACAAAATGTATAAAATTGTAAAACTCTATTGAAGAATAAATGTTTTCATTATTATTATTATCTCATATTTTATTATACATTATCACGTAACAAGTTGTGAAAGGAAGGATCAAGACAAATAGAGAATGTTTTCTAATATTCTTAAAAAATATAGACTTAAGACTTTCGAGAACCTGCACTATCTTAGTTAGAGTAAGGGTAATTTTTAAACAAAGGTTTGAAAGTGCAAAAACAATTGTTGAATTATTAAAATTAAAAAAAAAAATAATGAACATGATAATGTGTATTCTATGCATTTCAAAGAATCAAAAAAAAATTTAAAAGTGTATTTGTACCTTTATGCGCCCCTTGGCAGCCAGCAGCTCCACACCACCGCAGCTGTCGGCCGGCAGGTTCTGCTCCTGGTCTACAGTCAGAGTGACTTGGCGCTTCATCTTATCCTTGTACTGCTCGGCAGCGCGATTCAGCACGTCACCCATGATGGGCACATCAGCCGCACGCACACGCACAGTCACCGATGTCTCCATCAACTGCAAATTAACAAGCCATTTCAATGTGTTATTATCCTTTACAAAACTGGACTGTCAGATTCAATCTATCCCACCATGCTCCATGTTTTGATGCAATGTATTTTACTTAAACTTGCAAGTAGTTTCAACGGATTATTAACCTCAACAACTCCAGTCATTTCAGCAGCCCACGAGCCCATTTTGATTGGCTCACGAGACTTTTCATTTATCTTGGCAACCCTATATCTTGGCAAAACCAAAATATTTAAAAAAAAAAAAAAAAAAAAAAAAACAGAGCTACAAATTCTGAAAATTTAATTAAATAAAGACAATATTAGCGAAACTCAATCGAAAATCTGGAAAGCGAAAGGTCCTGGGTTCGTGACCCAGAGGAGCAAATGTCTTTTTCTGATTTTTCTGTTTCCAGATTTTCGAGTGAGTTTCGTGAGTCTTCATTTAATTAAATATTACAATTTGAAGTTTTACTTATAAAGTTAAAAAATAGAAATAAAAATTCTTAAAATGTTCTGTTTTGTTTTTACAAAATAGTTCAGTAGAAAACTTTAGTCTTCCCATCTTAATATTTCATATGGATTCCTTTTCATAAGGGTAAGTATGTTTATTTTACGTTTTCAAAATCTGTATTACAAAATACGAAAGGGTTTTGAAACAAACTTTCGACTGTCTATTTTTGAATCGGCCACCTAAATCGCAAGCATTTTTTATTTGTTCTTATAACCTTTAAACGCCCGTGCGCCACATGCAATGAAGGTAGCCCACTGCCCAAGCATTTTTTGTGAAATATTCATAGCATAATCACCGGTCCCGTACAGGATCATTGGACATTGAACAACGCAAATCCATGGTCCCGTACGGGACCACTAGGCGTCTAAAGGTTAATATTATTTCAGAATGATAAAATCGAAAGAATTTATTGATTTCGTCTGAAGTAAAAAAAAAAAAAATCAATTTGTTTTATTGTTCCGTGATTGCTTTATTTAAAAAATAATTTAGAAGATATAATAGGTTTGCCTCACCTCTGGCTACAAAGATAACCAAGTCAAGCTGAATGTACCCTACCCTCTTCTACCAGCGAATAAATTGGCCCTCAGGTTAAAAAGGTTGCTCATCACTGATTTATACCATCGGGCGGCAAGTTTTGATGTATGTTTTTACTGAAACTTAGTTCGGTAACTTTGGGAGGTAATTGTATTTTAGTTTTATGACCTCTGCGATTTTGGGTTTCAGAAAATTTTATTTTGAAATAAGTGTTCTGTGATTATGAAAACATTAAGAAAAAAAACTCACCTGGAAGAGAGCCTGCACGGTGAGTGATACAAGCAGATCCTTGTACTGGTCGGGGCGGGAGGCGGCACTGGACAAGCGTGCGCGGGATCCATCCAGGACACCTCGCACATGCTCCTCACGCACGCGCAACACCTTCAAACGGGCCTGGTTCAGCATGTATGAAGACTGACTGCAAGGGAAAGGAGCATTATTAGGTAGGTACCTAAATTAATTTTATCTGATTTAATTTACTGTTATCTATGGTTTTTAACCGGTTACGTGCCAGGAACTCGAAAACACGGGCCTCTTTGCGCATGCGCGAGAAAATAATTCAAATATTTGAAATAAATTGTCTCTGAAAAACTTTTGGTCTGCGATTTTGACCCTTATATGTACGAATTTGTATGAAAAACAGTGTCTAAATCGCTTGCGCCATCATTATTCTTGGTAGTCTTAAAGATTTCAGTCGAATTGCCACACTGGATTATTTTTAAGACGATTTCTTCTATGATGATGCGCTGTCAGATTTTGGCGCAGAATTAACAGTCGCAATTACTGTGTGTATCGCGAATAAAACGTCGTAAAACCTATTAATTTACGTAATAAATGCAAGTAATGTGGTTTTAGTGGATAGTTTATTGTGTTGTGAACGTGTTGCAGTCAATAAAATATACCATAGCTTAAAATTTATCAACAAAACATTCAATTCAAAATTCAAAGTGGTGCTTTGTTGGGGCAAGGGGAAGGAAGGATGCCCCTTCACCCCCGGCTCGTCACAGGTTAACTCGTTGAATGCCGCGAGTAAATGGGGTTGGTTGTAACCAATTAGCGTTCGCAAAAAGCGGCAGCCATGACACCCAATGTCCCGCGATTCTGACAGCGTCCTTGAGAAATTTCGTACATAGAAAGGTCAAAGTTCAAAACCAAAGAATTTTTCCCGCGCATGCGCAAGAACTGCGCACGCTCCCGCGCTCCGGTAAAGCATTAATATAAATTATATGGAGTCACCAATCTAATTGCGGTTTTCTCTATGGTAAAGAGCGATAATAGAGCAAGCGTTTCTGACATTGTTCTTCATACACTTTCTTTATACATAAGGGTCAAAATCGCGTGTCAAAATCAGGACCCGCCGGCGCACAAGCGGCAAATGACAGGTTAATAGTGGAAAAGTCAGTTTGACAAAATTATTAATACGGAGCGATAAACTTCCGATGTAGGCATAATCAATACACTGCTTGTGATAAAATTGCGGTCAGCTGACAAGAATAACGGTGTGATCTTTATGCTCGACAGCTGACCATAAATTAAATGAAAGCTTGGTAAATATTCGGAACAAACGTCAACGGTTATGTAACGGGATTGTGTATGTTATCTTTACTTTAAAAAACAGCCTACGTTTTTTAATGGTTTGTTTGGCTACGCAGGGTTTGTGTAGCGGGCTTATGTATATAATCTTAATTTTAAAAGTTTTATCAAAAAAAAGTGCGTATTAACCGTTGACGTTTGTTCCGAACTGCAAACAGAGTGATTTGACAGTGTGAAAGCAAATTTTCAATTTACGTAAATAAAATTAAAAATGTAACATTTTCAACCTCCCCCAATGCAAATAGTCTTTTATGGTAATTAAGAAGAATCTAAAAGTTTTATCAAAAAAAAGTGCGTATTAACCGTTGACGTTTGTTCCGAACAATTACCGAAAGCTTGAGTCCAGAATCGATGTAGGGGGACTGTTTAAAAGTCTTGTTTTTCATATTTGATGGTCATCAAATTGATGAAAATAAAAACACTTCTGTTTAAATAATTTTTGGTAGGTGTACTAAGGATAATGATTTTTTTAGTGATCAACGTTTTAAGAAACTTATTTGTGAACATAAAATGTGATTGCGGAAAATTTCAAAGGGGAGGTAATTATCACGGAGCTATAGGTGCATCTTATTTTATCCATTTACTTCAGATACATCAAGCTGGTTCGTGTAAATTAACCTACCTTATTGCATAATGTTCCTGGCAGAATATTGAAATATCAGTCTGGTAAGATTACTTACATCTTCTTCTGGAGTTCGACTTGCTTCTCTTTCTTCTCATAGTACTCCATGATCTTCAAACGCTGCTGCTGAACCAAACGCCCCTTCTCAATATTGAACTCTTCTTCGGCCTTGGCGTCGATCTCCTCTGCCTTCTCATTAGCCTCCTGCTCAATGAAAGCCATCATGTGCTTGATCTGCAACCAAACATTCAATTAGTTTCAATAAAAAATGTTCTCAAATGAGCCGAGCCTTGAATGTCATATGACCAGAAAACAATATGGGACGAAACCAAAAAATCATTATTTGGAGGGATCAGCGTATCAATCATCTTGTACATATACATTAAAGTGAGAAATATAGACGAATTGCGAATGATTAAAGCTGGAAAAGGAAGATTTATACTAAAAACTAAAAAAAAATACGACATCGGCCGTTCATTGATTCATCAATTTAGGCGCAAATAAGGTATTTCTCTTACCTGCTTCTGTACATCCGCATCGCTGAGCGCCATGGTTGCTGCTCGGTGATTCTTCTTTTAACGTGGAAAAGGAATTAACTTCAACAGAGCAAGGAGAAGTCAGACAAGTCAACGCCTACAATAAATGAATTCTCGAGCTGCTAAACTGCAAGTTTCTGCTGCTGATCATATGATTTGTGAAAACAACGTAAGTCAAAATAAATTGGTCATAGATTTTTATTATTTCATGTTTTAAAATTTTTTGAATATATTTTTAATTTGTAAAAAATTTACTCACTGTACGGTACATAGTCGCTTTATCTAAATTCTGTCGAGTTTTAGATATTTCAATAGTTTTTGTAAATGTATGAATACGGAACGTGAGCCATAGATTTTGATGTTTCCGGCGTAAAAAATATGGCCACTACGATTGTTTTAGTTAATGTGGCGTATAAGAGAATTTAGTCATTAAAGCATCAAAGTTTGTACAAAAAATGTGTTATTTAATGTATTTTTATTAGTTAATGATTAATGAAAAATCTGGGTTCCCGAAGAAAACATTTTTTTGTGTTGTACGTATTAGGTCGCAAATTGCTCAGCAAATTGGAGTCAACAAACTTTTGTTTATTTAATTTATCATTACTTGTCATTCCTTATCAAAAATAGGTTTTTTGAAAAAGTGTAAATTTTTATAATTCCTGTAAAAATATCAAAATCCCAAATCGACTATTATGAGTGCAATCACGAATTGAAGTGTTGGTAGTGTCCGTGAGGCTAGGTCGCCATTGTTTGACAATGAACATATAACCATGAAATTTTTGCGTATTAGTGATTAAAAGACCTGTGAAAAACTCGTAAGCTGAAAGCTTGAAGATTTTTGTGTGCCGGTTCCATCCCTTGATGAAGAAGCATTCCGGATCGGCAAGCAGTTGGAATCTCACTACTCATCAATAGCAACTCCGAACAGATGTATTACCTCATATTTCTTTATAATTTAAGCATTTTAACCCTTCATTAACTCATAAGTATAACTCTTTCTTTCACACCTATCCAAAGATTGAAAATTCATTTCAAATATAACCTCCAAAATGTCAAAACTTCACTTTTCCTACTTCAAAATCTCTTAATTTTTCTGCCCCAAATCTTAAAAAAATACGCAAATTCGAAATAATTTCCAATAAAATTCAGTTATCTTTTCTCGGAAATCTATTTCTGACGTTTTATGTCACCCCAAGCATTCATGTTTTGTTCAAACCTATCAAATGACATTCTGCAAACAAGGTTATATTTTTGAATTTTTAACAGATTGACAATCTGTCGTAAAGACTTTATCGATGACAAAAAACACACTATATGCGTCATACCAATAGTATGAAATATTCACGAATAATTGGAAAACCTATCCTTTATAACTGAAGAATTGATGATGGGGGTCTAATGGTAAACTAAATGAACTGGTCTTGCTCATAATTTTATTTAAATTAAAATTCAACATTCCTGATGTTGCTTTCAAATTTCCTATATTTTCCCCGATTCTGACTTATTTTTCTCGTTACCGCTTTGACGCATAAATAATGTTTTACAGTAATATTTGATTGACAGTTGCAATTTTGTGGATGAAAGACAAATGGTTGAAGAGCCAAAACATATGTATCATTGTTGCAATTGCCAAAACGGCTATGTGCCAGATTTCAGCAAAAAAATTTAAAGAATCGAGGAATCAGATCTGTTATCGCACAAAACTCTTTGAAACATTGTTTGTTGACACCATTCGAGTACAAAATTGCGAAGTTTTTGCTTCCCTGTAAAATTTGGTAAAACTCACAAAATAGCTACGATTTTAGATTTTCACGGCCAAAAGTATTTTTGTTATTAGTTTTTGGGATATTATGCCGTGTTGCGCTACCTCCTTCTTTAGCCAACGTTTTGGACAGTGTTACAGTGTCAATCATCAGGTCATCAGTGTCCATCACACATCTGCCCTGATGCCCTGCCCTGCCCTGTCCGAAACGTTGGCTAAAGAAGGAGGTAGCGCAACACAGCATCAGTGGCGGCTCCTGCCTTGGTGCATTTGTGCAATGCACTGCCAACGTCAAAAGTGTAAATTCGTACAAACATCAACAAACGTGTAAAAGAGTAAATTTGTAACATTCATTCACGAAGAATTCCCGCCAATTCGTTATAATATCCTTACCAATTAACTTTCGTGTTAGACTCCGTACTAAAGTCGCATCGGCGCATACGAAAAAGCAATGCGTGCATCTTCCGTTGTGCCGAGACGTGACGTCACATGAAGTGATATTCCTACTGGGACAGTCTACAGAGGCTGGAACCGTGAAATGGGCGAGACATAAGGGAAGATATATGAGACGCTCGTGCACTAGCGGTGCACATGCGCAGAAGCATTCTGGTTTATGACAAAACCTTTAACATGCGTTATATGTTACCGAATGTTTGGAATGAGTTACTTAGGAATAACGAATTTTCAACTAATTGACAATGTTATGTATTAGCTCTACCATCGCACCAGGGCGGCGAAATCAAGCATTTGGCAGATCACTGATCATTATTGACACATTTTTAACGGTTTTCGCTAGTTTTGCTCTGTAAAAAACTTATTTAAAAATGAGTGGTAGGTAATGAAAACATTGCGATTGACGTCGATTTTTTCAAAAGCAACCGAATTTCATTTGAGAATAAATTGTTTTTGAAAAATAATGGCTCTCCAAAACCTTTGCTAAATATAATACCTACAAGTAAGGTTAAGGGAAAAAAAACTATGGATAGAGTTTTTAAAACGAAGTATTAAATATTTGAAAGCATCTTGGCTTTGTGAATGTGATCGCTTGAACACATTTTTTTTTTCGTGGTTGATGATAAATTGTGAAGTGAAAGTTGTGTAAACGATAGCCTTTATTTTACCGAAAAGTTAATGAACATTCATACTCCCAGTACGTATACATAACGTATTGCAATTTAGTTTGTTGGATCGAGTTGATAGGTATACGATTACAACTTGAAGTTGGTTTTCGCGAATCTGTGAATCAATTAATTATATTTTCCCGTATTAATGTTACCATTTTTTGTGAAATGCACTGCCGGCAAATTTTGTCACGGGCCGCCTCTGCACAGCATAATATCCCAAAAACTAATAACAAAAATCACAAAATAGCGTTTGAAATGGCTATGCACTTTTATTACACCACCCATATGACATTATTATATGAATACAATTATCAATCAAAGAACAGTTTATAATATTATATATCAAATAATATCTTGCCTTTTTACCTACTTAATTTGACACTCCATCACTCATTGTAGGTATATTTTTATTTAAAATTAATTGAAATGTATCCTTTGGTGAATTCTCACCAACAATATAAAATAATTTAGCTATTGTCATAATGTTGGATCAAATCTATTTTTTCTTAATCTCAGAATAAATCACCATTGATAGTAATTCTAATTAATTAATTTGGTAACAATAATCAGAATCAAAATGATTTTATGATATACCTACTCCACAAAAAGCGCCCTTAGGCGGCCTCTAGACGATCAATTATATTGCTCAATATTACGAATTCTGCAATATTATTGACCGTTTAGGGTTAATATTGAAGATTGCTCAATGATTGAACAAAAGTTTGAGCGAGTTTAATTTTTATTGCACCATATTTTTCCATTGCATCGTGTAGGGTCAGTATTGCACAATATTTTTTCATTTGTTTTGTTTTATCAACTCGAAAACATTGAGCAGTTCGTTTATTGTGATATATAATTGATCTTTTTATTGTGCAATATAATTGATCGTTTGGATTCTAAGCTCCTTTCAATCTTATTGAACAATAAAATATATTGTACAATGTTATTGTAGCGTCTACGGGGCCTCCTTAAAATGTGATTTTTTGCAATAATAGTGCTATAAAAATAATCTAATTAGGTACTTACTAAGAAGTTGTTGCATTCCCGATAACGGTTAGAAAATTTTTTGAAAAGTTTATAAATTAATTTTTCTCTGAATAAGTACTGAAAATAAAATAGGTTATACATATTTACCTAACAATACAAACTAAATTTGAATATCGAATTAAGTTATTTAATAATTTATCTTTTTACAAGTTTTTCTTCACGTACCTAAGTAGCAACTTGTCAAGTACCTAAACGCTTTATAGTTATTTTTTTTATTTTAATATAACATTCGTTGCAACGATTACCACCATCGTTGGTGTTGTAAACGAACTTGGTTGTGAATATAAAAGCATTTCAATATCAAATTAGTGCCAACCAAATTCTCCGCTTTTTTAACCACTCCAATCTCAATATCTTAACATACCTAAGTATTTTGGATTTTTCCTTATTTAAGGGGTGTACAGCAGATATCTGTTGATCCGCGAGAGCTTATGTTTTGTACCGTTCACATGACGCTATCAAATATTTCTTCCTTTGGTAGAAGAGTGTGTCAGATGAATTAGGGAGCACCCACGGAATGCACACTTTTTTATGTATCTGTCAACTTAACATCAAAAATAAGCCCCTCTCCTGTTTTCGTCGGAGAGGGGGGTGCATAACTTTTCGTATATCGTCTCAGGAGCGGTTACGGCGTAAGATGTATATTGTCTATGGTTGATCTGCGCTTAAACCGCTTAGGTGTGAACGGTCTGTAGGGATTGTATGCAGAGCGTTATTTGATGTGCGATGATCTTTTATATTTTATAGCTGTGTCTGAATACCTCTTTATTTTGATATTATAGACACTTTAAAGTTTTTGACATGGAATAGTATGTAATGCAAATAAGGAAGTCTACTAGTGACACTAGTATTTGCATTGAAATGTCTGGATAATCTCTAAAGATATTCCTTTGCGAATCGACTGATTGGAATCAATCAATCAACTTAGCAGGGGTGCCCGGGTTCATGAGGGTGAGGTTCGTCCGAATCTTGGCGGCGGATGCGTCTGCCCACCAGCTGCATGGCATGCCGGATCGGGAGAGAGTGGTTGACGGAGTCCCTTTGACTTCTCCAGCTGTACTCCCTCGGAACATCGCCTTGCGCCGCAATGGGAGAGATGGATTCGTACGTCACTCCTGGACAGACCGACCCCCCGATTCCTACCCACCTTAAAACCCTTTTCCTTCCCAGAACTTCCTTTCCTAAAAAGACCCTCCACTCAAGAGCCCAGGGCATTCGAAACTCGTAAAAAGGGCCACCGGGCCTTGGGTTTGTGAATGTATATGTATGAAATAAATGGTACAAGTTAGAGGTGCCAGTTACGGACATAACATGTCATCTTGGTCAGGGTCGAACTTTCTCCTAAACCTGATAGGCCCCAGTCCGGCCCCAAATTTGGGGGGATTTTAAACTTCTTTTTAACATATACTCCCATGGAACTATGATTGATGTGAACTATGAATGAAAGCGGCATAAATATTTCACAAGCTATTAAACGAGTAAAACCAGTGTGGCTCCCATATTTTATTAATTTATTTTTTATTAAAAAATGGTGTAAGTTTACTTGGACATGAAACATAATATAGCTATTATATAAAATATATCTATTATATAAAATATAATAGCCTATTACGCATTAGAAAGAGTACAAAAAAGGTTTAAGGGGTGTTCAGACATCTAATATAACTGCTAGCAGGTATCTGTTGAACCGCGAGCGCTTATGTTTCGTGCCGTTCACACAGCGCAGATAAAATATTTCTTCCTATAGTAGGAGAGGGGGTCAGTTGAATTAGCGAGCGGCCACAGAGTGCGCATTTTTCGTACTGAATCTATGAACTTGACATCTGTCACCCACCGGTCTTGGCAGCTCCGTAATTAAAATGACCCCCTCTCCTGTTTTCGTCGGAGTGGGGGGCGCTTATCTGTTGGCATATCGCCTCAGGAGCGGTTACGGCGTAAGATGTGCATTGTCTATGGTTGATGTGCGCATAAAGCGCTCAGGTGCGAACGGTCTGAAGGGATTGTACGGAGAGCGATATGTGGCGTGCTATGATCTTTTATATTTATATGCTCAATGTGAACAAGCTCTTATGCGTTACCTGTATATTAGGGAATATACATACTACCCATTCCTGCATCCATCGTTGTTCTTTACAGGAATGCTCGGTCTTAATTAAGCCCGCCGAAAAATATTTTTGGGGAAACATTTTTTTAAGCTGATCTCCGGTACTGTACTGAACCACCTATGTTGAAGGAGATTAACCTATATGTCCCTAACGCGTATACTCATGGGAGATCCCACACACTTTTTTATGCTCCAAAAGCGAGAACTTCTTCCTTTCAGAATGCGCCATTAAACAGAGCAATTCAACTGCTTAACCATTCTGCTTTGAGCATCGACATCTTCAATGTTACCTATAGAGAGTTCAGTAACTTATCTTTTGTCATACGTCTCAACATAGTGAAACTGCCCCCTTGGACTTTTTTTTCTCTTAAATTTTGTAATCTTCTCCGAAATAATTTGGTGTATAACTGTTTAATGGAGAACCTGAAAAAATAAATAAATAAATTAATTATTTGCCGAACAAAGAATGACAGTAAAAAATACAAAATAAGTAATGAAGAAAGGGAAATAACAAAAAAATTACATATTATTTAATTTGTTATTGTACTCTATATATGTTAATTTACGTTACCTTTTAATCTAATTTCGCATAACTCATTTTTTTTGCTAAAGCAAGATGATGATTGATTCATGTAGTGCTCGTCAAAGTACATCCGCCCCACTCTTCAGGGAATTTCTTTCTCTATCAGGGTGTATTGGACTCCAGTTACTAATATCTACAGCCTGTATGTCTGACGAATATCTACAGCTCATATGTTGAACTAATATCTACGAACTTCAGAGTGTTGATTAATATCTACAGAGCGTAGGTTGAACTAATATCTACAGAGCTTAGGTTGGACTAATCAGCTAAATGTGTCCAATAGTCCGATATTAGGGATTTTTACATACATACATACATAAATTAAGTTTTGTAAACTACATACGCAATATTAAGTTATTCCAATATGCTATACATAATTGCAAATCCAACCTCTGCCAGTGCTGTAGATATTCGTCAACACTTTGGTTCCCATAGATATTAGTCAGCAGTTTGAGCTGTAGATATTCGTCAACACTTTGGTTCTCATAGATATTAATTCGATTTTTTCAGTTTTTGGAATTCCTGTAGATATTAATAGACGCCTCCGTGTATTGGAATTCTTTAATAATGATATTTATTTGTATGTATTTGTTTCATGTTATTTATGGGAATTTCTTTCTCTGTCAGGGTGTATTGGAAACCTTTAATAATAATAAATCTTTTATTTTTAACTTAACAAGTAAAACCTCAAATTGTAATATTTAATTAAATGAGCGTTCATACATAAATATAGCAGCCAATAAAAATATGCGTTAAGAAAGTATGATACAGTTAAATATGACCGAATCGGATATGGACACATTAGCTCAGTTGGTAGAGTTACGCCCCCGCAAGGTGAAAGTCCTGGGTTCGAGTCCCAGATGTGATAGTTTGTTTTTATGATTTTTCTGATTTTCAGATTAATTAAATAATAAATCATGTTATTTATTTATATGTATATGCCAACTGGGCTATTACACAACAATAGATAGTGATTATATACTTTAAACTAACACTAACAAGCGTAAGTAAAAAGAGAGTTAAATTAAAGGAAAAGAAATAACAATAAAAATAGAGGAAATAAAAATTAATGAGCTAAATGATGAAAGAAGTGTATCTGTGGCACATGTAAATCACAAGTTTGTATTAGTGCATTATGATTAATAAAAAAATGAACGGTTTGTTGGTAATCGGACATTATTAATACGTTAGAGACTGCACGGTTGAAATTTCACAACCTGACTTTCAGTACATCTCTGACACTACACTTATACAAAACCATTTTCGTATGTGGAGTTATGTTACAAAGCTACACGAATCATGAATTTATCAGTTCAAAGACCTCTCCGACATCTATGTAAGGTTGGTACAATGAATTTTATGTTTCACAAAAGTTCTTCGGGGTGCCGCTACATCTTGATCTTGAAGTTGATTTTGACGGGTAGAGCTGCTATTGAACAAGTTTGTAATAACATATACTAGCCTGACCGTCGGGTCATCCAACCCCCGCAGGGCCTAGCAGCAAAAACCCGCAGAGTTTACGATGGAGATGTAACAGTCAATATCAGCCGTCACGGTAAAATTCTCAAAAGGCACACTTGGAGTGCTCAGGCACACTTCACATTCCATCTCTCCAATGTCCATACTCTTAGTTAACTCCACACTAGAGACCCCGATAAGAGATAAGTTGTTTAGAGCATAATATGTCATCTTGACTGCTGTGAAAATGGTACACATTGAGGACACAGGACTCGGAAAATAATATATCCAATTTTCTATAGGGCCTCAACGTCAGAGTGGATTCCGGTTAAGTGCCTTAATGAGACACATTGTGGATACAGGATTCTGAAAAAATATTTCACATTTTTATATAAGTGGAAAATCTTGCTCGATTTTTTGTTTGAAATTGGTAAATAATGCACAAAATTTATAATAATTGTAATTTCGGGGGGCCAACTTTCAGGGGGATCAACTGTCGGTCACCGTCTTCTAAGAACCCCTCCAATAAAATTATAGAAAAGTTATTTGTGGTTTTTCTGTAAAAAGGTCTCCTCATACTCAGTGTGCCCATGGGCCCCTTCACAGCTTAAGACGGCCCTGGTTGTAATCTAAAATAAACATGTAATGGATTTCCAATTACCACACGCTTATTTGAGCTGAGTTTTCAAAATATTTCATTGATTGCCAACTTACTGTTATTTTCTGAAGTAAGTAATTAACGTCGCAATGAAATATTAAATATTATTTAATTCAGTCATGGGCAAAGTACGGCCCGCGGGCCAGGTCCGGCCCTTCAGGCTAGTCAATCCGGCCCGCGACATTGTTTTGACAAACCCTACCACAATTTACCAATTGTAAAATATAATCTCTTTCATGGAAGAAAAAGGAATGGACGAATGTGAACATATGAAAGATATTGTATGGCTTTCAGACTTTGCATTTTTTATAGATCTTCCATCAATAAATGGAACTTAAACTCCAGGGAATAAATCAATTAATCAATGATATTTGGGGTCATATCAGGGGTTTCAAAATGCAATTGAATCTATTTTCCAAACAACTAGTCACAAAAGACTTTACTCATTTTCCAAGACTATGAGAAAAGCGTGAAATGTCTTTATGAAGATTCGAAGACTTCAAAGTTATAGAACAGGACCTGGACATTTTTAGCATGCCATTTAATAAGGATTGTGAATCAATTGATCAATCAATCAACCAGAATTGCAGCTCGAACTGATTGAGTTGCAATGTAACACTGAATTGAAGCAACTGTTTCTCAACGTTTCCAAAATTGAGTTCTACAAGGCCCTGTCAAAATCAAGTTTCCCAAACCTGAAATCTCACGCTCAGAAGATAATTGCGATGTTTGCATCTTCCTACATCTGTGAACAGGTGTTTTCTACTATGAAGCTTCGCAAAAACAGTGTTAGAAACCGATTGACTGACAACCATTTAGCTTCACTACTGCGAATCAGCTCATCCCAGTTTCTACCAGATTATGAAAAACTTTTAGAAGCTTAGTCACAGTTTCATCTGTCACATACGCCTCCATACTCTTCTAAAGAATAATCAATTTTTGTTCCTTTTTTACCATTGTAGCATATAATTTACTTAATATTATGTTTGATGTAAAAATTTAAAAGTAAAGCATATCACTTATAAAAAATTACTTTATTCAATTTTTTTACCGGCCCGCCTAGATAATTTTTTATTTTAACTGGCCCTTTCCTTAGAAAGTTTGCCCATCTCTGATTTAATTTTTTCTTCTTGTCGGTGATTATGCTTTTGTTGATGTTATTACGATTGGTATTAATATTAACATTTGCGAAAATTTTGAACTGGTGGCTTTACACATTTTAAAAAGAAAAACTATTGGTGGTAAATTTTCAAAATCACTTTACACTTGAATATTTTTTAGAAATATATCTTTAAATTCACTTTAATTACTATTAGGTCCTTACATATGAAATTGGCATTTTGCCGTACTGGCAATTTTGATCAGTGTGTGCGTGTCCAGTGATTTTGAAAAATAACCAAACTATTTATTAAGTTTAAGTGCACAATTTGTTTATTAAAATACTATGGTAAACTTTCAGAATAGTTGAAATGAATATTTTTTAGAAAAATCTTTTAATTTACTTAATCACTATAAAAGACAATTTTTTGCATTGGAGGTGATGGATAATAAATAAAGCATTTAAAATTTCAATTACGTAAATTGAAAATTTGCTTACTTTGTATGGAATAACAGCTGACAGCCATTTATAATAATTTATGTCCGTATTCTGTGACATTTTGTATTTAAATTTTGAATGCAGTGATTTCCATTGCCCCGAATGCAGATGGTTGTTTTTTCTAACTTGTTACTCTTTTCTGTTCTCATGTTTATTTGGTCAAATATGATTGAATGCATTCAGAATTTTTTTTAAACAATTTAGTCTGATCTTCGCACTTGTCACATTTGTGAAACACATGCGGCTATTACCATCCATGAAGTTTCACTAAAACTCATATATTGTGTCAAAACGTGCTAAGTGATGGGATGGATTAGAATAGCTAGATTGTAAAGATATAAAAGCACTCGTAGGACAGGTTGCCTCACAGAATTTGAATAGAATAAAGTTAATTTTCGACTTCTGTGAGATTAATTGGGATGAAAAAAAAGCAATTCAAAGGAGTTTTCAAATAAATAATGACACTGATACTCTTTTGAAAACGTAAAATATTGTTATTTTACCACTGACAGTTGCTAGAAGTGACCCGCAAAGTCATAGAAAATTCATTTAAAATCATTCCAAGAAGCTAGATCAATCAAATCAGCTGTTATGTCAAGAAAGATGTTGGCGCAAGCGATTCTGACCTTGTCCTCCATACAGTTTCTTTATACATAAGGTTAAAATCGCATTTTAAAAAAAGTTGTGAAAGTTCTGCTATTATATCACTGTGGGCCAGTTACTTCACAGAACTTAAATAATGACAGAACTTGAATAGAACTTTCGCAGGACTTGAAAATTAACTTTAAATTGGATGAATTGTTCAAATTCTGTGAAACAACTGGCCCTCAGCATTGCTTTTTCAATGATTTTCATGCTATTAAAATGTGAACTGCAATTTGTTTTGATAATATCTTTATTTGTTATCAAGGCATTTGTGGTTTTATCGCATGTAATAATTTGTTGTTTCCTCTGATTTATTTTTCAGCAGTTCCTTGTTTAATTATTTTAAAATGTCTAAATGAAATGTTTAAAGCGTGGTTGTGCGTGTATTTCAGGTTATGGCAAACTTAAACTTCCAGCAGCCACCGCGCGCCATAGCAGCGGGCAGCCTGGTGGGGCGGGGAGCGGGTTTCGGCGGCGGGGGCTTTGCGCCGCCCCCTCTGCCGCCCCCCTCCGCCCCCTCGCAGGCCGTGGCACCCCCCCAGCCCCCCCCGCCAGCCGCACAACTACCCCCCGGCTCGGGGGCCTTTAGCGCCGCCCACAGACAGCAGGCCGCCATTTTCCAGCAGAAAGCATTTGCAGACAGACGGTCGCAGATAGGCATGCCGGGGATGACTAATTCTAATAACATGGTATTTATTTATGTTTATTACATGTCTTGTAAATATTCTGTCTTACTATTGTGTTACATTACAGCGTTGAGTTAAAAATATCAGTTATAATATATATTATGATCGAAATGACAATCTAGTCTCCTGCAATGAAAGCAATCTTCCCAACATGCCTTCCATTAATGTACTTGGTGACCAGCTCAGGCATAGGGCTCCATCTTTATTTTTATTTTATTTTTTATTTATTTGAGACACAAACAGGATATTTATACAACATTTTTGTGGGTAATATATAATAAATTAGAATACAAATATAAATATCCCTAGACTAATGTGTCTGCATTAATCACATATGCATTTTAACATAAGCAAACTCATGAAAAACAATGCAAGTATTATTTATACATAACTTGAAAACCTAAATACAAAATTGAAATACACAATAATAAACAAGTATACAATATTTATAACGAAGTATTTACTGAAAAGTAATAAAACAACCAATTTTTTTTTTTTTTTAAGTGTTCAAATTGTGGAGATATTTTTTGAAACATGTTAAACTATTTACAAAAATATCTATGAAACTGTGTATCTTAACAAGATCGTTGTATGATCGAGACATTCTAGACATTGGATTAAAATATCCAGTATTACTCGTAAAAATTTCGGTCCAAAATATGTTAAGAGTTCTTGTAGATTTGGGCCTGGCGTATAACTTGATTTGATTGACTAAGTTACTGTCTACACGATTATTCACAATTTTATAAATTTTATATCGTAGCCAGTGTTAAGTTAGCTTCTCAAATACAGGGCATACTGTACAGGGCCCGCAGATATCTTAATAGTTCACAACTGCTGACCCTGAATTTGGCAGCCACCTCTCGTCTGGAGCCCCAAAATACCTGAAAAAACCCTTGACTCTGCAGAAACAGGCAGTTCGTTTGATGGCTTCCCTTATCATAACAAGTGGATTCTAATATTTAGAGCACAGGTATACTGTCCTCGTTCTAACGGTATTACAATGGAAGATGCTCCGAGGAACTACCATCATTGATCCCTTTGGCACCAGTGTATAGTCGGGAAACATGCCAAACACGCACCCAACTTATATACATGTGTCACATGAGAACGGGTTGTTTCTATGACTCTGTGGCAAGGTACCGGCAAGCCATTTGGTAAATAAATTTTTTTTTTGTACACTTCTTTAAAATGTACATATTCATGAAACCAAATTTTCCAACAGCAATTTGAAAAAAAAAATTATGAATCTTTGGGAACTTTTTAATAATTATTTTTTTACATGAAATGACATTTGCTTAACTCGTGGAATGCCGCGAGTAAATGGGGTTGATTGTAACCAATTAGCGTTCGCAAAAAGCGGCAGCCATGACACCCAATGTCCCGCGATTCTGACAGCGTCCTTGAGAAATTTCGTACATAGAAAGGTCAAAGTTCAAAACCAAAGAATTTTTCCCGCGCATGCGCAAGAACTGCGCACGCTCCCGCGCTCCGGTAAATCATTAATATAAATTATATGGAGTCATCAATCTAATTGCGGTTTTCTCTATGGTAAAGAGCGATAATAGAGCAAGCGATTCTGACCGTGTTCTTCATACACTTTCTTTATACATAAGGGTCAAAATCGCGTGTAAAATCTCATGACACACCGGTTGACGAGCGGCACTGCGGAGGTTAATAAAACATGGGTGCGGTTTTATTTATTTTCGTTTATCAATAATTTTGGTAAGAAAAAACATAAGTTGAACCATTTTATGTTTGCATTTAAAAAATTTATATTTCAAAAATTATATGTTTATTTCGAATTATAAAATTTGTATTTTATCAAAAGTATATTTTATCACCTTTCAAAAACAGTTTTCAGTTTTCGGATGAATTCAGGTATATTCCATTTGTACGATTTTATTGCGAAGCGGAAATATTTTGACCTTCTGACAAAATAGGCCCGAGGCCTGAGGGGTTAAGCACACAAGTTGGTAATGTCAATTGCAAATGCCCAAGTTTTCATGCAAATCGATAAAACATACTTTCTATGGGTTTTAATACATACATACTTGTAATTTATATTGTGTAGGCAAACCTAATGACGTCTCTAGCCAGTTTAAATTATTAATATGCTGTGTGTGCCCTGTAGCACTATTTGACCCTTTTAACCCTGGCCATGTTTAAAAGATTTATTAGTATTTTATTTAAGAAACTATTTCTTTCTTTGAATGGCATTGTAATGCATGCCGGGTACTCTATAGTGTTTTTTGAATGCAAAGAAATGAGGTGTGTAGTATCAAATGCAGCATTCTCCACTTTTTTTCAAAAATGGACTAATGATGCAACTTGGTTAATGATTCACTTTTTTACCTAGAAAAGCAGTTATTTGGCATTTAAACCAACTCTTTATGCTTTAAAAATCCATTTTAAAAACTGCGTTAGTATCAAAGGCAGCAATCTCCAACGCACTTAAGAAACAAACCCAGCATTCTCCAATTTGACCAATGGTAAGCCTCCATTTGATCACGTGACAACATGGCCGCCCATACAAAATTGTATAGTCGTGTGTTGAATCTGTCGCTCTAATTTTACTGTTTTAAATAGTTCGGAGTGAATTTAGAAATAAAAACAAGATGCCAGTGTGATTATGGACTCTCACCCTTCATCCGTGCCCAAGAAAAACGCAAGGAAGAAGTTAAGGAATCCAGAAAAATGGAAAGCAAAAGTAGTCAAAATTCTAAGATGAGCTGTCATAAAATACCGTTTATTTCAGAGGCGTGGAGTGGCAAAAGATTTTTTTAGGTGTTAATTAAAATTCATGAATTAAATTAATATGCATAGACATGTTTTACTTTTATAATTAAATCTAGGATTCATAGCCTTGCACATAAACATTCCGAATTACATGTTTAGTGTTGAAAATTTTGCGAGTTTCAAGCCAATTTTGATCAAAATAATTAACCTTCATTAATTTTCATCTTTTTTTTAAATTTTCTCTATTAATATTATTATTTTTTGAAGTGAAAGCTTCTTTAGCACCGTTGTGATTTGAAACTCGATGAAACAAAAAAGCGACACTAAAAATAGACAAACGCATATATCTATAGGATTAAGGCTTCGAAAGAATAAGATAATAATTGATCTCCTCTTCGTGCAGTGCTTGTCCCCACTCTTGTCTACTTTAGTTTTCTGCAGGTT
The DNA here is from genome assembly GCA_917880885.1 of Limnephilus marmoratus. NCBI lineage: Eukaryota > Metazoa > Arthropoda > Insecta > Trichoptera > Limnephilidae > Limnephilus > Limnephilus marmoratus. Next base: position 15,323,184 of record OU862922.1, read on the forward strand.
TCATTTGTACCGCGTGTGAACTGCACACTTGTATTTTTTTACATTAGCTCCACACAGGTCATCTTTGGGGATACTGTGTGAAGGGTCTTTTTAGGAAAAGAAGGCGAGAAGGTTCTGGGAAGGAAAAGGGTATTACGGGTGGGTTGGAATCTGGGGGTCAATGTGTCCAGAAGTGACGGACGTATAAATCTATCCCTCCTACTGCGATGTTTCGAGAGATCACAGCTGGAGAAGTCAAAGGGACTCCCACAACTATTCTCTCCCGATCCGGCCTGCAATCCAGCAGGTGGGCAGACGCATCCGCCGCCAAGACCCGGACAAACCTCACCCCATAAACCCGGGCATCCCAGCTAAGTCACTAAACGTTGCGAACCACTTGAACAGAGGTTTACGTTATTTGTTTTTGGGGTATTATGCCGTGTTGCGCTACCTCCTTCTTTAGCCAAAGTGCCAAAGCAAATGTTTGGGACAGCGTTGCAGTGTCCGAAACTTTGGCTAAAGAAGGAGGTAGCACTACACGGCATAACACCCCAATAACAAATAACGAAAATACTTTTTGCTGTGAAAATCTAAAGTCATATCTATGGCAGAGGTAGATATTGTTTATCCAATAAATGGTTCCCGGGGTGGCGGTACCCATACACACCTCCCAAATTCAATACTGTATGAGTTCATTACAAAACCAATTTTTATTTTAATTATATTAAAATTAAAATCATAATAATAATCACGAACTTCCCTGTGATTTGGTCGGTCCATTATTGTGACGTCATATTTATTTGTCAGTATCAAAGTCAGCTTTCTCCACACGTGTGAGAAACAAAAGCAGCATTCTCCTTAGGTGAGTATCAAATGCAGCAATCTCCATAATTAAATCCGTTATAACTAATTAATCAATACAATAAACAAATTCTACTTTGGGAATTATAATAGATAAGCAGTTTCCCGTTTTGAATAAAATTATAAACTTATAAATACGTGAGAATTGTTGAAATGAAACGTTTTTTTTGGTTTTCTCAAAATAACGCTTTTTGGAGAATGCTGCCTTTGATTCTATACCCCTCAAATAAAGTCTATAAAATGGTAAAATACATATATAAAAATTATCCGTAAAATCAAAAGAAAAACACAAAAATTCAGTACTCTGCGCACTGCACAGTACTAACACAGCGTGATAAACACCATTTGCGAAGATTGGGAGATAGGGACAGTGAAACCTTGTTTGAATCATCGCAGCTGTCTTTTGTCTCGCTTCCACATACCATAAATCATATTTATATATTCTCTATTATTTTAAATGAAGTAATTGTGAAAAAACACAAATTAATTAAACGTATTAATTAGCGCCGGGATTTGATCCCGCGACCTTCGGATTGCGAGTCAAGAGCCTTACCCCTCGACCACAGAGGTCGTCAAATTATCTTGAACTAGCAGTTAAAAACCCGCTCCGCAGGTTTTTGATGCGGGCAGCTTTTGGTTCGGCTTCGCCCAGTTAGAGTGTTGGTGACCATTTTATAAACCCATCCTTGGATCCAGTGATAGCTAGTCACCGGAACAAAGTAAATAACTCCTGGACACCCTGACCCCCAGATTCCTACCCACCCATAATTCCCTTTTCCTTCCCAGAACTTCCTCTCCTTCCTTTCCTAAAAATAAACCCTCCACACAGCATCCCCAAAGATGTCATAGGCCCTGAGTGGAATTATTTTCCTCAGGGCTTCCTGTGTGGATCTAGGGAAAAAAAAAAAAAACCGGGACAAGTAATGATGTCATATGTAATATACATATATAGCCGAGTGATACAACTTAATATTATCGTCAATCTTTTCATGTCCGGAGAGGTACTCAAATTTACCGAATCGTAGTACTTATACCTAGGGAGACCACGTTCTCGTGCGACCTGCTGACGCCATCCTTTGACGAATTCTTGAATTCGAAACCGAATTACAACGATAGCTTTGTTTGAAATTTCACATACACAGATGTTTATATGGCACGGCGCACACAGCGCGCCATCAGACATGCACTTGAAGCCAGGTTCTTAAATTTCAACCACACAGAAGCTAGCATATTCACTATTCGGTTCGATGTTGGAATTTTCACACGTAATAGCCGCCCGAGTATACTCGGGCGTTTAGCTTTGGGAGTATAGTGAATCCATCGCTCAGGGAGTGGAATCACAAACCTGCAATAGCCATCCCAAGCCAAGGTATGAGCTACCGTGCTTAGTCTGAATGTCCTGGGGAACATTGTCACATTGTAAACATCTCTGTGAACTCTTCCCCTGTGGGGCCTTTAGGAAACCATGGAGGGAGTGAAGAGGAGAGATGAAGTCCTCTTCCCTCCTGGGGCCCCCGGGGAACTAAGGTGGAGTGGACTCTTCCCTTGTGGGGCCTTTAGGGAACCAAGGGGAGGTGGACTCTCCATCGTGGAGCCTTCGGGGAAATAAGGAGTGGAGAGGAGAGATAAAGCCGTCTTCCCTCGAGGGGCCTTCAGGGAACCAAGGAGGAGTGTAGAGGGGATATGAGACCTGGGAAGACACATTGCCGAACCAGAAGATATAGCTTCATTTCCAATGACAATCCTGGTGAACTTTATAAAAGGGACTGGGTTACTGTCAAAGGAATGAAGTAAAATGGGAGATAGCACAATGGGTCTATGGCCTAAGTACTCACGGGAACATATATATGTAAATCGTCTCCGCTATTAAAAAAAAACCTACTCTGGCGTAGGTCTCAAGCGGTAAGGATAAGGCATGTATAGTTTATATTGGGTGGATTTAATAAATGCATTATGTTAGTGAAGTTTTTGTGCACATCTGCATGTCGGGAACTGGCAAAACTTGCAATGATTCTCATTTTGCCGGTTAGAAATTTGTCCACATCCTTTTTTTGTTATGTGTTGAATTATTTATTCCTACTTATTGGTAATACTTATTAACCATTTTCGAAATAATGGTTTTGAAATTGATTACTTCTTTAATATTGCATTGATTGCACTGTGAAAAATTTTATTTTAAAATTGTCGCTAAAAAATCATGATAAAGAGTACAGATTATTCTACACATCTTCATTATAGCAATTTTTTGTCAAAGAGATTAGTTTAATTCAAAATAATTGAAATATTCTCACAATAAAGATGAGTATATTATGTAATATATTAGTGTTACCGAAGCATAGCACTATTAAGAGGAACCCAAGCAGCTTTTTGTCCATTCAAGCCAAAGATATTCAAATACAAGAGATATGCTATGGTGTCCGCCCAATTGTCGGCAGAATACTTCCTAATGGGAATAGTTTGAATAGTTACAATATAAATATTATTTTAAGGTGTGCAGTAGTATTGGTTAACAATATTGGCGAATCAAACTTATTCACCAATTTCCTCTCAGGATTTTGACACTGGTGCAAATGTTTTTTAATATCATATGGATATCAACCACGTGTCAGTACGTTTTGCTTTTTTGATAAAATACTTCTTATAAGAGTTGGGACCCTCCAAAAGTCGTTAAAATTGCCCAATTTGAACGTCATCAGCAGACATTCAGTGTATAAACCAGACGATGTATTTTTAAAAGCTAAACTCCCCTCCTTCGGTCCCCTCCCTCCTTCTTTCCCTGCCACTAAACTATATGAAATACAAACATTTTTCAAACAACTCACACACCACCTAGTAAATTTTCTATGCAAATTTCAAAATGCCAGAGCTCACCAGTATATATATTATACAAACTTTCATAGGCGTGTGTGCAACATCTCACCAAAGTTTCAACGTAATCGGTTGAATGGTTTAGGAACACATAAGGGATAAACAAAGAAACATTCATTTTTATATATATATTAAGATTATCAGCCTGATGGTGCAGTATAAGAGTAAGAGCGATGGTGACAGCCACAGTTTGGTAAAATACTTGTTCAAATTTCTTGGCGAACAGGTTTCCTCTTAACTATGCAACATGGTTAAATGTGCAAAATTGTTAAAAAAGAAGCATTGTATAATCTGTGTGTTTAATGTTACTGCTTATTAATAATACATTCACAGCATCATTAGTGAAACAATCATTTGATGTCTTTATAATAGATCATTCATTGGATTAGAGGTTGAACGGAAGTTGCTTCGGTCACTGCTCCCGGAAAACGGAGTATTCACCTCGGTCGGATGGTTCCGAGATGGTTGCAACTCAACTCAACTTTAAAACATCATTAATGTGAAACTGCATTATGTAAACAATATTATATGGTTTTATCGAACCGAGAATTAAAATAAAATTATGTTGATTAACGATTTTCATCAACTACATAAGTTTTCCTAGAGTGTCTCTAACTGCAGTATTTTCAATGAATATGTGTTGGGTTATGTTTTCCACTTTATCAAATACGAGGGCTGTCAAGGCGCTGTGGTCGCAAGGAACGATTTTACGCGTAATCCTTTAACACTGGCGTGTAGCCTGGTTTCCTCTCGTCAAATCCCCACCAAGTTGCACCCTCTGTGACGCTTAGTCTCGACGTGGCAACTGTTTGCAATGGAGCTTCCACTCGCCGCACCCGCCAGGTGTGAGTCACGCTCTGTAATTCATTTTTGAACTTTGCTTCGGCGAATCTGAATGCCGCCACTGGGATTGTTCCCTTGTATCTGGTGTCGTGTAGTGTATCCGGGTCTTGTCCACAAACACAATTCTTCGCCATCGAAGTCGTAACACTCAAGGAATTCATGGGCTGCTTCAACCCGTTTTTCTTTGTGATCTTCGGTAAGCATTTTGGGACCCACCTTGGGCACACTTTGTGGTCTCCCATGTTCTGCCAAAATCTTGTCAATAGTGGTCTTACTGACATCAGGCATCTTATCACAAAGCTCCCGAACCGTCACCCGTCGATCTGCAATCATTGTTTTTACCACTTTGACAATTTTCTCGTCTGAAACCGAAAGGCTTTCTGGCTCGCTTTTAAATTCTCTGCACCATTTGCGCACATTTTGCACTCACACACTGTTTTTCGTACACTTCAAGTAGCTGAGAATGAATTTCTATCGGGGTTTTGTTCTTTGCACAAAAAACTAATTGTATAGCGTAATTCACATCTGGCGGGTGCGGCGAGCGGAAGCTCAATCGCGAACGGCTGCCACGCCGAGACTAAGTATTGTAGGGAGTGTAGAATGGTAGGGATTTGGTGTAAGGAAACCAGACCATACGCCAGTGTAGTCGGATCTAGCGTAAAATTGTTCCTCGTGACTGCAGCACCTTGGAGTACTTACATATTTTACAGACAGCCCTCGTATAAACATAAAAAAGTTTTAAAAATGGCTCACCATACGTTTCTTCTAACCAAAATTACTATAAGGAAAAAAAACACTTGCATTTTTTATTAGGCAAATGTATTTATTATAAACGTCATCATCAATTAGGGGCCGTTCAAGTATTACGTAACGCACTTGGGGGGGGGAGGGGGGGTCTGGTGAAACGTTACGGCGCGTTACGGGGGGGGGGGGGTTCGAAGAACGCGTTACGTAACATGTTTTTCTTTATTTAAATAAAAAACTAAGGAATTGAAATCTTCCAAGTTGGCAAGCCTTTTAGTTTATGTTGTACGGGGAATTCCTCAACTGTATTGTGCGTCATTTTCATTTTATTTTCGTTGTCAGTATTCGTTAGTGTTTTAAACACGAAATATGCATAAACACAATTTGCTGTAGTCAGTGTTGTTAATGTGAGTTTTTAGCAATTATAATGTCCTCCAAAGCGGGAGATTTACATCATCAGCTGTTATTGGCCTGTAATGGCTCTCATGCTGACTTGCCAGCGCAGCGCAACCAAAAAATGCCAACCAAATTTGGAAGACAGCAAAAGAAAAATTTTAAAAAATTAAAAATTTATGCAACATATAAATGATGTTATACGAGATTTTTTAGTAAGAACAACGATTTTAGTTACAGTTTTTACACACGGCTTAGTTTACTGCTAAAATGTAATAATATTACCTAAAGCTAGGTTTCGTAGTACATACATAGTTACACTCAGAACATGAAAAAGGTTTTCTTCACTTTGAATCGTTCTGTGGATTTTTTAATCTCCCTTTCGAGAACTTGAAAAACCACGCTGGGACAAAAAATAGTTTTGTCTGCTGAAGGTAAACATGTGATTTTTCATGCCTCTTTGTAGAACACGAATAGTTGCAGTAGAAACATGTAAGTGGTTTTGTAGCACTGTGAGTCAGCAAATGATTTCTAAGAAGTTCCTTTGTACAACATCTATAATTGCAGTCGGGACACGAAAAAGGTTTTGGTCTAGCGTGGGTAAACATGTGAAATTTTAGATACCGTTTTTAGCGCCTGAATAGTAGCACTCGGGACAAGTAAAAGGTTTTTCATCACTGTGAATTAGCAAGTGCCGTTTTAGTTATTTTTTCGAGAAGAAGAATAGTTGCAGTCAGGGCATGAAATGGGTTTTTCACCACTGTGAGTAAACATGTGATTTTTTTTATTTCTCTGAATAGTTACAGTCGGAACATGAAAAATGCTTTTCTCCACAATGAGTAGAGTCAGCAAAAGAATTCTTGGATATCCCTTTTAACCACTCATTTGCCGCTCGTGCGCCGGCGTGTCCTGATTTTGACACGCGATTTTGACCCTTATGTATAAAGAAAGTGTATGAAGAACACGGTCAGAATCGCTTGCTCTATTATCGCTCTTTAACATAGAGAAAACCGCAATTAGCTTGGTGACTCCATATAATTTATATTAATGATTTACCGGAGCGTGGGAACGTGCGCAGTTCTTGCGCATGCGCGGGAAAAATTCTTTGGTCTTCAACTTTGACCTTTCTATGTACGAAATTTCTCAAGGACGCTGTCAGAATCGCCGGACATTGGGTGTCATGGCTGCCGCTTTTTGCGAACGCTAATTGGTTACAACCAACCCCATTTACTCGCGGCATTCAACGAGTTAAGAACACAAATAGTTGCAGTCAGGACATGTAAAAGGTTTTTCATCACTGTGAATTAGCAAGTGCCGTTTTAGTTATTTTTTCGAGAAGAAGAATAGTTGCAGTCAGGGCATGAAATGGGTTTTTCACCACTGTGAGTAAACATGTGATTTTTTTTTATTTCTCTGAATAGTTACAGTCGGAACATGAAAAATGCTTTTCTCCACAATGAGTAGAGTCAGCAAAAGAATTCTTGGATATCCCTTTTAAGAACACAAATAGTTGCAGTCAGGACATGTAAAAGGTTTTCTCTTCTGTAAATCGCATGGTGGATTTATAAATTGTCCTTTTGAGAACTTGTATAACTGCATTCTGGACAGGAAAATAGTTTTTGTCCACTGTGCGTTAACATGTGAATTTTGGTGACTCTTTGTAGAACATGAATAGTGCATTAGAAACATGTAAAAGGTTTTGTATCACTTTGAGTAAGCAAATGATTTCTAAGAAGTTCCTTTGCACTACATGAATAATTGCAGTCGGGACATGAAAAAGGTTTTTGTCCAGTGTGGTTCAACACGTGAACTTTTGGATACCGTTGTGTAGCGCATGAATATTCGCAATCGGGACAAGTAAAAGGTTTTTCGTCACTGTGAGTTAGCAAGTGCCGTTTTCGTTATTTTTTTCGAGAAGTAGAATAGTTGCAGTCAGGACATGAAATGGATTTTTCTCCACTGTGGGTAAACATGGGTAATTTTTAGATTTCTCTTCGTAGTACATGAATAGTTGCAGTCGGAACATGAAAACGGTTTTTCTACACCGTGAGTCAGCAAGTGACTTCTTAGATATCTCTTTAAAGGACACGAATAGTTGCAGTCAGGACATGAAAATGGTTTTTTTCTTCTGTGAATCATACTGTTGATTTTTAAATCTTCCCTTTGAGAACTTGCATAACTGCATTCGGGACGTGGAAAAGGTTTAACTCCACTATGTGTCAGCGTGTGAATCATAGTGGAGTAAAGTGTTGCTCCACAGGGAATACTTAGGGAAATTACTTTCCTCAGGGCCTCCTCACTAAAGCTAATGTAAAAGAAAGTATGTGTTGTAAAACCATGTAGGTTTATTCTAGGTCAGACAGTGTTAAATTGTGGAGATCTGGAAGGAATACAAGGCCGATAAAAATAATAATATTCTCAATTTTTTTCAAAATGACAATATGAATATATAAAATGTATATAATGTGTCGCGAGTTAGAAATCTCTTGTTTTATTTATTACCGCAAACGAAATAAAATCAATAAAAAGGGTATTTAAGCGACATTTCAGTACTTAATTGTGACTTTCGGGTAAAAATTGTTACTTGGGTGTTACGTAACGCTTAGGGGGGGGGGGGGTTGAACAGGAAAACGTTACGGCGCGTTACATGGGGGGGAGGGGGGGTCAAAAATCTTCAAAAATTGCGTTACGTAATACTTGAACGCTCCCTTAACTGTTTTGTCATTTCATGTAAAAATAGTTATAATGAAATTCCCAAAGTTTCATAATTTTCTTTCAAATTACAGCTGGAAACTTTGGTTTCATTTGCTACCATTCAAACAGCTAATTTAAATTGCTCCTTATGACTGTGGCTTTAGTAATGAACTTGAAACGGCAACATCAATAAATTTATGTTTTATTGTAGATGTATTAAAAATGAATTACAATTACAGGTAGGCGTGCGAGGCACGCTCCAAGGCGTGGTGCTGGGAGGGGGAGCGGGGGATGGGACCGGGGCCCCCCCGCTGCTGGACCCCACGGAGTTCCCCTCACTGACGGCGCGGGGGCAGGGGGATCAGCCCCACCACCACAGCGTGCCCCCGCCCGGCTCCAAACCATACGGTGAGTCTACCCCTGACCCCAAACAACCAACCCCTTTTCCCTTGTTTGAGTTGATGCAAGATTTCCTTAGCTTTTTACATTTTTTGTTATTTTGGTATCCCTATTATGCATAAAATGGTCACGTTTTGAAATTAAAGTATTAAATACCAATATTTTATATGCAGTTGGGGTGATGTGGCTACTTTAGATAGTGAGAACAAAAAAATGTTTTTTCTATATAAAAATATAATTAAACAAATATGAAATTATTTCCACTTCAATTTATGTAACCGTAACCGGTTTCAGCTTCTTAAAGCCATCTTCAGACTGGTACAAATTATTCTTAACCTACGGTTTATATATATAACATACTGGAGAGGGTCTACAAGGATTTTATTCAATTATATGGGTTTTCTTACTTTTGTTACTAAGTCTCTTTGACTGTCAAATACATATCTAATTATTTTGGTTATTCCCAGTAGGCGGCTTAATTACCTTAGGTTTGTAGCTTTCTTCAATATTGTTTGGGGAATACCTTACAAGTAATATGAATTATTAATGACTAATTTTACTTTAGTTCCTCGCAGATAAGAATGTCAATGAAAGTCATACATCGTCGTGATATTTCTTTTTTTCTCAAGTTTGCTTTCTGGTTTTGATATTTTTTGCATTAATGTTAGTTTTTGAGACTCTTTTTAAATGTTGAATTATAGTAACAATATTTATATGGGAGTTTTGTTTTATGTAGTTGAAAAGCAATGCAATTATATTTAATTGATGGGATGAATTCCTTAGTTTCGCAAAATAAAATTAAAAGCATGTCATTTTTAACCTGTTCCTTGCCTTTTATTATCTAATAAAATATTGTATGATTTGCTAGTTTTATTCATTGCTTACAAATTTGAAAAGCCAGGAAAAAATAGACCGCAATTCAATTGTTTTTATGCTTTTAGTGATTATCTCCTTCTTTAGCCAATTTCAGACAGTCATCATCACATCTCAGCCCCGATGACTTACACTGTAACACTGTCCGAAATGTTGGCTAAAGAAGGAGGCAGCACAACACGACATAATAAACCAAAAACATATCACTACATACAATACTTTTATCCTTGAAAGTTATATCATTTTTATGCCTATCTGTTTTAAAAGAAATATAAGCATTCCTGGGTTTCGAATAATCTGCAACATTTTAAAAACTCCTGCTGTGTACCTTCCTTAGGAGAGGTGCATGTTGCTTGTGCATTGATAAAGGTCTTAGATAGATGAGTTTGTATAACCAGCATGCTGAAATGCTTTTCACAAATAACATTAAAAGTGGTATCTTGAAAATCCTGTATCAGCGGAAGCGAACCAAATTAAAATGTAATTTTCTCGAGATTAAATTCCTGTGTTGATATTCTTTATTATTATCAGCGCCAATTTAATAGCCATTCAATCATTATAAGTCTTTTTATCAATAAATATAATTAATAATAAAAAAGAAATCAAAAGATAAATTTCTTTATATTTTATAAGACGACTCGGTACAATTTTACCAATTCCCTTTTAACACCAGCCGCTAGTTTTGAGTTATTCACGAAACAAACTTAGCGAAAAAGCATGTTTTATATTATTTTGCGAAGCTCAGGCAAAAATATTTAAATATCTTAGGTATTTTATAACCACTGGAACGCTTTTTTCCGAATTTCGGAACCACTTACAAAGTATAAGTTTGCCAAGTTTCCGAATTTCGGAAGATTCTTCGTAGTTGCACTAAAATTTTTTTTTAAATATATATATATAACTCCCGCGATCTGTAATTTGCATAATCATGTAGTTGACAAAATCCTTTATAGGATTTTACATAGATGTCTCTATTCTTTTGTGTCTACTATTAACTATAAAGATATGCATAAGCACGTATCTTGTTTTGTTGACAAAAATTTCAAGGTTAAAATGACAGCCTTTTGTTGGCTTAGAATGATGTTATTGATTGTTTTAATTGATTTTTATTATGTGTTTACATACGACAGTTCCCGCAATTCAATTATCAATCTATTTAACGTATTTTCAATTCGTTCAAATTAAAAATTAGTGCCTTTTTACATATTTTACGAAGTAAAATTTAAATTTGTTTAGTTTTACAATTATCGACCTAATTACTTGACGTGTGCAGATTGTGTTCATGTATACAATACTTTGGTGACAATATCCTTCGTAAATTTTTTCCCACTGTCGAGTGTCACCCCCCACCCGGGGCGGTCCGCCCCCCCCCCCTGCCCCCCCCTCGCTACGCCACTGCATTAACTCATTGGTGGAGCAGTGCCCTAGCCAGGCTAAGGTCCCGGATTCAATTCCTAGATGTGACCATATCTTTTTTGTTTGAAATTTACACACATTTTAGTTAGACTACACATTTTTTGTTTACCCATTGTTTTGTCAATCTTTGAAGATATGTTTAGCACCTCTAATATAATCAAGATTCGAGCTCTCTCTGCAATGTGTTGTAGCACTTATTAGCTTCAGTCGTGAATTCTTAGTACGATCATAATAGGTTTACAAGTTCTTCCATAAAGAATTGTTTTTAATTTTAGAAATAAAAAAGCATGGAAGATGAAAGTTAGTTGTCTTATTTTTCAATAATGATATTACGAATTCAATGATTAAAGCTTGCTAATAATTACGGAGCTCTACATTGTATAGTAATAATGGTTTCCTTCAAATCATGTCATTGTTTGCTGCTTGTTAGAAATATGCATATTTCTGCTAGATGTACATAGTTACTTTGACTTGTAACAGCTGTTTCGGCTTTCTAAGGCATTGTCAGGAGGTGAAACAGAGGTAGAGCATAAAAGCAAATAAAAAATACAGTGTTTGGTTGAAAAAAAAACTATTTATTATAATTTTGTCAATCCCGAAGAACAAAAGAATTTCAGAAGAATTTTTCCATGGACTGTTACTTTTATTGCTCTTTTGTATTATGTTAATGTAAGTACTTGCATACTGCTTACTAACTCCGTATGCATGGACATTGGAGGGTCTAGAGTCGTTCCAATAAATGTAGCTTCGTTCAATAAAAAAATAGAGCCTTGACGTGTGCGGTGAAGGAGGAAACTATATTTATTGCCTTATAACGCCGTTGGGATAGTAGTGGGGTCCTCTCCAATGAGTCCTGAAGAACAATGTCAGATCGACTATAAATTGAAAATCTGTGTTGGCTTATTTTAACTTCCATTTGATGATTTAGAAGTCTGTATTTTCAGAATTTTTAATGAAATGAAATGAAATATATGTATATTTCTTGATCTTAAAAACAGTAAAAATGCAGAAATGATGCTTTAAATAGCTCTTCTGCAAACTACAAAATCCCACATCCGACATTGTTGTAAAAGACCGCTTCCTCTTCCTTTAGTCAACGTTTCAGACATCCGCCTTGATGTTGCACGCTCCAAGGTTGTCGAAGCATTGGCTATAGAAGAATGAGCATGGCGTAATACTCCTAAAATCCATCATGAGTGATGTTACACAAAATAAACATGAAACCGTGTATTATATTTTTGTTACTTTAATTGTTTGTATAAATGATTGAGTATGATGTGTGTGTGTGCATGATGCGTGTGGTCCCCACGGCAGTGGCAAGGGCGGACCCGGAAGACAGGCCTTCATACTTATAAAATGTCAGTGATGTTTTCCCTCCCAGTGGGCATGGTGAAGCAGCCGACGGCCGAGCAGAGCGAGTTCACCATGTCCTCGGAGGACTTTCCCGCGCTGCCCGGCACCTCGGTGGGTGGCGTGGCGGTGGGCTCGGCTCCCACGCTGGGCTCGCAGGCCGGCTCCTCTCAGCTGCAGCTGGAGCCGCCCCTCGGCCAGCAACACGCCGTGCCCTCCTCGCTGCAGCACACCGTGGACCAGGAGAAGAAGGGGATCCACACCTTCCCTGATGGTAAGTTGCATCTCTACTGTCCACTCCAAAATAGATCAGTTTTTTTTATAAATAATTTTCTGGCATTCATTTTCACAATGTATTTATTGTATTGACCTGACCCCTCAGGCTATTTTGTCAAAATATTTCCACTTTTTAATAAAATCCAAACAAATTAATGTTTCTGAACGCAACCAAAAATTAGAAACTGTTTTTGAAAGGTGATGAAATACGCTGTCACGATAATATTTATTTTGATTAAATAAATATTGTCTTGACCTAGTTAATCTTAAACTCACCTGGCCGCTTACATTTTATTATGATCGCCGTAAAGATTAGTTCTGAACGGCTAGCGACTAGCGCCATCTATCTCGGGAGGGACTTCTTGAATTTTCGTCATTTTGGGAGCCGACATTGATTCGACGAGTCGCCGAATTATTTAAGTTTATTGTTATATATGTGATAGTTTCACCTTTACGGGTTTTACCCATTTTAAAAAAGAATCATGGATTATTTTATAACCGCGAGCCGTGTTGTTTCCGTGAGTGAAACGGGATTTTTAAAAGTTTAAATGGTGAAGTCGCGAGTCGCCATATTGTCGATGTGCTCACCTTCACTCTCGTACTTGAGTGTGGATAATCGGTGTAATCCTTTGTTTGGCGTTCATGATATTAACGTGGCCAAGGCTTTGAGAGGGGTTATCCTCGCGGAACTCAATATTTGAGGCGGATGGAGGCCCGGCACTGATCTATGAAGGGCGCGGTAAACGGCGTCTACCGAGATTTCTCCGGTACGCACAACCGAGACTTTGAGCCTTTCCTGGTTCCTGTTCCCTGTGGAGGAGTCCCCATCCTCTGGGGCCTTTCCTGGTTCCTGTTCCCTGGTGAGGAGTCCCCAGGCCCTGGAGCCTTCCTCGGTTCCTGTCTATGGAGACCCCGCGTGCTCCTGGTCGCCTATTAACAGTGATTCGCGTCAGCGTTAGAGTCAGGATAATTTAGATAAATTACGGTCCACAGGTATGCTCTCTTGCTTATGTGTTATTTTATTATTTCTTTAGGAAATGTGGAATTCTTGACCCCTTGGAGGGCACCCATGTATACACCATACCTTTAAAATATAGCTGATATTGTACTGCTAAATTATTTCTTTTATTTAACTAAAAATGCCCGAAGATAAAGACTGTATTTCCCTTCCCACAAACTTGAGGGAGATTCTGATGCTCTACCAAGAAATACACGTTACAACGCTGTTAAATTTTATAATTCGAAATAAACATACAATTTTTTTAAATATAAAAACCTTACTTTTTCTAAAATTACTGATACGTAGTGGAAAAAAATAAAAACACATACATAGTTTATTAGGCAAATGTATGATAAATGTTTTTCTCAACTCAATTTTTTGTTGTTTCATGTAAAAATAAAATTCATAAAAAAATTCCAAAAATTTATAAATTTTTTTCAAATTGCGATCAGAAATGGTTTTGTATACCTGTACATTTTAACTGTTTGCGGTTAACTTTTAGATTTGAATGTAAAGCGTGGTGTTTTTTTTCGTTTTGATCACATTTCTAACCACTATAGAGAGGTAGAGACAACGATTTTTATGAGACCTATTTGAGTTGAGTTGTTCCGAAAAACAAACAAATTAGTCTGAGCGGTTAACTTTTCTATCTGACTGCCAGAGTTTGGACAATATGTTTTCTAACAGAAAATATAGAACAAGTAATTCCACTTTTTTTCTGATAGTTGTGAATTATATATTTCAAATCTCCATAGCTCGCATCTCCAAAGCTGAAAATTATTGCTCCTAGGAGCTCCGTCAAGAGCCGGTAAGGCTGCTTGCTTGCTTCCATTGCTTGCTCTTACTGCAACCAGTTTATGTGGATTCCATACTGACCCGTTTGGGAGAGCGATTTTCTGAAAAATACAGAGCAGAAAAGCTGTCCAAAATTCACCATCTCCTCACAGTTCACTGTTTGATGGTTTTGCTACTTCAGTACACAGATTATTAGGATTTTGATCCACTTTTCATTTCTTCTCTTTCCTTTCTACAAGGAGTCATTGAGAATAGTTAGGAAGTCACTTAGGTCATTAGAGGAATCACTTCTGCATTCAAGCAAATTTCTACATGACAATGGTAATAATATTTTTATTGTAAACATAAAATAATTACAGGTTTATTCACATCTACTGGCAAAAAAGCTAATAAAATGGCACCGACACCATCAACGGAAGATTATGACACTGTAGGCATAGTTAATATAAATGCGATTTCAATTCCTTTGAAATTTAAATTAAAACGGATTCTTCGTATAAATTGAAATCATATTCACGTGGAATTTGCCCAATCAGTGTCACAATCAGCTGTTAAAGTGGCGCCATGTTATTCGCTTATGTGCCTGTTACGCACTCTGCCTGTTACGCATTGCGCCTATTACGCAATGTACCTGTTGTGCACCGTGCCGGCGATATGAATTGAACTTGAAACTTGTTTTGACAATTTCTTTTCAATCGATAGAAAGTCATACTAAGTCATTTTCCCAGTTAGTTGCTAGCTGAATTCTCCATAATCCTTCATAATCCACATTTCTCCACAATTGTCAGGTTATTCTTGATCCGGGAATCTTTGTCTTTCTTTAAAAATGAAAAGATATTTTGAAACGAAAACTTCTCTAGCACCATTGTCATTTGAAAATCGAAAAAATGAAAAATAGCGACACTAAAAATAGATGTCGATAAATACTATAGATATATGCGACTATCGGATTTAGCCTGCGGGAGAATGAGATAGTATAATCGGTCTCCTCTTTGTGCGATGCTTCGTAGCCTAACTACGCTTGTCTACTTTAGTTTACTGAAGATTTCATTTTTACCGCGTGTGAACTGCACACTTCGATTTTTGTTAAACCCACATGTGGACAATACAAAACTTGAATTTTGTCTCAAGACCTAGACCCAGTAGAGGTAATATCCGAAGACCATGTTGGGTCGACACAACAATTGCAGTGCTTTGTGCATGTGGGCACTCTACATTGGGGATGCCATAGTCTCACTGGCTTCTCTCTAAAGCCAGTGAGACTATAGCATCCCCAATTGGGATATGTTGTGAGGCTGAAGGTATAGTTGGAGAAACTCCTAGCTTTTCAGATCTGGTCACCAAACAAGGCTAAAGCCATTTCAAGCAAAGTTTAAATTCTGAAAAATGTGAGATACGAGTATCTTCCATTCCGGAACGTGTCGCAAATATACTCGAACTACTTACATTATTTTTATTTAATTCTCTTCATTATATAACCCCTTCATTTGCAGTGTTCTTCAACACTGCAAATGAAGGGGTCCGTCCCTTAGGGTTTAAAATAAAAAATTTGTCTGTGAATAATTTATTTTGTATTATTTCTATTTTTGAAAGTGATAATGTATTTTGTAACTTGTATTAATTTCAGGCAAGGTGACGAACATTCCCAGTTCCATGGTGCCGAACCAGTACGGCATCGTCGGCCTGCTGACCTTCATCCGGGCGGCCGAGTCGGACCCAGAGCTGGTCTCCCTGGCACTGGGCCAGGACCTGACCACGCTGGGCCTCAACCTCAACTCGCCCGACAACCTGTACCTCACGTTCGCCGGCCCCTGGGCGGAGGCGCCCTGCCGGCCTCAGGACATCGACTACCACGTGCCGCCCGAGTACCTCATCAACATGTCCATACGCGAGAAGCTTGCGCCGCTCAAGCTCAACCGTTACAAGGAGGACCTGCTCTTCTACCTCTTCTACTGCTTTGTTGGGGACGTCTTGCAGCTGGCTGCCGCCTCTGAACTGTAAGTTTTATACATTTTTCTTCATAATAAATAGGGGACTTAACCCTAGAAGGGTACTGTGAGTAAAATTTACTCACATAAGGAATAGATTTGTTCGTAAATCAGCAGGTTGGCAACACTGAAACTCAAGCCACCAGCAGTGCTTCGCCCACTCTGTCATTAGTCGGCTGCCGCAAGCATTGAATGGTGTTGTTTGATTTATCGCGCTTGTGGACAATTTAATAAAAGTTAATGAGTAAAATTTACTTATCGGTACCCTTTACGTACAATATACATGAAATATTAGTACATAAGAAGAAGAAATTATTATACATGAAATCATAAAAGATGGAAACTTTATTTGGAGTAAGGAACCTGTTGCTGCGCCAGGTCAAAAAACTCCCTCAAAAAATATTGTTTACATTCGCCCTGGCCCAACAGCAAATGCAAAAAATTCGCTGTGTCCTGCCAGCAAAATCAATAAAAATGTATTATTTTTGCTTATTTTATATATTATAATAAAAATTACACTTATATTATATGCTGGCTTTCAATTTTTTTCATTAAACACTACTACTTTGCAAAATAAATCTGATAATAATGTAAATATTCTGAAGTGAGTAAAATTTACTCATCGGTACCTATAAGCGCCTACAATTTGACCGTACCCTTCTAGGGTTAACCTCTTATTTGGCGGAGACGCGCAGTTTGTGCACATGACCCTTCTATGTACAGAATTTGTATGAAGGACAAGGTTGGAATCGCTTACACTGACATTTACCCATTAGATGGGCAAAACTTTCATTCACCTTGCAACCCCAGAATATTTTTAAATGATTTTATGTGTGGCATCAAAATGTACTTACTTGGGATTATGTGCATACTTGGGAATTGATTGGGTTTATTATCTGCACACTTCCGTGATGTACTTGCGAAACAGCTCGGAGAAACAGCCTAAGATTTGTGTCACTCAAATTTGAGCTGTTGTATAAATTTGCTAAACAGTGGTCTCAATAAAATTAAACAATAACTATTCACACATTTCTTCTGCTTACCATTTGTAATTTTTTATTCATTGTATTTATTTCATTGTTTCATGTTCATATAATCTTTAGAGGAGGCCTGTGTCGAAAGACAAGCTGTTTTTAAAAAAATAATTTAATTAATTAGAATAGAAAAATGTTTTATGAGGTTTAACAGCAATAAAGGCTAATTTTATTTTATTTTATTAATATGTTTGTTTGGTTTAGATACAACCGGGAATGGAGGTACCACACGGAGGAGAAGGTGTGGATCACGCAGGCACCGGGCGTGGCCACACTAGAGAAGACCACCACGTACGAGCGAGGCACGTACTACTACTTCGACGCACACAGCTGGCGCAAGCAGACCAAGGAGTTCCACCTGGACTACAGCAAGCTGGAGGGCCGGCCGCAGCTCCCCGCGCACTTCCACACGTAGCCGCCGCGGCGCAGTGCGTTACCACCAACGGTCTACGCTCATCGCCTGAACTTTATTTCCTGATGTGTAGACGGACTCCTACGTGTTACCACTTTACATTGAATATGTTTAAAATTGACATTCGAATATATTTTTTGAAATGGTTATGTGACGGTCGATGGCTTAATTGTTTTCAATATGTGATGATAGTTTTATCCATTTTTTAACAAACGTAAAAAAAAAATATTTAAAAATACTCAAAATTCTCTTAAAAGTTTTACGTGAAATTCCACCGTCTGTGATGGTGCCATCTGAAGCATTCGGTCATCAACAGTAGGATAGTACTGTGGTACAACATCCGCTAATCAACACACCATGGACACATTCACCCGCCACCTCTAGGATATATGTATATGTACAACGATAGTGATTTTTGGACGAGGGACAGACAATGAGCTCTGTATGTATAAGTGTATGAAGTTTTTCCCCTTCGATGTCAACAGCATTGGGAAATCAAAAATTCAGTAAACCAGTTATTTTTATTGTTTTGCTGCGACTGCCTATTTTTCTTTTGCTAATTACCGGTTTCACGTGCCCCCACCTCAAGGGGGCAGGTAAAGCCGGCCATTGGTCAAATAAAAACTATGAATTATATGAAGTGACTTGTTTCAATTTTAACCCCTACTCGTACTTGTAACCTTGGTATACGCAGCGATTTATAAATAATTTGTTGAGTCTACTTTCTGTAAAATTGTTAACTTTCTTATGATCAACAAATGGATATTAATATAACATCCTTAATTATCTTGTTTACGACAAACGGAATAATAAAGATAATTCATTTCTACTGATTGTAGTTGACAATCTCAACTTCCATAGTATGTGCAAAGCATATAAATCATTAATAATTCTGAATATGAATTTTCCGATACATTTATATGAAAACATTTGCTTTAAAATTTATTTTCAATGTTAAATCCAGGAGTGTTCAGGTGTTCATTTCTTTTTAAAAGCGTTCATTGGCCATAAAATTTACGCCATCATAAACTATACATAAAATCGTTTACCCACGACACCTTTGCAGATAATTGTATCAATATACTTGTTTTCAGCAGTTGTTTTCTACAAAATTGTTTATTTTTACTTTTATCACAAATGATTGTGTACACACATTAAAATAAACGAACAAAATAACCTGACAAAATAAACAAAGTTAAAATAAAATGTTTTCTTCAACATAAATAATGAGAATATTGTTACATTTTTTTTAAATTCATTCAAATAAAAACGGACTTTGAGGAAATCAAAAATAATTTTAATACAAAAGAAATCTCTTCGCCTAAAGTACGATAATCATTTGTAATGTCTTTTAATCTAAATTCTCTTCATTCAACTTTCTTAACCCTTTGAATACAATAATAAACTGAAATAAATGTTCCCTGTTTTCATAGTTTATGCAATACCAATGCACACTACAAAAACATTTACGTAATATGGGAGGAACCCAAGCAGATTCACATTTTGAGTAGAGAAATGAAATTGGACAAATACTTTGTTTAGCCCAAGTCATTTAAAATACAAATCCTCAAAATAACATTCATTCCAATCAAAATTATTAATTTTTCCAAAGTACGTATGAAAACTGACATCCAGGCATCCATAACTTGATAAAAAAATACTTGCTATTTCAAAGTGTCTCGTAATAAATTAAATATGCAAGTTCTGTTGCAATTCATTTATTATGGAAGTTCATGATCGTTCAGTTTTCATCAAAGTACTCAGTCTTGGATTAATGTACATAATGAGCCTGGTCGGGAAGCTAGTCAATGTTTTATTGCTTTGTTATTTACCCGACCTGCTTCTAGCTCCTTGTGTCTGGTTACCGTGACACATATTGATTTGCTTGGAGGAGACCGGTTAAATAAAAATAATTCATTATGTAAATCAGACATTTTTTTCTGTCAATTTTGCCCGCTTTACGTCAATCAAAGGATAAAAATTCTAAACTAATATTTATTTAAAATCATTCATTGTCGAATCGTCAATCACTTCAAACACCTCAATCTGTGAAATAATACTAATAACAGTAATCTTTGAAAAAATGCATTTACTTTAACAAGGTTATCACTCCACTATAACTTAAAGCAGACAGATATTGTCACCTTACTTATAATAAGTCTGTTATAGAAGAAGAAAAAACATTAACTTATTTTTGAAAGATAAAATTGTTATATGCAACAAAAGGATTATTTTTATCTCTGTAAATAAGTTCAGAAAACAGTTAGGACTAAGGTTTTTTAGTAGTGATAAGGTATTTACATAGTCGATTTTTTCCACATATACGTATATAGTTGATTCGACAGACCGCAGGTGACTGAAAACGCTAACGCCAATGTAGACTAGCTTTCAACTTTTGCCGATTGCACGGTCGATTGTGTGACAATCAGTCGCAGGCAAAGATATTCAAATACAAAAGAGATATGCTATGGTGTCTGCGCAACTGTCGGCGGACTACGCCCTAATTAGAGAAGTTTGCATACAAAAAGAATTTGTTCATTTCGTTGATTTTTTTAATATGTGCATTAGTATTGGTTAACAATATAGTTTAAATACGGAAAGAATTCGTTCATTTAGTTTAACGTTCGTTTGGTTTATTCGTTAATTATTCGTTCATTTAGTTTATTTGTTAATTGATAAACAATATCGGCGACACCCGGAAGCGCAGTCCCACCTAGTAAAAACTGCAGATAGCACATCTACTTATATTTCAATATCTTTGGTTGCAGGCGACCTCCGCAATTTTTAAGCAAATTGGAATTAGTTGCAATATTAATCAACTGTGAAAATGGAATGACTGCGGCGAGTCGCTATGACACGACGAGACAACTAGCTGCATGGCAAAAATCGATAGTATAAATCCCTTATAAGGTGACAATATAATGAGTCTACACACTCCTTTATTCTGAAATAATAAGCGCATAACATTTTTACATCTATCCGCTTGCTACTATTCATTATTTTCCATCAATATTCTAAAAGTACTATATAATATTTATTTATGTTATCTCGTTCTCTGTGTCTTACAAAAACAATGCAAAATCGTCATGGAAAACTTTGATTTGTTTAAAGCGGGCAATTGTCAATGCTGTAAAAGAATATTTCATTATTATACCGAATAGAATTGTGATTTCAGAAGCCTAAATTTATACATTAAATGTACGATAGTTATTACTGTAAGGTATAAAGAGTGTGAACTACCGCCTAGTGTTGCCTGATTGGTATAAATTAGTTTAAGAAAACTACAAATATATGTTTTATATCTGATTCATGCTTTGCCGATTGCTTTCATATTGAAAGCACGTTGTTGAAGAAAAAATGTTGTGAAAAATTCTCAGAAAATTGAAAAAGGTTAGATATGCTTTCCTTATCTTGAAATAATATAAAATATGTATTTGTTTTGAATCTTAAACGGGTTGTGATTGAGTTAAACATGTTACTTTGCTCTGCTTCTGAGATGAAAGGCTTGTAGGTTTAGATTTGGATTGAGTCACTGAGATTAATAACTTTCTGTTAGCTATTATTTTCACATCTAAAGCGGGAGAAATTGTATGCTATTTTCTTCACAAATATCCTTCAAACCACTGCTGTTAAAATATATGTATGTATTAGGAATAACAAGGACCATGCCGTTTTTATCTGTCTTTAAAGGGATCGGTTGTGTGGCCCTTTTCACACAAAACTTAAATTTGGATTTGAAGCCAAAATACCCAACGAATTTTAATATATTTTTTTTAATCAAAAGATATTGGTAATATCTAGTACAGATATCTGCTACTTTATTTATTTGTGTTTTTAATTATAAAATATACGCCGGCAAAGAATTCAATTTTTGAGATAACTTTGGCAATTATTTTTGGGTTAATAAAAATGATGAATTACAAATATCTGATTTATGTTGAAATACAAATTTGTTGTATATAAATTAAAATTTCTTCCCAAAATAACACTTTTTTGTGATTATTTCTTTTATTTTTCAATGTAACACAGCAAATAAAGCTTCTTTTTTTTAAATCACAGTCAACTCCCAAAAAAAACCAAAGTTACTCTAAAATCACGCAAAATTGAAATCCTCAATAACCCATATATCATAATTTAAAACGTATACAGGGTGTTAAGGGACGTACTTGACTTACTTTAACCAGTAATTCCTGACATTATTTGGAGTAAAAAATGTATAAGAAATTTTGGTCTCCGGTGACATTTTTGATGTTTTTTTTTTTTTTTTTTTTCTACAAAAACATAAAAAAATGGTAGTTGTTGTACAGTTGGAGGCGGGGTAAGGGGTTCGTCGGACACCCGGCTGATTGACCAAGTGACGACACGTGGAAGAAAATTTTTTTTGTTTGATTTTGAAGAAAAAAAATTTGAAAAAAAAATAAAGTCACCGGAGACCAAAATTTCATTTACATTTTTTACTCCAAATAATGTCAGGAATCACTGGCTAAAGTAAGTCAAGTACGTCCCTTAACACCCTGTATAAATAAATAGCACATATCCGTACTAGATATTTGCTATAACCCTTTCGAATAAAAAAATTATTATTGGGTATTTAGGTCAAATTTAAGTTTTGTATGAAAAAGCCCCTGCAGCCATTTCTGTTAAAGTCAAACTAAATGAATATATTTTTGAAGTCGAGGTGGTTGTACAAGGTATGCCTCCTCGTTGTATTAAAGTAAATAATCACAATTTTACAGCAAGAATTATTTAATACTATGAACTTTCAATCTTTTATCTGATAACTTTGTTTTTGTAATGCACAGTAATCTTAAAAACCTTTTAAACTCTCTTCCACTTATTTATTTGGGATGGGATCAGTTTCTCCCTGCTACGGCATCTTCAAATTGACCCATTTTAAATGTATGCTAGGACCTTGTTATTATTATAATTGCCCTGGTGTAAGTTTAAAATATGAATATTCTGATAGCAGAGTGGAAATGTTGCCATGCCAAATAAATAATTCCAAGTAAGTTGGAATTATTTATGTAAATAAGTTCAGGCAAATCATTTTAAAGAGCGCACATTTGAATCTGTATCTTTTAATTTGTATCTACCTTATCCTGCAGTAGTCCTATGATGCATTACACTACACAAGTAAGAATCTCTTAAAATTGTACCTACTAATATGTGTAGGAATTCTTCTTTCTTTTAACTACTTATTTCAAAATAGACATTTAAATTCGCATTTTTTGTCATTTTAAATGATGAGGGATACCTTTGTCTATGGTAACATTAGTGCGGTGTGATTGGTTGTCGTATTCACACTTGACTGATGGATAAAGTTTTTCAGCTGAGATGGGACCCTGGTACCTACTTCTATACAGAAAACACTCCCTGTGTAGGTACCTATATTATACAGAATTAAACACTATAGTCTGTCAAAAAATAGTAGAAAATATAAAAACTTGGAACTACTAAATTTGTAGACTGGCAACACCAATTTAACTGTCAAATATTTTTTTGAAGTGCAATGACACTGAATGTATAGAACACAGTAAACCACATTTTAAAAAACATTTTTTCTTCCATGACATAAAATTGATTAAAAGGTGATTTATAAAGCGATTTGCTTTAATTTAATTTAACATAAATTTGAATTTAACAATAGATAGAAAGGAAGAATCACTAATGGTGAGTTTAGTTACACTACGTTTAGATCTGAATGAGTTATATATATTCAGATCTAAAATTAGAGACATGATCTAAAGCCCAGGCAACGCTAGGTACTTTATCTAGTATTAAATAAATGTGAGCAATTTCTAAACTGTTCTTTATATTTTATTACATTATAGTTATTCTTCATTATGTTAACACAAAATTGCAAAGGTATAATAATAATATACCTATACGCAATTCTAATTTTGAGATCGGCGGGTATCTATACTGCAATGAAAAAATATTTTTTCCACTATTATGCCTTTTTAATTTTTTATAAAAATGTAGGTTACACAGCTTTACTTTAACACCATGAGAAAATGTGTGTTTAGTATTGCCATTTGAACAACAGTGGTGCCCTCATATATTTTTTTTACTCTTATTTGACAAACTGTATCTAATCTGTATGAATAATGAAAATTGGAAAGATCCCAGTGATGGCTCAGACTACATTTGTTGGAAAAACTTTATACGGAGACCATTCCTTCTATTAAAATGTATAAATTTAGTCGATACGAAATTACAATTATTATAATTGAATATGTAATGGTACACAAGTGAAAAATTGTTATATCACCCTCTGTTATCACATAAGTCCATTTACTAAAATCCCAGTGTATAAGTGTCCAAAAATGTTTCATTATAAGTTATTTACGTTGTATAATAATGCTGCATACCACAAAGTTATCTCAATGAGTGATTGTCAATAGAGAGGAAAGCTAAATCACTTTAAATTATACTGCTGTGTGAATTCAAAGGGGCAGCTAGAAATTTTCAAAAGTCACATTCCGATATACTAGACAACTAGACCTTATTGTAATAAAAAGTATATCAGAATGTGACTATTACAAATTCCTAACTGCCTTTTTGCTTATGACGTCGACCCTTGAAAGAAAATGCTTGTACAAGGGAGAGCCATCAATTCCTGGGTGGAAGTGGAAGGCAGTTCAGTTCCTAAAGACTGAGATAGGAGACGGAGACGGAGACACATTGCCATAGCCTTAGTCATCGGATAAGTGGCAGTGGGGGCGCCGGTATATTAGGCTATAAAGATATGTTTTGTGACTTAATTAGTTAGTGAGGGACGGGTGGGTGAGTGTGTGCGTGCGTGCGCGAGTGCGAGGAGAATACGTGTACATAAGGTCTGGTGATCTCTGTGCCCACATTGTCTATTGTTATTGTTGTAATATAAGCAGGTTGGTTGGCTGTAGTTTGGTGTTTGGTGCCCGGGGGCCATTCCGCTGTTCACTGTTTGCTGTTGCTGTTGACGGATGATGGTTGGCAGGTAGGAAACTAACTAAACTAACCGCCGCACTGAAACATTCAAACATTTTCCTTTTATTTTTTATATAGATCTGTAAGTAGAACTTCTGATATAGTTTACACTATCAAATGTGCAGTTATTTAAATAAACAAACTCAAATTGATTGGCTCTTTTATTTATGAATCTACCATTTTATGACAGTCACCCCCATTAGTCTGAAAGACATTAGCCTGAAAGACATACCTACATCACCCGATTTGTAATTCCTGTATAGGAAAGAGAACAGATTAGGAGAATAAAGACCAAAGATTATAATGTTATCCAATAAATTTATTAGAATTTTAGAAAATAAATTTTATGTGGACAAATAAAGAATAATAAATATTTATACCTGAGCCTTCTGATATTCTCTTGGCAGAAAAAAATCTAATTCATTTGAATCCCTGACAGAAACATTAAATCTGTTTCAATCCCTGATAGAATTTTTACGGGAGGTAGTGATGGTGTTTCTGAGGAGAAGTCCCCGGATCTGGGGAATCTTGAGTTTGAAAGGTAGTTTTTTCTTTTCAAAAATAAAAATCTGGGAAATTATGAGCAACACAATATATTCAATTAAAATCCAAAAGGGGGGCATACATTAATTATGTGAGCTCAATAGCGGGGGTCCAGTAAAATCTCATGTTACTTGAAAAGAAAGTACGAAGTGGCCCAAATTTATCTCACCAAGGGAGGGGTCTAGATTAGAAGAAAACCTGCTAACGTAATTAATGTATGCCCCCAAATATATAATCAGCAAACAAATTACGTACCTCAATCTTATAGCTTCCCCTCAACCTTTTAGTCTTACATGTGCTTTTTAATGGTGAAGTCAAGGTTCTTAGAAAATGCGTTTAACAAAGTTAGCTCATACTGGCCTCTTTAAAAAAAAAACGCATCAGTGCGCTTTCAAAATTTCGAGGTGTGCGTACAGTGGCGGCGTAGGGTAGATTGGCACCCGGGGCGGTTTTGTATTGAACACCCTACATAAAAAAAACACCAAATACTACTTACGAGACTTCATTTTACTAAAATATTCGATCACAATATCAAGATTGTTTTCCCTGTCTATTTCAATTAATAACATTGAAAAATTGATTATTCGCGCTTGGCTCATTGTGGACCTTAAATAAGATTTTATTAAGACAGAAAAAGATATTGGCACCTCTGGGACTCGAACGCAGGACCTTCCATTTACATTGAAACAGCTCTACCAACTGAGCTAAGGTGTCTATATCCAATTCGGTCACATTTAACTATATCATACTTCGACTAAGAACTACCAACTTTATCTTCATTTTATTAAAGCACATATTATTGGCTGCTACCTTTATATATGATTGCATGATTCAAACCCGAACTAAATGCTATCTACAAGGGCGGACACAGGATTTTTTTCTGGGGGGCACAAGGGGCGAACGGGTAAAAAAATCAACAATTACTCTTAGGATTTTTTTCTGGGGGGGGGGCACAAGGGGCGGACGGGCAAAAAAAATCAACAATTACTGTTAGGATTTTTTTTCTGGGGGGCACAAGGAGCGGACGGGCAAAAAAATCAACTATTACTGTTGGGATTTTTTTCTGGTGGGGGGGGGGGGGGGGGCACAAGGGGTGGACGCGCAAAAAAATCAACAATTACTGTTAGGATTTTTTTCTGGGCGGGCACAAGGGGCGGAAAGGCAAACTATAATCAACGATTACTGTTAGAAATAAACTAAGTATCATATTTCAAGTTCAAGTATGTAGGTTTATGAAAGTGTCAAAACAATCGAAAAATTAAATGTTTAAAAAAGACAGTTTTAGCTTCTAAGTATGTACTGTGGTGGAATCTTCACAGTACACAAAAATACCGTCTGGGGGGGGGGGGGGGACAAGTGCCCCCGTGCCCCCCCCCCCCCCCTCCCCTAAATCCGCTCTTGGCTATCTAGATAGTGTCTGCATAAATTATTAATTAGCTCAGTTAGTAGAGCTGTTGCCATGTAAGCAGAAGGTCCTGGGTTCAAGTCCCAGAGGTGCCGATAACTTTTTCTGACATTTCTGTCTCCAGATTTTCGATTGAGTTTCGCTAATTTCTTCTTTCAACGCCTGCTTTATTTTATTTTATTTTTATTTTATTTATTTTAGAGAAAGTTGACAGCAAATCAGAGATTACAAAATAATACAATAATAATATGATAATTATGCCAATTATGAACTTTCCACTGATAATAGTTAATAATAAAATAAAAATAACTCCTTTGCCGGAGTTGGGATCATACATCTCTTCGAGTGTTGATACAAGCTTCTCAAAATGATTCTTCAGTTTTAGAAAGGGAATTAGAAATTTTATTCAAAAAAAAAAATATAGTTGCGACGCATTTCAAAATATGATAATGTAAGTAGCTAGATAATGTAAGTTATAGTACATAATATATAGTGTTATTTTTTGGAATAGTCTATACAGCGGGAGATTTTGTGCCCATTCTTTGTCTGTACGAGTGGGTTGTCGTTGTCACCCCTCGGGGCTTGGCACCCGGGGCGGACCGCCCCCTCCGCCCCCCCCTTACGCCGCCACTGTGTGCGTAGCTTGAAGTAAAATACTGGCACTTGTGTTGCAGTTAATTCAAATCTCCCAGTGGAACATGGACTTTAAACTACGTCACGAGTTTTTAACCAATCATCGCTCTACCCCAGAGGTTCCCAAACTTTTTTTTTTCGTAGACCCCTTTCAAAATTTTACTGGTTGCGGTGGACCCCCTGCTGCTACATTTCTACCGTATTCCCAAAACTCGTCAAAAATTGTGAAGATTAGATCTAACGAGGGAATTTGCGTCGCGGTTGAGTTTCAACCCTAAATTCGGAGTGGTATAAATAAAAAGAAAAATAGTATATTTCTTGTGTTCTATTTATTAAAATAATATGATTTTTTTGCATTAACTCCACACACATTAACTCCACACACGAGGCCCTGAGGAAAATAATTTCATCTGGGATGCTGTGTGGAGGATCTTTTTGAGGAGGGGAAGGAATGAACATTGGTCTTGAAGAGATCCATGTTGTAGGAAGGAGGAAACACAAAGGCCGGCAAATCGTTCCACAGTCGTGTTGTGAACACAAGAATAGGTCTTCGTTCTCATCTGACTACATATGTTGGGCACACTTTTGGCGTATTTCCCGACTATGCACCGGTACCGAAGGGATCAATGATGCTAATTCCTCGGAGCATCTTCTATTGAAATACCGGTAGAACTAGGATAGCATTTCCACCCGACGCCTGTGCTCTGAAGATTGCAGGCCGGTTGTTAAATTAGAAGAATCTATCAGACAGGAGGCCCTGAGGAAAATAATTCCCCTCAGGGCCTATGTCATCTTTGGGGATGCTATGAAAAGAAAATTGTTAAGCCCGTGGACCAAAAAAAAGTAAAAAATTTGTAAAATATTTTTTTCGCGCTATCTGTTAGGATTACATGAGAACAGTAGCTCCTAAAAACTGAAAATTAGAATCTTAAAGCTTCAAAACGCTTTCTTTAAAGTCTCAATACGACCATTTTTCACCGAAATACAGCCTGTTAAAAGTCACCGAAAAATTGATTTTTTTTTGTTCCCTAATTTTTTTGAGTAGTCTATTTTCTGCCTACATTGATAGGTAAAGCCTAGCCAACATTTTTGTTATTTACTATCGAAACCAGATAAATTTTCGTAGACCCCCTCTTACAACTTGTGGATCCCCATTTTTTTATCACGCCAACGTAGACCCCCGTCGAGTCCCTCATGGACCCCTGGGGGTCCACCTGGACCACTTTGGGAATCACTGCTCTACCCCCTTGATGAGCTAACCTTGTTAAACACATTTTCTACGAACCTTGGGTTGAAGTAGCATATTTTTTCGAATCTGGGGACTTTTATATGAAAACTGGAGCTTTGGCGAAAAAGTTGGCGAGATCTATTTTTCGGCGTACCATCCCTGCGGCCAGCACCATATGTTAAAAAATGTGCAAAAAACCTGGCGCCAACTCCGAAGGGCGACGCACAGTGGGGCAAGATTGCTTGAAAAAGCCCTTTATTCAGATGGATGCATTATGGTGAAAATTTTAATGTGGCATAGAAGGTTATAAAAAAATAAAATATTTAATTACATTACATATATGTAAACTTTTATTATTGTATATAAACAATTTAGTTAAATAACTACCAAAAATATTTTTAATTTTCTTTATCTGACATGTTTGAATTGTCTTCTCCATCATCTTCTCTGCCATCATCAAGATCATCCTGAGTACTTGGATAAATTCCACTTATCGGCTGTAATATAATGTAATTAATGTAACGGTCTCATAGAAAACATTGTGTCACCCGTATCGTGGTGAGAAGTATGATCTAAACCATGGGTTCCCAACCCTGTGCCCGCGGGCGCCATTCATCATTATCATCATCCTGAGTACTTGGATAAATTCCACTTATCGGCTGTAATATAATGTAATTAATGTAATGGTCTCATAGAAATCATTGTGTCACCCGTATCGTGGTGAGAAGTATGATCTAAACCAGGGGTCTCCAAACTACGACCCGCGGCCCAAATCCGCGGCGCCACTGTCATCAATCCGACCCGCGACAGCTTATGTTTTATTGCTGTTGTTGTTGTTGTGATAAGTTGGATAAAAAACGTAGAATATGCAGAAAATTTAACTTAAGAACTAACAAATAATTGAAATGAATCCAACTAACATTATAAACATTTTAACAAATAAAATACTAATGAGATTTATGTACTTAACCCTTAATTACTCGCATGGGGTCAAAGCATTTTCGGATTAAAAAATGAAGCACTTGGCGCGGCCCGATTCCCCCTGTGCCCTCGCTAGCTTCATAACGCGCGTCTAAGCAAAACCTCCTAGACGGTCTAAGTCTGTATTTTAGTAGCGACCGGGGGGTATAACTCCGATCCAAATTTTCAACCAAGACCGAAGATAGATAATATCTATGACTGTGTGACGTCATCTTTGCGCAATCTCTCTCCACCAATGGGAAATTGGATGCCAATAGGAAAACTTTGAATTTAAGCTTTTGACAGCTGGGTGAAATAATGTATCCGGATTGCCACGGATTGCTCTCAACGGTTTATTTCAATGCGACTCGAATTCAAAATTTGCTTCCTAAACAAGTGAAATAGAATTGAATACGTTTATTATCCAATTTTGAGAACTCGTCCATATGTTTGTGGCTACTAGTATCGCAAAACGTCTCATTTCGCGATATGATTATGCTCGTGAAAACCATTATAACCTGCAAACAAAAAGGTACAAACATTTATATGAAACATTTCTGCATTTATCTTGTTTTGTTTTTATCTGTCGGTCTGTCTTGATGTATCTCATGAGATGTTTTCTTTAATATTTTCAGCTCGAAACACTAAATCCTATCCTTACAGCTGACAGGCCGGTGGAGATTACTGGTGTCATTCCCCTAGAGAAGAGAGCACGTTCCACGAACGACGGCCTGCGCCTACTGATCTCTGGGTTTGTTTGCATTTTACCTTATTATAATAATACATATAAAAGCATTAATTTAGCACCTTAATAATGACATATGATTGTTGTAGGTATGTAGGACAGTAACGTTGTGGTGTCATGTCAGGAGATGGGGCTGACGTGTGCCACCACTCTCTTTCACCGCTGTTCTTGAGCGAACATAAGAAGGAGGAAGAGTACTCCATGGCCTGGACCAGGATGCAGCAGGACCAATATATTCTCAGTACGCTTAGCTTTTCTAAATTTGTTCTATTTTTATTGTTAAAGAGAGTACGAACACATTGTGCAATATAGTTGTGAACTTGGAGCAGGTGGATGAGTTTGTATATCGTGGGAAGTATGTGTATGAGAGACGGGAAGGCTGATAGAGATATTGAAAGAAGGGTAAATGTAGGTAATTCTATTAATGGAGGACTGAATGCGGGAGGAATGCAGATCCGGGCACAGTTTGGAAATTTAATAAAAAGGCACTTTCTAGATGAGAAAAGTGTGGAAAAGCTGAATAAAACAAAAATTAAGGCGCGCTCGGCAAAATTGAGGGAGATACAACCGTTCAAAGTATTTAAAATTTCACTTTACAAACTGATATTGACAGTTCGCCCGCGTCCGCCCGCCATTTTTTTTATAACCTAATACGCTAAACATGGTTTGTGATACAAAAAAAGTGCCCCTTTATAGCGCCTGCTCACGTCAAGGCAAGAAAAACATCCCAGTTTTCAAGTGGTTTAGCGGCTACGCTAGGTTTGTGTAACATGGTTTGTGATTCTGGCGTACTATCAATTCTGTATTAGGTCTGGGATCCAACATACCTAAGCGGTGAAAACATGGCGAACGAACAACGAACTGTCAATATCAGTTCGCCAAGTGATTTTTTAAATACTTTGTACGGTTGTATCTCCCTCAATTTTGCCGAGCGCGCCTTAATTTATTTTTTATTCATCATCTCCATACTTTTCTCATCTAGAAAGTGCCTTTTTATTAAATTTCCAAACTGTGCCCGGATCTGCATTTCACCCCTGAATGCTGTTGGCGCTAACAAAAAACTGTGTAAAGAAGTGAAACTAGCAGTCCACAACGGAATGCTGGTACCTACCCTTATGTATGGCAGTGAGGCATGGAACTGGCAGAGGAAAGTGGACTGAATGCTGTAGAAATGACACCCCTGAGGATGTGTGGTAAAACTACGTATGATACTGTATATTTTCTGCCTGTACAGAGTACAAAAAATGTAATATGTACATTTTATATGCAGCAAAGCGTTCATCGGTCAAATCGTTGTACGTATAGGTAGTTTCATATCAATGATCGATGAACCGGTGGATGCAAGTTTTATCCATAAGTTGTTATAATGGATTGTCTACTTTGTAGTTGGAATTAGATTGCAGAAATATAAGTTTGTGCAGAGTACCTTTGAGGTATTTTTTTACAAAAAATGGCGCTATACAAATCATCCAAATATTATTATTTATGATCAAGCAATGCAATGCAAGGCTGATCATAATGAGTAAGATTGAAAGGGACCCTCAGATGGTTTGGGCATGTAGAGCGAATGAACGAAGCGTGGGGTGTAAGTAGAATATATGACGCAGATGTGAGTGGTAGATGAAGTCAGGGACGCCAGAGGAAAACCTGACACGATCAAGGTAATCCGATACTTGCATCGGGCCACGTCAAGAGTCAGAAATAGTATGTATGAGTCGATGTGTGAGTGTGAATGAGGCAAAGAGTGTGTGCCAAGACCCAGTTGTTTGACGGTCCGTCCTATCGGCCTACCCCTGCGGGGAAACGGCGTGATTTTTAGTTAGTTTTTCTTGTATTTCCTGTTTTTAATAAAATACTAAAACGTTTAATTGAGTTTTTCATTTTTCTGTTGAAACCAGAGAAATGTCAAAGTCGATACTATCGTAGGAAAGCTAAATCTTATTTGAAATTGTTCTTCCCCTTTTGAAGGGATTGAAATTTCAAGTAATTTTAGGTTATTTTTACGACAGTTGGTTTCTTCATAGGGCAACGGGTTTCAATCTGACAAAGCTCTGTCCGGAGAAAATGAGCAGTAAAGAAAAGTA
Organism: Limnephilus marmoratus; assembly: GCA_917880885.1. Lineage (NCBI taxonomy): Eukaryota > Metazoa > Arthropoda > Insecta > Trichoptera > Limnephilidae > Limnephilus > Limnephilus marmoratus. Next base: position 15,355,676 of record OU862922.1, read on the forward strand.
AGCTCATTTTCTCAAGGCAGCGATTGTCAGATCCAGCTCTGTTCCCTGGGGAATATTTTGACATTTAATTTTATTTTTAAAATAATATTTTAGGCTAATAAATTGGGTAGGTACTGAAAGATAATTATATTGTCTATGGTCGAGCCTTTTATTTTGTTTCCTCTATCCCCTTGTCTATGGTATGTGTGACGACATCGTTGCGCATATCAAATAAAAAGTCGTCAAATATAGGTATGTATATGGTCAAATAGCGTTGACACTTGGTCCATAGTAAAACCACGAAGTTATCAATCTAATGACTGGTTTATTTATGGTAGCGACCAAGTCACGGGAGTGGAAGGACGCGTCGCTGCTCTCTTGAGAGGTTACCCCGTGCGAGTAATTACGTTTCTTTACAAAGTACCAACAAAATGCAAGAAATGTACAAGATTTGTGTGCAATGATCACTCTGAAATATACTGCCAACAGTGTAACAAGAGTATTCGGAGAGTTCTTAAAAAATACGAGTATTAACTATGATCTCAGTATACCTAAGTACAAATTGTTAATTATTGATAATTATTTTAGTTTAACTTGTTTCTGTATAATTAGTTAGTAATTCGTGTTATTACTTATAGATATTACGTAGAATAAACAAAGCTCTTTAATAATAAAATAGTTTCATTTACTTATATATTTCAATATATATTAAAAACTACTCATACTATTTGGGGTCACCTATGACCCCATGCGAGCAGTTTCGTAATGTTCTTTGTGCGAGTAATTAAGGGTTAATTGTGATTTTCCACTGACAATAATTTGTAGTTGTGAACCAATTTTACTTGTACCAATTAAAGAGATTTAAGCTCATCGGTTAACTTAGATTTGTAAACGTTCTTTGTTGTACTTTTGTACTTCATTTTGGAGTTTTTTTTTTAAGTATAAATAGGTAGTACTTACCAAAAACAGCCTACCGCAAATTTAAGCAAATTATCAAATTATGTCAGCGGAAGACTCTTATAAAATTACAACAAAGATGAGTTTTGATATTTGTTCTAAATTACATCACTGCACTGTAAATTACAGAGTTTTTTTTATTCACGACCGATTAGCCTGGACTGAGAGTATTTTCAGGTAGAAAGGTTGGGTCAATCGCGCCTACCTGCTACATAAGTAAAGCTACAACTCAAAGGGTACTATCCAACATATAAAGCGACTTTGTAGGATTGAATTTTTTGTTTTGTTTATTGTACCGAAATGAGGTGTTTGGCCCCACTGCGCCGTGAGAAAATAAAGATCGTAAAATTATCTTAAAATATTTGATAAATCATTTAAAAATTACCCATAATACGGGGTAATTATTACGCGCTCGCAACACCTGCGTCATATTTCTCACCAAGAGCGCGCATTTTGAAATTTTGATCCCGTACGTGCAACTTAAGCTGTGTACAGACACAGCTATAAACCACGTGCAGATATCTGTTGAACCGCGAGCGCTTATGCAGGGCCGGATCTACGAAATCTAACGCCCTGTGCAGTAGGTACCGATGGCGCCCCCCCCCCCTACATTTATATTTTGATTAAAAATTCGATCACCCCAATTTTTTTATTTTTTTTATTTAATTATTATTTTTTTTACACTAATTTATCAAATAAAATAAAGACATATAAGGGAACGTACCCATACTACGTGACCAACTTTTTGCAATTTTTAACCCCCCCCCCCCCCCCCCCCCCCGGTGACCAAAATCCTAAGCAACCCGCCGCTCATTTGTATGGAGCGTGACATTTTGAAGACCCCCCCCCCCCCTAAACGTGTCACGTAGTATGGGTACGTTCCCTAAAGGGTGTAACTTTTCCAAGTGACCTGGCGGTAGCTCTCACACTCGTTTTTTTTAAAGAGAGGATCGCTAGGAGCCCTATACTCTCTGAATCTACATAAATTATTAATTATTTTATTATTAATTATTTTAGGAAAAACTCTTTGCAAGTTATGCTTTAAAATAATTCAACGAATTGTTTGTTTGTGCCCGTACCATGATTTAAAATATAGGTTACGAGACAATGTGGGTGGTTTCGCTGAACTAGGTCCATTAGACATTCTTGAGATTTACTGCGTTTATGTACCTATATACCCAACGCGAATATTAGAAAAAGCAAATACAAATACGTTCTCATGGCAACGTACAACACAAGAATAGCATATACAGCTTCTGACTAGCAACAGGCAGTCCCAACAAGAGACAGTGAGCAGTGATAATAAGAATATAACCTCAAATTTGTACCTTGCATTTCCCCTGTGTTGAGCGAACAAACACTAAACACTGAAGTATGGTATCAACGGCTTACGAACAAAAATACCGCGCTGTGATTGGTTATTGAATTTGGATCGCACCTATTCGTCGTAAAAGACGGTAAAAGATATATGGAAAAATAGATCTTACGTTTAAATTAAATATATGGAATTTGTAAAAAAATTCTGTAACTGACTATAAATTCGTAAGCCGTTGATACCAACCTGATGCGTGCGCGTTCTGTTTCTTTGGAAAGTGTTGCGAGAGCGTAATAATTATATCGTACTATGGGTAATTTTTAAACGATTCAGGGAATATTATAACTAAATTTTAATACAATATTTATTTTCTCACGGCGCCCCTTCGGAGTTGGCGCCAGGTTTTTGCACGTTTTTGAACGTATGGCAGATCCGGCGCTGCGCTTATGTTTTGTACCGTTCACAGTTCATACGACGCTATCAAATATTTCTTCCTATAGTAGGAGAGGGGGTCAGATGAATTAGCGAGCGGCCATGGAATACGGAATGCACATTTTTTGTACTGAATCTGTCAACTTGACATTCTGTTATCCATCGGTCTGCGTATTTCCTTTTCCTATGTCAATAGGAGGCAACCATGCCTCGAAATCAACACGGGTTTGTAACGCATTTCACCTCCAATTGTGGCAACTAGATATCTTCATCAAAGGGGGCGTTCAAGTATTACGTAACGCAATTTTTGAAGATTTTTGACCCCCCCCCCCCCTAAACGTTACGTAACGCCCAAGTGACAATTTTTACCTGAAAGTCACTTAAATATCTTTTTAAACGACTTCAAAGAGGAGGAGGTTCTCAATTCGACTGAATTTTTTTTTTATTTTTTATTTGTTACCTTAGAACTTTCGACTGGGTGAACCGATATTGATGATTCTTTTTTTATTTGGCAATGGCATCCATGAGAAAAACCATTTAAATCTTAAATTTGCATTATGTATGTGCGCGACAAATGTACGAATAACTCAATATCACACCAACCGATTTCGATGATTCTTTTTTTTTTTGGAAAGGAGGTACTTCAAGGGTAGTTTGATGAGAGTTTGGTTAGGTTCTGATTATGGGATCCATGACAAAGTAACGGAACTCTTCAATTCTTAGGAGCAAATTAACAATACTCGGCCGAATCTCTTAATTTGACCCTAACGTCGTTATGGTCAAATTATGTCTGTCTCATATGAGCAGCACGTTTAATAGGTGTACCCATATTCAGACAAATTAGTTAGTGTACTTCAGAATTACTAAAAAACAAAAAATAAACAAAAATTTTAACAAAACAAAAAAACTACTTCAAAAAATGCACTAAAAAGTAAAAAAAAATAATTTCGTATTCTTCTACAATTTTATAAACAACTTACTTTTTGTACTCATCAACATGTAGGTACGATTGTTATTTTTGGAGTTGGTGTCAGCGAAGGTACCCGGCCCGGCGCGCGTGTTCACTTGACAGCTCCCCTCACGCCGCGGGCGGCGCGGCCCCGCTCTCGATTCTCGCCTCTTTAAATCGCTCGTGCGACACAAGCACATCTCACCTATAACTATGTATGTAGTTACAAATTTACCTTTGCTGACACCGACTCCAAAAATAACAATCGTACCTACATATTGATGAGTAGAAAAAGTAAGTTGTTTATGAAATTGTACAAGAATACGAAATTATTTTTTTTACTTTTTAGTGCATTTTTTGAAGTCGTTTTTTTGTTTTGTTAAATTTTTTATTTATTTCGTGTTTTAATCGCGTTTGCGGTAGTAAATAAAATAAGAGATTTCGAGAACGAAAAGGATTGCCAACTTGGACGATTTTAATCCCTTATTTTTTTATCTAAATATTCTAAATAAAGAAAAACATATTACGTAACGCGTTGTTCGAACCCCCCCCCCCCTCTCGTAACGCACAGTAACGTTTCACAAGACGCCCCCCCCCCCCAAGTGCGTTACGTAATACTTGAACGGCCCCAAAGAAATAAATCAAATCAATAAGTCAATTCAATTCACGATGGAGATAGGAGGAGATAAAATCAACTTTTTAGATATAGGAATTAAAATCGTTAATAACAAATTAGAATTTTCAATATACAGGAAACCGACATATAGCGATAATATCATTCACAGCTCCTCAAGACACCACATTTCGCACAAATTGTCGGTATTCCATTCTCTAATCCGTTGACTATTACATGTACCACTAAATGATATAAATTACAGTAAGGAATTAATGGTTATCAAAACTATTGCAAAAAGTAATGGTTATGATAGCAGAATAATTGATAATTTAATAAAAAAGAAGAATAAAAAAACTCACCTTAGCTTCGATTACATATGGCCATATGCCCGACAAGGAGATAAAACAAAGCAATAAATTTTCAACATTAATAGACAGTGACAAAAAATGTAAGACAGCCTTTTACAAGACTTTAACGCACCATGACAGTGACAAAAAAAAAATTTAAATTCATTTTCTGAAAGATGCATTTGTAAATAATGCTCTCGCCATTTTTTTAAAGGAAATTCGTCAAATTGACTTAAAGCATTGTTAAGGATTTGATCAAGGAAACGTGGAGGGGTTTGGAGGCCCCCAGGACCAGAAGCCCGAAGCAGGCCGCGCCTTCCCCTCCCCCCTATTAGTCCCCAATTGGTAAAGGGGCCCCGAGACGTGCATTGCCTAGGGACCCCGACATGATGAATCCGGCCCTGTATGGAGAGCGTTATTTGATGCGATGTGCGATGATATTTTATAGCCGTGTGTGTACACAGCTTAACCTTGTAGAAAATAGTGAAAACATTATGCTACCACCACACCGAAGCCAACCTTCCAACTCCGAACTAATGTCATCTACAATTGGTAAAGGGGCCCTGACATGGTGAATCCGGCCCTGTATGGAGAGCGTTATTTGATGCGATGTGCGATGATATTTTATAGCCGTGTGTGTACACAGCTTAACCTTGTAGAAAATAGTGGAAACATTATGCTACCACCACACCGAAGCCAACCTTCCAACTCCGAACTAATGTCATCTTTTTTTTATTACCATCTTTTTTAGTTCAGAGTTGGCTGCGGCCAACCCTCCAACCCCGAACTCCAAAATGGTGGACGTTGAACAGCTGATTCGGCGCTGTATCTTATCTAATTAACTAACTAACCATCACTCCGTTTCCCGCAGGGATAGGCAGAGAGGACGGACCGCCAAACACCTCGGTCTTGGCACACACTCCTTGCCTCTGTATCTTATCAGTTGCCTACAATTGTGCAGGCGATGCTTTGGTTTCCATAATATTGATTTCGATTCGTAAGCTAAAAAAATAATAATTTCAAATAATGTTTATACCACTCTCCCGTAATCAGTGGCAGATTTGCAGTCTTGGACGCCCTAGGCCCCAGGCCATGAAGTAAGAACAAGCCGCCCCTTTCTCAGTACCTATCATATAGAATACATAATGAATTTACGTTATTACCAACTTTTATCGAAATCGATTTACAAATTTAGTTAACTATAATAACTGCTAGTTTGTAATACTTTCTAAGGTTTCAAGGATAATTGCACATTTAAACAAAACAATAAAATGGTTTTAGGTTTTATTTATAACTAGTTTAACAACAGGTTTATTCTCATACAATATACAATAAGTGTTTCACAATGTGTTACAAAACTCGTCTGTACCTAAATGCAGCAAAATCATTAATTAACTCTTCGCAATCCTATTTCCTTAAAAATCTGCTTCTATGCAAAGCAAGATCGTTTAACCTTTGCTCCGTCATTGTTGGGCGTAAATAAATTTTAACTTGTTGCAACTAAGAAAACGATCGTTCTGCAGAACAGTTACTGGCGGGAGTGTATACACACAAACGAAAAGCAATATCCACGTTTGGATAAATGGTGTGATCAACCTTCAGTTCATTACCATTTCACTGTTTCACATTTTTCACACTGTAGTGAGTACGAAAATGGAGACATTCTTCTGAAAAATTGTCTTCTAAGTCAGTAGAATAAACCATTTGCAATGCTTTGTCCTTTCTTCCACTTCAGATGCGCTTAGTTTCGTCAAGTTAGTAAATTCTTTTTTATTTTTATTTCTTGTTATCATCAGTGACTTTGCGTTCATGATTGGCCGGCCTAGGCCCGGGCCTACTTAGGCCTTAGGGCAAATCCGCCACTGCCCGTAATAATATTGCGCAGACTGATGTGTTGGGCCAACTTGCACGAACCAACCATCGCCGATCGCCTCGGAGGCGATCCCGGGCCAACTCGAACTCCTCAGTTGGAGTTCGAGTTCAATTCAATTTAACCTCCTTTCTTTGGAAGGCGGGAATGGGTAGGTAGCCTTTATTGGATAACCAACACCTCTGCCATAGGTCACCCCAAGTGGTTCGCTACGTTTGGTGATTTAGCAGGGGTGCCCGGGTTCATGGGGTGGGGTTTGTCTAGGTCTTGGAGGCGGACGACCACGACACACTAAACCCCAGATTCCTACCCACCCCTTAAACCCTCTTCCTTGCCAGAACTATCCTCTCCTTCATTTCTTTAAAAAAAACTTCCACGCAGCATCCCCAAAGATGACTTAGGCCCTGAGGGAAATTATTTTCCTCAGGGCCTGTGTGGGGCTCATGTAAAAAAAAACCATCCAACTCGAACTTCCAACGCACGAACTACACCTCCACACAATCGTCCAAACGTTTGAAGATGGAGGTTGGACTCGGTGTGGCCGTACCATTGGTTTGTCACGAAGAATTTTCACCAATGGCATAATTTCTACTCTCATATTTCATAATCATATTTCTCTGTTTACGATCAATTTATTTATGCCATTAATTGACTATTCGACACCCAATGTTATCGCAAACCGCCACCGTGTGGCGCTTGCGTACAAGATTTATTTTTGATCGAATTTTCAATTTAAAGGACAAAGTGCAATGTATGAATGACATGAAGCCAAATATAAGGGAATCGCGTGGCAGCCATCTTGTATGGCAAACTATTAAGTGGACGCCCTGAGGAAAATTATTTCCCTCGGGGCCTATGTCATCTTTGGGGATGCTGTGTAGAGGGTTTTTTTTTAAGGAAAGGAAGGAGAGGAGAGTTCTGGGAAGGAAAAGGGTTTAAGGGGTGGGTAGGAATCTGGGGTTCAGTGTTTCAGTGTCCTGGTCATCCGCCTCCAAGACCTAGACAAACCTCACCCCGTGAACCCGGGCACCCCTGCTAAATCACCAAACGTAGCGAACCACTTGGGATGACCTATGCCAGAGGTGTTGGTTATAAAATAAAGGTTCCCGGAGGCGTATTTACAATCCCTACCGCGTTTCAGTCGCTTTAAATTTTCAATATCAAAATTAAAATATTTAGAAATAAAATTATTAATTTCTAATATACACATCAGAACGAGTATTTTATCTAGATTTTAGAACAATTTTTGTTTTTGCAATGTGATGAAAAATAACCAATATAGAGGTATATTTAAAATGTAAATCGTCGTTACCGCGACTGATTCGGTATAGGTTTTGTAAATACGCTTCCCGGAGTGGCGGTACCCATTCCCGCCTCCCAAATTGAGTTTTTAAACGGTTAACGCAATTATAACGGCTTAGCTATTTTTTTGGAATTTGAAGGGACAGGAAATGGGAAAAGCACACTCGTTTTTTATCGTGTAGAACATGTGTGAACAGCTCCATATATCCTCTACAGTCTACAGCAGAGGTTCCCGAACTTATTTTTCTCGTAGACCCCTTTCAAAAATTTACTGATTTCGGTAGACCCCCTGCTGCTACATTTCTACCACATTCCCAAAACTCGTCAAAAAATGTGAAGATTAGATCTAACGATGGAAAATTGCATCGCGGCTAGTTCCAATCCTGGAGTGGTATAAATAAAAATTAAAAAAGTGTATTTTCTTGTGTTCTATTTATTAAAATAATATGATTACTATATCTACACGTATTTCCCCCCTAAGACTTAGGGAGGAAATACTTGTAGATAACTGAAAAAAATGTTTTTATTTTTTTATTACATAAATTGTTAGTATAACTATTGAATATGTTCCTAAAGTTTTGAATAAAAATTTCAACCGCGTGGTAAACTTGAAACACATTTTTCTCGAAACGACTTTTTTGAATTTGTGTGCACTCTAGCTCAGAAACTTTTTAACCAAACATTTTAAAAATTTGCAAATACCTTATTTATATAATTATGCTCTATCTACGTGAACCGAAATTCGTAGTAATATCATTGTCAAAAGTATTTTTTAATTGCAAAAAAATGTCAAAAATTGGCAAAAAATCAATGGTTTACAAACCTGTAAAAAAAATTATTTCCATTTTTTGGGAAAAGTGGGGTTTACATAGAAGAGACACGTCATTTTCTTAAATTAAATTTAAAACCCTATTGATTTGAGATAAAAACCTTGGCCCCCAAAATGCACCCAAAAGCTACGTCTGATGGTGACGTTCGATGCATGGCTGCTGATAATTTTCATATTTTCCGAGGAAATGCTTCGAAAAACTCACAATATTTTCGTAAGTAGATGTATAAAATGACCTCACAGAGTCAATCAATTATACACATTTCTTCCATGCCAAAAAATTCATGAAAATCATTAAAAAAAACTTAGTTCTGTGTTCTGTATTTTCCACCTTAATAGAATTAAATATCAAATATGCAAGTTTTTACAAGTAACAGTCGCTGACCTACTACCTACATACACTACTCAAAAAAATTAAGGGAGGTTTTAGAAAAAGAAAATTATTGCTAAATATTAAGGCTATCTGATCCATAAACTGGCCTAACTGAAAAAAAAAACTTCAAGCCCGTGGACCTAAAAATTTTTGGTCCCTTAATTTTTTTTTTGTAGTGTATTATCTGCCTACAAAGCCAAGCCAACAGTTTTGTTCTTTACTATCGAAACCAGTTTAATTTTCGTGGACCCCCACATACAACTTGTGGACCCCCATTTTTTTATCACGTCAACGTAGACCCCCGTCAAGTCTCCCGTGGACCCCTGGGGGTCCACCTGGACCACTTTGGGAATCACTGGTCTACAGCATATGTTCTCAAATTCTCAACCTTTTTTTGCCCACCGCCCACTTTGAGAATATTTTTGAAATAAAAATTCTTTACGCACGCTTGACTTGGGGAGTAAGCTGGTGAATGCGTAACGAGAGCGTTACGAAAAGCGAGGTGAACGGTAGTCAAGAGGGAGATATAAGTTAGTGACGATAGAAAGAGAGAGAGTTACGTTTCGTATATTACTGCAGGGGCAAGAGAGAGAGGTGCGAGCACACATTTTCTTTCTCTCTTTCTCTCATAGCCAGTTACGTTTCGTATATCTAAGACACAGTGCAGTCCTATTGTCTGTATCACACTGTAGGAGCAAGAGAGAGCAATGCGCGCGCATATTTTCTTTCACAGTGGCGTAGCCGAAGGGGGGTGCCACTCGACCAAGATATTGCATATACGTAACCAAGATATTGCATACACATGAACATGGTCTGTTAGTTAGTTATATTTTCGTAACTCTATGGCTTCCGTATTTTGGGTCTTTTCTCTAGCCACCCCCCCCCCCCCCCAGGATGGGCCAATTTTATGAAGTCGAAATTACCGTTTTGAATTTCTCAAGTCAACTTTCATAGGGGGGGTGACACTACGCCCGGGGGGGTGACTTCCACCCCGGGTGCCACCCATGCTAGCTACGCCACTGACTCTTCCTATCATATAGATGGAGCTGTCTATTAATTAATTAATCTGTCTAACTAATTTACTTCGGTCGTGTGGTCACGCAATTTTTGAAGATTTTTGACCCCTCCTCCCCCCCATGTAACGCGCCGTAACCTTTTTTCGTACCCCCCCCCCCCTATACGTTACGTAACGCTCAAGTGACAATATTTACCTGAGAGTCACAATTAAGTTGCGCAAAGTACTGGAAGTCGCTTAATTACCCTTTTTTCTTGTTTTAAGCGCGTTTGCGGTAATAAATAAAAAAAGATATTTCGATAACGAAAAGGGTTGCTAACTTGGAATATTTTAATTCCCTAGTTTTTTTTAATCTAAATAAAGAAAAACATGTTACGTAACGCGTTGTTCGAACCCCCCCTCGTAACGCACAGTAACGTTTCACAAGACCCCCCCCCCCCCCAGTGCGTTACGCAATACTTGAACGGCCCCTAAAGCACACTAGTTTTTTTTTCTAGCGCCCTCCAATTGTTTTTAGTTACCATCTGTCGCGAATCTGTAACAGCTATTGTCACGACTTCTTACCATAACAGGGGGGGGGGGGGGTACCGGTTTGCCACCTCCTTTCTTCTCTAGTATTCATGACATAGTGCAAATTCTTAATAATAATAAAACACGTAAGATTATTAGTACGTGATATTAAGCTTCTTTTTTTCTTTTTTAGACCATATTTTTTACCTGTCCACTATGACATCCCAACGCCCCCTGGTTTTCCTCAACGCCCCCTAGTTTCTTCTGGGTTTTTACTGCCCCCATCAAAGTCTCAAAAGCCCACAAGGGGGCGTTATCGCCCACGTTGAGAACCTATGCTCTACAGCCACTAGCCGATTTTTAAACGGAAGTGGGAATGGGTCCTCAGTTTATTTAGTTTACTCAGTTTATTAGAGTGATTTCGACCTACAACTATTAACCACCAAGGTAGGTGTTCAAAGGTGAACTTTTTTTTTCAGGGGGTTAAAATTTTTTAAACTGAATAAATAAAGAAAATTATGGGGGAGGACACAGGGCGCCAGATTGCGTAATCTGGCACTGACTGAGGCCAAGGAGAGAAGTTCTGGGAAGGGGTGGGTAAGAAATCAAAGGGTCTCCCTCATTCGATCTCTGCCGATCCGGAATGTTGGTGGGCAGATGCATCAGCCGCCTAAACCCAGACATTAGACATATCTCATAACCTCACCCCATGGATCCGGACACCACTGTTAAGTCATCAAACGTAATGAACCACTTGGGGTGACCTTTGGCAGGGGTATTGCGTCGCCTCAGTTCTTAATTGTCCAAACGACCATTTTAGTTTTTGTTCAATCTCCGCTTTAAAACTAAAAATAAAGTATAAAAAAGGATAGTTAGTCACTTAATTAAGAATTATTTAAATTAATCAGACCTTTGCCTTTACGGAAATAGCTTTATCTTAAACACCTACCATAATCTTCTTAAATTCTTACCATTGTGATTTCTAATTTTAGAATTCATTAAGAGATGGAGCCACTTCGGTCGGCATCTCGCAAACGGACTTGCCCCTGACTAGCATAAATACCACGTTTTAATGAACTTTCTATTTCGTTCCGCGGCTACGACGCCACTGCTTGTCACGATTATTTTGTACCGGTGAAATTAACAATTGTAATTTTTTTATTTTTTTTATTTTATTTTATTTTATTTTTTTCTTAAATTCTTACCATTGTGATTTCTAATTTTAGATTTCATTAAGAGATGGAGCCACTTCCGTCGGCATCTCGCAAATGGACTTGCCCCTGGCTAGCATAAATACCACGTTTTAATGAACTTTCTATTCCGTTCCGCGGCGATGACGCCACTGCTTGTCACGAGTATTTTGTACTGGTGAAAGTTAGTGGTGCTGGTGACACGGTATCGCTTCGAAGTAAATAAGCACACACTTCACGACTAAAAATTACACATCTACCGGATCTGCCGGATCTGCCCTGATGATGGACACTGCAACGATGTCCGAAACGTTGGCTAAAGAAGGAGGTAGCGCAACACGGCACAACACCCCAAAAACAAATAACGAAAAAACCTACCATAATCTTTCATTGAAATAATGAAAGAAAACCTTCACCTCCTGTCAAATTTTCAAATGGTCGTTTGGACAATTAACCCTTAACCGGAATCGAGGGTCCATTTGGACCCGACAAAAACAAAAAAACCGTTTATTTTTTAAACGCGCGCAGTTACACTTTTGCGCGCCAATCTAATCTCATTACGTCTCGAGTCGCGGCAGCCCCAGACGCGTGGTGCTTACAATTTACTGGAAGTGGAGGTAATGAACTATCGAGGGTCCGATTGAACCCACGATTCCAAGTACGTAACTTTTATTATTGATGAAAACAGTGGAAAACCGGAAATAATTCTATTTTACAATAGTACAAAAGGAGGTGTTGATGCACTAGATCAAAAATGCTCTAATTATTCAGTTTCCAGAAGAACTTCATTCTTCTATTTCCATAGACTTGAAGAACCGAATTGATAATTTCCTAAAGCCAGCGTTAGATGCCCCACAAAATAACATGGGTCAAGAAAACTTGCACTAAAAGTGGTGCACGAAAAAGAGGAAGATGTTATTTATGTGGTCCTAAGACTGACAATAAACAATCACAGAAGTGTAAAAAATGCTGCAACTATATATGTAAGATTCACGTACAAAAAAGGATATTGTGTAGCAAGTGCCTTACATAAAATGATAAAAAGACTGAGATTTTTATAAATTTTTTCATATCTCACCATTTTTTTTTGTTTTTGAATGATCTCATAAAGAATGTTTGTTTTTGTTAATGGGAAGAGACGTAAAACCCTATGCTTTGATTATTTTCTAAGTTTTTTTTTGTTATTATAATTTTACATGTCAAAAAAGACTGATAAAAACTTGTGCTAAACTTGGTTCCTAAGAAGATAAGCCAAAAAGATGTATAATTTAAAAATGTTGATTATAAAAACTACCTTACATACTACAAACAACTAGTTTCAATACATCTATAACCCATTTAATGGTTAATAACGTCTATATTATAAACAAAAACTTTATTTTAATTAGCGGGTCTATTTGGACCCGCGATTCCAGTAACGTTGACCGAAATAGCGATTCCGGTTAAGGGTTAAGAACTAAGGCAACGATTGGTTATCCAATGAACGGTTCCCGGAAAAAGAAAATATTGAATTTATTGACTCCCTGACAGACAAAATAACAGTAGAATATTGATGGGATCGAGACTAGGGATGTGAAATAATCGATTATTAAATAATCGATTTTACGGAAAATTAAAAGATTTTTTAGAAAATTAAAATCGCTAAAAAAATCGATTTTTGTTGGGGAAAAATCGATTGTGAATCGATTTTTTTCATAATCGATTACTTTCACATCCCTAGTCGAGATCTTTGGCAGAATCCCCGGTTGAAAACATTCAGAAAAATCTTCTTTGGTGGAATATCTGACGAAAATTTTTCGGAAATTCTCATGGTGTTAAATTTCTTTCTGAAATGGGTGGGAATTAAAAATAAGTTGAGTACTTTTATCTGTATAGCACTAGCGGTCCGTGAGATTTCAGTGAACTAGAGCTAGAAGATTGAAAATATGACGTTTTTGATGTTTTTGTTGCTGAAAATAATTTTTATTTTTTTCAAAATTTCAACTTTTTGTATGAAATCTTCAGGATTCTTTCAGTATGTGGATGCGCCGCATCCACATACTGAAAGATCTTCGTACAAAAAGTTAAAATTTTGAAAAAATAAAATTCGTTTTCAGCTACGACAACATCAGTACTTAATGTCGTATTTTTCAATCTTAGCACTCTAACTCACTGAAAATTCACGGACCGTCACTGCTGTATAGGTATAATTACTTACATAGCATTATACCTATTATACCTAATTAATTATTGTCACAAGGAGTTTGTTGAATTTTAGTATGTAGGTACTTATATATCGCTTACATTACTTAATTTCTGTTAGAATAAACATATTTTTACAATAATTCGCGTAGGTACCTATAAGGAATTGAATTGTCGACTGATACCGATGTTCAATGCCCTGCAATCTGCTGTGCCTTATATATTACATGGTGAATATTATTTTATGCAGTGCAAATAAAAAAGTATGTTTGGTGTACATTATTATTATTTTTATCTGAAGGCATTAGCCGGTTATAATGAACAGCAAATGGTTTGGAAGTGATGACCTGTCTATTATCGGGTCGAGTAATGCAAATATGTGAATCAGTTGCAATTCAATACGTCTAGTGTAAGCACGGCGCCCAGGCATAGCGATTATTTGTCTCTTATCGATTGTGTGAAGAACACAATAATATTATCATTGCATTTATTATATTTCTCGCATTTAACATCGGCGCGGCGCGCGTTCAGCTCCCGTTGTGGCGACTAAAATTCACATGGAACTGACCTACGCGACATCTAAAACCATGAGAAACCTCCTGAAACACGATGTGAATTGTAATGTTCGGCAGTGTTTTAAAAATAAGATTGGTTTCGGTAAGAGCTTTTCTTTTCCACAGTGTGGTATTATTATTAAAACTAGTTTCCGTTGGAATTTTAATTGAATTTTCGTTGTTTAACAGAAAAAAGAAAAGATGAAGTTGCCACCATGAGAAGCAGGTTTCCTACTAAAGTGCCGGTAAGTTTAGTCCAAATGAAATAAACTGATTTAATATTTTTAATCCAGTGCAATGTTGAAGAAACTTCACGATATCGCCAAAGGTATTTTTATTATTTTAGAAGTTTGAAATCTTTACAATATGTTCGGCAAAAACCTATAAAGTATGTACCTATTAGTGTAGGTTTATAACTTCCTAAGAATATAATTTATTATATTAAAAAAAACTCATTTTACCAACCTAGAGTCTGTCAATTAAGAGTAGAAAATAATAAAAATGGAACTACTAAATTTGTAGGCTGGCTACACCAATTTAACTGTCAAATATTCTTTCAAATCGCAATGATACTGAATGTATAAAACACAGTAAGTAACATTAAAAAAAAATGTATATTTTATTTAATTTTTGTTCTTAAAGAAAAAAAATTGATTCGAAGAAGCACTGTTGTTAATTTGCCTCATAAATTTGATTGAGTGGTGTTTTATAAAGTGATTTGCTTTCATTTAAGATAACATAAATTTGAATTTAAGATTAGGTAAAAAGGAAGAATCACTGATATGGTGAGTTTAGTTACACTACTTTTAGGTTTGAATGAGTTAAATATATTCCGATCTAAAATTAGAGACATGATCTAGAACCCGGGCAACGCTGGGTACTTAAGCTAGTATTATATAAATGTGAGCAATTTCTTCCTGGGCTTTTTATTTTACTATAGTATCGTTATTCCTCATTGTATTAAAAAATTTTGCAAAGGTATAATATACCTATATGCAATTCTAATATTGAGAGTAGGTATCGAAATTGCAATAATTTTTTTTGATTTTTTACAAAAAATGTAGGTTACACAGCTTTGATTTGCCACCATGTGTTGTATTTTTAGTATTGCCATTTGATCAACAGTGGCGCCCTCCTATGTTTTCTACTCTTGTTTGACAGACTGTACGTAAGATTATTTTGTTTATGAATATTTGGTGCAAGTCGGGAACGAAAATAATCCTGTAGGTATTTCTGTTCTATGACTCTGTCTTCGTAGTTAGGTATATTTGGGGGTATTTCGCTATCCTCCTGATAACTTTTCCATACGATAACGAATTTTAATAAATAAACAAATAAGGTAATTAAAAAAAACTCGTCTATATTATTCTATACGTAGGTATATAGCCACTATTGGTAGGTTCAAATACCGAATGGTAAACTTTGACCCTTATAAATAAATAAGTCGTGTTTGATCGAAATTGTACGTAATTGTGTGGATTATATGTATATGAGGAGGGTGGTGAAATACCCCCTTATTATTTCAATGGGCCGGAATGTCAGTTAATTTTTATGCTCGCTATGAGAGAGTTTTACGTCCGTCAAGTTGCTCTCTGGTAGGAGCCCAATACTCTAATAACGAGGGTTTGCTGACTCTAATGACACCCACCAAAGTAAACTCGACTCTTTCTGGCCTCCTCGAAAACTAAAGCCATTGAACCAAAAATAATTACGAGTCGTGGTGCATATTTGCCGGGAGGCTAGCAACGAGTTTGCTTTGGCAGGCGTTATTAGAGTCAACAAACCTTAGTCAGGCACTGTTAGCTCGGGGACAGCCCTGTACATTATGGCGCGTTCAGACGTTTCAATTTTTGTTGATCAACTTTTATTTAACGTAAAAAGTTGAACGAGATTATGTTCACACGTTTCAATTTAAGTAGAACCGAATTTGACATTCAAGATGGCGTCAACTGAAATTGTCAGTGCGTGCGTCTCTCTAACTTCTGATGTTTTGCGAGACGAGCTCGAGATTATGAAAAAGCATAAAAAACGTCGTATTTGGGCGAGAAAATGGATCATGAATTAGGCGCATCCAACACAATTTTGAAAGAGATGGAACTAGAAGACTCCGAAGGATATGGATGACAGAAAAACAATTTGATAAGCTGCTTTCCAAAATTGGCGATAAAATTTTTCAGAGATGTTTAAATTAATAATAATTACTACTAACTACAATAACCGGAGAAGCAAGGAAATAATCCATATTTCGTTAAAATTGGCTTTACCATAACCTAAAAACAACAACGCCAAACGTCATACTTTGACATAGGTAGTTATTGTTATTAGATTTGTACAAAGTTTTTTTTTCTTTTAATTTATGCGTATTAATGGTGACGCATGCTCTGAATATTTACCGTTTTTTTTTTGTCATTATCATAATATATTGGGTTGGTAGTGTAGATGAAACACATATTATTTATTGCAGTATCACGGGCATTTCTATTTTTGTACACTTCTTGCTTTTGATCCCAAAGACAGGGATGCATAAATCTGAACATCAAATCATCCGACCATTTCAAATATTTTTTCGTTGAAACGGATTCCATGACGATAGAACTAGGAATGTCTAACGAATATGGACATAAATGTTTGACGTCTAGTTGTGCACGCGAGTAACTATGGTAACCAAGATGGCGCGATCATACTTGAACGTCAAAAGTAGACGGGCTATCAACTTTAGCTAGTCAACAAAAAACTTGTTCAACTTTGTTGAAAGAAGGTTCACACCTGTCAATATGCTTTCAAGTGTCGAGTTGATCAACTAAAGTTGAACCGTGTGAACCGGCTATTAGTGACTAGTGACAATAGAGAACTCCAGTCCAATTTTTTTTTTTTTCAATGAATAAAGACCTTCAAACTTAAATAACTGCATATTTATTTTTATATTTATAGTTAGTTTTAATAGTTAAAATATTTGTCAAAGTTTTAATTTTTCAAGACCCCCTGAAAATCACCATATCTATGATGGATTGTGTGACGTCATCACCCATCGATAGTTTTATTTACTTTCAACAGGTGTTGCCATTTTGAATGATAATTATACGGAAGAAAGATGATACTATTCGATAAGTTAAAACATTATTTAGGTGGAATTATTTATTCATTATATTGTTGAATATTATTACGGTTTAGTGGTAATAAAATTGTTTGAAATTATTATTTTTTTAGCTTTCAAAATCAATATTATCAAAAACGAAGAAACACCCACAAAAGTGTAGGCAAACGATAACAGCTGATCGATTGCGGCCATTTTGGTTCTACTCCACGGCCAAATTTTGGCCTATGTAGCATTATGATACTTGTAGTATATTTATACGATTTTTTCGTACAGTTTAAAGTTTTTCAATATTTTAAATAATAGAGATACCTCTATTTTTTGGTGAAGCGTGACGTCAGCACTAACCATTCAGTAATGCCAACTTTACAGTGTGTTTTGACGAGAGGTTTAAAGATGCACTTTTTAATAAATTTTTAAGAACTCTACGTTTAATATTATCAAATAAAACTTATATATTCAGAATCAGCGTTCATTGGTCTGTATGAACATATTTTATAAAGCCATAATATTTTTCACTGGAGTTCCTTATTCGTCATCTCAAATAAACCCATCTCTCATGAGTAGGTACCTACTTAATATTATATAATGTAAATATATCGATATTTACGTGTATTTTTGTACCTATTACGTATGTGTGTGTATGTAATATATGGGATATTGCATGTACATATTGTATTCTTCTTTTTTTACCTAAATTCTCGACAAATCGATTCCAATTTTGAAAACGGAAATTAAATAATTTTCCGTTCAAAATATTATAAGTTCATAAGTGTACAGGTGTTCAAATGTTGCCCACTGTCATTTTCAAAAAACATCACAGAAGTTGTTTGAGAAAACAGCAGTTCCGATGAGAAAATGTTAAAAATAAAATTTACAAAACTTGGAATTTCTCAGTTTCAAAAGCATTTTTACAATTTCCCGGCCCATTTTCCGAGTTAATTTTTTTCTAATTTTCCCAGAAGAAATTTTTCGATAAAAAATTCCGGAATTAAAAATTTTTTAACATAAAACATTTCAAAACATTGGCAAAATTTAAAAAAATATGCTTTTAAGAAAAAGTTTCCCAACCCATTTTCAAACCAATTTCCCGAATAAAATTTTTTATATTTTTCCAAAAGTCCCAGAAATTTTTTTTTCAAAAAAATAAAACTTTTCCGGGATCAAATATTTCTCAACATGAAAATTTTCCTAACTTCAATTAACAAAATCAAAAAGATAAATGTCTAACCAAACATGACATTTTTGGTTAGACATGATACTCCTGTCCCAGTGTTTTTGCTGCCACTGGATCACCCGCTATTGTTGTCCGAGGAGTCGGCTATTTTTGGCTTTTATGAAATTCGAAAATTTGACCTGTGCCTTGATACAAAAAAAGTATTTAAAATGGTATACATCCATACTAAAAAAATGGGAGAGCTGGTTATAGTTATTTTGCTGCAGGTACACAGAAACCAATGTGGAAGTTCATACTATTTTAAAAAATATTATTATGTATCACTAGGTTATTTACCTATACTTACGTGTTTTAATCCATCATACCATATTTTGTCAGGAGCTCAAAATACTTCCGCTTTGCAATAAAATGCAAATTAATGTAATTTCTAATAAAATGCAAATTAATGTATCCGAAAACTAAACACTGTTTTTGAAAGGTTATAAAATACGCTTTCAAATTTTATAATACGAAAAAACATATGATTTTTGAAATATAAAAATTTAGCAAACATGAAAAACTTTTAAAAAATCTCACCATACGTTTTTTGTAACTAAAATTACTGATAAGGGAACGTACCCAAACTACGTGACCAACTTTTTGCAATTTTTAACCCCCCCCCTCCCCCCCCCTCCCGGTGACCAAAATCCTAAGGAACCCGCCGCTCATTTGTATGGAGCGTGACCTTTTGAAGACCCCCCCCCCCCCTAAAAGTGTCACGTAGTATGGGTACGTTCCCTAATGCAAAAAATGGGTAAATTTCGGTTTATGGGCGAAATTCCTAAAAAATAAAACTAGTTATTTTTATACTAATTTGGGGTCGGGGAATCCGAATCTGAAAGAATTAGGCGGCGGCAAGCAATATTAACTGAATTACACGACTTTAAAAATTTTTATACACATACAGGAAAATAGCCATTTTGGAAGCATTCTGATTCCTAGAAAATCAAACTAGTTATTTTTATACTAACTATGGGCCGGGGAATCCGAATCTGAAAGAATTAGGCGGCGGCAAGCAATATTAACTGAATTACACGACTTTAAAATTTTCTATACACACACACATGAAAATAGTCATTTCGGAAGCATTTTGACACACGAAGTACGAAGATCATAGAAAAACAAGAAATGTACAAAAACATGTGCCGGCAGTGTTACCAGCTCTCAAAAATATTTATCCCTATATTATGAATTACAACTATCTCAACGGCCGTATTCTTAAACCAAAAGTATGAAAATTCGTAGTCTTAAAAATGCGTAACCTAACCTAACCTAACGCTAGGTTTGTGTAACATGGTTTGTGCCCCTTTATACCGCCTGCTCGCGTCACGGCAAAAAAACATCCCTGTTTTCAAGTAGTTTAGCGGCTACGCTAGGTTTGTGTAACATGGTTTGTGCCCCTTTATACCGCCTGCTCGCGTCACGGCAAAAAAACATCCCTGTTTTCAAGTAGTTTAGCGGCTACGCTAGGTTTGTGTAACATGGTTTGTGCCCCTTTATACCGCCTGCTCGCGTCACGGCAAAAAAACATCCCTGTTTTCAAGTAGTTTAACGTCTACGCTAAAATGCTTCCGAAATTACTATTTTCATGTGTGTGTGTATAGAAAATTTTAAAGTCGTGTAATTCAGTTAATATTGCTTGCCGCCGCCTAATTCTTTCAGATTCGGATTCCCCGGCCCATAGTTAGTATAAAAATAACTAGTTTGATTTTCTAGGAATCAAAAAGCTTCCAAAATGGCTATTTTCCTGTATGTGTATAAAAATTTTTAAAGTTGTGTAATTCAGTTAATATTGCTTGCCGCCGCCTAATTCTTTCAGATTCGGATTCCCCGACCCCAAATTAGTATAAAAATAACTAGTTTTATTTTTTAGGAATTTCGCCCAAACACCGAACTTTACCCAAAAATTCTCAATGTTTTATAATTTTTTTCAAAATGCGATCTAAAACTTTGGTTCCATATTTGGTTCATTTTACTTATTTCATGGTTAACTTTTAGATTTAAATATAAAGCGTTTTGTTTTCTTTTTCTAAGCCTGTTTATACTATACTAGCAGACCCGGCCACACGTTGCTGTGGCTTACCCAACCTTTATAACCAACGCCATCCATAAATTTGCATACATATCAAATTCACACCGCCCATTTGCCAGCTGCCCGCTGCCTGAATTAATCTTTGAATTTCACATTCACATATATTAACATTTTCGCATGTATTATACATATAAACCTTCCTCTTGAATCACTCTATCTATTGGTGAAAACTGAATGAAAATCTGTTACGTAGTTTAAAAGATCTAAGCGCACATACAGCGGGAGCGATTTCATTATACTAAGTAAAGATTTCTCACCGATAATTTCCATGAAACCTATGAGTTGTTCCAAAAAGCAAACAAATTAGCCTGAGGAGTTAAGTGGACATTCTGGAATAATCCATTATTGTTGTCATTGTTTCCAGCTGGTTGTGGAAAGATACTACAAAGAGAGGAACCTCCCACTTCTGGACAAACGCAAGTTTCTCGTGCCCCAAGAAAACACCATGTCCAATTTCCTAGTCATCCTGAGGAGCAGGTTGAAAATAACTTCAAATCAGGTAACGTTACAGTATTATTTTTTTTTTCTCCACAACTTTAGATTGAGGATCTTTTACCAATAATGTGCCATTATAAATAATATATCGTATTGATACTGTCAGATTTTAAAAATTGCTTAAAACGGCCTCCGTGGTTGAGAGGCAAAACTCTCAACTAGCGATTCGGAGGTAGTGAGTTCATATCCCGGCTGCGTATTTCCTTTTCCATGCTCAATAGGAGGCAACCATGCCTCGAAATCAACACGGGTTTGTAACGCTATTTCTCCTCCAAACCCGTGTTCAATAGAAGGCAAGCGGCATCCAATTGTGCACGGGTTTGTAATGCCAATTCTCTTTCCAAACCCGTGTTCAATACGAGGCACGCGTCCTCGGCGGTGCATGAAACATAAAAAATATTACTGCAGTATAAAACAATAATTTATTCATGATATTAAGTGAATGCATTATTGACAAGTTTGTACCTGTATTTATAACAGCAGAACATGGAATGAAATGTATTAGAATAATTATACATACTAATTAGACAAGCCCTGCTTTGCCGAACAAACCATTCAAAACCTGGGATGTATTTCTAAATTGTTATGATATACCTACAGCTTTCGTAGTTTGAACCTCAACCCAATAATTCAAAGTAGGTACTTTTATGTTTTTATTTTGACGAGAATTTATTTTATAAGATTGGTACTTCCGACAAATGTAATATTCGATTGTCTATCAGTTAAAAAAGGAATATTCCGTATTTTTTTTTTTTTTTTACACACAGGAGGCCTTGAGGAAAATATTATCCGTGCATTGAACTTTGACAACACGAACGTTCCGTATTATCCGTGAGGTGGACTAAATTCACTTTTACCAAAAAATAAATAATAATAAAAAATTATTAAAAAATATAATATAAAATAATATGTGTGAAAACCCGTATTGATTTCGAGGCATGGTTGCCTCCTATTGAACACTGGTTCGGAGGAGAAATAGCGTTACAAACCCGTGTTGATTTCGAGGCATTGAACACGAAAAAGGAAATACGCATCCCGGCGTGTGCAGATAAATTATAAACAATTGATTTTTGTTTTCACAATTTAATAATTTAAAATAATATAAGGTATATTTGCGGCACATTCCAGAGTGGAAAATACTCTCAGTATTAGTAAGGGCGGATTTAGGTGGGGGGCACGGGAGCACGTGCCCCCCCCCCAGACGGTATTTTTGTGTACTGTGGAGATTCCATCATAGTTCAGAAAACTGTCTTTATTAAACATTTTATTTTTCTATTGTTTTGACACTTTCATAAACCTTCCTATACATACTTGAACTTGTAGAAATAAACTTTAAGTACGATACTTCAAGTTTATTTCTAACAGTAATTGTTGATGTTTTGCCCTTCCGCCCCTTGTGCCCGCCCAGAAAAAAATCCTAACAGTAATTGTTGATTTTTTTGCCCGTCCGCCCATTGTGCCCCCCCAGAATAAAATCCTGGATCCGCCCTTGAGTATTAGCCTGGTGGAAGACCACCATTCAGAATTGAAATGGCTTTAGGTTAGATCTGAATAGCCAGATACTTCCCCACTTTCTTCTTCCCCATCTCTTTCCCTTCACCACTTACCTTCAGCTTCACAACATACCCCAATTGGGGATGCCATAGTCTCACCGGCCCCAGACGAGAACAGTTGGGACTCTTCCGAGGAAATCACAATTTTTTTTTTTTAAATGCCTTTAGTTGTGTTCAATGACCAGAGCTGAATAGCCAGGAACCTTCCTCTTCCCCGTCTCCTTCCCTATCCCACTCCTTTCAACCTCACAACATAGTATGTATGGTTCATAAAGTCGAGGTAAAAATGTCAAAATAGTATCTGATAAGTAATTAAAGTTAAATGAATTTGTGGATCTGTAGATAAAGGAGTTTTGTTTAGAGTTAGTCTTGTTGCGATTTGGAATATGATGATAGGCGTTGAAGAAGATCAGGACTATCAACCGAATTGTGTGCGATTTTAAATAAGATATGATTTTAGATTTTCACGGCCAAAAATTTTATGGTTATTTCCTTTTGGGGTATTATGCCGTGTTGCGCTACCTCCTCCTTTAGCCAACGTTTCGGACAGCGTTACAGTGTCCATCATCAGGGCAGATGTGTAAATGTTAGAGATGAAATGTGTGCTTAAGTACTTCGAAGCAATACCGTGTTGCCAGCACCAATCCACTGCGGGCTGGCATTACAGTATACTTCAAGATGGTTTTTTGCATTTAGCTTTGGTGTAGCCGTCAATTACCGGATACCAAGAACTATTGAGCTTAGCTCCGTCGTCTCTATTAATGTTAATAGGATTTTTATGAATTTCAATTGCCTCTGTAATTAAGCGTGCTCTATAGGTTTTGGGTCTTCCCAGGACTTCAGGAACAAATCCGAAGTAATGGCCGGTTTCAATTAAATGCTCGGCGATTGCCGATTTGTCAGGGTGGCCAAGTTTACATGCTCGAAAGTGTTCCGATATCCTTTTGGAGATCGTCCGCTCTATCTGGCCAACATAGACCTTATCACATCCGGAACAGCTGAGTTTATATACTCCATCTGTTTCCAGAGGAAACTTGGTCTTTGCAGACCTCAGTAGGTCTTGTATTTTGGTCGTGGTTCCGAAGACAGTCTTGATGCTTTCTTTCCTCAACAGTCTGGCAATTCTGTCTGTCACATTGTGAACATAAGGTAGGAAAGCACAGCCTTTAGACTCTTGTTCAATTCTGTCTTCGTTTGGTGTAGATTTGGCTCTTATTATTTGCCTTGTCTGCCTTGCCGGGTAACCGTTACGCTCCAGTGCATCGGTGAGCTTAGTAAGTTCCGCTCCGATTTTTGTTTCAGAAGGAAATATCCATAAGATTTTAAATAACAATTTAAATAGATATTCCGCTAGATTTCTTCGGCAACTTAATGTCTGTATATTGAAGAAATTTGCATAGTCTTCATTTCTAACAGGAAATCGAAGAGAGTGGCAGTTTAGGTACCTTAAAAAATCTATTTTGGATGCTAATTAGTTTATTATTGCTATAATTTATCTTACCCCGTGTTCTAGTTAAACTCTCCCTCTGTCTAAACTTTTCAAGTACAAACTGTAATGGTTTATTACACACCATGTCCAATGTGAAATCTCTTTCCCTCTCTGGCATTTCTTTTACATTGAGATTGTAATATGTAATCCCTTTCACCTCATGATAATATAGTCCCACCGGCACCGGACAGTGGAACTCTTGCGCACTATTCACATAAGAAAAACCAAACACTGAATAAAGCTGTGTACACACACAGCTATAAAACCGTGAGCAGATATCTGTTGAATCGTGACCGCTTATGTTTTGTGCCACTACACGATGCTATTAAATTCTTCCTATGTTAGGGGAGGGGGTCAGATGAATTAGGGAGGGGCCACGGAATGCACATTTCTTTGTACTAAATCTGTCAACTAGACATCTGTTATCCGCCGGTTTAAAATGACCCCCTCTCCTGTTTTCAGCGGAGAAGGAGGCGCATAACTTCTTGTATGTCGCCTCAGGAGCGGTTACTATAAAAGATCCTCCTGTTTAATTTATGTTCTAGTAATTCTACATAATTAATTTTAAGGAGAGGTGCATGTTAGATGTGTTTGGCAATGAATTTTTTTTTTTTTTACATGAGCTCCACACAGGAGGCCCCGAGGAAAACAATTTCCCTCAGGAGCTGTCATCTTTAGGGATGCTGTGTGGAGGGTTTTTTAAGGAAAGGAAGGAGAGGAGTGTTCTGGGAAGGAAAAGGGTTTAAGGGGTGGGTAGGAATCTGGGGTTTCAGTGTGTCCTGGTCATCTGCCTCCAAGACCTAGACAAACCTCACCCCGTGATCCCGGGCACCCCTGCTTAATCACCAAACGTAGCGAATCACTTGGGGTGACCTATGGCAGAGGTCAAAGATATTGATATATAAGTAGATGTGCTATCTGCTGTTTTTACTATGTGGGTCTGCGCTACGGGTGTCGCCGATATTGTTTACCAATTAACAAATAAACTAAAAGAACAAATAATTAACGAATAAACCAAACGAACGTTAAACTAAATGAACGAATTCTTTCCTTATTCAAAATATATTGTTAACCAATATTAATGCACATTTTCAAAAAATCAACGAAATGAACAAATTCTTTTTGTATGAAAACTACGCTAATTAGCGCGTAGTCCGGCGACAGTTGCGCAGACACCATAGCATATCTCTTCTGTATTTGAATATCTTTGGCAGAGGTGTTGGTTATCCAATAAAGGTTCCCGGGGCGGCAGTACCCATTCCCGCCTCCCAAATTGGGAGAATTGATACAAAACATCTAGAACTGTTTTGTATCAAAATTAACCCGTATTGTAGAATTTATTCACCGCAATTTTAAATACAAAAACGTCACTCAGTCCTATATCTATTTCGTGTATGCATATATATTTTTTAATGTCTATCTTTGTCACGCATGAACAAAATTTAAATTGAGAATTTACTAGAAACATAGTAACAAACACTTATGTATCTAGTAAATTCTTAATTTAAACGTTGTTCATGTATGACAAAAATTGACATCCAAAATATATTTATGTATTTACGAAATAGATATAGGACTGGGTTGCATTTTCATATTTAAAAAATTGCGGCGAATACTACACTCTACATCACAGGTGTGATTGAAATTACGAGATACGCTAATTGGCTTACACTACTAAGGCTGGCCGCACACATCAGGTTTTTCCATCCGATTGTCTGATCAGACAAAAATCGATTCGAAAACCGTATTGGTTATAATATCGGGGCCACACCCATTGTCGGACCGGATTAGACGGCCGGCGCGGAAAGGCGTGGCCTATTTTCATTACCGATCAGGTTTTCGAATCGGATGTGTGCGGTGTTTATCCGATTTTCATAAGAAATGTATGGTGCGAAGGCCTTCCGGTTGTCTGATCAGACAATCTACAACACATCTATAGTTTGTAATATTATTGGTGTTAGGCTATTTATTGCTTAGAACTTCGATTGAACCATAGACTTAGAAGGTACCTAACTAACAAGTGTAGAGTTTTTTAGAGGAGTTTTGACTCTTGTGCGGTATTCAAAAAATAATATTGTTTTATTGTTAAATGAAACAAATTGTTGTCAGGAGAAATAAAAACCATGACACACAATATGCAAGTTGCATATTGTCCAAAAAATAAATCTTTAAACTAATGCAACTCAGCAGCATTCTGTGAATGAACATACTCTGATAAAATGATTATGCATGAAATGGCATTAAATATGTATCGCCTTTGAATTATTATATTTATATTATGCGGAATGACGATCCCCTCATATAACTATAACCAGTTTTTCTTACATAAGTTAATAGTTTAGGTCACAGATTATGCATAAATTATTGTTTAATAAGAAAAACAAAATATGTATTATTGAATTATCGTTAAGTGGTAGGCATGTTGAGTATTTTAAATAATCTCTTATCTGCGACTCACAAAATTATATAAACATTGAACCAATCAATTTGTCAATAAATTATGTTTTGAAATCAATTTACCATAACATGCTTAGCATATTTATGTAGTACTTACCTATTTTTGTAGTATTTACTTACCTTTTTATGTAGTACTTAGGGTAGGGTGGGGCAAAGATCCGCAATGGGAAATGATCCGACCGTCAATTTAAAATGATCGCTTAATATTGTCGTGGTTTTAGACACATTTTTATGCTGGCAACATTGATAGAAGACGACTCACAAAAGTTACATGGCGTCCGACCGGCACAACAAAAACAATGAGGTTAGAATTCTTTTTACTTGTTTTGATGTAATAATCCGTAGGTCATCTTCAGTTGAAAATGTAATTTACTATACGCTTTGCTTACTTTTTTACTGGTTCAATTCAGGTTTTGAAAGGCGATCTATGGACAATAATTTGGCCAAATGCGCATTTCTTGTTTTTAGATTAATTTAATTTAAATTAATTAATACCCGCATCTGCGGACGTTTACCCCAAACAGTGGGGCAAAGGTCCGCAAAGGCAAGGTTGTCTACCTTTCCTTTTTTTTCCTAAATGGTGCTTATTTCGCTAGTAATAAAATGATATATTGTAGCACATAAATTAAGATTTCCAGTGAAGCCAAAACCTGCAGGACCTTTTACTTATTGGGTGAGAAAAAAGGTTGAAACCTAAAATTGCGGATCTTTGCCCCACCCTACCCTACCTATTTTTGTAGTATTTACTTACCTTTTCATGTAGTATTTACCTATTTATGTAGTATTTACCTTTTTTATGTAGTACTTATCTATTTACTTAGTACTTAACTATTTATGTATAAAATATTTCTTTGTAAAATCAATGTTAATGATTTTAGTTCTTTAATTTATTTTTTAAAGATAAAACATAATTTTGACATAAATTGTCAAAATAATATTATTTACAAGAGTCACAATTGGCCGGAGCCGTTGGGTCCAGAGGCGACCCCTGCCTTAATGCAATTTTGCAACACCGACAAACGACAAAAGTGTAAATTCGTAATATTTATTCACGAAGAATCCCCGCCAATTCGTTATAACATCCTTACCAATTAACTTTCGTACTAGACTCCGTACTCATACTCGCATCGGCGCATACGAAAAAGCAATGCGTGCATCTTCCGTTGTGCCGAGACGTGACGTCACATGAAGTGATATTTCTACTGGGACTGTCTCCAGAGGCTTGGGACGGTGAAATGGGCAAGACATGACTGAAGATATCTGACTTGCGCGTGCACTAGTGGCGCGCATGCGCAGAGGCATTCTGATTTATGACAAAACCTTTAACATGCGTGATATGTTACCGAATGACTTTTTTTTCTTTTTTTTTTAAATATTCGGAGACGGTTTACATATATATGTTCCTGTGAGCACTTAGGCCATAGACCCATTGTACTATCTCCCATTTTACCTCATTCCTTTGACAGAAACCCAGTCCCTTTTATAAAGTTCACCAGGATTGTCATTGGAAATGAAGCTATATCTTCTGGTTCGACAATGTGTCTTCCCAGGTCTCATTTCCCCTCTTCACTCCATCTTGGTTCCCCGAAGGCCCCACGACGGAAGAGAGCTTCATCTCTCCTCTCCACTCCTTAGTTCCCCGAAGGCTCCACGACGAAGAGTCCACCTCCCCTTGGTTCACTAAAGAATGGAATGACTTAGTTAGGAATAACGAATTTACAACTAATTGATAATGTTATGTATTAGCTCCACCATCGCACCGGGGCGGCGAAATCAAGCATTTGGCGGATCACTGATCACTATTGACACATTTTTTAATGATTTTTGCTAGTTTTGCTCTGTAAAAAAACCTATTTAAAAATTAGTGATAATGAAAACATTGCGATTAACATCGATTTTTTCAAAAGCAACCGAATTTCATTTGAGAATAAATTGTTTTTAAAATAATGGCCCTCCAAAACCTTTGCTAAATATAATACAAGTAAGGTTACGGGAAAAAACTATGAATAGAGTTTTTAAAACAAAGTATTAAATATTCGAAAGCATCTGAGCTTTGTGAATGTGATCGTTTGAACACATTTTTTTTTCTTTTCTGTGAACAATTTTCGTGGGTGATGATAAACTGTGGAGTGAAAGTTGTGTAAATGATAGCCTTTATTTTACTGAAAAAGTTAATAAACATTCATACTCCCAGTACACATACATAACGAATTGCAATTTAATTTGTTAGATCGAGTTGATAGGTACACGATTACAACTTGATGTTGGTTTTCGCGAAACTGTGAATCAATCAATTATATTTTCCCGTATTAATGTTACCATTTTTTGTGAAATGCACTGCTGGCAAATTTTGTCACAGGCCGCCTCTGGTTGGGTCTATGGCATATGGCATACCCAATAGGTCACTTGCATGGACTTCATAACGACTTGGAAAAAATCGTGTGGATAGATTCTTTTATTAAGATTACGAAAATGTTAGTAAAAATTTTTAGAAATGTACAGTTTTTTTTATTTTTAAATAAATAAATCCATTATTTGGGCTTGTGACGTCACTACACGAAAATGTCCCGTCTCCGAAAATGTTCCTATTAATTTTATAAAATTCCACACTGATTTATTTTTTTTATATGGCATCACTTTGATTTCAGGCAAATTTTTGAATTTGACATTTAACGTCAGGGCCGGATCTATGAAATCTGGCGCCCTGTGCAGTAGGTACCGATGGCGCCCCCCCCCCCCCCCTACATTTTTATTTTGATTAAAAATTCGTTCACCCCAATTTTTTAAATTTTTTTTTATAAATTTTTTTTTTACACTAATTTATCAAATAAAATCTAGACATATAAAGGATGTAACTTTTCCAAGTGACCTGGCGGTAGCTCTCACACTCGTTTTTTTTTAAAGAGAGAATCGCCAGGAGCCCTATACTCTCTGAATCTATTGGGTAAACATAAAATTATGGTGATTCTATTCATTGTAATCCACAGTACTTTTATAACCTCTAACAACCAATAGAAATTTAGTTACAAATTAAAAAATCTATTAAGAGTATAACCACAACTTTTTAACTTGCATTTCCCCTGTGTTGAGCGAACAAACACCAAATTGAGCGAACAAACACCATACAAACACTAAACACTGACGTATGGTATCAACGGCTTAGAAAAGACGCTTACACTGACACCGTAAAATAACAAATCTAATATAAATTAATTATACCTTTAACGAACTTCAAATAATATGTCAAATCAATGATGAAACTGTCAACACGTTGCAACCTGCAAATCCTGCAAACCGTGCGATGTTTTTGTTAATGGAATGTACTGAAGATTTCATAAGAAAATGGTCTTTAACTAACTTCTCCTGGAGAATTAAAATTTTGAAAGGCGAAAGTCGGTTTGTTTGATTCACTAGAACAAAAATACGGCGCTGTGACTGGTTATTGAATTTGGATCGCACCCATTCGTCGTAAAAGACGGTAAAAGATATATGGAAAAATAGATCTTACGTTTAAACTAAATATATGGAATTTGTTAAAAAAATCTGTAACTGACTATACATTCGTAAACCGTTGATACCAACCTGATGCGTGCGCATTCTGTTTCTTTGGAAAGTGTTGCTAGAGTATAATAATTATTTCGTACTATGGGTAATTTTTAAACGATTCAGGGAATATTATAACAATTTGTTAATACAATATTTATTTTCTCACGGCGCCCCTTCGGAGTTGGCGCCAGGTTTTTGCACGTTTTTGAACGTATGGCAGATCCGGCGCTGTTTAACGTTCACTAGATTTATTGTTTGTTCTCTGCGAACGTATCATTTGGTTTGATTTTTTGACAGATGTTATGAAGAGAACCCCGTACATTTTACGTTGTCCGTACGTGTTTTAGAGGTATAATGATAATGGTGCGGATTTTAACAAAATCAAATTTCATAATATTCTTATTAATATTATAATTTACAGGTATAAGTATATTACATTTGATTTAGTAATATAAATGTTGAACATTATAATGATTTTTGATCAATAAGATAGATCAAGGACAAAAATATTTATGAAATTTAATATTTTTGGTATGCCTCGTTATTCTTTTTTTTTTTAAATGATTTTCGGCTGTGTAATTATCGTTTTTTCGCACATATAAAATTATGTCCCGTCTTTCCGGTTTATAAAAAAATGGTCTGATTTTTCAGAATGAAGTTTTCTAAAAATCGCCAGGGTTTCAAAAAGGCGATTAAAAAAAAAATACAGAATGTCTTAGAATATTTGCCTAAACCGGAATTTTTTTTTTAAATGTGATGCAAGTGGCCTATTGGAGTTTGTTGAGGGTGAAGGAGCGGGGAGGGAGTGGCTATTCAGATCTGATCACTAAATATGGCTGTTGCCATTTCAACCAACATTTCAATTCTAAATGGTGATCTTTCACCCGGGCTGATTGCTGAGAGTATTGAATAGTGAAAGAGCCGCAAATATACTATTTATGCTGCCTCAGCAAGAGTGAGGCTCACATTACCAAATGATGTTCTATAAAAATATACTGCTTATGTATCAATACATAAATAAAAGGAATATGTTTTAACTGAAAAACAAATTAAATTAATTTACACCCGCCGGGATTTGAACCCGCACTCTCCAGATTTGTGGGTCCAGATCCTATCTGCGGAAGTCATCATTTTATCATTGCTGGAAATTTGTCATTATTGTTTCGATATTTACTATCAGAGTGGAGTCAAGATAATTGCTTATTTTATTTATTAACATTTAAATCCGCTAAACTACTTATATAGTTTGTCAGCAGGTACATAATGACAACATTTTATGCAATAACATGGTACATTTTCAAACAGTGTATATGTCGCAGGCCAATCGTATAATCAGGCAGATCATGATGCGCCTCGGGCACTTCACGATCTGCCGCCAGGCACTTCGCGAGGCGATCAATGGCCTACGACATATATATATATAATGTTGATGCTAAAATAACAATTAGATAAATTGTTTAAATTACTGAATAGTATACATGTAAATAGCACTATAAGCCTTATATTATAATAAACAATTATAAATGTATTTAATATTAACAAATGAATATAAGGGAACGTACCCATACTACGTGACCAACTTTTTGCAATTTTTAAACCCCCCCCCCCCCCCCCCCCCGGTGACCAAAAACCTAAGATACCCGGAGCTCATTTGTACCAAGCGTGGTATTTTGAAGACCCCCCCCCTTGAAAAGGTCACGTAGTATGGGTACGTTCCCTAATCTATATAATCAAAGTAAAATGAATACTTTTATATACACGAGGTATTATAAAATTATAATGATTTTCCAATTTCTTCGAAAGTGAATTCCAATGAAGAATACTGAATAATAATAAAAAGTGGTAGCCCGACAGTTGATCCCTTGACAGTTGGCCCCCCGAAATTATAATTATTACTTTTTTTTAGCATTATTTACCAATTTCAAACCTAAAATCGATTTAAAAAATACCTTTAATAATAAGCTGGTATGGATATCAAAGAAATTTATTTACAGTGTCATTTTTTCGAACCCCCCTACCGAGTTCCCCTCCCCCTCCCAGATTCCCCTCGCTACTCATAGGTTCCTCTCCCCCCTCCCTAATTCCATACATTCATTCCCGGTACATTCAGTTTTCAAACAGCCGCATGCCACCTATTGCAATTTTTTATACAAATTTCATAATGCCAGAGCTCACCAGTAGTTTTATACAATATATTTTACACAATTTTAAACCTTGTCCTGACAATAACAAACACAAAAAAAATACAATTTGGTGCAGTCATTTGGAAGTTGTGCTACTATGATTATTTTACGATTCATTTTTAACTACTACGTCTGTAATAAAATTTCCCACAAATATATCAACATAGATACCAAGACAACGATTTGTTTGCTTTTCATTGGACGTTATCAATAACTCGCTTTTGTAAGTGACAATAAACATATAATAAATATAATATATTAATATTTATAATTTCATAATGCCAGAGCTTACCATTATATATAGCCTATTTGTTATTCTGATGTATGAGCTATATTATTGTAAAGTTTCATTAAAAACCGTTCAGGGGTCGTCCATTAATCACGTGAGGCTCGAAAGGGGGGGGGTTCGGAAAAAATCACGAAATATCACGAGGGGGGGGGGGGGGTAAAATGAGATATCACGTGTATTTATTTTTCGTGATAATATTATGAAAATTTCAAAATACTTTGTACTAAAAAAAATACACGTGATTTCAGGGGGAAGGGTTAGTCTAAAACCTCACCACATATCACCAGGGGGGAGGGGGGGGTTAAAAAGTTGCTAAAAAAACATCACGTGATTAATGGACGACCCCTCAGTAGTTTTTGCGTGAAAGAGTAACAAACACACCGACATACATCCATACAAAATTGTTATGATATAATTAATTCAATTTTATTTATAATTGATTGTTACAACAGACTAGACAAGTACTTCATTAAAATTATTGTCTATTTTTAGTCTACTGTTTTTTTTTTGAGTGGAAAGTAAGCGATTGTCTTATTTTCAAAACACTAAGAAAAGAATGCAAATTTTACAATCAGTAAATAAAGCAAGTCTCTTGTTGGCAAGAGGTCAGATCCCTTATCGACGGTCAAAACGGGACCTTTTTGATCTCTAAAACGTAGAATCATGCTTTGTAGTTAATCAGCAATCAGACGAATTTGCAATAAGGAAGTTGAGTCTATTTTTTTATCAATGTTCACATTCAAACTTAAATACTAGTGTTTTTATATATATTTTTTTAAAGTTCATTTTCATAATTAAATTAATTCTCCGAATCCGAGCGATAAGAGGCGGGGTGTGTGTGTGACGTCATTTAGACTCTGAAAAACACGTCGCTTGAGCATTTTGTATGGAGATTTTTTAATTCTTCAATGAGGAATTCCAGTGATTATTTTATCGGCTAAATACAGACAATAGGCCTGCACTGTGTCTTAGATATACGAAACGTGACTAGCTATGAGAGAAAGAGAGAAAGAAAATGTGTGCTCGCATCTCTCTCTCTCTTGCCCCTACAGTAATATACGAAACGTAACTCTCTCTCTTTCTATCTTCACTAATTTATATCTCCCTCTCAACTACTGTTCGCCTCACTTTTCATAACGCTTTCGTAACGAAGTATATTCCCCAAGTATACTTAAAAAATAATTTTTAAAGTTAGAATTTTTGAATAACAACTCCCGCTCTAACCAATTCTGTCGACATTTTGTAGAAAACTTGAGCTCGCAGCTAGCGCCACACGCTAGCCAGTAGCGAGAATTACGACTCCCGTACAAACTAATTCTGACAATTATGAAATCAGCTGTTGGTGGGCCACCATCGCCAGCGGGTAGCGAGCAAAGTTGATCACCTTTCAACTTTTTTCGTAGATTGTCCACAATTTGCTAGTTAGGATAGCTAATAGGATTACACTGAGTGAGTTTACTAACAGATAGTGAATTTCCCAGCTAACAGCTTGTAAACTCACTCAATGTCATCGAGGCTCATAACAAGATAGCAAGCTTTAAAATCAAGCATCAATAAAAAGATTCGTATCAAGATAGTAAGCAATATTTGGTCTATACCTTTCTCATCATAAACAAATCATCTCTCATGTAATAGAAACAGATGCACAATCATGATTCCAATGATCGTACAAACCGGCATACAGATGACGTCAGAATTCTTTCGACCAATCATGAAGCGTTTTTAGTTTATAGCTTTTTAATAATTTTTTAAGAATGTTTAACTATGTAATTCTAAGAATAATAATATAGAAATATATTTTTAAATTTAGAATTGATATTTTTTGATCTACATGAACATATTTTTTATAAGTTAAAATATTTTTCACTAAACTTCCTTATTCATATATATCATATTAGCTAGACCGGTAGATTATTGAATGGTCGATCCCAGGGTAACATTCATCATATTAGCTAGACTGGTATATTATTAAATGGTCGATCCCAGGGTAATATTCATCATATTAGCTAGACTGGTAGATTATTAAATGGCCGATCCCAGGGTAATATTCATCATATTAGCTAGACTGGTAGATTATTAAATGGCCGATCCCAGGGTAATATTCATCATATTAGCTAGACTGGTAGATTATTAAATGGTCGATCCCAGGGTAATATTCATCATATTAGCTAGACTGGTAGATTATTAAATGGTCGATCCCAGGATAATATTCATCATATTCGCTAGACTAGTAGATTATTAAATGGTCGATCCCAGGGATATTCATCATATTAGCTAGACTGTTTATTACATTTTATGATTTTTATTACTTTTTATTTTATGACTTTAGTTACATTTTATGTAAGCATATTGTGTATGGTATTTCGGGGGGCTAACTGTTGAGGAATCAACTGTCATGTAATCTAAAAAAGTCTACGTATTTGCTTCTCCTTTACTAAACAAAATAAATAATTACAGGCTCTCTACCTTCTGGTGAACAACAGATCAATGTTAAGCATGAGTCAAACCATGGCACAAGTTTACCAGAATTACGCTGATGACGATGGTTTCCTTTATATCACATATGCCTCACAGGAAATGTTCGGCTCAGAGAGGGTAAGAAATCTTTTTTTTCTTCAAACACAATGTAAATTTCGCCCTATTACCAAACTCCCCCCCCCCCCCCCCCCCCCCGTCAATTTCCCCTTTCCAACTTCTGCTTATCATTTTAAATCTTTAACCACTCAGGCTTCGAGGATTCTGCCAGATTATTTTCACTTTGCAATAAAATCCAAATAATGGAATATGTATTTCTGAACGTATCCAATAACTAAAAACTGTTTTTGAAAGGTGATGAAACATGCTTACAAATTTTATTATTAGAAAGAAACATATTATAATTGTTGAAATGTAAAAAAATTTAATGTAAACTTTAAAAAGTTTTAAAAATGGCTCATCATACTTTTTTCTAACTAAAATAACTTTAAACAACAAAAATAATAAAAACAGTTACACATTTTATTAGACAAATTTTAAAATTTAAAATTTAAAATAATTTTAAAAAATTTTAAAATGCAATCTATCTGCTAAAAATTTAGTAAAAGCAATAAATACTTGGGCAATACCTCTACTAACGTACTCATTTGGCATAATTAAATGGTCCAATACAGATTTAGATAGTTTAGAACGATTGATTAGAACTACGTTAACAAAATTTAATTGCCATCATCCAAATTCAGCTATAGAACGAATTAATTTACCTAGAAATTTAGGAGGTAGAGGTGTAGTCAAAATAACATCTTTGAAACACAATCAGGTAGAAATGCTTAGAAATTTTTTCCATAGGAAAGCTAATAGCTCAGAAATGCACAAAATAATTTGCAAGGCAGATAGAAATATTACACCTTTAAATTTATATGACGAGAATGCCAACATTCTTATAAATACTAACCAGGAATTATTAGATTCCTGGTCAAATAAAATTATTCACGCAAAACACTTCAATTATCTCAACCAAACGTATGTTGACAAACTTTCGTCAAACAAATGGTTGAGTATTGGAGAGTTGAGCGCAGAAATAGAAGGATTTATGCTTGCCATTCAAGATAGAGTCATTAATACTAAAAATTATAGAAAGGATATAATCAAAGATATAAATCAAATTGATGATTTATGTAGAAAATGTTTGGCTTTTCCCGAAACTATAGAACATATTATATCGGGATGTTCTATATTAGCGCCTTCCGAGTATACATTTAGGCACAATCAGGTTTTAAAAATAATTCACCAAAGTTTGGTAATTAAACATAACTTGATTGACTGCCGTAATATAGTACCATATTATGAATATGAACCAAATTCATTTTTAGAAAATGAATTTTATAAAATATATTATGATAAAACTATACTAACAGACAGAACAATTAGTCATAATAGACCTGATATAGTTTTACATGACAAAATTAAAAAAATAACTTATATCATTGATGTAGCTATTCCAAATTCCTGTAATATTCAAAAAACTATTTCTGAAAAAATAAGAAAATACACAGATTTAGGAAATGAGATTAAAAGAATTTGGCATTCTCGGACTATAAAAATATTGCCATTTGTTATTTCGGCCACTGGCATAATACCTAGGAATCTGATTCAAAATTTAAGCATATTAGATTTGTCAAAGAATTTGTATATAAAAATGCAAAAATCAGTCATTTTAAATACATGTAGGATTACAAAGGATTTTTTAAATATTTATATTGAGGGATCGGTAGGATTTATAGGTTCAATTAGAAATGCCACAGAGCCGAACCCTCTGATATGAAAATATCTGGAGTCGGTGAATTATATTCCCATTTGGTCTCTAGTAGGTTGACATGTTGTTCTTGTATTTATAATACTTATATAGTGCAATTGCATAGCGTGGGTTGACTAGATGATCATTTGGGGAAGTGTGTGAAAGGGTTTAGTTTTTCCTTCTTTTTTTCCTTTTTTTTTTTTTTTGGGGAAAATTTAACCCGGACATTTAAATCTGGTGCATATTAAAAAAAAAAAATAAATGTGTGAATTTTTTATTACTTGTGTAAAAATAATTCATTAAGTTTTTTCAAATTCCGGTCAGAAATTAATTTTTCTGAGGCTATCTTTTAGATTTGAATATAAAGTGTGGTTTTTTCTCTTTCTAACACCATTTAGGGCATATTTTTCACCATGACGAGGGAGACACAACGATTTCTATGAGATCTCCCATATGAGCTGTTCCCAAAAGTGAACAAATCAGCCTTGGGAGTTAAGTCCATATTTTTAATTAGGTATAAGTAAACCC
Organism: Limnephilus marmoratus; assembly: GCA_917880885.1. NCBI lineage: Eukaryota > Metazoa > Arthropoda > Insecta > Trichoptera > Limnephilidae > Limnephilus > Limnephilus marmoratus. The sequence goes on from OU862922.1 coordinate 15,393,310, forward strand.
CGAAGAAACTATCATTGCATAAAATAATATTGGTTTATTAAACAATAAAAGGGGCTAAAACTAATAGGCCACTAGCATCACATTTTAAAAAAAAAATCTGGTTTAGGCAAATATTCTAAGACATTCTGTTTTTTTTTTTAATCGTATTTTTGAAACCCTGGTGATTTTTTGAAAATTTCAATTCGAAAAATCTGACCATTTTTTATAAACCGGAAACATGGGACATAATTTTATGGGTGCGAAAAAACGATAAATACATAGCCGAAAATCATTTTAAAAAAAAAGAACGTTTTCCTCACGAATGCACAGGAGAATAACGAGGCATACCAAAAATATTACATCTCATAAATACACAAATGCAAATCAAACACCAACAATTTACATATCACAAAAACTAATAATAAAAACAATTAAAAAAACCCTACTTCATCATTCATCAGAACTGTTATTCTAACAATTTTAAGTCAGAAAATTAAGTGCATTATATGTACTTTTATCATGCAACATTACAAGTTTATAAAGATAATATTCAAAATAAAGTTGCACCCTTTAAAAATAACCGAAATCTTAGACAAACATCAATACTTCCTATTCCAAAATGTAAAAAAACAATAGGACAGTTAAATCATAAATATCTCGGAGTTAAATTTTTTAATTCACTCCCTGAAAAAATCAGAAACATGAACGGTGTTCATAAAAAAATTTAAAACTCAGCTTAAAAATTATACCGAAAATTTGAACTGTATAAAAAATAATAAATTAAACCAATATTAAAACACCCCCCCACAAACCCTGCTTATTTATGGGGGTACATCAAATACATATATTGTGTAATTAATTATTGTATAAAATTTATTGTAATTTATGTATCTTTTTGTGAATAAAAAAAAAAAAAATATTTCCTTGATCCATCTTATTGATCATAAATCATAAATCATTATAATGTTCAACGTCTATACATGACTAAATCCAATGCAATATACTTGTACTTGTAAATCATAATAACAATAAGATATTATAAAATTTGATTTCGTTAAAATCAACACCATTACCATTACACCTCTAAAACAGGTACAGAAGGCATAAAATGTACAGGGTTCTCTTCGTAACATATGTCAAAACGTCAAACCAAATGATGAGTTTGCAGAGAACAAACAATAAATCCATAAATATACTAACCCCTAGATCGATCACTTCGGGCTTTTTCCTCCTAGCGGTTTCGTCACCAACTTAACCAGACCCCCCCCCCTCGCCCTTCCCGCACCTGCCAGCACTAATAGACTAAAAATAGAGGAAACTTATTTGTCTACCATAGACAATATAATCGCTCTCGACCTACTTCATTAGCCCAATAAATTATTTAAGAACAAAATTATTGGAATCAGAAAATGTTACATTAGACAAATGAAACACTCTGAGAACATCTTTAAATATGTTTATTTTCAGTAAAGACAATTGATAATAAATAACACATAAGACAATTGATAATAAAACATAACACAAAAACTAAGGTATCCTAACCGACCTAACCTCAAATTAATTTACGGACGAATGCTGAATGTTGATGTCCTGGTACTGGTTCTCATCCTGGTCATCTTGTAGATACTCCACTGACCAGCTCTCTTCACCTTCACCGTCAGACTCCCATTTGACATCGGAAATGTCTCCTTCCAGTGCAATAGTTATTTCTTCATGTGACAAACCTCTAACAGTCATCTATAAAAATGATAACAATAAGTTATATATAGTCTACCGGAAAACATTAAAATAAATTAATACATCTTGAAAGAATCAAATTAAAATACGTAAAACAATACAAAAGGCCAAAACAAGAAGATCTCCATTAAAAACATCCACCAATGCGCCATCACAGGATCATGAACGTTTTTAGCGAAAACAAAATGAAAAAGCAATGTTTTTGAATGGAAATCATATTTATCGATCAGATTAAACATCTGTATACAGTATAATAATTATTTTCAACAGAAAAATGCTATATTTTACCTTTTAATGTTATGCAGAAAACCAAGATATGTCAAACCGTTTTGTCCAAGACGCCATTTCCAAATATTTTGTGTTGCCAGTACGCGATTTGTTATATACCTTATAAAACATATCTTTCTCAAGCGATACGCAAAATACGGGGCTGTTTGTTTCATAAAATCAAGATATTTTAATTTTCATCCATCAAATGACCTGACGACCTCCGTAGTCCAGTGGGTAAGACTCTTGACTCACGATCCGGAGATTGGGGTTCGAACCCGGCATGCGCAAGTAAAATTTATTCGATTAATTTGTGTTATTTCACAATTAATTCATTTAAAATAATATATATTATAGTATAATATTTACGGCATATTCCAGAGTGGAAGATACTATCAGTATCGCCCTGGTGTAAGACCACCATTCAGAATTGAAATGTTGCTTGAAAATGGCTTTAGCCGTGTTTGGTGACCAGATCTGAATAGCCAGGTACTTCCCAACCCTCCTCTTCCCCACCTCCTTCCCCTCCTCACTACCTTCAGCCTCACAACATACCTAATTTGGGGAATGCCATAGTCTCACTGGCTTCAGACGGAGCAGTTGAGATTCTTGTACGGTATTTACTGTAAAAAAAAATCATTTTCTTCAAGATCTTGTGATATATTTAGAAAAACAAAACCAAAACACATTGAAGCTGTATGGATCAGGTGTTCTCGGAAATTAAAAAAAAAAAATCTACAACTTCAAGAGTCCACCAATTTTTCCATTTGTGAAGGCACAAGTCGTTTCAGCAAGTTTTTGTACAATAAAAATAAATCCTCAAATAAGAAGTGTGCGAGTGCTCCGTGTATACGATGTAATAAAAATTTAAAAAAATATATGGAATCACAAAACCCTCAAAAATACCACAAAAAATACTCCAAAACACCTATTAAACCAGTAAAAAAATCCCATCCCACTTATTTTACCCCTAAGTTGGCAACCCTGAGCGAGAGATGGCGAAAATCAAAATTACAAACCTATCTTTACAGCTCCATCTATGAAACTTTATCTATGAGTGGCAGCACTTTTACGTCACGGACCACGGTTGAAAAATTTGAACGAAGTTATACGCCCCGAATAAATCTAGTAAATGTTAAATGTCAAATTCAAAAATTCGCCTTCGCCAAAAGTGTTGCCATATAAAAAAAATATATCAGTGTGGAATTTTATAATAAAAATAATAGCACATTATCGGAGACGGGACATTTTGATGTAGTGACGTCATGAGCCCAAATAATGGATTTATTTATTTAAAAACAAAAAAACCATACATTTCTAAAAAATTTGATTAACATTTTCGTAATCTCAGTAAAAAAATATATCTACACGATTTTTTCAAAGTCATTATGAAATCCATGCAAGTGGTCTATTGTTGATTAATATTTAAGTAATTAATGTCATTCATACGAGTATGTTGTGTCGTTGCCTATCCAGTCTATCTACTGCTGAATAACCTTCACAAGCTTCTATTTTTAAAGATACTTTATTGAAAGTTTTATAAAAGCTATTACTTGTAGTATCGTTCTGTAGAAATAGTATCAATCAGAATCCAACATTGCTTGAAATAAAAAAATACATTTTGTGGTAAGATCTGTATAAAGAGGTTGAAAATACGCTCCGAATTGTATATTTAGTGACAAGATTTGGATAGCAGTGGCGGTCCGTGAGTTTTCAGTGTGCTAGACTACTAAAATTGAAAAATACGACATTACTGATGTTGTTGCAGCTGAAAAAAAAATTTTTTTTTTCAGCTGCAACTATGTCATATTTTTCAATTTTAGCACTCTAGCTCACTGAAAACTTACGGACCACAACTGCTGGATGGCTGCGTACTTTCCAACCTTCATCTTCCTCCTCATTCATTCAGCCTATCGGCATTTTCCAATAAATAAAAAAATTGAGATATCTTAGTTCTGCATACTGGCTTGTTACGCTTATTTTAACACCTCAATAAGTAATATCAAGATTAAAAAAATACCTAAAAAACGAATGTGCTTTAGACCACACGACTGAAGTAAAACTTCACTAACTTATATCTCCCTCTTATCCTTACCCTCCTTATCCTTAACCTCATCCTTATCATTATCCTTATCCTTATCACTCCCCAAGTCAAGCGTGCGTAAAGGCCCGACCGTTCGCCTCGCCTGATCACTGTTCGCATCGATCACCATTTGCATCGATTACCATTCGCATCACACTATTTCGTAACGCATTCACCACCCCCAAGTAGAGCATGCGTAAAGAAGTTTTACTTCAATAATAAAAGAATTTATACCTTTGTCTTCTCCCCCCCCCCCCCCGTCCCATTCCTTACAATCTGTGGGATGTCTTTTCCTACTGACCCGGGGTAAATTCTGTATTAAATAAAGTAAAAATCCTGTAAAAGCTATTACCCAATATGTTTACACTAGACACCACAAAGTAACTATATTCCATTGGTCAGCATAAAATAGGCAGCTTCCTAATATGGCGATTAAATACAACAGTAGCTACCTACTGGAAATTACCTACAAACTGGCAATTATCTATCTACCTTCAGGAATTTGAATTTTATTCAAACTTTGAAACATGAAACAAAAGAAAGCTACACAAGAAAATTTTCATTTATTCATGATTTATTCCTTCCCCGCTGCTTGTCGAGTTCACACCATTTAACCCCAGATCACTAACCTTCGTCAAAACGACGACGCGAACTCGAAAAAAGTAGTATAATTTTGCAATCATACGCATTCCAGATTCCAGCTAATCTCAGTCGACCCGCAGCTCGCGCGGCACACGGGTGTGTTTTTTGTTTAGGGGCCCTGTGTGCCCTATGTGCCCTAGTGCAACAAATCCTTGTGTGGGGAACTCAAACTTGACATTTGTCACAAATGAATTAATTAATAGTTTTTTTCTAAAATGTTTCTTTCTTTTGTTAATTTTATTACTTAATTTTAATATTTTAAGTCTTGGTTTTTTTTAGTTAATAAGATTTAAGGATTTAAAAAAACCAAAATATTCAAATGAGTAAAAACTCTAATCTCAATTAAAAGACTGTCAAAGTAATTAAAATGTGATTTTAGCAAATAAAAAACTTATAAACATGTTAACAAATGATTATTGTAATAAATAAGTAAAACACATATAAATATTTGACTCCATAAACCCTTAGAAGCCTCCCTTTTATACGGCGTAGCCGAAACGACGAAGGTTAGGGAACGTACCCATACTACGTGACCAACTTTTTGCAATTTTTAACCCCCCCCCCCCCCCCCCCCGGTGACCAAAATCCTAAGCAACCTGCTGCTCATTTGTATGGAGCGTGACATTTTGAAGACCCCCCCCCCCCCCCCCCCTAAATGTGTCACGTAGTATGGGTACGTTCCCTTAGTAATAAGCGTTGTAAAAGAAGGTTTGTGATCTAGGGTTAATTTAGTTGTTTTCATTATCATATTTATACTGTGCTATACAATAATAAATAATACCTTTTCACGACACATCCATTCTATGTAATTGTCTATTTATCATATAATGTATTTTATAAATATATAAAATAAATATTATTCTTCAATGTCACACATTTACGATAATAATCTTGTTTATCTTGTAATTCATCAGTTTTTTATCTTATTTACCTTCAACATTAATTAAACAAACTAGAACATACGATCAGTAGTCTAAATAAAACTATAAAAAACTATTTTATGTACATAAGAGGTGCAGTTTGTTTCACAAATTGACATTAATAATACAGAAACAATAAATTATGCTGTTCATATATTATTGTTACATCTAATATTGATAGAAATAGAATAATATTGATCTGGTATCAAGTTGCTTGTTGCTTGTTGCTTGTTGCTGGGGAGTTTTATCTGTTTACCGGGTTGTGCTGTTTTTGCAACTATACATCGCTTCTATCTTTGTTTATTTACCATGAGCCCTATTTGTTGCTACTTTTCTCCTTGTTGCCTTTAATTTACACAAACTTATCATTATATTGCTGTAGAATCTTTTATCATTAGGTCAACAAGTTCGCCATTAAACACTTTCCTTAGTTAGCATTTAGTTTTGAGTCTGGAAGTTACAAGTTCGAATTATTTTTTTTTTACAATAGCTTCACCCTAAGATATTGAAATACAAAAGATATGCTACGATGACCGCCCGACCGTAGGCGGGCTACTACCTAATGGGAATAGTTTGAATACGGAAAGAATTCATTCATTTAGTTGATTTTTGAAGATGTGCAGCAGTATTAACAATATCGGTGAAGCCAGGAAATACAGTCCCACCCAGTAAAAACTGCCGATAGCACATGTCTTATATTTCAATATCTTTGGTTTCGCCTCAGGAAAATAATTTCCCTCGGGGCCTATATCATCTTTGGGGATGCTGAGTGGAGGGTCTTTTAAATGAAAGGAAGGAGAGGATGTTCTGGGAAGAAAAAAGGTATGAGGTGTGAGAAGGAATCGGGGGTCAGTGGGTCCAGGAGTGTCGGACGTATGAATCCATCCTTCCCACTGTGGGAGAGAATCCTGCAGAAGAGGCCAAATGGTCTACCTCAACCAGTCCCTCCCGATCTGGCCTGTCACGCAGTAAGTGGGCAGACTCTGCCGGCAAGACCTAGACGAACCCCACCCCATGAACTTGGGCACCCCAGCTATTCGCCAAACGTAGTGAACCACTTAGGGTGAACTATGGCAAGGGTGTTGGTAATCGGCGGCAGGAGTAAGGTTTGTCTAGGTCAAGTTGTGTCGAGACCTAACCTAGACCTCTCCAGCCAGACTCTTTCGTCCTTCACTCCTGGAAACACTGACCCCCAGATTCCTACCTACCCCTGATATCTTTTTCTTTCCCAGAACTTCCTCTCCTTCCTTTCCCTAAAACAGCCTCAGCAAAAAATAGCATGGGCCCTGAGGGAATTTTTTTCCTCGGGACCACCCGTGTAAAAAAAAAATCGGAGGTTTGTAGGTCTCAGCAGACATTTTTTATTACTTTGATCCGGCAGGCTTTGAATATTAGCTTAAAAAGTTTAGTTTTAATGATAAAACAGGTGCTTGATTCTCGGATTATGCTCCCTGTGGTCTACAAGTGGGATCTTTAAATCCCTCTTCTTTTCTATCAAGCCTTGTCTAAATTTGCCCCCCCCCCCCTTCATCTCTTCTAAGTAGTCCCAACTCGTCTCCAAATTACAAAAATATAAATTGTTTTTAAATTTGCCTTTCATTTCTACATCTGTTGAAATGATGCCCTCGAAGGGTTGGCCAAAAACATTGGAAAAAAATGAGAAAATAGAAAATTTCGCAACAAGTTGATGAACCAAGCGCAATGCACACTCAACCACTGACCGGTCAGTGGTTGAGTGTGCATAGCGCTTGGGTCTCACCTGGGCGTCGCGTGTTCGATTCTTTGGCTGGCTAAGTCCTCCATCACAACCAACACCTCCAACACAAGCAACATTTTCGGCTTTCTGTGGTGGTAGTAGGAGATTTTCAAACATTGTTGGGTTATTTAGTAGGAGATTTTCAAACATTGTTGGGTTATTCGTAACCCGGGAATGTTTGTCTTTCTTTTAAAAAAAAGAAAAAAAAAAAATTAATAAAAAGTTCAGTGTTTGAGTTGAACAACAAATTTTTCTGTCTCTGAAATTTAATCTGAGCCATTCAACTTTATGAAGTCTTCGGAAAGACAATACACTTCCATGATTAGAGAAATAACCCTTTTAATTTTTTATCAGTGAAAATAAATAAAATACAAACTGTACATATGAACTTGTCAAACAAAGACTTATGACAACGTTTTCAACTTCCTCTTATCACAGTGCTGTTTATTGTCCCCTTCCAAAGTCCTCGCATCCATAAATAGTAAAAGTTTCCAATGCAATTCAATTAATAATTAATGTTATCATTTAAAAAATATATTGCAAGTCTATATTATTGCGAGGTGCAATAGTTGAATGCTATCATTTTTCAAAGATAAAACAATAAACTTATGTGCAAGAGGAAATGTTTCTCTTGACCCGTATTCTGTCCTTAGGGTTAAAAGCTTATCACTTATCGGAAACAATATAGAATAAAATACTTTCACTGGTGGAGTGTTGCTGTAAATATTAATGTTTTCCAAGATTTCCCGGTTCCCCCGCTTAGAAAAATTGTACAATTGTATCATTGTTCCCCCGCTTGTTCAAAAATTTATGACAAAATTGCACTACTTCAATTATATAAAGATTTCTTTAATAAAAATAATATACCACCATAATATTAGCAAAAAGAATTATTTCTGCTGGGTGACTAACCGTATCACTAGTACGTACTACAACAGCACAACAGCACTATATATTTAGGGGTATAAAATTATTCAATCAATTAGACCAGAAGAAAACTACCACAATTGAATCGTTGAGTTCCAAAACCCTCCCTAATGGATTTTCTTACTTTCAAGTAAGGGAACGTACCCATACTACGTGACCAACTTTTTGCAATTTTTAACCCCCCCCCCCCCCCCCGGTGACCAAAATCCTAAGCAACCCGCCGCTCATTTGTATGGAGCGTGACATTTTGAAGACCCCCCCCCCCCCCCCCTAAACGTGTCACGTAGTATGGGTACGTTCCCTAATCAAGAAAAACGTGTAGGCTGATGATTTTTCCTGAATCCAGTTATTTTATTTTTTACATGTTAGCACGATTTTGTGAAATCTTTTAAACCTGATACAATGGTTATTTTCTATCAACTCTCGACCGATGCCAAACATATCGTCCGTAACCAAGTGGGTCGGCCGATGGGCCCATGAAATGGCACCATGGAGATCCTTTTTTTTTCTATTTGTCCATTTATTGGGCAGGGAATATTGCTTATACTTGACAAAATATTTTTTCCTGCGATCAACGATTTTTTCACATTTTTTTTAAACGGCAAGTAGATATAAGAAGGATAGTAATTTTGAGGTCTACCTTCAGCCCCAGTTGGCTGTGGAAGAGTTAAATATTTAATATATATTTAAAAAACGTGTTTTAATTTTCATTAGGGTGGATTTTGGAACTCACTTTCAATTACAGGGGGTTTTGGAACTCATCGAGTTAAATATGGAGGGTTTTGGAACACACATTTTTTGTATTCATGTTATGTATTACTTATGCTGTTTTGGCCAGTGCAGAGGAGTGAAAATGTTGAAATCATATAAAAAATATTATATTACAAAAATAAAAATACACAACTTTTCATTTATATAAAAATTAGTTAGTCGTTATAATTACATACGTAACAGAGCATTGTTTTTAAAATCTTAAAAGGCATTATATTATCAGGCCAATATAATTTTCTCTGGCTTCACCTAAGGGAACGTACCCATACTACGTGACACTTTTAGGGGGGGGGGGGGGGTCTTCAAAATGTCACGCTCCATACAAATGAGCGGCGGGTTGCTTAGGATTTTGGTCACCGGGGGGGGGGGGGGGGGTTAAAAATTGCAAAAAGTTGGTCACATAGTATGGGTACGTTCCCTAAGCTCAAATGAGAAGTTTCTTGTTGTGTAATTACCGAAAGATTTTTGGAGATATCACCGATTTTTTGTAGAAACTGAGGTTTTCCAACTGTTTCTAATCGATGCCATAATTTTTTTCAACAAATGGTTGCCATTCTTTAATTTATCTAGAAAAAAAATTGAAAATATAATTTCATAAAATTATATTACAGCCAAAAATGATACATATACCATTGGAAACTTCAATGAAATTCGGGTAAAACTTTCATATGTTTAGGAACATACTGTTTTTTTTTTAGGAACTTTCTGATTTTTTCATTCTAAATTATTCTTCCACGTTTCTGGTTTCTGCATTAGCTTCCTTGATTTACCAGGAAGGTATTCAGCCACTATTATTGGATAATTATACACGATTTTGTTGAGAAATTAGTAGAATAAGCAAGACAAAAATCAACTATCCGCACCACAATTGTATGCAAATAATCGGAAGCCATTGATATTTTTTCAAAATACTGACTTCTGATTGGCTGTCTCAATTACAGAGTATTTTGGAACTCGGGCCCATATTTAAACACAATTTATAAAGAAACTAGAAGAAATTTGGAAATAATAATAATTCACACCTAATTTTTTACCAAAATTCATTAGGGAAGATATTGGAAATCAATGATTCGATTATAAAAAAAAATCTCTAGTAACAACTCAAACTTTTCTTATTATTTTCAGATATTATGTTATGCTTTCCTTTGTGTCATTTATAACTTAGGGAACGTAATCATGCTATGTGACACCTTTAGGGGGGAGGGGGGATCTTCAAAATACCAAGCTTAGTCACAATGAGAGGGGGGGGCTTAGATTTTTATCACGTAGTCGATCTAGAAATCTTTTAAAATTTTTTCCACTAACTTTTTAATATTTTTTCCACTTGTAATTATAGGTATGCATGCACCTTGCCGTCACGCAGCAAGCTCCGTATTAATAAAGACAAATATGTATAAGCCAAATAATTTTTTTTTTACTTTTTGTTAGCAAGAAATGATTCTAAACCATATTTAGGATTTACTACGTGAAAACTGTAGGGGGAGGAGGGGGGGTCTTGGAATATACTACACGTGGTCACCGAGGGGGGGGGGGGATTAAAAATTGCAAAAAAGTGAGTCACGTAGTATGGGTACATTCTCTTACCTGTATTTTCTTATAAAATTACTTGTACCTACCATTTTTTTAACTACCATACTCGGCTAATGCTCATATTATTATGTTGTAAAATTGTAACACTAGAAATGTTTAAAATATATATTTTTTTTTAATCTTCTTAGCTCTATTTAGGTCTGGGACTCCTCCTATCAACAAGGCGCCTCTAGGTGTCCCTTTCCTGTGCTACTTTGGCAGCTCCCATCTATAGCGGACCTAGCCTCTCCTAGTTAACTTTTCCCAGCTTTTTAAGGTGACCCATAGAAATTCAAAGAGATTTAATGGTTTCTTCTTTTTCTTTTTAGTCTTAACCAAGAAGGATGTGTTTATTGTGCAGCAAGCAGCAAGGCAGCAAGATGACAAATAAATGTGATATTAAAAGATCTTCAACTCAAATCTCGTTTCCATACAAGTGTTCAACAGAAGAGCTTTCTTTCTGAATTATATATGTAATTATCTATGAATAATATTTTTCTCATTGCATATTTAATGTTATTGTCTAAGTAATACCTGCATACATGTTTTAAATGTATATTTAATATATAATATAATTATTTGTGCTTTGTAGGAATCATTCCAATAATATGAAATAAATGTTATTTTAACTACATATTATTTTTTTATTTATTTACTAGCTCCGGCATGCGTTGCAATGCCATTTAAATAAATAAATTGATTCTCCCGGAATGTCCTTTCCCGTGCGTTCCCCTTCCCCTTCCACCTTCACCGCCTTCCCCCTTCCTCGTCTTCCCTCCCGTGAATACCACCTACCCCATTTACCTCCCCTTTCCTTTTTTTTCTTTTGTTTTTCCTCCCTGCCGCTAAAATATATGAAATACGCACATTTTTATTTATACAAATTTCATAACGCCAGAGCTTATTACATATAGCTTATAACCTTTGCAGGCATGCGCACAACATATCACCAAATTTTCATTGCAATCGGGTGAACGGTTTGGCAGCGCATAAAAAACGAACAAACAAACAAATATTGATTTTTATATCTTACTAATATTATAAATGCGAAAGTTTGTATAGATGTACATATTATGTGTGTTTGTTACTCTTTCACGCAAAAACTACTGAATGGATTTTAATGAAACTTTACAATAATATAGCTCATACATCACAATACAACAAACGTCTCACAACTTTCACAAAGCCAATTATACTGAAATTTGTGACTTCCTCCTTAAGGTTGATTGGTCATTTCTAAATGATGGTGAATTAAATGACAATATCAAACAATTTTACTGTATTTTAAAACAAAGTATAATAAGCCATGTACCTGTTACGTCATGTAATACATCAACTTTTCCTAAATGGTTCAACAATAATCTTATAAACGCCTTTAAAAAGAAGATTGCACACCACAAATTCAAAACAACGAGGTCATTTCATGATTATACTGAATTTCATAAGTTGCGTAAGCAATGTGCTGTAACTTCAGATAAATGTTACAAAAATTATATAAAAGAAGTTGAAAACTCTATAAAATGTAATGTTAAATCTTTCTTTATTCTAAGTCATTATACAAAACAATTATTCTTCTATCCCTAACATTATGAACTATGGTGGCAAGACTTGTGCCAAAACTGATGATATTGTCAATCTTTTAATTTGGGAGGCGGGAATGGTTACCGCCGCCCCGGGAACTTTTATTGGATAACCAACACCTCTGCCATAGGTCACAGCTACGTTTGGTGATTTAACAGGGGTGCCCGGGTTCATGGGGTGAGGTTTGTCTAGGTCTTGGAGGCGGATGACCAGGACATACTGAACCCAAGATTCCTACCCACCCCTTAAACCCTTTTCCTTCCCAAAACTCTCCATCCTTCCTTTCCTTAAAAAAAACCCTCCACACAGCATCATAGGTGAGCATAAAGATGACATAGGCCCTGAGGGAAATTATGTTCCTCAGGGCCTCCTGTGTGGAGCTCATGTAAAAAAAAAAAATTTATTTGCAGACTTTTTCAAAAGTGTATATGAGGATGATGTCCTTGTTGATAGTATTCCCGAATTTGTTACAGATATTAACTTGCAATTATCTGAATTAGTAATTGAACGTAACGATATTATTGGCTCGATTAAACTCTTGGAACCAAAAACAAGTTCTGGTCCTGCCCATATTCTTAAAAAAATGTGTAAATTCTCTTTCCTATCCATTGTACATAATCTTTAACAAATCTCTTAAAACAGGCCAATTCCCCAATAGCTGGAAATCCTGCTATCTCACCCCCGTGTTCAAGAAGGGTTCAAAAAACGATGTTTGCAATTACAGACCTATTCGTATTCTGTCTAGGATTCCAAAGCTTTTTGAAAAAATCATTCTTAGCAAAATATCCTCTAACATTAAACATGTTATTACCAATTGCCAACATTTGTCTCTTCTAGATCTACTCTCACAAACCTTACGGTATATGAAAACTATATAAACACAGCAATGACTAACAGGCAACAGGTAGACTCCATCTATACTGATTTTTCCAAGGCTTTCGATAAGGTCTGCCACAAAATATTAATAAATAAACTAAAAAAATTGGGGATAAGTGGTAATTTTTTGGCTTGGTTGATCAGCTACTTATCTGATATATGTGAAGATCAATGACTGTTTATCCCACGAATTTATTGCTACCAGCGGTGTGCCGCAAGGTTCTCACCTGGGACCTTTATTATTTATCCTATTCATCAATGACGTTACTAGCATTTTCCATGATGTCGAAGTTTTACTCTTTGCCGACGATATGAAACCGTTTAAAGTCATTAATGATGTGCACGATTGCATAATCTTGCAAGAGAATCTCAATAACTTTTTCAAATGTGTTCAGGTAATAAACTTCAGCTAAATATTAACAAATGCCAAGTTATGAGGTTCTACAAAATTAAACGCCCAATAATATATAATTATGCACTCTGTAATGTAGACTTAATCTCTGTAGTCGAAATACTTGACCTAGGCATCGTTTTTGACCAGTGGGCTTAGTCACTAATTTTTGTAAACCTCCGTTTCATGAAGTTACGGGTTTAGCTACGTCACATACCCGTTGTTGTTGTTATTTAAGTTGGCGAATCTGTCAAAATACGGGTATGTGACGTAGCTAAACCCGTAACTTCATGAAACGGAGGTTTACAAAAATTAGTGACTAGGCCCCCAGAAACTCTGCTTTGTATCTCATGTAACTTCTATAGCCAACAGGGCTATGAAAATGTTAGGTTTTATTTTAAGGATTTCCAAAGATTTTAAAAATATACACACATTAAAAATTCTGTTCACATCTCTTGTTAGAAGCATTCTATAATATAACTCTACAATTTGGTCACCTGTCTTTAATAATCATATTAATATCATTGAAAAAGTTCAACACAAGTTTTTGAGGTGTATTAATTTTCGACTTGGAATCACTTTAGAATCAATAAATTATGACTTTTTATTACGTTCATTGAAATTGTTGAAGTTAAGTGACAGAAGAATTTTTTTTTATCTAATATTTTTATACAAAATTGTAAATCATCAGTTGGATAGCCCTGATATATTAAAGTTGATTCACCTTCATGTACCTACCATTAGATCAAGGTTCCCTAGTATGTATTATTGTGACAATTACACGTCTGTCGCAGGATATAATTCTGTTATAAATAGAATACTCACCATTGGTAATTCTCATCCAATGTTGCTGATATTTTTAATATTTCCTTATTAAAATACAAGGCTCTACTTATCAAACATTTCAGCCTTACGTATTGTAACGAGGTTACTTCAAAACAAGTTTTTTTTTTTTATTTCATTGTATCCTTTTAAGTTTGCATTAGTTGTTAGAAATTTTTTCTCTTTTTCTCTTGTTATGAGAAATAAAAATCTTTCTTCACTGTACGATAACACATGTTTGTAAATGGCACTTTGTGCCGTAAATTTTAAATAAATAAATAAATAATAGGCTATATATAATGGTAAGCACTGGCGTTATGAAATTTGTACAAATGAAAATGTGTGTATTTCATATATTTTAGCGGCAGGGAGGAAAAGCAGGGGTAGGGGAATAGGGGAGGGGGAAGGCGGGAGTGGAAGGGAATGGTGACGCACAATCAATTTTTTTCTTATCAATTTGGGAGGCGGGAATGGGTACCGACGCCCTGGGAACCTTTATTGGATAATCAACACCTCTGCCATAGGTTACCCCAAGTGGTTCGCTACGTTTGGTGATTTAGCAGGGGTGCCCAGGTTCATGGGGTGAGGTTTGTCTAGGTCTTGTAGGCGAATGACCAGGACACACAGAACCCCAGATTCCTACCCACCCCTTAAACCCTTTTCCTTCCCAGAACTCTCCTCTCCTTTCTTAAAAAAAAAACCCTCCACACAGCATCCCCAAAGATGACATAGGCCCCGAGGGAAATTATTTTCCTGATGGTCTCCTGTGTGGAGTTCATGTAAAAAAAAAAATGGTATAGCAACGCATGCCAGGAACCAGCTAGCATGAGATAATTTGATGTTTTCATTGACTGCCGCTTCAGATTGCAGAATAGAGCAAATAAAAACCAAGCTTTTAATTAATGAAGACAATAATATTAACGAAACTCAATCGAAAATCTGAAATAGAAAAATCAGAAAAAGATATGGTCACATCTAGGAATCGAACTCAGGACCTTTGCCTTGCCGGGGTGAAGCTCTACCACTGAGCTAATATGGTCACATCTAGGAATCGAACTCAGGACCTTTGCCTTGCCGGGGTGAAGCTCTACCACTGAGCTAATATGACCATTGTAATTTTTCTGTTTACTATTTTCGATTTGAGTGTCGCTAATATTGTCTTCATTAATTAGAATATGTATTACAGTTTGAGGTTTTACTCACCAATTATTTATAGAAGAAATTTTGATACACCTAAATACAGATATTAAATTTAACAATTCCCTCCAATATTATATGAATCTATATCACAAATGATCAAGTCTTTTCATGTTACTCTACATTATTTGAAATATCATACAATAAGGAACTCCAGTGAAAAATATTTTGGCTTTAAAAAAATATGTTCATATAGACCAATAAACGCTGATTCTGAATATATAAGTTTTATTTAATAATATTAAACGCAGAGTTTTAAAAAATTATTAAAAAGTCAATTTTTAAACCTCTCTTCAAAACACAGTGTCAAGTTGGCATTATTGAAATGTTTAGTGGTGACTAACTATTCACCTGGTGTGTTGGAAGCGTATCAAGATGTATTGACATTTGAAATCTTACGCCAAGTAAGACGTACGCCATTCAACATTTCGTGTTTTTTGGTTATTTTCATACTGTTAAAGAGATTTAGATAAATAATAGTTGTTGTGTTTATTGGAAACATTATTTAGGCCCTCAACAATTAAAATGATGACGGAAAAGGGCTATATTTGAGGTTAAATATAGTCATAAACATGGGAGCAGGCGGGTATAACTCCGATCCAAAATGTGGACCGAATCTTTGGTGATATCATAAGTCCCCTTCGATTTGTTTATGGTCCCCAGCTACTACCTCCACCAATAGGAAGCTTGGATTTTGGTTGCATTTCTCCGCTTTATTTTCGTATGACATTTACAATGCATTCACATTTCCGACGCAATAAGATGGCAATAAGTGTATGGATTTTGGGAATTCGCGATCGAATGAAAAATGGAAGAACAGGACCAGTAATTGGAACAAAATTACAGGTGGGAAACTTCCTTTGGTTGATATTTCAGTGTTCCTAAAGTAGGTATGTTATTTAAGTTGTATTTTAATCGGTGTTGTACATGTTTCCGTTTTCAGAACGTATTTATCCACCCGGAATCTAATAATTGACGCAGTCGAACATTACGATTACATCTTAAAAAGGTATACATGTTTTCTATCTTGCATCGACCTATCTCATTAATTTAATCTTCCCCAATTTCCTCTCTGGATTTTGACAAGAGTGCTTATGTTTTTTTTTTATATAAAATAGATTTTAGCAATTAGCATTTCATTTGCTTTTTTTCATAAGTTAGACTTATAGGAGTTAGGTTTGCTAAAATACCTATTATTCAAGTATGATTTTAGATTTTCACGGCAAAAAGTATTAAAGAGATTTTTTTAAGGGTATTGTGCCGTTTTACACATCAACCCTGATGATAAAAACAACACATTTATCACTACGCTTGCACTTTCTGTTCTTATTTTTAGCATTTTTTTAATATTTTTATCAATATTTTATAAATGTATTCCTATTTTTCAGTGGAATCTGAACCGACAAAACTTTACTTGTTTACAATACATATAACATTTTATATCCACATCCCAATACATTCGCTTCTGTTTCTGGAGATGGTTAGATGAGGTTAAGGGAAATACTATCAGTCATTGTGCATGATGCAGAGGTAATTATTATTTTTATTACTTACTTTCATTTTACAAAAATTTAATTACGTCAGACAAATTTAATGCATTTGAGTAGGTTTCTTTATATAAGTAAGTAGGTATCCCAGAACTTGGTTTAGTATGAGAGTAATCACAAATTAAAAGACTTGGGAGGAAATGTAACTACATACATACACATAGATATGTAACTACATACATACATATAGATATGTACATGTACACAAATAAAATAAAAATTTCATTTTTTAACTAATTTCCATATACACAATACATGTACATGTACCATACCATGTACATGTACCATACCATACATGTACCATATACATGTACACAAATAAAATAAAAATTCCATTTTTTAACTAATTTCCATAAGTGAACCAATATAGTTTTTATAAAATATAACTTCTTAAGTAATATTTTTTGTTTTTGTTTTGAAAAGTTTTAATTTTCAATGTACATTTGTTACATTAATTTTAATGATTTCAGGAAAAATATGATGAACTGAACTAAACTAAACTCCAAATTAATAAATATTATACATATTTGAGCCCCGAATGAAACATCAAACATCTTATGCAAACTAATGTCTCCATGGACCTTGGTTATATTTTAGCAATATGGTAAATTTATTTTAGACCTGACGAAAGATATAATAGGTACGTTATGTAATTTATCTTTAAAACAATTTCTTCATGTCGCAATTTGCTACAGAAATATAGCCTGCTTACATTGTATTCTTGTTTAAAATATGTACACGTAATTCTGAGTTTTTCATTTTTCTGTTATAAAATGAAATTTTTTTAAATTCTGTAGTTTGTAGGAACGCACAATCATATTTTAATTATATGTATTTCATGTTTTTAATAAAATTCTTATCATGTAATTACGAGTTTTATTTTTAAAATAATATTTAAGGCTAATAATTTAGGCGGTACTGGGTAGGCCCCGAAAGAAAATTATATTGTCTATGGTCGCGCCTTTTTTATTGTTGCTTACTCTATCTTCGTCTATGGTGTGTGACATCACAAATCCCCGTCATCATCATCATCATTCGAAAAATTATTGCATTTTGATGGTGAAATAGTGACCAAATTTTTCTCGAACAAAAGCCTGAAGTTATCGATCTAGTGGGTGGTTTGTATATTTATGCATGGGAGGAATGCAGATCCGCCAATGTCTGGAAATTAAATAAAAAGGCACTTTCTAGATGAGAAAAGTGTGGAAAAGCTGAATAAAACAAAAATTAAGGCGCGCTCGGCAAAATTGAGGGAGATACAACCGTTCAAAGTATTTAAAATTTCACTTCACAAGCTGATATTGACAGTCCGCCCGCCATTTTGTCATAACCTAACACGCTAAACATGGTTTGTGATACAAAAAAAGTGCCCCTTTATAACGCCTACTCACGTCAAGGCAAGAAAAACATCCCAGTTTTCAAGTGGTTTAGCGGCTACGCTAGGTTTGAGTAACATGGTTTGTGATTCTGGCGTACTATTAATTCTGTATTAGGTCTGGGATCCAACATAAGCAATGAAAAAATGGCGAACGGACTGTCAATATCAACTCACGAAGTGAAATTTTAAATACTTTGAACGGTTGTATCTCCCTCAATTTTGCCGAGCGCGCCTTAATTTATTTTTTATTCATCTTCTCCACACTTTTCTCATCTAAAAAGTGCATTTTTATTAAATTCCCTGACATTGGCGGGATCTGCATTTCACCCATAAACATAGTCATAATAGGTCATATTTGTCATTTGGTTTACGATACATCAATCGTATTTTCGAATTGTTTTTAGTATCAAGGGCTTTTTATACAAGTTATTACACAATCGTCATGATCAGTGTATTATAAATAATACCAGTGTTTCTGTATGTGTTATACCTACATAAAACAATGTACAAAGTCACGCCTGAACACAAAATTCGATGGCTTACGATGTCATTTGTATTTGCAATGAAAAAGATGATTTATTGTTTTTATATTGCACTTTGGTAAAAAAACAATAACAGTAGCGGTGAGATGTGGACATTTTACCAATGTTTTTCTATATTAAAAGCAGTTAATCTTGAATAAAAAACTATCAGTGGGTGATGAGTCACACAATCCACCATAGATACGGTGGTTTTCGGGGGTCTTGAAAAATTAAAACTTTGACAATTATTTTAACTATTAAAACTAACTATAAAAATAAAAATGCAGTTATTTAAGTTTGAAGGTCTTTATTCATTAAAAAAAAAATTGGACTGGAGTTCTCTATTACAATGCTAAATAATAATTTAATCATTAAAATGGTATGTGCCAATCAAATAGGTTGTACCCCCCACAGTTTAATCTAAGAAAACTACACGAGAAAGTGAATTCTTAGCTCCAAATCCCATGTGGATTCATAGTTAATTAGGCGCGGATCAATGAGAAGTATGTAAGTTTAAAGTATTTCCTACATTAATAATTTAAAATTTCCACTGTTTGTTTATCAAAATATGTCAGTTTGATGGATGTTTATTTATAATTCTTGTTCTCTTGCATTAGAGTATCATTCATTTGTTGGGAATAAATAATAATTACAATTATTCTAAAACTTTTACTCCGCATTGAAGTTTTTGTATAATTCCATTAAAATCCTAAATACATATGGATGGCTATTTAGAAATCAGCATATTTTACCAGCATTGCATCTTGCAGATCATTAGGTGTTTGCAAGGGATGGACTGATACACAGTAAGTAGTAGTGATTGATGACAACCATCTATATAAAACCCATGACATGAAAAATAATGCTGGATAGATAGTAGAGAAAGGACCAAGAAGAAAAAGCAGCCAAATTTGACTTCAAAAACAGAGTATATTTTAATCTTTGAACTGAGGATAACAAGCATAACCGGACATAAGACAAGTGCATATGATGTATTCTGGTAAACAATAGGAACTGTAGAAAATGCTTACATAATTAGCACACACACTTAAGAAACTTTTCATACAAAACTTAAATTCTGATTTGATGTCAAAATACCCAAACAAATTGAATAATAATTTTTATTATCAAAAGGTGCAACAAATATTTAGTATGGATATGTGCTACTGTATTTTTATTTCATTTTTTGTTATATTAAAGCGCAATAGATAGGGTAAGATTATTTTTTTAAATAACTAGCTGGGGTATCCGGCTTTGCTCAGGGAGTTGATATGAGATTGAACTGACGTTCCAACCCACGAGGGATCTTGCTCTATATACCCCTACCAATGTGTAGCCTCACCCATACAAAAAGGCTTCGAATGGTCTACAATGTTCCACAATGATCCGGGATGTTTCCGAACGTTCCTGACTATTCCTGAACATTCCAAAATGTTCCGGGATGTTCTAGAATGTTGTGGAATGCCTTCAAATATTCTGGACAATGAAAATTCCCTCTAGAAATTTCTAGAGGGCGAAATAAAAATTTCTAGAAATTGCTAGATTTCCAGCCCTTAAAAAAGGGAACCTTCTTCATGGATGGGGGATAGAGGGCTACCACACCATATAACTCACTTGATAGTACCGGGATTCGCTTCTGAGTCCCGGTCCACATTGTAGTACACTTTCTTTTATAATATATATTGATTATAATTAACTCCCAAAAAAATGTCAAAGTTGCATTCTAAAATCAAGCAAAATTGAATTCTTTTGGCCTATATGTATTTTATAATTTAAAATACAAATAAATAAAATTTTACATATTGTACTAGATATTTACTATACCTTTTGATTTAAAAAATAATTATTAGGTTTGGTTGGGTATTTTGGCGTCAAATACAAATTTAAGTTTTGTATGAAAAAAAGCATTGCAGTTGTTCCCTTTAATTCTCCAGAAATTTCAGCACTCTCACCATTAGTAACTCCACCATCAGGTTTTAGATTTATAGTCTTGGATTGTAATATGATCGCATCCTGCGCTTTCAGCAGTTAAAAAAGGGTTTCAATCGCTTGTATTACTCTTCACCTTCCAAATTCCAAATAAGAATCTTACAGGCCTTCATTCAGTAGGTGAGATATTCTGCGCAGCGGCCACCAACGTATCGTGAATCTCCTTGGCGTAAGACACCTGCGCCCTGGCCGTGCCCAGGAACTGCGGGTAGGACAGGGTGGGAGGCGCCGGGGGCTCTGGAGGCGGAGGGGGCTCTGCCCTCCCGGCCAGCACGGGCAGAGGGAGCTGGTGCGCTGCCCAGCCCGCCTGCTGGATACACGCCATTGAAGTTTTCTTAATAAACAAACAGTTCAAAATTATTCAACAATTTTTCTTATATGAATTAGTTAACTTTCTTATAAGATTTTCCAAAGGACAGGAGTAGAAACTTATTATGTATGGAAAACCTTATACATATACATAACCTCTGTGACATAAATAAGGTCATTTTTAAATTTCAGTCAAAGGGATATAAAAAACAAATTATGTGGGAGCCTTAAAAATGAATTAAATCAACATCACACTTTGAAGATGCCCTTTGTAAGGAGGGTTGAAAACCAGAATCGCTAACCAATAAATGGTGTTTAACCACAAACCAAAATTTTACAAAATGATCCAGAATAACATTACGTTTGTAACTCTGCATTTAGTTTAGAAGCTACGATTAGAGGCGCTATTGTGTATTAGTATCTCGTCGAAAGATTTCTTCTAGCAATAACCGGTGCGCACTACACGTAGACCGTATTTCGTAGTTTCTGGTCAGTCGGCGTTATAGCGTTGCAAGCCTAATTAGACCGACGAAAGTGGAAGTTATTCCTTTACTTCATATAAATTGATAAATCTTAATATGAATCGAAATGAATGAATATGAATTGAAATTAATATCTCTAAAAGTAATACAATATTCATAATTATTGACCATGTTAACTCAATTAACAGCACCAGAAAGAAAAGGTTAATAATTAATTTGGTAAATATTTCCCTATTGAGTCCATGCTCAATACACACTTTAAAAAATTTAAAAAAATTGTACTAGGTAGATAATTGTTAGTAATAAGTAATTCAGTAACGGGAATTGAAAAATATTGCGTTTTAATGGTTATTTTTTTATTTAAAAAACGCGAAATGTCATTTTTCAAGGACCGCCATGTTAATTACGACGATGAAATACGCACTTTTAAAAGGAAAAATCACTTTCTGTCAGTTAGACAATAATAAGTACGAATTGCAATCTTCGGAAATGATAAATAATGCATATTAATTATATTTTGTTCGGTTTAATAAACACGAAAAATCACACGAGACGTTTGCCATTGTAATTAATAACATGGCGGTCCTGACATTTCGTATTTTTAAAGATAACAAAATATATATATATTAATGTTTGGTTTTGGGGTAGGTCAGGAAAACTCACTTTTTTTTTTAATCGTCCGGGTACAGGCGAAAATCGACCACCCTGCCTGTCCAGTTTCACCGACCGCAGAGGTCGATTTGGCCGAGCAGGGCGCGTGGACCGGGATTTCATACAAACGGCCGTTCCAAAAAAACGCGTTTTGGTGATCCGATAATCGACACTTTTCCCCCTCGATCCGCAAGACCTCACGGCGTATTGTCGCTTAAAAAAAAAAAAGACGCTTACGCCCTTTAGATTTCCGTCGCCCGCCTCGACCCGCAGGCGATAATCGACCTCCGCTCCTCGAGTTTCGCCGACCGCAGAGATCAATTTGGCCCGAAAGGGGGCACGGACGGCGTTCTCTGCGGGTCAGACCAGATTTCATATAAAAAAGATGACGCAGGGTCAACAGCGCTCCCAAACGGCGAAAACTACAATTAGATCTCTCACCGACGAAGAAATTCGACCTCAGTTATATTTCTCGCCGACAGGTTTACCCGTTAAAAAACGTCGAACCGTTTAGTAAAGAGATTTCCCATACAAAACTGATTTCACTAGGAATTTATTCCAATCAATTAAACGGCTATCTCAAAAATAATGTACAAAAAATGACATTTTAAAGGCCCTTTGCGGGAACTTAGATTGCGGCGAAAGCAAACATTTTGCACGAAATGTTTTTGATTAAATAGAAGGTATACAAGTTTAAGGCTGTCATACCAGCAAATCATAATTTCGATTCCGACTGCACCGCTCACACATCAGCCGTTGCAAGCGGACGTTTTTGGAACTAGATTTCGTTCCGCTAGAAGCCGGGTTTCACGTACCTATAGTTCACGCGAAGCTGGACCTACAGTATGGTTCAGATAAAGATGTTGAATTCTCGCTTCCAGAATTTTAATAAGTAGTAGTTATTTGTAATTTGTGTATTGAAGTGCGTAGACATAAATAGATACATAAACACAGTAGGTATAAAGTAGATACCTACACAAAAAAACAATTTGTTATATTTTTTTAATATTTTGGTTTTTGTTTTTTCATTTTATTTTACGGCCATTAGAGTGGAAGAATTGAAACGTTACTTGAAATGGCTTTAGCCATGTTTAGTGACCAGATCTGAAAAGTCAGGTACTTCCCCACCTCCATCTTCCCTAACTCCTTCCCTTCCCCCACTACCTTCAGCCTCACAACATACCCCAATTGGGGGTGATAGTCCCACTGGCTCCAGACGGGAGCAGTTGGGACTCTTGTGCGGTATTCATGAAAAAAAGAGTACCTAATATTCAGTTGGATTGTAAAAAATATCTCATTTTGAAATATTTATTCGTGTGCATAATTTTTAATTTTATATTTATGTGAATACCGCACAAGAGACCCAAATGCTCCCGTCTGGAGCCAGTGAGACTATGACATGACTATGGGGTATAGTATGAGGCAGAAGGTGGTGGGGAAGGGCAGGAGATGGGGAAGAGGAAGCGAAGAATTACTTGGCTATTCAGATCTGGTCACCAAACACGGCCAAAGTAATTTTTAGCAACGTTTCAATTCTGAATGGTGGTCTTACACCAGGGCGATACTAAAGTAGGTATCTTCCACTCTGGAACGTGACGCAAATATATTATTTTTATATGAAATAACCCAAATTAGTCAAACAAAATTTATTTGCCCACGCCGGGATTCGATCCCACGACCTTCGGATTGCGAGTCAAGAGCCTTACCTCTTGACCACGCCGGCCGTCAATAAATAGTATCAGTAATTTGGAAGGCGGGTATGGGTACCGCCGTCCCGGGAACCATGTATTGGATTATCAACACCGTACGGGTAGCCCGGGTTCATGGGGCGAGGTTTGTCAGGATCTCGGCGGCGGTGGAATCTGCCCCACCAACTACGTAGAAGGCCGGATCGGGAGAGACCTTTTTTTACAATCGCTCGACACATTGCCTATCTCTTCTTTGGGGATGCTGTGTGAAGGTTCGTTTCAGGGAAAGGGAGGAGAGGATCTTCTGAGAAGGAAAGGGTATTAGGGGTGGGTAGAAATGTGGGGGTCAGCGTGTCCAGGAGAGCGGATGTATGAATCCATCCCTCCCACTGCGGTGCAAAGCGATGTTCCGAGTAAGTAAGGCTGGAGAAGTCAAAGGGACTCCCTCAACCACTTTCTCTAGATCCAACCTACCATGCAGCTGGTGCGCAGATGCATCCGCCGCCAAGACCTGAAAAAACCTCACCCCATGAACCCAGGCACCCCTGCTAGTCACCAAACGTTGCGAACCACTAAGGATGACCTACGGCAGACGTGTTGGTTATCAAAAAAATGGTTCCCGGGGCGGTGGTACCCATACCCGATTCTCATGTTTGTTATTTTTGTAATACGAAAAATGGATATAAAAAAGCCTACCCCCCATCCCTCTCAACCCCCTCCCCCTCTCACCCCACAACCTCTAACCACCCTCCACCCCCCCGCCTCTTTTACCCCCCCCCCCCCCCTATATAAAAATCAATTGCTGTTTGTTAGTTTCACTAAAACTCGAGAACGGCTGGGCCGATTTAGCTGATTTTGGTTTTGAAATGTTTGTCGTAGTCCAGGAAAGGTTTAAACGTTGAGAAAATATGGAAAAGTTGCGAGGAAGATAGTAAGATCAACAATTTAATTCTCCCATATAAACTGTTCTACATACTTTCCTGTGAATTGCTAACCGTTCATCCGATTGCGATGAAACTTTGGTGAGTTGTTGTGAGCACGCCCGCAAAGTAGTCCAGTCAATAAATGCTCCAAAAGGAGGTGTAGAGTGCGTGAGCAGGGACCTAAGCGATTCCTCCAGAAACTTGTTTAGGGTGCTTAGGGTGTGAACATACTAAAAGTCCTGACGTCTTGGTTGTGAGCTAGGGGGAAGGGGGGGGAGGGGGAGGTCCCGATTTTCGGGTTTCCGCTTATATCTCAAAAACGGTGCGTCACACATGAAAATTTCCTAAGGATAAGTAAAAAAAGCTCATAAAATTATCTACAACTTTTATTCTTTACGTAATTTTCGAAATCACGTCCATTTTTGACTTACACGCTCCACAAATGTAGATATTTTTGTAAAAAATTATTTTACCTCACATTTTTCATCAAACATTCCTTCATATCGTCTAAAATATTCATCAAAGAAAGAAATTTATTTATAAGAAGTTGTAATAAATTTAATTCCCTTTTAGAATATATATACATATGCAAATAAGTCTCCAACCAGTAAATATTTACAGCAATTTTAAGGTTTTGCGTAAAATGTCGTCATTTTCAGAAAAAGCTGTTTATATCTTATTACTGACACACCGACGTGCAACGACGATTATGCGACGCTCTTTTAGTAAGGCGTATGATCAGATATGACCATGGAAACCACATTGATGCTATCATTCAAAAGCCTAGAAGGCATAACAACTTCCCTTGAAGAGTATTGTGGAGTCTTCACGTCCAGTAACAACACAAGGACCTCGGACAAGCCCACCGAAGTAAAGATGCAGCAGACATTTTCAAACTCAGTCAGTGGTTTGATGCACATCCTCCCTTCCCACAAGCCAATGAAATAATGTCAATTCCCAATGTCTTCTGTCAGCTCGTCGATAAAAAATCACGATGAAAAGGTTGCAGTTGACCCAACATTTCTGTTTCACCGGATGTGTATAAGCAAACGATCAGATGAGGATTTGAAGAAATTCTTTGAGTATGAGTTGGCCCCATTTCTCTTGGCACTGTTCAATGAAGGTGGGATGTGGAAGACAACTAAATCTGTCCTGTACAGCTTATTCGAGCCTACCAAAAAACTGGTCTACTGTCTCAGGTGAACATAGTTGTGGACGGAAAATTTCTACTACACAGAGTAATTTGGCAAAAAGATGCCTTCCTTGTCACAATTTGTGATCGTTACATCAACTACGTCAACCACCACTATCCTGGATGACTCACACTGTGGTATTTGATTGGTACCCAAACCCAGCCAACGGTACAAAATCACAATAACAGATGCGATGATACAGACTGAGAAGGTCAGCTGACATCAATTTGACTTGGAACACTTCATTACCCGTTAAAAAGGAAGATTTGTTATCCAATCCTACCAACAAAAGTAACTTCATCTCTTTACTACAGACGAAGCTTCGGGAGAATGGGATACAGACTCTTCAGGACATGATGCTGACTTCCTTGTTGTGAAGATTGCTGTGGAACATTCCTCTCACAGTTTTGTGAGAAGCTTTCACTTCCTTTTGATTGCTTCCACTCCTCCCACCCAAGATATTCTGCTGCTGACAACGGACGAGGGAAAACCAAAACAATGCCACTGTCCATCCAAAAGATGCAGCACCGTGCATTTGAACACATCCTGTTCTTACATTCATTTACCGGCTGCGACACAACATCTGCAACTTTCAGGAGAAGCAAGGTGGGCTTCTCAAAATTGTACTTGGAGTCAGAATTACAAGATGCCATGGATGAACAACGCTTGCGAGGACCCCCACGTCCAAGGAGGATGAGAATGTAACATGATGTTATTGAGAACAGTGATAACAATGAGATCTATAATTTTATGTGCTTAATGTAACGAAATAGAATAAACATTATGATTATAAAATACAATTATGTATTTTTCAAGTAATATGATTTTTACCTATTTTATTTAATAACTGGTTTTAAAGTGTGGTCACACATATTATTAGGCGAACGAACAAGTGTTGTGTGTCAGTAATAAGATAAAAACAGCTCTTTCTGAAAATGACAATATTTTACGAAAAAACTTCAAATTGCTGTAAATGTTGAACGGTTGAAGATAAATTTACATATGTCTATATATTCTAAAAGAAAATTAAATTCTTTACAACTTCTTTCGAATAAATTTTTTTCTTTGATGAATATTTTAGACGATATGAAGGAATGTTTGATGAAAAATGTGAGGTAAAATGATTTTTTTCGAAAATATCTACATTTGTGGAGCGAATAACTCGAAAATGGCTGGGATTTCGAAAATTACGTATAGAATAAAAGTTGTAGATAATTTTATCAGCTTTTACTTATTATCAAAAAATTTTCCTCTGCGGCGCACCGTTTTTGAGATATAAGCGGAAACCCGAAAATTGGGACCTCCCCCTCCCCCCCCTAGCTCACCACCTAGACGTCAGGATTTTTAGTATGTTCACATCCTAAGCACCCTAAACAAGTTTCTAAAGGAATCGCTTAGGTCCCTGCTCACGCACTCTACACCCCCTTCCTTGACTGGACTAAAGGTTTCTGTATATACTGGTGAGCTCTGGCATTATGAAATTTGTATATAAAATTGCAATTGGTGCCACGCAAACTGTTTGAAAACTGAATGTACCGGGAGTGAATGTATGGAATGCGGGAGGAGGTGGCGGATGGGAGAGGGGTGAAGGATGAGGGAGGGAAGGGGAGGGGGACAAGGGAGGGGAACTCGGGAGAGGGGGCCCGCGGGATGGGTTGGGGAGGGGAACCCGGGAGGTGGGAGGGGAACTCGGGAGGGGGGAGATGAAAACGGGTGGGGGTTTAAGGGATAGGGGAAGCGGGCGAGGGGAGTGAGGAGAGGGGAAGGGGACGTTGGAGAGGAAGGGGAGGCAGAAGGGGAACGGGACGAATGGGAAATGACACGAGCTCTGGCATCATGAAATTTGTATAATAAAATTGCAATAAGTGGCACACGAGCTGTATGAGAACTGAATGTATCGGGAATGAATGTATGGAATGCAGGAGGGGGGAGGGGAACCCGGGAGGGTGGAGGGGAACTCGGGAGGGGAGAGGGGAATTCGAGAGGGGGATCCGCGGGAGGGAGGAGGTGATTATGGGAGGGGGGAGGGGAACTCGGGAGGGGGGATCGCGGGACGGAAAAGGGGGGGAGTAGAGTGAGGAGAAGGAAGGTGGAGGAGGAGTGGGAACGCGAAAGGGGAAGGGGATGCGGGAGAGGAAGGGGAGGTGGAAGGTGAACGGGACGAATGGGAATGGACGCGCAGGGAGAAACAATTTCGTTATTAAATGGCAAAGGTTGGTACCCGGCATATATATAAATGCTAATAAATGAAAATGAATCGCCGAAATGTATGTACGCGCATAACTTCCGAACGACTACACCAAATTGGATAATTCTTTTTTTGTTGTGTTTGTTATTGCCAGGACAAGGTTTGTATATAACTACTGGTGAGCTCTGGCATTATAAAATGTGTATACTAAAAATTCAATGGGTGGCACGTGAGCTGTTTGAAAACTAAATGTACCAGAACTGAATGTATGGAATGCGGGAGGGGGGATAGGAACTTGGGTATTGGTGCCGCGGGTGGAAAGGGACGGGAACCAGGGAGGGGGAGGGGAACCTGGGAGGGGGGAAGGGAATTCGTGAGGGGAGTTGGCGGGACGGGGGAAGAGGAGTGGAGTGGGGAGTCGGAAGGTGGAGGAGGCGGAGTGGGAACGTTTGAGGGGAAGGGGACGCGGGAGAGGAAGGGGAAGCGGAAGGTGAACGGGACGAATGGGAAAGGACACGCAGGGAGAAACAATTTTTTGTTGAACGGCATAGCAACGCATGCCGGGCACCAGCTAGTATATAAATGAAAATGAATCGCCGAAATGTATGTACGCGCATAACTTCCGAACCCATGCATGCCGGGTACCCGCTGTATATAATTTATTTATTTATTTATTTACGGACAAATAGTCCATTAACAATATAACAATAACAGGAATAACAAGCGAGCCTAAAGGCCCGACCCGCCTAGCAATTGATCACTGTTCGCATCGATTACCGTTCGCATGTCATTTTTTGTAACCAGCACCACTTTTCGTAACAATCACCACTTTTCGTAACGATTCACCAGTTAACCCCATGTGTCGAGCATGCGTAAAGAAGTTTTACTTTTAAAAAAATGGGGCATTTGGGACTCTTGTTTTTTGTATCGTATAATAAGGGACAAATAAAAACATTTATTTTTAAATATAAAACTTTTTGCATAAAAATATTCAATGAAAATGAAATTCGGTCAACCCTGTAGATTTTACGAACGTGAAACAAGGAATTCGTATGTATTTACATTTCGTTTCCAAAATATTATTTCAAACTGTTGTAATTCAGAGCGACGCGGACACGTCCTCGTCTGGCCACGTTTCGGACCGTAATGAACTGCGAAATTTTGTGTTTCGGCGCTATGATAAAATCGTCAAATGCGAAGCTGTTAATTAATTAAAATTAAATGCTTCCCAAAATTATTTTTCGGTCAAACTTATTTATGATTTGTCAATAATGTCTTAGCACAATAAGTATGTAAAAAAATATGAAATATATTAGTTTATAAGTGCGCAAATAAATACACAAATGGACCAATTTTCGTCAAGAAACACATGTACGTACATATTTTTTAATGATTTTATTGAAACTAAAATTAAAATTCTAATACATAACTTTGCTAGATAATGTATTGATTTATTTCACTGCATGATTACATTATTTGAAATGGGTGTGGTATAATACAAAAACTTTTTTGAAAATTTAACAAATCTGCCAACGACCTATGGAATAACCTTATTATACTAAAAATTAAAAAAAATTCTAAAAATTTATTACATAACTATGCTAGATAAAAGAACAATCTTTCGAAATCCATTTATAATTTTTTGTGGAAAAGAGTCAATACGTCTAAAAACTTTTTTGAAAATGACATATTTCTGGGTTTCTCTACCAATGTCCTCTTAAGAAACTTTTAAAATAAAAACATGTGTAGCTTCCCATTTAAAATGTTACACTATATTGCATCAAATATTGAAATTTTTCTGACATTTTCTGAAATCGATCTATCATCAACAATGCATAATTTTCCAGCCAGTTAATACAAACTCGAGGTAGGTACTGGCGTTTAAAATGTGAATGATTTAAATGCAGAAAATCGCGGTAGGTACCTACCGTTCTATTGAATTATTGCTAATTCGCTAAGTATTTATTGAGAAAACGCGTAAGTACCTACACCACCATTATTTTTCTCGGTATGTACTAGGTAGGTACCGGCTTACGAGATTCTTTCCTTTAAATGTTAAATCGAAAATTAAAGATATGAAATGAAAAAAATCATCCAAGATGGTAATTTTTGAAATATGTAGGAACACGGAGGTTGCTTCTGGA
This sequence comes from Limnephilus marmoratus, assembly GCA_917880885.1. Classification (NCBI taxonomy): domain Eukaryota; kingdom Metazoa; phylum Arthropoda; class Insecta; order Trichoptera; family Limnephilidae; genus Limnephilus; species Limnephilus marmoratus. The sequence goes on from OU862922.1 coordinate 15,423,841, forward strand.
TAACCACTGTTTGTAGGAACGTTAATTTAAATTAATTAAGTTCATTTTCACGTAATGTGCGATTTTTATTTATTCAATTATCTTCAAAACTTATAATATTTATTATTATTTATTTATACTATTATTTCAAAATAGAAATAATTACGGAACTTGAATAGAATTTGAACAGAACTTTCACAGAACGTTAAAATTAACTTGAAAATCTGAAGATTTTTAAATAAATTTTTTGAAAAACTTAGCCTAAATATATTTCATATGTTTTTTTTTTACGTATGTGCAGGTAACTCTACATAGAATCTATGCAGGTACCTACATGCACATAACAACTCAGAATCTGATGATATTGCTTATGAATTTTTTGTAAATGTATAATAAAATTGCTTGAAGTTGAATGGTATAATTTTTTTCAAAAATATTAAATTTACATACCGCTTTTTTTTGTATTTTGTATTTTAATGATAATCATTCAACGTGGAATTGGTATCGCCGCCCCGGGAACCATTCATTGGTTTCTATATACAATAGTGAGCTCTGGCATCATGAAATTATGCATTGCTAAACTTTTTTTTACATTAGCTCCACACAGGAGGCACCGAGGAAAACAATTTCCCTAAGGGCCTATGTCATCTTTGAGGATGCTGTGTCGAAGGTTTTTTGAGGGAAAGAAAGGAGAAGAAGATATAAGAAGGAAAAGGGTATGAGGGGTGGGTAGGAATCTGAGGGTCAGTGTCGCCAGGAGTAACGGACGTATGAATCTATTCCTCACACTGCGGTGCGAGGCGAAGGGTTGAGAGAATCTGGCTGGAGAGATAAAAAGCCTCCCTCAATCAGTCTCCTCCGATCCAGCCCGCCATGCAGTGGTTGGTCAAACGTATCCGCCACCAAGACCTAGACAAACCTCATCCCATGAACCCGGGCACCCCTGCTAAGTCACCAATCGTAGCGAACCACTTGGGTGACCTATGACAGCGGTGTTGGTTCATCCGATTGCGATGAGACTTTGGGAATTTGATGTGTGCATTCCCGCGATGGTTTTATGAAAACAATAATGATCAATCGGGATACAATAATGAACCGGGCGACCGAAGTAGGTGCACATTTGTCGCTTTTTGAAAACTAAATGTACCGGGAATGAATTAACGAAGCGCGAGAGGGGGGGAGGAAAAAGCTCCACACAGGAGACCCTGAGGAAAATAATTTTCCTCACGGTCATGTCATCTTTGGAGATGCTGGGTGGAGGGTTTTTTAAGGCAAAGAAGGAGATGAGAGTTCTGAGAAGGAAAAGGGTTTAAGGGGTGGGTAGGAATCTGGGGTTCAGTGTGTCCTGGTCATCCGCCTCCAAGACCTAGACAAACCTCACCCCATAAATCCGGGCACCCCTACTAAATCACCAAACGTAGCGAACCACTTGGGGTGACCTACGGCATGAGTGTTGGTTATCCAATAAAGGTCATCTTAGGGGATTTTTATTTCTACATAACATTATATACAACGGTTACCCGGCATGCGTTGCAAGATCACTGTAACCTCGGGGTCAACTTAACTGTAACGGTTCCATTCCAAGTTCCGGGAAACTACATTATAATGCAAGCGCCTTGCAAACGTCTGCACTATATTATAACATTATATACAACGGGTTCCCGGCATGCGTTGCAAGGTCACTGTAACCTCGGGGTCAACTTAACTGTAATGGTTCCATCCCAATTCCCGGGAAATAACATTTTAAAGCAAGTGCCTGCAATATATAAAATGATATACAACGGTTGCTCGGCATGCGTTGCAAGGGCACTGTAACCTCATGGTCAACTTAACTGTACTTCCATTCCAATTCCTGGGAAATTACATTTTAATGCAAGCGCTGCACTACATAACATTATATACAACGGGTACCCGGCATGCGTTGCAAGGTAACTGTAACCTCAGGTTTCTTCATATATTTAATTTAACACACACTCCTACTCGCTTCATCCACGTTCACACGCAAATCGCATATTTTTTTAACCCGTTAGTTGCTTCTGCAACGGGCAAAACCTATATATATATTAATGTTCAGTTTTGGGGTAGGTCAGGGAAAAGGTCACTTTTTCCGCTCACGCCATTGGTCGAGAAAACTCACTTTTTCCGCTCACGCCATTGGTCGAAAAAACTCACTTTCGATTTGAGGGGAAAAGCTACCACTTTGCCCCTCGGGTGGGTGAAACCTCACGGGTCACTTTGGCTTGCGAAAATTTGGTAAAATTTGGCAAGCCAAATTGATCTCTAAGCTCATCCGATTTCAAAGGCCCCACGATTCACTCTTCTTCGAAGCGAATTCATTGTATCTATCTCTTTTCAAATGCCCGGAAAAGTTGAGAAAGATATATCGAAAATCTCCCATACAAAACTGATTTTTGTTAGAAATTTATTCCAATTAATTAAACAGCGATCTGGAAAATATGGTAGAAAAATTGACATTTTAAAGGCCCTTTGCGGGGTGGTAAAATACAACGAAAAAAAACATTTTGCGAGAGATGTTTTTTAATAATCATAAATAACACAAGATTTAGAAACTTTTAAAATAAAAACATGTGTAGCTTCCCATTTAAAATGTTTCACAATATCGCGTCAAACTTTGCCATTATATCTGACATTTGCGAAAAATCCAACAACATCGAAAATGCACATCGTTCTCAGCCTGTTAAATCGGTAGATATTTGAAATGTTTATTTATTTTCTTCAACCTTGCAATACTGAACATGGAACACTATCCAAAACCACCTGAGGTTTTCAGTCAGGCCATGACACCGTTGGCTGACGTAATTTGTATGGGAAATGTTCTTAAACCAGCGCAGATGTTCGATTTTCAGGCTGTGCTTGAGGTGGTTACGACAAAGTTTAACGTTTGTGTTGCCATATAAATAACATATTGTTTTAGAATATTTTGATGAACTAGGTAGGTACCCTGAAAATTACATAAACGGATAAATAATTATCCACGGGTATCATCTATAAATTATAGCTCATGAACGACTGGTCCAAATTGGATAATTCTTTTTGAGTTGGTTTCGTTATTGTTCGGGCAAGGTTTGTATAAGACGACTGATGAGCTCTGGAATAATAAAATTTGTTTAAAATGAATCGCCGAAATCTATAAATGCGCATAGCTTCCGAGCGAATGCACAAAATTGAATAATTCTTTCGTTGTTGTATTTGTTGTTACTAGGACAAGTTTTGAATAAAATTACTGGTGAGCTCTGGCATAACGAAATTTGTTTAAAAATGATTCGCCGAAATGTAAGGACGCTCATAACTTCAGAACGACTGCACGTAATTGAATAATTCTTTTTTTGTTGCGTTCCTTATTGTTAGGACAAAGTTTGTATACAACTACTGGTGAGCTCTGGCATTTTGAAATATGTTTAAAAATTAATCGATGAAATGTAAGTACGCGCATAACTTCGGAACGACTGCACCTAATTGGGTAATTATTTTTTTGTTGTTATCGTTATTGTAAGGACAAGTTTTAAATAAAACTACTGGTGAGCTCTGGCATTATGAAATTTGCATAAAAATGAATCGTCGAAATGTATGTACGCGTATAACTTCCGAAAGACTGCACCAAATTGAATAATTCTTTTTTTGTTATGTTTGTTTATTGGCTGGTGAGCTCTGGCATTTTTGCAAAATTTGCATAAAAATATTTCAATAGGTGGCACGCGAGCTGTTTGAAAACTAAATGTAACGGCAATGAAATAATGAGCGCGGGAGGGGGGGAAAAATACCACGGAGGGGGGAGGGTAACCTGGGAAGGCGGAGGGGAACCCGTGAGGGGGTTTTGCGGCATGGAGGAAGGGGGGGGGGGGGATGGAGTACGCTATGAAAGAATATTTTTTCTGTTCTTTTTTTTACTCGAATAAAACAAAATTTTAAAAGTATAAATACCAGGAGTGCAGAACTAAGCAAGGGAAAATATATTAAGAATATGTTTTTTTTCAATTATTTCTGGCTTTTTGGGAAAGGTGAATTTATATGCATTTAAATTTTTTTTTTACATGAGCTCCACACAGGACGCCGTGGGGAAAATAATTTCCCTCAGGTCCTATGTCATCTTTGGGGATGCTGTGTGGAGGATTTTTTTTAGGAAAGGAAGGAGATGAGAGTTCTGGGAAGGAAAAGGGTTTAAGGGGTGGGTAGGAATCTGGGGTTCAGTGTGTCCTGGGCATCCGCCTCCAAGACCTAGACAGACCTCACCCCATGAACCCGGGCACCCCTACTAAATCACCAAACGTAGCGAACCACTTGGGGAGACCTATGGCAGAGGTGTTGGTTAACCAATAAAGGTCAACTTTGGGGATTTGTATTTCTACATAACATTATATACAACGGATACCCGGCATGCGTTGCAACAATACTGTAACCTCGGGGTCAACTTAACTGTAATGGTTCCATTCCAAGTTCCGGGAAACTACATTATAATTCAAGCGCCTTGCAAACGCATGCACTGTATTATAACATTACATACAACGGGTACCCGGCATGCGTTGCAACATCACTGTAATCTCAGGGTCAACTTAACTGTAATGGTTCCATTCCAAGATCCGGGAAACTACATTATAATGCAAGCGCCTTGCAAACGCCTGCTTTATATTATAACATTATATACAAAGGGTACCCGGCATGCGTTGCAACATCACTGTAATCTCGGGGTCAACTTAACTGTAATGGTTCCATTCCAAGTTCCGGGAAACTACATTATAATGCAAGCGCCTTGCAAACGCCTGCAATATATTATAACATTATATACAACGGGTACCCGGCATGCGTTGCAAGATCACTGTAACCTCGGGGTCAACTTAACTGTAATGGTTCCATTCCAAGTTCCTGAAAACTACATTATAATACAAGCGCCTTGCAAACGCCTGCTTTACATTATAACATTATATACAAAGGGTACCCGGCATGCGTTGCAAAATCACTGTAACCTCGGGGTCAACTTGACTGTAATGGTTCCATTCCAATTCCTGGAAAATTACATTTTAATGCAAGCGCTGCACTACATAACATTATATACAACGGGTACCCGGCATGCGTTGCAAGGTCACTGTAACCTCAGGTTTCTTCATATATTTATTTAACACACACTCCTCCTCGCTTCATCCACGTTCACACGTCAAATCGCATAGTGTTTTAACCCGTCAGTTGCTTCTGCAACGGGCCCCGCTAGTATATATTAATGCTCAGTTTTGAAAACTCACCTTTTTTTTCAGCCTTTTCTGACACCGGTTTCATACAAAACGACTGATACAGAATTGAAGTGCGACCCTGGCGACGGAAACTGCAATCTCTCACTATCCGACGAAGAAATTCGGCCCGGGTTATGTTTTCCGCCGACAGTTTCGCCAGTCGAAAGACGAAAATCCATTTCGGAAGGAAACGTGTCAAAAAGTCCATACAAACGACGGTTCCAGTTTTGGTGACGCGATAACGGACTCTTCTCCCCCGCATCGCGTACCACCTTACGGCGTATTTTCCCTTGAAAATGCAAAGACGCTTAAGCCCTCTTACTTTCCAGCCCAGGCCTCGGCCCCGCAGGCGATAATAGACGGTCGCTTCCTCGAGTTTGGAACGTTTTAAGGTCCATTTTGGCTTGGCGGTGAGTCAGATAATCTTGAGATAGGTCAGGATTCCGAGTGTCAAAAATTTAGCCTAAATAATACAGACTTTTCAGAGTTTTCGGTAGTGGTTTTACGGTACGCGGCATTGCAACCCGGAAACCGATCCCCGCTTGGATGTTTTTAAAAAATACGTTACAGTAGAGAATTCCGCAACTTTTAATACCAAAACTATATACGATTCTCATATGAAATATGTCAGGAGAACCCGACGAAAATCAATAATTTTCTGAAAAATTCATGTCAAAAACGTGTTCCTAAATTCTTCGATAGTGTGAAAATTGCTGGCCATCTGAAAATAACACAATTTATAACGCGGTAGGTACCTACCGTTCCATGGAGTTATTGCAAATTCGTTAAAGAAAAGTAATAAAATACGTAAGAAAAAACACGTAGGTACCTACCCCAATATTATTTTTCTCGGTATATACTAGGTAGGTACCGGCTTATGAAGCATTTAAATATTAAAAGAAATCACTCAAGATTGTCAAGTATTTATTGAGAAAACGCATAGGTACCTACACCAATATTATTGGTAGCGACTTATGAACTTCTTTCCTTTAAATGTTAAATCGAAAATTAATGATATGAAATGAAAAAAATCACCCAAGATTGTCACTTTTTGAATTATGTAGGTACACGGAGGTTGCTTCTGGACACCCACTGTTGGTGGGAACGTTATTTTTAAATTAGTTCATTTTCACGTAATGTGCGAGTTGTATTTATTCAATTATCTTCAAAACTTATTTTATTTATTATTATTTATTTATAATTATTATTTCAAAACAGAAATAATTACAGAACTTGAATAGAATTTGAACAGAACTTTCAGAGAACGTTAAAATTAACTTAAAAAATTGAAGGTTTTTAAATAAATTTTTTTAACAACCGAAGTGAATTGAACCGAACGACTGTACCAAATTGGATAATTATTTTTTGTTGTGTCTAGGGCAGGGTTTGTATAAAATTACTGGTGAGCTCTGACATTATGAAATTTGTTTAAAAATGAGTAGCGGAAATTTATGTGCGCGCATAGCTTCCGAACGACTGCCCCTAATTGGATAATTCTTTTTTTGTTATATTCGTTATTGTTAGGACAAGGTTTTTATAAAATAACTGGTGAGCACTGGCATTATGAAATTTGTTTAAAAATGATTCGCCGAAATGTAAGTACGCGCATAGCTTCCGAACGACTGCGCACCTAATTGGATAATTCTTTTTTTGTTGTGTTCGTTATTGTTAGGATAAGGTTTGTATAAAATTACTGGTGAGCTCTGGCATTATAAAATTTGTTTAAAAATGAATCTCTGAAATGTATGTAGGCGCAACGAACTTCCGAAACAAACTTCAACTAACTTCCGAACGACTGCACCTAATTGGATAATTCTTTTTTTGTTTTGTTCGTTATTATCAGGACAGGGTATGTATCAAAGTAATGTTGGGCTCTGGCATCATGAAATTATGAATTGCTAAACCGTTTATCCGATTGTGATGAAACTTTGGGGATTTCATGTATGCATGCCGGCGATGGTTTTTATATACAATAGTGAGCTCTGGCATCATGCAATTATGCATTGCTAAACCGTTCATCCGATTGCGATGAAACTTTTAGGATTTGATGTGAGCATCCAGTCGATTCAAATACAACGAAAAAAAACATTTTGCGAGAGATGTTTTTTAATAATCATAAATTATACAAGATTTAAAAACTTTTAAAATAAAAACATGTGTAGCTGCTCATTTAAAATGTTTCACAATGTCGCGTCAAACTTTGCAATTATATTGACATTTGCGAAAAATTCAATAACATCCATAATGCACATGGTTTTCAGCCTGTTAAATCGGTAGATATTTTAAATCTTTTTGTAATTTTTTCCAACCTTGCAATACTGAACATGGAACATCATCCAAAACCACCGCAAGTTTTCAGCGAGGCCCTGACAGCGTTAGCTGACATAATTTGTATGGGAAATGTTCTTAAACCAGCGCAGGTGTTCGATTTTCAGGCTTTGCTTCAGGTGGTTATGACAACTTTTAACGGTTGTCTTGCCATATAGATAAAATATTATTTTAGAATATTTTGATGAACTAGGTAGGTACCCTGAAAATTATATAAACGGATAAATAATTATCCACGGGTATCATCTATAAATTATAGCTCATGAACGACTGGAGCAAATTGGATAATTATTTTTGAGTTGGTTTCGTTATTGTTCGGGCAAGGTTTGTATAAACTAAATGAGCTCTGGAATTATAAAATTTGTTTAAAATTAATCGCCGAAATCTATATATGCGCATAGCTTCCGAGCGAATGCACCAAATTGGATAGTTCTTTCTTTGTTGTATTTGTTAATATTAGGACAAGGTTTGAATAAAATTACTGGTGAGCTCTGGCATAACGAAATTTGTTTAAAAATGATTCGCCGAAATGTAAGTACGCTCATAACTTCAGAACGACTGCACGTAATTGAATAATTCTTTTTTCGTTGCGTTCGTTATTGTTCGGATAAAGTTTGTATAAAACTGCTGGTGAGCTCTGGCATTATGAAATTTGCATACAAATGAATCCCGGAAATGTATGTACGCGCATAACTTCCAAAAGACTGCACCAAATTGAATAATTCTTTTTTTGTTGTCTTCGACACTGTTAGGACAATGTTTTGTATAAAACTACTGGTGAGCTCTGGCATTATAAAGTTTGCATAAAAATGAATCGTCGAAATGTATGTACGCTTATAACTTCCGAAAGACTGCACCAAATTGAATAATTCTTTTTTTGTTATGTTTGTTTTGTTTGAGGGGGGGAAGAAAACCAGGGAGGGGGGAGGGTAACCTGGGAAGGGGGAGGGGAACTCGGGAGGGGGTTTTGCGGGATGGAGGAAAGGGGGGGGGGAGTAGAGTACGCTATGAAAGAATATTTTTTCTGTTCTTTTTTTTAGTCGAATAAAACAAAATTTTAAAAGGATAAATACCAGGAGTGCAGAACTAAGCAAGGGAAAATATATTAAGAACATGTTTTTTTTCAATTATTTCTGGCTTTTTGGGAAAGGTGAATTTGTATGCATTTAATTATTTTTTTTTACATGAGCTCCACACAGGAGGCCGTGGAGAAAATAATTTCCCACAGGTCCGATGTCATCTTTGGGGATGCTGTGTGGAGGATTTTTTTTAGGAAAGGAAGGAGATGAGAGTTCTGGGAAGGAAAAGGGTTTAAGGGGTGGGTAGGAATCTGGGGTTCAGTGTGTCCTGGGCATCCGCCACCAAGACCTAGACAGACCTCACCCCATGAACCCGGGCACCCCTACTAAATCACCAAACGTAGCAAACCACTTGGGGTGACCTATGGCAGAGGTGTTGGTTAACCAATAAAGGTCAACTTTGGGGATTTGTATTTCTACATAATATTATATACAACGGGTACCCGGCATGCGTTGCAACATCACTGTAACCTCGGGGTCAACTTAACTGTAATGGTTCCATTCCAAGTTCCGGGAAACTGCATTATAATTCAAGCGCCTTGCAAACGCATGCACTGTATTATAACATTATATACAACGGGTACCCGGCATGCGTTGCAACATCACTGTAATCTCAGGGTCAACTTAACTGTAATGGTTCCATTCCAAGTTCCGGGAAACTACATTATAATGCAAGCGCCTTGCAAACGCCTGCAATATATTATAACATTATATACAACGGGTACCCGGCATGCGTTGCAAGATCACTGTAATCTCGGGGTCAACTTAACTGTAATGGTTCCATTCCAAGTTCCTGGAAACTACATTATAATACAAGCGCCTTGCAAACGCCTGCTTTATATTATAACATTATATACAAAGGGTACCCGGCATGCGTTGCAACATCGCTGTAACCTCGGGGTCAACTTAACTGTAATGGTTCCATTCCAAGTTCAGGGAAACTACATTATTATGCAAGCGCCTTGCAAATGCCTGCACTATATTATAACATTATATACAACGGGTTCCCGGCATGCGTTGCAAGGTCACTGTAACCTCAGGTTTCTTCTTATATTTAATTCAACACACACTCCTCCTCGCTTCATCCACGTTCACACGTCAAATTGCATAGTATTTTAACCCGTTAGTTGCCGCTGCAACGGGCAAAACCTAGTAACCATTAAAATGCAATATTTTTCAATTCCGGTTACTGAATTACTTATTACTAACTGTTAACCTAGCACTATTTTTTCAATATTAGTAGGGAAATATTTACCATTAATTTTATTAGATTAAATAGAAGTAGAAAGTACCAAGTGCAGCTCTATTTGGTCACAAATGGAGTAAAACTCCTCCATGTTTTTGTCAAACCGCGGGGTTGGAGATGAAAGGCCTTTCCTAAAAGAAAGAAATAATAAAATTTAATATTATAATAAAAATAGCAATAAAAGTAAATAAAAGTATACACACATATTTTGTTGAGGTATGCATTTAAATGGGAAAGCTAACTGTAAAACATTTAAAAAAAATTAAGGCCAAATCTGTAAACAGAGTTGCGGGTGAAATGCAGATCCCGCCAATGTGGGGGATTTTAATAAAAATGCACTTTCTAGATGAGAAAAGTGTGGAAAAGTTGAATAAAAAAGAAATTAAGGTGCGCTTGGCAAAATTGAGGGAGATACAGCCGTTTAAAGAATGAATAAAATGACACTTCGTGAACTTATACTACGCCATTTTGTTACTATTATGTTGGTATCTCAGACTTGCTATAAACGAAGGTTGATACGATTGTAGCCAACTTCGTGTGATATATAATAAGGCGCGTAATTATGAAAAACAGAATTAATAATGGTCACAAACCATGTTACACAAACCTGGCGTAGCCGCTAAACTACTTGAAAACTGGGATGTTTTTCTTGCGTTGACGCGAGTAGGCGTTATAAAGGGGCACAAACCATGTTACATAAACCATGTTACACAAACCTAGCGTAGCCGCTAAACTATTTGAAAACTGGGATGTTTTTCTTGCGTTGACGCGAGTAGGCGTTATAAAGGGGCACAAACCATGTTTAGCGTAGTCTTAGGTTAGGTTACTTTAATTTGGAAGGTGATAAACAGTTTAAAAAATCGTTGAAAAAAAGTCCGCTAGACAAATTTCATAATTACGCGCCTCATCTATCACATGAAGTCAGCTACAATCGTATCAACCTTCGTTTATAGCAAGTCTGAGATACCAACATAAAAGTAACAAAATGGCGTAGTATAAGTTCACGAAGTGTCATTTTATTCATTCTTTAAACGGCTGTATCTCCCTCAATTTTGCCAAGCGCACCTTAATTTCTTTTTTATTCAACTTTTCCACACTTTTCTCATCTAGAAAGTGCATTTTTATTAAAATCCCCCATATTGGCGGGATCTGCATTCCTCCCAGAGTTGCTTCTGTTTTTAAACCTTCCATCAGGCACAACTAATCTGTGAGATGAAGTGATCTGTTATTTTTGTGCCAAAGGGTAAATATCGCTGATCTAGACTCCTGACTTTTTCTCCTTCCCCACCACTCACAGAGAACCAGTTTCCGTTCGTCTCGAAAAATTGAGCGATAAATCTATTTTTCTGTAATTTAATCTCACAGATGAATTGCGCCCGATCATGTTAGGATTTGCATTGTGCCTGACGGAAGGTTAATAAATGGAGGGTAAAAAAATGGCTTCGTTTCATAATGAAATGGAATTTCTGAAAAGACAAAATCATCAGTTTTTATGAAATTGAGCTGACTGCTTTGCAGATTCAGAACCCCTTGGACAATTTCAGGGCACTTTTAGGTTATGTAATTTCAGTTTACCTTACTCAAAATTACAGTGTCAAAATACATTTTTATTGTTGCAAAATAAAAACCAAAAACACAGCTATTAACTTACTGCGATCCAACATCCACGAGGTAGTTTTGATGAAGTACCTGGGCGGCCGATTTCAAAGTAACCTGAAAGAATAAAGTTTTTCAATAAAAATAATCTGCATAATCTGTTTGGCGCGATTGAAAAAGGTTCAAAAACCAACCTTGAAAAAATGTTGTTCTGGTTGACATTGTAAATTTATTGTTAACTAATAGATTATATTATAAAATGGGTATGAAATCAAATTATGTATTTAAGTTAGTAGTGTTTATTATTATGTGTTGACATCATAGTAAGACAAAATGTATATAAATTTTTGACTTTTTTAACTGCGCATGGTTTGAATCGACAAACTAATGTTTTGACCAATCGCCGCTCCTTTTATACAAAGTTTAGTAACAAAATAATTTCTACTTATCTATGATTAGCAGTAAATGTTTACAAAAAAGTTTTATTTAGAATAAAATTATTTATATGCAAACTAAGAACCTATTTTAGGGTCATAGGTTAATATTTTGGATTAAATAAGAGAAGAAAAAAAACTAACTTTGACATCAATGACAATGTCCGCCAAGTGAAAAATCGATTAAAATTCATTATTTTCCAATTCCCGAAACTGAAACACTCACTTCCCATTATTATCTAACTGATGTTAAGTGTTTTTTAAATAAAAAGTGCATATTCAGCGTGTCCTTATTTTGTAAATATTTACCAAAAATATTATTTCTTTATAATTTTGTAATTATTTTTCTTTTTGATTGAAGGATAAGCGATTCGCCACACCACTTGCGCAAGATCAAACCATGGATGAATTGTTCTTTTTGTGTGGCTGGATAAAATTATTCTTGGTAACTGACATATTTTATTATTATTTAAATGGTTGTTTTTTTAAAGTTTGCAATCGCTGGTGTAAAGCTTGGTAATAGAGAACTCCAGTCCAATTTTTTTTTTTTTTTTTTAATGAATAATGAATGACCTTCTAACTTAAATAACTGCATTTTTATTTTTATTTTTCGAGTTAGTTTTAATAGTTAAAATAATTGTCAAAGTTTTAATTTTTCAAGACCCTCGAAAACCACCGTATGTATGGTGAATCGTGTGACGTCATCACTCATGAAAAATTACTATAGAATCGGGCAACCAACTGATCAACTGCCGCCATTTTAAATTCCGTTGTTCGAAGTTTCTCCCTAGAAGTAGCATTACTATTTTTTTTGTGCAGTAGTTTTTGAATATTTTCTATAATAGAGATAAACTGATAAGAGATACCTTTATTTTTGAAACATTATTTAGGGCTAAATAATTTCAATAAACACAACAACTAAATCTCTAAAAACAGTATGTGGGAGAAATGCAGATTCTGCCAAAATTTGTTTTTGGCCAAAAACCATGTTTTCACCGCGTTTTAAGTTGAGAACTTTAATCTGGAAGGTGAAAAAAAGTGCGGAAAGCAATAGAAAAAAAATTTGAATAAGTAATTAATTTTCAATGGCGTTAAATAAAATTTCACTTCGCGAACCGACACTATGACAGACCGGCGGGTGCCAGCGGGCATTTCATCACTGTTGGTATCCCTGATACAAAGACGAGCTAAATACGATTGTAGCCGACTTCATGGGATAACTGATGAGGCGCGTAATTACGAAATTTGTCTAGCGGGCTTGTGTATGTTATCTTTACTTTAAAAAAACAGCCTACGTTTTTGAATGGTTTGTTTGGCTACGCAGGGTTTGTGTAGCGGGCTTGTGTATGTGATCTTTACTTAAAAAAACAGCCTACGTTTTTGAATGGTTTGTTTGGCTACGCAGGGTTTGTGTAGCGGGCTTGTGTATGTTATCTTTACTTTAAAAAACAGCCTACGTTTTTGAATGGTTTGTTTGGCTACGCAGGGTTTGTGTAGCGGGCTTGTGTATATTATCTTTATTTTAAAAAACATCCCAGGATTTGAATGGTTTGTCTCCATTCCAGTACCTGATTAGAGGTTCGTTTACATTATATTATTAATTCTGTTTTTCATAATTACGCGCCTTATTATTTATCCCACGAAGTCGGCTACAATCGTATCTGGCTCTTGTTTGTAGGTCTGGAATACCAACATAACAGTGACAAAATGGCGGGCGAAGTGTCGTAGTATCGGTTCACAAAGTGAAATTTTATTTATACTTTAAACGGCTGTATCTCCCTCAATTTTGCCGAGCGCGCCTTAATTTTATTTTATTCAGCTTCTCCACACTTTTCTCATCTAGAAAGTACATTTTTATTAAATTTCCAAACTTTGGCAGAATCTGCATTTCACCCCAGTATGTAAATAAACGAATAAATTAATACGATGGCTTGTGTCATATCATACATTCCCATACAATGACTTTACGGTGACATCACGATACGTCGAACAGTGACCAATGTTTTTACGACCCGATTGAAAATGGACTTTTTAATAATTTTTTAAAAACTCTGTGTTTAATATTATTAAATAAAACTTAGGTATATATTCAGAATGGTCTATATGAACATATTTTTTTAAAGCCATAATATTTTTCACTGGAGTTCCTTATTGATTGAATATGCCAATGCATAGGATAAGGAGAGGTTATGAAAGACTGCTCTCATCGATATGTTGAAAAAGATGGCTTCGACTACTGGTTAACCTCACTATTAAATCCTACCACCATATTTATTTGAGAAACACCAAACAAGTAAGTTAATATGTACATATCAATGACATTACACATCTAGACTCGCCATTGTGTGACAAACTCAAAATTAAATGTGGCAAGTACGGAACTCTCTTCTGTTTACAGTAAATTCTTAATTCAAACATTGTTCATGTATAACAATGACAGACATAAGAATATGTGCTTCTGGACAAAATAAACGATAGAACGCTGGCGGGATTTTCTTATTCAAAATTCAAAAGTTCCATCAAATTCTGCCTCAAGGCCGACTAAAGTAGAAGGCATGAGCGCCAGTCGAATTTTGAGATGTCAAGTTTTTAAGCTATAATGAACAACAATAGTTTACAAATGGCATTGAATGATATTGTATTTGTTGTTATTGCTGATTTTTTTGATGTTTTACCGCAAGCATATAAATAAAGAGAGTCATTAGACTATTTTAAACAGTAAAGTTTACTTAGCGACGGTAATTTGGCTGTTGGGCATTTACGTAGGTCTTGCATTTTCTCTAATGAAACCTAAAACTTTGGATGGTAAACATGAACATTAATTGTATTATTTATAATAATCGATAATAATAAGTAATTTGAGTGTACTTACAAATGAAATGTTATTCCTTAGCTTTTACTACTGGTTGCCGTGTAATGAAAACATTTTCGGATCACATACGAGGGCATTTTGGTGCTTTTTTAAATGCAATTTACTTACTGGTAAGACACAACACAAAGACGTGTGGCAGTTTAGTCTACTAAAGTACTAAAAATCGAGTACAATGCAATTGCCTTGGTTTTGGCTTCCCACATTGAGATATCTACCACGCGTCTATAGTATGTAACGTCATTGGTGCATAAATTATTATACTGAAAGCCCAATCTCTTACAAAGGGTGATGAATACAAGGGTTGGAAAAAAGTATGGGTGAAATGCAGATCCTGCCACAGTTTGGAAATTTAATAAAAAGGCACTTTCTAGATGAGAAAAGTGTGGAGAAGCTGAATAAAAAAAAAATTAAGGCGCGCTCGGCAAAATTGAGGGAGATACAGCCGTTTAAAGTATAAAAAAAATTTCACTTCGTGAACCGATACTACGACACTCCGCCCGCCATTTTGTCACTGTTATGTTGGTATCCCAGACCTACAAACAAGAGCCAGATAAGATTGTAGCCGACTTCGTGGGATAAATAATAAGGCGCGTAATTATGAAAAACAGAATTAATAATATAATGTAAACGAACCTCTAATCAGGCACTGTAATGGAGACAAACCATTCAAATCCTGGGATGTTTTTTAAAATAAAGATAATATATACAAGCCCGCTACACAAACCCTGCGTAGCCAAACAAACCATTCAAAAACGTAGGCTGTTTTTTAAAGTAAAGATAACATACACAAGCCCGCTACACAAACCCTGCGTAGCCAAACAAACCATTCAAAAACGTAGGCTGTTTTTTAAAGTAAAGATAACATACACAAACCCGCTAGACAAATTTCAGGTAAATACTCGGAACAAAACGTCAAAGGTTATGTAACGCGATTGTGTATGTTATCTTTACTTTAAAAAACAGCCTACGTTTTTGAATGGTTTGTCTGGCAAAGCAGGGTTTGTGTAGCGGGCTTGTGTATATTATCTTAATTTTAAAAGTTTTATCAAAAAAACGTGCGTATTAACCGTTGACGTTTGTTCCGAACTGCAAACAGAGTGATTTGACAGTGTGAAAGCAAATTTTCAATTTAGGTAAATAAAATTAAAAATGTAACATTTTCAACCTCCCCCAATGCAAATAGTTGTCTTTTATGATAATTAAGAAGAATCTAAAAGTTTTATCAAAAAAAAGTGCGTATTAACCGTTGACGTTTGTTCCGAACAATTACCAAATTTCATAATTAATAATTACGCGCCTCATCAGTTATCCCACGAAGTCGGCTACAATCGTATTTAGCTCGTCTTGTTGTCGCCGGGCTGTCATAGTGTCGGTTCGCGAAGTGAAATTTTATTTAACGCAATTGAAAATTAATTATTTATTAAATTTTTTTTCTATTGCTTTCCGCACTTTTTTCATCTTCCAGATTAAAGTTCTCAACTTAAAACGTGGTGAAAACATGGTTTTTGCAAAAAACAAACTGTGGCAGGATCTGCATTCCTCCCAAAAGTATTTACTTACTGTAAGGGATTCTCTCAAGGGACCAACTAGAGATTTGACTTTAGAAATGTTATCCAGCTTTTCCAAGGGCTGTTGTGGCTGAGGGGGCATGACCTGTTGCTGCTGCAACTGCTGAGGAGATGCTTGCTGCATGATACCACCAGGTACAGCCATCGGCATTCCGACTCCTCCTGATCCACCCGCCTGCTGATTCAAACCCACACCGTGCATGTTCATGTTTAAAATGTGTTTATTCTTAGTATTTTGTTAAATTCAAGTTCTTACAAACATAGTTAGAATAACTATTTTCAGTTTTGTGTTTACATGGACCTTAAATAAACAACACATGCACAACGAACGTCCTGTCACTGCATTTTACGTACAAAGTGGCTAAAAGTGGCACAAAAATTAATACGATCACTTATTCACGAGTACAAATTTTATTTTTTTTTTGTTTTTTTTTGTTTGTGTTGTTGGTATCTATTACAGAACTGTCAAATTTTGTGATAAACGGCTGTCAAAAATATTTTATTTCGAAGATGGCCAGTCATATTGGTATTATGAATGTTATTGGTTTACGAGATTCGCAAGTGTATTGTTTTTACAATACATTATTTTTATACATAGGGAACGCCATAAATATACCAAGACACCCACGGTGGTAACTAACTGGTTTATATATTAACTTTTTAAGGACTTTTACTTTTTGAAGTGAAAACTTCTTCAGCGCCGTTGTAATTTGAAACTCGATGAAACGGAAACGGTGATACTAAAAAGAGACAACAAAACATATACATCTATAGGATTTAGCCTGCGAGGGAATAAGATAGACTAATCGGTGTCCTCTTTGTGCGGTACTCCGTAGCCTATCAGCCTCCTCTTTGTGTGGTGCTTCGTAGAATAATACATAAAATAATTTTTAAACTTTGTAACAATGTAATAAACTTGTTATAAATAAACCCTACAAGTATCCTATTCCTGATGCTCTGCATTCGTCTCATTCTCTGGAAGTTTAGTTTTCTGAAGGTTTTACTTCTACCGCGTGTGAACTGCACACTCTGATTTTTTTTAGATGACCATTGTAAATTATTTTTACAAATTTTTAATCACTACATTTTTTAATTTTTAAAACTAACATATTGTCAACATACTTAATTTTTATTTTATGTGCTTTTACCTGAGAGACACTACAAACAATGCACCTACTGTAACTATCCCTCCCGTAAATTATAAAGTACGAGAGAAAATTGAGAAATACCCGTACAAAGGGCAAACTATAATTTATTTTACTGGTGTTTGGTTTCAGGTCTCGGTAGGCTATTGTCCTAATGTGACTGCATTCAGAACATAATTTTAAAATTTAAAAAATTAATACCTTCGGTACCGAAAAAATAAGCCCCACAAAAGTAAAAAAGTGTTTTTTTTTTGTATTGTATTTGTATTGTGAATCATCACTGCGTATGCGTGTATGGTGCTCTTTACGAAACGATAACTACCATAAAGTCAAGACGTGTGTTCAGAGATTTCGATGAATTTATTGGACGGAAGACGGAATCGACAATCGACAATCGAGATTCGACTTCGAGATCCAACCAAAATTCCAAAAATGGCTGACACAGAGGGACGCAAGTTGGGCGATTTGAGGGTCATAGATTTGCGTACAGAATTGGAAAAACGTAATCTAGATAAAAGTGGTGTTAAAGTTGTTCTACTCGATAGATTAGAAAAGGTATACAATCTCAAATAACGTCTGCTACACCCGGCGCCAAGCGCTCCACCCATCGATCTGTCTCCGCCATTAGCCGAAATTCTGATTAGCTGCGTGCTTCCACATTAGTAATAGTTTCGAATTATTTAAAATAGATTCACATCAGCCGCGGTTGCTATTATTAGTCCCCCTTTCCTGTCTAGCCGTTTAATGAAACGGACGTGTTTGAGTTTTTGGTATACGATTCAATTTTCTTTATCGCTGCCAGATCGCAGTACAAATAATCACGTTTTCAAACATTTTGTTGATAAGCCACATGTACAAAATAATAGCGTCTTTCATGATAACTGCTTTGCCAATCGAAATTGTTTGAATTCCTGAGCCACATGAAATGAAATAATATTTATTTTTTCAGGCCATCAAGGACGAAGGACATGATCCAGACTCTTACCTGTTTGAAGCGCTAAGCATGGAAAAGAAATCCCCGGTGAAAAGGACAATACGATCAGGAAGCACAGCGGAGGAGAACTTGGACGATTCTGTGGAAGATGTCAATGTAGAAGAGATGGTGGTGAAGGATGAAGTTGTAGATGACGAAGCTGATGCAGAACTAGAAAAAGAGTTGGAGAAGGAAATTAATCAAGAAAACGGCAATAACCAGGAGCCAACTGCAGAAGAAGAAGCGCCCTTTAAAGAAGTAATTGAAAAGGTTAAGGAAGAAGCAGTTGCTAAGGAGGAACCAGTAGTAGCTAAAAAGAGAGAAGCCCCAGAGGTTTCCGAGGAGCCTGCATCAAAGAAGGTTCGCGTAGCAGATTCCCCCGTCAAGCAGGAGCTGGAACCAGCAGGCACAGGCAAGAGGAACTCTGAAGCCAACGGGATGGACACCGAGGACTCTATCAATTTGGAAATTGGAGAGGATGAATTACTCAATGAAGAGGTAAGAACATGTTGCATTGTCCAAATCTAATCCTAATTAGATAAAATACCCAAAGATAATTCTGATAACTATTCATTTTCATTTAAATATAAATTATTATTTATTTAATAAAAATTCTAATCTGTGATATTTCTCTTGCAGGGCGATGGGAGAGTGAAGGCGACCAAAGGTATGAATTGTTATTAGGTTATTTAAATAAATTTTATAATTAGGGTTTGGGAGTTTTTAGTCGGGTTTCTAAAGGTGCGGCCTTATAATATGTGAAAATGTGAACTGATGGCAAGTTAGTGCTCCAGAAAGCAGACATTATGCTGAACCTAGTGGATCTGAACAAGTGAAATAATTCCTGTGAAAACTTCATTCAAGACATTCTAAACCTGCCACCTGTAAGAAACTTCAATCGTCAAGAAAAAATGATTCGAAATCGTCTCAAGAAAACATTTGTGTTCACTTCAAGACATTAGACAAAGTGATATTGGACCTTGGAATCTGTAAACCAGCGTGAAAAAGTGACTAAATATAAAGTATGTATTTATTCCGCTCCTTTAAGAAGCCCGTACTAATGTTAAGGGGATACTACATAGCATAGTTGAAAGAGTTACATATTTGATAATTTAAATCCAATTTCAGATAATTGTTATTATTTTGCGAGATAATTGTGTGAGAGGCTTATAGCCCAAACCATCCTACCGCTGTGTGGGCGTGTCGACAGCCACATCATCC